>CM059565.1:41802188-43091101 GCA_030386875.1 Morinoia aosen | reverse complement strand
CTACAATAGACATCTCATTTAGACTACATTAGACATGCTCATTCAGACTACAATAGACATGCTCATTTAGACTACAATAGACGTGCTCATTTAGACTACAATAGACATGCTCATTTAGACTACAATAGACGTGCTCATTTAGACTACAATAGACATGCTCATTTAGACTACAATGGACATCTCATTTTGGCTACAATAGACATGCTCATTTAGACTTTGATAGATATGCTCATTTAGACTACAATAGACGTGTTCATTTAGACAACAATAGACATGCTCATTTAGACTACAATAGACATGCTCATTTAGACTCCAATAGATATCTCATTTAGACCACAATAGACATGCTCATTTAGACTTTAATAGACATGCTCATTTAGACTACAATAGACATCTCATTTATACTACAATAGACATGCTCATTTAAACTTTAATAGACATGCTCATTTAGACTACAATAGAAATCTCATTTAGACTACAATAGACATGCTCATTTAGACTTTAATAGACATGCTCATTTAGACTACAATAGACATCTCATTTAGACTACAATAGAAATCTCCTTTAGACTAAAATAGGACATGCTCATTTAGACTACAATATACATGCCCATTTAGACTACAATAGACGTGCTCATTTAGACTACAATAGACATGCTCATTTCGACTACAATAGACATCTCATTTAGACTACAATAGACATGCTCATTTAGACTACAATAGACTTGCTCATTTATACTACAATAGACATGCTTATTTAGACTTTAATAGACATGCTCATTTAGACTACAATAGACGTGCTCATTTAGACTACAATAGACATGCTCATTTAGACTACTATAGACATGCTCCTTTAGACTACAATAGACATGCTCATTTAGACTACAATAGACATCTCATTTAGACTACAATAGACATCTCATTTAGACTACAATAGACATGCTCATTTAGACTACAATAGACATGCCCATTTAAACTACAATAGACGTGCTCATTTAGACTACAATAGACATGCTCATTTAGACTACAATAGATATCTCATTTAGACTACAATAGACATGCTCATTTAGACTACAATAGACATGCTCATTTAGACTACAATAGACATGCTCATTTAGACTTTAATATACATGCTCATTTAGACTACAGTAGACATGCTCATTTAGACTACAATAGACATCTCATTTAGACTGCAATAGACATGCTCATTTAGACTACAATAGACGTGCTCATTTAGACTACATTAGACGTGCACATTTAGACTACAATAGACATGCTCATTTAGACTACAATAGACATCTCATTTAGACTGCAAAAGACATTCTCATTTAGACTACAATAGACATGCTCATTTAGACTGCAATAGATATGCTCATTTAGACTACAATAGACATGCTCATTTAGACTACAATAGACATGCTAATTTAGACTACAATAGACATCTCATTTAGACTGCAATAGACATGCTCATTTAGACTACATTAGACGTGCTCATTTAGACTACAACAGATATCTCATTTAGACTACAATTGACATGCTCATTTAGACTAAAATAGACATGCTCATTTAGACTTCAATAGACGTGCTCATTCAGACAACAACAGACGTGCTCATTTAGACTACAATAGACGTGCTCATTCAAACTACAATAGACATCTCATTTAGACTACAATAGACATCTCATTTAGACTACAATAGATATGCTCATTTAGACTACAATAGACATGCTTATTTAGACTACAATAGACGTGCTCATTTAGACTACAATAAACATGCTCATTTAGACTACAATAGACGTGCTCATTTAGACTACAATAGACATGCTCATTTAGACTACAATAGACATGCTCATTTAGACTACAATAGACATCTCATTTAGACTGCAATAGACATGCTCATTTAGACTACAATAGACATGCTCATTTAGACTACAATAGACATGCTCATTTAGACTACAATAGACGTGGTCATTTAGACTACAATAGACATGCTCATTTAGACTACAATAGACATCTCATTTAGACTGCAATAGACATGCTCATTTAGACTACAATAGACGTGCCCATTTAGACTACAATAGACGTGCTCATTTAGACTACAATAGACATGCTCATTTAGACTACAATAGACATGCTCATTTAGACTACAATAGACATCTCATTTAGACTACAATAGATATGCTCATTTAAACTACAATAGACGTGCTCATTTAGACTACAATAGACATGCTCATTTAGACTACAATAGACATGCTCATTTAGACTTTAATAGACATGCTCATTTAGACTACAATAGACATTCTCATTTAGACTTTAATAGACAAGCTCATTTAGACTACAATAGACATGCTCATTTATACTTTAATAGACATGCTCATTTAGACTACAATAGACATGCCATTTAGACTACAATAGACATGCTCATTTAGACTTAAAAAAAGAGGCTCATTTAGACTACAATAGACATCTCATTTAGACTACAATAGACATGCTCATTTAGACTACAATAGACATCTCATTTAGACTACAATAGACATCTCAGTTAGACTACAATAGACATGCTCATTTAGACTTTAATAGACATGCTCATTTAGACTACAATAGACATCTCATTTAGACTACAATAGACATCTCATTTAGACTGCACTAGATATGCTCATTCAGACTACAATAGACATGCTCATTTAGACTACAGTAGACGTGCTCATTTAGACTGCAATAGACATGCTCATTTAGACTACAATAGACATCTCATTTAGACAACAATAGACGTGCTCATTTAGACTACAATAGACATGCTCATTTAGACTACAATAGACATCTCGTTTAGACTGCAATAGACATGCTCATTTAGACTACAATAGACGTGCTCATTTAGACTACAATAGACATGCTCATTTAAAATACAAAATACGTGCTCATTTAGACTACAATAGACATGCTCATTTAGACTACAACAGACATCTCATTTAGACTACAATTGACATGTTCATTTAGACTAAAATAGACATGCCCATTTAGACTTCAATAGACGTGCTCATTCAGACAACAATAGACGTGCTCATTTAGACTACAATAGACGTGCTCATTTAAACTACAATAGACATCTCATTTAGACTACAATAGACATCTCATTTAGACTGCACTAGATATGCTCATTCAGACTACAATAGACATGCTCATTTAGACTATAGTAGACGTGCTCATTTAGACTGCAATAGACATGCTCATTTAGACTACAATAGACATCTCATTTAGACAACAATAGACGTGCTCATTTAGACTACAATAGACATGCTCATTTAGACTACAATAGACATCTCGTTTAGACTGCAATAGACATGCTCATTTAGACTACAATAGACGTGCTCATTTAGACTACAATAGACATGCTCATTTAGAATACAAAATACGTGCTCATTTAGACTACAATAGACATGCTCATTTAGACTACAACAGACATCTCATTTAGACTACAATTGACATGTTCATTTAGACTACAACAGACATCTCATTTAGACCACAATTGACATGCTCATTTAGACTAAAATAGACATGCTCATTTAGACTTCAATAGACGTGCTCATTCAGACAACAATAGACGTGCTCATTTAGACTACAATAGACGTGCTCATTTAAACTACAATAGACATCTCATTTAGACTACAATAGACATCTCATTTAGACTACAATAGATATGCTTATTTAGACTACAATAGACATGCTTATTTAGACTACAATAGACGTGCTCATTTAGACTACAATAAACATGCTCATTTAGACTACAATAGACGTGCTCATTTAGACTACAATAGACATGCTCATTTAGACTACAATAGACATGCTAATTTAGACTACAATAGACATCTCATTTAGACTGCAATAGACATGCTCATTTAGACTACAATAGACATGCTCATTTAGACTACAATAGATATCTCATTTAGACTGCAATAGACATGCTCATTGAAACTACAATAGACGTGCTCATTTAGACTACAATAGACGTTCTCATTTAGACTACAATAAACATGCTCATTTAGACTACAATAGACGTGCTCATTTAGACTACAATAGACATGCTCATTTAGACTACAATAGACATGCTCATTTAGACTACAATAGACATCTCATTTAGACTACAATAGACATCTCATTTAGACTACAATAGACATGCTCATTTAGACTTTAATAGACATGCTCATTTAGACTACAATAGACACCTCATTTAGACTACAATAGACATCTCATTTAGACTGCACTAGATATGCTCATTCAGACTACAATAGACATGCTCATTTAGACTACAGTAGACGTGCTCATTTAGACTGCAATAGACATGCTCATTTAGACAACAATAGACTTGCTCATTTAGACTACAATAGACATGCTCATTTAGACTACAATAGACATCTCGTTTAGACTGCAATAGACATGCTCATTTAGACTACAATAGACGTGCTCATTTAGACTACAATAGACATGCTCATTTAAAATACAAAATACGTGCTCATTTAGACTACAATAGACATGCTCATTTAGACTACAACAGACATCTCATTTAGACTACAATTGACATGTTCATTTAGACTAAAATAGACATGCCCATTTAGACTTCAATAGACGTGCTCATTCAGACAACAATAGACGTGCTCATTTAGACTACAATAGACGTGCTCATTTAAACTACAATAGACATCTCATTTAGACTACAATAGACATCTCATTTAGACTGCACTAGATATGCTCATTCAGACTACAATAGACATGCTCATTTAGACTACAGTAGACGTGCTCATTTAGACTGCAATAGACATGCTCATTTAGACTACAATAGACATCTCGTTTAGACTGCAATAGACATGCTCATTTAGACTACAATAGACGTGCTCATTTAGACTACAATAGACATGCTCATTTAGAATACAAAATACGTGCTCATTTAGACTACAATAGACATGCTCATTTAGACTACAACAGACATCTCATTTAGACTACAATTGACATGCTCATTTAGACTACAACAGACATGCTCATTTAGACTTCAATAGACGTGCTCATTTAGACTACAATAGACATGCTCATTTAGACTACAATAGACGTGCTCATTTAGACTACAATAGACATCTCATTTAGACTACAATACACATCTCATTTAGACTACAATAGACATGCTCATCTAGACTACAACAGACATGCTCATTTAGACTACAATAGACATCTCATTTAGACTACAATAGACATCTCATTTAGACTACAATAGATATGCTCATTTAGACTACAATAGACATGCTCATTTAGACTACATGAGACGTGCTCATTTAGACTAAAATAGACATGCTCATTTAGACTACAATAGACGTGCTCATTTAGACTACAATAGACATGCTCATTTAGACTACAATAGACATGCTCATTTAGACTACAATAGACATCTCATTTAGACTGCAATAGACATGCTCATTTAGACTACAATAGACATGCTCATTTAGACTACAATAGACATGCTCATTTAGACTACAATAGACGTGCTCGTTTAGACTACAATAGACATGCTCATTTAGACTACAATAGACGTGCTCGTTTAGACTACAATAGACATGCTCATTCAGACTACAATAGACATCTCATTTAGACTACAATAGACGTGCTCATTTAGACTACAATAGACATGCTCGTTCAGACTACAATAGACATCTCATTTAGACTGCAATAGACATGCTCATTTAGACTACAATAGACGTGATCATTTAGACTACAATAGACGTGCTCATTTAGATTACAATAGACATGCTCATTTAGACTACAATAGACAAGCTCATTTAGACTACAATAGACATCTCATTTAGACTACAATAAACATGATCATTTAGACTACAATAGACGTGCTCATTTAGACTACAATAGACATGCTCATTTAGACTACAATAGACATGCTCATTTAGACTTTAATAGACATGCTCATTTAGACTACAATAGACATGCTCCTTTAGACTTTAATAGACATGCTCATTTAGACTACAATAGACATGCTCATTTAGACTTGAATAGACATGCTCATTTAGACTTCAATAGACATGCTCATTTAGACTACAATAGACATCTCATTTAGACTACAACAGACACCTCATTTAGACTACAATAGACATGCTCATTTAGACTACAATAGACATCTCATTTAGACTACATTAGACATGCTCATTCAGACTACAATAGACATGCTCATTTAGACTACAATAGACGTGCTCATTTAGACTACAATAGACATGCTCATTTAGACTACAATAGACGTGCTCATTTAGACTACAATAGACATGCTCATTTAGACTACAATGGACATCTCATTTTGGCTACAATAGACATGCTCATTTAGACTTTGATAGATATGCTCATTTAGACTACAATAGACGTGTTCATTTAGACAACAATAGACATGCTCATTTAGACTACAATAGACATGCTCATTTAGACTCCAATAGATATCTCATTTAGACCACAATAGACATGCTCATTTAGACTTTAATAGACATGCTCATTTAGACTACAATAGACATCTCATTTATACTACAATAGACATGCTCATTTAAACTTTAATAGACATGCTCATTTAGACTACAATAGAAATCTCATTTAGACTACAATAGACATGCTCATTTAGACTTTAATAGACATGCTCATTTAGACTACAATAGACATCTCATTTAGACTACAATAGAAATCTCCTTTAGACTAAAATAGACATGCTCATTTAGACTACAATATACATGCCCATTTAGACTACAATAGACGTGCTCATTTAGACTACAATAGACATGCTCATTTCGACTACAATAGACATCTCATTTAGACTACAATAGACATGCTCATTTAGACTACAATAGACTTGCTCATTTATACTACAATAGACATGCTTATTTAGACTTTAATAGACATGCTCATTTAGACTACAATAGACGTGCTCATTTAGACTACAATAGACATGCTCATTTAGACTACTATAGACATGCTCCTTTAGACTACAATAGACATGCTCATTTAGACTACAATAGACATCTCATTTAGACTACAATAGACATCTCATTTAGACTACAATAGACATGCTCATTTAGACTACAATAGACATGCCCATTTAAACTACAATAGACGTGCTCATTTAGACTACAATAGACATGCTCATTTAGACTACAATAGATATCTCATTTAGACTACAATAGACATGCTCATTTAGACTACAATAGACATGCTCATTTAGACTACAATAGACATGCTCATTTAGACTTTAATATACATGCTCATTTAGACTACAGTAGACATGCTCATTTAGACTACAATAGACATCTCATTTAGACTGCAATAGACATGCTCATTTAGACTACAATAGACGTGCTCATTTAGACTACATTAGACGTGCACATTTAGACTACAATAGACATGCTCATTTAGACTACAATAGACATCTCATTTAGACTGCAAAAGACATTCTCATTTAGACTACAATAGACATGCTCATTTAGACTGCAATAGATATGCTCATTTAGACTACAATAGACATGCTCATTTAGACTACAATAGACATGCTAATTTAGACTACAATAGACATCTCATTTAGACTGCAATAGACATGCTCATTTAGACTACATTAGACGTGCTCATTTAGACTACAACAGATATCTCATTTAGACTACAATTGACATGCTCATTTAGACTAAAATAGACATGCTCATTTAGACTTCAATAGACGTGCTCATTCAGACAACAACAGACGTGCTCATTTAGACTACAATAGACGTGCTCATTCAAACTACAATAGACATCTCATTTAGACTACAATAGACATCTCATTTAGACTACAATAGATATGCTCATTTAGACTACAATAGACATGCTTATTTAGACTACAATAGACGTGCTCATTTAGACTACAATAAACATGCTCATTTAGACTACAATAGACGTGCTCATTTAGACTACAATAGACATGCTCATTTAGACTACAATAGACATGCTCATTTAGACTACAATAGACATCTCATTTAGACTGCAATAGACATGCTCATTTAGACTACAATAGACATGCTCATTTAGACTACAATAGACATGCTCATTTAGACTACAATAGACGTGGTCATTTAGACTACAATAGACATGCTCATTTAGACTACAATAGACATCTCATTTAGACTGCAATAGACATGCTCATTTAGACTACAATAGACGTGCCCATTTAGACTACAATAGACGTGCTCATTTAGACTACAATAGACATGCTCATTTAGACTACAATAGACATGCTCATTTAGACTACAATAGACATCTCATTTAGACTACAATAGATATGCTCATTTAAACTACAATAGACGTGCTCATTTAGACTACAATAGACATGCTCATTTAGACTACAATAGACATGCTCATTTAGACTTTAATAGACATGCTCATTTAGACTACAATAGACATTCTCATTTAGACTTTAATAGACAAGCTCATTTAGACTACAATAGACATGCTCATTTATACTTTAATAGACATGCTCATTTAGACTACAATAGACATGCCATTTAGACTACAATAGACATGCTCATTTAGACTTAAAAAAAGAGGCTCATTTAGACTACAATAGACATCTCATTTAGACTACAATAGACATGCTCATTTAGACTACAATAGACATCTCATTTAGACTACAATAGACATCTCAGTTAGACTACAATAGACATGCTCATTTAGACTTTAATAGACATGCTCATTTAGACTACAATAGACATCTCATTTAGACTACAATAGACATCTCATTTAGACTGCACTAGATATGCTCATTCAGACTACAATAGACATGCTCATTTAGACTACAGTAGACGTGCTCATTTAGACTGCAATAGACATGCTCATTTAGACTACAATAGACATCTCATTTAGACAACAATAGACGTGCTCATTTAGACTACAATAGACATGCTCATTTAGACTACAATAGACATCTCGTTTAGACTGCAATAGACATGCTCATTTAGACTACAATAGACGTGCTCATTTAGACTACAATAGACATGCTCATTTAAAATACAAAATACGTGCTCATTTAGACTACAATAGACATGCTCATTTAGACTACAACAGACATCTCATTTAGACTACAATTGACATGTTCATTTAGACTAAAATAGACATGCCCATTTAGACTTCAATAGACGTGCTCATTCAGACAACAATAGACGTGCTCATTTAGACTACAATAGACGTGCTCATTTAAACTACAATAGACATCTCATTTAGACTACAATAGACATCTCATTTAGACTGCACTAGATATGCTCATTCAGACTACAATAGACATGCTCATTTAGACTATAGTAGACGTGCTCATTTAGACTGCAATAGACATGCTCATTTAGACTACAATAGACATCTCATTTAGACAACAATAGACGTGCTCATTTAGACTACAATAGACATGCTCATTTAGACTACAATAGACATCTCGTTTAGACTGCAATAGACATGCTCATTTAGACTACAATAGACGTGCTCATTTAGACTACAATAGACATGCTCATTTAGAATACAAAATACGTGCTCATTTAGACTACAATAGACATGCTCATTTAGACTACAACAGACATCTCATTTAGACTACAATTGACATGTTCATTTAGACTACAACAGACATCTCATTTAGACCACAATTGACATGCTCATTTAGACTAAAATAGACATGCTCATTTAGACTTCAATAGACGTGCTCATTCAGACAACAATAGACGTGCTCATTTAGACTACAATAGACGTGCTCATTTAAACTACAATAGACATCTCATTTAGACTACAATAGACATCTCATTTAGACTACAATAGATATGCTTATTTAGACTACAATAGACATGCTTATTTAGACTACAATAGACGTGCTCATTTAGACTACAATAAACATGCTCATTTAGACTACAATAGACGTGCTCATTTAGACTACAATAGACATGCTCATTTAGACTACAATAGACATGCTAATTTAGACTACAATAGACATCTCATTTAGACTGCAATAGACATGCTCATTTAGACTACAATAGACATGCTCATTTAGACTACAATAGATATCTCATTTAGACTGCAATAGACATGCTCATTGAAACTACAATAGACGTGCTCATTTAGACTACAATAGACGTTCTCATTTAGACTACAATAAACATGCTCATTTAGACTACAATAGACGTGCTCATTTAGACTACAATAGACATGCTCATTTAGACTACAATAGACATGCTCATTTAGACTACAATAGACATCTCATTTAGACTACAATAGACATCTCATTTAGACTACAATAGACATGCTCATTTAGACTTTAATAGACATGCTCATTTAGACTACAATAGACACCTCATTTAGACTACAATAGACATCTCATTTAGACTGCACTAGATATGCTCATTCAGACTACAATAGACATGCTCATTTAGACTACAGTAGACGTGCTCATTTAGACTGCAATAGACATGCTCATTTAGACAACAATAGACTTGCTCATTTAGACTACAATAGACATGCTCATTTAGACTACAATAGACATCTCGTTTAGACTGCAATAGACATGCTCATTTAGACTACAATAGACGTGCTCATTTAGACTACAATAGACATGCTCATTTAAAATACAAAATACGTGCTCATTTAGACTACAATAGACATGCTCATTTAGACTACAACAGACATCTCATTTAGACTACAATTGACATGTTCATTTAGACTAAAATAGACATGCCCATTTAGACTTCAATAGACGTGCTCATTCAGACAACAATAGACGTGCTCATTTAGACTACAATAGACGTGCTCATTTAAACTACAATAGACATCTCATTTAGACTACAATAGACATCTCATTTAGACTGCACTAGATATGCTCATTCAGACTACAATAGACATGCTCATTTAGACTACAGTAGACGTGCTCATTTAGACTGCAATAGACATGCTCATTTAGACTACAATAGACATCTCGTTTAGACTGCAATAGACATGCTCATTTAGACTACAATAGACGTGCTCATTTAGACTACAATAGACATGCTCATTTAGAATACAAAATACGTGCTCATTTAGACTACAATAGACATGCTCATTTAGACTACAACAGACATCTCATTTAGACTACAATTGACATGTTCATTTAGGCTACAACAGACACCTCATTTAGACTACAATTGATATGCTCATTTAGACTTCAATAGACGTGCTCATTCAGACAACAATAGACGTGCTCATTTAGACTACAATAGACGTGCTCATTTAAACTACAATAGACATCTCATTTAGACTACAATAGACATCTCATTTAGACTACAATAGATATGCTTATTTAGACTACAATAGACATGCTTATTTAGACTACAATAGACGTGCTCATTTAGACTACAATAAACATGCTCATTTAGACTACAATAGACGTGCTCATTTAGACTACAATAGACATGCTCATTTAGACTACAATAGACATGCTCATTTAGACTACAATAGACATCTCATTTAGACTGCAATAGACATGCTCATTTAGACTACAATAGACATGCTCATTTAGACTACAATAGATATCTCTTTTAGACTGTAATAGACATGCTCATTTAAACTACAATAGACGTGCTCATTTAGACTACAATAGACGTTCTCATTTAGACTACAATAAACATGCTCATTTAGACTACAATAGACGTGCTCATGTAGACTACAATAGACATGCTCATTTAGACTACAATAGACATGCTCATTTAGACTACAATAGACATCTCATTTAGACTGCAATACACATGCTCATTTAGACTACAATAGACATGCTCATTTAGACTACAATAGACGTGCTCATTTAGACTACAATAGACATGCTCATTTAGACTACAATAGACGTGCTCGTTTAGACTTCAATAGACATGCACATTCAGACTACAATAAACATCTCATTTAGACTACAATAGACGTTGTCATTTAGACTACAATAGACATGCTCATTTAGACTACAATAGACATCTCATTTAGACTGCAATAGACATGCTCATTTAGACTACAATAGACGTGCTCATTTAGACTACAATAGACGTGCCCATTTAGACTACAATAGACATGCTCATTTAGACTACAATAGACATGCTCATTTAGACTACAATAGACATCTCATTTAGACTACAATAGACATGCTCATTTAGACTACAATAGACGTGCTCATTTAGACTACAATAGACATGCTCATTTAGACTACAAGAGACATGCTCATTTAGACTTTAATAGACATGCTCATTTAGACTACAATAGACATGCTCATTTAGACTTTAATAGACATGCTCATTTAGACTACAATAGACATGCTCATTTAGACTTTAATAGACATGCTCATTTAGACTACAATAGACATGCCATTTAGACTACAATAGACATGCACATTTAGACTTTAATAAAGAGGCTCATTTAGACTACAATAGACATCTCATTTAGACTACAATAGACATGCTCATTTAGACTACTATAGACATCTCATTTAGACTACAATAGACATCTCATTTAGACTACAATAGACATGCTCATTTAGACTTTAATAGACATGCTTATTTAGACTACAATAGACATCTCATTTAGGCTACAATAGACATCTCATTTAGACTGCACTAGATATGCTCATTCAGACTACAATAGACATGCTCATTTAGACTACAGTAGACGTGCTCATTTAGACTGCAATAGACATGCTCATTTAGACTACAATAGACATCTCATTTAGACAACAATAGACGTGCTCATTTAGACTACAATAGACATGCTCATTTAGACTACAATAGACATCTCGTTTAGACTGCAATAGACATGCTCATTTAGACTACAATAGACGTGCTCATTTAGACTACAATAGACATGCTCATTTAGAATACAAAATAGGTGCTCATTTAAACTACAATAGACATGCTCATTTAGACTACAACAGACATCTTATTTAGACTACAATTGACATGCTCATTTAGACTAAAATAGATATGCTCATTTAGACTTCAATAGACGTGCTCATTCAGACAACAATAGACGTGCTCATTTAGACTACAATAGACGTGCTCATTTAAACAACAATAGACATCTCATTTAGACTACAATAGACATCTCATTTAGACTACAATAGATATGCTTATTTAGACTACAATAGACATGCTTATTTAGACTACAATAGACGTGCTCATTTAGACTACAATAAACATGCTCATTTAGACTACAATAGACGTGCTCATTTAGACTACAATAGACATGCTCATTTAGACTACAATAGACATGCTCATTTAGAATACAATAGACATCTCATTTACACTGCAATAGACATGCTCATTTAGACTACAATAGACATGCTCATTTAGACTACAATAGACATGCTCATTTAGACTACAATAGACGTGCTCATATAGACTACAATAGACATGCTCATTTAGACTACAATAGACGTGCTCGTTTAGACTTCAATAGACATGCTCATTCAGACTACAATAGACATCTCATTTAGACTACAATAGACGTGGTCATTTAGACTACAATAGACATGCTCATTTAGACTACAATAGACATCTCATTTAGACTGCAATAGACATGCTCATTTAGACTACAATAGACGTGCTCATTTAGACTACAATAGACGTGCTCATTTAGACAACAATAGACATGCTCATTTAGACTACAATAGACATGCTCATTTAGACTACAATAGACATCTCATTTAGACTACAATAGACATGCTCATTTAGACTACAATAGACGTGCTCATTTAGACTACAATAGACATGCTCATTTAGACTACAATAGACATGCTCATTTAGACTTTAATAGACATGCTCATTTAGACTACAATAGACATGCTCATTTAGACTTTAATGGACATGCTCATTTAGACTACAATAGACATGCTCATTTAGACTTTAATAGACATGCTCATTTAGACTACAATAGACATGCCATTTAGACTACAATAGACATGCTCATTTAGACTACAATAGACATGCTCATTTAGACTACAATAGACATCTCATTTAGACTACAATAGACATCTCATTTAGACTACAATAGACATGCTCATTTAGACTTTAATAGACATGCTCATTTAGACTACAATAGACATCTCATTTAGACTACAATAGACATCTCATTTAGACTGCACTAGATATGCTCATTCAGACTACAATAGACATGCTCATTTAGACTACAGTAGACGTGCTCATTTAGACTGCAATAGACAAGCTCATTTAGACTACAATAGACATCTCATTTAGACAACAATAGACGTGCTCATTTAGACTACAATAGACATGCTCATTTAGACTACAATAGACATCTCGTTTAGACTACAATAGACGTGCTCATTTAGACTACAATAGACATGCTCATTTAGAATACAAAATACGTGCTCATTTAGACTACAATAGACATGCACATTTAGACTACAACAGACATCTCATTTAGACTACAATTGACATGTTCATTTAGACTAAAATAGACATGCTCATTTAGACTACAATAGACGTGCTCATTTAGACTACAATAAACATGCTCATTTAGACTACAATAGACGTGCTCATTTAGACTACAATAGACATGCTCATTTAGACTACAATAGACATCTCATTTAGACTAAAATATACGTGCTCATTTAGACTACAATAGACGTGCTCATTTAGACTACAATAGACATCTCATTTAGACTACAATAGACATCTCATTTAGACTACAATAGACATCTCATTTAGACTACAATAGATATGCTCATTTAGACTACAATAGACATGCTCATTTAGACTACAATAGACGTGCTCATTTAGACTACAATAGACATGCCATTTAGACTACAATAGACATCTCATTTAGACTACAATAGACATCTCATTTAGACTGCAATATATATGCTCATTCAGACTACAATAGACATGCTCATTTAGACTACAGTAGACGTGCTCATTTAGACTGCAATAGACATGCTCATTTAGACTACAATAGACGTGCTCATTTAGACTACAATAGACATGCTCATTTAGACTACAAAAACGTGCTCATTTAGACTACAATAGACATGCTCGTTTAGACTACAATAGACATCTCATTTAGACTACAATAGACATGCTCATTCAGACTACAATAGACATGCTCATTTAGACTTCAATAGACGTGTTCATTTAGACTACAATGGACATGCTCATTTAGACTACAAAAACGTGCTCATTTAGACTACAATAGACATGCTCGTTTAGACTACAATAGACATCTCATTTAGACTACAATAGACATGCTCATTCAGACTACAATAGACATGCTCATTTAGACTTCAATAGACGTGTTCATTTAGACTACAATAGACATGCTCATTTAGACTACAATAGACGAGCTCATTTAGACTACAATAGACATGCCATTTAGACTACAATAGACATGCTCATTTAGACTACAATAGACATGCCATTTAGACTACAATAGACATCTCATTTAGACTACAATAGACATCTCATTTAGACTGCACTAGATATGCTCATTCAGACTACAATAGACATGCTCATTTAGACTACAGTAGACGTGCTCATTTAGACTGCAATAGACATGCTCATTTAGACTACAATAGACGTGCTCATTTAGACTACATTAGACATGCTCATTTAGACTACAATAGACATCTCATTTAGACTACAATAGACATCTCATTTAGACTACAATAGACATGCTCATTTAGACTACAATAGACATGCTCGTTTAGACTACAATAGACATCTCATTTAGACTACAATAGACGTGTTCATTTAGACTACAATAGACATGCTCATTTAGACTACAATAGACGTGCTCATTTAGACTACAATAGACATCTCATTTAGACTACAATAGACATCTCATTTAGACTACAATAGACATGCTCATCTAGACTACAACAGACATGCTCATTTAGACTACAATAGACATCTCATTTAGACTACAATAGACATCTCATTTAGACTACAATAGATATGCTCATTTAGACTTCAATAGACATGCTCATTTAGCCTACAATAGACGTGCTCATTTAGACTACAATAGACATGTTCATTTAGACTACAATAGACGTGCTCATTTAGACTACAATAGACATGCTCATTTAGACTACAATAGACATGCTCATTTAGACTACAATAGACATCTCATTTAGACTGCAATAGACATGCTCATTTAGACTACAATAGACATGCTCATTTAGACTACAATAGACATGCTCATTTAGACTACAATAGACGTGCTCATTTAGACTACAATAGACATGCTCATTTAGACTACAATAGACGTGCTCGTTTAGACTTCAATAGACATGCTCATTCAGACTACAATAGACATTTCATTTAGACTACAATAGACGTGCTCATTTAGACTACAATAGACATGCTCATTTAGACTACAATAGACATCTCATTTAGACTGCAATAGACATGCTCATTTAAACTACAATAGACGTGCTCATTTAGACTACAATAGACGTGTTCATTTAGACTACAATAGACATGCTCATTTAGACTACAATAGACGTGCTCATTTAGTCTGCAATAGACATGCTCATTTAATCTACAATAGACGTGCTCATTTAGACTACAATAGACGTGCTCATTTAGACTACAATAGACATGCTCATTTAGACTACAATAGACGTGCTCATTTAGACTACAATTGACATGCTCATTTAGACTACAATAGACGTGCTCGTTTAGACTTCAATAGACATGCTCATTCAGACTACAATAGACATCTCATTTAGACTACAATAGACGTGCTCATTTAGACTACAATAGACATGCTTATTTAGACTACAATAGACATCTCATTCAGACTGCAATAGACATGCTCATTTAGACTACAATAGACGTGCTCATTTAGACTACAATAGACGTGCTCATTTAGACTACAATAGACATGCTCATTTAGACTACAATAAACGTGCTCATTTAGACTACAATAGACATCTCATTTAGACTACAATAGACATGCTCATTTAGACTACAATAGACGTGCTCATTTAGACTACAATAGACATGCTCATTTCGACTACAATAGAAATGCTCATTTAGACTTTAGTAGACATGCTCATTTAGACTACAATAGACATGCTCATTTAGAATACAATAGACGTGCTCATTTAGACTACAATAAACATGCTCATTTAGACTACAATAGACGTGCTCATTTAGACTACAATAGACATGCTCATTTAGACTACAATAGACATGCTCATTTAGAATACAATAGACATCTCATTTACACTGCAATAGACATGCTCATTTAGACTACAATAGACATGCTCATTTAGACTACAATAGACATGCTCATTTAGACTACAATAGACGTGCTCATTTAGACTACAATAGACATGCTCATTTAGACTACAATAGACGTGCTCGTTTAGACTTCAATAGACATGCTCATTCAGACTACAATAGACATCTCATTTAGAATACAATAGACGTGGTCATTTAGACTACAATAGACATGCTCATTTAGACTACAATAGACATCTCATTTAGACTACAATAGACATGCTCATTTAGACTACAATAGACATCTCATTTAGACTACAATAGACATGCTCATTTAGACTACAATAGACGTGCTCATTTAGAGTACAATAGACATGCTCATTTAGACTACAATAGACGTGCTCATATAGACTACAATAGACGTGCTCATTTAGACTACAATAGACATGCTCATTTAGACTACAATAGACATGCTCATTTAGACTACAATAGACATCTCATTTAGAGTACAATAGACATGCTCATTTAGACTACAATAGACGTGCTCATTTAGAGTACAATAGACATGCTCATTTAGACTACAATAGACATGCTCATTTAGACTTTAATAGACATGCTCATTTAGACTACAATAGACATGCTCATTTAGACTTTAATAGACATGCTCATTTAGACTACAATAGACATCCTCATTTAGACTTTAATAGACATGCTCATTTAGACTACAATAGACATGCCATTTAGACTACAATAGACATGCACATTTAGACTTTAATAAAGAGGCTCATTTAGACTACAATAGACATCTCATTTAGACTACAATAGACATCTCATTTAGACTGCACTAGATATGCTCATTCAGACTACAATAGACATGCTCATTTAGACTACAGTAGACGTGCTCATTTAGACTGCAATAGACATGCTCATTTAGACTACAATAGACGTGCTCATTTAGACTACAATAGACATGCTCATTTAGACTACAAAAACGTGCTCATTTAGACTACAATAGACATGCTCGTTTAGACTACAATAAACATCTCATTTAGACTACAATAGACATGCTCATTCAGACTACAATAGACATGCTCATTTAGACTTCAATAGACGTGTTCATTTAGACTACAATAGACATGCTCATTTAGACTACAATAGACGTGCTCATTTAGACTACAATAGACATCTCATTTAGACTACAATAGACATCTCATTTAGACTACAATAGACATGCTCATCTAGACTACAACAGACATGCTCATTTAGACTACAATAGACATCTCATTTAGACTACAATAGACATCTCATTTAGACTACAATAGATATGCTCATTTAGACTTCAATAGACATGCTCATTTAGACTACAATAGACGTGCTCATTTAGACTACAATAGACATGCTCATTTAGACTACAATAGACGTGCTCATTTAGACTACAATAGACATGCTCATTTAGACTACAATAGACATGCTCATTTAGACTACAATAGACATCTCATTTAGACTGCAATAGACATGCTCATTTAGACTACAATAGACATGCTCATTTAGACTACAATAGCCTTGCTCATTTAGACTACAATAGACGTGCTCATTTAGACTACAATAGACATGCTCATTTAGACTACAATAGACGTGCTCGTTTAGACTTCAATAGACATGCTCATTCAGACTACAATAGACATTTCATTTAGACTACAATAGACGTGCTCATTTAGACTACAATAGACATGCTCATTTAGACTCCATAGACATCTCATTTAGACTGCAATAGACATGCTCATTTAAACTACAATAGACGTGCTCATTTAGACTACAATAGACGTGTTCATTTAGACTACAATAGACATGCTCATTTAGACTACAATAGACGTGCTCATTTAGTCTGCAATAGACATGCTCATTTAATCTACAATAGACGTGCTCATTTAGACTACAATAGACGTGCTCATTTAGACTACAATAGACATGCTCATTTAGACTACAATAGACGTGCTCATTTAGACTACAATTGACATGCTCATTTAGACTACAATAGACGTGCTCGTTTAGACTTCAATAGACATGCTCATTCAGACTACAATAGACATCTCATTTAGACTACAATAGACGTGCTCATTTAGACCACAATAGACATGCTTATTTAGACTACAATAGACATCTCATTCAGACTGCAATAGACATGCTCATTTAGACTACAATAGACATGCTCATTAAGACTACAAAAGACGTGCTCATTTAGACTACAATAGACATGCTTATTTAGACTATAATAAACGTGCTCATTTAGACTACAATAGACATCTCATTTAGACTACAATAGACATGCTCATTTAGACTACAAAAGACGCGCTCATTTAGACTACAATAGACATGCTCATTTAGACTACAATAGACATGCTCATTTAGACTTTAGTAGACATGCTCATTTAGACTACAATAGACATGCTCATTTAGACTTTAATAGACATGCTCATTTAGACTACAATAGACATCTCATTTAGACTACAACAGACATCTCATCCAGACTACAATAGACATGCTCATTTAGACTACAATAGACATGCTCATTCAGACTTTAACAGACATGCTCATTTAGACTACAATAGACATGTCATTTAGACTACAATAGACATGCTCATTTAGACTTTAATAAAGAGGCTCATTTAGACTGCAATAGACATCTCATTTAGACTACAAAAACATGCTCATTTAGACTACAATAGACATCTCATTTAGACTACAATAGACATGCTCATTTAGACTACAATAGACATGCTCATTTAGACTACAATAGACATGCCCATTTAGACTACAAAAGACATGCTCATTTAGACTACAATAGACATCTCATTTAGACTACAATAGACATCTCATTTAGACTACAATAGACATGCTCATTTAGACTACAATAGACATGCTCCTTCAGACTACAATAGACATCTCATTTAGACTACAATAGACATGCTCATTTAGACTTTAACAGACATGCTCATTTAGACTACAATAGACGTGCTCATTTAGACTACAATAGACATGCTCATTTAGACTACAATAGACATGCTCATTTAGACTACAATAGACGTGCTCATTTAGACAACAATAGACATGCTCATTTAGACTACAATGGACATCTCATTTGGGCTACAATAGACATGCTCATTTAGACTTTAATAGACATGCTCATTTAGACTACAATAGACGTGTTCATTTAGACAACAATAGACATGCTCATTTAGACTACAATAGACATGCTCATTTAGACTCCAATAGATATCTCATTTAGACTACAATAGACATGCTCATTTAGACTTTAATAGACATGCTCATTTAGACTACAATAGACATCTCATCTATACTACAATAGACATGCTCATTCAAACTTTAATAGACATGCTCATTTAGACTACAATAGACATCTCATTTAGACTACAATAGACATGCTCATTTAGACTTTAATAGACATGCTCATTTAGACTACAATAGACATCTCATTTAGACTACAATAGAAATCTCCTTTAGACTACAATAGACATGCTCATTTAGACTACAATAGACATGCCCATTTAGACTACAATAGACGTGCTCATTTAGACTACAATAGACATGCTCATTTCGACTACAATAGACATCTCATTTTGACTACAATAGACATGCTCATTTAGACTACAATAGACATGCTCATTTAAACTACAATAGACATGCTTATTTAGACTTTAATAGACATGCTCATTTAGACTACAATAGACGTGCTCATTTAGACTACAATAGACATGCTCATTTAGACTACTATAGACATGCTCCTTTAGACTACAATAGACATGCTCATTTAGACTACAATAGACATCTCATTTAGACTACAATAGACATCTCATTTAGACTACAATAGACATGCTCATTTAGACTACAATAGACATGCCCATTTAAACTACAATAGACGTGCTCATTTAGACTACAATAGACATGCTCATTTAGACTACAATAGACATCTCATTTAGACTACAATAGACATGCTCATTTAGACTACAATAGACATGCTCATTTAGACTACAATAGACATGCTCATTTAGACTACAATAGACATGCTTCATTTAGACTTTAATATACATGCTCAATTTAGACTACAGTAGACATGCTCATTTAGACTACAATAGACATCTCATTTAGACTGCAATAGACATGCTCATTTAGACTACAATAGACGTGCTCATTTAGACTACATTAGACGTGCTCATTTAGACTACAATAGACATGCTCATTTAGACTACAATAGACATCTCATTTAGACTGCAAAAGACATGCTCATTTAGACTACAATAGACATGCTCATTTAGACTACAATAGACATGCTCATTTAGACTACAATAGACGTGCTCATTTGGACTACAATAGACATGCTCTTTTAGACTCCAATAGACGTGCTCACTTAGACTACAATAGACATGCTCATTTAGACTACTAATAGACATCTTATTTAGACTACAATAGACGTGATCATTTAGACTACAATAGACATGCTCATTTAGACTACAATAGACATCTCATTTAGATTACAATAGACATCTCATTTAGACTACAATAGACATGCTCATTTAGACTTTAATAGACATGCTCATTTAGACTTTAATAGACATGCTCATTTAGACTACAATAGACATGCTCATTTACACTACAATAGACATGCTCATTTAGACTACAATAGACATGCTTATTTAGACTTTAATAGAGATGCTTATTTAGACTACAATAGACGTGCTCATTTAGACTACAATAGACATGCTCATTTAGACTACTATAGACATGCTCATTTAGACTACAATAGACATCTCATTTAGACTACAATAGACATCTCATTTAGACTACAATAGACATGCTCTTTTAGACTACAATAGACATGCCCAATTAGACTACAATAGACGTGCTCATTTAGACTACAATAGACATGCTCATTTAGAGTACAATAGACATCTCATTTAGACCACAATAGACATGCTCATTTAGACTACAATAGACATGCTCATTTAGACTACAATAGACATGCTCATTTAGACTACAATAGACATGCTCATTTAGACTACATTAGACGTGCTCATTTAGACTACAATAGACATGCTCATTTAGACTACAATAGACATGCCCAATTAGACTACAATAGACATGCTCATTTAGACTACATTAGACGTGCTCATTTAGACTACAATAGACATGCTCATTTAGACTACAATAGACATGCTCATTTAGACTACAATAGACATGCTCTTTTAGACTACAATAGACATCTCGTTTAGACTGCAATAGACATGCTCATTTAGACTACATTAGACGTGCTCATTTAGACTACAATAGACATTCTCATTTAGAATACAAAATATGTGCTAATTTAGACTACAATAGACATGCTCATTTAGACTACAACAGACATCTCATTTAGACTACAATTGACATGCTCATTTAGACTAAAATAGACATGCTCATTTAGACTTCAATAGACGTGCTCATTTAGACTACAATAGACGTGCTCATTTAAACTACAATAGACATGCTCATTTAGACTACAATAGACATGCTCATTTAGACTAAAATAGACATCTCATTTAGACTGCAATAGACATGCTCATTTAGACTACAATAGACATGCTCATTTAGACTACAATAGACATGCTCATTTAGATTACAATAGACGTGCTCATTTAGACTACAATAGACATGCTCATTCAGACTACAATAGACATCTCATTTAGACTACAATAGACGTGGTCATTTAGACTACAATAGACATGCTCATTTAGACTACAATAGACATCTCATTCAGACTGCAATAGACATGATCATTTAGACTACAATAGACGTGCTCGTTTAGACTTCAATAGACATGCTCATTCAGACTACAATAGACATCTCATTTAGACTACAATAGACGTGGTCATTTAGACTACAATAGACATGCTCATTTAGACTACAATAGACATCTCATTCAGACTGCAATAGACATGCTCATTTAGACTACAATAGACGTGCTCATTTAGACTACAATAGACGTGCTCATTTAGACTACAATAGACATGCTCATTTAGACTACAATAGACATGCTCATTTAGACTACAATAGACATCTCATTTAGACTGCAATAGACATGCTCATTTAGACTACAATAGACATGCTCATTTAGACTACAATAGACATGCTCATTTAGATTACAATAGACGTGCTCATTTAGACTACAATAGACATGCTCATTCAGACTACAATAGACATCTCATTTAGACTACAATAGACGTGGTCATTTAGACTACAATAGACATGCTCATTTAGACTACAATAGACATCTCATTCAGACTGCAATAGACATGATCATTTAGACTACAATAGACGTGCTCGTTTAGACTTCAATAGACATGCTCATTCAGACTACAATAGACATCTCATTTAGACTACAATAGACGTGGTCATTTAGACTACAATAGACATGCTCATTTAGACTACAATAGACATCTCATTCAGACTGCAATAGACATGCTCATTTAGACTACAATAGACGTGCTCATTTAGACTACAATAGACGTGCTCATTTAGACTACAATAGACATGCTCATTTAGACTACAATAGACATGCTCATTTAGACTACAATAGACATCTCATTTAGACTACAATAGACATGCTCATTTAGACTACCATAGACATGCTCATTTAGACTACAATAGACATGCTCATTTAGACTACAATAGACATGCTCATTTAGACTTTAATAGACATGCTCATTTAGACTACAATAGACATGCTCATTTAGACTTTAATAGACATGCTCATTTAGACTACAATAGACATGCTCATTTAGACTACAATAGACATCTCATTTAGACTGCACTAGATATGCTCATTCAGACTACAATAGACATGCTCATTTAGACTACAGTAGACGTGCTCATTTAGACTGCAATAGACATGCTCATTTAGACTACAATAGACATCTCATTTAGACTACAATAGACGTGCTCATTTAGACTACAATAGACATGCTCATTTAGACTACAATAGACATCTCGTTTAGACTGCAATAGACATGCTCATTTAGACTACAATAGACGTGCTCATTTAGACTACAATAGACATGCTCATTTAGAATACAAAATACGTGCTCATTTAGACTACAATAGACATGCTCATTTAGACTACAACAGACATCTCATTTAGACTACAATTGACATGTTCATTTAGACTAAAATAGACATGCTCATTTAGACTTCAATAGACGTGCTCATTCAGAAAACAATAGACGTGCTCATTTAGACTACAATAGACGTGCTCATTTAAACTAAAATAGACATCTCATTTAGACTACAATAGACATCTCATTTAGACTACAATAGATATGCTCATTCAGACTACAATAGACATGCTCATTTAGACTACAATAGACGTGCTCATTTAGACTACAATAAACATGCTCATTTAGACTACAATAGACGTGCTCATTTAGACTACAATAGACATGCTCATTTAGACTACAATAGACATGCTCATTTAGACTACAATAGACATCTCATTTAGACTGCAATAGACATGCTCATTTAGACTACAATAGACATGCTCATTTAGACTACAATAGACATGCTCATTTAGACTACAATAGACGTGCTCATTTAGACTACAATAGACATGCTCATTTAGACTACAATAGACGTGCTCGTTTAGACTTCAATAGACATGCTCATTTAGACTACAATAGACATGCTCATTCAGACTACAATAGACATCTCATTTAGACTACAATAGACGTGGTCATTTAGACTACAATAGACATGCTCATTTAGACTACAATAGACATCTCATTTAGACTGCAATAGACATGCTCATTTAGACTACAATAGACGTGCTCATTTAGACTACAATAGACGTGCTCATTTAGACTACAATAGGCATGCTCATTTAGACTACAATAGACATGCTCATTTAGACTACAATAGACATCTCATTTAGACTACAATAGACATGCTCATTTAGACTACAATAGACGTGCTCATTTAGACTACAATAGACATGCTCATTTAGACTACAATAGACATGCTCATTTAGACTTTAATAGACATGCTCATTTAGACTACAATAGACATGCTCATTTAGACTTTAATAGACATGCTCATTTAGACTACAATAGACATGCTCATTTAGACTTTAATAGACATGCTCATTTAGACTACAATAGACATGCCATTTAGACTACAATAGACATGCTCATTTAGCCTTTAATAAAGAGGCTCATTTAGACTACAATAGACATCTCATTTAGACTACAATAGACATGCTCATTTAGACTACAATAGACATCTCATTTAGACTACAAAAGACATCTCATTTAGACTACAATAGACATGCTCATTCAGACTTTAATAGACATGCTCATTTAGACTACAATAGACATCTCATTTAGACTACAAAAGACATCTCATTTAGACTACAATAGACATGCTCATTTAGACTACAATGGACGTGCTCATTTAGACTACAATAGACATGCTTATTTAGACTACAATAGACATGCTCATTTAGACTACAATAGACGTGCTCGTTTAGACTTCAATAGACATGCTCATTCAGACTACAATAGACATTTCATTTAGACTACAATAGACGTGCTCATTTAGACTACAATAGACATGCTCATTTGGACTACAATAGACATCTCATTTAGACTGCAATAGACATGCTCATTTAAACTACAATAGACGTGCTCATTTAGACTACAATAGACGTGTTCATTTAGACTACAATAGACATGCTCATTTAGACTACAATAGACGTGCTCATTTAGACTGCAATAGACATGCTCATTTAATCTACAATAGACGTGCTCATTTAGACTACAATAGACGTGCTCATTTAGACTACAATAGACATGCTCATTTAGACTACAATAGACGTGCTCATTTAGACTACAATTGACATGCTCATTTAGACTACAATAGACGTGCTCGTTTAGACTTCAATAGACATGCTCATTCAGACTACAATAGACATCTCATTTGGACTACAATAGACGTGCTCATTTAGACTACAATAGACATGCTTATTTAGACTACAATAGACATCTCATTTAGACTGCAATAGACATGCTCATTTAGACTACAATAGACGTGCTCATTTAGACTACAATAGACGTGCTCATTTAGACTACAATAGACATGCTCATTTAGACTACAATAAACGTGCTCATTTAGACTACAATAGACATCTCATTTAGACTACAATAGACATGCTCATTTAGACTACAATAGACGTGCTCATTTAGACTACAATAGACATGCTCATTTCGACTACAATAGACATGCTCATTTAGACTTTAATAGACATGCTCATTTAGACTACAATAGACATGCTCATTTAGACTTTAATAGACCTGCTTATTTAGACTACAATAGACATCTGATTTAGACTACAATAGACGTGCTCATTTAGACTACAATAGACATGCTCATTTAGACTACAATAGACATCTCGTTTAGACTGCAATAGACATGTTCATTTAGACTACAATAGACGTGCTCATTTAGACTACAATAGACATGCTCATTAAGACTACAAAAGACGTGCTCATTTAGACTACAATAGACATGCTCATTTAGACTATAATAAACGTGCTCATTTAGACTACAATAGACATCTCATTTAGACTACAATAGACATGCTCATTTAGACTACAATAGACGCGCTCATTTAGACTACAATAGACATGCTCATTTAGACTACAATAGACATGCTCATTCAGACTTTAGTAGACATGTTCATTTAGACTACAATAGACATGCTCATTTAGACTTTAATAGACTTGCTCATTTAGACTACAATAGACATCTCATTTAGACTACAACAGACATCTCATCCAGACTACAATAGACATGCTCATTTAGACTACAATAGACATGCTCATTTAGACTTTAATAGACATGCTCATTTAGACTACAATAGACATGTCATTTAGACTACAATAGACATGCTCATTTAGACTTTAATAAAGAGGCTCATTTAGACTGCAATAGACATCTCATTTAGACTACAAAAGACATGCTCATTTAGACTACAATAGACATCTCATTTAAAATGCAATAGACATGCTCATTTAGACTACAATAGACATGCTCATTTAGACTAAAATAGACATGCTCATTTAGACTACAAAAGACATGCTCATTTAAACTACAATAGACATCTCATTTAGACTACAATAGACATCTCATTTAGACTACAATAGATATGCTCATTTAGACTACAATAGACATGCTCATTTAGACTACAATAGACGTGCTCATTTAGACTACAATAAACATGCTCATTTAGACAACAATAGACGTGCTCATTTAAACTACAATAGACATGCTCATTTAGACTACAATAGACATGCTCATTTAGACTACAATAGACATCTCATTTAGACTGCAATAGACATGCTCATTTAGACTACAATAGACATGCTCATTTAGACTACAATAGACATGCTCATTTAGACTACAATAGACGTGCTCATTTAGACTACAATAGACATGCTCATTCAGACTACAATAGACGTGCTCGTTTAGACTTCAATAGACATGCTCATTCAGACTACAATAGACATCTCATTTAGACTACAATAGACGTGGTCACCTAGACTACAATAGACATGCTCATTTAGACTACAATAGACATCTCATTTAGACTGCAATAGACATGCTCATTTAGACTACAATAGACGTGCTCATTTAGACTACAATAGACGTGCTCATTTAAACTACAATAGACATGCTCATTTAGACTACAATAGACATCTCATTTAGACTACAATAGACATCTCATTTAGACTACAATAGACATGCTCATTTAGACTACAATAGACGTGCTCATTTAAACTACAATAGACATGCTCATTTAGACTACAATAGACATCTCATTTAGACTACAATAGACATCTCATTTAGACTACAATAGTTAGGCTCATTTAGACTACAATAGACATGCTCATTTAGACTACAATAGACGTGCTCATTTAGACTACAATAAACATGCTCATTTAGACAACAATAGACGTGCTCATTTAAACTACAATAGACATGCTCATTTAGACTACAATAGACATGCTCATTTAGACTAAAATAGACATCTCATTTAGACTGCAATAGACATGCTCATTTAGACTACAATAGACATGCTCATTTAGACTACAATAGACATGCTCATTTAGATTACAATAGACGTGCTCATTTAGACTACAATAGACATGCTCATTCAGACTACAATAGACATCTCATTTAGACTACAATAGACGTGGTCATTTAGACTACAATAGACATGCTCATTTAGACTACAATAGACATCTCATTCAGACTGCAATAGACATGATCATTTAGACTACAATAGACATGCTCATTTCGACTACAATAGACATGCTCATTTAGACTACAATAGACGTGCTCGTTTAGACTTCAATAGACATGCTCATTCAGACTACAATAGACATCTCATTTAGACTACAATAGACGTGGTCATTTAGACTACAATAGACATGCTCATTTAGACTACAATAGACATCTCATTCAGACTGCAATAGACATGCTCATTTAGACTACAATAGACGTGCTCATTTAGACTACAATAGACGTGCTCATTTAGACTACAATAGACATGCTCATTTAGACTACAATAGACATGCTCATTTAGACTACAATAGACATCTCATTTAGACTACAATAGACATGCTCATTTAGACTACCATAGACATGCTCATTTAGACTACAATAGACATGCTCATTTAGACTACAATAGACATGCTCATTTAGACTTTAATAGAGATGCTCATTTAGACTACAATAGACATGCTCATTTAGACTTTAATAGACATGCTCATTTAGACTACAATAGACATGCTCATTTAGACTACAATAGACATCTCATTTAGACTGCACTAGATATGCTCATTCAGACTACAATAGACATGCTCATTTAGACTACAGTAGACGTGCTCATTTAGACTGCAATAGACATGCTCATTTAGACTACAATAGACATCTCATTTAGACTACAATAGACGTGCTCATTTAGACTACAATAGACATGCTCATTTAGACTACAATAGACATCTCGTTTAGACTGCAATAGACATGCTCATTTAGACTACAATAGACGTGCTCATTTAGACTACAATAGACATGCTCATTTAGAATACAAAATACGTGCTCATTTAGACTACAATAGACATGCTCATTTAGACTACAACAGACATCTCATTTAGACTACAATTGACATGTTCATTTAGACTAAAATAGACATGCTCATTTAGACTTCAATAGACGTGCTCATTCAGAAAACAATAGACGTGCTCATTTAGACTACAATAGACGTGCTCATTTAAACTAAAATAGACATCTCATTTAGACTACAATAGACATCTCATTTAGACTACAATAGATATGCTCATTCAGACTACAATAGACATGCTCATTTAGACTACAATAGACGTGCTCATTTAGACTACAATAAACATGCTCATTTAGACTACAATAGACGTGCTCATTTAGACTACAATAGACATGCTCATTTAGACTACAATAGACATGCTCATTTAGACTACAATAGACATCTCATTTAGACTGCAATAGACATGCTCATTTAGACTACAATAGACATGCTCATTTAGACTACAATAGACATGCTCATTTAGACTACAATAGACGTGCTCATTTAGACTACAATAGACATGCTCATTTAGACTACAATAGACGTGCTCGTTTAGACTTCAATAGACATGCTCATTTAGACTACAATAGACATGCTCATTCAGACTACAATAGACATCTCATTTAGACTACAATAGACGTGGTCATTTAGACTACAATAGACATGCTCATTTAGACTACAATAGACATCTCATTTAGACTGCAATAGACATGCTCATTTAGACTACAATAGACGTGCTCATTTAGACTACAATAGACGTGCTCATTTAGACTACAATAGGCATGCTCATTTAGACTACAATAGACATGCTCATTTAGACTACAATAGACATCTCATTTAGACTACAATAGACATGCTCATTTAGACTACAATAGACGTGCTCATTTAGACTACAATAGACATGCTCATTTAGACTACAATAGACATGCTCATTTAGACTTTAATAGACATGCTCATTTAGACTACAATAGACATGCTCATTTAGACTTTAATAGACATGCTCATTTAGACTACAATAGACATGCTCATTTAGACTTTAATAGACATGCTCATTTAGACTACAATAGACATGCCATTTAGACTACAATAGACATGCTCATTTAGACTTTAATAAAGAGGCTCATTTAGACTACAATAGACATCTCATTTAGACTACAATAGACATGCTCATTTAGACTACAATAGACATCTCATTTAGACTACAAAAGACATCTCATTTAGACTACAATAGACATGCTCATTCAGACTTTAATAGACATGCTCATTTAGACTACAATAGACATCTCATTTAGACTACAATAGACATCTCATTTAGACTGCACTAGATATGCTCATTTAGACTACAATAGACATGCTCATTTAAACTACAATAGACGTGCTCATTTAGACTACAATAGACGTGTTCATTTAGACTACAATAGACATGCTCATTTAGACTACAATAGACGTGCTCATTTAGACTGCAATAGACATGCTCATTTAATCTACAATAGACGTGCTCATTTAGACTACAATAGACGTGCTCATTTAGACTACAATAGACATGCTCATTTAGACTACAATAGACGTGCTCATTTAGACTACAATTGACATGCTCATTTAGACTACAATAGACGTGCTCGTTTAGACTTCAATAGACATGCTCATTCAGACTACAATAGACATCTCATTTGGACTACAATAGACGTGCTCATTTAGACTACAATAGACATGCTTATTTAGACTACAATAGACATCTCATTTAGACTGCAATAGACATGCTCATTTAGACTACAATAGACGTGCTCATTTAGACTACAATAGACGTGCTCATTTAGACTACAATAGACATGCTCATTTAGACTACAATAGACATGCTCATTAAGACTACAAAAGACGTGCTCATTTAGACTACAATAGACATGCTCATTTAGACTATAATAAACGTGCTCATTTAGACTACAATAGACATCTCATTTAGACTACAATAGACATGCTCATTTAGACTACAATAGACGCGCTCATTTAGACTACAATAGACATGCTCATTTAGACTACAATAGACATGCTCATTCAGACTTTAGTAGACATGTTCATTTAGACTACAATAGACATGCTCATTTAGACTTTAATAGACTTGCTCATTTAGACTACAATAGACATCTCATTTAGACTACAACAGACATCTCATCCAGACTACAATAGACATGCTCATTTAGACTACAATAGACATGCTCATTTAGACTTTAATAGACATGCTCATTTAGACTACAATAGACATGTCATTTAGACTACAATAGACATGCTCATTTAGACTTTAATAAAGAGGCTCATTTAGACTGCAATAGACATCTCATTTAGACTACAAAAGACATGCTCATTTAGACTACAATAGACATCTCATTTAAAATGCAATAGACATGCTCATTTAGACTACAATAGACATGCTCATTTAGACTAAAATAGACATGCTCATTTAGACTACAAAAGACATGCTCATTTAAACTACAATAGACATCTCATTTAGACTACAATAGACATCTCATTTAGACTACAATAGATATGCTCATTTAGACTACAATAGACATGCTCATTTAGACTACAATAGACGTGCTCATTTAGACTACAATAAACATGCTCATTTAGACAACAATAGACGTGCTCATTTAAACTACAATAGACATGCTCATTTAGACTACAATAGACATGCTCATTTAGACTACAATAGACATCTCATTTAGACTGCAATAGACATGCTCATTTAGACTACAATAGACATGCTCATTTAGACTACAATAGACATGCTCATTTAGACTACAATAGACGTGCTCATTTAGACTACAATAGACATGCTCATTCAGACTACAATAGACGTGCTCGTTTAGACTTCAATAGACATGCTCATTCAGACTACAATAGACATCTCATTTAGACTACAATAGACGTGGTCACCTAGACTACAATAGACATGCTCATTTAGACTACAATAGACATCTCATTTAGACTGCAATAGACATGCTCATTTAGACTACAATAGACCTGCTCATTTAGACTACAATAGACGTGCTCATTTAGACTACAATAGACATGCTCATTTAGACTACAATAGACATGCTCATTTAGACTACAATAGACATCTCATTTAGACTACAATAGACATGCTCATTTAGACTACAATAGACATGCTCATTTAGACTACAATAGACATGCTCATTTAGACTACAATAGATATGCTCATTTAGACTTTGATAGACATGCTCATTTAGACTACAATAGACATGCTCATTTAGACTTTAATAGACATGCTCATTTAGACTACAATAGACTTGCTCATTTAGACTACAATAGACATGCTCATTTAGACTACAAAAGACATCTCATTTAGACTACAATAGACATCTCATTTAGACTACAATAGACATGCTCATTTAGACTTTAATAGACATGCTCATTTAGACTACAATAGACATCTCATTTAGACTACAATAGACATCTCATTTAGACTGCACTAGATATGCTCATTCAGACTACAATAGACATGCTCATTTAGACTACAGTAGACGTGCTCATTTAGACTGCAATAGACATGCTCATTTAGACTACAATAGACATCTCATTTAGACTACAATAGACGTGCTCATTTAGACTACAATAGACAAGCTCATTTAGACTACAATAGACATGCTCATTTAGACTTTAATAGACATGCTCATTTAGACTACAATAGACATGCTCATTTAGACTTTATTAGACATGCTCATTTAGACTACAATAGACATGCTCATTTAGACTTTAATAGACATGCTCATTTAGACTACAATAGACATGCCATTTAGACTACAATAGACATGCTCATTTAGACTTTAATAAAGAGGCTCATTTAGACTACAATAGACATCTCATTTAGACTACAATAGACATGCTCATTTAGACTACAATAGACATCTCATTTAGACTACAATAGACATCTCATTTAGACTACAATAGACATGCTCATTCAGACTTTAATAGACATGCTCATTTAGACTACAATAGACATCTCATTTAGACTACAATAGACATCTCATTTAGACTACAAAAGACATGCTCATTTAGACTACAATAGACATCTCATTTAAAATGCAATAGACATGCTCATTTAGACTACAATAGACATGCTCATTTAGACTACAATAGACATGCTCATTTAGACTACAAAAGACATGCTCATTTAAACTACAATAGACATCTCATTTAGACTACAATAGACATCTCATTTAGACTACAATAGATATGCTCATTTAGACTACAATAGACATGCTCATTTAGACTACAATAGACGTGCTCATTTAGACTACAATAAACATGCTCATTTAGACAACAATAGACGTGCTCATTTAAACTACAATAGACGTGCTCATTTAGACTACAATAGACATGCTCATTTAGACTACAATAGACATCTCATTTAGACTACAATAGACATGCTCATTTAGACTACAATAGACATGCTCATTTAGACTACAACAGACATCTCATTTAGACTACAATTGACATGTTCATTTAGACTAAAATAGACATGCTCATTTAGACTTCAATAGACGTGCTCATTCAGAAAACAATAGACGTGCTCATTTAGACTACAATAGACGTGCTCATTTAAACTAAAATAGACATCTCATTTAGACTACAATAGACATCTCATTTAGACTAAAATAGATATGCTCATTTAGACTACAATAGACATGCTCATTTAAACTACAATAGACGTGCTCATTTAGACTACAATAAACATGCTCATTTAGACTACAATAGACGTGCTCATTTAGACTACAATAGACATGCTCATTTAGACTACAATAGACATGCTCATTTAGACTACAATAGACATCTCATTTAGACTGCAATAGACATGCTCATTTAGACTACAATAGACATGCTCATTTAGGCTACAATAGACATGCTCATTTAGACTACAATAGACGTGCTCATTTAGACTACAATAGACATGCTCATTTAGACTACAATAGACGTGCTCGTTTAGACTTCAATAGACATGCTCATTTAGACTACAATAGACATGCTCATTCAGAATACAATTGACATCTCATTTAGACTACAATAGACGTGGTCATTTAGACTACAATAGACATGCTCATTTAGACTACAATAGACATCTCATTTAGACTGCAATAGACATGCTCATTTAGACTACAATAGACGTGCTCATTTAGACTACAATAGCCGTGCTCATTTAGACTACAATAGGCATGCTCATTTAGACTACAATAGACATGCTCATTTAGACTACAATAGACATCTCATTTAGACTACAATAGACATGCTCATTTAGACTACAATAGACGTGCTCATTTAGACTACAATAGACATGCTCATTTAGACTACAATAGACATGCTCATTTAGACTTTAATAGACATGCTCATTTAGGCTACAATAGACATGCTCATTTAGACTTTAATAGACATGCTCATTTAGACTACAATAGACATGCTCATTTTGACTTTAATAGACATGCTCATTTAGACTACAATAGACATGCTCATTTAGACTACAATAGACATCTCATTTAGACTACAATAGACATCTCATTTAGACTACAATAGACATGCTCATTTAGACTACAATAGACATTTCATTTAGACTACAATAGACATCTCATTTAGACTACAATAGACATCTCATTTAGACTACAATAGACATCTCATTTAGACTACAATAGACATGCTCATTTAGACTACAATAGACATCTCATTTAGACTAAAATAGACATCTCATTTAGACTGCACTAGATATGCTCATTCAGACTACAATAGACATGCTCATTTAGACTACAGTAGACGTGCTCATTTAGACTGCAATAGACATGCTCATTTAGACTACAATAGACATGCTCATTTAGACTACAATAGACGTGCTCATTTAGACTACAATAGACATGCTCATTTAGACTACAATAGACGTGCTCATTTAGACTACAATAGACATGCTCATTTAGACTACAATAGACGTGCTCATTTAGACTACAATAGACATCTCATTTAGACTACAATAGACATGCTCATTTAGACTACAATAGACATCTCATTTAGACTACAATAGACATGCTCATTTAGACTACAATAGACATGCTCATTTAGACTTCAATAGACGTGTTCATTTAGACTACAATAGACATGCTCATTTAGACTACAATAGACATCTCATTTAGACTACAATAGACATGCTCATTTAGACTACAATAGACGTGCTCATTTAGACTACAATAGACATGCTCATTTAGACTACAATAGACATGCTCATTTAGACTGCAATAGACATGCTCATTTAGACTACAATAGACGTGCTCATTTAGACTACAATAGACATGCTCATTTAGACTACAATAGACATCTCATTTAGACTACAATAGACATGCTCATTTAGACTACAATAGACGTGCTCATTTAGACTACAATGGACATGCTCATTTAGACTACAATAGACATGCTCATTTAGACTGCAATAGACATGCTCATTTAGACTACAATAGACGTGCTCATTTAGACTACAATAGACATGCTCATTTAGACTTTAATAGACATGCTCATTTAGACTACAATAGACATCTCATTTAGACTACAATAGACATGCTCATTTAGACTACAATAGACATCTCATTTAGACTACAATAGACATGCTCATTTAGACTACAATAGACATGCTCATTTAGACTTCAATAGACGTGTTCATTTAGACTACAATAGACATGCTCATTTAGACTACAATAGACGTGCTCATTTAGACTACAATAGACATCTCATTTAGACTACAATAGACATCTCATTTAGACTACAATAGACATGCTCATCTAGACTACAACAGACATGCTCATTTAGACTACAATAGACATCTCATTTAGACTACAATAGACATCTCATTTAGACTACAATAGATATGCTCATTTAGACTACAATAGACATGCTCATTTAGACTACAATAGACGTGCTCATTAAGACTACAATAGACATGCTCATTTAGACTACAATAGACATGCTCATTTAGACTACAATAGACATGCTCATTAAGACTACAATAGACATGCTCATCTAGACTACAATAGACATGCTCATTTAGACTACAATAGACATCTCATTTAGACTACAATAGACATCTCATTTAGACTACAATAGATATGCTCATTTAGACTACAATAGACATGCTCATTTAGACTACAATAGACGTGCTCATTTAGACTACAATAGACATGCTCATTTAGACTACAATAGACATGTTCATTTTGACTACAATAGACATCTCATTTAGACTGCAATAGACATGCTCATTTAGACTACAATAGACATGCTCATTTAGACTACAATAGACATGCTCATTTAGACTACAATAGACGTGCTTATTTAGACTACAATAGACATGCTCATTTAGACTACAATAGACGTGCTCGTTTAGACTTCAATAGACATGCTCATTCAGACTAAAATAGACATTTCATTTAGACTACAATAGACGTGCTCATTTAGACTACAATAGACATGCTCATTTAGACTACAATAGACATCTCATTTAGACTGCAATAGACATGCTCATTTAAACTACAATAGACGTGCTCATTTAGACTACAATAGACGTGTTCATTTAGACTACAATAGACATGCTCATTTAGACTACAATAGACGTGCTCATTTAGACTGCAATAGACATGCTCATTTAATCTACAATAGACATGCTCATTTAGACTACAATAGACGTGCTCATTTAGACTACAATAGACATGCTCATTTAGACAATAATAGACGTGCTCATTTAGACTACAATAGACATGCTCATTTAGACTGCAATTGACATGCTCATTTAGACTACAATAGACATGCTCACTTAGACTACAATAGACGTGCTCATTTAGACTACAATAGACATGCTCATTTAGACTACAATAGACGTGCTCATTTAGACTACAATAGACATGCTCATTTAGACTACAATAGACATGCTCATTTAGACTACAATAGACATGCTCATTTCGACTACAATAGACATGCTCATTTAGACTTTAATAGACATGCTCATTTAGACTGCAATAGACATGCTCATTTAGACTTTAATAGACCTGCTTATTTAGACTACAATAGACATCTGATTTAGACTACAATAGACGTGCTCATTTAGACTACAATAGACATGCTCATTTAGACTACAATAGACATCTCGTTTAGACTGCAATAGACATGTTCATTTAGACTACAATAGACGTGCTCATTTAGACTACAATAGACATGCTCATTAAGACTACAAAAGACGTGCTCATTTAGACTACAATAGACATGCTCATTTAGACTATAATAAACGTGCTCATTTAGACTACAATAGACATCTCATTTAGACTACAATAGACATGCTCATTTAGACTACAATAGACGCGCTCATTTAGACTATAATAGACATGCTCATTTAGACTACAATAGACATGCTCATTCAGACTTTAGTAGACATGTTCATTTAGACTACAATAGACATGCTCATTTAGACTTTAATAGACTTGCTCATTTAGACTACAATAGACATCTCATTTAGACTACAACAGACATCTCATCCAGACTACAATAGACATGCTCATTTAGACTACAATAGACATGCTCATTTAGACTTTAATAGACATGCTCATTTAGACTACAATAGACATGTCATTTAGACTACAATAGACATGCTCATTTAGACTTTAATAAAGAGGCTCATTTAGACTGCAATAGACATCTCATTTAGACTACAAAAGACATGCTCATTTAGACTACAATAGACATCTCATTTAAAATGCAATAGACATGCTCATTTAGACTACAATAGACATGCTCATTTAGACTAAAATAGACATGCTCATTTAGACTACAAAAGACATGCTCATTTAAACTACAATAGACATCTCATTCAGACTACAATAGACATCTCATTTAGACTACAATAGATATGCTCATTTAGACTACAATAGACATGCTCATTTAGACTACAATAGACGTGCTCATTTAGACTACAATAAACATGCTCATTTAGACAACAATAGACGTGCTCATTTAAACTACAATAGACATGCTCATTTAGACTACAATAGACATGCTCATTTAGACTACAATAGACATCTCATTTAGACTGCAATAGACATGCTCATTTAGACTACAATAGACATGCTCATTTAGACTACAATAGACATGCTCATTTAGACTACAATAGACGTGCTCATTTAGACTACAATAGACATGCTCATTCAGACTACAATAGACGTGCTCGTTTAGACTTCAATAGACATGCTCATTCAGACTACAATAGACATCTCATTTAGACTACAATAGACGTGGTCACTTAGACTACAATAGACATGCTCATTTAGACTACAATAGACATCTCATTTAGACTGCAATAGACATGCTCATTTAGACTACAATAGACCTGCTCATTTAGACTACAATAGACGTGCTCATTTAGACTACAATAGACATGCTCATTTAGACTACAATAGACATGCTCATTTAGACTACAATAGACATCTCATTTAGACTACAATAGACATGCTCATTTAGACTACAATAGACATGCTCATTTAGACTACAATAGACATGCTCATTTAGACTACAATAGACATGCTCATTTAGACTTTAATAGACATGCTCATTTAGACTACAATAGACATGCTCATTTAGACTTTAATAGACATGCTCATTTAGACTACAATAGACATGCTCATTTAGACTACAATAGACATGCTCATTTAAACTACAATAGACATCTCATTTAGACTACAATAGACATCTCATTTAGACTACAATAGATATGCTCATTTAGACTACAATAGACATGCTCATTTAGACTACAATAGACGTGCTCATTTAGACTACAATAAACATGCTCATTTAGACAACAATAGACGTGCTCATTTAAACTACAATAGACGTGCTCATTTAGACTACAATAGACATGCTCATTTAGACTACAATAGACATCTCATTTAGACTACAATAGACATGCTCATTTAGACTACAATAGACATGCTCATTTAGACTACAACAGACATCTCATTTAGACTACAATTGACATGTTCATTTAGACTAAAATAGACATGCTCATTTAGACTTCAATAGACGTGCTCATTCAGAAAACAATAGACGTGCTCATTTAGACTACAATAGACGTGCTCATTTAAACTAAAATAGACATCTCATTTAGACTACAATAGACATCTCATTTAGACTAAAATAGATATGCTCATTTAGACTACAATAGACATGCTCATTTAGACTACAATAGACGTGCTCATTTAGACTACAATAAACATGCTCATTTAGACTACAATAGACGTGCTCATTTAGACTACAATAGACATGCTCATTTAGACTACAATAGACATGCTCATTTAGACTACAATAGACATCTCATTTAGACTGCAATAGACATGCTCATTTAGACTACAATAGACATGCTCATTTAGGCTACAATAGACATGCTCATTTAGACTACAATAGACGTGCTCATTTAGACTACAATAGACATGCTCATTTAGACTACAATAGACGTGCTCGTTTAGACTTCAATAGACATGCTCATTTAGACTACAATAGACATGCTCATTCAGAATACAATTGACATCTCATTTAGACTACAATAGACGTGGTCATTTGGACTACAATAGACATGCTCATTTAGACTACAATAGACATCTCATTTAGACTGCAATAGACATGCTCATTTAGACTACAATAGACGTGCTCATTTAGACTACAATAGCCGTGCTCATTTAGACTACAATAGGCATGCTCATTTAGACTACAATAGACATGCTCATTTAGACTACAATAGACATCTCATTTAGACTACAATAGACATGCTCATTTAGACTACAATAGACGTGCTCATTTAGACTACAATAGACATGCTCATTTAGACTACAATAGACATGCTCATTTAGACTTTAATAGACATGCTCATTTAGGCTACAATAGACATGCTCATTTAGACTTTAATAGACATGCTCATTTAGACTACAATAGACATGCTCATTTAGACTTTAATAGACATGCTCATTTAGACTACAATAGACATGCTCATTTAGACTACAATAGACATCTCATTTAGACTACAATAGACATCTCATTTAGACTACAATAGACATGCTCATTTAGACTACAATAGACATTTCATTTAGACTACAATAGACATCTCATTTAGACTACAATAGACATCTCATTTAGACTACAATAGACATCTCATTTAGACTACAATAGACATGCTCATTTAGACTACAATAGACATCTCATTTAGACTACAATAGACATCTCATTTAGACTGCACTAGATATGCTCATTCAGACTACAATAGACATGCTCATTTAGACTACAGTAGACGTGCTCATTTAGACTGCAATAGACATGCTCATTTAGACTACAATAGACGAGCTCATTTAGACTACAATAGACATGCTCATTTAGACTACAATAGACATCTCATTTAGACTACAATAGACATGCTCATTTAGACTACAATAGACGTGCTCATTTAGACTACAATAGACATGCTCATTTAGACTACAATAGACATGCTCATTTAGACTGCAATAGACATGCTCATTTAGACTACAATAGACGTGCTCATTTAGACTACAATAGACATGCTCATTTAGACTTTAATAGACATGCTCATTTAGACTACAATAGACATTTCATTTAGACTACAATAGACATGCTCATTTAGACTACAATAGACATCTCATTTAGACTACAATAGACATGCTCATTTAGACTACAATAGACATGCTCATTTAGACTTCAATAGACGTGTTCATTTAGACTACAATAGACATGCTCATTTAGACTACAATAGACGTGCTCATTTAGACTACAATAGACATCATTTAGACTACAATAGACATCTCATTTAGACTACAATAGACATGCTCATCTAGACTACAACAGACATGCTCATTTAGACTACAATAGACATCTCATTTAGACTACAATAGACATCTCATTTAGACTACAATAGATATGCTCATTTAGACTACAATAGACATGCTCATTTAGACTACAATAGACGTGCTCATTAAGACTACAATAGACATGCTCATTTAGACTACAATAGACATGCTCATTTAGACTACAATAGACATGCTCATTAAGACTACAATAGACATGCTCATCTAGACTACAATAGACATGCTCATTTAGACTACAATAGACATCTCATTTAGACTACAATAGACATCTCATTTAGACTACAATAGATATGCTCATTTAGACTACAATAGACATGCTCATTTAGACTACAATAGACGTGCTCATTTAGACTACAATAGACATGCTCATTTAGACTACAATAGACATGTTCATTTTGACTACAATAGACATCTCATTTAGACTGCAATAGACATGCTCATTTAGACTACAATAGACATGCTCATTTAGACTACAATAGACATGCTCATTTAGACTACAATAGACGTGCTTATTTAGACTACAATAGACATGCTCATTTAGACTACAATAGACGTGCTCGTTTAGACTTCAATAGACATGCTCATTCAGACTAAAATAGACATTTCATTTAGACTACAATAGACGTGCTCATTTAGACTACAATAGACATGCTCATTTAGACTACAATAGACATCTCATTTAGACTGCAATAGACATGCTCATTTAAACTACAATAGACGTGCTCATTTAGACTACAATAGACGTGTTCATTTAGACTACAATAGACATGCTCATTTAGACTACAATAGACGTGCTCATTTAGACTGCAATAGACATGCTCATTTAATCTACAATAGACATGCTCATTTAGACTACAATAGACGTGCTCATTTAGACTACAATAGACATGCTCATTTAGACTACAATAGACGTGCTCATTTAGACTACAATAGACATGCTCATTTAGACTGCAATTGACATGCTCATTTAGACTACAATAGACATGCTCATTTAGACTACAATAGACGTGCTCATTTAGACTACAATAGACATGCTCATTTAGACTACAATAGACGTGCTCATTTAGACTACAATAGACATGCTCATTTAGACTGCAATTGACATGCTCATTTAGACTACAATAGACATGCTCATTTAGACTACAATAGACGTGCTCATTTAGACTACAATAGACATGCTCATTTAGACTACAATAGACGTGCTCATTTAGACTACAATAGACATGCTCATTTAGACTACAATAGACATGCTTATTTAGACTACAATAGACGTGCTCATTTAGACTACAATAGACGTGCTCATTTAAACTACAATAGACATGCTCATTTAGACTACAATAGACATGCTCATTTAGACTACAATAGACATGCTTATTTAGACTACAATAGACATCTCATTTAGACTGCAATAGACATGCTCATTTAGACTACAATAGACATGCTCATTTAGACTACAATAGACATGCTCATTTAGACTACAATAGACATGCTTATTTAGACTACAATAGACATCTCATTTAGACTACAATAGACATGCTCATTTAGACTACAATAGACATGCTCATTTAGACTAAAATAGACGTGCTCGTTTAGACTTCAATAGACATGCTCATTCAGACTACAATAGACATCTCATTTGGACTACAATAGACGTGCTCATTTAGACTACAATAGACATGCTTATTTAGACTACAATAGACATCTCATTTAGACTGCAATAGACATGCTCATTTAGACTACAATAGACGTGCTCATTTAGACTACAATAGACGTGCTCATTTAGACTACAATAGACATGCTCATTTAGACTACAATAAACGTGCTCATTTAGACTACAATAGACATCTCATTTATACTACAATAGACATGCTCATTTAGACTACAATAGACGTGCTCATTTAGACTACAATAGACATGCTCATTTCGACTACAATAGACATGCTCATTTAGACTTTAGTAGACATGCTCATTTAGACTACAATAGACAGGCTCATTTAGACTTTAATAGACATGCTCATTTAGACTACAATAGACATGCTCATTTAGACTTTAATAGACCTGCTTATTTAGACTACAATAGACATCTCATTTAGACTACAATAGACGTGCTCATTTAGACTACAATAGACATGCTCATTTAGACTACAATAGACATCTCGTTTAGACTGCAATAGACATGTTCATTTAGACTACAATAGACGTGCTCATTTAGACTACAATAGACATGCTCATTAAGACTACAGAAGACGTGCTCATTTAGACTACAATAGACATGCTCATTTAGACTATAATAAACGTGCTCAGGTAGACTACAATAGACATCTCATTTAGACTACAATAGACATGCTCAATTAGACTACAATAGACGCGCTCATTTAGACTACAATAGACATGCTCATTTAGACTACAATAGACATGCTCATTCAGACTTTAGTAGACATGTTCATTTAGACTACAATAGACATGCTCATTTAGACTTTAATAGACATGCTCATTTAGACTACAATAGACATCTCATTTAGACTACAACAGACATCTCATCCAGACTACAATAGACATGCTCATTTAGACTACAATAGACATGCTCATTTAGACTTTAATAGATATGCTCATTTAGACTACAATAGACATGTCATTTAGACTACAATAGACATGCTCATTTAGACTTTAATAAAGAGGCTCATTTAAACTGCAATAGACATCTCATTTAGACTACAAAAGACATGCTCATTTAGACTACAATAGACATCTCATTTAAAATGCAATAGACATGCTCATTTAGACTACAATAGACATGCTCATTTAGACTACAATAGACATGCTCATTTAGACTACAAAAGACATGCTCATTTAGACTACAACAGACATCTCATTTAGACTACAATAGACATCTCATTTAGACTACAATAGACATGCTCATTTAGACTACAATAGACATGCTCCTTTAGACTACAATAGACATCTCATTTAGACTACAATAGACATGCTCATTTAGACTTTAATAGACGTGCTCATTTAGACTACAATAGACGTGCTCATTTAGACTACAATAGACATGCTCATTTAGACTACAATAGACATGCTCATTTAGACTACAATAGACATCTCATTTAGACTACAATATACATGCTCAGTTAGACTACAATAGACATGCTCATTTAGACTTCAATAGACGTGCTCATTTAGACTACAATAGACATCTCATTTAGACTACAATAGACAAGCTCATTTAGACTTCAATAGACGTGCTCATTTAGACTACAATAGACATCTCATTTAGACTACAATAGACATGCTCATTTAGACTTCAATAGACGTGCTCATTTAGACTACAATAGACATCTCATTTAGACTACAATAGACATGCTCATTTAGACTTTTATAGACATGCTCATTTAGACTACAATAGACATGTTAATTTCGACAACAATAGACATCTCATTTAGACTACAATAGACAAGCTCATTTAGACTTTATTAGACATGCTCATTTAGACTACAATAGACACCTCATTTAGACTACAATAGACATGCTCATTTAGACTTTAATAGACATGCTCATTTAGACTACAATAGACATCTCATTTAGACTACATTAGACATCTCATTTAGACTACAACAGACATGCTCATTTAGACTTTAATAGACATGCTCATTTAGATTACAATTGACATCTCATTTAGACTACAATAGACATGCTCATTTAGACTTTATTAGACATGCTCATTTAGACTACAATAGACATCTCATTTAGACTACAATAGACATGCTCATTTAGACTTTTATAGACATGCTCATATAGACTACAATAGACATGCTAATTTAGACAACAATAGACATCTCATTTAGACTACAATAGACATGCTCATTTAGACTTTAATAGACATGCTTATTTAGACTACAATAGACATCTCATTTAGACTACAATAGATATGCTTATTTAGACTACAATAGACATGCTCATTTAGACTACAATAGACGTGCTCATTTAGACTACAATAGACATGCTCATTTAGACTACAATAGACGTGCTCATTTAGACTACAATAGACATGCTCATTTAGACTACAATAGACATGCTCATTTAGACTACAATAGACATCGCATTTAGACTGCAATAGACATGCTCATTTAGACTACAATAGACATGCTCATATAGACTACAATAGACATGCTCATTTAGACTACAATAGACGTGCTCATTTAGACTACAATAGACATGCTCATTTAGACTGCAATAGACGTGCTCGTTTAGACTTCAATAGACATTCTCATTCAGACTACAATAGACATCTCATTTAGACTACAATAGACGTGCTCATTTAGACTACAATAGACGTGCTCATTTAGACTACAATAGACATGCTCATTCAGACTACAATAGACATCTCATTTAGACTGCAATAGAAATGCTCATTTAGACTACAATAGACATGCTCATTTAGACTACAATAGACGTGCTCATTTAGACTACAATAGACATGCTTATTTAGACTACAATATACATGCTCATTTAGACTACAATAAAAATCTCATTTAGACTACAATAGACATGCTCATCTAGACTACAATATACGTGCTCATTTAGACTACAATAGACATGCTCATTTAGACTTTAATAGACATGCTCATATAGACTACAATAGACATCTCATTTAGACTTTAATAGACATGCTCATTTAGACTACAATAGACATGTCATTTAGACTTCAATAGACATGCTCATTTAGACTTTAATGAGGAGGCTCATTTAGACTACAATAGACATCTCATTTAGACTACAATAGACATGCTCATTTAGACTACAATAGACATATCATTTAGACTACAATAGACATCTTATTTAAACTACAATAGACATGCTCATTTAGACTTTAATAGACATCTCATTTAGACTACAATAGACGTGCTCATTTAGACTGCACTAGACATGCTCATTTAATCTACAATAGACATGCTCATTTAGACTACAATAGACATGCTCATTTAGACTACAAAAGACGTGCTCATTTAGACTACAATAGACATGCTCATTTAGACTACAATAGACATGCTCATTTAGACTACAAAAGACGTGCTCATTTAGACTACAATAGACATGCTCATTCAGACTACAATAGACATGCTCATTTAGACTACAATAGACGTGCTCATTTAGACTGCACTAGACATGCTCATTTAATCTACAATAGACATGCTCATTTAGACTACAATAGACATGCTCATTTAGACTACAAAAGACGTGCTCATTTAGACTACAATAGACATGCTCATTTAAACTACAATAGACATCTCATTTAGACTGCAATAGACATGCTCATTTAGACTACAATAGACATGCTCATTTAGACTACAAAAGACGTGCTCATTTAGACTACAATAGACATGCTCATTTAAACTACAATAGACATCTCATTTAGACTGCAATAGACATGCTCATTTAGGCTACAGTAAACATGCTCATTTAGATTACAATAGACATCTCATTTAGACTAATATAGACATGCTCATTTAGACTACAATAGACGTGCTCATTTAGACTACAATAGACATCTCATTTAGACTACAATATACATGCTCATTTAGACTTTAATAGACATGCTCATTTAGACTACAATAGACATGCTCATTTAGACTTTAATAGACATGCTCATTTAGACTACAATAGAGATGCTCATTTAGACTACAATAGACATCTCATTTAGACTACAATAGACATCTCATTTAGACTACAATAGACATGCTCATTTAGACTACAATAGACATCTCATTTAGACTACAATAGACATCTCATTTAGACTACAATAGACATCTCATTTAGACTACAATAGACATCTCATTTAGACTACAATAGACATGCTCATTTAGACTACAATAGACATCTCATTTAGACTACAATAGATATCTCATTTAGACTGCACTAGATATGCTCATTCAGACTACAATAGACATGCTCATTTAGACTACAGTAGACGTGCTCATTTAGACTGCAATAGACATGCTCATTTAGACTACAATAGACGTGCTCATTTAGACTACAATAGACATGCTCATTTAGACTACAATAGACATCTCATTTAGACTACAATAGACATGCTCATTTAGACTACAATAGACGTGCTCATTTAGACTACAATAGACATGCTCATTTAGACTACAATAGACATGCTCATTTAGACTGCAATAGACATGCTCATTTAGACTACAATAGACGTGCTCATTTAGACTACAATAGACATGCTCATTTAGACTTTAATAGACATGCTCATTTAGACTACAATAGACATCTCATTTAGACTACAATAGACATGCTCATTTAGACTACAATAGACATCTCATTTAGACTACAATAGACATGCTCATTTAGACTACAATAGACATGCTCATTTAGACTTCAATAGACGTGTTCATTTAGACTACAATAGACATGCTCATTTAGACTACAATAGACGTGCTCATTTAGACTACAATAGACATCTCATTTAGACTACAATAGACATCTCATTTAGACTACAATAGACATGCTCATCTAGACTACAACAGACATGCTCATTTAGACTACAATAGACATCTCATTTAGACTACAATAGACATCTCATTTAGACTACAATAGATATGCTCATTTAGACTACAATAGACATGCTCATTTAGACTACAATAGACGTGCTCATTAAGACTACAATAGACATGCTCATTTAGACTACAATAGACATGCTCATTTAGACTACAATAGACATGCTCATTAAGACTACAATAGACATGCTCATCTAGACTACAATAGACATGCTCATTTAGACTACAATAGACATCTCATTTAGACTACAATAGACATCTCATTTAGACTACAATAGATATGCTCATTTAGACTACAATAGACATGCTCATTTAGACTACAATAGACGTGCTCATTTAGACTACAATAGACATGCTTATTTAGACTACAATAGACATGTTCATTTTGACTACAATAGACATCTCATTTAGACTGCAATAGACATGCTCATTTAGACTACAATAGACATGCTCATTTAGACTACAATAGACATGCTCATTTAGACTACAATAGACGTGCTTATTTAGACTACAATAGACATGCTCATTTAGACTACAATAGACGTGCTCGTTTAGACTTCAATAGACATGCTCATTCAGACTAAAATAGACATTTCATTTAGACTACAATAGACGTGCTCATTTAGACTACAATAGACATGCTCATTTAGACTACAATAGACATCTCATTTAGACTGCAATAGACATGCTCATTTAAACTACAATAGACGTGCTCATTTAGACTACAATAGACGTGTTCATTTAGACTACAATAGACATGCTCATTTAGACTACAATAGACGTGCTCATTTAGACTGCAATAGACATGCTCATTTAATCTACAATAGACATGCTCATTTAGACTACAATAGACGTGCTCATTTAGACTACAATAGACATGCTCATTTAGACTACAATAGACGTGCTCATTTAGACTACAATAGACATGCTCATTTAGACTGCAATTGACATGCTCATTTAGACTACAATAGACATGCTCATTTAGACTACAATAGACGTGCTCATTTAGACTACAATAGACATGCTCATTTAGACTACAATAGACGTGCTCATTTAGACTACAATTGACATGCTCATTTAGACTAAAATAGACGTGCTCGTTTAGACTTCAATAGACATGCTCATTCAGACTACAATAGACATCTCATTTGGACTACAATAGACGTGCTCATTTAGACTACAATAGACATGCTTATTTAGACTACAATAGACATCTCATTTAGACTGCAATAGACATGCTCATTTAGACTACAATAGACGTGCTCATTTAGACTACAATAGACGTGCTCATTTAGACTACAATAGACATGCTCATTTAGACTACAATAAACGTGCTCATTTAGACTACAATAGACATCTCATTTAGACTACAATAGACATGCTCATTTAGACTACAATAGACGTGCTCATTTAGACTACAATAGACATGCTCATTTCGACTACAATAGACATGCTCATTTAGACTTTAGTAGACATGCTCATTTAGACTACAATAGACAGGCTCATTTAGACTTTAATAGACATGCTCATTTAGACTACAATAGACATCTCATTTAGACTACAATAGACGTGCTCATTTAGACTTTAATAGACCTGCTTATTTAGACTACAATAGACATCTCATTTAGACTACAATAGACGTGCTCATTTAGACTACAATAGACATGCTCATTTAGACTACAATAGACATCTCGTTTAGACTGCAATAGACATGTTCATTTAGACTACAATAGACGTGCTCATTTAGACTACAATAGACATGCTCATTTAGACTTTAATAGACCTGCTTATTTAGACTACAATAGACATCTCATTTAGACTACAATAGACATGCTCATTTAGACTTTAATAGACCTGCTTATTTAGACTACAATAGACATCTCATTTAGACTACAATAGACGTGCTCATTTAGACTACAATAGACATGCTCATTTAGACTACAATAGACATCTCGTTTAGACTGCAATAGACATGTTCATTTAGACTACAATAGACGTGCTCATTTAGACTACAATAGACATGCTCATTAAGACTACAAAAGACGTGCTCATTTAGACTACAATAGACATGCTCATTTAGACTATAATAAACGTGCTCAGTTAGACTACAATAGACATCTCATTTAGACTACAATAGACATGCTCATTTAGACTACAATAGACGCGCTCATTTAGACTACAATAGACATGCTCATTTAGACTACAATAGACATGCTCATTCAGACTTTAGTAGACATGTTCATTTAGACTACAATAGACATGCTCATTTAGACTTTAATAGACATGCTCATTTAGACTACAATAGACATCTCATTTAGACTACAACAGACATCTCATCCAGACTACAATAGACATGCTCATTTAGACTACAATAGACATGCTCATTTAGACTTTAATAGATATGCTCATTTAGACTACAATAGACATGTCATTTAGACTACAATAGACATGCTCATTTAGACTTTAATAAAGAGGCTCATTTAAACTGCAATAGACATCTCATTTAGACTACAAAAGACATGCTCATTTAGACTACAATAGACATCTCATTTAAAATGCAATAGACATGCTCATTTAGACTACAATAGACATGCTCATTTAGACTACAATAGACATGCTCATTTAGACTACAAAAGACATGCTCATTTAGACTACAACAGACATCTCATTTAGACTACAATAGACATCTCATTTAGACTACAATAGACATGCTCATTTAGACTACAATAGACATGCTCCTTTAGACTACAATAGACATCTCATTTAGACTACAATAGACATGCTCATTTAGACTTTAATAGACGTGCTCATTTAGACTACAATAGACGTGCTCATTTAGACTACAATAGACATGCTCATTTAGACTACAATAGACATGCTCATTTAGACTACAATAGACATCTCATTTAGACTACAATATACATGCTCAGTTAGACTACAATAGACATGCTCATTTAGACTTCAATAGACGTGCTCATTTAGACTACAATAGACATCTCATTTAGACTACAATAGACAAGCTCATTTAGACTTCAATAGACGTGCTCATTTAGACTACAATAGACATCTCATTTAGACTACAATAGACATGCTCATTTAGACTTCAATAGACGTGCTCATTTAGACTACAATAGACATCTCATTTAGACTACAATAGACATGCTCATTTAGACTTTTATAGACATGCTCATTTAGACTACAATAGACATGTTAATTTCGACAACAATAGACATCTCATTTAGACTACAATAGACAAGCTCATTTAGACTTTATTAGACATGCACATTTAGACTACAATAGACACCTCATTTAGACTACAATAGACATGCTCATTTAGACTTTAATAGACATGCTCATTTAGACTACAATAGACATCTCATTTAGACTACATTAGACATCTCATTTAGACTACAACAGACATGCTCATTTAGACTTTAATAGACATGCTCATTTAGATTACAATTGACATCTCATTTAGACTACAATAGACATGCTCATTTAGACTTTATTAGACATGCTCATTTAGACTACAATAGACATCTCATTTAGACTACAATAGACATGCTCATTTAGACTTTTATAGACATGCTCATATAGACTACAATAGACATGCAAATTTAGACAACAATAGACATCTCATTTAGACTACAATAGACATGCTCATTTAGACTTTAATAGACATGCTTATTTAGACTACAATAGACATCTCATTTAGACTACAATAGATATGCTTATTTAGACTACAATAGACATGCTCATTTAGACTACAATAGACGTGCTCATTTAGACTACAATAGACATGCTCATTTAGACTACAATAGACGTGCTCATTTAGACTACAATAGACATGCTCATTTAGACTACAATAGACATGCTCATTTAGACTACAATAGACATCGCATTTAGACTGCAATAGACATGCTCATTTAGACTACAATAGACATGCTCATATAGACTACAATAGACATGCTCATTTAGACTACAATAGACGTGCTCATTTAGACTACAATAGACATGCTCATTTAGACTACAATAGACGTGCTCGTTTAGACTTCAATAGACATGCTCATTCAGACTACAATAGACATCTCATTTAGACTACAATAGACGTGCTCATTTAGACTACAATAGACGTGCTCATTTAGACTACAATAGACATGCTCATCCAGACTACAATAGACATCTCATTTAGACTGCAATAGAAATGCTCATTTAGACTACAATAGACGTGCTCATTTAGACTACAATAGACGTGTTCATTTAGACTACAATAGACATGCTCATTTAGACTACAATAGACGTGCTCATTTAGACTGCAATAGACATGCTCATTTAATCTACAATAGACATGCTCATTTAGACTACAATAGACGTGCTCATTTAGACTACAATAGACATGCTCATTTAGACTACAATAGACGTGCTCATTTAGACTACAATAGACATGCTCATTTAGACTGCAATTGACATGCTCATTTAGACTACAATAGACATGCTCATTTAGACTACAATAGACGTGCTCATTTAGACTACAATAGACATGCTCATTTAGACTACAATAGACGTGCTCATTTAGACTACAATTGACATGCTCATTTAGACTAAAATAGACGTGCTCGTTTAGACTTCAATAGACATGCTCATTCAGACTACAATAGACATCTCATTTGGACTACAATAGACGTGCTCATTTAGACTACAATAGACATGCTTATTTAGACTACAATAGACATCTCATTTAGACTGCAATAGACATGCTCATTTAGACTACAATAGACGTGCTCATTTAGACTACAATAGACGTGCTCATTTAGACTACAATAGACATGCTCATTTAGACTACAATAAACGTGCTCATTTAGACTACAATAGACATCTCATTTAGACTACAATAGACATGCTCATTTAGACTACAATAGACGTGCTCATTTAGACTACAATAGACATGCTCATTTCGACTACAATAGACATGCTCATTTAGACTTTAGTAGACATGCTCATTTAGACTACAATAGACAGGCTCATTTAGACTTTAATAGACATGCTCATTTAGACTACAATAGACATCTCATTTAGACTACAATAGACGTGCTCATTTAGACTTTAATAGACCTGCTTATTTAGACTACAATAGACATCTCATTTAGACTACAATAGACGTGCTCATTTAGACTACAATAGACATGCTCATTTAGACTACAATAGACATCTCGTTTAGACTGCAATAGACATGTTCATTTAGACTACAATAGACGTGCTCATTTAGACTACAATAGACATGCTCATTTAGACTTTAATAGACCTGCTTATTTAGACTACAATAGACATCTCATTTAGACTACAATAGACATGCTCATTTAGACTTTAATAGACCTGCTTATTTAGACTACAATAGACATCTCATTTAGACTACAATAGACGTGCTCATTTAGACTACAATAGACATGCTCATTTAGACTACAATAGACATCTCGTTTAGACTGCAATAGACATGTTCATTTAGACTACAATAGACGTGCTCATTTAGACTACAATAGACATGCTCATTAAGACTACAAAAGACGTGCTCATTTAGACTACAATAGACATGCTCATTTAGACTATAATAAACGTGCTCAGTTAGACTACAATAGACATCTCATTTAGACTACAATAGACATGCTCATTTAGACTACAATAGACGCGCTCATTTAGACTACAATAGACATGCTCATTTAGACTACAATAGACATGCTCATTCAGACTTTAGTAGACATGTTCATTTAGACTACAATAGACATGCTCATTTAGACTTTAATAGACATGCTCATTTAGACTACAATAGACATCTCATTTAGACTACAACAGACATCTCATCCAGACTACAATAGACATGCTCATTTAGACTACAATAGACATGCTCATTTAGACTTTAATAGATATGCTCATTTAGACTACAATAGACATGTCATTTAGACTACAATAGACATGCTCATTTAGACTTTAATAAAGAGGCTCATTTAAACTGCAATAGACATCTCATTTAGACTACAAAAGACATGCTCATTTAGACTACAATAGACATCTCATTTAAAATGCAATAGACATGCTCATTTAGACTACAATAGACATGCTCATTTAGACTACAATAGACATGCTCATTTAGACTACAAAAGACATGCTCATTTAGACTACAACAGACATCTCATTTAGACTACAATAGACATCTCATTTAGACTACAATAGACATGCTCATTTAGACTACAATAGACATGCTCCTTTAGACTACAATAGACATCTCATTTAGACTACAATAGACATGCTCATTTAGACTTTAATAGACGTGCTCATTTAGACTACAATAGACGTGCTCATTTAGACTACAATAGACATGCTCATTTAGACTACAATAGACATGCTCATTTAGACTACAATAGACATCTCATTTAGACTACAATATACATGCTCAGTTAGACTACAATAGACATGCTCATTTAGACTTCAATAGACGTGCTCATTTAGACTACAATAGACATCTCATTTAGACTACAATAGACAAGCTCATTTAGACTTCAATAGACGTGCTCATTTAGACTACAATAGACATCTCATTTAGACTACAATAGACATGCTCATTTAGACTTCAATAGACGTGCTCATTTAGACTACAATAGACATCTCATTTAGACTACAATAGACATGCTCATTTAGACTTTTATAGACATGCTCATTTAGACTACAATAGACATGTTAATTTCGACAACAATAGACATCTCATTTAGACTACAATAGACAAGCTCATTTAGACTTTATTAGACATGCACATTTAGACTACAATAGACACCTCATTTAGACTACAATAGACATGCTCATTTAGACTTTAATAGACATGCTCATTTAGACTACAATAGACATCTCATTTAGACTACATTAGACATCTCATTTAGACTACAACAGACATGCTCATTTAGACTTTAATAGACATGCTCATTTAGATTACAATTGACATCTCATTTAGACTACAATAGACATGCTCATTTAGACTTTATTAGACATGCTCATTTAGACTACAATAGACATCTCATTTAGACTACAATAGACATGCTCATTTAGACTTTTATAGACATGCTCATATAGACTACAATAGACATGCAAATTTAGACAACAATAGACATCTCATTTAGACTACAATAGACATGCTCATTTAGACTTTAATAGACATGCTTATTTAGACTACAATAGACATCTCATTTAGACTACAATAGATATGCTTATTTAGACTACAATAGACATGCTCATTTAGACTACAATAGACGTGCTCATTTAGACTACAATAGACATGCTCATTTAGACTACAATAGACGTGCTCATTTAGACTACAATAGACATGCTCATTTAGACTACAATAGACATGCTCATTTAGACTACAATAGACATCGCATTTAGACTGCAATAGACATGCTCATTTAGACTACAATAGACATGCTCATATAGACTACAATAGACATGCTCATTTAGACTACAATAGACGTGCTCATTTAGACTACAATAGACATGCTCATTTAGACTACAATAGACGTGCTCGTTTAGACTTCAATAGACATGCTCATTCAGACTACAATAGACATCTCATTTAGACTACAATAGACGTGCTCATTTAGACTACAATAGACGTGCTCATTTAGACTACAATAGACATGCTCATCCAGACTACAATAGACATCTCATTTAGACTGCAATAGAAATGCTCATTTAGACTACAATAGACGTGCTCATTTAGACTACAATAGACGTGCTCATTTAGACTACAATAGACATGCTTATTTAGACTACAATATACATGCTCATTTAGACTACAATAAAAATCTCATTTAGACTACAATAGACATGCTCATCTAGACTACAATATACGTGCTCATTTAGACTACAATAGACATGCTCATTTAGACTTTAATAGACATGCTCATATAGACTACAATAGACATCTCATTTAGACTTTAATAGACATGCTCATTTAGACTACAATAGACATGTCATTTAGACTTCAATAGACATGCTCATTTAGACTTTAATAAAGAGGCTCATTTAGACTACAATAGACATCTCATTTAGACTACAATAGACATGCTCATTTAGACTACAATAGACATCTCATTTAGACTACAATAGACATCTTATTTAAACTACAATAGACATGCTCATTTAGACTTTAATAGACATCTCATTTAGACTACAATAGATATGCTCATTCAGACTACAATAGACATGCTCATTTAGACTACAATAGACGTGCTCATTTAGACTGCACTAGACATGCTCATTTAATCTACAATAGACATGCTCATTCAGACTACAATAGACATGCTCATTTAGACTACAAAAGACGTGCTCATTTACACTACAATAGACATGCTCATTTAAACTACAATAGACATCTCATTTAGACTGCAATAGACATGCTCATTTAGACTACAATAGACATGCTCATTTAGACTACAAAAGACGTGCTCATTTAGACTACAATAGACATGCTCATTTAAACTACAATAGACATCTCATTTAGACTGCAATAGACATGCTCATTTAGGCTACAGTAAACATGCTCATTTAGATTACAATAGACATCTCATTTAGACTACAATAGACATGCTCATTTAGACTACAATAGACGTGCTCATTTAGACTACAATAGACATCTCATTTAGACTACAATAGACATGCTCATTTAGACTTTTATAGACATGCTCATTTAGACTACAATAGACATGGGAATTTAGACAACAATAGACATCTCATTCAGACTACAATAGACATGGGAATTTAGACAACAATAGACATCTCATTCAGACTACAATAGACATGCTCATTTAGACTTTATTAGACATGCTTATTTAGACTACAATAGAGATCTCATTTAGACTACAATAGACATCTCATTTAGACTACAGCAGACATGCTCATTTAGAGTTTAATAGACATGCTAATTTAAACTACAATAGACATCTCATTTAGACTACAATAGACATGCTCATTTAGACTTTAATAGACATGCTCATTTAGACTACAATAGATATCTCAATTAGACTACAATAGACATGCTCATTTAGACTTTTATAGACATGCTCATTTAGACTACAATAGACATGCTAATTTAGACAACAATAGACATCTCATTTAGACTACAATAGACATGCTCATTTAGACTTTAGTAGACATGCTCATTTAGACTACAATAGACACCTCATTTAGACTACAATAGACATGCTCATTTAGACTACAACAGACATGCTCATTTAGACTTTAATAGACATGCTCATTTAGATTACAATAGACATCTCATTCAGACTACAATAGACATGCTCATTTAGACTACAATAGACATGCTCATTTAGACTACATTAGACGTGCTCATTTAGACTACAATAGACATGCTCATTTAGACCACAATTGACGTGCTCATTTAGACTACAATAGACATGTTCATTTAGACTACAATAGACATGCTCATTTAGACTACAATAAACATCTCATTTAGACTACAATAGACATGCTCATTTAGACTACAATAGACGTGCTCATTTAGACTGCAATAGACATGCTCATTTAATCTACAATAGACATGCTCATTTAGACTACAATAGACATGCTCATTTAGACTACAAAAGACGTGCTCATTTCGACTACAATAGACATGCTCATTTAAACTACAATAGACATCTCATTTAGACTGCAATAGACATGCTCATTTAGACTACAATAGACATGCTCATTTAGACTTCATTACACGTGCTCATTTAGACTACAGTAAACATGCTCATTTAGATTACAATAGACATCTCATTTAGACTACAATAGACATGCTCATTTAGACTACAATAGACGTGCTCATTTAGACTACAATAGACATGCTCATTTAGACTTTTATAGACATGCTCATTTAGACTACAATAGACATGTTAATTTAGACAACAATAGACATCTCATTTAGACTACAATAGACATGCTCATTTAGACTTTAATAGACATGCTCATTTAGACTACAATAGAGATCTCATTTAGACTACAATAGACATCTCATTTAGACTACAGCAGACATGCTCATTTAGAGTTTGATAGACATGATAATTTAAACTACAATAGACATCTCATTTAGACTACAATAGACATGCTCATTTAGACTTTAATAGACATGCTTATTTAGACTACAATAGATATCTCATTTAAACTACAATAGACATGCTCATTTAGACTTTTATAGACATGCTCATTTAGACTACAATAGACATGCTAATTTAGACAACAATAGACATCTCATTTAGACTACAAAAGACATGCTCATTTAGACTTTAATAGACATGCTCATTTAGACTACAATAGACATCTCATTTAGACTACAATAGATATGCTCATTTAGACTACAATAGACATGCTCATTTAGACCACAATAGACGTGCTCATTTAGACTACAATAGACATGCTCATTTAGACTACAATAGACGTTCTCATTTAGACTACAATAGACATGCTCATTTAGACTACAATAGACATGCTCATTTAGACTACAATAGACATCTCATTTAGACTGCAATAGACATGCTCATTCAGACTACAATAGACATCTCATTTAGACTACAATAGACATTCTCATTTAGACTACAATAGACATGCTCATTTAGACTACAATAGACGTGCTCATTTAGACAACAATAGACATCTCATGTAGACTACAATAGAAATGCTCATTTAGACTTTAATGAACAGGCTCATTCAGACTACAATAGACATCTCATTTAGACTACAATAGACATGCTCATTTAGACTGCAATATACATGCTCATTTAGACTACAATAGACATGCTCATTTAGACTACAATAGACATGCTCATTTAGACTACAATAGACATCTCATTTAAACTACAATAGACATGCTCATTTAGACTTTAAAAGACATGCTCATTTAGACTACAATAGACATGCTCATTTAGACAACAATAGACGTGCTGATTTCGACTACAGTAAACATGCTCATTTAGATTACAATAGAGATCTCATTTAGACTACAATAGACATGCTAATTTAGACTTCAATAGACGTGCTCATTTAGACTACAATAGACATCTCATTTAGACTACAATAGACATGCTCATTTAGACTTTTATTGACATGCTCATTTAGACTACAATAGACATGTTAATTTAGACAACAATAGACATCTCATTTAGACTACAATAGACATGCTCATTTAGACTTTAATAGACATGCTCATTTAGACTACAATAGACACCTCATTTAGACTACAATAGACATGCTCATTTAGACTACAACAGACATGCTCATTTAGACTTTAATAGACATGCTCATTTAGATTACAATAGACATCTCATTTAGACTACAATAGACATGCTCATTTAGACTTTAATAGACATGCTCATTTAGACTACAATAGACATCTCATTTAGACTACAATGGACATGCTCATTTAGACTTTTATAGACATGCTCATTTAGACTACAATAGACATGCCAATTTAGACAACAATAGACATCTCATTTAGACTACAATAGACATGCTCATTTAGACTTTAATAGACATGCTCATTTAGACTACAATAGATATCTCATTTAGACTACAATAGATATGCTCATTTAGACTACAATAGACATGCTCATTTAGACTACAATAGACATGCTCATTTAGACTACAATAGACATGCTCATTTAGACTACAATAGACATGCTCATTTAGACTACAATAGACGTGCTCATTTAGACTACAATAGACGTGCTCATTTAGACTACAATAGACATGCTAATTTAGACAACAATAGACATCTTATTTAGACTACAATAGACATGCTCATTCAGACTTTAATAGACATGCTCATTTAGACTACAATAGACATCTCATTTAGACTACAATAGATATGCTCATTTAGACTACAATAGACACGCTCATTTAGACTACAATAGACGTGCTCATTTAGACTACAATAGACATGCTCATTTAGACTACAATAGACATGCTCATTTAGACTACAATAGACGTGGTCATTTAGACTACAATAGACATGCTCATTTAGACTACAATAGACATGCTCATTTAGACTACAATAGACATCTCATTTAGACTGCAATAGACATGCTCATTTAGACTACAATAGACATGCTCATATAGACTACAATAGACATGCTCATTTAGACTACAATTGACGTGCTCATTTAGACTATAATAGACATGCTCATTTAGACTACAATAGACGTGCTCGTTTAGACTTCAATAGACATGCTCATTCAGACTACAATAGACATCTCATTTAGACTACAATAGACGTGCTCATTTAGACTACAATAGACATGCTCATTCAGACTACAATAGACATCTCATTTAGACTGCAATAGACATGCTCATTTAGACTACAATAGACGTGTTCATTTAGACTACAATAGACGTGCTCATTTAGACTACAATAGACATGCTTATTTAGACTACAATATACATGCTCATTTAGACTACAATAAAAATCTCATTTAGACTACAATAGACATGCTCATCTAGACTACAATAGACATGCTCATTTAGACTACAATAGACATGCTCATTTAGACTACAATAGACGTGCTCATTTAGACTACAATAGACATGCTCATTTAGACTTTAATAGACATGCTCATTTAGACTACAATAGACATCTCATTTAGACTTCAATAGACATGCTCATTTAGACTACAATAGACATCTCATTTAGACTACAATAGACATCTTATTTAGACTACAATAGACATGCTCATTTAGACTTTAATAGACATGCTCATTTAGACTAAAAAAGACATCTCATTTAGACTACAATAGACATCTCATTTAGACTACAATAGATATGCTCATTTAGACTTTAATAGACATGCTCATTTAGACTACAATAGACATCTCATTTAGACTGCAATAGACATGCTCATTTAGACTACAATAGACATGCTCATATAGACTACAATAGACATGCTCATTTAGACTACAATAGAAGTGCTCATTTAGACTACAATAAACATGCTCATTTAGACTACAATAGACGTGCTCGTTTAGACTTCAATAGACATGCTCATTCAGACTACAATAGACATCTCATTTAGACTACAAAAGACGTGCTCATTTAGACTACAATAGACATGCTCATTTAGACTACAATAGACATCTCATTTAGACTACAATAGACATCTCATTTAGACTACAATAGACATGCTCATTTAGACTACAATAGACATCTCATTTAGACTACAATAGACATCTCATTTAGACTACAATAGACATCTCATTTAGACTACAATAGACATCTCATTTAGACTACAATAGACATGCTCATTTAGACTACAATAGACATCTCATTTAGACTACAATAGATATCTCATTTAGACTGCACTAGATATGCTCATTCAGACTACAATAGACATGCTCATTTAGACTACAGTAGACGTGCTCATTTAGACTGCAATAGACATGCTCATTTAGACTACAATAGACGTGCTCATTTAGACTACAATAGACATGCTCATTTAGACTACAATAGACATCTCATTTAGACTACAATAGACATGCTCATTTAGACTACAATAGACGTGCTCATTTAGACTACAATAGACATGCTCATTTAGACTACAATAGACATGCTCATTTAGACTGCAATAGACATGCTCATTTAGACTACAATAGACGTGCTCATTTAGACTACAATAGACATGCTCATTTAGACTTTAATAGACATGCTCATTTAGACTACAATAGACATCTCATTTAGACTACAATAGACATGCTCATTTAGACTACAATAGACATCTCATTTAGACTACAATAGACATGCTCATTTAGACTACAATAGACATGCTCATTTAGACTTCAATAGACGTGTTCATTTAGACTACAATAGACATGCTCATTTAGACTACAATAGACGTGCTCATTTAGACTACAATAGACATCTCATTTAGACTACAATAGACATCTCATTTAGACTACAATAGACATGCTCATCTAGACTACAACAGACATGCTCATTTAGACTACAATAGACATCTCATTTAGACTACAATAGACATCTCATTTAGACTACAATAGATATGCTCATTTAGACTACAATAGACATGCTCATTTAGACTACAATAGACGTGCTCATTAAGACTACAATAGACATGCTCATTTAGACTACAATAGACATGCTCATTTAGACTACAATAGACATGCTCATTAAGACTACAATAGACATGCTCATCTAGACTACAATAGACATGCTCATTTAGACTACAATAGACATCTCATTTAGACTACAATAGACATCTCATTTAGACTACAATAGATATGCTCATTTAGACTACAATAGACATGCTCATTTAGACTACAATAGACGTGCTCATTTAGACTACAATAGACATGCTCATTTAGACTACAATAGACATGTTCATTTTGACTACAATAGACATCTCATTTAGACTGCAATAGACATGCTCATTTAGACTACAATAGACATGCTCATTTAGACTACAATAGACATGCTCATTTAGACTACAATAGACGTGCTTATTTAGACTACAATAGACATGCTCATTTAGACTACAATAGACGTGCTCGTTTAGACTTCAATAGACATGCTCATTCAGACTAAAATAGACATTTCATTTAGACTACAATAGACGTGCTCATTTAGACTACAATAGACATGCTCATTTAGACTACAATAGACATCTCATTTAGACTGCAATAGACATGCTCATTTAAACTACAATAGACGTGCTCATTTAGACTACAATAGACGTGTTCATTTAGACTACAATAGACATGCTCATTTAGACTACAATAGACGTGCTCATTTAGACTGCAATAGACATGCTCATTTAATCTACAATAGACATGCTCATATAGACTACAATAGACGTGCTCATTTAGACTACAATAGACATGCTCATTTAGACTACAATAGACGTGCTCATTTAGACTACAATAGACATGCTCATTTAGACTGCAATTGACATGCTCATTTAGACTACAATAGACATGCTCATTTAGACTACAATAGACGTGCTCATTTAGACTACAATAGACATGCTCATTTAGACTACAATAGACGTGCTCATTTAGACTACAATTGACATGCTCATTTAGACTAAAATAGACGTGCTCGTTTAGACTTCAATAGACATGCTCATTCAGACTACAATAGACATCTCATTTGGACTACAATAGACGTGCTCATTTAGACTACAATAGACATGCTTATTTAGACTACAATAGACATCTCATTTAGACTGCAATAGACATGCTCATTTAGACTACAATAGACGTGCTCATTTAGACTACAATAGACGTGCTCATTTAGACTACAATAGACATGCTCATTTAGACTACAATAAACGTGCTCATTTAGACTACAATAGACATCTCATTTAGACTACAATAGACATGCTCATTTAGACTACAATAGACGTGCTCATTTAGACTACAATAGACATGCTCATTTCGACTACAATAGACATGCTCATTTAGACTTTAGTAGACATGCTCATTTAGACTACAATAGACAGGCTCATTTAGACTTTAATAGACATGCTCATTTAGACTACAATAGACATCTCATTTAGACTACAATAGACGTGCTCATTTAGACTTTAATAGACCTGCTTATTTAGACTACAATAGACATCTCATTTAGACTACAATAGACGTGCTCATTTAGACTACAATAGACATGCTCATTTAGACTACAATAGACATCTCGTTTAGACTGCAATAGACATGTTCATTTAGACTACAATAGACGTGCTCATTTAGACTACAATAGACATGCTCATTTAGACTTTAATAGACCTGCTTATTTAGACTACAATAGACATCTCATTTAGACTACAATAGACATGCTCATTTAGACTTTAATAGACCTGCTTATTTAGACTACAATAGACATCTCATTTAGACTACAATAGACGTGCTCATTTAGACTACAATAGACATGCTCATTTAGACTACAATAGACATCTCGTTTAGACTGCAATAGACATGTTCATTTAGACTACAATAGACGTGCTCATTTAGACTACAATAGACATGCTCATTAAGACTACAAAAGACGTGCTCATTTAGACTACAATAGACATGCTCATTTAGACTATAATAAACGTGCTCAGTTAGACTACAATAGACATCTCATTTAGACTACAATAGACATGCTCATTCAGACTACAATAGACGCGCTCATTTAGACTACAATAGACATGCTCATTTAGACTACAATAGACATGCTCATTCAGACTTTAGTAGACATGTTCATTTAGACTACAATAGACATGCTCATTTAGACTTTAATAGACATGCTCATTTAGACTACAATAGACATCTCATTTAGACTACAACAGACATCTCATCCAGACTACAATAGACATGCTCATTTAGACTACAATAGACATGCTCATTTAGACTTTAATAGATATGCTCATTTAGACTACAATAGACATGTCATTTAGACTACAATAGACATGCTCATTTAGACTTTAATAAAGAGGCTCATTTAAACTGCAATAGACATCTCATTTAGACTACAAAAGACATGCTCATTTAGACTACAATAGACATCTCATTTAAAATGCAATAGACATGCTCATTTAGACTACAATAGACATGCTCATTTAGACTACAATAGACATGCTCATTCAGACTACAAAAGACATGCTCATTTAGACTACAACAGACATCTCATTTAGACTACAATAGACATCTCATTTAGACTACAATAGACATGCTCATTTAGACTACAATAGACATGCTCCTTTAGACTACAATAGACATCTCATTTAGACTACAATAGACATGCTCATTTAGACTTTAATAGACGTGCTCATTTAGACTACAATAGACGTGCTCATTTAGACTACAATAGACATGCTCATTTAGACTACAATAGACATGCTCATTTAGACTACAATAGACATCTCATTTAGACTACAATATACATGCTCAGTTAGACTACAATAGACATGCTCATTTAGACTTCAATAGACGTGCTCATTTAGACTACAATAGACATCTCATTTAGACTACAATAGACAAGCTCATTTAGACTTCAATAGACGTGCTCATTTAGACTACAATAGACATCTCATTTAGACTACAATAGACATGCTCATTTAGACTTCAATAGACGTGCTCATTTAGACTACAATAGACATCTCATTTAGACTACAATAGACATGCTCATTTAGACTTTTAAAGACATGCTCATTTAGACTACAATAGACATGTTAATTTCGACAACAATAGACATCTCATTTAGACTACAATAGACAAGCTCATTTAGACTTTATTAGACATGCTCATTTAGACTACAATAGACACCTCATTTAGACTACAATAGACATGCTCATTTAGACTTTATTAGACATGCTCATTTAGACTACAATAGACATCTCATTTAGACTACATTAGACATCTCATTTAGACTACAACAGACATGCTCATTTAGACTTTAATAGACATGCTCATTTAGATAACAATTGACATCTCATTTAGACTACAATAGACATGCTCATTTAGACTTTATTAGACATGCTCATTTAGACTACAATAGACATCTCATTTAGACTACAATAGACATGCTCATTTAGACTTTTATAGACATGCTCATATAGACTACAATAGACATGCTAATTTAGACAACAATAGACATCTCATTTAGACTACAATAGACATGCTCATTTAGACTTTAATAGACATGCTTATTTAGACTACAATAGACATCTCATTTAGACTACAATAGATATGCTTATTTAGACTACAATAGACATGCTCATTTAGACTACAATAGACGTGCTCATTTAGACTACAATAGACATGCTCATTTAGACTACAATAGACGTGCTCATTTAGACTACAATAGACATGCTCATTTAGACTACAATAGACATGCTCATTTAGACTACAATAGACATCGCATTTAGACTGCAATAGACATGCTCATTTAGACTACAATAGACATGCTCATATAGACTACAATAGACATGCTCATTTAGACTACAATAGACGTGCTCATTTAGACTACAATAGACATGCTCATTTAGACTACAATAGACGTGCTCGTTTAGACTTCAATAGACATGCTCATTCAGACTACAATAGACATCTCATTTAGACTACAATAGACGTGCTCATTTAGACTACAATAGACGTGCTCATTTAGACTACAATAGACATGCTCATCCAGACTACAATAGACATCTCATTTAGACTGCAATAGAAATGCTCATTTAGACTACAATAGACGTGCTCATTTAGACTACAATAGACGTGCTCATTTAGACTACAATAGACATGCTTATTTAGACTACAATATACATGCTCATTTAGACTACAATAAAAATCTCATTTAGACTACAATAGACATGCTCATTTAGACTTCAATAGACGTGCTCATTTAGACTACAATAGACATCTCATTTAGACTACAATAGACATGCTCATTTAGACTTTTATAGACATGCTCATTTAGACTACAATAGACATGTTAATTTCGACAACAATAGACATCTCATTTAGACTACAATAGACAAGCTCATTTAGACTTTATTAGACATGCTCATTTAGACTACAATAGACACCTCATTTAGACTACAATAGACATGCTCATTTAGACTTTATTAGACATGCTCATTTAGACTACAATAGACATCTCATTTAGACTACATTAGACATCTCATTTAGACTACAACAGACATGCTCATTTAGACTTTAATAGACATGCTCATTTAGATAACAATTGACATCTCATTTAGACTACAATAGACATGCTCATTTAGACTTTATTAGACATGCTCATTTAGACTACAATAGACATCTCATTTAGACTACAATAGACATGCTCATTTAGACTTTTATAGACATGCTCATATAGACTACAATAGACATGCTAATTTAGACAACAATAGACATCTCATTTAGACTACAATAGACATGCTCATTTAGACTTTAATAGACATGCTTATTTAGACTACAATAGACATCTCATTTAGACTACAATAGATATGCTTATTTAGACTACAATAGACATGCTCATTTAGACTACAATAGACGTGCTCATTTAGACTACAATAGACATGCTCATTTAGACTACAATAGACGTGCTCATTTAGACTACAATAGACATGCTCATTTAGACTACAATAGACATGCTCATTTAGACTACAATAGACATCGCATTTAGACTGCAATAGACATGCTCATTTAGACTACAATAGACATGCTCATATAGACTACAATAGACATGCTCATTTAGACTACAATAGACGTGCTCATTTAGACTACAATAGACATGCTCATTTAGACTACAATAGACGTGCTCGTTTAGACTTCAATAGACATGCTCATTCAGACTACAATAGACATCTCATTTAGACTACAATAGACGTGCTCATTTAGACTACAATAGACGTGCTCATTTAGACTACAATAGACATGCTCATCCAGACTACAATAGACATCTCATTTAGACTGCAATAGAAATGCTCATTTAGACTACAATAGACGTGCTCATTTAGACTACAATAGACGTGCTCATTTAGACTACAATAGACATGCTTATTTAGACTACAATATACATGCTCATTTAGACTACAATAAAAATCTCATTTAGACTACAATAGACATGCTCATCTAGGCTACAATATACGTGCTCATTTAGACTACAATAGACATGCTCATTTAGACTTTAATAGACATGCTCATATAGACTACAATAGACATCTCATTTAGACTTTAATAGACATGCTCATTTAGACTACAATAGACATGTCATTTAGACTTCAATAGACATGCTCATTTAGACTTTAATAAAGAGGCTCATTTAGACTACAATAGACATCTCATTTAGACTACAATAGACATGCTCATTTAGACTACAATAGACATCTCATTTAGACTACAATAGACATCTTATTTAAACTACAATAGACATGCTCATTTAGACTTTAATAGACATCTCATTTAGACTACAATAGATATGCTCATTCAGACTACAATAGACATGCTCATTTAGACTACAATAGACGTGCTCATTTAGACTGCACTAGACATGCTCATTTAATCTACAATAGACATGCTCATTCAGACTACAATAGACATGCTCATTTAGACTACAAAAGACGTGCTCATTTACACTACAATAGACATGCTCATTTAAACTACAATAGACATCTCATTTAGACTGCAATAGACATGCTCATTTAGACTACAATAGACATGCTCATTTAGACTACAAAAGACGTGCTCATTTAGACTACAATAGACATGCTCATTTAAACTACAATAGACATCTCATTTAGACTGCAATAGACATGCTCATTTAGGCTACAGTAAACATGCTCATTTAGATTACAATAGACATCTCATTTAGACTACAATAGACATGCTCATTTAGACTACAATAGACGTGCTCATTTAGACTACAATAGACATCTCATTTAGACTACAATAGACATGCTCATTTAGACTTTTATAGACATGCTCATTTAGACTACAATAGACATGTTAATTTAGACAACAATAGACATCTCATTTAGACTACAATAGACATGCTCATTTAGACTTTAATAGACATGCTTATTTAGACTACAATAGAGATCTCATTTAGACTGCAATAGACATCTCATTTAGACTACAGCAGACATGCTCATTTAGAGTTTAATAGACATGCTAATTTAAACTACAATAGACATCTCATTTAGACTACAATAGACATGCTCATTTAGACTTTAATAGACATGCTCATTTAGACTACAATAGATATCTCAATTAGACTACAATAGACATGCTCATTTAGACTTTTATAGACATGCTCATTTAGACTACAATAGACATGCTAATTTAGACAACAATAGACATCTCATTTAGACTACAATAGACATGCTCATTTAGACTTTAGTAGACATGCTCATTTAGACTACAATAGACACCTCATTTAGACTACAATAGACATGCTCATTTAGACTACAACAGACATGCTCATTTAGACTTTAATAGACATGCTCATTTAGATTACAATAGACATCTCATTCAGACTACAATAGACATGCTCATTTAGACTTTAATAGACATGCTCATTTAGACTACAATAGACATCTCATTTAGACTACAATAGACATGCTCATTTAGACTTTTATAGACATGCTCATTTAGACTACAATAGACATGCTAATTTAGACAACAATAGACATCTCATTTAGACTACAATAGACATGCTCATTTAGACTTTAATAGACATGCTCATTTAGACTACAATAGACATCTTATTTAGACTACAATAGATATGCTCATTTAGACTACAATAGACATGCTCATTTAGACTACATTAGACGTGCTCATTTAGACTACAATAGACATGCTCATTTAGACCACAATTGACGTGCTCATTTAGACTACAATAGACATGTTCATTTAGACTACAATAGACATGCTCATTTAGACTACAATAAACATCTCATTTAGACTACAATAGACATGCTCATTTAGACTACAATAGACGTGCTCATTTAGACTGCAATAGACATGCTCATTTAATCTACAATAGACATGCTCATTTAGACTACAATAGACATGCTCATTTAGACTACAAAAGACGTGCTCATTTCGACTACAATAGACATGCTCATTTAAACTACAATAGACATCTCATTTAGACTGCAATAGACATGCTCATTTAGACTACAATAGACATGCTCATTTAGACTTCATTACACGTGCTCATTTAGACTACAGTAAACATGCTCATTTAGATTACAATAGACATCTCATTTAGACTACAATAGACATGCTCATTTAGACTACAATAGACGTGCTCATTTAGACTACAATAGACATGCTCATTTAGACTTTTATAGACATGCTCATTTAGACTACAATAGACATGTTAATTTAGACAACAATAGACATCTCATTTAGACTACAATAGACATGGTCATTTAGACTTTAATAGACATGCTCATTTAGACTACAATAGAGATCTCATTTAGACTACAATAGACATCTCATTTAGACTACAGCAGACATGCTCATTTAGAGTTTGATAGACATGATAATTTAAACTACAATAGACATCTCATTTAGACTACAATAGACATGCTCATTTAGACTTTAATAGACATGCTTATTTAGACTACAATAGATATCTCATTTAAACTACAATAGACATGCTCATTTAGACTTTTATAGACATGCTCATTTAGACTACAATAGACATGCTAATTTAGACAACAATAGACATCTCATTTAGACTACAAAAGACATGCTCATTTAGACTTTAATAGACATGCTCATTTAGACTACAATAGACATCTCATTTAGACTACAATAGATATGCTCATTTAGACTACAATAGACATGCTCATTTAGACCACAATAGACGTGCTCATTTAGACTACAATAGACATGCTCATTTAGACTACAATAGACGTTCTCATTTAGACTACAATAGACATGCTCATTTAGACTACAATAGACATGCTCATTTAGACTACAATAGACATCTCATTTAGACTGCAATAGACATGCTCATTCAGACTACAATAGACATCTCATTTAGACTACAATAGACATTCTCATTTAGACTACAATAGACATGCTCATTTAGACTACAATAGACGTGCTCATTTAGACAACAATAGACATCTCATGTAGACTACAATAGAAATGCTCATTTAGACTTTAATGAACAGGCTCATTCAGACTACAATAGACATCTCATTTAGACTACAATAGACATGCTCATTTAGACTGCAATATACATGCTCATTTAGACTACAATAGACATGCTCATTTAGACTAATATAGACATGCTCATTTAGACTACAATAGACATCTCATTTAAACTACAATAGACATGCTCATTTAGACTTTAAAAGACATGCTCATTTAGACTACAATAGACATGCTCATTTAGACAACAATAGACGTGCTGATTTCGACTACAGTAAACATGCTCATTTAGATTACAATAGAGATCTCATTTAGACTACAATAGACATGCTAATTTAGACTTCAATAGACGTGCTCATTTAGACTACAATAGACATCTCATTTAGACTACAATAGACATGCTCATTTAGACTTTTATTGACATGCTCATTTAGACTACAATAGACATGTTAATTTAGACAACAATAGACATCTCATTTAGACTACAATAGACATGCTCATTTAGACTTTAATAGACATGCTCATTTAGACTACAATAGACACCTCATTTAGACTACAATAGACATGCTCATTTAGACTACAACAGACATGCTCATTTAGACTTTAATAGACATGCTCATTTAGATTACAATAGACATCTCATTTAGACTACAATAGACATGCTCATTTAGACTTTAATAGACATGCTCATTTAGACTACAATAGACATCTCATTTAGACTACAATGGACATGCTCATTTAGACTTTTATAGACATGCTCATTTAGACTACAATAGACATGCTAATTTAGACAACAATAGACATCTCATTTAGACTACAATAGACATGCTCATTTAGACTTTAATAGACATGCTCATTTAGACTACAATAGATATCTCATTTAGACTACAATAGATATGCTCATTTAGACTACAATAGACATGCTCATTTAGACTACAATAGACATGCTCATTTAGACTACAATAGACATGCTCATTTAGACTACAATAGACATGCTCATTTAGACTACAATAGACGTGCTCATTTAGACTACAATAGACGTGCTCATTTAGACTACAATAGACATGCTAATTTAGACAACAATAGACATCTCATTTAGACTACAATAGACATGCTCATTCAGACTTTAATAGACATGCTCATTTAGACTACAATAGACATCTCATTTAGACTACAATAGATATGCTCATTTAGACTACAATAGACATGCTCATTTAGACTACAATAGACGTGCTCATTTAGACTACAATAGACATGCTCATTTAGACTACAATAGACATGCTCATTTAGACTACAATAGACGTGGTCATTTAGACTACAATAGACATGCTCATTTAGACTACAATAGACATGCTCATTTAGACTACAATAGACATCTCATTTAGACTGCAATAGACATGCTCATTTAGACTACAATAGACATGCTCATATAGACTACAATAGACATGCTCATTTAGACTACAATTGACGTGCTCATTTAGACTATAATAGACATGCTCATTTAGACTACAATAGACGTGCTCGTTTAGACTTCAATAGACATGCTCATTCAGACTACAATAGACATCTCATTTAGACTACAATAGACGTGCTCATTTAGACTACAATAGACATGCTCATTCAGACTACAATAGACATCTCATTTAGACTGCAATAGACATGCTCATTTAGACTACAATAGACGTGTTCATTTAGACTACAATAGACGTGCTCATTTAGACTACAACAGACATGCTTATTTAGACTACAATATACATGCTCATTTAGACTACAATAAAAATCTCATTTAGACTACAATAGACATGCTCATCTAGACTACAATAGACATGCTCATTTAGACTACAATAGACATGCTCATTTAGACTACAATAGACGTGCTCATTTAGACTACAATAGACATGCTCATTTAGACTTTAATAGACATGCTCATTTAGACTACAATAGACATCTCATTTAGACTTCAATAGACATGCTCATTTAGACTACAATAGACATGCTCATTTAGACTTTAATAGACATGCTCATTTAGACTACAATAGACATCTCATTTAGACTTCAATAGACATGCTCATTTAGACTTTAATAGACATGCTCATTTAGACTACAATAGACATCTCATTTAGACTTTAAAAGACATGCTCATTTAGACTACAATAGACATGCTCATATAGACTTCAATAGACATGCTCATTTAGACTACAATAGACATGCTCATTTAGACTTCAATAGACATGCTCATTTAGACTACAATAGACATGCTCATTTAGACTACAATAGACATGCTCATTTAGACTACAATAGACGTGCTCATTTAGACTACAATAGACATGCTCATTTAGACTTTAATAGACATGCTCATTTAGACTACAATAGACATGCTCATTTAGACTTTAATAGACATGCTCATTTAGACTACAATAGACATGCTCATTTAGACTTCAATAGACATGCTCATTTAGACTACAATAGACATGCTCATCTAGACTACAATAGACGTGCTCATTTAGACTACAATAGACATGCTCATTGAAACTTTGATAGACATGCTCATTTAGACTACAATAGACATCTCATTTAGAGTTCAATAGACATGTTCATTTAGACTACAATAGACATGCTCATTTAGACTTTAATAAAGAGGCTCATTTAGACTACAATAGACATCTCATTTAGACTTCAATAGACATGCTCATTTAGACTACAATAGACATCTCATTTAGACTACAATAGACATCTTATTTAGACTACAATAGACATGCTCATTTAGACTTTAATAGACATGCTCATTTAGACTAAAAAAGACATCTCATTTAGACTACAATAGACATCTCATTTAGACTACAATAGATATGCTCATTTAGACTTTAATAGACATGCTCATTTAGACTACAATAGACATCTCATTTAGACTGCAATAGACATGCTCATTTAGACTACAATAGACATGCTCATATAGACTACAATAGACATGCTCATTTAGACTACAATAGAAGTGCTCATTTAGACTACAATAAACATGCTCATTTAGACTACAATAGACGTGCTCGTTTAGACTTCAATAGACATGCTCATTCAGACTACAATAGACATCTCATTTAGACTACAATAGACGTGCTCATTTAGACTACAATAGACATGCTCATTTAGACTACAATAGACATGCTCATTTAGACTACAATAGACATCTCATTTAGACTGCAATAGACATGCTCATTTAAACTACAATAGACGTGCTCATTTAGACTACAATAGACATGCTCATTTAGACTACAATATACATGCTCATTTAGACTACAATAAACATCTCATTTAGACTATAATAGACATGCTCATCTAGACTACAATAGACGTGCTCATTTAGACTACAATAGACATGCTCATTTAGACTACAATAGACATGCTCATTTAGACTTTAATAGACATGCTCATTTAGACTACAATAGACATGCTCATTTAGACTTTAAAAGACATGCTCATTTAGACTACAATAGACATGCTCATTTAGACTTTAATAAAGAGGCTCATTTAGACTACAATAGACATGCTCATTTAGACTTTAATAATGAGGCTCATTTAGACTACAATAGACATCTCATTTAGTCTACAATAGACATGCTCATTTAGACTACAATAGACATCTCATTTAGACTACAATAGACATCTCATTTAGACTACAATAGACATGCTCATTTAGACTACAATAGACATCTCATTTAGAAAACAATAGACATCTCATTTAGACTACAATAGACATGCTCATTTAGACTACAATAGACATCTCATTTAGACTACAATAGACATCTCATTTAGACTACAATAGACATGCTCATTTAGACTACAATAGACATCTCGTTTAGACTGCAATAGACATGCTCATTTAGACTACAATAGACGTGCTCATTTAGACTACAATAGACATGCTCATTTAGAATACAAAATACGTGCTCATTTAGACTACAATAGACATGCTCATTTAGAATACAAAATACGTGCTCATTTAGACTACAACAGACATCTCATTTAGACTACAATTGACATGTTCATTTAGACTAAAATAGACATGCTCATTTAGACTTCAATAGACGTGCTCATTCAGAAAGCAATAGACGTGCTCATTTAGACTACAATAGACGTGCTCATTTAAACTAAAATAGACATCTCATTTAGACTACAATAGACATCTCATTTAGACTACAATTGATATGCTCATTTAGACTACAATAGACATGCTCATTTAGACTACAATAGACGTGCTCATTTAGACTACAATAAACATGCTCATTTAGACGACAATAGACGTGCTCATTTAGACTACAATAGACATGCTCATTTAGACTACAATAGACATGCTCATTTAGACTACAATAGACATCTCATTTAGACTGCAATAGACATGCTCATTTAGACTACAATAGACATGCTCATTTAGACTACAGTAGACATGCTCATTTAGACTACAATAGACGTGCTCATTTAGACTACAATAGACATGCTCATTTAGACTACAATAGACGTGCTCGTTTAGACTTCAATAGACATGCTCATTTAGACTACAATAGACATGCTCATTCAGACTACAATAGACATCCCATTTAGACTACAATAGACGTGGTCATTTAGACTACAATAGACATGCTCATTTAGACTACAATAGACATCTCATTTAGACTGCAATAGACATGCTCATTTAGACTACAATAGACGTGCTCATTTAGACTACAATAGACGTGCTCATTTAGACTACAATAGGCATGCTCATTTAGACTACAATAGACATGCTCATTTAGACTACAATAGACATCTCATTTAGACTACAATAGACATGCTCATTTAGACTACAATAGACGTGCTCATTTAGACTACAATAGACATGCTCATTTAGACTACAATAGACATGCTCATTTAGACTTTAATAGACATGCTCATTTAGACTACAATAGACATGCTCATTTAGACTTTAATAGACATGCTCATTTAGACAACAATAGACATGCTCATTTAGACTTTAATAGACATGCTCATTTAGACTACAATAGACATGCCATTTAGACTACAATAGACACGCTCATTTAGACTTTAATAAAGAGGCTCATTTAGACTACAATAGACATGCTCATATAGACTACAATAGACATCTCATTTAGACTTTAATAGACATGCTCATTTAGACTACAATAGACATGTCATTTAGACTACAATAGACATGCTCATTTAGACTTTAATAAAGAGGCTCATTTAGACTACAATAGACATCTCATTTAGACTACAATAGACATGCTCATTTAGACTACAATAGACATCTCATTTAGACTACAATAGACATCTTATTTAAACTACAATAGACATGCTCATTTAGACTTTAATAGACATCTCATTTAGACTACAATAGATATGCTCATTCAGACTACAATAGACATGCTCATTTAGACTACAATAGACGTGCTCATTTAGACTGCACTAGACATGCTCATTTAATCTACAATAGACATGCTCATTTAGACTACAATAGACATGCTCATTTAAACTACAATAGACATCTCATTTAGACTGCAATAGACATGCTCATTTAGACTACAATAGACATGCTCATTTAGACTACAAAAGACGTGCTCATTTAGACTACAATAGACATGCTCATTTAAACTACAATAGACATCTCATTTAGACTGCAATAGACATGCTCATTTAGACTACAATAGACATGCTCATTTAGACTACAAAAGACGTGCTCATTTAGACTACAATAGACATGCTCATTTAAACTACAATAGACATCTCATTTAGACTGCAATAGACATGCTCATTTAGACTTCATTAGACGTGCTCATTTAGACTACAGTAAACATGCTCATTTAGATTACAATAGACATCTCATTTAGACTACAATAGACATGCTCATTTAGACTACAATAGACGTGCTCATTTAGACTACAATAGACATCTCATTTAGACTACAATAGACATGCTCATTTAGACTTTTATAGACATGCTCATTTAGACTACAATAGACATGTTAATTTAGACAACAATAGACATCTCATTTAGACTACAATAGACATGCTCATTTAGACTTTAATAGACATGCTCATTTAGACCACAATAGAGATCTCATTTAGACTACAATAGACATCTCATTTAGACTACAGCAGACATGCTCATTTAGAGTTTAATAGACATGCTAATTTAAACTACAATAGACATCTCATTTAGACTACAATAGACATGCTCATTTAGACTTTAATAGACATGCTCATTTAGACTACAATAGATATCTCATTTAGACTACAATAGACATGCTCATTTAGACTTTTATAGACATGCTCATTTAGACTTTAATAGACATGCTCATTTAGACTACAATAGATATCTCATTTAGACTACAATAGACATGCTCATTTAGACTACAATAGACATATTGAAAAAACGGAGTGGGGGAAAAGACGACACGATGCTGGTTATTATTTTAGTAACATAAATGCACATCAAGAATAATAATAGGAATAAATAACAGCAAAGTAGTCTTCAATTGTAGGCACGTCGGTGACTTCTTGGTTAGATAAAGAAGTCGGAAGTTGGTGCATCCGACGGCCTCCCACATCAATTTTGCCAATAACCGTGATCTGTTGAGATAAAATAGGACAAGACGTAAATAATTTGACGGTGGTAAGATTGAGAGCTGTCGAGAAAAGATTCTGAGTTAACAGATATAGCAATGCACTCAATGTGGTATATATTTATAAGACATTAGAATTTACGTTTAAGTCACGGCTTTAAATTTAGGGTACGGCCCGAGTACGGGAAACTACAGCCAAATGTAGGCCAGTGAGGAACGTTCGGGACAAATGCACCTACTTATCTCCAAACGTACCCTCACAATGGATCCCTTGAAGTCCACGTGACGACGGTGAGAAGAGAAGGTCGATGACAGACTGCCCGGCCGCTGAAGCGCTGGACTGCCGTAGTTCCCATCCAGGCTGCCTCCGTAGTCCCGGAGACGAGAAGTCGGAGAAGCAGCTGAGTGCGGAGCAGTCTCGGAGCGGTGCGAAACCGTAGTGGCGTCATCATGCCTCAGCCGTCAACCACAAGCCCTCTCCACGACGTCAAGCGTAGGGAACCGTAGTGCAGGTCACAGGAGGGTTTTAGCCGAAAACGCCCATTTAAAAACTGCTTCTTAGAATATGAGAAAAATTAAAGATGAACAAGAAAGCAGTGCTCCACAGGAAGGCGTGAGCAAGTTGTTTGCGTTGTGGATGTTGAAGCGTGTCTGCTGTTTGTCAGGCACGACATTCCGAGAACAGTTATGAGGCGTTAGTACGTAAAGGGCCGTAATTGGTTTGGTAATAAGGGCACACTGTACCGAACGTCCTCGAAAATATAAATGTTATTAACTAGTTTCTTTAATTTACAAAGCCTTAATACTAAGTCCCCGACTAAGAAAATGGATTTCTTCAACAGTCCGGGGAAGGGATTGAATTTTCGTTAAGAATACAAAATTCAATGGAACTAGTCTGCAATATCTAATGTCATAGATAAAAAAGCGTGTGAAGAGGAGTTCCACGCTGCACAGTTAAATATAATTAGAGAGCATCAGCTGATGCGAGCGCCCTATTGCGCTCAATGCAGCGCTCGGCTGCCGCCCGCCTCGTTCGAGGTTCCGGCGCAGCTTGATGCTGCGGCTGGAGCTGCAGCTGCTGCTCTGTAGTAGCAAGAGGGTTAGAGTCACCAGTAAGTAAAGGTATTAGTGAGGTGGAATGGCGCTTTACAGTCTCGCCATTTCCTTTTAGCACAATGACGCTGGTTACTTCGTCCAAATGATTAATAAAGACTTTCTGTACCCTGCCCATGGCATAGTTTAAAGCCTTTTGATGTGGCTCCTTTAGCAAGACAACATCTCCTGCTTTAAGCGGATGGTGCTTAACAGGCTTATACCTGTCTTTTGAGTTAGTTGCCTGAGAAGCCAAGTTTGCGAGAAATTCAGATTGATAGAGATCACGAAGACGGTCCCGAACTCTATTTAACTGTAGAAAACCCTGTCTGATTTTCTCAATGGGATCCACCTCTGGTGACCAAGAAGGGTCCGGGCGAGACTGACCACTGTCAGGAATAATGTTCAGTGAGATCAGCTCGTGCCCCTTAACAATTTGTTCAGGGGTAATAGGTGCCGGAACTTCGTTTGAGTCTGCATCTCTCAATGCTTCTTTAAATGCCACAGGGCGTTTGTTCACCAAGTGAACAGTTTGCGCTAATATGAAGTCAAAATTCACCAGAGAGAGCACTGCTTTACGCAAAGACCCATAGATTAAGCGCTTAGTTAATTTTACACACGATTCGACCAAAGAGCCCAAGGCGCTGCAGCCTTTGAAGTACTGCTCAAATTTCACGACTCGTGAATTTGCTTTTTCTAAAAACAGGGCAGTTTCAGAGTCCTTTAAAAGGTCGGATATTACGTTTGCGCCTGCGACAATCTGACTTCCTAAGTCAGACATTACGAGCTCGGGTAAGCCATGGTCGAAGACATGGAGCTGGAAAGCTCTGAGAAATTCACTGACGGACATGTCTAGGCAAAGCTTCAAATTAATTGCTCTAGACCAAAGACACGTGATGCAAAGCACCCAAACTTTGACTTTACGTCCATCTTTCTTGATCCAGTAAGGACCGAAATAATCTAAGAATAGATACTTGTAGGGTACGGTCGGAGGCTCGGCTCTAAACTCCTTATAGGAGGATTGGTTCAATTTAATTGCCCTAGCGTTAAAACGGCGGCAAGCCAGACATTTTCTGACAACGCGCTTGACAGCTGAGAAGTTACAGGACACATGAAATTCCTTTCGAAATTGAGCCAATACAGAGTAACAGCCAGCATGAGCCATGCGATGATGAATGTCAGAGATAATTATATCTGCTAAATGGCTGTTCTTTCCTAAGATTACAGGAAAGGAATACTTAGCGTGATCTCTCCACCTGTCAAATTTGCTTCGTACCCTCAAAATGCCCTTTCTGTCAAGGAAGAGATTGAGTTGCTTTTGTAAAGCAGGCATTGCAGAGAAAGTTTTCTGCTTGCCATTCAAGAAATTTAGGCACTCGGCAAAATTTGATTTCTGATGTACACAAATCACATGATCGCTAGCAACTTCGTACAGGTTATCGCTTTCGTTACTGAAACACGATAAATGATTGAAACGTACCGGATCTTTAGCTTTAAGCTTCTGCTTGCAATTGTTAATAAATTTGATGCAAAGTCGATGCACGGCAACCAAGCGATGAAAGCTAGAGTAACGATTCTCGTCAACTAGGAGAGCTAGATCACCCACCGCCGGCTTGCTGTCCTTACTAGCAGGTTCGGTAGGATCAAAGAAGTCGTCGCTCTCGCTGCAATGAGGCTCGTTCGCGCCAATGGAGCTCACAGCTCCTCGTGACGGAACTGCCACCGCGGTTGCGCAGCCAGTTTCTGCAGTAAAGGGTACAAGGAAATGAAAGGACAAGTCATTTACCGTGAAATTAGGCGAACGTAAGAAGCTCGGTCCTTGATGGTAATTTGTGTTCATCAATTGCTTATAGCTCAAAGGACGAGTGATGCAATCTGCTGGATTCTCCAAACCGGAAATAAATCCAAATTCAATTGGGCACGATTCGCACTGCCGGCAAATGAAATCTAGTCTATTTTTAACGAACACAGAAAGTTTTTGCATTTTATCTAGCTTGTGCACGGCTGAATTTAGCCAGGTCAAAGAGACCATGCTATCTGAGAAAAGTGATAGCTTAGAGATTTTAATTGGAGTTACACATTTAGGTCCTCCTAGTTCGTTGCGCACATCGATCAAAGTCTCTACACCCAAAGATATCGCATGGAATTCCAGCGATGGGATCGACTTTGTTTCGAGTTGTTTGTTTACGATTTTGTTTTTGGCCAGGAGAAAATTTACCTCTGCAGTTTCCACGTTTTTTATGAAAACTACAACACCGTACATCAATGAACTTGCGTCCGTGAATGCTACAAGTTCGAACGTGCTGTCGCATCTTCCGACGAATCTTTTTATCGGAATAGAGGGCGATTTGTTCACTTGCTTGCAAATATTAGTCCATTCTCTCTGTAGATCAACAGAAATAATATCGTCCCAAGCAACAGACTGATCACATTGAAGTTTATGAATGAACAAACGCGCGCGGTTCAGTAGTGGTCCCGCGTACTGGCAAACGTCATAGTTATTAGCGATAGAAGCCAGGATTTTTCTCTTGGTATTGGCTGAATTCTCTAAAGTAAGAGGGCTAGCAGAGATTTCATCTCTAGTACGGTCCCAGTTGAGACCTAACAATTTCACCTGGCTCGCGGTTTCCACAGCTTCACCTGCCTCGTCAATCGACTGCTGTAGGTCACTCGAGTTAGTGACAAACTGCTGCAGGTCAAACCGATAAGGGTGAAAAATTCCCTGTAACTGAGCGTAAGCCCACTCTAAGAAGGATTCATCGTTAGAGGTTACGGCTAAGTTGTCCATGTAGGACAAGCTGTACATTAGTTTCTTTAGGTTGCGTAATTCTGAAGAATCATGACTAGAATCTTGCAAGAGAATTTTGTGCAGAGCCATCACTAGAAGAAAAGGAGAGCACCGCAAACCGAACATCAGTCGTTTGTGACGGTAAGCGACAATGGAAAAGTCTTGCTTAGCTACGTTACGGAACCAAAATAGCATTAGCCGATTTTGATCGACTTCCCTCAATCCTATGCTGAGAAAGGCTTTTTTCAGGTCGAAACCCAACAAGTACTTGTCAAAGCGCAAGTGAAGAATGGACGAGGTTATTTTTTGGTTTAAGTTTGGCCCGCTAAGCATAGCTTGATTGTGAGAGATGGTTTTCAATTTAGAGGAATAAATTTCGCACAAATTGGAAAGGTACACAATCCTACATTTCGTACTCTCACGCTCTAACTTAAAAATCCCCATATGAGGCAAGAAGCTAGCACTAGGATGTTCCTCCAAGAATTTTGGAAGGTTATTTATGCGTTCAATAACGCCGGAAGCAACTTGCTCTTTAATTACGTCATCGTACATGAGGAGACGCTCAGGGTTTTTTTGAAGTTTAGTCAAGTTACTCTTCAGAATTTGCTTTGACATAGATACGTTACTGCCCAATAGATCACACACTTTGCTATTCCATGCGAGAGGCATTATTAAACGGCCATCTGCTTCCTGACAGGTTTCAGCAAGTACATGTTCAACAAGTCTATCGTTTTCTTTTACGCTGCCTTCTTCGTAAATTCCCTTTTCGTACAGGAAAGAATCTACGGGTTTGTCTGTCAAAATTGCATGTACGGCATCGTTCAGCATAGCTTCTTCTGGCTCACAATCTGCAGAAAGTTCTAACTCTCCTAACTTAGGTTTGGCTATAACCTTCTTACTGACCTCGGTGACGCAGTTTGTATCGCTGCTGGATGATGCTGCGATGCCGCTGGAGAGATTGTCACCGGCCGCTGCGGTGACGCGCATGGAGAGATCGTCCCCGGCCTCTGCGGTGACACCGCTGGAGAGATCATCGCTGGCTGATGCTGCGATGCCCTCGGTAAGGGACAAGCCTCGTTTTGAGGCACGATTATCGAGCCTGTCTTAACGAGTTGAGCCGCAGGTGTAGAAGTTAACCCGTATTTGAGGTAAACTAGGAAGATTACGTATGATTCTACTAACGCTGCCACTCAACAGCACTCCCAAAGATGTTTCTGAAAAAAGAGAACAAGGTGACGAACCGAAAACTACATCTTTCTGGGGAAGCAGCTGAGCATCATTATTACCAAGTACAAAATCCAATTCGGTAATTTTGGTTCCGTTTCCTGACAAGAATTTATCCGCCAACACGTATCCCTTATCGACGAAAGCTTTTGTTACAGTTGGCAGCTGCGGCAGCTCTAATGTCGTTTTTATAGTAGGAATACAAATTGCTTCAATTGGTGGGTCTGAATCGAATAGATCAAACTTGACCGTTCGTGTCTGATGAGTTACGCTAGAATTAAAACCTTTCACAGTTACATTATATTCATGAAGAATGGTTTCGAGGCCTAATTTCCTAGCACATGCGTCGGTAATGAAACTCGGCTGGCAACCGCTGTCACGCATTCCACGAACCGCCACACCGTGACGCTGGACACTGAAAGTAGGAATTATTACGTCTTGACCACAGTCACTTTGAGCTGCAGCCAATGCCTGTCCCACCAACGCAGACCCCGAACTGATTTCTTTCTTAGTCGCTGGATTGGAATAGCTGCGAGGCAGAGACTCAGCAGTCGGCCCAGGTCGCGTTGAGGACCTTGGAACCTTTGATTTTGGACAAAGAAAGCTGTAATGATATTGAGAACAAAAATAGCACCTCTTTTTGAAGTGAAATTTACAATCTCCTGCCTTGTGAGACAAGTTAGCGCATTTCAAGCAGCCACCGAGGGCAACTAATTTGTCTCTCTTTGCTTCTGCCGTTTTATATACCGGACAGTTGTACGTGGAATGAGAGTCCCCGCTTTTAGATTGGTCGCAAAAGGTGCAACGCGGTGGCCTCTCCACTTTCTCAATATGTGGCTCCAAGTCCACGGCGGAACTAGACACAAATTTTGTTGCGAAATTAGTTGGGCTGTCATAATTAGCTTTATCGAATTTAGGCTTGCGTTTCACAGCTCCCTGATAGCGTTCAGTTACGTCGAAGATTTTCGAGAGTAAATCTTCTAGCGACGGTCTGGTTTTATTAGTGACCTGAACAAAGTGGGACTGGAAATTCTCATTCATGCCGTGCCAGAAAAAGAACTGGAGCACGGTATCTGTCGAAACATTGAGAGTTTTAAATGATTCGACAAGCAGACGCATTTTCCCGATGTATTCAAAGGGATCATCACCAACAGCTAGCCTCATTTCGGAAAGACGCTTAATGGCATCGTACTGTTGTGACAACGGAGAAGCAAAAGCCTGCTGAAGAAGTTCCTTAGCACATGCATAAGTTTGTTTCCCTACTTCTAGCGACCTTACAAGTGTGAGTGGCGCGCCTCGCAACTGCCTCTGGAGAAAGATAAATTTTTCATATTCCGACAAGGAATATTTGTGGAGAATGCTCTCCAGATTAAGGAAAAACTTACCAAGATCTTCCCCGGCTCCGTGTCCGTACTCTGGCAGCGGAATTTGCGGGAGGTTCAACTTGTTTAAGCCGAGATCACCGCTGCGAGAATCGGCACCACCCACGGCAGCACCTGCACTAGTTTCGCAGTCTAAAGAGGACTGAAAGGAGGTTATGGCGGAGATTAGTTTTAAGTCATACTCTGCAGAGGTATCGTATTCCTCCTTTGAATCTTTCTCCGCCGCGCCATCAGCAAAGAGAGCAGCACCTATTTGAAGGTTAGCATGGCTAATGTCCTTCTGTAAGGTTTGCAGCCGCAAAATATTTTGCCTCTTAACATCGCTAGTCATGGACTCTAAAGCACTGATTGAATTAGATATGCGCGTAATTTCAGCGCGTATGTACTTCCTATTATGTTTAAGGAATTTCACGTCCATGGCTGCCAAGAAAGAGGCAAACGCTGAAAAGAGAAAAGTATTAGCTTGAAGAACTGGCAGTCAGAGCTCTACGCAGTTCTTTGCTAAAATGACACTAATGCCTGATATAGGATTAACATCTATTGGCGGCGCTTAGATAATCGGCAGAGCCAATATTAGTATAGGTACACGCACACCAATTAGATTCAAGAATTAGGCCGAAAGCCGACAAGGTTTACATCTGCTAGCAGCAGAGTTTAAGCAATTGCAATATTAGCATTAGGTATTAAGAGAACACGCTCCGCACACAGTAACTGCACACGAATTACAATGAGAAAGATTAGATTAGTCAAGAAACAAATGTACGTTTCAGAACTTAGCCCAGACCTGCACAACGGACACCCATCAGCCGACGTACTCTGGAGCTCTGGGCGGACTTCACTCGGGCCCCACGTTGGGCGCCATATTGAAAAAACGGAGTGGGGGAAAAGACGACACGATGCTGGTTATTATTTTAGTAACATAAATGCACATCAAGAATAATAATAGGAATAAATAACAGCAAAGTAGTCTTCAATTGTAGGCACGTCGGTGACTTCTTGGTTAGATAAAGAAGTCGGAAGTTGGTGCATCCGACGGCCTCCCACATCAATTTTGCCAATAACCGTGATCTGTTGAGATAAAATAGGACAAGACGTAAATAATTTGACGGTGGTAAGATTGAGAGCTGTCGAGAAAAGATTCTGAGTTAACAGATATAGCAATGCACTCAATGTGGTATATATTTATAAGACATTAGAATTTACGTTTAAGTCACGGCTTTAAATTTAGGGTACGGCCCGAGTACGGGAAACTACAGCCAAATGTAGGCCAGTGAGGAACGTTCGGGACAAATGCACCTACTTATCTCCAAACGTACCCTCACAATGGATCCCTTGAAGTCCACGTGACGACGGTGAGAAGAGAAGGTCGATGACAGACTGCCCGGCCGCTGAAGCGCTGGACTGCCGTAGTTCCCATCCAGGCTGCCTCCGTAGTCCCGGAGACGAGAAGTCGGAGAAGCAGCTGAGTGCGGAGCAGTCTCGGAGCGGTGCGAAACCGTTGTGGCGTCATCATGCCTCAGCCGTCAACCACAAGCCCTCTCCACGACGTCAAGCGTAGGGAACCGTAGTGCAGGTCACAGGAGGGTTTTAGCCGAAAACGCCCATTTAAAAACTGCTTCTTAGAATATGAGAAAAATTAAAGATGAACAAGAAAGCAGTGCTCCACAGGAAGGCGTGAGCAAGTTGTTTGCGTTGTGGATGTTGAAGCGTGTCTGCTGTTTGTCAGGCACGACATTCCGAGAACAGTTATGAGGCGTTAGTACGTAAAGGGCCGTAATTGGTTTGGTAATAAGGGCACACTGTACCGAACGTCCTCGAAAATATAAATGTTATTAACTAGTTTCTTTAATTTACAAAGCCTTAATACTAAGTCCCCGACTAAGAAAATGGATTTCTTCAACAGTCCGGGGAAGGGATTGAATTTTCGTTAAGAATACAAAATTCAATGGAACTAGTCTGCAATATCTAATGTCATAGATAAAAAAGCGTGTGAAGAGGAGTTCCACGCTGCACAGTTAAATATAATTAGAGAGCATCAGCTGATGCGAGCGCCCTATTGCGCTCAATGCAGCGCTCGGCTGCCGCCCGCCTCGTTCGAGGTTCCGGCGCAGCTTGATGCTGCGGCTGGAGCTGCAGCTGCTGCTCTGTAGTAGCAAGAGGGTTAGAGTCACCAGTAAGTAAAGGTATTAGTGAGGTGGAATGGCGCTTTACAGTCTCGCCATTTCCTTTTAGCACAATGACGCTGGTTACTTCGTCCAAATGATTAATAAAGACTTTCTGTACCCTGCCCATGGCATAGTTTAAAGCCTTTTGATGTGGCTCCTTTAGCAAGACAACATCTCCTGCTTTAAGCGGATGGTGCTTAACAGGCTTATACCTGTCTTTTGAGTTAGTTGCCTGAGAAGCCAAGTTTGCGAGAAATTCAGATTGATAGAGATCACGAAGACGGTCCCGAACTCTATTTAACTGTAGAAAACCCTGTCTGATTTTCTCAATGGGATCCACCTCTGGTGACCAAGAAGGGTCCGGGCGAGACTGACCACTGTCAGGAATAATGTTCAGTGAGATCAGCTCGTGCCCCTTAACAATTTGTTCAGGGGTAATAGGTGCCGGAACTTCGTTTGAGTCTGCATCTCTCAATGCTTCTTTAAATGCCACAGGGCGTTTGTTCACCAAGTGAACAGTTTGCGCTAATATGAAGTCAAAATTCACCAGAGAGAGCACTGCTTTACGCAAAGACCCATAGATTAAGCGCTTAGTTAATTTTACACACGATTCGACCAAAGAGCCCAAGGCGCTGCAGCCTTTGAAGTACTGCTCAAATTTCACGACTCGTGAATTTGCTTTTTCTAAAAACAGGGCAGTTTCAGAGTCCTTTAAAAGGTCGGATATTACGTTTGCGCCTGCGACAATCTGACTTCCTAAGTCAGACATTACGAGCTCGGGTAAGCCATGGTCGAAGACATGGAGCTGGAAAGCTCTGAGAAATTCACTGACGGACATGTCTAGGCAAAGCTTCAAATTAATTGCTCTAGACCAAAGACACGTGATGCAAAGCACCCAAACTTTGACTTTACGTCCATCTTTCTTGATCCAGTAAGGACCGAAATAATCTAAGAATAGATACTTGTAGGGTACGGTCGGAGGCTCGGCTCTAAACTCCTTATAGGAGGATTGGTTCAATTTAATTGCCCTAGCGTTAAAACGGCGGCAAGCCAGACATTTTCTGACAACGCGCTTGACAGCTGAGAAGTTACAGGACACATGAAATTCCTTTCGAAATTGAGCCAATACAGAGTAACAGCCAGCATGAGCCATGCGATGATGAATGTCAGAGATAATTATATCTGCTAAATGGCTGTTCTTTCCTAAGATTACAGGAAAGGAATACTTAGCGTGATCTCTCCACCTGTCAAATTTGCTTCGTACCCTCAAAATGCCCTTTCTGTCAAGGAAGAGATTGAGTTGCTTTTGTAAAGCAGGCATTGCAGAGAAAGTTTTCTGCTTGCCATTCAAGAAATTTAGGCACTCGGCAAAATTTGATTTCTGATGTACACAAATCACATGATCGCTAGCAACTTCGTACAGGTTATCGCTTTCGTTACTGAAACACGATAAATGATTGAAACGTACCGGATCTTTAGCTTTAAGCTTCTGCTTGCAATTGTTAATAAATTTGATGCAAAGTCGATGCACGGCAACCAAGCGATGAAAGCTAGAGTAACGATTCTCGTCAACTAGGAGAGCTAGATCACCCACCGCCGGCTTGCTGTCCTTACTAGCAGGTTCGGTAGGATCAAAGAAGTCGTCGCTCTCGCTGCAATGAGGCTCGTTCGCGCCAATGGAGCTCACAGCTCCTCGTGACGGAACTGCCACCGCGGTTGCGCAGCCAGTTTCTGCAGTAAAGGGTACAAGGAAATGAAAGGACAAGTCATTTACCGTGAAATTAGGCGAACGTAAGAAGCTCGGTCCTTGATGGTAATTTGTGTTCATCAATTGCTTATAGCTCAAAGGACGAGTGATGCAATCTGCTGGATTCTCCAAACCGGAAATAAATCCAAATTCAATTGGGCACGATTCGCACTGCCGGCAAATGAAATCTAGTCTATTTTTAACGAACACAGAAAGTTTTTGCATTTTATCTAGCTTGTGCACGGCTGAATTTAGCCAGGTCAAAGAGACCATGCTATCTGAGAAAAGTGATAGCTTAGAGATTTTAATTGGAGTTACACATTTAGGTCCTCCTAGTTCGTTGCGCACATCGATCAAAGTCTCTACACCCAAAGATATCGCATGGAATTCCAGCGATGGGATCGACTTTGTTTCGAGTTGTTTGTTTACGATTTTGTTTTTGGCCAGGAGAAAATTTACCTCTGCAGTTTCCACGTTTTTTATGAAAACTACAACACCGTACATCAATGAACTTGCGTCCGTGAATGCTACAAGTTCGAACGTGCTGTCGCATCTTCCGACGAATCTTTTTATCGGAATAGAGGGCGATTTGTTCACTTGCTTGCAAATATTAGTCCATTCTCTCTGTAGATCAACAGAAATAATATCGTCCCAAGCAACAGACTGATCACATTGAAGTTTATGAATGAACAAACGCGCGCGGTTCAGTAGTGGTCCCGCGTACTGGCAAACGTCATAGTTATTAGCGATAGAAGCCAGGATTTTTCTCTTGGTATTGGCTGAATTCTCTAAAGTAAGAGGGCTAGCAGAGATTTCATCTCTAGTACGGTCCCAGTTGAGACCTAACAATTTCACCTGGCTCGCGGTTTCCACAGCTTCACCTGCCTCGTCAATCGACTGCTGTAGGTCACTCGAGTTAGTGACAAACTGCTGCAGGTCAAACCGATAAGGGTGAAAAATTCCCTGTAACTGAGCGTAAGCCCACTCTAAGAAGGATTCATCGTTAGAGGTTACGGCTAAGTTGTCCATGTAGGACAAGCTGTACATTAGTTTCTTTAGGTTGCGTAATTCTGAAGAATCATGACTAGAATCTTGCAAGAGAATTTTGTGCAGAGCCATCACTAGAAGAAAAGGAGAGCACCGCAAACCGAACATCAGTCGTTTGTGACGGTAAGCGACAATGGAAAAGTCTTGCTTAGCTACGTTACGGAACCAAAATAGCATTAGCCGATTTTGATCGACTTCCCTCAATCCTATGCTGAGAAAGGCTTTTTTCAGGTCGAAACCCAACAAGTACTTGTCAAAGCGCAAGTGAAGAATGGACGAGGTTATTTTTTGGTTTAAGTTTGGCCCGCTAAGCATAGCTTGATTGTGAGAGATGGTTTTCAATTTAGAGGAATAAATTTCGCACAAATTGGAAAGGTACACAATCCTACATTTCGTACTCTCACGCTCTAACTTAAAAATCCCCATATGAGGCAAGAAGCTAGCACTAGGATGTTCCTCCAAGAATTTTGGAAGGTTATTTATGCGTTCAATAACGCCGGAAGCAACTTGCTCTTTAATTACGTCATCGTACATGAGGAGACGCTCAGGGTTTTTTTGAAGTTTAGTCAAGTTACTCTTCAGAATTTGCTTTGACATAGATACGTTACTGCCCAATAGATCACACACTTTGCTATTCCATGCGAGAGGCATTATTAAACGGCCATCTGCTTCCTGACAGGTTTCAGCAAGTACATGTTCAACAAGTCTATCGTTTTCTTTTACGCTGCCTTCTTCGTAAATTCCCTTTTCGTACAGGAAAGAATCTACGGGTTTGTCTGTCAAAATTGCATGTACGGCATCGTTCAGCATAGCTTCTTCTGGCTCACAATCTGCAGAAAGTTCTAACTCTCCTAACTTAGGTTTGGCTATAACCTTCTTACTGACCTCGGTGACGCAGTTTGTATCGCTGCTGGATGATGCTGCGATGCCGCTGGAGAGATTGTCACCGGCCGCTGCGGTGACGCGCATGGAGAGATCGTCCCCGGCCTCTGCGGTGACACCGCTGGAGAGATCATCGCTGGCTGATGCTGCGATGCCCTCGGTAAGGGACAAGCCTCGTTTTGAGGCACGATTATCGAGCCTGTCTTAACGAGTTGAGCCGCAGGTGTAGAAGTTAACCCGTATTTGAGGTAAACTAGGAAGATTACGTATGATTCTACTAACGCTGCCACTCAACAGCACTCCCAAAGATGTTTCTGAAAAAAGAGAACAAGGTGACGAACCGAAAACTACATCTTTCTGGGGAAGCAGCTGAGCATCATTATTACCAAGTACAAAATCCAATTCGGTAATTTTGGTTCCGTTTCCTGACAAGAATTTATCCGCCAACACGTATCCCTTATCGACGAAAGCTTTTGTTACAGTTGGCAGCTGCGGCAGCTCTAATGTCGTTTTTATAGTAGGAATACAAATTGCTTCAATTGGTGGGTCTGAATCGAATAGATCAAACTTGACCGTTCGTGTCTGATGAGTTACGCTAGAATTAAAACCTTTCACAGTTACATTATATTCATGAAGAATGGTTTCGAGGCCTAATTTCCTAGCACATGCGTCGGTAATGAAACTCGGCTGGCAACCGCTGTCACGCATTCCACGAACCGCCACACCGTGACGCTGGACACTGAAAGTAGGAATTATTACGTCTTGACCACAGTCACTTTGAGCTGCAGCCAATGCCTGTCCCACCAACGCAGACCCCGAACTGATTTCTTTCTTAGTCGCTGGATTGGAATAGCTGCGAGGCAGAGACTCAGCAGTCGGCCCAGGTCGCGTTGAGGACCTTGGAACCTTTGATTTTGGACAAAGAAAGCTGTAATGATATTGAGAACAAAAATAGCACCTCTTTTTGAAGTGAAATTTACAATCTCCTGCCTTGTGAGACAAGTTAGCGCATTTCAAGCAGCCACCGAGGGCAACTAATTTGTCTCTCTTTGCTTCTGCCGTTTTATATACCGGACAGTTGTACGTGGAATGAGAGTCCCCGCTTTTAGATTGGTCGCAAAAGGTGCAACGCGGTGGCCTCTCCACTTTCTCAATATGTGGCTCCAAGTCCACGGCGGAACTAGACACAAATTTTGTTGCGAAATTAGTTGGGCTGTCATAATTAGCTTTATCGAATTTAGGCTTGCGTTTCACAGCTCCCTGATAGCGTTCAGTTACGTCGAAGATTTTCGAGAGTAAATCTTCTAGCGACGGTCTGGTTTTATTAGTGACCTGAACAAAGTGGGACTGGAAATTCTCATTCATGCCGTGCCAGAAAAAGAACTGGAGCACGGTATCTGTCGAAACATTGAGAGTTTTAAATGATTCGACAAGCAGACGCATTTTCCCGATGTATTCAAAGGGATCATCACCAACAGCTAGCCTCATTTCGGAAAGACGCTTAATGGCATCGTACTGTTGTGACAACGGAGAAGCAAAAGCCTGCTGAAGAAGTTCCTTAGCACATGCATAAGTTTGTTTCCCTACTTCTAGCGACCTTACAAGTGTGAGTGGCGCGCCTCGCAACTGCCTCTGGAGAAAGATAAATTTTTCATATTCCGACAAGGAATATTTGTGGAGAATGCTCTCCAGATTAAGGAAAAACTTACCAAGATCTTCCCCGGCTCCGTGTCCGTACTCTGGCAGCGGAATTTGCGGGAGGTTCAACTTGTTTAAGCCGAGATCACCGCTGCGAGAATCGGCACCACCCACGGCAGCACCTGCACTAGTTTCGCAGTCTAAAGAGGACTGAAAGGAGGTTATGGCGGAGATTAGTTTTAAGTCATACTCTGCAGAGGTATCGTATTCCTCCTTTGAATCTTTCTCCGCCGCGCCATCAGCAAAGAGAGCAGCACCTATTTGAAGGTTAGCATGGCTAATGTCCTTCTGTAAGGTTTGCAGCCGCAAAATATTTTGCCTCTTAACATCGCTAGTCATGGACTCTAAAGCACTGATTGAATTAGATATGCGCGTAATTTCAGCGCGTATGTACTTCCTATTATGTTTAAGGAATTTCACGTCCATGGCTGCCAAGAAAGAGGCAAACGCTGAAAAGAGAAAAGTATTAGCTTGAAGAACTGGCAGTCAGAGCTCTACGCAGTTCTTTGCTAAAATGACACTAATGCCTGATATAGGATTAACATCTATTGGCGGCGCTTAGATAATCGGCAGAGCCAATATTAGTATAGGTACACGCACACCAATTAGATTCAAGAATTAGGCCGAAAGCCGACAAGGTTTACATCTGCTAGCAGCAGAGTTTAAGCAATTGCAATATTAGCATTAGGTATTAAGAGAACACGCTCCGCACACAGTAACTGCACACGAATTACAATGAGAAAGATTAGATTAGTCAAGAAACAAATGTACGTTTCAGAACTTAGCCCAGACCTGCACAACGGACACCCATCAGCCGACGTACTCTGGAGCTCTGGGCGGACTTCACTCGGGCCCCACGTTGGGCGCCATATTGAAAAAACGGAGTGGGGGAAAAGACGACACGATGCTGGTTATTATTTTAGTAACATAAATGCACATCAAGAATAATAATAGGAATAAATAACAGCAAAGTAGTCTTCAATTGTAGGCACGTCGGTGACTTCTTGGTTAGATAAAGAAGTCGGAAGTTGGTGCATCCGACGGCCTCCCACATCAATTTTGCCAATAACCGTGATCTGTTGAGATAAAATAGGACAAGACGTAAATAATTTGACGGTGGTAAGATTGAGAGCTGTCGAGAAAAGATTCTGAGTTAACAGATATAGCAATGCACTCAATGTGGTATATATTTATAAGACATTAGAATTTACGTTTAAGTCACGGCTTTAAATTTAGGGTACGGCCCGAGTACGGGAAACTACAGCCAAATGTAGGCCAGTGAGGAACGTTCGGGACAAATGCACCTACTTATCTCCAAACGTACCCTCACAATGGATCCCTTGAAGTCCACGTGACGACGGTGAGAAGAGAAGGTCGATGACAGACTGCCCGGCCGCTGAAGCGCTGGACTGCCGTAGTTCCCATCCAGGCTGCCTCCGTAGTCCCGGAGACGAGAAGTCGGAGAAGCAGCTGAGTGCGGAGCAGTCTCGGAGCGGTGCGAAACCGTAGTGGCGTCATCATGCCTCAGCCGTCAACCACAAGCCCTCTCCACGACGTCAAGCGTAGGGAACCGTAGTGCAGGTCACAGGAGGGTTTTAGCCGAAAACGCCCATTTAAAAACTGCTTCTTAGAATATGAGAAAAATTAAAGATGAACAAGAAAGCAGTGCTCCACAGGAAGGCGTGAGCAAGTTGTTTGCGTTGTGGATGTTGAAGCGTGTCTGCTGTTTGTCAGGCACGACATTCCGAGAACAGTTATGAGGCGTTAGTACGTAAAGGGCCGTAATTGGTTTGGTAATAAGGGCACACTGTACCGAACGTCCTCGAAAATATAAATGTTATTAACTAGTTTCTTTAATTTACAAAGCCTTAATACTAAGTCCCCGACTAAGAAAATGGATTTCTTCAACAAGACATGCTAATTTAGACAACAATAGACATCTCATTTAGACTACAATAGACATGCTCATTTAGACTTTAATAGACATGCTCATTTAGACTACAATAGACACCTCATTTAGACTACAATAGACATGCTCATTTAGACTACAACAGACATGCTCATTTAGACTTTAATAGACATGCTCATTTAGATTACAATAGACATCTCATTCAGACTGCAATAGACATGCTCATTTAGACTTTAATAGACATGCTCATTTAGACTACAATAGACATCTCATTTAGACTACAATAGACATGCTCATTTAGACTTTTATAGACATGCTCATTTAGACTACAATAGACATGCTAATTTAGACAACAATAGACATCTCATTTAGACTACAATAGACATGCTCATTTAGACTTTAATAGACATGCTCATTTAGACTACAATAGACATCTTATTTAGACTACAATAGATATGCTCATTTAGACTACAATAGACATGCTCATTTAGACTACATTAGACGTGCTCATTTAGACTACAATAGACATGCTCATTTAGACCACAATTGACGTGCTCATTTAGACTACAATAGACATGTTCATTTAGACTACAATAGACATGCTCATTTAGACTACAATAGACATCTCATTTAGACTACAATAGACATGCTCATTTAGACTACAATAGACGTGCTCATTTAGACTGCAATAGACATGCTCATTTAATCTACAATAGACATGCTCATTTAGACTACAATAGACATGCTCATTTAGACTACAAAAGACGTGCTCATTTAGACTACAATAGACATGCTCATTTAAACTACAATAGACATCTCATTTAGACTGCAATAGACATGCTCATTTAGACTACAATAGACATGCTCATTTAGACTTCATTAGACGTGCTCATTTAGACTACAGTAAACATGCTCATTTAGATTACAATAGACATCTCATTTAGACTACAATAGACATGCTCATTTAGACTACAATAGACGTGCTCATTTAGACTACAATAGACATCTCATTTAGACTACAATAGACATGCTCATTTAGACTTTTATAGACATGCTCATTTAGACTACAATAGACATGTTAATTTAGACAACAATAGACATCTCATTTAGACTACAATAGACATGCTCATTTAGACTTTAATAGACATGCTCATTTAGACTACAATAGAGATCTCATTTAGACTACAATAGACATCTCATTTAAACTACAGCAGACATGCTCATTTAGAGTTTAATAGACATGCTAATTTAAACTACAATAGACATCTCATTTAGACTACAATAGACATGCTCATTTAGACTTTAATAGACATGCTCATTTGGACTACAATAGATATCTCATTTAAACTACAATAGACATGCTCATTTAGACTTTTATAGACATGCTCATTTAGACTACAATAGACATGCTAATTTAGACAACAATAGACATCTCATTTAGACTACAATAGACATGCTCATTTAGACTTTAATAGACATGCTCATTTAGACTACAATAGACATCTCATTTAGACTACAATAGATATGCTCATTTAGACTACAATAGACATGCTCATTTAGACCACAATAGACGTGCTCATTTAGACTACAATAGACATGCTCATTTAGACTACAATAGACGTTCTCATTTAGACTACAATAGACATGCTCATTTAGACTACAATAGACATGCTCATTTAGACTACAATAGACATCTCATTTAGACTGCAATAGACATGCTCATTCAGACTACAATAGACATGCTCATTTAGACTACAATAGACATGCTCATTTAGACTACAATAGACATCTCATTTAGACTACAATAGACATGCTCATTTAGACTTTAAAAGACATGCTCATTTAGACTACAATAGACATGCTCATTTAGACAACAATAGACGTGCTGATTTCGACTACAGTAAACATGCTCATTTAGATTACAATAGAGATCTCATTTAGACTACAATAGACATGCTAAATTAGACTTCAATAGACGTGCTCATTTAGACTACAATAGACATCTCATTTAGACTACAATAGACATGCTCATTTAGACTTTTATTGACATGCTCATTTAGACTACAATAGACATGTTAATTTAGACAACAATAGACATCTCATTTAGACTACAATAGACATGCTCATTTAGACTTTGATAGACATGCTCATTTAGACTACAATAGACACCTCATTTAGACTACAATAGACATGCTCATTTAGACTACAACAGACATGCTCATTTAGACTTTAATAGACATGCTCATTTAGATTACAATAGATATCTCATTTAGACTACAATAGACATGCTCATTTAGACTTTAATAGACATGCTCATTTAGACTACAATAGACATCTCATTTAGACTACAATGGACATGCTCATTTAGACTTTTATAGACATGCTCATTTAGACTACAATAGACATGCTAATTTAGACAACAATAGACATCTCATTTAAACTACAATAGACATGCTCATTTAGACTTTAATAGACATGCTCATTTAGACTAGAATAGATATCTCATTTAGACTACAATAGATATGCTCATTTAGACTACAATAGACATGCTCATTTAGACTACAATAGACATGCTCATTTAGACTACAATAGACATGCTCATTTAGACTACAATAGACATGCTCATTTAGACTACAATAGACGTGCTCATTTAGACTACAATAGACGTGCTCATTTAGACTACAATAGACATGCTAATTTAGACAACAATAGACATCTCATTTAGACTACAATAGATATGCTCATTTAGACTTTAATAGACATGCTCATTTAGACTACAATAGACATCTCATTTAGACTACAATAGACATGCTCATTTAGACTACAATAGACATGCACATTTAGACTACAATAGACGTGCTCATTTAGACTACAATAGACATGCTCATTTAGACTACAATAGACATGCTCATTTAGACTACAATAGACGTGCTCATTTAGACTACAATAGACATGCTCATTTAGACTACAATAGACATGCTCATTTAGACTACAATAGACATCTCATTTAGACTGCAATAGACATGCTCATTTAGACTACAATAGACATGCTCAAATAGACTACAATAGACATGCTCATTTAGACTTTAATAGACATGCTCATTTAGACTACAATAGACATGCTCATTTAGACTTTAATAGACATGCTCATTTAGACTACAGTAGACATGCTCATCTAGACTACAATAGACATGCTCATTTAGACTTCAATAGACATGCTCATTTAGACTACAGTAGACATGCTCATCTAGACTACAATAGACGTGCTCATTTAGACTACAATAGACATGCTCATTGAAACTTTAATAGACATGCTCATTTAGACTACAATAGACATCTCATTTAGACTTCAATAGACATGCTCATTTAGACTACAATAGACATGCTTATTTAGACTTTAATAGACATGCTCATTTAGACTACAATAGACATCTCATTTTGACTTCAATAGACATGCTCATTTAGACTTTAATAGACATGCTCATTTAGACTACAATAGACATCTCATTTAGACTTTAAAAGACATGCTCATTTAGACTACAATAGACATGCTCATTTAGACTTCAATAGACATGCTCATTTAGACTACAATAGACATGCTCATTTAGACTTCAATAGACATGCTCATTTAGACTACAATAGACATGCTCATTTAGACTTTAATAGACATGCTCATTTAGACTACAATAGACATGCTCATTTAGACTTCAATAGACATGCTCATTTAGACTACAATAGACATGCTCATTTAGACTACAATAGACGTGCTCATTTAGACTACAATAGACATGCTCATTTAGACTTTAATAGACATGCTCATTTAGACTACAATAGACATGCTCATTTAGACTTTAATAGACATGCTCATTTAGACTACAGTAGACATGCTCATCTAGACTACAATAGACATGCTCATTTAGACTTCAATAGACATGCTCATTTAGACTACAGTAGACATGCTCATGTAGACTACAATAGACGTGCTCATTTAGACTACAATAGACATGCTCATTGAAACTTTAATAGACATGCTCATTTAGACTACAATAGACATCTCATTTAGACTTCAATAGACATGCTCATTTAGACTACAACAGACATGCTCATTTAGACTTTAATAAAGAGGCTCATTTAGACTACAATAGACATCTCATTTAGACTTCAATAGACATGCTCCTTTAGACTACAATAGACATCTCATTTAGACTACAATAGACATCTTATTTAGACTACAATAGACATGCTCATTTAGACTTTAATAGACATGCTCATTTAGACTAAAAAAGACATCTCATTTAGACTACAATAGACATCTCATTTAGACTACAATAGATATGCTCATTTAGACTTTAATAGACATGCTCATTTAGACTACAATAGACATCTCATTTAGACTGCAATAGACATGCTCATTTAGACTACAATAGACATGCTCATATAGACTAAAATAGACATGCTCATTTAGACTACAATAGAAGTGCTCATTTAGACTACAATAAACATGCTCATTTAGACTACAATAGACGTGCTCATTTAGACTACAATAGACGTGCTCGTTTAGACTTCAATAGACATGCTCATTCAGACTACAATAGACATCTCATTTAGACTACAATAGACGTGCTCATTTAGACTACAATAGACATGCTCATTTAGACTACAATAGACATGCTCATTTAGACTACAATAGACATCTCATTTAGACTGCAATAGACATGCTCATTTAAACTACAATAGACGTGCTCATTTAGACTACAGTAGACATGCTCATTTAGACTACAATATACATGTTCATTTAGACTACAATAAACATCTCATTTAGACTATAATAGACATGCTCATCTAGACTACAATAGACGTGCTCATTTAGACTACAATAGACATGCTCATTTAGACTACAATAGACATGCTTATTTAGACTTCAATAGACATGCTCATTTAGACTACAATAGACATGCTCATTTAGACTTTAAAAGACATGCTCATTTAGACTACAATAGACATGCTCATTTAGACTTTAATGAAGAGGCTCATTTAGACTACAATAGACATGCTCATTTAGACTTTAATAAAGAGGCTCATTTAGACTACAATAGACATCTCATTTAGACTACAATAGACATGCTCATTTAGACTACAATAGACATCTCGTTTAGACTAAAATAGACATCTTATTTAGACTACAATAGATATGCTCATTTAGACTTTAATAGACATGCTCATTTAGACTACAATAGACATCTCATTTAGACTACAATAGACATCTCATTTAGACTGCAATAGATATGCTCATTCAGACTACAATAGACATGCTTATTTAGACTACAATAGACGTGCTCATTTAGACTGCAATAGACATGCTCATTTAGACTACAATAGACGTGCTCATTTAGACTACAATAGACATGCTCATTTAGACTACAAAAGACGTGCTCATTTAGACTACAATATACATGCTCATTTAGACTACAATAGACATCTCATTTAGACTACAATAGACATGCTCATTTAGACTACAATAGACATGCTCATTTAGACTTCATTAGACGTGCTCATTCAGACTACAATTGACATGCTCATTTAGACTACAATAGACGTGCTCATTTAGATTACAATAGACATCTCATTTAGACTACAATAGACATCTCATTTAGACTACAATAGACATGCTCATTTAGACTACAATAGACATGCTCATTTAGACTACAATAGACATGCTCATTTAGACTACAATAGACATGCTCATTTAGACTACAATAGACATGCTCATTTAGACTACAATAGACATCTCATTTAGACTACAATAGACATGCTCATTTAGACTACAATAGACATGCTCATCTAGACTACAACAGACATGCTCATTTAGACTACAATAGACATCTCATTTAGACTACAATAGACATCTCATTTAGACAACAATAGATATGCTCATTTAGACTACAATAGACATGCTCATTTAGACTACAATAGACGTGCTCATTTAGACTACAATAGACATGCTCATTTAGACTACAATAGACGTGCTCATTTAGACTACAATAGACATGCTCATTTAGACTACAATAGACATGCTCATTTAGACTACAATAGACATCTCATTTAGACTGCAATAGACATGCTCATTTAGACTACAATAGACATGCTCATTAAGACTACAATAGACATGCTCATTTAGACTACAATAGACGTGCTCATTTAGACTACAATAGACATGCTCATTTAGACTACAATAGATATGCTCATTTAGACTTTAGTAGACATGCTCATTTAGACTACAATAGACATGCTCATTTAGACTTTAATAGACATGCTCATTTAGACTACAATAGACATGCTCATTTAGACTTTAATAGACCTTTTCATTTAGACTACAATAGACATCTCATTTAGACTACAATAGACATGCTCATTTAGACTTCAATAGACATGCTCATTTAGACTACAACAGACATCTCATTTAGACTACAACAGACATCTCATTCAGACTACAATAGACATGCTCATTTAGACTACAATAGACATGCTCATTTAGACTTTAATAAAGAGGCTCGTTTAGACTACAATAGACATCTCATTTAGACTACAATAGACATGCTCATTTAGACTACAATAGACATCTCATTTAGGCTACAATAGACATCTCATTTAGACTACAATAGACATGCTCATTTAGATTTTAATAGACATGCTCATTTAGACTACAATAGACGTGCTCATTTAGACTTCAATAGACATGCTCATTTAGACTACAATAGACGTGCTCATTTAGACTACAATAGACATGCTCATTTAGACTACAATAAACATGCTCATTTAGACTACAATAGACATCTCATTTAGACTACAACAGACATGCTCATTTAGACTACAATAGACGTGCTCATTTAGACTACAATAGACATGCTCATTTAGACTACAATAGACATGCTCATTTAGACTTTCATAGACATGCTCATTTAGACTACAATAGACAAGCTCATTTCGACTTTAATAGACATGCTCATTTAGACTACAATAGACATGCTCATTTAGACTTTAATAGACATGCTCATTTAGACTACAATAGACATCTCATTTAGACTACAATAGACATGCTCATTTAGACTTTAATAGACATGCTTATTTAGACTACAATAGACGTCTCGTTTAGACTACAACAGACATCTCATTCACACTACAATAGACATGCTCATTTAGACTACAATAGACATGCTCATTTAGACTTTAATAGACAGTCTCATTTAGACTACAATAGACATGTCATTTAGACTACAATAGACATGCTCATTTAGACTTTAATGAAGAGGCTCATTTAGACTACAATAGACATCTCATTTAGACTACAATAGACATGCTCATTAAGACTACAATAGACATCTCATTTAGACTACAGTAGATATGTTCATTTAGACTACAATAGACATGCTCATTTAGACTACAATAAACGTGCTCATTTAGACTACAATAGACATGCTCATTTAGACTACAATAGACATCTCATTTAGACTGCAATAGACATGCTCATTTATACTTTAATAGACATGCTCATTTAGACTACAAAAGACATCTCATTTAGACTACAATAGATATGTTCATTTAGACTACAATAGACATGCTCATTTAGACTACAATAAAAGTGCTCATTTAGACTACAATAGACATGCTCATTTAGACTACAATAGACGTGCTCATTTAGACTACAATAGACATGCTCATTTGGACTACAATAGACATCTCACTTAGACTGCAATAGACATGCTCATTTAGACTACAATAGACATGCTCATTTAGACTACAATAGACATGCTCATTTAGACTACAATAGACGTGCTCATTTAGACTACAATAGACATGCTCATTTAGACTACAATAGACGTGCTCATTTAGACTACCATAGACATGCTCATTTAGACTATAACAGACATCTCATTTAGACTACAATAGACGTGCTCATTTAGGCTACAATAGACATGCTCATTTAGACTACAATAGACATGCTCATTTAGACTACAATGGACATGCTCATATAGACTACAATAGACATGCTCATTTAGACTACAATAGACATGCTCATTTAGACTACAATAGACATATCATTTAGACTACAATAGACATGCGCATTTAGACTACAATAGACATGCTCATTTAGATTACAATAGACATGCTCATTTAGACTACAATAGACATGCTCATTTAGACTTTAATAGACATGCTCATTCAGACTACAATAGACGTGCTCATTTAGACTACAATAGACATGCTCATTTAGACTACAATAGACATCTCATTTAGACTGCAATAGACATGCTCATTTAGACTACAATAGACATGCTCATTTAGACTACAATAGACATGCTCATTTAGACTACAATAGACGTGCTCATTTAGACTACAATAGACATGCTCATTTAGACTACAATAGACGTGCTCATTTAGACTACAATAGACATGCTCATTTAGACTACAATAGACATCTCATTTAGACTAAAATAGACGGTTTCATTTAGACTACAATAGACATGCTCATTTAGACTACAATAGACATCACATTTAGACTACAATAAACATGCTCATTTTGACTACAATAGACATGCTCATTTAGACTTCAATAGACGTGCTCATTTAGACTACAATAGACATGCTCATTTAGACTACAATAGACGTGCTCATTTAGACTACAATAGACAGCTCATTCAGACTACAATAGACTACATTTAGACTACAATAGACACGCTCATTTAGACTACAATAGACATGCTCATTTAGACTTCAATAGACATCTCATATAGACTACAGTAGACATCTCATTTAGACAACAATAGATATGCTAATTTAGACTACAATAGACATGCTCATTTAGACTACAATAGACAAGCTCATTTAGACTACAATAGATATCTCATTTAGACCACAATAGACATGCTCATTTAGACTACAATAGACATGCTCATATAGACTTTAGTAGACATGCTCATTTAGACTACAATAGACATGCTCATTTAGACTTTAATAGACATGCTCATTTGGACTACAATAGACATGCTCATTTAGACTTTAATAGACATGCTCATTTAGACTACAATAGACATGCTCATTTAGACTTTAATAGACCTGCTCATTTAGACTACAATAGACATCTCATTTAGACAACAATAGACATGCTCATTTAGACTTTAATAGACATGCTCATTTAGACTACAATAGACATCTCATTTAGACTACAACAGACATCTCATTCAGACTACAATAGACATGCTCATTTAGACTACAATAGACATGCTCATTTAGACTTTAATAGACATGCTCATTTGGACTACAATAGACATGTCATTTAGACTACAATAGACATGCTCATTTAGACTTTAATAAAGAGGCTCATTTAGACTACAATAGACATCTCATTTAGACTACAATAGACATGCTCATTCATACTACAATAGACATCTCATTTAGGCTACAATAGACATCTCATTTAGACTACAATAGACATGCTCATTTAGACTTTAATAGACATGCTCATTTAAACTACAATAGACATCTCATTTAGACTACAATAGACATCTCATATAGAAAACAATAGACATCTCATTTAGACTGCAATAGACATGCTCATTTAGACTACAATAGACATGCTCATTTAGACTACAATAGACATGCTCATTTAGACTACAATAGACGTGCTTATTTAGACTACAATAGACATGCTCATTTAGACTACAATAGACGTGCTCATTTAGACTACAATAGACATGCTCATTTAGACTACAATAGACATGCTCATTTAGACTACAATAGACATCTCATTTAAAATGCAATAGACATGCTCATTTAGACTACAATTGACATGCTCATTTAGACTACAATAGACATGCTCATTTAGACTACAATAGACGTGCTCATTTAGACTACAATAGACATGCTCATTTAGACTACAATAGACGTGCTCGTTTAAACATCAAAAGACATGCTCATTCAGACTACAATAGACATCTCATTTAGACTACAATAGACGTGCTCATTTAGACTACAATAGACATGCTCATTTAGACTACAATAGACATCTCATTTAGACTGCAATAGACATGCTCATTTAGACTACAATAGACGTGCTCATTTAGACTACAATAGACGTGCTCATTTAGACTACAATAGACATGCTCATTTAGACTACAATAAACATGCTCATTTAAACTACAATAGACATCTTATTTAGACTACAATAGACATGCTCATTTAGACTACAATAGACGTGCTCATTTAGACTACAATAGACATGCTCATTTAGACTACAATAGACATCTCATTTAGACTACAATAGATATGTTCATTTAGACTACAATAGACATGCTCATTTAGACTACAATAGACATGCTCATTTAGACTTTAGTAGACATGCTCATTTAGACTACAATAGACATGCTCATTTAGACTTTAATAGACATGCTCATTTAGACTACAATAGACATGCTCATTTAGACTTTAATAGACATGCTCATTTAGACTACAATAGACATGCTCATTTAGACTTTAATGGACCTGCTCATTTAGACTACAATAGACATTTTATTTAGACAACAATAGACATGCTCATTTAGACTTTAATAGACATGCTCATTTAGACTACAATAGACATCTCATTTAGACTACAACAGACATCTCATTCAGACTACAATAGACATGCTCATTTAGACTACAATAGACATGCTCATTTAGACTTTAATAGACATGCTCATTTGGACTACAATAGACATGTCATTTAGACTACAATAGACATGCTCATTTAGACTTTAATAAAGAGGCTCATTTAGACTACAATAGACATCTCATTTAGACTACAATAGACATGCTCATTCATACTACAATAGACATCTCATTTAGGCTACAATAGACATCTCATTTAGACTACAATAGACATGCTCATTTAGACTTTAATAGACATGCTCATTTAAACTACAATAGACATCTCATTTAGACTACAATAGACATCTCATATAGACTACAATAGACATCTCATTTAGACTGCAATAGACATGCTCATTTAGACTACAATAGACATGCTCATTTGGACTACAATAGACATGCTCATTTAGACTACAATAGACGTGCTTATTTAGACTACAATAGACATGCTCATTTAGACTACAATAGACGTGCTCATTTAGACTACAATAGACATGCTCAATTAGACTACAATAGACATGCTCATTTAGACTTCAATAGACGTGCTCATTTAGACTACAATAGACATCTCATTTAGACTACAATAGACATGCTCATTTAGACTTTTATTGACATGCTCATTTAGACTACAATAGACATGTTAATTTAGACAACAATAGACATCTCATTTAGACTACAATAGACATGCTCATTTAGACTTTAATAGACATGCTCATTTAGACTACAATAGACACCTCATTTAGACTACAATAGACATGCTCATTTAGACTACAACAGACATGCTCATTTAGACTTTTATTGACATGCTCATTTAGACTACAATAGACATGTTAATTTAGACAACAATAGACATCTCATTTAGACTACAATAGACATGCTCATTTAGACTTTAATAGACATGCTCATTTAGACTACAATAGACATCTCATTTAGACTACAATGGACATGCTCATTTAGACTTTTATTGACATGCTCATTTAGACTACAATAGACATGTTAATTTAGACAACAATAGACATCTCATTTAGACTACAATAGACATGCTCATTTAGACTACAATAGACATCTCATTTAGACTACAATGGACATGCTCATTTAGACTTTTATAGACATGCTCATTTAGACTACAATAGACATGCTAATTTAGACAACAATAGACATCTCATTTAGACTACAATAGACATGCTCATTTAGACTTTAATAGACATGCTCATTTAGACTAGAATAGATATCTCATTTAGACTACAATAGATATGCTCATTTAGACTACAATAGACATGCTCATTTAGACTACAATAGACATGCTCATTTAGACTACAATAGACATGCTCATTTAGACTACAATAGACATGCTCATTTAGACTACAATAGACGTGCTCATTTAGACTACAATAGACGTGCTCATTTAGACTACAATAGACATGCTAATTTAGACAACAATAGACATCTCATTTAGACTACAATAGATATGCTCATTTAGACTTTAATAGACATGCTCATTTAGACTACAATAGACATCTCATTTAGACTACAATAGATATGCTCATTTAGACTACAATAGACATGCTCATTTAGACTACAATAGACGTGCTCATTTAGACTACAATAGACATGCTCATTTAGACTACAATAGACATGCTCATTTAGACTACAATAGACGTGCTCATTTAGACTACAATAGACATGCTCATTTAGACTACAATAGACATGCTCATTTAGACTACAATAGACATCTCATTTAGACTGCAATAGACATGCTCATTTAGACTACCATAGACATGCTCATATAGACTACAATAGACATGCTCATTTAGACTACAATTGACGTGCTCATTTGGACTACAATAGACATGCTCATTTAGACTACAATAGACGTGCTCGTTTAGACTTCAATAGACATGCTCATTCAGACTACAATAGACATCTCATTTAGACTACAATAGACGTGCTCATTTAGACTACAATAGACATGCTCATTCAGACTACAATAGACATCTCATTTAGACTGCAATAGACATGCTCATTTAGACTACAATAGACGTGCTCATTTAGACTACAATAGACGTGCTCATTTAGACTACAATAGACATGCTTATTTAGACTACAATATACATGCTCATTTAGACTACAATAAAAATCTCATTTAGACTACAATAGACATGCTCATCTAGACTACAATAGACATGCTCATTTAGACTACAATAGACGTGCTCATTTAGACTACAATAGACATGCTCATTTAGACTTTAATAGACATGCTCATTTAGACTACAATAGACATCTCATTTAGACTTCAATAGACATGCTCATTTAGACTACAATAGACATGCTTATTTAGACTTTAATAGACATGCTCATTTAGACTACAATAGACATCTCATTTAGACTTCAATAGACATGCTCATTTAGACTTTAATAGACATGCTCATTTAGACTACAATAGACATCTCATTTAGACTTTAAAAGACATGCTCATTTAGACTACAATAGACATGCTCATTTAGACTTCAATAGACATGCTCATTTAGACTACAACAAACATGCTCATTTAGACTTCAATAGACATGCTCATTTAGACTACAATAGACATGCTCATTTAGACTTTAATAGACATGCTCATTTAGACTACAATAGACATGCTCATTTAGACTTCAATAGACATGCTCATTTAGACTACAATAGACATGCTCATTTAGACTACAATAGACGTGCTCATTTAGACTACAATAGACATGCTCATTTAGACTTTAATAGACATGCTCATTTAGACTACAATAGACATGCTCATTTAGACTTTAATAGACATGCTCATTTAGACTACAATAGACATGCTCATTTAGACTTCAATAGACATGCTCATTTAGACTACAATAGACATGCTCATCTAGACTACAATAGACGTGCTCATTTAGACTACAATAGACATGCTCATTGAAACTTTAATAGACATGCTCATTTAGACTACAATAGACATCTCATTTAGACTTCAATAGACATGCTCATTTAGACTACAACAGACATGCTCATTTAGACTTTAATAAAGAGGCTCATTTAGACTACAATAGACATCTCATTTAGACTTCAATAGACATGCTCATTTAGACTACAATAGACATCTCATTTAGACTACAATAGACATCTTATTTAGACTACAATAGACATGCTCATTTAGACTTTAATAGACATGCTCATTTAGACTAGAAAAGACATCTCATTTAGACTACAATAGACATCTCATTTAGACTACAATAGATATGCTCATTTAGACTTTAATAGACATGCTCATTTAGACTACAATAGACATCTCATTTAGACTGCAATAGACATGCTCATTTAGACTACAATAGACATGCTCATATAGACTACAATAGACATGCTCATTTAGACTACAATAGAAGTGCTCATTTAGACTACAATAAACATGCTCATTTAGACTACAATAGACGTGCTCGTTTAGACTTCAATAGATATGCTCATTCAGACTACAATAGACATCTCATTTAGACTACAATAGACGTGCTCATTTAGACTACAATAGACATGCTCATTTAGACTACAATAGACATGCTCATTTAGACTACAATAGACATCTCATTTAGACTGCAATAGACATGCTCATTTAAACTACAATAGACGTGCTCATTTAGACTACAGTAGACATGCTCATTTAGACTACAATATACATGTTCATTTAGACTACAATAAACATCTCATTTAGACTATAATAGACGTGCTCATCTAGACTACAATAGACGTGCTCATTTAGACTACAATAGACATGCTCATTTAGACTACAATAGACATGCTCATTTAGACTTTAATAGACATGCTCATTTAGACTACAATAGACATGCTCATTTAGACTTTAAAAGACATGCTCATTTAGACTACAATAGACATGCTCATTTAGACTTTAATGAAGAGGCTCATTTAGACTACAATAGACATGCTCATTTAGACTTTAATAAAGAGGCTCATTTAGACTACAATAGACATCTCATTTAGACTAAAATAGACATGCTCATTTAGACTACAATAGACATCTCATTTAGACTAAAATAGACATCTTATTTAGACTACAATAGATATGCTCATTTAGACTTTAATAGACATGCTCATTTAGACTACAATAGACATCTCATTTAGACTACAATAGACATCTCATTTAGACTGCAATAGATATGCTCATTCAGACTACAATAGACATGCTCATTTAGACTACAATAGACGTGCTCATTTAGACTGCAATAGACATGCTCATTTAGACTACAATAGACGTGCTCATTTAGACTACAATAGACATGCTCATTTTAGACTACAGAAGACGTGCTCATTTAGACTACAATATACATGCTCATTTAGACTACAATAGACATCTCATTTAGACTACAATAGACATGCTCATTTAGACTACAATAGACATGCTCATTTAGACTTCATTAGACGTGCTCATTCAGACTACAATTGACATGCTCATTTAGACTACAATAGACGTGCTCATTTAGATTACAATAGACATCTCATTTAGACTACAATAGACATCTCATTTAGACTACAATAGACATGCTCATCTAGACTACAACAGACATGCTCATTTAGACTACAATAGACATCTCATTTAGACTACAATAGACATCTCATTTAGACAACAATAGATATGCTCATTTAGACTACAAAAGACATGCTCATTTAGACTACAATAGACGTGCTCATTTAGACTACAATAGACATGCTCATTTAGACTACAATAGACGTGCTCATTTAGACTACAATAGACATGCTCATTTAGACTACAATAGACATGCTCATTTAGACTACAATAGACATCTCAGTTAGACTGCAATAGACATGCTCATTTAGACTACAATAGACATGCTCATTAAGACTACAATAGACATGCTCATTTAGACTACAATAGACGTGCTCATTTAGACTACAATAGACATGCTCATTTAGACTACAATAGACATGCTCATTTAGACTTTAGTAGACATGCTCATTTAGACTACAATAGACATGCTCATTTAGACTTTAATAGACATGCTCATTTAGACTACAATAGACATGCTCATTTAGACTTTAATAGACCTTTTCATTTAGACTACAATAGACATCTCATTTAGACTACAATAGACATGCTCATTTAGACTTCAATAGACATGCTCATTTAGACTACAATAGACATCTCATTTAGACTACAACAGACATCTCATTCAGACTACAATAGACATGCTCATTTAGACTACAATAGACATGCTCATTTAGACTTTATTAGACATGCTCATTTAGACTGCAATAGACATGTCATTTAGACTACAATAGACATGCTCATTTAGACCTTTAATAAAGAGGCTCGTTTAGACTACAATAGACATCTCATTTAGACTACAATAGACATGCTCATTTAGACTACAATAGACATCTCATTTAGGCTACAATAGACATCTCATTTAGACTACAATAGACATGCTCATTTAGACTTTAATAGACATGCTCATTTAAACTACAATAGACATCTCATTTATACTACAATAGACATCTCATTTAGACTACAATAGATGTGCTCATTTAGACTACAATATACATGCTCATTTAGACTACAATAGACGTGCTCATTTAGACTTCAATAAACATGCTCATTTAGACTACAATAGACGTGCTCATTTATACTACAATAGACATGCTCATTTAGACTACAATAGACATCTCATTTAGACTGCAATAGACATGCTCATTTAGACTACAATAGACATGCTCATTTAGACCACAATAGACATGCTCATTTAGACTACAATAGACGTGCTCATTTAGACTACAATAGACATGCTCATTTAGACTACAATAGACGTGCTCATTTAGACCACAATAGACATGCTCATTTAGACTACAATAGACATGCTCATTTAGACTACAATAGACATGCTCATTTAGACTACAATAGACGTGCTCGTTTAGACTACAATAGACATGCTCATTCAGACTACAATAGACGTGCTCGTTTAGACTTCAAAAGACATGCTCATTCAGACTACAATAGACATCTCATTTAGACTACAATAGACGTGCTCATTTAGACTACAATAGACATGCTCATTTAGACTACAATAGACATCTCATTTAGACTGCAATAGACATGCTCATTTAGACTACAATAGACGTGCTCATTTAAACTACAATAGACGTGCTCATTTAGACTACAATAGACATGCTCATTTAGACTACAATAAACATGCTCATTTAGACTACAATAGACATCTCATTTAGACTACAACAGACATGCTCATTTAGACTACAATAGACGTGCTCATTTAGACTACAATAGACATGCTCATTTAGGCTACAATAGACATGCTCATTTAGACTTTCATAGACATGCTCATTTAGACTACAATAGACAAGCTCATTTCGACTTTAATAGACATGCTCATTTAGACTACAATAGACATGCTCATTTAGACTTTAATAGACATGCTCATTTAGACTACAATAGACATCTCATTTAGACTACAATAGACATGCTCATTCAGACTTTAATAGACATGCTTATTTAGACTACAATAGACGTCTCATTTAGACTACAACAGACATCTCATTCACACTATAATAGACATGCTCATTTAGACTACAATAGACATGCTCATTTAGACTTTGATAGACAGTCTCATTTAGACTACAATAGACATGTCATTTAGACTACAATAGACATGCTCATTTAGACTTTAATGAAGAGGTTCATTTAGACTACAATAGACATCTCATTTAGACTACAATAGACATGCTCATTAAGACTACAATAGACATCTCATTTAGACTACAGTAGATATGTTCATTTAGACTACAATAGACATGCTCATTTAGACTACAATAAACGTGCTCATTTAGACTACAATAGACATGCTCATTTAGACTACAATAGACATCTCATTTAGACTGCAATAGACATGCTCATTTATACTTTAATAGACATGCTCATTTAGACTACATAAGACATCTCATTTAGACTACAATAGATATGTTCATTTAGACTACAATAGACATGCTCATTTAGACTACAATAAAAGTGCTCATTTAGACTACAATAGACATGCTCATTTAGACTACAATAGACGTGCTCATTTAGACTACAATAGACATGCTCATTTGGACTACAATAGACGTGCTCATTTAGACTACAATAGACATGCTCATTTAGACTACAATAGACGTGCTCATTTAGACTACAATAGACATGCTCATTTGGACTACAATAGACGTGCTCACTTAGACTGCAATAGACATGCTCATTTAGACTACAATAGACATGCTCATTTAGACTACAATAGGCATGCTCATTTAGACTACAATAGACGTGCTCATTTAGACTACAATAGACATGCTCATTTAGACTACAATAGACGTGCTCATTTAGACTACAATAGACATGCTCATTTAGACTATAACAGACATCTCATTTAGACTACAATAGACGTGCTCATTTAGGCTACAATAGACATGCTCATTTAGACTACAATGGACATGCTCATATAGACTACAATAGACATGCTCATTTAGACTACAATAGACATGCTCATTTAGACTACAATAGACATATCATTTAGACTACAATAGACATGCTCATTTAGACTACAATAGACATGCTCATTTAGATTACAATAGACATGCTCATTTAGACTACAATAGACATGCTCATTTAGACTTTAATAGACATGCTCATTCAGACTACAATAGACGTGCTCATTTAGACTACAATAGACATGCTCATTTAGACTACAATAGACATCTCATTTAGACTGCAATAGACATGCTCATTTAGACTACAATAGACATGCTCATTTAGACTACAATAGACATGCTCATTTAGACTACAATAGACGTGCTCATTTAGACTACAATAGACATGCTCATTTAGACTACAATAGACGTGCTCATTTAGACTACAATAGACATGCTCATTTAGACTACAATAGACATCTCATTTAGACTACAATAGACGGTTTCATTTAGACTACAATAGACATGCTCATTTAGACTACAATAGACATCACATTTAGACTGCAATAGACATGCTCATTTAGACTACAATAGACGTGCTCATTTAGACTAAAATAGACGTGCACATTTAGACTACAATAGACATCTCATTTAGACTACAATAAACATGCTCATTTTGACTACAATAGACATGCTCATTTAGACTTCAATAGACGTGCTCATTTAGACTACAATAGACATGCTCATTTAGACTACAATAGACGTGCTCATTTAGACTACAATAGACAGCTCATTCAGACTACAATAGACTACATTTAGACTACAATAGACATGCTCATTTAGACTACAATAGACATGCTCATTTAGACTTCAATAGACATCTCATATAGACTACAATAGACATCTCATTTAGACAACAATAGATATGCTAATTTAGACTACAATAGACATGCTCATTTAGACTACAATAGACAAGCTCATTTAGACTACAATAGATATCTCATTTAGACCACAATAGACATGCTCATTTAGACTACAATAGACATGCTCATTTAGACTTTAGTAGACATGCTCATTTAGACTACAATAGACATGCTCATTTAGACTTTAGTAGACATGCTCATTTAGACTACAATAGACATGCTCATTTAGACTTTATTAGACATGCTCATTTAGACTACAATAGACATGCTCATTTAGACTTTAATAGACCTGCTCATTTAGACTACAATAGACATCTCATTTAGACAACAATAGACATGCTCATTTAGACTTTAATAGACATGCTCATTTAGACTACAATAGACATCTCATTTAGACTACAACAGACATCTCATTCAGACTACAATAGACATGCTCATTTAGACTACAATAGACATGCTCATTTAGACTTTAATAGACATGCTCATTTGGACTACAATAGACATGTCATTTAGACTACAATAGACATGCTCATTTAGACTTTAATAAAGAGGCTCATTTAGACTACAATAGACATCTCATTTAGACTACAATAGACATGCTCATTCATACTACAATAGACATCTCATTTAGGCTACAATAGACATCTCATTTAGACTACAATAGACATGCTCATTTAGACTTTAATAGACATGCTCATTTAAACTACAATAGACATCTCATTTAGACTACAATAGACATCTCATATAGACTACAATAGACATCTCATTTAGACTGCAATAGACATGCTCATTTAGACTACAATAGACATGCTCATTTAGACTACAATAGACATGCTCATTTAGACTACAATAGACGTGCTTATTTAGACTACAATAGACATGCTCATTTAGACTACAATAGACGTGCTCATTTAGACTACAATAGACATGCTCATTTAGACTACAATAGACATGCTCATTTAGACTACAATAGACATCTCATTTAAAATGCAATAGACATGCTCATTTAGACTACAATTGACATGCTCATTTAGACTACAATAGACATGCTCATTTAGACTACAATAGACATGCTCATTCAGACTACAATAGACGTGCTCATTTAGACTACAATAGACATGCTCATTTAGACTACAATAGACATGCTCATTTAGACTACAATAGATATGTTCATTTAGACTACAATAGACATGCTCATTTAGACTACAATAGACATCTCATTTAGACTACAATACACGTGCTCATTTAGACTACAATAGACATGCTCATTTAGACTACAATAGACATGCTCATTTAGACTACAATACACGTGCTCATTTAGACTACAATAGACATGCTCATTTAGACTACAATAGACATGCTCATTTAGACTACAAAAGACATCTCATTTAGACTACAATAGAAATGCTCATTTAGACTTTAATAGACATGCTCATTTAGACTTCAATAGACATCTCATTTAGACTACAATAGACATCTCATTTAGACTACAATAGATATGCTCATTTAGACTACAATAGACATGCTCATTTAGACTACAAAAGACATCTCATTTAGACTACAATAGAAATGCTCATTTAGACTACAATACACGTGCTCATTTAGACTACAATAGACATGCTCATTTAGACTACAATAGACATGCTCATTTAGACTACAAAAGACATCTCATTTAGACTACAATAGAAATGCTCATTTAGACTTTAATAGACATGCTCATTTAGACTTCAATAGACATCTCATTTAGACTACAATAGACATCTCATTTAGACTACAATAGATATGCTCATTTAGACTACAATAGACATGCTCATTTAGACTACAAAAGACATCTCATTTAGACTACAATAGAAATGCTCATTTAGACTTTAATAGACATGCTCATTTAGACTTCAATAGACATCTCATTTAGACTACAATAGACATCTCATTTAGACTACAATAGATATGCTCATTTAGACTACAATAGACATGCTCATTTAGACTACAATAGACGTGCTCATTTAGACTACAATAGACATGCTCATTTAGACTACAATAGACGTGCTCATTTAGACTACAGTAGACATGCTCATTTAGACTACAATAGACATGCTCATTCAGACTACAATAGACGTGCTCATTTAGACTACAATAGACATGCTCATTTAGACTACAATAGACGTGCTCATTTAGACTACAATAGACATGCTCATTTAGACTACAATAGACATCTCATTTAGACTACAATAGACGTGCTCATTTAGACTACAATAGACATGCTCATTTAGACTACAATAGACGTGCTCGTTTAGACTTCAAAAGACATGCTCATTCAGACTACAATAGACATCTCATTTAGACTACAATAGACGTGCTCATTTAGACTACAATAGACATGCTCATTTAGACTACAATAGACATCTCATTTAGACTGCAATAGACATGCTCATTTAGACTACAATAGACGTGCTCATTTAGACTACAATAGACATGCTCATTTAGACTACAATAGACATCTCATTTAGACTACAATAGATATGTTCATTTAGACTACAATAGACGTGCTCATTTAGACTACAATAGACATGCTCATTTAGACTACAATAAACATGCTCATTTAGACTACAATAGACATCTCATTTAGACTACAATAGACATGCTCATTTAGACTACAATAGACGTGCTCATTTAGACTACAATAGACATGCTCATTTAGACTACAATAGACATCTCATTTAGACTACAATAGATATGTTCATTTAGACTACAATAGACATGCTCATTTAGACTACAATAGACATCTCATTTAGACTACAATACACGTGCTCATTTAGACTACAATAGACATGCTCATTTAGACTACAATAGACATGCTCATTTAGACTACAAAAGACATCTCATTTAGACTACAATAGAAATGCTCATTTAGACTTTAATAGACATGCTCATTTAGACTTCAATAGACATCTCATTTAGACTACAATAGACATCTCATTTAGACTACAATAGATATGCTCATTTAGACTACAATAGACATGCTCATTTAGACTACAATAGACGTGCTCATTTAGACTACAATAGACATGCTCATTTAGACTACAATAGACGTGCTCATTTAGACTACAATAGACATGCTCATTTAGACTACAATAGACATGCTCATTCAGACTACAATAGACGTGCTCATTTAGACTACAATAGACATGCTCATTTAGACTACAATAGACGTGCTCATTTAGACTACAATAGACATGCTCATTTAGACTAAAATAGACATCTCATTTAGACTACAATAGACGGTTTCATTTAGACTACAATAGACATGCTCATTTAGACTACAATAAACATCTCATTTAGACTGCAATAGACATGCTCATTTAGACTACAATAGACGTGCTCATTTAGACTACAATAGACGTGCTCATTTAGACTACAATAGACAAGCTCATTTACACTACAATAGACATCTCATTTAGACTACAATAAACATGCTCATTTAGACTACAATAGACATGCTCATTTTGACTTCAATAGACGTGCTCATTTAGACTACAATAGACATGCTCATTTAGACTACAATAGACGTGCTCAATAAGACTACAATAGACATCTCATTTAGACTACAATAGACTAAATTTAGACTAAAATAGACATGCTCATTTAGACTACAATAGACATGCTCATTTAGACTTCAATATACATCTCATATAGACTACAATAGACATCTCATTTAGACTACAATAGATATGCTCATTTAGACTAAAATAGACATGCTCATTTAGACTACAATAGACGTGCTCATTTAGACTACAATAGACATGCTCATTTAGACTACAATAGACATGCTCATTTAGACTACAATAGACATGCCCATTTAAACTACAATAGACATGCTCATTTAGACTACAACAGACATCTCATTTAGACTGCAATAGGCATGCTCATTTAGACTACAATAGACATGCGCAATTAGACTACAATAGATGTGTTCATTTAGACTACAATAGACATGCTCATTTAGACTACAATAGACATTCTCATTTAGATTTTAATAGACATGCTCATTTAGACTACAATAGACATCTCATTTAGACTATAACAGACATCTCATTTAGACTACAATAGACATCTCATTTAGACTACAATAGACATGCGCATTTAGACTATAATAGACATGCTCATTTAGACTACAATTGACGTGCTCATTTAGACTACAATAGACATGCTCGTTTAGACTACAATAGACGTGCTCATTCAGACTACAATAGACATCTCATTTTGACTACAATAGACGTGATCATTTAGACTACAATAGACATGCTCATTTAGACTACAATAGACATCTCATTTAGACTGCAATAGACATGCTCATTTAGACTACAATAGACGTGCTAATTTAGACCACATTAGACGTGCTCATTTAGACTACAATAGACGTGCTAATTTAGACTACAACAGACATCTCATTTAGACTGCAATAGACATGCTCATTCAGACTACAATAGACATCTCATTTTGACTACAATAGACGTGATCATTTAGACTACAATAGACATGCTCATTTAGACTACAATAGACATCTCATTTAGACTTCAATAGTCATGCTCATTTAGACTACAATAGACGTGCTAATTTAGACCACATTAGACGTGCTCATTTAGACTACAATAGACGTGCTCATTTAGACTACAACAGACATCTCATTTAGACTGCAATAGACATGCTCATTTAGACTACAATAGACATCTCATTTAGACCACAATAGACATGCTCATTTAGACCTTAATAGACATGCTCATTTAGACTACGATAGACATGCTCATTTAGACTTTAATAGACATGCTCATTTAGACTACAATAGACGTGCTCATTGAGACTACAATAGTCATGCTCATTTAGACTACAATAGACATGCTCATTTAGACTACAATAGACATCTCATTTAGACTACAATAGACGTGCTCATTAAGACTACAATAGTCATGCTCATTTAGACTACAATAGACATGCTCATTTAGACTACAATAGACATCTCATTTAGACTACAATAGACGTGCTCATTTAGACTACAATAGACGTGCTCATTAAGACTACAATAGTCATGCTCATTTAGACTACAATAGACATGCTCATTTAGACTACAATAGACATCTCATTATCACTACAATAGACATGCTCATTTAGACTACAATAGACATGCTCATTTAGACTACAATAGACATCTCATTTAGACTACAATAGACATCTCATTTAGACTACAATAGACATGCTCATTTAGACCTTATTAGACATGCTCATTTAGACTACAATAGACACGCTCATTTAGACTTTAATAGACATGCTCATTTAGACTGCAATACACATGCTCATTTAGACTTTAATAGACATGCTCATTTAGACTTTAATAGACATGCTCATTTAGACTACAATAGACATCTCATTTAGCCTACAATAGACATTCTCATTTAGATTTTAAAATACATGCTTATTTAGACTACAATAGACATCTCATTTAGACTATAACAGACATCTCATTTAGACTACAATAGACATGCTCATTTAGACTACAATAGACATGCTCATTTAGACTTTAATAGACATGCTCATTTAGACTACAATAGACATCTCATTTAGACTACAATAGACATGCTCATTTAGACTTTAATAAAGAGGCTCATTTAGACTGCAATAGACATCTCATTTAGACTACACTAGACATGCTCATTTAGACTACAATAGACATCTCATTTAGACTACAATAGACATCTAATTTAGACTACAATAGACATGCTCATTCAGACTACAATAGACATGCTCATTTAGACTACAATAGACGTGCTCATTTAGACTACAATAGACGTGCTCATTGAGACTACAATAGTCATGCTCATTTAGACTACAATAGACATGCTCATTCACACTACAATAGACATCTCATTTAGACTTCAATAGACATGCTCATTTAGACTACAATAGACATGCTCATTTAGACTACAATAGACATCTCATTTAGACTACAATAGACATCTCATTTAGACTACAATAGACATGCTCATTTAGACCTTATTAGACATGCTCATTTAGACTACAAAAGACATGCTCATTTAGACTTTAATAGACATGCTCATTTAGACTACAATAGACATGCTCATTTAGACTTTAATAGACATGCTCATTTAGACTTTAATAGACATGCTCATTTAGACTACAATAGACATCTCATTTAGCCTACAATAGACATTCTCATTTAGATTTTAATAGACATGCTCATTTAGACTACAATAGACATCTCATTTAGACTATAACAGACATCTCATTTAGACTACAATAGACATGCTTATTTAGACTACAATAGACATGCTCATTTAGACTTTAATAGACATGCTCATTTAGACTACAATAGACATCTCATTTAGACTACAATAGACATGCTCATTTAGACTACAATAGACGTGCTCGTTTAGACTTCAATAGACATGCTCATTCAGACTACAATAGACATCTCATTTAGACTACAATAGACGTGCTCATTTAGACTACAATAGACATGCTCATTCAGACTACAATAGACATCTCATTTAGACTGCAATAGACATGCTCATTTAGACTACAATAGACGTGCTCATTTAGACTACAATAGACGTGCTCATATAGACTACAATAGACATGCTTATTTAAACTACAATATACATGCTCATTTAGACTACAATAAACATCTCATTTAGACTACAATAGACATGCTCATCTAGACTACAATAGACATGCTCATTTAGACTACAATAGACATGCTCATTTAGACTACAATAGACGTGCTCATTTAGACTACAATAGACATGCTCATTTAGACTTTAATAGACATGCTCATTTAGACTACAATAGACATCTCATTTAGACTTCAATAGACATGCTCATTTAGACTACAATAGACATGCTCATCTAGACTACAATAGACGTGCTCATTTAGACTACAATAGACATGCTCATTTAGACTTTAATAGACATGCTCATTTAGACTACAATAGACATCTCATTTAGACTTCAATAGACATGCTCATTTAGACTACAATAGACATGCTCATTTAGACTTTAATAAAGAGGCTTATTTAGACTACAATAGACATCTCATTTAGACTACAATAGACATCTTATTTAGACTACAATAGACATGCTCATTTAGACTTTAATAGACATGCTCATTTAGACTACAATAGACATCTCATTTAGACTACAATAGACATCTCATTTAGACTACAATAGATATGCTCATTTAGACTTTAATAGACATGCTCATTTAGACTACAATAGACATCTCATTTAGACTGCAATAGACATGCTCATTTAGACTACAATAGACATGCTCATATAGACTACAATAGACATGCTCATTTAGACTACAATAGACGTGCTCATTTAGACTACAATAAACATGCTCATTTAGACTACAATAGACGTGCTCGTTTAGACTTCAATAGACATGCTCATTCAGACTACAATAGACATCTCATTTAGACTACAATAGACGTGCTCATTTAGACTACAATAGACATGCTCATTCAGACTACAATAGACATCTCATTTAGACTGCAATAGACATGCTCATTTAAACTACAATAGACGTGCTCATTTAGACTACAATAGACATGCTCATTTAGACTACAATATACATGCTCATTTAGACTACAATAAACATCTCATTTAGACTATAATAGACATGCTCATCTAGACTACAATAGACGTGCTCATTTAGACTACAATAGACATGCTCATTTAGACTACAATAGACATGCTCATTTAGACTTTAATAGACATGCTCATTTAGACTACAATAGACATGCTCATTTAGACTTTAAAAGACATGCTCATTTAGACTTTAATAAAGAGGCTCATTTAGACTACAATAGACATCTCATTTAGACTACAATAGACATGCTCATTTAGACTACAATAGACATCTCATTTAGACTAAAATAGACATCTTATTTAGACTACAATAGACATGCTCATTTAGACTTTAATAGACATGCTCATTTAGACTACAATAGACATCTCATTTAGACTACAATAGACATCTCATTTAGACTGCAATAGATATGCTCATTCAGACTACAATAGACATGCTCATTTAGACTACAATAGACGTGCTCATTTAGACTGCAATAGACATGCTCATTTAGACTACAATAGACCTGCTCATTTAGACTACAATAGACATGCTCATTTAGACTACAAAAGACGTGCTCATTTAGACTACAATATACATGCTCATTTAGACTACAATAGACACTTCATTTAGACTACAATAGACATGCTCATTTAGACTACAATAGACATGCTCATTTAGACTTCATTAGACGTGCTCATTTAGACTACAATTGACATGCTCATTTAGACTACAATAGACGTGCTCATTTAGATTACAATAGACATCTCATTTAGACTACAATAGACATCTCATTTAGACTACAATAGACATGCTCATCTAGACTACAACAGACATGCTCATTTAGACTACAATAGACATCTCATTTAGACTACAATAGACATCTCATTTAGACAACAATAGATATGCTCATTTAGACTACAATAGACATGCTCATTTAGACTACAATAGACGTGCTTATTTAGACTACAATAGACATGCTCATTTAGACTACAATAGACGTGCTCATTTAGACTACAATAGACATGCTCATTTAGACTACAATAGACATGCTCATTTAGACTACAATAGACATCTCATTTAGACTGCAATAGACATGCTCATTTAGACTACAATAGACATGCTCATTAGGACTACAATAGACATGCTCATTTAGACTACAATAGACGTGCTCATTTAGACTACAATAGACATGCTCATTTAGACTACAATAGACATGCTCATTTAGACTTTAGTAGACATGCTCATTTAGACTACAATAGACATGCTCATTTAGACTTTAATAGACATGCTCATTTAGACTACAATAGACATGCTCATTTAGACTTTAATAGACCTTTTCATTTAGACTACAATAGACATCTGATTTAGACTACAATAGACATGCTCATTTAGACTTCAATAGACATGCTCATTTAGACTACAATAGACATCTCATTTAGACTACAACAGACATCTCATTCAGACTACAATAGACATGCTCATTTAGACTACAATAGACATGCTCATTTAGACTTTAATAGACATGCTCATTTAGACTGCAATAGACATGTCATTTAGACTACAATAGACATGCTCATTTAGACTTTAATAAAGAGGCTCATTTAGACTACAATAGACATCTCATTTAGACTACAATAGACATGCTCATTTAGACTACAATAGACATCTCATTTAGGCTACAATAGACATCTCATTTAGACTACAATAGACATGCTCATTTAGACTTTAATAGACATGCTCATTTAAACTACAATAGACATCTCATATAGACTACAATAGACATTTCATTTAGACTACAATAGATGTGCTCATTTAGACTACAATATACATGCTCATTTAGACCACAATAGACGTGCTCATTTAGACTTCAATAGACATGCTCATTTAGACTACAATAGACGTGCTCATTTAGACTACAATAGACATGCTCATTTAGACCACAATAGACATCTCATTTAGACTGCAATAGACATGCTCATTTAGACTACAATAGACATGCTCATTTAGACCACAATAGACATGCTCATTTAGACTACAATAGACGTGCTCATTTAGACTACAATAGACATGCTCATTTAGACTACAATAGACATGCTCATTTAGACTACAATAGACGTGCTCATTTAGACTACAATAGACATGCTCATTTAGACTACAATAGACAAGCTCATTTCGACTTTAATAGACATGCTCATTTAGACTACAATAGACATGCTCATTTAGACTACAATAGACATGCTCATTTAGACCACAATAGACATGCTCATTTAGACTACAATAAACATGCTCATTCAGACTACAATAGACATCTCATTTAGACTACAATAGACATGCTCATTTAGACTACAATAGACGTGCTCATTTAGACTACAATAGACATGCTCATTTAGACTACAATAGACAAGCTCATTTCGACATTAATAGACATGCTCATTTAGACTACAATAGACATGCTCATTTAGACTTTAATAGACATGCTCATTTAGACTACAATAGACATTTCATTTAGACTACAATAGACATGCTCATTTAGACTTTAATAGACATGCTTATTTAGACTACAATAGACGTCTCATTTAGACTACAACAGACATCTCATTCACACTACAATAGACATGCTCATTTAGACAACAATAGACATGCTCATTTAGACTTTAATAGACAGTCTCATTTAGACTACAATAGACATGTCATTTAGACTACAATAGACATGCTCATTTAGACTTCAATAAAGAGGCTCATTTAGACTACAATAGACATCTCATTTAGACTACAATAGACATGCTCATTAAGACTACAATAGACATCTCATTTAGACTACAGTAGATATGTTCATTTAGACTACAATAGACATGCTCATTTAGACTACAATAAACGTGCTCATTTAGACTACAATAGACATGCTCATTTAGACTACAATAGACATCTCATTTAGACTGCAATAGACATGCTCATTTATACTTTATTAGACATGCTCATTTAGACTACAATAGACATCTCATTTAGACTACAATAGATATGTTCATTTAGACTACAATAGACATGCTCATTTATACTACAATAAAAGTGCTCATTTAGACTACAATAGACATGCTCATTTAGACTACAATAGACGTGCTCATTTAGACTACAATAGACATGCTCATTTAGACTACAATAGACATCTCACTTAGACTGCAATAGACATGCTCATTTAGACTACAATAGACATGCTCATTTAGACTACAATAGACATGCTCATTTAGACTACAATAGACGTGCTCATTTAGACTACAATAGACATGCTCATTTAGACTACAATAGACGTGCTCATTTAGACTACAATAGACATGCTCATTTAGACTATAATAGACATCTCTTTTAGACTACAATAGACGTGCTCATTTAGGCTACAATAGACATGCTCATTTAGACTACAATAGACATGCTCATTTAGACTACAATGGACATGCTCATATAGACTACAATAGACATGCTCATTTAGACTACAATAGACATGTTCATTTAGACTACAATAGACATATCATTTAGACTACAATAGACATGCTTATTTAGACTACAATAGACATGCTCATTTAGATTACAATAGACATGCTCATTTAGACTACAATAGACATGCTTATTTAGACTTTAATAGACATGCTCATTCAGACTACAATAGACGTGCTCATTTAGACTACAATAGACATGCTCATTTAGACTACAATAGACATCTCATTTAGACTGCAATAGACATGCTCATTTAGACTACAATAGACATGCTCATTTATACTACAATAGACATGCACATTTAGACTACAATAGACGTGCTCATTTAGACTACAATAGACATGCTCATTTAGACTACAATAGACGTGCTCATTTAGACTACAATAGACATGCTCATTTAGACTACAATAGACATCTCATTTAGACTACAATAGACGGTTTCATTTAGACTACAATAAACATGCTCATTTAGACTACAATAGACATCACATTTAGACTGCAATAGACATGCTCATTTAGACTTCAATAGACGTGCTCATTTAGACTACAATAGACGTGCACATTTAGACTACAATAGCCGTGCTCATTTAGACTACAATAGACATGCTCATTTACACTACAATAGACATCTCATTTAGACTACAATAAACATGCTCATTTAGACTACAATAGACATGCTCATTTAGACTTCAATAGACGGGCTCATTTAGACTACAATAGACATGCTCATTTAGACTACAATAGACGTGCTCATTTAGACTACAATAGACAGCTCATTTAGACTACAATAGACTACATTTAGACTACAATAGACATGCTCATTTAGACTACAATAGACATGCTCATTTAGACTTCAATAGACATCTCATATAGACTACAATAGACATCTCATTTAGACAACAATAGATATGCTCATTTAGACTACAATAGACATGCTCATTAAGACTACAATAGACATGCTCATTTAGACTACAATAGATATCTCATTTAGACTGCAATAGACATGCTCATTTAGACTACAATAGACATGTTCATTTAGACTACAATAGACATGCTCATTTAGACTACAATAGACGTGCTCATTTAGACTACAATAGACATGCTCATTTAGACTTTAATAGACATGCTCATTTAGACTACAATAGACATGCTCATTTAGACTTTAATAGACATGTCATTTAGACTACAATAGACATGCTCATTTAGACTTTAATAATGAGGCTCATTTAGACTACAATAGACATGCTCATTTAGACTACAATCGATATCTCATTCAGACTACCATAGACATGCTCATTTAGACTACAATAGACATGTCATTTAGACTACAATAGACATGCTCATTTAGACTTTAATAAAGAGGCTCATTTAGACTACAATAGACATCTCATTTAGACTACAATAGACATGCTCATTCATACTACAATAGACATCTCATTTAGGCTACAATAGACATCTCATTTAGACTACAATAGACATGCTCATTTAGACTTTAATAGACATGCTCATTTAAACTACAATAGACATCTCATTTAGACTACAATAGACATCTCATATAGACTACAATAGACATCTCATTTAGACTGCAATAGACATGCTCATTTAGACTACAATAGACATGCTCATTTAGACTACAATAGACATGCTCATTTAGACTACAATAGACGTGCTTATTTAGACTACAATAGACATGCTCATTTAGACTACTATAGACGTGCTCATTTAGACTACAATAGACATGCTCATTTAGACTACAATAGACATGCTCATTTAGACTACAATAGACATCTCATTTAAAATGCAATAGACATGCTCATTTAGACTACAATTGACATGCTCATTTAGACTACAATAGATATGCTCATTTAGACTACAATAGACGTGCTCATTTAGACTACAATAGACATGCTCATTTAGACTACAATAGACGTGCTCGTTTAGACTTCAAAAGACATGCTCATTCAGACTACAATAGACATCTCATTTAGACTACAATAGACGTGCTCATTTAGACTACAATAGACATGCTCATTTAGACTACAATAGACATCTCATTTAGACTGCAATAGACATGTTCATTTAGACTACAATAGACGTGCTCATTTAGACTACAATAGACGTGCTCATTTAGACTACAATAGACATGCTCATTTAGACTACAATAAACATGCTCATTTAGACTACAATAAACATCTCATTTAGACTACAATAGACATGCTCATTTAGACTACAATAGACGTGCTCATTCAGACTACAATAGACATGCTCATTTAGACTACAATAGACATCTCATTTAGACTACAATAGATATGTTCATTTAGACTACAATAGACATGCTCATTTAGACTACAATAGACATCTCATTTAGACTACAATACACGTTCTCATTTAGACTACAATAGACATGCTCATTTAGACTACAATAGACATCTCATTTAGACTACAATAGATATGCTCATTTAGACTACAATAGACATGCTCATTTAGACTACAATAGACGTGCTCATTTAGACTACAATAGACATGCTCATTTAGACTACAATAGACAAGCTCATTTTGACTTTAATAGACATGCTCATTTAGACTACAATAGACATGCTCATTTAGACTTTAATAGACATGCTTATTTAGACTACAATAGACGTCTCATTTAGACTACAACAGACATCTCATTCACACTACAATAGACATGCTCATTTAGACAACAATAGACATGCTCATTTAGACTTTAATAGACAGTCTCATTTAGACTACAATAGACATGTCATTTAGACTACAATAGACATGCTCATTTAGACTTCAATAAAGAGGCTCATTTAGACTACAATAGACATCTCATTTAGACAACAATAGACATGCTCATTAAGACTACAATAGACATCTCATTTAGACTACAGTAGATATGTTCATTTAGACTACAATAGACATGCTCATTTAGACTACAATAAACGTGCTCATTTAGACTACAATAGACATGCTCATTTAGACTACAATAGACATCTCATTTAGACTGCAATAGACATGCTCATTTATTCTTTATTAGACATGCTCATTTAGACTACAATAGACATCTCATTTAGACTACAATAGATATGTTCATTTAGACTACAATAGACATGCTCATTTAGACTACAATAAAAGTGCTCATTTAGACTACAATAGACATGCTCATTTAGAGTACAATAGACGTGCTCATTTAGACTACAATAGACATGCTCATTTAGACTACAATAGACATCTCACTTAGACTGCAATAGACATGCTCATTTAGACTACAATAGACATGCTCATTTAGACTACAATAGACATGCTCATTTAGACTACAATAGACGTGCTCATTTAGACTACAATAGACATGCTCATTTAGACTACAATAGACGTGCTCATTTAGACTACAATAGACATGCTCATTTAGACTATAATAGACATCTCTTTTAGACTACAATAGACGTGCTCATTTAGGCTACAATAGACATGCTCATTTAGACTACAATAGACATGCTCATTTAGACTACAATGGACATGCTCATATAGACTACAATAGGCATGCTCATTTAGACTACAATAGACATGTTCATTTAGACTACAATAGACATATCATTTAGACTACAATAGACATGCTTATTTAGACTACAATAGACATGCTCATTTAGATTACAATAGACATGCTCATTTAGACTACAATAGACATGCTTATTTAGACTTTAATAGACATGCTCATTCAGACTACAATAGACGTGCTCATTTAGACTACAATAGACATGCTCATTTAGACTACAATAGACATCTCATTTAGACTGCAATAGACATGCTCATTTAGACTACAATAGACATGCTCATTTATACTACAATAGACATGCACATTTAGACTACAATAGACGTGCTCATTTAGACTACAATAGACATGCTCATTTAGACTACAATAGACGTGCTCATTTAGACTACAATAGACATGCTCATTTAGACTACAATAGACATCTCATTTAGACTACAATAGACGGTTTCATTTAGACTACAATAGACATGCTCATTTAGACTACAATAGACATCACATTTAGAATGCAATAGACATGCTCATTTAGACTACAATAGACGTGCTCATTTAGACTACAATAGACGTGCACATTTAGACTACAATAGCCGTGCTCATTTAGACTACAATAGACATGCTCATTTACACTACAATAGACATCTCATTTAGACTACAATAAACATGCTCATTTAGACTACAATAGACATGCTCATTTAGACTTCAATAGACGTGCTCATTTAGAGTACAATAGACATGCTCATTTAGACTACAATAGACGTGCTCATTTAGACTACAATAGACAGCTCATTTAGACTACAATAGACTACATTTAGACTACAATATACATGCTCATTTAGACTACAATAGACATGCTCATTTAGACTTCAATAGACATCTCATATAGACTACAATAGACATCTCATTTAGACAACAATAGATATGCTCATTTAGACTACAATAGATATCTCATTTAGACTGCAATAGACATGCTCATTTAGACTACAATAGACATGCTCATTTAGACTGCAATAGACATGCTCATTTAGACTACAATAGACGTGCTCATTTAGACTACAATAGACATGCTCATTTAGACTACAATAGACATGCTCATTTAGACTTTAGTAGTCATGCTCATTTAGACTACAATAGACATGCTCATTTAGACTTTAATAGACATGCTCATTTAGACTACAATAGACATGCTCATTTAGACTTTAATAGACATGTCATTTAGACTACAATAGACATGCTCATTTAGACTTTAATAATGAGGCTCATTTAGACTATAATAGACATGCTCATTTAGACTACAATCGATATCTCATTCAGACTACAATAGACATGCTCATTTAGACTACAATAGACATGTCATTTAGACTACAATAGACATGCTCATTTAGACTTTAATAAAGAGGCTCATTTAGACTACAATAGACATCTCATTTAGACTACAATAGACATGCTCATTCATACTACAATAGACATCTCATTTAGGCTACAATAGACATCTCATTTAGACTACAATAGACATGCTCATTTAGACTTTAATAGACACGCTCATTTAAACTACAATAGACATCTCATTTAGACTACAATAGACATCTCATATAGACTACAATAGACATCTCATTTAGACTGCAATAGACATGCTCATTTAGACTACAATAGACATGCTCATTTAGACTACAATAGACATGCTCATTTAGACTACAATAGACGTGCTTATTTAGACTACAATAGACATGCTCATTTAGACTACAATAGACGTGCTCATTTAGACTACAATAGACATGCTCATTTAGACTACAATAGACATGCTCATTTAGACTACAATAGACATCTCATTTAAAATGCAATAGACATGCTCATTTAGACTACAATTGACATGCTCATTTAGACTACAATAGATATGCTCATTTAGACTACAATAGACGTGCTCATTTAGACTACAATAGACATGCTCATTTAGACTACAATAGACGTGCTCGTTTAGACTTCAAAAGACATGCTCATTCAGACTACAATAGACATCTCATTTAGACTACAATAGACGTGCTCATTTAGACTACAATAGACATGCTCATTTAGACTACAATAGACATCTCATTTAGACTGCAATAGACATGTTCATTTAGACTACAATAGACGTGCTCATTTAGACTACAATAGACGTGCTCATTTAGACTACAATAGACATGCTCATTTAGACTACAATAAACATGCTCATTTAGACTACAATAAACATCTCATTTAGACTACAATAGACATGCTCATTTAGACTACAATAGACGTGCTCATTTAGACTACAATAGACATGCTCATTTAGACTACAATAGACATCTCATTTAGACTACAATAGATATGTTCATATAGACTACAATAGACATGCTCATTTAGACTACAATAGACATCTCATTTAGACTACAATACACGTTCTCATTTAGACTACAATAGACATGCTCATTTAGACTACAATAGACATGCTCATTTAGACTACAAAAGACATCTCATTTAGACTACAATAGAAATGCTCATTTAGACTTTAATAGACATGCTCATTTAGACTTCAATAGACATCTCATTTAGACTACAATAGACATCTCATTTAGACCAAAATAGATATGCTCATTTAGACTACAATAGACATGCTCATTTAGACTACAATAGACGTGCTCATTTAGACTACAATAGACATGCTCATTTAGACTACAATAGACAAGCTCATTTTGACTTTAATAGACATGCTCATTTAGACTACAATAGACATGCTCATTTAGACTTTAATAGACATGCTCATTTAGACTACAATAGACATCTCATTTAGACTACAATAGACATGCTCATTTAGACTTTAATAGACATGCTTATTTAGACTACAACAGACGTCTCATTTAGACTACAACAGACATCTCATTCACACTACAATAGACATGCTCATTTAGACTACAATAGACATGCTCATTTAGACTTTAATAGACAGTCTCATTTAGACTACAATAGACATGTCATTTAGACTACAATAGACATGCTCATTTAGACTTTAATAAAGAGGCTCATTTAGACTACAATAGACATCTCATTTAGACTACAATAGACATGCTCATTAAGACTACAATAGACATCTCATTTAGACTACAGTAGATATGTTCATTAAGACTACAATAGACATGCTCATTTAGACTACAATAAACGTGCTCATTTAGACTACAATAGACATGCTCATTTAGACTACAATAAACATCTCATTTAGACTACAATAGACATGCTCATTTAGACTACAATAGACATGTCATTTAGACTACAATAGACATGCTCATTTAGACTTTAATAAAGAGGCTCATTTAGACTACAATAGACATCTCATTTAGACTACAATAGACATGCTCATTCATACTACAATAGACATCTCATTTAGGCTACAATAGACATCTCATTTAGACTACAATAGACATGCTCATTTAGACTTTAATAGACATGCTCATTTAAACTACAATAGAAATCTCATTTAGACTACAATAGACATCTCATATAGACTACAATAGACATCTCATTTAGACTGCAATAGACATGCTCATTTAGACTACAATAGACATGCTCATTTAGACTACAATAGACATGCTCATTTAGACTACAATAGACGTGCTTATTTAGACTACAATAGACATGCTCATTTAGACTACAATAGACGTGCTCATTTAGACTACAATAGACATGCTCATTTAGACTACAATAGACATGCTCATTCAGACTACAATAGACATCTCATTTAAAATGCAATAGACATGCTCATTTAGACTACAATTGACATGCTCATTTAGACTAACATAGATATGCTCATTTAGACTACAATAGACGTGCTCATTTAGACTACAATAGACGTGCTCGTTTAGACTTCAAAAGACATGCTCATTCAGACTACAATAGACATCTCATTTAGACTACAATAGACGTGCTCATTTAGACTACAATAGACATGCTCATTTAGACTACAATAGACATCTCATTTAGACTGCAATAGACATGTTCATTTAGACTACAATAGACGTGCTCATTTAGACTACAATAGACGTGCTCATTTAGACTACAATAGACATGCTCATTTAGACTACAATAAACATGCTCATTTAGACTACAATAAACATCTCATTTAGACTACAATAGACATGCTCATTTAGACTACAATAGACGTGCTCATTTAGACTACAATAGACATGCTCATTTAGACTACAATAGACATCTCATTTAGACTACAATAAATATGTTCATTTAGACTACAATAGACATGCTCATTTAGGCTACAATAGACATCTCATTTAGACTACAATACACGTGCTCATTTAGACTACAATTGACATGCTCATTTAGACTACAATAGACATGCTCATTTAGACTACAAAAGACATCTCATTTAGACTACAATAGAAATGCTCATTTAGACTTTAATAGACATGCTCATTTAGACTTCAATAGACATCTCATTTAGACTACAATAGACATCTCATTTAGACTACAATAGATATGCTCATTTAGACTACAATAGACATGCTCATTTAGACTACAATAGACGTGCTTATTTAGACTACAATAGACATGCTCATTTAGACTACAATAGACGTGCTCATTTAGACTACAATAGACATGCTCATTTAGACTACAATAGACATGCTCATTCAGACTACAATAGACGTGCTCATTTAGACGACAATAGACATGCTCATTTAGACTACAATAGACGTGCTCATTTAGACTACAATAGACATGCTCATTTAGACCACAATAGACATCTCATTTAGACTACAATAGACGGTTTCATTTAGACTACAATAGACATGCTCATTTAGACTACAATAAACATCTCATTTAGACTGCAATAGACATGCTCATTTAGACTACAATAGACGTGCCCATTTAGACTACAATAGACGTGCACATTTGGACTACAATAGACGTGCTCATTTAGACTACAATAGACATGCTCATTTACACTACAATAGACATCTCATTTATACTACAATAAACATGCTCATTTAGACTACAATAGACATGCTCATTTTGACTTCAATAGACGTGCTCATTTATACTACAATAGACATGCTCATTTAGACTACAATAGACGTGCTCAATAAGACTACAATAGACATCTCATTTAGACTACAATAGACTACATTTAGACTAAAATAGACATGCTCATTTAGACTACAATAGACATGCTCATTTAGACTTCAATAGACATCTCATATAGACTACAATAGACATCTCATTTAGACTACAATAGATATGCTCATTTAGACTAAAATAGACATGCTCATTTAGACTACAATAGACGTGCTCATTTAGACTACAATAGACATGCTCATTTAGACTACAATAGACATGCTCATTTAGACTAAAATAGACATGCCCATTTAAACTACAATAGACATGCTCATTTAGACTACAATAGACATCTCATTTAGACTGCAATAGGCATGCTCATTTAGACTACAATAGACGTGCGCAATTAGACTACAATAGATGTGTTCATTTAGACTACAATAGACATGCTCATTTAGACTACAATAGACATTCTCATTTAGATTTTAATAGACATGCTCATTTAGACTACAATAGACATCTCATTTAGACTATAACAGACATCTCATTTAGACTACAATAGACATCTCATTTAGACTACAATAGACATGCGCATTTAGACTATAATAGACATGCTCATTTAGACTACAATTGACGTGCTCATTTAGACTACAATAGACATGCTCGTTTAGACTACAATAGACGTGCTCGTTTAGACTACAATAGACATGCTCATTCAGACTACAATAGACATCTCATTTTGACTACAATAGACGTGATCATTTAGACTACAATAGACATGCTCATTTAGACTACAATAGACATCTCATTTAGACTGCAATAGACATGCTCATTTAGACTACAATAGACATGCTCATTTAGACTACAATAGACGTGCTCATTTAGACTTCAATAGTCATGCTCATTTAGACTACAATAGACATGCTCATTTAGACTACAATAGACATCTCATTTAGACTGCAATAGACATGCTCATTTAGACTACAATAGACGTGCTCATTTAGACTTCAATAGTCATGCTCATTTAGACTACAATAGACATGCTCATTTAGACTACAATAGACATCTCATTTAGACTACAATAGACATGCTCATTTAGACTACAATAGACATCTCATTTAGACTACAATAGACATGCTCATTTAGACTTCAATAGTCATGCTCATTTAGACTACAATAGACATGCTCATTTAGACTATAATAGACATCTCATTTAGACTGCAATAGACATGCTCATTTAGACTACAATAGACGTGCCCATTTAGACTACAATAGACGTGCACATTTGGACTACAATAGACGTGCTCATTTAGACTTCAATAGTCATGCTCATTTAGACTACAATAGACATGCTCATTTAGACTACAATAGACATCTCATTTAGACCACAATAGACATGCTCATTTAGACCTTAATAGACATGCTCATTTAGACTACAATAGACATGCTCATTTAGACTTTAATAGACATGCTCATTTAGACTACAATAGACGTGCTCATTAAGACTACAATAGTCATGCTCATTTAGACTACAATAGACATGCTCATTTAGACTACAATAGACATCTCATTTAGACTACAATAGACGTGCTCATTAGGACTACAATAGTCATGCTTATTTAGACTACAATAGAAATGCTCATTCAGACTACAATAGACATCTCATTTAGACTACAATAGACGTGCTCATTTAGACTACAATAGACGTGCTCATTAAGACTACAATAGTCATTCTCATTTAGACTACAAGAGACATGCTCATTTAGACTACAATAGACATCTCATTTAGACTACAATAGACATGCTCATTTAGACTACAATAGACATGCTCATTTAGACTACAATAGACATCTCATTTAGACTACAATAGACATCTCATTTAGACTACAATAGACATGCTCATTTAGACCTTATTAGACATGCTCATTTAGACTACAATAGACATGCTCATTTAGACTTTAATAGACATGCTCATTTAAACTACAATAGACATGCTCATTTAGACTTTAATAGACATGCTCATTTAGACTTTAATAGACATGCTCATTTAGACTACAATAGACATCTCATTTAGAATACAATAGACATTCTCATTTAGATTTTAATAGACATGCTCATTTAGACTACAATAGACATCTCATTTAGACTATAACAGACATATCATTTAGACTACAATAGACATGCTCATTTAGACTACAATAGACTTGCTCATTTAGACTTTAATAGACATGCTCATTTAGACTACAATAGACATCTCATTTAGACTACAATAGACATGCTCATTTAGACTTTAATAAAGAGGCTCATTTAGACTACAATAGACATCTCATTTAGACTACACTAGACATGCTCATTTAGACTACAATAGACATCTCATTTAGACTACAATAGACATCTAATTTAGACTACAATAGACATGCTCATTTAGACTACAATAGACATGCTCATTTAGACTACAATAGACGTGCTCATTAAGACTACAATAGTCATGCTCATTTAGACTACAATAGACATGCTCATTTAGACTACAATAGACATCTCATTTAGACTACAATAGACGTGCTCATTTAGACTACAATAGAAGTGCTCATTAAGACTACAATAGTCATGCTCATTTAGACTACAATAGACATGCTCATTTAGACTACAATAGACATCTCATTTAGACTACAATAGACATGCTCATTTAGACTACAATAGACATGCTCATTTAGACTACAATAGACATCTCATTTAGACTACAATAGACATCTCATTTAGACTACAATAGACATGCTCATTTAGACCTTATTAGAAATGCTCATTTAGACTACAACAGACATGCTCATTTAGACTTTAATAGACATGCTCATTTAGACTACAATAGACATGCTCATTTAGACTTTAATAGACATGCTCATTTAGACTTTAATAGACATGCTCATTTAGACTACAATAGACATCTCATTTAGCCTACAATAGACATTCTCATTTAGATTTTAATAGACATGCTCATTTAGACTACAATAGACATCTCATTTAGACTATAACAGACATCTCATTTAGACTACAATAGACATGCTCATTTAGACTACAATAGACATGCTCATTTAGACTTTAATAGACATGCTCATTTAGACTACAATAGACATCTCATTTAGACTACAATAGACATGCTCATTTAGACTTTAATAAAGAGGCTCATTTAGACCACAATAGACATCTCATTTAGACTACACTAGACATGCTCATTTAGACTACAATAGACATCTAATTTAGACTACAATAGACATGCTCATTTAGACTAGAAATAGACACGCTCCTTTAGACTACAATAGACATCTCATTTAGACTACAATAGACATGCTCATTTAGACTTTAATAGACATGCTCATTCAGACTACAGTAGACATCTCATTTAGACTACATTAGACATGCTCATTTAGACATTAATAGACTTGCTCATTTAGACTACAATAGTCGTGCTCATTTACACTACAAAAGACATGCTCAATTAGACTACAATAGACATCTCATTTAGACTACAATAGACATGCTCATTTAGACTTTAATAGATATGCTCATTTAGACTACAATAGACATGCTCATTTAGACTACAATAGACATGCTCATTTGGACTACAATAGACATGTTCATTTAGACTACAATAGACATCTCATTTAGACTGCAATAGACATGCTCATTTAGACTACAATAGACATGCTCATTTAGACTACAATAGACATGCTCATTTAGATTACAATAGACATCTCATTTAGACTACAATAGACATGCTCATTTAGACTTTAATAGACATGCTCATTTAGACTAAAATAGACATGCTCATTTAGACAACAATAGACGTGCTCATTTAGACTACAATAAACATGCTCATTTAGACTACAATAGACATCTCATTTAGACTACAATAGACATGCTCATTTAGACTACAATAGACGTGCTCATTTAGACTACAATAGACATCTCATTTAGACTACAATAGACATGCTCATTTAAACTTTTATAGACATGCTCATTTAGACTAAAATAGACATGCTAATTTAGACAACAATAGACATCTCATTTAGACTACAATAGACATGCTCATTTAGACTTTAATAGACATGCTCATTTAGACTACAATAGACATCTCATTTAGACTACAATAGACATGCTCATTCAGACTTTAATGGACATGCTCATTTAGACTACAATAGACATCTCATTTAGACTACAACAGACATCTCATTCAGACTACAATAGACATGCTCATTTAGACTACAATAGACATGCTCATTTAGACTTTAATAGACATGCTCATTCAGACTACAATAGACATGTCATTTAGACTACAATAGACATGCTCATTTAGACTTTAATAAAGAGGCTCATTTAGACTACAATAGACATCTCATTTAGACTACAATAGACATGCTCATTTAGACTACAATAGACATCTCATTTAGGCTACAATAGACATCTCATTTAGACTACAATAGACATGCTCATTTAGACTTTAATAGACATGCTCATTTAAACTACAATAGACATCTCATTTAGACTACAATAGACATCTCATATAGACTACAATAGACATCTCATTTAGACTGCAATAGACATGCTCATTTAGACTACAATAGACATGCTCATTTAGACTACAAAAGACATGCTCATTTAGACTACAATAGACGTGCTTATTTAGACTACAATAGACATGCTCATTTAGACTACAATAGACGTGCTCATTTAAACTACAATAGACATGCTCATTTAGACTACAATAGACATGCTCATTTAGACTACAATAGACATCTCATTTAAAATGCAATAGACATGCTCATTTAGACTACAATTGACATGCTTATTTAGACTACAATAGACATGCTCATTTAGACTACAATAGACGTGCTCATTTAGACTACAATAGACATGCTCATTTAGACTACAATAGACGTGCTCGTTTAGACTTCAAAATACATGCTCATTCAGACTACAATAGACATCTCATTTAGACTACAATAGACGTGCTCATTTAGACTACAATAGACATGCTCATTTAGACTACAATAGACATTTCATTTAGACTGCAATAGACATGCTCATTTAGACTACAATAGACGTGCTCATTTAGACTACAATAGACGTGCTCATTTAGACTACAATAGACATGCTCATTTAGACTACAATAAACATGCTCATTTAGACTACAATAGACATCTCATTTAGACTACAATAGACATTCTCATTTAGATTTTAATAGACATGCTTATTTAGACTACAATAGACATCTCATTTAGACTATAACAGACATCTCATTTAGACTACAATAGACATGCTCATTTAGACTACAATAGACATGCTCATTTAGACTACAATAGACATGCTCATTTAGACTACAATAGACATCTCATTTAGACCACAATAGACATGCTCATTTAGACCTTAATAGACATGCTCATTTAGACTACAATAGACATGCTCATTTAGACTTTAATAGACATGCTCATTTAGACTACAATAGACGTGCTCATTAAGACTACAATAGTCATGCTCATTTAGACTACAATAGACATGCTCATTTAGACTACAATAGACATCTCATTTAGACTACAATAGACGTGCTCATTAGGACTACAATAGTCATGCTTATTTAGACTACAATAGACATGCTCATTCAGACTACAATAGACATCTCATTTAGACTACAATAGACGTGCTCATTTAGACTACAATAGACGTGCTCATTAAGACTACAATAGTCATGCTCATTTAGACTACAATAGACATGCTCATTTAGACTACAATAGACATCTCATTTAGACTACAATAGACATGATCATTTAGACTACAATAGACATGCTCATTTAGACTACAATAGACATCTCATTTAGACTACAATAGACATCTCATTTAGGCTACAATAGACATGCTCATTTAGACCTTATTAGACATGCTCATTTAGACTACAATAGACATGCTCATTTAGACTTTAATAGACATGCTCATTTAAACTACAATAGACATGCTCATTTAGACTTTAATAGACATGCTCATTTAGACTTTAATAGACATGCTCATTTAGACTACAATAGACATCTCATTTAGAATACAATAGACATTTTCATTTAGATTTTAATAGACATGCTAATTTAGACTACAATAGACATCTCATTTAGACCATAACAGACATCTCATTTAGACTACAATAGACACGCTCATTTAGACTACAATAGACTTGCTCATTTAGACTTTAATAGACATGCTTATTCAGACTACAATAGACATCTCATTTAGACTACAATAGACATGCTCATTTAGACTTTAATAAAGAGGCTCATTTAGACTACAATAGACATCTCATTTAGACTACACTAGACATGCTCATTTAGACTACAATAGACATCTCATTTAGACTACAATAGACATCTAATTTAGACTACAATAGACATGCTCATTTAGACTACAATAGACATGCTCATTTAGACTACAATAGACGTGCTCATTAAGACTACAATAGTCATGCTCATTTAGACTACAATAGACGTGCTCATTTAGACTACAATAGACATCTCATTTAGACTACAATATACGTGCTCATTTAGACTACAATAGACGTGCTCATTAAGACTACAATAGTCATGCTCATTTAGACTACAATAGACATGCTCATTTAGACTACAATAGACATCTCATTTAGACTACAATAGACATGCTCATTTAGACTACAATAGACATGCTCATTTAGACTACAATAGACATCTCATTTAGACTACAATAGACATCTCATTTGGACTACAATAGACATGCTCATTTAGACCTTATTAGACATGCTCATTTAGACTACAACACACATGCTCATTTAGACTTTAATAGACATGCTCATTTAGACTACAATAGACATGCTCATTTAGACTTTAATAGACATGCTCATTTAGACTTTAATAGACATGGTCATTTAGACTACAATAGACATCTCATTTAGCCTACAATAGACATTCTCATTTAGATTTTAATAGACATGCTCATTTAGACTACAATAGACATCTCATTTAGACTATAACAGACATCTCATTTAGACTACAATAGACATGCTCATTTAGACTACAATAGACATGCTCATTTAGACTTTAATAGACATGCTCATTTAGACTACAATAGACATCTCATTTAGACTACAATAGACATGCTCATTTAGACTTTATTAAAGAGGCTCATTTAGACTACAATAGACATCTCATTTAGACTACACTAGACATGCTCATTTAGACTACAATAGACATCTCATTTAGACTACAATAGACATCTAATTTAGACTACAATAGACATGCTCATTTAGACTACAATAGACACGCTCCTTTAGACTACAATAGACATCTCATTTAGACTACAATAGACATGCTCATTTAGACTTTAATAGACATGCTCATTCAGACTACAGTAGACATCTCATTTAGACTACATTAGACATGCTCATTTAGACATTAATAGACATGCTCATTTAGACTACAATAGTCGTGCTCATTTACACTACAAAAGACATGCTCAATTAGACTACAATAGACATCTCATTTAGACTACAATAGACATGCTCATTTAGACTTTAATAGATATGGTCATTTAGACTACAATAGACATGCTCATTTAGACTACAATAGACATGCTCATTTGGACTACAATAGACATGTTCATTTAGACTACAATAGACATCTCATTTAGACTGCAATAGACATGCTCATTTAGACTACAATAGACATGCTCATTTAGACTACAATAGACATGCTCATTTAGATTACAATAGACATCTCATTTAGACTACAATAGACATGCTCATTTACACTTTAATAGACATGCTCATTTAGACTAAAATAGACATGCTCATTTAGACAACAATAGACGTGCTCATTTAGACTACAATAAACATGCTCATTTAGACTACAATAGACATCTCATTTAGACTACAATAGACATGCTAATTTAGACTACAATAGACGTGCTCATTTAGACTACAATAGACATCTCATTTAGACTACAATAGACATGCTCATATAAACTTTTATAGACATGCTCATTTAGACTAAAATAGACATGCTAATTTAGACAACAATAGACATCTCATTTAGACTACAATAGACATGCTCATTTAGACTTTAATAGACATGCTCATTTAGACTACAATAGACATCTCATTTAGACTACAATAGACATGCTCATTCAGACTTTAATAGACATGCTCATTTAGACTACAATAGACATCTCATTTAGACTACAACAGACATCTCATTCAGACTACAATAGACATGCTCATTTAGACTACAATAGACATGCTCATTTAGACTTTAATAGACATGCTCATTTAGACTACAATAGACATGTCATTTAGACTACAATAGACATGCTCATTTAGGCTTTAATAAAGAGGCTCATTTAGACTACAATAGACATCTCATTTAGACTACAATAGACAGGCTCATTTAGACTACAATAGACATCTCATTTAGGCTACAATAGACATCTCATTTAGACTACAATAGACATGCTCATTTAGACTTTAATAGACATGCTCATTTAAACTACAATAGACATCTCATTTAGACTACAATAGACATCTCATATAGACTACAATAGACATCTCATTTAGACTGCAATAGACATGCTCATTTAGACTACAATAGACATGCTCATTTAGACTACAAAAGACATGCTCATTTAGACTACAATAGACGTGCTTATTTAGACTACAATAGACATGCTCATTTAGACTACAATAGACGTGCTCATTTGGACTACAATAGACATGCTCATTTAGACTACAATAGACATGCTCATTTAGACTACAATAGACATCTCATTTAAAATGCAATAGACATGCTCATTTAGACTACAATTGACATGCTTATTTAGACTACAATAGACATGCTCATTTAGACTACAATAGACGTGCTCATTTAGACTACAATAGACATGCTCATTTAGACTACAATAGACGTGCTCGTTTAGACTTCAAAAGACATGCTCATTCAGACTACAATAGACATCTCATTTAGACTACAATAGACGTGCTCATTTAGACTACAATAGACATGCTCATTTAGACTACAATAGACATTTCATTTAGACTGCAATAGACATGCTCATTTAGACTACAATAGACGTGCTCATTTAGACTACAATAGACGTGCTCATTTAGACTACAATAGACATGCTCATTTAGACTACAATAAACATGCTCATTTAGACTACAATAGACATCTCATTTAGACTACAATAGACATTCCCATTTAGATTTTAATAGACATGCTCATTTAGACTACAATAGACATCTCATTTAGACTATAACAGACATCTCATTTAGACTACAATAGACATGCTCATTTAGACTACAATAGACATGCTCATTTAGACTTTAATAGACATGCTCATTTAGACTACAATAGACATCTCATTTAGACTACAATAGACATGCTCATTTAGACTTTAATAAAGAGGCTCATTTAGACTACAATAGACATCTCATTTAGACTACACTAGACATGCTCATTTAGACTACAATAGACATCTCATTTAGACTTTAATAGACAAGCTCATTTAGACTACAATAGACATCTCATTTAGACTACACTAGACATGCTCATTTAGACTACAATAGACATCTCATTTAGACTTTAATAGACAAGCTCATTTAGACTACAATAGACATCTCATTTAGACTACAATAGACATCTAATTTAGACTACAATAGACATGCTCATTTAGACTACAATAGACATCTCATTTAGACTACAATAGACATGCTCATTTAGACTACAATAGACGTGCTCATTTAGACTACAATAGACATCTCATTTAGACTACAATAGACATGCTCATATAAACTTTTATAGACATGCTCATTTAGACTAAAATAGACATGCTAATTTAGACAACAATAGACATCTCATTTAGACTACAATAGACATGCTCATTTAGACTTTAATAGACATGCTCATTTAGACTACAATAGACATCTCATTTAGACTACAATAGACATGCTCATTCAGACTTTAATAGACATGCTCATTTAGACTACAATAGACATCTCATTTAGACTACAACAGACATCTCATTCAGACTACAATAGACATGCTCATTTAGACTACAATAGACATGCTCATTTAGACTTTAATAGACATGCTCATTTAGACTACAATAGACATGTCATTTAGACTACAATAGACATGCTCATTTAGGCTTTAATAAAGAGGCTCATTTAGACTACAATAGACATCTCATTTAGACTACAATAGACAGGCTCATTTAGACTACAATAGACATCTCATTTAGGCTACAATAGACATCTCATTTAGACTACAATAGACATGCTCATTTAGACTTTAATAGACATGCTCATTTAAACTACAATAGACATCTCATTTAGACTACAATAGACATCTCATATAGACTACAATAGACATCTCATTTAGACTGCAGTAGACATGCTCATTTAGACTACAATAGACATGCTCATTTAGACTACAAAAGACATGCTCATTTAGACTACAATAGACGTGCTTATTTAGACTACAATAGACATGCTCATTTAGACTACAATAGACGTGCTCATTTGGACTACAATAGACATGCTCATTTAGACTACAATAGACATGCTCATTTAGACTACAATAGACATCTCATTTAAAATGCAATAGACATGCTCATTTAGACTACAATTGACATGCTTATTTAGACTACAATAGACATGCTCATTTAGACTACAATAGACGTGCTCATTTAGACTACAATAGACATGCTCATTTAGACTACAATAGACGTGCTCGTTTAGACTTCAAAAGACATGCTCATTCAGACTACAATAGACATCTCATTTAGACTACAATAGACGTGCTCATTTAGACTACAATAGACATGCTCATTTAGACTACAATAGACATTTCATTTAGACTGCAATAGACATGCTCATTTAGACTACAATAGACGTGCTCATTTAGACTACAATAGACGTGCTCATTTAGACTACAATAGACATGCTCATTTAGACTACAATAAACATGCTCATTTAGACTACAATAGACATCTCATTTAGACTACAATAGACATTCCCATTTAGATTTTAATAGACATGCTCATTTAGACTACAATAGACATCTCATTTAGACTATAACAGACATCTCATTTAGACTACAATAGACATGCTCATTTAGACTACAATAGACATGCTCATTTAGACTTTAATAGACATGCTCATTTAGACTACAATAGACATCTCATTTAGACTACAATAGACATGCTCATTTAGACTTTAATAAAGAGGCTCATTTAGACTACAATAGACATCTCATTTAGACTACACTAGACATGCTCATTTAGACTACAATAGACATCTCATTTAGACTTTAATAGACAAGCTCATTTAGACTACAATAGACATCTCATTTAGACTACACTAGACATGCTCATTTAGACTACAATAGACATCTCATTTAGACTTTAATAGACAAGCTCATTTAGACTACAATAGACATCTCATTTAGACTACAATAGACATCTAATTTAGACTACAATAGACATGCTCATTTGGACCACAATAGACACGCTCCTTTAGACTACAATAGACATCTCATTTAGACTACAATAGACATGCTCATTTAAACTTTAATAGACATGCTCATTTAGACTACAATAGACATCTCATTTAGACTACATTAGACATGCTCATTTAGACATTAATAGACATGCTCATTCAGACTACAATAGTCGTGCTCATTTACACTACAAAAGACATGCTCATTTAGACTACAATAGACATGCTCATTTAGACTACAATAGACATCTCATTTAGACTACAATAGACATGCTCATTTAGACTTTAATAGATATGCTCATTTAGACTACAATAGACATGCTCCTTTAGACTACAATAGACATGCTCATTTGGACTACAATAGACATGTTCATTTAGACTACAATAGACATCTCATTTAGACTGCAATAGACATGCTCATTTAGACTACAATAGACATGCTCATTTAGACTACAATAGACATGCTCATTTAGATTACAATAGATATCTCATTTAGACTACAATAGACATGCTCATTTAGACTTTAATAGACATGCTCATTTAGACTAAAATAGACATGCTCATTTAGACAACAATAGACGTGCTAATTTAGACTACAATAAACATGCTCATTTAGACTACAATAGACATCTCATTTAGACTACAATAGACATGCTCATTTAGACTACAATAGACGTGCTCATTTAGACTACAATAGACATCTCATTTAGACTTCAATAGACATGCTCATTTAAACTTTTATAGACATGCTCATTTAGACTAAAATAGACATGCTAATTTAGACAACAATAGACATCTCATTTAGACTACAATAGACATGCTCATTTAGACTTTAATAGACATGCTCATTTAGACTACAATAGACATCTCATTTAGACTACAATAGACATGCTCATTTAGACTTTAATAGACATGCTCATTTAGACTACAATAGACATCTCATTTAGACTACAACAGACATCTCATTCAGACTACAATAGACATGCTCATTTAGACTACAATAGACATGCTCATTTAGACTTTAATAGACATGCTCATTTAGACTACAATAGACATGTCATTTAGACTACAATAGACATGCTCATTTAGACTTTAATAAAGAGGCTCATTTAGACCACAATAGACATCTCATTTAGACTACAATAGACATGCTCATTTAGACTACAATAGACATCTCATTTAGGCTACAATAGACATCTCATTTAGACTACAATAGACATGCTCATTTAGACTTTAATAGACATGCTCATTTAAACTACAATAGACATCTCATTTAGACTACAATAGACATCTCATATAGACTACAATAGACATCTCATTTAGACTGCAATAGACATGCTCATTTAGACTACAATAGACATGCTCATTTAGACTACAATAGACATGCTCATTTAGACTACAATAGACATGCTCATTTAGACTACAATAGACGTGCTTATTTAGACTACAATAGACATGCTCATTTAGACTACGATAGACGTGCTCATTTAGACTACAATAGACATGCTCATTTAGACTACAATAGACATGCTCATTTAGACTACAATAGACATCTCATTTAAAATGCAATAGACATGCTCATTTAGACTATAATTGACATGCCCATTTAGACTACAATAGACATGCTCATTTAGACTACAATAGACGTGCTCATTTAGACTACAATAGACATGCTCATTTAGACTACAATAGACGTGCTCGTTTAGACTTCAAAAGACATGCTCATTCGGACTACAATAGACATCTCATTTAGACTACAATAGACGTGCTCATTTAGACTACAATAGACATGCTCATTTAGACTACAATAGACATCTCATTTAGACTGCAATAGACATGCTCATTTAGACTACAATAGACGTGCTCATTTTGACTACAATAGACGTGCTCATTTAGACTACAATAGACATGCTCATTTAGACTACAATAAACATGCTCATTTAGACTACAATAAACATCTCATTTAGACTACAATAGACATGCTCATTTAGACTACAATAGACGGGCTCATTTAGACTACAATAGACATGCTCATTTAGACTACAATAGACATCTCATTTAGACTGCAATAGACATGCTCATTTAGACTACAATAGACGTGCTCATTTTGACTACAATAGACGTGCTCATTTAGACTACAATAGACATGCTCATTTAGACTACAATAAACATGCTCATTTAGACTACAATAGACATCTCATTTAGACTACAATAGACATGCTCATTTAGACTACAATAGACGGGCTCATTTAGACTACAATAGACATGCTCATTTAGACTACAGTAGACATCTCATTTAGACTACAATAGATATGTTCATTTAGGCTACAATAGACATGGTCATTTAGACTACAATAGACATCTCATTTAGACTACAATAGATATGTTCATTTAGACTACAATAGACATGCTCATTTAGACTACAATAGACATCTCATTTAGACTACAATAGACGTGCTCATTTAGACTCCAATAGACATGCTCATTTAGACTACAATAGACATGCTCATTTAGACTACAATAGACATCTCATTTAGACTACAGTAGAAATGCTCATTTAGACTTTAATAGACATGCTCATTTAGACTTCAATAGACATCTCATTTAGACTACAATAGATATCTCATTTAGACTACAATAGATATGCTCATTTAGACTACAATAGACATGCTCATTTAGACTACAATAGACGTGCTCATTTAGACCACAATAGACATGCTCATTTAGACTACAATAGACGTGCTCATTTAGACTACAATAGACATGCTCATTTAGACTACAATAGACATCTCATTTAGACTACAATAGACATGCTCATTTAGACTACAATAGACATGCTCATTTAGACTACAATAGACATGCTCATTTAGACTACAATAGACGTGCTCATTTAGACTACAATAGACATGCTCATTTAGACTACAATAGACGTGCTCATTTAGACTACAATAGACATGCTCATTTAGACTACAATAGACATCTCATTTAAACTACAATAGACGGTTTCATTTAGACTACAATAGACATGCTCATTTAGACTACAATAGACATCTCATTTAGACTGCAATAGACATGCTCATTCAGACTACAATAGACGTGCTCATTTAGACTACAATAGACGTGCACATTTAGACTACAATATACGTGCTCATTTAGACTACAATAGACATGCTTATTTACACTACAATAGACATCTCATTTAGACTACAATAAACATGCTCATTTAGACTACAATAGACATGCTCATTTAGACTACAATAGACGTGCTCATTCAGACTACAATAGACATGCTCATTTAGACTACAATAGACATCTCATTTAGACTACAATATACACGCTCATTTAGACTACAATAGACATGCTCATTTAGACTACAATAGACATGCTAATTTAGATTACAATAGACATCTCATTTAGACTACAATAGACATGCTCATTTAGACTTTAATAGACATGCTCATTTAGATTACAATAGACATCTCATTTAGACTACAATAGACATGCTCATTTAGACTACAATAGACATGCTCATTTAGACAACAATAGACGTGCTCATTTAGACTACAATAAACATGCTCATTTAGACTACAATAGACATCTCATTTAGACTACAATAGACATGCTCATTTAGACTACAATAGACATCTCATTTAGACTACAATAGACATGCTCATTTAGATTACAATAGACAACTCATTTAGACTACAATAGACATGCTCATTTAGACTACAATAGACATGCTCATTTAGACAACAATAGACGTGCTCATTTAGACTACAATAAACATGCTCATTTAGACTACAATAGACATCTCATTTAGACTACAATAGACATGCTCATTTAGACTACAATAGACGTGCTCATTTAGACTACAATAGACATCTCATTTAGACTACAATAGACATGCTCATTTAAACTTTTATAGACATGCTCATTTAGACTAAAATAGACATGCTAATTTAGACAACAATAGACATCTCATTTAGACTACAATAGACATGCTCATTTAGACTTTAATAGACATGCTCATTTAGACTACAATAGACATCTCATTTAGACTACAATAGACATGCTCATTTAGACTTTAATAGACATGCTCATTTAGACTACAATAGACATCTCATTTAGACTACAACAGACATCTCATTCAGACTACAATAGACATGCTCATTTAGACTACAATAGACATGCTCATTTAGACTTTAATAGACATGCTCATTCAGACTACAATAGTCATGTCATTTAGACTACAATAGACATGCTCATTTAGACTTTAATAAAGAGGCTCATTTAGACTACAATAGACATCTCATTTAGACTACAATAGACATGCTCATTTAGACTACAATAGACATCTCATTTAGGCTACAATAGACATCTCATTTAGACTACAATAGACATGTTCATTTAGACTTTAATAGACATGCTCATTTAAACTACAATAGACATCTCATTTAGACTACAATAGACGTGCTCATTTAGACTACAATAGACATCTCATATAGACTACAATAGACATCTCATTTAGACTGCAATAGACATGCTCATTTAGACTACAATAGACATGCTCATTTAGACTACAATAGACATGCTCATTTAGACTACAATAGACGTGCTTATTTAGACTACAATAGACATGCTCATTTAGACTACAATAGACATGCTCATTTAGACTACAATAGACATCTCATATAGACTACAATAGACATCTCATTTAGACTGCAATAGACATGCTCATTTAGACTACAATAGACATGCTCATTTAGACTACAATAGACATGCTCATTTAGACTACAATAGACATGCTTATTTAGACTACAATAGACGTGCTCGTTTAGACTTCAAAAGACATGCTCATTCAGACTACAATAGACATCTCATTTAGACTACAATAGACGTGCTCATTTAGACTACAATAGACATGCTCATATAGACTACAATAGACATCTCATTTAGACTGCAATAGACATGCTCATTTAGACTACAATAGACGTGCTCATTTAGACTACAATAGACGTGCTCATTTAGACTACAATAGACATGCTCATTCAGACTACAATAAACATGCTCATTTAGACTACAATAGACATCTCATTTAGACTAAAATAGACATGCTCATTTAGACTACAATAGACGTGCTCATTTAGACTACAATAGACATGCTCATTTAGACTACAATAGACATCTCATTTAGACTACAATAGATATGTTCATTTAGACTACAATAGACATGCTCATTTAGACTACAATAGACATCTCATTTAGACTACAATAGATATGCCCATTTAGACTACAATAGACATGCTCATTTAGACTACAATAGACGTGCTCATTTAGACTACAATAGACATGCTCATTTAGACTACGATAGACGTGCTCATTTAGACTACAATAGACATGCTCATTCAGACCACAATAGACATGCTCATTTAGACCTTAATAGACATGCTCATTTAGACTACAATAGACATGCTCATTTAGAATACAATAGACGTGCTCATTTAGACTACAATAGACGTGCTCATTAAGACTACAATAGTCATGCTCATTTAGACTACAATAGACATGCTCATTTAGACTACAATAGACATCTCATTTAGACTACAATAGACATGCTCATTTAGACCTTAATAGACATGCTCATTTAGACTACAATAGACATGCTCATTTAGACTTTAATAGACATGCTCATTTAGACTACAATAGACATGCTCATTTAGACTTTAATAGACATGCTCATTTAGACTTTAATAGACATGCTCATTTAGACTACAATAGACATGCTCATTTAGACTACAATAGACATCTCATTTAGCCTACAATAGACATTCTCATTTAGATTTCAATAGACATGCTCATTGTAAGCGCCATCTTGCACTCGTGTATTGTAGGGTTTTTTTAACCAGAACACAGGAAATAACGCACAGAAGAACTCGAACTTTTAATAATTCAAACTTTTACAACACGACAAAATTGTCAACGGTAAACTTCTCACTTGGGAGAATTCACAGAATTAAATGGTCTTCATAGTGGCAGGAGACCTAACGAGTTTTACGGCGTATCTTGTTACGTCATGAGGCTTAACAAGGAGAACTGGAGGCCATTATAGTTCCGGCACCTCCCAGCCCAACACAGAACTGCAATTTAATAAGGAGGACTGAATTAGTGATTTAAATGAGGTACCACCGCGTCAGATCATGTAACACTTTGACTTCATTATTAGAAAGTTTTATTTGTATTCACATGCGAACCTAGGTACTACCCAGAATCGAAGAAATAAAATTTGGAGATGAAACACACGCTGGAGAAGAGAAGTTAGGTTTGGTAAACCCAAAAAAAGTGGCCTCTTAAAAGGAGCCTCCCATCCAGATCACGCTCGCCAAAGGATTCTGAGGGAGAACAAAAAGCCACAACAGAAAACTAGAACCTTTTCACATTTTACGCATATAGAAAATCTCATATGAACACCGGCTCACCTTGAAATAGTGCCTAAATCACTTATTATTTCAAGAGGGCACCGTAGAGCCACGGGTAGTATGATAGTGAAAATAGTTTAAGGTCACAAGGACCGAGTAGTTTAAGAGTCACAAGGACCAAGTAGTTTAAGAGTCACAAGGACCAAGTAGTTTAAAGTCACAATGACCGCGTAGTTTAAAGTCACAAGGACCGCGTAGTTTAAGAGGTATAGAAAAGAGGTTGCGAACATGCAAGATAAATAACTGAACAAAAAGAACAGAAAACGCGATTGCAATCACAAATTTAAGTAGTAAAGAAAAGGCGATCACATACTCCCTGACAGGTGCTACGCACAAGAGGCCAAGACCCTCCTCACAGCGCGGTTCAATTCAATCTCATTTGTCACAGACAAGGCACCTGTCGAGGTTAGTGTTGCCACAAGCCGCAACTTTAGCGAAATTGCTCTCTAAGAAAATTAGCGACTTTTCCATGAAAAAAAACATTTTAAATTCAAATTTCTTACATATTCCCGCGGGCGCGAGAAAAAGCGATCTCAATTGCTTTTGAGAAGCTCTTTACACCTTACCGCAGAAGCCAGAACGGGTCGTTTTAGTTTGACATGGTCTACTGGCTGGACGTAATGAGGCTCTGAAAGAGACAACTCTAATGGATACAATAAATTCACAGAATGCACTCCCTCAGACCTATCAGGCCTCAGCACCTTTACACATCTAGTTTTACCATCTCTGCCAGTAAGCAATTCTGTGATACGCCCCATCTGCCAATGAGGCCTACTTTTTACAGGCGAATTTATTAGTACGATATCTCCTACCTGTAGTCTATCTGTCCATTCAATCTGGTACAGATCTTTCCCAGCTTCACGCAGCGATAACAAATAGTCTTCGTACCAACGAGTTTTAAAATTTTCCAAAATTTCTTCTCTCTTTGCCAGAGAAGAGACTAACTCTTTGCGATTAGGAAAGGTAAGTTCAGAACCTTCCATGGAACCGAACAAAAAAGTTTTCCCCGTATCACACTTTAGAAATGAATTTGGAGTTAACGGTTCTGCACTCAAATCGTCCGCATCCGTGTAAGTTAGAGGCCTAGAATTTATTGAATTTTGAATGTCGCTCAGTAACGAAGTCATTTGGAAATAATCTAGAGTTTTACGCCCAATGCTTTTGAACATACAGCTTTTTATAACCCTTATCATACGTTCCCACGAGTTTCCAGCCCACGCCGAGTATAACGGAATTTTCAAGTGTTTAATTTGGTTACGCGCAAGATATTCCGACAGATCATCCTCAACCGAAGACTCGTTCAGAATCTTCGCAGCATTTATGAACGAAGTAGCGTTATCGCTGTACAGAGTGTTTGGCACACAGTAGAAATTACAAAACTTAATGAAAGCCTGAAGAAACGCTAAAGTAGACATGCTCTGTAGCAATTCTAAGTGGATTGCTCTGATATTGAGGCACGTAAAAACTAGGATGTACATTTTAGTAACTGTCCCATTAATATTTACGCTAATATGACCAGTGAAGTCTATTCCAGTGTGTTGGAAAGGCTTAATGAAGTTAACGCGATCAGCGACGTAATCTGTTCGCTTGGGATAACGAAAAGCAACCGAGTTAAACTTCTTACACGTAATGCACTTCGAAAGCACCTTTTTTACGGAAACTCTGCCCTTAGGCACCCATAGCCCCATGTTACGCAGAGCCGTCAGAGTTGATGAAACTCCCAAATGCTTACACTTAAGGTGCGCATCCCATATAAACAAATCGGTCAAGCAACAGTCGCGAGGCAATAACACAGGGTTCTTCAGATCATAGCCTAGGTACGAGCTCTTGGCAATTCTACCTTTCGATCGCAGCAAGGCATCTTCGTCAAGAAATAAATTCAAACTATTAATTAAAGGAGGAATATCCTTAGCATTAGGAGAGTCTCTTAAAAAGGCGATCTCTCTTTCGAATTTTTCTGACTGGATATGTTTGATCCAGTACAGCTTAGCTTCCTGCCTTGGGTCATGAGAAGACTTCCTCAGTTTAGCAATAAATTTGAAAACTAAAGCGGTCACTCTCAAGAGCTTGTTTAAATTAGAAAACTTGTTTACAGGTATGATAGGATCGCTCCCACAAACTTCAGTGCAAGCGAAAGCAGTCAAATTTCTGCTTCTATCAGACAGACACGCCAGACCTCCACTGGGCCAGTGCTCCAAACCCTGGGACAAGAAACCAGGGCCATTCTGCCAGAACTTCTATTTTTTACAAAATTCATTTCCCGACATAGGTCTCGTTAGCATATCTGCTGGGTTGTGAATGGAAGAGATGTACTTAAATTTACATTCTACATTGTAGTCTTTGAGAATCGACTCACGAAACAAAGTGATATCGTGGATCCTATTTTTTGCGAAAGCATTTTTGGTTTTTACGGTATTAGATAGCACCCACTGAAGCACAATTTGCGAATCTGTTACAATTATAATTTTTTTTACTACGGCAGCAGAGAGAGAATCTAGAATAAGAGGCAAACATTTTAGGGCCAGAAAAACTCCTAGTAATTCTAGAGTTGGCAAAGATTTGGTTTTAACTGGAGCGGCTTTTGCCTTGGCAAAAATTAAATTACTCTGCCGCAAATTCCCTAACTCAACAGCATAAGCACAGAAACCGTACAATTCTTTACTAGCGTCTGCAAAAATATATAATTCGGTCTCTGAATTTTGGCTCAATACTTTTCGAGGAAAATCAATTTCCGCAAGATTTTTGTAATTTTTAACTAATTTTTCTCCTTCATTTTTCAAATCTACTGGCAAGTCATCATCCCAGCCTAATTTTTCCTTATGAATTTTGCGCATAAGGCTCTTACCTCCCACGGTCACAGGTAACATCAATCCTAAGGGATCGAATAATTTTGCAACGGTGGACAAAGCTCTCCGCTTCGTTGTCACCGCCGGGAAATCCACTTCTGCAACACGTAGATTATCAGTTTCACGGAAATACCTGTATCCTAAAACCTTCTCGTACTTTTCGTTATGAGCTGCTACAACCTGGTCAGATTCAAATCTGTACTGCAAGTCAGCAGAATTGCTAACCCATGAACGCAGTTCAAACCCGCCTGAAAGCATCCTACTGCAACAGTCTTCATACAAACGAGATAACTGAACAGGATCATTCCCCGTGAAAAAAAGATTATCAACGTAAAAGTTGTTCCCCAGAATTTGAGAACATTCATCGTAAGGATACTTGCTAACAATGCGCTTTATCAAATAATTGAGAATGAATGGAGAAGAAATAAAACCGAAAACTAGAGTAGTATAGCGATAGGCTTTTAAAGATCCCGAAGGGTCAAACCACACAATAGAGAACTTGTTTTGATCGCTCTCCACTGCGAGCTTTACTTGCAAGAATGCCTGCTTAATATCTGAAATGACAAGATACTCGTCAAACCTTATCAAGTTCAGCAACTTCACCAAATTTTGAAGGAGATCCACTCCCGGGTAGGCAGACTCGTTTAGTGAAGGACTGTCGCCTATCTTTAAAGAACAATTTAAAACTGGACGCACCTTTGTAGTAGTCTGCTGGTCAGTTTTTACCACCGGACGGTGAGGAATCCATACATGATCATTTACATTTATTATATCTAGATTAATTTCTTCTAAAATACCATCATTCAACTGTTGCTGGAAGACAGCATTGTAGGACTCGTACAAACCATCTGAAATTAATTTATTATGTACTCTATTCAATACTGACTTGGCTACTGCGAAATTAGATTTAACTTGAGAAATCTTATCAGAATACCAAGGCAAAACTACATGATATTTTCCGTCTTTAACCTCTATAGTTTCAGAAAACTCTTCAATATGCCTCTTATCGTATTCAGATTCCGAACCTTTGATACCCAATGATTCAACCTTGAACAAGTTGTCAAGGTTACCCTCAACCGAGGAGTCCTCCAACACGCTACCGAGAGGATCGAAATGACTCCCGGGCGGATCAAGAACAAAATTAACAATTGTATCATTAAAACCCTCCAATTCAGATTTTGCGTTAGCGAAACACTCCCTAAGCTGAGCTGCTGAGAGAAAATTTTCTACATTGCCGAACGGAATTATTCCGCCAACATAGTTAAAGGCAAAACCCCCATCACAATTAATTAGAGTAAATTCTTTGAAAAACTGAATGGCATCTACTCCTAACAAAGCTTCCAGAGTAATCTCTTCTTTAACTCTGCTGACTGAAAAGGCCTCGTCTGCAAATTTATGAGACCGACGAAGGTTAGAGATAGCCAATTCGAGATTAGGTACCTTATGGGTGAGCGCAAAGTCCTCACTAATAAGGAACGGCAACTGGAAATAACCCAGCCCGTCGGCGTAGTCGACAGCAAGACTAGCCTCTGAAAACCTCTTTACCCCTGAACTCAAAAAGGTATCGATCAAGTAGTCTTCCGAAGAGTCGCCCAAAGGAAAGTTAATACGCGCTAGCGCACGACTCGAAACGTAAGAACGTTGACTACCTGTATCAATGAGGCATCTTACCTTCGTTTTCAAGGGCCCTCTACGAAGTTCTACAGTAATAGTTGGCAGAAGGAAAGAACTAGGATTTTGATTAGAACTTAAGCAGCAATTAGTTTCTACTTTAGTCTTAAATTTAGCACACATAGCAGCCACATGATTTAAAGATGAACAAAGATAACAGGGAAAATTTAATTTAGAAAAACAGTTTCCAGCATCATGCTTGGAACTTGTGCACAAAGTACACAACTTCAAAACTCTGCAGCGGTCGACCCTCTGCTCATGAGTAACATACTTATTACATTTGAACATGGAATGGTTAGGATTCAAACAAAATTTACACGCTTTCCTGGACTCGTGCTTAGTGACTGGAGTCGCGCTGGCGGTGCGAGAAACAAATTTTTTCTCCCACACAGGCTGAACCCCAGAATTTTTGGGCTTCGCCCCTCTATCGAAAGAAGTCCCAGCAGGTTCAGCGCTCGCAGGAATTACAGCGCCTCGCATGTTTAAGGTATGAATTATTTCAACATAATTATCAAAAATAGCCGACAAGTCAGGATAATTATCATTTAACTTACGCGCCAACTCCTGTTTGAAAGGAACTGGAAGTTTGTTGAAGACAATATGGCTCAAAAACGCCTTGCAAGAGGAGTCGTGAATCAAATCTTTTCCATAATGCTTGAGGTCGCTTAAAACACACCGCACCTCGTTAATATAAAGTTTCGTTTCTAAATAGGTTTTGTCAAATTTAGGTTTTAAAATCAAAAGTTTCTTGAACAAATCGTCAGTCAAGGCATTCTCATTGAGAAACTCTGTTTTGAGAAGACCGAGAGCTACCTTGTAGTTCTCGTCGGTCACTTGCAAATGCTGAATGACTTTGAGAGCGTAACCCTTCAAATAACTTTTGAGGTAGGTGAACTTCGAAGCACCGCTCAAATTAGCTCGTAGTCCAATTACATTATTAAATTGAGTAATGAAGTTGAAATATTCAATGCTACTACTACCTTCACCACTGAAAGTTTGACAAACCAGATGAGGTAATTTAAGATCAAAATGATCTCCTGTAAGCTTAGGAGAAGATACCGAAGTGTCTTGCTCCAATTTCTTGGAGTAATTGTTCAACATGGTGACAACGGATAATTTATACTCAGTTTGTTTATCTAGCTCATCAATAATGTCTTCCGACAATTTTTCGTCTTTTGTTAAAATAGTTTCGTTAATTCTATCATCTATGTCAGAAACACTACGCAGGTATTCATCAATAGTTTGACGACACGACTGGAACTCCTGCCCCTGTAGAGACTCTGCTTTCTGAAGGGAAAGAGTAATTTTACGTTTGAACACAGTTCGCTTTTTAATCAACTCTTGAACTTTAGGACCGAAATCTGCCATTATAAGTTCGCAAAGGCTACGCCAAACTGTAGCAGCAACCTGAAAGAAAACCCAAAGTATTACATTCACCGACACAAAAGTGGTACAGACAATTATTTCAAGAATAAATTCTGTGTAGGGTTTTTTTAACCAGAACACAGGAAATAACGCACAGAAGAACTCGAACTTTTAATAATTCAAACTTTTACAACACGACAAAATTGTCAACGGTAAACTTCTCACTTGGGAGAATTCACAGAATTAAATGGTCTTCATAGTGGCAGGAGACCTAACGAGTTTTACGGCGTATCTTGTTACGTCATGAGGCTTAACAAGGAGAACTGGAGGCCATTATAGTTCCGGCACCTCCCAGCCCAACACAGAACTGCAATTTAATAAGGAGGACTGAATTAGTGATTTAAATGAGGTACCACCGCGTCAGATCATATAACACTTTGACTTCATTATTAGAAAGTTTTATTTGTATTCACATACGAACCTAGGTACTACCCAGAATCGAAGAAATAAAATTTGGAGATGAAACACACGCTGGAGAAGAGAAGTTAGGTTTGGTAAACCCAAAAAAAGTGGCCTCTTAAAAGGAGCCTCCCATCCAGATCACGCTCGCCAAAGGATTCTGAGGGAGAACAAAAAGCCACAACAGAAAACTAGAACCTTTTCACATTTTACGCATATAGAAAATCTCATATGAACACCGGCTCACCTTGAAATAGTGCCTAAATCACTTATTATTTCAAGAGGGCACCGTAGAGCCACGGGTAGTATGATAGTGAAAATAGTTTAAGGTCACAAGGACCGAGTAGTTTAAGAGTCACAAGGACCAAGTAGTTTAAGAGTCACAAGGACCAAGTAGTTTAAAGTCACAATGACCGCGTAGTTTAAAGTCACAAGGACCGCGTAGTTTAAGAGGTATAGAAAAGAGGTTGCGAACATGCAAGATAAATAACTGAACAAAAAGAACAGAAAACGCGATTGCAATCACAAATTTAAGTAGTAAAGAAAAGGCGATCACATACTCCCTGACAGGTGCTACGCACAAGAGGCCAAGACCCTCCTCACAGCGCGGTTCAATTCAATCTCATTTGTCACAGACAAGGCACCTGTCGAGGTTAGTGTTGCCACAAGCCGCAACTTTAGCGAAATTGCTCTCTAAGAAAATTAGCGACTTTTCCATGAAAAAAAACATTTTAAATTCAAATTTCTTACAGTATACGAACATGCAGAACAAGATCGTAGCGTAAGCATCTACGCTCGTGAGCTTCGCTTCGTATACCACTTTGTTGAACTGTGATTATAGGGATTCCTTTAGGTAGCACTGTTATGATAAATATTATTTTCGTTCCTCATCTTATACGCTTAGATTTGTCATACAACCAACCTGTGTAATTATTGAATGAATATTTGCCGATAATTATGCATAATTCAAAGCTTTCCATACTATTCTGAACTTTGTTTACTTTCTCACATTAAGTATATACATCGTTTGTTTCAGATCGATCTTTACCTAAAGAACTCAATAATTTGAAACTGTGTTTGTTATGTGCGTAATGTGTCATATGTCATCTTGTGTTATATGTCATCTTGTGTCATCATCTTTGTAATCTCATATTATAACGAAGACATTATTGGAGCGCCCTCGTTTGTCTTTACCGAGAAGTATCAGATTATTGAAAAATACTAAATGAAGGAGCCTTGGAATTCGGGCCTTCAGTTTCGTTTCATATTAATTGCGATCAGTGAAGTGTGGTGAAGAATAAATTCCAATTGAACCTGTTCCTCGTCGGTGACCATGGAAGAGCCTTCGCCTCCAGATTCGATTGAAGTGCCAAGTAAGAGACCAACTGGTAGGCTAGCAGCACTTACTAGAAAGAAGAATGAAATAGAAACTCTCCTTGATGACCCTAACTATAAAATTGATGACTTAAGGGTTCAGTTTAATGAATACCTAACTCGTGTCGAAAACTTATATGTATCGTGCGATAATGAAGAATGGAAAGATTGGCTAGTACCTCATGAACAACCGATTCGTGACTTCAGAGAAAAAATAGAGAATATTCTACACCCGATTGTGTCTCAGTCTGTGTCACGGAAGTCGTCGCACAAGAGTTCGTCTTCTTGGTCATCGGTAAGAGTAAAATTAGCGGAACAGAAAGCAAAGGCCGCCGCTTTGCAATTTTCTTTGATCAAATCGAAAGAACTTGCCGAAGAGGAGTTGAGGATAAAGAAACAACAGTTGGAGCTACAAAACAAGAAAATTGAGGCAGAGCAAAACCAAGTGCAGTTCGAAGCAGACTTCCTAGAAAGGGAGCTGGACAACATCGAAAAGGATGAATCTTCAGTCAAGTCTCAGGCCCTGTCAGCTGCATTGGCTCCACCAGCGCAGATCACCACGGACGCCAGTGGAGAAGATCCTGAAACAACAAATGGTAAGAATGAGCAAACCGTGAAAGTTCCTTCAATTGTGAATGTGCTAGAGTGTCAAAATGACATAACCAAAGCTTTGGTCGCTGCTCAAGAAAATATCTTTCTTCCTAAAAAGGAAATTGAGCCCTTTAGTGGAGAGAATATAACCAAGTATAAAACGTTCATGTTGAATTTCGAAAGGGCTATCGAATCCAAATGCTGCAAGGAAGAAGACAAATTAATTTATCTTGAACAGTTTACGACGGGGCAAGCGAAGCGTCTCGTACAAACGTGTTGCCACTACGATGCCAAAGCAGGTTACGCTAAAGCCAAGGAGTTGCTTGCCAAGGAATACGGTAACGAATTTAAGACAGCTAATGCTTACCTTGTGAAACTGGACAGCTGGCCAGATATTAACAGCGAAGACTGCGAAGCCCTTCAAAACCTTTGCATCTTTCTTTTAGACTGCTTTCATTACTTTGAGAACATGAACTCGTGCAATCAACTCCAGAGCCCAAACGAAATCATGAAAATAGTTAGAAAACTGCCGCCATCGATGCGAGACCGTTGGAGGAGAAAAACCTTCACCATTATGGAGACTACGGGAAAAATTGTCTTCAAGGACCTAGTCGATTTCGTGCAACTTGAAACTAATGTAAGAAGGCAACCTCTTTTTGGCAAGATTTACGAAGATAAAGTACAACAGAAGAAACCCAGTGTAGGTGCAGATAAGTGCAAGCGATCACTGTCCACAACAAGTGCTACAGTCTCTGCGCCTAAGGTGGAAGCGCTCTGCGAATGCTGCAAAAAGACAAATCACCAAATAATCGACTGCATATTCTTCAAGCGTAAATCGCCTTCGGAAAAATCTGAATTCGTGAAAAAGAAGGGTTTGTGCTTCGGTTGCCTAAAACGAGATCATATCTCTAAAGCATGCAAGAACAGAGCGACGTGCGCCATATGCAAGCGCAAACACCCAACAGTATTGCACATTCATCGTAATGTTGATGTCAAGTCATCGAATGCTGCTAACATGCAAGAGAAATTAGAAGGAAATCTACCATCCAAAGTCTCGACTGAGCAACCTTCTGCTGCACCAGCAGCAGTTCCTTCTGAATTGCCGCCTAATCAGCAGACTCGTTCCAATCAGTGTATTATTTCGTTGAAAATGAAAGAGAGTGTACACAACCCCACAAAAATTCTTTGCCCTATTGTTCCTGCCCGTCTTAGCATAGGAAATTGCGGCAGAGAAATAATTGTGAACGTCGCTCTAGACAACTGCTCATCAGATTGTTGGATGAACGAGAAAATACTTGAACAATTAGGAATAGACTTCCCAGAAAAAAATGTGAGCCTAACTACGATGGAAAATAAGAACAGTGAGACTCGAACAAAGGTGGTTAATGGCGTTACATTGACCGACCTCGACAGAAATAATTGTGTACACATTCCAGTAGTTTTCACAAAGTCAGATTCGAAATGGCCATTTACAGAGGAAGACGAGCCGAAGCAAGAAGATGTGGAAGAATTTGAACATTTACGTAACTTACCTTTTCAGTTCGTGCAAGCTGAAGTCGGCATTCTCGTTGGACTAAATATTCCGTCACTCCTGAAACCGTTGAAGATCGTAGACAACCATCCGGATGAGCCTTACGCATCCTTGCACCTCTTAGGCTGGGCCGTAAACGGACCTGTCAGAAGGAGAGGAGCATCTTACAACTTCAAGCTTCAAACTGCAAATTTGAAAACACTTGAGGATCAAATAGACACGTACTTCAAACAAGATTTCCTCGACACATCGAACGACTACTTGTCCTCCGTCGAAGATCAGAAGTGGTTACAGATTGTTACCTCTAGTGCTAAACGCGTGGGCAAGAATATTGAAGTGGAGTTGCCGTTAAAAGACAGAGAGGTGAAGTTCCCGTCCAATAGACAACAAGTTTTAGACAGTTTCTACGGAGTGCTAAAAAAATTGCATAAGGACCCACAACTTTTTGAAGAGTACAGTCAATTCATGGAGGTCATGATTACGAACAACTTCATAGAAGAAATTCCGAGCGAGGACTTGCACCGGAACGACGGAAAGGTTTGGTATCTAGCCCATCATTCAGTGAGGCACAAACAAAAAGGAAAACTGCGAGTCGTATTCGACTGTTCTTTGAGCTTTTCGGGAGTCTGTTTGAACGACGAACTATTACAGGGACCCGACATCACCAACAACCTGCTGGGAGTGCTACTTCGCTTCAGGCAAGAATCAATTGCATTTTCAGCAGACGTTGAAAAAATGTATTATCAGGTGAAAGTTCCTAAATCTCAGTCGGACTTAATGAGGCTGTTTTGGCTTAAAGACGGTATGGTGCGTGAATTTAGATTGACCGTTCACGTGTTCGGAGCCCGAAGTTCGCCCAGTGTAGCAAATTTTGCTCTTCAAAGGACTGCTCTGGAAAACCCACACCTGGATGCTGAAGTCAGAGACACTATCCTTAGAAATTTCTATGTAGATGATCTATTAAAGTCGGCTGCCACAGTATCAGAGGCAATTCATCTAGCATCCGAAGTAAAGAAAACTTTGGCAGACTACAGTTTCAACCTGACTGCATTCAACAGCAACTCCCAACAATTCCTTCATCAAATAGCACGCGATGACTCGACGGATCGTGTCAAAAACATTAAAGGCCCTAACGAACTTCAATCCAGCAAAGCTCTAGGAGTGAAGTGGATTACCGGGACAGATGCGCTAGGGTTCACTCTGGAAATGAAGAAGGAAGCTTTGACGAAGAGGAAAATTTTGAGAACTCTAGCCTCAATTTACGACCCCTTGGGATTAGCTTCACCAGCTCTAGTTAAGGCCAAGAAAATCTTTCAAGAGTCCTGTAGGATGAAATTGGGCTGGGATGAAATTCTTCCAAAACCCTTAGAGAAGCTGTGGAACACTTGGCTCGATAAAGTGAAAATTTTATCTTCCTTCTCAGTCCCTAGAAGTATTAACCCATCTAACTGCTCATTCGAAGTGCACATTTTTTGTGATGGTAGTGAAACGGCCTACGGCGCAGTCGCTTACGCTCTTTCTGTCGACACTGCCTCGCAAGACTCAAGAATCATCATGGCAAAAAGTAGACTCACTCCTTTAAACAACTCCACACTCAAAACCACCCCTCGTATAGAACTTACCAGTGCTAAGTTGGCGGTAGAGTTGGCCGAAGTCGTAAGAAGAGAAATCACTTCCGCGAAGCAGATGACCTTCTGGACTGACAGCGTAACAGTTTTGCGTTACATAAAGAACGAAACAAAGCGCTACCAACGCTTTGTGGCGAATAAGGTTGCGTTCATTCGAAATTTCTCCGATCCTTCACATTGGAGGTATGTTCCTTCATCCCAAAACCCGGCAGATCTTCTGACTCGTGGCGTGCACGCGGAGGACCTGAAAATTTCAAGCCTTTGGCTTAGAGGTCCAGAATTTTTATACAGAAACGATAAAGAGGCACCTGCCCAAGACTTCGACTCGGCCCTCGAAGAAAATGACAAGGAGCTGAAACAAAAACCTAACGTTCTCAAAACGGAAATGCATGAACAAAGCCCTACTGACGTTCTATTGAACTCGTCTTCACAGTGGCATCTTTTGAAGAAAAGGGTAGCGTGGATTTTGAAATTTATCAAATTTCTTAAAACTAAAGGGTGCGCGAAAGAGGTCTCTCTACAAGATTTGGGAGAAGCGGAGTATTCGATCTTCAAATTCGTTCAACAGAAATTCTACAAGAATATATTTGATCTGTTGTCACACAAAAAACCTATTCCAAAGAATTCTCACCTTCGTAAACTGCGTCCATTTGTCGATGCCGAGGGTCTGCTGCGGGTCGGTGGTCGCTTGGAGAACTCTCCTTACTCGTACGACGTCAAGCATCCACTTATATTACCGGCACGCTCTTCTATCATAGAACTTTTGGTAGATGCTCACCACCGAAATTCTGGGCACCTCGGTAGAGAGTCAGTAATGACTTCATTGCGTCAAAAATATTGTATAATTGGATGTAATTCTTTGATTCGACAGGTTTGTCGCAAATGTATCGCGTGTAGGAAGCGTTTAGCCAAGCCTAGCGAACAACTAATGTCTTCTCTACCTTCGAGTCGGGTTCAGGGCGACGGGCCAGCCTTCCAAAGCACAGGAGTAGACTGTTTTGGGCCATTCCTAATAAAGGAAGGCAGAAAGTCTGTCAAACGTTATGGTGTAATATTCACTTGTATGTCTAGCAGAGCTATCCATTTAGAAATTTCTGAAACTTTGAGTACAGACTCTTTCATTAATGCTCTCAGACGATTCATTAGCAGGAGAGGAAATGTAAAGTCATTGTTCAGCGATAATGGTTCCAATTTTGTGGGAGCTTCCAAAGAACTAAAAAATGCTGTTGCCGATTGGAACTGCTCTAAAATTGCTGGTTACCTCCACCAGCGTCAGATTTCGTGGCATTTCAACCCTCCTAATGCCTCCAATTTTGGTGGGGTGTGGGAGCGGCTGATTCGTTCTGTTAGAAGTGTTCTATCAGCCTTGATGAGGGAGCAGCCTCTCAAATTGACCAATGACGAACTGAGCACACTAATGTGCGAAGTAGAAGCCATTTTGAATAATAGACCTCTCACAACTGTTACTAGCGATTTTGAAGATTGTAAACCTTTGACTCCGAATGATCTGTTACTTTTAAATGCAGGAGTTACTTTCCCACCTGGACTATTTAATGAAAATGATTCCTACACACGCCGACGCTGGCGCCAAGTCCAGTACTTAGCAGACTTGTTTTGGTCGCGTTGGCGAAAAGAATATATCACCCTTTTGAACGAACGCCAAAAGTGGGACGTCGACAGACGACCCCACAGAACTGGAGACTTAGTTTTAGTTATTGATCAAAATTCGCCTCGTAATTGTTGGCCCTTGGGCGTCATCGAAAAAACTTATGTAAATAAGTTAGGCAACGTACATGTTGTGGATGTCCGAATTGCAAATGTCAAACCAAATACCTTCAAGTTAGGTAATTCGTTGATTAAACGTCCTATCAACAAGTTGATCCTGTTGCGTTCTGTAGAACTTCTGTAACTTCTGTAACTGTCACTCGTTCTAGTTCTTTGTTAAGTGTTTTGTTTCGATGTAATTTGCTCCTAACTGTGTTTATTCGCAAATTAGGGGCCGGTGTAAGCGCCATCCTGCACTCGTGTATACGAACATGCAGAACAAGATCGTAGCGTAAGCATCTACGCTCGTGAGCTTCGCTTCGTATACCACTTTGTTGAACTGTGATTATAGGGATTCCTTTAGGTAGCACCGTTATGATAAATATTATTTTCGTTCCTCATCTTGTACGCTTAGATTTGTCATACAACCAACCTGTGTAATTATTGAATGAATATTTGCCGATAATTATGCATAATTCAAAGCTTTCCATACTATTCTGAACTTTGTTTACTTTCTCACATTAAGTATATACATCTTTTGTTTCAGATCGATCTTTACCTAAAGAACTCAATAATTTGAAACTGTGTTTGTTATGTGCGTAATGTGTCATATGTCATCTTGTGTTATATGTCATCTTGTGTCATCATCTTTGTAATCTCATATTATAACGAAGACATTATTGGAGCGCCCTCGTTTGTCTTTACCGAGAAGTATCAGATTATTGAAAAATACTAAATGAAGGAGCCTTGGAATTCGGGCCTTCACTCATTTAGACTACAATAGACATATCATTTAGACTATAACAGACATCTCATTTAGACTACAATAGACATGCTCATTTAGACTACAATAGACATGCTCATTTAGACTTTAATAGACATGCTCATTTAGACTACAATAGACATCTCATTTAGACTACAATAGACATGCTCATTTAGACTTTAATAAAGAGGCTCATTTAGACTACAATAGACATCTCATTTAGACTACACTAGACATGCTCATTTAGACTACAATAGACATCTCATTTAGACTACAATAGACATCTAATTTAGACTACAATAGACATGCTCATTTAGACTACAATAGACACGCTCCTTTAGACTACAATAGACATCTCATTTAGACTACAATAGACATGCTCATTTAGACTTTAATAGACATGCTCATTTAGACTACAGTAGACATCTCATTTAGACTACATTAGACATGCTCATTTAGACTACAATAGACATGCTCATTTAGACTACAGTAGACATCTCATTTAGACTACAATAGACATCTAATTTAGACTACAATAGACACGCTCCTTTAGACTACAATAGACATCTCATTTAGACTACAATAGACATCTCATTTAGACTACATTAGACATGCTCATTTAGACTACAATAGACACGCTCCTTTAGACTACAATAGACATCTCATTTAGACTACAATAGACATGCTCATTTAGACTTTATTAGACATGCTCATTTAGACTACAATAGTCGTGCTCATTTACACTACAAAAGACATGCTCATTTAGACTACAATAGACATCTCATTTAGACTACAATAGACATGCTCATTTAGACTTCAATAGATATGCTTTTAGACTACAATAGACATGCTCATTTAGACAACAATAGACATGCTCATTTGGACTACAATAGACATGTTCATTTAGACTACAATAGACATCTCATTTAGACTGCAATAGACATGCTCATTTAGACTACAATAGACATGCTCATTTAGACTACAATAGACATGCTCATTTAGATTACAATAGACATCTCATTTAGACTACAATAGACATGCTCATTTAGACTTTAATAGACATGCTCATTTAGACTAAAATAGACATGCTCATATAGACAACAATTGACGTGCTCATTTAGACTACAATAAACATGCTCATTTAGACTACAATAGACATCTCATTTAGACTACAATAGACATGCTCATTTAGACTACAATAGACGTGCTCATTTAGACTACAATAGACATCTCATTTAGACTACAATAGACATGCTCATTTAAACTTTTATAGACATGCTCATTTAGACTAAAATAGACATGCTAATTTAGACAACAATAGACATCTCATTTAGACTACAATAGACATGCTCATTTAGACTTTAAAAGACATGCTCATTTAGACTACAATATACATCTCATTTAGACTACAATAGACATGCTCATTTCGACTTTAATAGACATGCTCATTTAGACTACAATAGACATCTCATTTAGACTACAATGGACATCTCATTTAGACTACAATAGACAGGCTCATTTAGACTTTAATAGACATGCTCATTTAGACTACAATAGACATCTCATTTAGACTACAATAGACATGCTCATTTAGACTTTAATAGACATGCTCATTTAGACTACAATAGACATCTCATTTAGACTACAATAGACATGCTCATTTAGACTTTTTTAGACATGCTCATTTAGACTACAATAGACATGCTAATTTAGACAACAATAGACATCTCATTTAGACTACAATAGACATGCTCATTTAGACTTTAATAGACATGCTCATTTAGACTACAATAATCTCATTTAGACTACAATAGACATGCCCATTTCGTCATTAATAGACATGATAATTTAGACTACAATAGACATCTCATTTAGACTACAATAGACATCATTTAGACTACAATAGTCATGCTCATTTAGACTTTAATTGACATGCTCATTTAGACTACAATAGACATCTCATTCAGACTACAATAGACATGCTCATTTAGACTTCAATAGCCATGCTCATTTAGACTACAATAGACACCTCATTTAGACTACAATAGACATGCTCATTTAGACTACAATAGACATGCTCATTTGGACTACAATAGACATCTCATTTAGACTACAATAGACACCTCATTTAGACTACAATATACATGCTCATATAGACTACAATAGAAATGCTCATTTAAACTACAATAGACGTGCTCATTTAGACTACAATAGAGATACTCATTTAGACTACAATAGACATCTCATTCAGACTACAATAGACATGCTCATTTAGACTACAATAGACATGTTCATTTAGACTACAATGGACATGCTCATATAGACTACAATAGACATGCTCATTTAGACTACAATAGACATGTTCATTTAGACTACAATAGACATGCTCATTTAAACTACAATAGACATGCATATTTAGACTACAATAGACATGCTCATATAGACTACCATAGACATGCTCATTTAGACTACAATGGACATGCTCATATAGACTACAATAGACATGCTCATTTAGACTACAATAGACATGCTCATATAGACTAAAATAGACATGCTCATTTAGACTACAATAGACATGCTCATTTAGACTACAATAGACATCTCATTTAGACTACAATAGACATGCTCATTTAGACTTTAATAGACATGCCCATTTAGACTACAATAGACATCTCATATTGACTACAATAGACATCTCATGTAGACTACAATAGACATGCTCATTTAGACTTTAATAGACATGCTCATTTAGACTACAATAGACATCTCATTTAGACTACAATAGACATGCTCATTTAGACTTTAATAGACATGCTCATTTAGACTACAATAGACATCTCATTTAGACTACAATAGACATGCTCATTTAGACTACAATAGACTTGCTCATATAGACTACAATAGACATGCTCTTTTAGACTACAATAGACATGGTCATTTAGACTACAATAGACATGCTCATATGCTCATTTAAACTACAATAGACATGCTCATTTAGACTACAATAGACATGCTCATTTAGACTACAATAGACATGCTCATTTAGACTACAATGGACAAGCTCATATAGACTACAATAGACATGCTCATTCAGACTACAATAGACATGCTCATTTAGACTACAATAGACATGCTCATTTAGACTACAATGACATGCTCATTTAGACTACAACAGACATGCTCATATAGACTACAATAGACATGCTCATTTAGACTACAATAGACATGCTCATTTAGACTACAATAGACATATCATTTATACTACAATAGACATGCTCATTTAGACTACAATAGACATGCTCATTTAGACTACAATTGACGTGCTCATTTAGACTACAATAGGCATCTCATTTAGACTACAATAGACATCTCATTTAGACTACAATAGGCATCTCATTTAGACTACAATAGACATGCTCATTTAGACTACAATAGACATCTCATTTAGACTACAATAGGCATCTCATTTAGACTACAATAGACATGCTCATTTAGACTACAATAGGCATCTCATTTAGACTACAATAGGCATCTCATTTAGACTACAATAGACATGCTCATTCAGACTACAATAGACATCGCATTTAGACTACAATAGACATGCTCATTTAGACTACAATAGACATGCTCATTTAGACTGCAATAGACGTGCTCATTTAGACTACAATAGACATGCTCATTTAGACTTTAATAGACATGCTCATTTAGACTACAATAGACATCTCATTTAGACTACAATAGACATGCTCATTTAGACTACAATAGACTTGCTTATATAGACTACAATAGACATGCTCATTTAGACTACAATAGACATGGTCATTTAGACTACAATAGACATGCTCATATGCTCATTTAAACTACAATAGACATGCTCATTTAGACTACAATAGACATGCTCATTTAGACTACAATAGACATGCTCATTTAGACTACAATGGACAAGCTCATATAGACTACAATAGACATGCTCATTCAGACTACAATAGACATGCTCATTTAGACTACAATAGACATACTCATTTAGACTACAATAGACATGCTCATTTAGACTACAACAGACATGCTCATATAGACTACAATAGACATGCTCATTTAGACTACAATAGACATGCTCATTTAGACTAAAATAGACATATCATTTAGACTACAATAGACATGCTCATTTAGACTACAATAGACATGCTCATTTAGATTACAATAGACATGCTCATTCAGACTACAATGGACATGCTCATTTAGACTTTAATAGACATGCTCATTTAGACTACAATTGACGTGCTCATTTAGACTACAATAGACATGCTCATTTAGACTACAATAGACATGCTCATTTAGACTACAATAGGCATCTCATTTAGACTACAATAGACATGCTCATTTAGACTACAATAGACATGCTCATTTAGACTGCAATAGACGTGCTCATTTAGACTACAATAGACATGCTCATTTAGACTACAATAAACATGCTCATTTAGACTACAATAGACATCTCATTTAGACTACAATAGACATGCTCATTTAGACTTTATTAGACATGCTCATTTAGACCACAATAGACATCTCATTTAGACTACAATAGACATGCTCATTTAGACTTTATTAGACATGCTCATTTAGACCACAATAGACATCTCATTTAGACTACAATAGACATGCTCATTTAGACTGCAATAGACGTGCTCATTTAGACTACAATAGACATGCTCATTTAGACTACAATAAACATGCTAATTTAGACAACAATAGACATCTCATTTGGACTACAATAGACATGCTCATTTAGACTTTATTAGACATGCTCATTTAGACCACAATAGACATCTCATTTAGACTACAATAGACATGCTCATTTAGACTTTAATAGACATGCTCATTTAGACTACAATAGACATCTCATTTAGACTACAATAGACATCTCATTTAGACTACAATAGACATCTCATTTAGACTACAATAGACATGCTCATTTAGACTTTAATAGACATGATCATTTAGACTACAATAGACATCTCATTTAGACTACAATAGACATGCTCATTTAGACTTTAATAGACATGCTCATTTAGACTACAATAGACATCTCATTTAGACTACAATAGACATGCTCATTTAAACTTTTTTAGACATGCTCATTTAGACTACATTAGACATGCTAATTTAGACAACAATAGACATCTCATTTAGACTACAATAGACATGCTCATTTAGACTACAATAATCTCATTCAGACTACAATAGACATGCCCATTTCGTCATTAATAGACATGATCATTTAGACTACAATAGACATCTCATTTAGACTACAATAGACATCTCATTTAGACTACAATAGACATGCTCATTTAGACTTTAATTGACATGCTCATTTAGACTACAATAGACATCTCATTCAGACTACAAAAGACATGCTCATTTAGACTTTAATAGACATGCTCATTTAGACTACAATAGACATCTCATTTAGACTACAATAGACATGCTCATTAGGACTACAATAGACATGCTCAATTAGACTACAATAGACATCTCATTTAGACTACAATAGACATCTCATTTAGACTACAATAGACATGCTCATTTAGACTACAATAGACATGCTCATTTAGACTACAATAGACGTGCTCATTTAGACTACAATAGAGGTGCTCATTTAGACTACAATAGACATCTCATTCAGACTACAATAGACATGCTCATTTAGACTACAATAGACATGTTCATTTAGACTACAATGGACATGCTCTTATAGACTACAATAGGCATGCTCATTTAGACTACAATAGACATGTTCATTTAGACTACAATAGACATGCTCATTTACACTACAATAGACATGCTTATTTAGACTACAATAGACATGCTCATTTAGACTACCATAGACATGCTCATTTAGACTACAATGGACATGCTCATGTAGACTACAATAGACATGCTCATTTAGACTACAATAGACATGCTCATATAGACTACAATAGACATGCTCATTTAGACTACAATAGACATGCTCATTTAGACTACAATAGACATCTCATTTAGACTACAATAGACATGCTCATTTAGACTTTAATATACATGCCCATTTGGACTACAATAAACATCTCATTTTGACTACAATAGACATCTCATGTAGACTACAATAGACATGCTCATTTAGACTTTAATGGACATGCTCATTTAGACTACAATAAACATCTCATTTAGACTACAATAGACATGCTCATTTAGACTTTAATAGACATGCTCATTTAGACTACAATAGACATCTCATTTAGACTACAATAGACATGCTCATTTAGACTACAATAGACTTGCTCATATAGACTACAATAGACATGCTCATTTAGACTACAATAGACATGGTCATTTAGACTACAATAGACATGCTCATATGCTCATTTAAACTACAATAGACATGCTCATTTAGACTACAATAGACATGGTCATTTAGACTACAATAGACATGCTCATATGCTCATTTAAACTACAACAGACATGCTCATTTAGACTACAATAGACATGCTCATTTAGACTACAATAGACATGCTCATTAAGACTACAATGGACAAGCTCATATAGACTACAATAGACATGCTCATTCAGACTACAATAGACATGCTCATTTAGACTACAATAGACATGCTCATTTAGACTACAATAGACATTCTCATTTAGACTACAACAGACATGCTCATATAGACTACAATAGACATGCTCATTTAGACTACAATAGACATGCTCATTTAGACTACAATAGACATATCATTTAGACTACAATAGACATGCTCATTTAGACTACAATAGACATGCTCATTTAGACTTTAATATACATGCTCATTTAGACTACAATAGACATCTCATTTAGACTACAATAGACATGCTCATTTAGACTTTAATAGACATGCTCATTTAGACTACAATAGACATCTCATTTAGACTACAATAGACATGCTCATTTAGACTACAATAGACTTGCTCATATAGACTACAATAGACATGCTCATTTAGACTACAATAGACATGGTCATTTAGACTACAATAGACATGCTCATTTAGACTACAATAGACATGGTCATTTAGACTACAATAGACATGGTCATTTAGACTACAATAGACATGCTCATATGCTCATTTAAACTACAACAGACATGCTCATTTAGACTACAATAAACATGCTCATTTAGACTACAATAGACATGCTCATTAAGACTACAATGGACAAGCTCATATAGACTACAATAGACATGCTCATTCAGACTACAATAGACATGCTCATTTAGACTACAATAGACATGCTCATTTAGACTACAATAGACATTCTCATTTAGACTACAACAGACATGCTCATATAGACTACAATAGACATGCTCATTTAGACTACAATAGACATGCTCATTTATACTACAATAGACATATCATTTAGACTACAATAGACATGCTCATTTAGACTACAATAGACATGCTCATTTAGACTTTTTTAGACATGCTCATTTAGACTACATTAGACATGCTAATTTAGACAACAATAGACATCTCATTTAGACTACAATAGACATGCTCATTTAGACTACAATAATCTCATTCAGACTAAAATAGACATGCCCATTTCGTCATTAATAGACATGATCATTTAGACTACAATAGACATTTCATTTAGACTACAATAGACATCTCATTTAGACCACAATAGACATTTTCATTTAGACTTTAATAGACATGCTCATTTAGACTACAATAGACATCTCATTTAGACTACAATAGACATGCTCATTTAGACTTTAATAGACATGCTCATTTAGACTACAATAGACATCTCATTTAGACTACAATAGACATGCTCATTTAGACTATTTTAGACATGCTCATTTAGACTACATTAGACATGCTAATTTAGACAACAATAGACATCTCATTTAGACTACAATAGACATGCTCATTTAGACTACAATAATCTCATTCAGACTACAATAGACATGCCCATTTCGTCATTAATAGACATGATCATTTAGACTACAATAGACATTTCATTTAGACTACAATAGACATCTCATTTAGACTACAATAGACATGCTCATTTAGACTTTAATTGACATGCTCATTTAGACTACAATAGACATCTCATTCAGACTACAATAGACATGCTCATTTAGACTTCAATAGACATGCTCATTTAGACTACAATAGACATCTCATTTAGACTACAATAGACATGCTCATTTAGACTACAATAGACATGCTCATTTAGACTACAATAGACATCTCATTTAGACTACAATAGACATCTCATTCAGACTACAATAGACATGCTCATTTATACTACAATAGACATTTCATTTAGACTACAATAGACATCTCATTTAGACTACAATAGACATGCTCATTTAGACTTTAATTGACATGCTCATTTAGACTACAATAGACATCTCATGCAGACTACAATAGACATGCTCATTTAGACTTCAATAGACATGCTCATTTAGACTACAATAGACATCTCATTTAGACTACAATAGACATGCTCATTTAGACTACAATAGACATGCTCATTTAGACTACAATAGACATCTCATTTAGACTACAATAGCCATCTCATTCAGACTACAATAGACATGCTCATTTAGAATACAATAGACATGCTCATTTAGACTACAATAGACTTGCTCATACAGACTACAATAGACATGCTCATTTAGACTACAATAGACATGCTCATTTAGACTACATTAGACATGCTAATTTAGACAACAATAGACATCTCATTTAGACTACAATAGACATGCTCATTTAGACTACAATAATCTCATTCAGACTACAATAGACATGCCCATTTCGTCATTAATAGACATGATCATTTAGACTACAATAGACATTTCATTTAGACTACAATAGACATCTCATTTAGACTACAATAGACATGCTCATTTAGACTACAATAGACTTGCTCATATAGACTACAATAGACATGCTCATTTAGACTACAATAGACATGGTCATTTAGACTACAATAGACATGCTCATATGCTCATTTAAACTACAATAGACATGCTCATTTAGATTACAATAGACATGCTCATTTAGACTACAATAGACATGCTCATTTAGACTACAATGGACAAGCTCATATAGACTACAATAGACATGCTCATTCAGACTACAATAGACATGCTCATTTAGACTACAATAGACATGCTCATTTAGACTACAATAGACATTCTCATTTAGACTGCAACAGACATGCTCATATAGACTACTATAGACATGCTCATTTAGACTACAATAGACATGCTCATTTAGACTACAATAGACATATCATTTAGACTACAATAGACATGCTCATTTAGACTTTAATAGACATGCTCATTTAGACTACAATAGACATCTCATTTAGACTACAATAGACATGCTCATTTAGACTTTAATAGACATGCTCATTGAGACTACAATAGACATCTCATTTAGACTACAATAGACATGCTCATTTAGACTTTTTTAGACGTGCTCATTTAGACTACATTAGAAATGCTAATTTAGACAACAATAGAAATCTCATTTAGACTACAATAGACATGCTCATTTAGACTACAATAATCTCATTCAGACTACAATAGACATGCCCATTTCGTCATTAATAGACATGATCATTTAGACTACAATAGACATCTCATTTAGACTACAATAGACATCTCATTTAGACTACAATAGACATGCTCATTTAGACTTTAATTGACATGCTCATTTAGACTACAATAGACATCTCATTCAGACTACAATAGACATGCTCATTTAGACTTCAATAGACATGCTCATTTAGACTACAATAGACATCTCATTTAGACTACAATAGACATGCTCATTTAGACTACAATAGACATGCTCATTTAGACTACAATAGACATCTCATTTAGACTACAATAGACATCTCATTTAGACTACAGTAGACATGCTCATTTAGACTACAATAGACTTGCTCATTTAGACTACAATAGACGTGCTCATTTAGACTACAATAGAGATGCTCATTTAGACTACAATAGACATCTCATTCCAACTACAATAGACATGCTCATTTAGACTACAATAGACATGTTCATTTAGACTACAATGGACATGCTCATATAGACTACAATATACATGCTCATTTAGAATACAATAGACATCTCATTTAGACTACAATAGACATCTCATTTAGACTACAATAGACATCTCATTTAGACTACAATAGACGTGCTCATTTAGACTACAATAGAGATGCTCATTTAGACTACAATAGACATCTCATTCAGACTACAATAGACATGCTCATTTAGACTACAATTGACATGTGCATTTAGACTACAATGGACATGCTAATATAGACTACAATAGACATGCTCATTTAGACTACAATAGACATGTTCATTTAGACTACAATAGACATGCTCATTTAAACTACAATAGACATGCTTATTTAGACTACAATAGACATGCTAATTTAGACTACCATAGACATGCTCATTTAGACTACAATGGACATGCTCATATAGACTACAATAGACATGCTCATTTAGACTACAATAGACATGCTCATATAGACTACAATAGACATGCTCATTTAGACTACAATAGACATGCTCATTTAGACTACAATAGACATCTCATTTAGACTGCAATAGACATGCTAATTTAGACAACAATAGACATCTCATTCAGACTACAATAGACGTGCTCATATAGACTACAATAGACATGCTCATTTAAACTACAATAGACATGCTTATTTAGACTACAATGGACATGCTCATATAGACTACAAAAGACATGCTCATTTAGACTACAATAGACATGCTCATTCAGACTACAATAGACATCTCATTTAGACTGCAATAGACATGCTAATTTAGACAACAATAGACATCTCATTCAGACTACAATAGACATGCTTATTTAGACTTTAATAGACATGCACATTCAGACTACAATAGACATCTCATTTAGACTACAATAGACATGCTCATTTAGACTTCAATAGACATGCCCATTTAGACTACAATAGACATCTCATTTTGACTAGAATAGACATCTCATGTAGACTACAATAGACATGCTCATTTAGACTTTTATAGACATGCTCATTTAGACTACAATAGACATCTCATTTAGACTACAATAGACATGCTCATTTAGACTTTAATAGACATGCTCATTTAGACTACAATAGACATCTCATTTAGACTACAATAGACATGCTCATTTAGACTACAATGGACAAGCTCATATAGACTACAATAGTCATGCTCATTCAGACTACAATAGACATGCTCATGTAGACTACAATAGACATGCTCATTTAGACTTTAATAGCCATGCTCATTTAGACTACAATAGACATCTCATTTAGACTACAATAGCCATGCTCATTTAGACTTTAATAGACATGCTCATTTAGACTACAATAGACATCTCATTTAGACTACAATAGACATGCTCATTTAGACTACAATGGACAAGCTCATATAGACTACAATAGACATGCTCATTCAGACTACAATAGACATGCTCATTTAGACTACAATAGACATGGTCATTTAGACTACAATAGACATGCTCATATGCTCATTTAAACTACAATAGACATGCTCATTCAGACTACAATAGACATGCTCATTTAGATTACAATAGACATGCTCATTTAGACTACAATGGACAAGCTCATATAGACTACAATAGACATGCTCATTCAGACTACAATGGACAAGCTCATATAGACTACAATAGACATGCTCATTTAGACAACAATAGACATGCTCATTTAGACTACAATAGACAAATCATTTAGACTACAATAGACATGCTCATTTAGACTACAATAGACATGCTCATTTAGATTACAATAGACATGCTCATTTAGACTACAATAGACATGCTCATTTAGACTTTAATAGACATGCTCATTTAGACTACAATAGACGTGCTCATTATAACTACAATAGACATGCTCATTTAGACTACAATAGACATGCTCATTTAGACTACAATAGACATCTCATTTAGACTACAATAGACATGCTCATTTAGACTTTAATAGACATGCTCATTTGGACTTCAATAGACATCTCATTTAGACTACAATAGACATCTCATTTAGACTACAATAGATATGCTCATTTAGACTACAATAGACATGCTCATTTAGACTACAATAGACATGCTCATTTAGACTACAATAGACATGCTCATTTAGACTACAATAGACATGCTCATTTAGACTACAATAGACATGCTCATTTAGACTACAATAGACATGCTCATTTAGACTACAATAGACATGCTCATTTAGACTACAATAGACATGCTCATTTAGACTACAATAGACATGCTCATTTAGACTACAATAGACATGCTCATTTAGACTACAATAGACATGCTCATTTAGACTAGAATAGACATCTCATTTAGACTACAATAGACATGCTCATTTAGACTACAATAGACATGCTCATTTAGACTACAATAGACATGCTCATTTAGACTGCAATAGACATGCTCATTTAGACTACAATAGACATGCTCATTTAGACTACAATAGACGTGCTCATTTAGACTACAATAGACATGCTCATTTCGACTACAATAGACATCTCATTTAGACTACAATAGACGTGCTCATTTAGACTACAATAGACATGCTCATTTCGACTACAATAGACATCTCATTTAGACTACAATAGACATCTCATTTAGACTACAATAGATATGCTCATTTAGACTACAATAGACATGCTCATTTAGACTACAATAGACGTGCTCATTTAGACTACAATAGACATGCTCATTTAGACTACAATAGACGTGCTCATTTAGACTACAATAGACATGCTCATTTCGACTACAATAGACATCTCATTTAGACTACAATAGACGTGCTCATTTAGACTACAATAGACATGCTCATTTCGACTACAATATATATCTCATTTAGACTACAATAGACATCTCATTTAGACTACAATAGATATGCTCATTTAGACTACAATAGACATGCTCATTTAGACTACAATAGACGTGCTCATTTAGACTACAATAGACATGCTCATTTAGACTACAATAGACGTGCTCATTTAGACTACAATAGACATGCTCATTTCGACTACAATAGATATCTCATTTAGACTACAATAGACATGCTCATTTAGACTACAATAAACGTGCTCATTTAGACTACAATAGACATGCTCATTTAGACTACAATAGACATCTCATTTAGACTACAATAGACGGTCTCATTTAGACTAAAATAGACATGCTCATTTAGACTACAATAGACATCTCATTTAGACTGCAATAGACATGCACATTTAGACTACAACAGACGTGCTCATTTAGACTACGAAAGACATGCTCATTTAGACTACAATAGACATCTCATTCAGACTACAATAAACATGCTCATTTAGACTACAATAGACATGCTCATTTAGACTTCAATAGACGTGCTCATTTAGACTACAATAGACATGCCCATTTAGACTACAATAGACATGCTCATTTAGACTACAATAGACATCTCATTCAGACTACAATAGACATGTTCATTTAGACTTCAATAGACATGCTCATTTAGACTACAATAGACATCTCATTTAGACTACAATAGACATGCTCATTTAGACTACAATAGACATGCTCATTTAGACTACAATAGACATCTCATTTAGACTACAATAGACATCTCATTTAGACTACAATAGACATGCTCATTTAGACTACAATAGACATGCTCATTTAGACTACAATAGACGTGCTCATTTAGACTACAATAGAGATGCTCATTTAGACTACAATAGAAATCTCATTCAGACTACAATAGACATGCTCATTTAGACTACAATAGAAATGTTCATTTAGACTACAATGGACATGCTCATATAGACTACAATAGACATGCTCATTTAGACTACAACAGACGTATTTATTTAGACTACAATAGACATGCTCATTTAAACTACAATAGACATGCTTATTTAGACTACAATAGACATGCTCATTTAGACTACAATAGACATGCTCATTTAGACTTTAATAGACATGCTCATTTAGACTTCAATAGACATCTCATTTAGACTACAATAGACATCTAATTTAGACTACAATAGATATGCTCATTTAGACTACAATAGACATGCTCATTTAGACTACAATAGACGTGCTCATTTAGACTTCAATAGACATGCTCATTTAGACTACAATAGACATCTCATTCAGACTACAATATACATGCTCATTTAGACTTCAATAGACATGCCCATTTAGACTACAATAGACATCTCATTTAGACTACAATAGACATGCTCATTTAGACTACAATAGACATGCTCATTTAGACTACAATAGACATCTCATTTAGACTACAATAGACACCTCATTTAGACTACAATAGACATGCTCATTTAGACTACAATAGACATGCTCATTTAGACTACAATTGACGTGCTCATTTAGACTACAATAGAGATGCTCATTTAGACTACAATAGACATCTCATTCAGACTACAATAGAAATGCTCATTTAGACTACAATAGACATGTTCATTTAGACTACAATGGACATGCTCATATAGACTACAATAGACATGCTCATTTAGACTACAATAGACATGTTCATTTAGACTACAATAGACATGCTCATTTAAACTACAATAGACATGCTTATTTAGACTACAATAGACATGCTCATTCAGACTACAATAGACATGCTCATTTAGACTACAATAGACATGGTCATTTAGACTACAATAGACATGCTCATATGCTCATTTAAACTACAATAGACATGCTCATTCAGACTACAATAGACATGCTCACTTAGATTACAATAGACATGCTCATTTAGACTACAATGGACAAGCTCATATAGACTACAATAGACATGCTCATTCAGACTACAATAGACATGCTCATTTAGACTACAATAGACATGCTCATTTGGACTACAATAGACATTGTCATTTAGACTACAACAGACATGCTCATATAGACTACAATAGACATGCTCATTTAGACAACAATAGACATGCTCATTTAGACTACAATAGACAAATCATTTAGACTACAATACACATGCTCATTTAGACTACAATAGACATGCTCATTTAGACTACAATAGACATCTCATTTAGACTACAATAGACATGCTCATTTAGACTACAATAGACAAATCATTTAGACTACAATACACATGCTCATTTAGACTACAATAGACATGCTCATTTAGACTACAATAGACATGCTCATTTAGACTACAATAGACGTGCTCATATAGACTACAATAGACATCTCATTTAGACAACAATAGACATGCTCATTTAGACTACAATAGACAAATCATTTAGACTACAATACACATGCTCATTTAGACTACAATAGACATGCTCATTTAGACTACAATAGACATGCTCATTTAGACTACAATAGACGTGCTCATTTAGACTACAATAGACATGCTCATTTAGACTACAATAGACATCTCATTTAGACTACAATAGACATGCTCATTTAGACTACAATAAACGTGCTCATTTAGACTACAATAGACATGCTCATTTAGACTACAATAGACATCTCATTTAGACTACAATAGACGGTCTCATTTAGACTAAAATAGACATGCTCATTTAGACTACAATAGACATCTCATTTAGACTTTAATAGACATGCTCATTTGGACTTCAATAGACATCTCATTTAGACTGCAATAGACATGCTCATTTAGACTACAATAGACGTGCTCATTTAGACTACAATAGACATGCTCATTTAGACTACAATAGACGTGCTCATTTAGACTACAATAGACATGCTCATTTAGACTACAATAGACATCTCATTTAGACTACAATAGACATGCTCATTTAGACTACAATAAACGTGCTCATTTAGACTACAATAGACATGCTCATTTAGACTACAATAGACATCTCATTTAGACTACAATAGACGGTCTCATTCAGACTAAAATAGACATGCTCATTTAGACTACAATAGACATGCTCATTTAGACTACAATAGACATCTCATTTAGACTACAATAGACACCTCATTTAGACTACAATAGACATGCTCATTTAGACTACAATAGACATGCTCATTTAGACTACAATAGACGTGCTCATTTAGACTACAATAGAGATGCTCATTTAGACTACAATAGACATCTCATTCAGACTACAATAGAAATGCTCATTTAGACTACAATAGACATGTTCATTTAGACTACAATGGACATGCTCAGATAGACTACAATAGACATGCTCATTTAGACTACAATAGACATGTTCATTTAGACTACAATAGACATGCTCATTTAAACTACAATAGACATGCTTATTTAGACTACAATAGACATGCTCATTCAGACTACAATAGACATGCTCATTTAGACTACAATAGACATGGTCATTTAGACTACAATAGACATGCTCATATGCTCATTTAAACTACAATAGACATGCTCATTCAGACTACAATAGACATGCTCATTTAGATTACAATAGACATGCTCATTTAGACTACAATGGACAAGCTCATATAGACTACAATAGACATGCTCATTCAGACTACAATAGACATGCTCATTTAGACTACAATAGACATGCTCATTTAGACTACAATAGACATTGTCATTTAGACTACAACAGACATGCTCATATAGACTACAATAGACATGCTCATTTAGACAACAATAGACATGCTCATTTAGACTACAATAGACAAATCATTTGGACTACAATACACATGCTCATTTAGACTACAATAGACATGCTCATTTAGATTACAATAGACATGCTCATTTAGACTACAATAGACATGCTCATTTAGACTTTAATAGACATGCTCATTTAGACTACAATAGACGTGCTCATTATAACTACAATAGACATGCTCATTTAGACTACAATTGACATGCTCATTTAGACTACAATAGACATCTCATTCAGACTACAATAGACATCTCATTCAGACTACAATAGACATGCTCATTTAGACTACAATTGACATGCTCATTTAGACTACAATAGACATCTCATTCAGACTACAATAGACATCTCATTCAGACTACAATAGACATGCTCATTTAGACTACAATAGACATGCTCATTTAGACTACAATAGACATCTCATTTAGACTGCAATAGACATGCTCATTTAGACTACAATAGACGTGCTCATTTAGACTACAATAGACATGCTCATTTAGACTACAATAGACGTGCTCATTTAGACTATAATAGACATGCTCATTTAGACTACAATAGACATCTCATTTAGACTACAATAGACATGCTCATTTAGACTACAATAAACGTGCTCATTTAGACTACAATAGACATGCTCATTTAGACTACAATAGACATCTCATTTAGACTAGAATAGACGGTCTCATTTAGACTAAAATAGACATGCTCATTTAGACTACAATAGACATCTCATTTAGACTGTAATAGACATGCTCATTTAGACTACAATAGATGTGCTCATTTAGACTACAATAGACATGCACATTTAGACTACAATAGACGTGCTCATTTAGACTACAATAGACATGCTCATTTAGACTACAATAGACATCTCATTCAAACTACAATAAACATGCTCATTTAGACTACAATAGACATGCTCATTTAGACTTCAATAGACGTGCTCATTTAGACTACAATAGACATGCCCATTTAGACTACAATAGACATGCTCATTTAGACTACAATAGACATCTCATTCAGACTACAATAGACATGTTCATTTAGACTTCAATAGACATGCTCATTTAGACTACAATAGACATCTCATTCAGACTACAATAGACATGCTCATTTAGACTACAATAGACATGCTCATTTAGACTACAATAGACATCTCATTTAGACTACAATAGACATGCTCATTTAGACTACAATGGACATGCTCATATAGACTACAATAGACATGCTCATTTAGACTACAATAGACGTATTCATTTAGACTACAATAGACATGCTCATTTAAACTACAATAGACATGCTTATTTAGACTACAATAGACATGCTCATTTAGACTACAATAGACATGCTCATTTAGACTTTAATAGACATTCTCATTTAGACTTCAATAGACATCTCATTTAGACTACAATAGACATCTCATTTAGACTACAATAGATATGCTCATTTCGACTACAATAGACATGCTCATTTAGACTACAATAGACGTGCTCATTTAGACTTCAATAGACATGCTCATTTAGACTACAATAGACATCTCATTCAGACTACAATAGACATGCTCATTTAGACTTCAATAGACATGCTCATTTAGACTACAATAGACATCTCATTTAGACTACAATAGACCTGCTCATTTAGACTACAATAGACATGCTCATTTAGACTACAATAGACATCTCATTTAGACTACAATAGACACCTCATTTAGACTACAATAGACATGCCAATTTAGACTACAATAGACATGCTCATTTAGACTACAATAGACGGGCTCATTTAGACTACAATAGAGATGCTCATTTAGACTACAATAGACATCTCATTCAGACTACAATAGACATGCTCATTTAGACTACAATAGACATGTTCATTTAGACTACAATGGACATGCTCATATAGACTCCAATAGACATGCTCATTTAGACTACAATAGACATGTTCATTTAGACTACAATAGACATGCTCATTTAAACTACAATAGACATGCTTATTTAGACTACAATAGACATGCTCATTTAGACTACAATTGACATGCTCATTTAGACTGCAATGGACATGCTCATATAGACTACAATAGACATGCTCATTTAGACTACAATAGACATGCTCATTTAGACTACAATAGACATCTCATTTAGACTGCAATAGACATGCTAATTTAGACCACAATAGACATCTCATTCAGACTACAATAGACATCTCATTTAGACTACAATAGACAGTCTCATTTAGACTAAAATAGACATGCTCATTTAGACTGCAATAGACATGCTCATTTAGACTACAATAGACGTGCTCATTTAGACTACAATAGACATGCACATTTAGACTACAATAGACGTGCTCATTTAGACTACAATAGACATGCTCATTTAGACTACAATAGACATCTCATTCAGACTACAATAAACATGCTCATTTAGACTACAATAGACATGCTCATTTAGACTTCAATAGACGTGCTCATTTAGACTACAATAGACATGCTCATTTAGACTACAATAGACATGCTCGTTTAGACTACAATAGACATCTCATTCAGACTACAATAGACATGCTCATTTAGACTTCAATAGACATGCTCATTTAGACTACAATAGACATCTCATTTAGACTACAATAGATATGCTCATTTAGACTACAATAGACATGCTCATTTAGACTACAATAGACATCTCATTTAGACTACAATAGACATCTCATTTAGACTACAATAGACATGCTCATTTAGACTACAATAGACATGCTCATTTAGACTACAATAGACGTGCTCATTTAGACTACAATAGAGATGCTCATTTAGACTACAATAGACATCTTATTCAGACTACAATAGACATGCTCATTTAGACAACAATAGACATGTTCATTTAGACTACAATGGACATGCTCATATAGACTACAATAGACATGCTCATTTAGACTACAATAGACATGTTCATTTAGACTACAATAGACATGCTCATTTAAACTACAATAGACATGCTTATTTAGACTACAATAGACATGCTCATTTAGACTACAATAGACATCTCATTTAGACTACAATAGACATGCTCATTTAGACTTTAATAGACATGCTCATTTAGACTTCAATAGACATCTCATTTAGACTACAATAGACATCTCATTTAGACTACAATAGATATGCTCATTTAGACTACAATAGACATGCTCATTTAGACTACAATAGACGTGCTCATTTAGACTTCAATAGACATGCTCATTTAGACTACAATAGACATCTCATTCAGACTACAATAGACATGCTCATTTAGACTTCAATAGACATGCTCATTTAGACTACAATAGACATCTCATTTAGACTACAATAGACATGCTCATTTAGACTACAATAGACATGCTCATTTAGACTACAATAGACATCTCATTTAGACTACAATGGACACCTCATTTAGACTACAATAGACATGCTCATTTAGACTACAATAGACATGCTCATTTAGACTACAATAGACGTGCTCATTTAGACTACAATAGAGATGCTCATTTAGACTACAATAGACATCTCATTCAGACTACAATAGACATGCTCATTTAGACTACAATAGACATGTTCATTTAGACTACAATGGACATACTCATATAGACTACAATAGACATGCTCATTCAGACTACAATAGACATGTTCATTTAGACTACAATAGACATGCTCATTTAAACTACAATAGACATGCTTATTTAGACTACAATAGACATGCTCATTTAGACTACAATAGACATGCTCATTTAGACTGCAATGGACATGCTCATATAGACTACAATAGACATGCTCATTTAGACTACAATAGACATGCTCATTTAGACTACAATAGACATCTCATTTAGACTGCAATAGACATGCTAATTTAGACCACAATAGACATCTCATTCAGACTACAATAGACATGCTTATTTAGACTTTAATAGACATGCTCATTTAGACTACAATAGACATCTCATTTAGACTACATTAGACATGCTCATTTAGACTTTAATAGACATGCCCATTTAGACTACAATAGACATCTCATTTTGACTACAATAGACATCTCATGTAGACTACAATAGACATGCTCATTTAGACTTTAATAGACATGCTCATTTAGACTACAATAGACATCTCATTTAGACTACAATAGACATGCTCATTTAGACTTTAATAGACATGCTCATTTGAACTACAATAGACATCTCATTTAGACTACAATAGACATGCTCATTTAGACTACAATGGACAAGCTCATATAGACTACAATAGCCATGCTCATTCAGACTACAATAGACATGCTCATGTAGACTACAATAGACATGCTCATTTAGACTTTAATAGACATGCTCATTTAGACTACAATAGACATCTCATTTAGACTACAATAGACATGCTCATTTAGACTTTAATAGACATGCTCATTTAGACTACAATAGACATGGTCATTTAGACTACAATAGACATGGTCATTTAGACTAGAATGGACAAGCTCATATAGACTACAATAGACATGCTCATTCAGACTACAATAGACATGCTCATTTAGACTACAATAGACATGGTCATTTAGACTACAATAGACATGGTCATTTAGACTACAATAGACATGCTCATATGCTCATTTAAACTACAATAGACATGCTCATTTAGAACACAATAGACATGGTCATTTAGACTACAATAGACATGGTCATTTAGACTAGAATGGACAAGCTCATATAGACTACAATAGACATGCTCATTCAGACTACAATAGACATGCTCATTTAGACTACAATAGACATGGTCATTTAGACTACAATAGACATGCTCATATGCTCATTTAAACTACAATAGACATGCTCATTTAGACTACAATAGACATGCTCATTTAGACTACAATAGACATGCTCATTTAGACTACAATGGACAAGCTCATATAGACTACAATAGACATGCTCATTCAGACTACAATAGACATGCTCATTTAGACTACAATAGACATGCTCATTTAGACTACAATAGACATGCTCATTTAGACTACAACAGACATGCTCATATAGACTACTATAGACATGCTCATTTAGACTACAATAGACAAATCATTTAGACTACAATAGACATGCTCATTTAGACTACAATAGACATGCTCATTTAGATTACAATAGACATGCTCATTTAGACTACAATAGACATGCTCATTTAGACTTTAATAGACATGCTCATTTAGACTACAATAGACGTGCTCATTATAACTACAATAGACATGCTCATTTAGACTACAATAGACATGCTCATTTAGACTACAATAGACATCTCATTTAGACTACAATAGACATGCTCATTTAGACTTTAATAGACATGCTCATTTAGACTACAATAAACATCTCATTTAGACTACAATAGACATGCTCATTTAGACTACAATAGACATGCTCATTTAGACTACAATAGACGTGCTCATTTAGACTACAATAGACATCTCATTTAGACTACAATAGATATGCTCATTTTGACTACAATAGACATGCTCATTTAGACTACAATAGACGTGCTCATTTAGACTTCAATAGACATGCTCATTTAGACTACAATAGACATCTCATTCAGACTACAATAGACATGCTCATTTAGACTTCAATAGACATGCTCATTTAGACTACAATAGACATCTCATTTAGACTACAATAGACATGCTCATTTAGACTACAATAGACATGCTCATTTAGACTACAATAGACATCTCATTTAGACTACAATAGACACCTCATTTAGACTACAATAGACATGCTCATTTAGACTACAATAGACATGCTCATTTAGACTACAATAGACGTGCTCATTTAGACTACAATAGAGATGCTCATTTAGACTACAATAGACATCTCATTCAGACTACAATAGACATGCTCATTTAGACTACAATAGACATGTTCATTTAGACTACAATAGACATGCTCATATAGACTACAATAGACATGCTCATTTAGACTACAATAGACATGTTCATTTAGACTACAATAGACATGCTCATTTAAACTACAATAGACATGCTTATTTAGACTACAATAGACATGCTCATTCAGACTACAATAGACATGCTCATTTAGACTGCAATGGACATGCTCATATAGACTACAATAGACATGCTCATTTAGACTACAATAGACATGCTCATTTAGACTACAATAGACATCTCATTTAGACTGCAATAGACATGCTAATTTAGACCACAATAGACATCTCATTCAGACTACAAAAGACATCTCATTTAGACTACAATAGACGGTCTCATTTAGACTAAAATAGACATGCTCATTTAGACTACAATAGACATCTCATTTAGACTGCAATAGACATGCTCATTTAGACTACAATAGACGTGCTCATTTAGACTACAATAGACATGCACATTTAGACTACAATAGACGTGCTCATTTAGACTACAATAGAAATGCTCATTTAGACTACAATAGACATCTCATTCAGACTACAATAAACATGCTCATTTAGACTACAATAGACATGCTCATTTAGACTTCAATAGACGTGCTCATTTAGACTACAATAGACATGCTCATTTAGACTACAATAGACATGCTCGTTTAGACTACAATAGACATCTCATTCAGACTACAATAGACATGCTCATTTAGACTTCAATAGACATGCTCATTTAGACTACAATAGACATCTCATTTAGACTACAATAGATATGCTCATTTAGACTACAATAGACATGCTCATTTAGACTACAATAGACATCTCATTTAGACTACAATTGACATCTCAATCAGACTACAATAGACATGCTCATTTAGACTACAATAGACATGCTCATTTAGACTACAATAGACGTGCTCATTTAGACTACAATAGAGATGCTCATTTAGACTACAATAGACATCTTATTCAGACTACAATAGACATGCTCATTTAGACAACAATAGACATGTTCATTTAGACTACAATGGACATGCTCATATACACTACAATAGACATGCTCATTTAGACTACAATAGACATGTTCATTTAGACTACAATAGACATGCTCATTTAAACTACAATAGACATGCTTATTTAGACTACAATAGACATGCTCATTTAGACTACAATAGACATCTCATTTAGACTACAATAGACATGCTCATTTAGACTTTAATAGACATGCTCATTTAGACTTCAATAGACATCTCATTTAGACTACAATAGACATCTCATTTAGACTACAATAGATATGCTCATTTAGACTACAATAGACATGCTCATTTAGACTACAATAGACGTGCTCATTTAGACTTCAATAGACATGCTCATTTAGACTACAATAGACATCTCATTCAGACTACAATAGACATGCTCATTTAGACTTTAATAGACATGCTCATTTAGACTACAATAGACATCTCATTTAGACTACAATAGACATGCTCATTTAGACTACAATAGACATGCTCATTTAGACTACAATAGACATCTCATTTAGACTACAATAGACACCTCATTTAGACTACAATAGACATGCTCATTTAGACTACAATAGACATGCTCATTTAGACTACAATAGACGTGCTCATTTAGACTACAATAGAGATGCTCATTTAGACTACAATAGACATCTCATTCAGACTACAATAGACATGCTCAATTAGACTACAATAGACATGTTCATTTAGACTACAATGGACATGCTCATATAGACTACAATAGACATGCTCATTTAGACTACAATAGACATGTTCATTTAGACTACAATAGACATGCTCATTTAAACTACAATAGACATGATTATTTAGATTACAATAGACATGCTCATTTAGACTACAATAGACATGCTCATTTAGACTGCAATGGACATGCTCATATAGACTACAATAGACATGCTCATTTAGACTACAATAGACATGCTCATTTAGACTACAATAGACATCTCATTTAGACTGCAATAGGCATGCTAATTTAGACCACAATAGACATCTCATTCAGACTACAATAGACATGCTTATTTAGACTTTAATAGACATGCTCATTTAGACTACAATAGACATCTCATTTAGACTACATTAGACATGCTCATTTAGACTTTAATAGACATGCCCATTTAGACTACAATAGACATCTCATTTTGACTACAATAGACATCTCATGTAGACTACAATAGACATGCTCATTTAGACTTTAATAGACATGCTCATTTAGACTACAATAGACATCTCATTTAGACTACAATAGACATGCTCATTTAGACTTTAATAGACATGCTCATTTGAACTACAATAGACATCTCATTTAGACTACAATAGACATGCTCATTTAGACTACAATGGACAAGCTCATATAGACTACAATAGCCATGCTCATTCAGACTACAATAGACATGCTCATGTAGACTACAATAGACATGCTCATTTAGACTTTAATAGAGATGCTCATTTAGACTACAATATAGACATCTCATTTAGACTACAATAGACATGCTCATTTAGACTTTAATAGACATGCTCATTTAGACTACAATAGACATCTCATTTAGACTAAAATAGACATGGTCATTTACACTAGAATGGACAAGCTCATATAGACTACAATGGACATGCTCATTCAGACTACAATAGACATGCTCATTTAGACTACAATAGACATGGTCATTTAGACTACAATAGACATGCTCATATGCTCATTTAAACTACAATAGACATGCTCATTTAGACTACAATAGACATGCTCATTTAGACTACAATAGACATGCTCATTTAGACTACAATGGACAAGCTCATATAGACTACAATAGACATGCTCATTCAGACTACAATATACATGCTCATTTAGACTACAATAGACATGCTCATTTAGACTACAATAGACATGCTCATTTAGACTACAACAGATATGCTCATATAGACTACTATAGACATGCTCATTTAGACTACAATAGACATGCTCATTTAGACTACAATAGACAAATCATTTAGACTACAATAGACATGCTCATTTAGACTACAATAGACATGCTCATTTAGATTACAATAGACATGCTCATTTAGACTACAATAGACATGCTCATTTAGACTTTAATAGACATGCTCATTTAGACTACAATAGACGTGCTCATTATAACTACAATAGACATGCTCATTTAGACTACAATAGACATGCTCATTTAGACTACAATAGACATCTCATTTAGACTACAATAGACATGCTCATTTAGACTTTAATAGACATGCTCATTTAGACTACAATAGACGTGCTCATTTAGACTACAATAGACATGCTCATTTAGACTACAATAGACGTGCTCATTTAGACTACAATAGACATGCTCATTTAGACTACAATAGACATGCTCATTTAGACTACAATAGACATGCTCATTTAGACTACAATAGACATGCTCATTTAGACTACAATAGACATGCTCATTTAGACTACAATAGACATCTCATTTAGACTACAATAGACATGCTCATTTAGACTACAATAGACATGCTCATTTAGACTACAATAGACGTGCTCATTTAGACTACAATAGATATGCTCATTTAGACTACAATAGACGTGCTCATTTAGACTACAATAGACATGCTCATTTCGACTACAATAGACATCTCATTTAGACTGCAATAGACATGCTCATTTAGACTACAATAGACATGCTCATTTAGACTACAATAGTAATGCTCTTTTAGACTACAATAGACATGCTCATTTAGACTACAATAGACGTGCTCATTTAGACTACAATAGACATGCTCATTTAGACTACAATAGACATCTCATTTAGACTACAATAGACGGTCTCATTTAGACTAAAATAGACATGCTCATTTAGACTACAATAGACATCTCATTTAGACTGCAATAGACATGCTCATTTAGACTACAATAGACGTGCTCATTTAGACTACAATAGACATGCACATTTTGACTACAATAGACGTGCTCATTTAGACTACAATAGACATGCTCATTTAGACTACAATAGACATCTCATTCAGACTACAATAAACATGCTCATTTAGACTACAATAGACATGCTCATTTAGACTTCAATAGACGTGCTCATTTAGACTACAATAGACATGCTCATTTAGACTACAATAGACATGCTCATTTAGACTACAATAGACATCTCATTCAGACTACAATAGACATGCTCATTTAGACTTCAATAGACATGCTCATTTAGACTACAATAGACATCTCATTTAGACTACAATAGACATGCTCATATAGACTACAATAGACATGCTCATTTAGACTACAATAGACATCTCATTTAGACTACAATAGACATCTCATTTAGACTACAATAGACATGCTCATTGAGACTACAATAGACATGCTCATTTAGACTACAATAGACGTGCTCATTTAGACTACAATAGAGATGCTCATTTAGACTACAATAGACATCTTATTCAGACTACGATAGACATGCTCATTTAGACTACAATAGACATGTTCATTTAGACTACAATGGACATGCTCTTATAGACTACAATAGGCATGCTCATTTAGACTACAATAGACATGTTCATTTAGACTACAATAGACATGCTCATTTACACTACAATAGACATGCTTATTTAGACTACAATAGACATGCTCATTTAGACTACCATAGACATGCTCATTTAGACTACAATGGACATGCTCATATAGACTACAATAGACATGCTCATTTAGACTACAATAGACATGCTCATATAGACTACAATAGACATGCTCATTTAGACTACAATAGACATGCTCATTTAGACTACAATAGACATCTCATTTAGACTACAATAGACATGCTCATTTAGACTTTAATATACATGCCCATTTGGACTACAATAAACATCTCATTTTGACTACAATAGACATCTCATGTAGACTACAATAGACATGCTCATTTAGACTTTAATGGACATGCTCATTTAGACTACAATAAACATCTCATTTAGACTACAATAGACATGCTCATTTAGACTTTAATAGACATGCTCATTTAGACTACAATAGACATCTCATTTAGACTACAATAGACATGCTCATTTAGACTACAATAGACTTGCTCATATAGACTACAATAGACATGCTCATTTAGACTACAATAGACATGGTCATTTAGACTACAATAGACATGCTCATTTAGACTACAATAGACATGGTCATTTAGACTACAATAGACATGGTCATTTAGACTACAATAGACATGCTCATATGCTCATTTAAACTACAACAGACATGCTCATTTAGACTACAATAAACATGCTCATTTAGACTACAATAGACATGCTCATTAAGACTACAATGGACAAGCTCATATAGACTACAATAGACATGCTCATTCAGACTACAATAGACATGCTCATTTAGACTACAATAGACATGCTCATTTAGACTACAATAGACATTCTCATTTAGACTACAACAGACATGCTCATATAGACTACAATAGACATGCTCATTTAGACTACAATAGACATGCTCATTTATACTACAATAAACATATCATTTAGACTACAATAGACATGCTCATTTAGACTACAATAGACATGCTCATTTAGACTTTTTTAGACATGCTCATTTAGACTACATTAGACATGTTAATTTAGACAACAATAGACATCTCATTTAGACTACAATAGACATGCTCATTTAGACTACAATAATCTCATTCAGACTAAAATAGACATGCCCATTTCGTCATTAATAGACATGATCATTTAGACTACAATAGACATTTCATTTAGACTACAATAGACATCTCATTTAGACCACAATAGACATTTTCATTTAGACTTTAATAGACATGCTCATTTAGACTACAATAGACATCTCATTTAGACTACAATAGACATGCTCATTTAGACTTTAATAGACATGCTCATTTAGACTACAATAGACATCTCATTTAGACTACAATAGACATGCTCATTTAGACTATTTTAGACATGCTCATTTAGACTACATTAGACATGCTAATTTAGACAACAATAGACATCTCATTTAGACTACAATAGACATGCTCATTTAGACTACAATAATCTCATTCAGACTACAATAGACATGCCCATTTCGTCATTAATAGACATGATCATTTAGACTACAATAGACATTTCATTTAGACTACAATAGACATCTCATTTAGACTACAATAGACATGCTCATTTAGACTTTAATTGACATGCTCATTTAGACTACAATAGACATCTCATTCAGACTACAATAGACATGCTCATTTAGACTTCAATAGACATGCTCATTTAGACTACAATAGACATCTCATTTAGACTACAATAGACATGCTCATTTAGACTACAATAGACATGCTCATTTAGACTACAATAGACATCTCATTTAGACTACAATAGACATCTCATTCAGACTACAATAGACATGCTCATTTAGACTACAATAGACATTTCATTTAGACTACAATAGACATCTCATTTAGACTACAATAGACATGCTCATTTAGACTTTAATTGACATGCTCATTTAGACTACAATAGACATCTCATTCAGACTACAATAGACATGCTCATTTAGACTTCAATAGACATGCTCATTTAGACTACAATAGACATCTCATTTAGACTACAATAGACATGCTCATTTAGACTACAATAGACATGCTCATTTAGACTACAATAGACATCTCATTTAGACTACAATAGACATCTCATTCAGACTACAATAGACATGCTCATTTAGAATACAATAGACATGCTCATTTAGACTACAATAGACTTGCTCATACAGACTACAATAGACATGCTCATTTAGACTACAATAGACATGCTCATTTAGACTACATTAGACATGCTAATTTAGACAACAATAGACATCTCATTTAGACTAAAATAGACATGCTCATTTAGACTACAATAATCTCATTCAGACTACAATAGACATGCCCATTTCGTCATTAATAGACATGATCATTTAGACTACAATAGACATTTCATTTAGACTACAATAGACATCTCATTTAGACTACAATAGACATGCTCATTTAGACTACAATAGACTTGCTCATATAGACTACAATAGACATGCTCATTTAGACTACAATAGACATGGTCATTTAGACTACAATAGACATGCTCATATGCTCATTTAAACTACAATAGACATGCTCATTTAGACTACAATAGACATGCTCATTTAGACTACAATAGACATGCTCATTTAGACTACAATGGACAAGCTCATATAGACTACAATAGACATGCTCATTCAGACTACAATAGACATGCTCATTTAGACTACAATAGACATGCTCATTTAGACTACAATAGACATTCTCATTTAGACTGCAACAGACATGCTCATATAGACTACTATAGACATGCTCATTTAGACTACAATAGACATGCTCATTTAGACTACAATAGACATATCATTTAGACTACAATAGACATGCTCATTTAGACTTTAATAGACATGCTCATTTAGACTACAATAGACATCTCATTTAGACTACAATAGACATGCTCATTTAGACTTTAATAGACATGCTCATTGAGACTACAATAGACATCTCATTTAGACTACAATAGACATGCTCATTTAGACTTTTTTAGACGTGCTCATTTAGACTACATTAGACATGCTAATTTAGACAACAATAGAAATCTCATTTAGACTACAATAGACATGCTCATTTAGACTACAATAATCTCATTCAGACTACAATAGACATGCCCATTTCGTCATTAATAGACATGATCATTTAGACTACAATAGACATCTCATTTAGACTACAATAGACATCTCATTTAGACTACAATAGACATGCTCATTTAGACTTTAATTGACATGCTCATTTAGACTACAATAGACATCTCATTCAGACTACAATAGACATGCTCATTTAGACTTCAATAGACATGCTCATTTAGACTACAATAGACATCTCATTTAGACTACAATAGACATGCTCATTTAAACTACAATAGACATGCTCATTTAGACTACAATAGACATCTCATTTAGACTACAATAGACATCTCATTTAGACTACAGTAGACATGCTCATTTAGACTACAATAGACTTGCTCATTTAGACTACAATAGACGTGCTCATTTAGACTACAATAGAGATGCTCATTTAGACTACAATAGACATCTCATTCCAACTACAATAGACATGCTCATTTAGACTACAATAGACATGTTCATTTAGACTACAATGGACATGCTCATATAGACTACAATATACATGCTCATTTAGACTACAATAGACATCTCATTTAGACTACAATAGACATCTCATTTAGACTACAATAGACATCTCATTTAGACTACAATAGACGTGCTCATTTAGACTACAATAGAGATGCTCATTTAGACTACAATAGACATCTCATTCAGACTACAATAGACATGCTCATTTAGACTACAATTGACATGTGCATTTAGACTACAATGGACATGCTAATATAGACTACAATAGACATGCTCATTTAGACTACAATAGACATGTTCATTTAGACTACAATAGACATGCTCATTTAAACTACAATAGACATGCTTATTTAGACTACAATAGACATGCTAATTTAGACTACCATAGACATGCTCATTTAGACTACAATGGACATGCTCATATAGACTACAATAGACATGCTCATTTAGACTACAATAGACATGCTCATATAGACTACAATAGACATGCTCATTTAGACTACAATAGACATGCTCATTTAGACTACAATAGACATCTCATTTAGACTGCAATAGACATGCTAATTTAGACAACAATAGACATCTCATTCAGACTACAATAGACGTGCTCATATAGACTACAATAGACATGCTCATTTAAACTACAATAGACATGCTTATTTAGACTACAATGGACATGCTCATATAGACTACAAAAGACATGCTCATTTAGACTACAATAGACATGCTCATTTAGACTACAATAGACATCTCATTTAGACTGCAATAGACATGCTAATTTAGACAACAATAGACATCTCATTCAGACTACAATAGACATGCTTATTTAGACTTTAATAGACATGCACATTCAGACTACAATAGACATCTCATTTAGACTACAATAGACATGCTCATTTAGACTTCAATAGACATGCCCATTTAGACTACAATAGACATCTCATTTTGACTACAATAGACATCTCATGTAGACTACAATAGACATGCTCATTTAGACTTTTATAGACATGCTCATTTAGACTACAATAGACATCTCATTTAGACTACAATAGACATGCTCATTTAGACTTTAATAGACATGCTCATTTAGACTACAATAGACATCTCATTTAGACTACAATAGACATGCTCATTTAGACTACAATGGACAAGCTCATATAGACTACAATAGTCATGCTCATTCAGACTACAATAGACATGCTCATGTAGACTACAATAGACATGCTCATTTAGACTTTAATAGCCATGCTCATTTAGACTACAATAGACATCTCATTTAGACTACAATAGCCATGCTCATTTAGACTTTAATAGACATGCTCATTTAGACTACAATAGACATCTCATTTAGACTACAATAGACATGCTCATTTAGACTACAATGGACAAGCTCATATAGACTACAATAGACATGCTCATTCAGACTACAATAGACATGCTCATTTAGACTACAATAGACATGGTCATTTAGACTACAATAGACATGCTCATATGCTCATTTAAACTACAATAGACATGCTCATTCAGACTACAATAGACATGCTCATTTAGATTACAATAGACATGCTCATTTAGACTACAATGGACAAGCTCATATAGACTACAATAGACATGCTCATTCAGACTACAATGGACAAGCTCATATAGACTACAATAGACATGCTCATTTAGACAACAATAGACATGCTCATTTAGACTACAATAGACAAATCATTTAGACTACAATAGACATGCTCATTTAGACTACAATAGACATGCTCATTTAAATTACAATAGACATGCTCATTTAGACTACAATAGACATGCTCATTTAGACTTTAATAGACATGCTCATTTAGACTACAATAGACGTGCTCATTATAACTACAATAGACATGCTCATTTAGACTACAATAGACATGCTCATTTAGACTACAATAGACATCTCATTTAGACTACAATAGACATGCTCATTTAGACTTTAATAGACATGCTCATTTGGACTTCAATAGACATCTCATTTAGACTACAATAGACATCTCATTTAGACTACAATAGATATGCTCATTTAGACTACAATAGACATGCTCATTTAGACTACAATAGACATGCTCATTTAGACTACAATAGACATGCTCATTTAGACTACAATAGACATGCTCATTTAGACTACAATAGACATGCTCATTTAGACTACAATAGACATGCTCATTTAGACTACAATAGACATGCTCATTTAGACTACAATAGACATGCTCATTTAGACTACAATAGACATGCTCATTTAGACTACAATAGACATGCTCATTTAGACTACAATAGACATGCTCATTTAGACTACAATAGACATCTCATTTAGACTACAATAGACATGCTCATTTAGACTACAATAGACATGCTCATTTAGACTACAATAGACATGCTCATTTAGACTGCAATAGACATGCTCATTTAGACTACAATAGACATGCTCATTTAGACTACAATAGAGGTGCTCATTTAGACTACAATAGACATGCTAATTTCGACTACAATAGACATCTCATTTAGACTACAATAGACGTGCTCATTTAGACTACAATAGACATGCTCATTTCGACTACAATAGACATCTCATTTAGACTACAATAGACATCTCATTTAGACTTCAATAGATATGCTCATTTAGACTACAATAGACATGCTCATTTAGACTACAATAGACGTGCTCATTTAGACTACAATAGACATGCTCATTTAGACTACAATAGACGTGCTCATTTAGACTACAATAGACATGCTCATTTCGACTACAATAGACATCTCATTTAGACTACAATAGACGTGCTCATTTAGACTACAATAGACATGCTCATTTCGACTACAATATACATCTCATTTAGACTACAATAGACATCTCATTTAGACTACAATAGATATGCTCATTTAGACTACAATAGACATGCTCATTTAGACTACAATAGACGTGCTCATTTAGACTACAATAGACATGCTCATTTAGACTACAATAGACGTGCTCATTTAGACTACAATAGACATGCTCATTTCGACTACAATAGATATCTCATTTAGACTACAATAGACATGCTCATTTAGACTACAATAAACGTGCTCATTTAGACTACAATAGACATGCTCATTTAGACTACAATAGACATCTCATTTAGACTGCAATAGACATGCACATTTAGACTACAACAGACGTGCTCATTTAGACTACGAAAGACATGCTCATTTAGACTACAATAGACATCTCATTCAGACTACAATAAACATGCTCATTTAGACTACAATAGACATGCTCATTCAGACTTCAATAGACGTGCTCATTTAGACTACAATAGACATGCCCATTTAGACTACAATAGACATGCTCATTTAGACTACAATAGACATCTCATTCAGACTACAATAGACATGTTCATTTAGACTTCAATAGACATGCTCATTTAGACTACAATAGACATCTCATTTAGACTACAATAGACATGCTCATTTAGACTACAATAGACATGCTCATTTAGACTACAATAGACATCTCATTTAGACTACAATAGACATCTCATTTAGACTACAATAGACATGCTCATTTAGACTACAATAGACATGCTCATTTAGACTACAATAGACGTGCTCATTTAGACTACAATAGAGATGCTCATTTAGACTACAATAGAAATCTCATTCAGACTACAATAGACATGCTCATTTAGACTACAATAGAAATGTTCATTTAGACTACAATGGACATGCTCATATAGACTACAATAGACATGCTCATTTAGACTACAATAGACGTATTTATTTAGACTACAATAGACATGCTCATTTAAACTACAATAGACATGCTTATTTAGACTACAATAGACATGCTCATTTAGACTACAATAGACATGCTCATTTAGACTTTAATAGACATGCTCATTTAGACTTCAATAGACATCTCATTTAGACTACAATAGACATCTAATTTAGACTACAATAGATATGCTCATTTAGACTACAATAGACATGCTCATTTAGACTACAATAGACGTGCTCATTTAGACTTCAATAGACATGCTCATTTAGACTACAATAGACATCTCATTCAGACTACAATATACATGCTCATTTAGACTTCAATAGACATGCCCATTTAGACTACAATAGACATCTCATTTAGACTACAATAGACATGCTCATTTAGACTACAATAGACATGCTCATTTAGACTACAATAGACATCTCATTTAGACTACAATAGACACCTCATTTAGACTACAATAGACATGCTCATTTAGACTACAATAGACATGCTCATTTAGACTACAATAGACGTGCTCATTTAGACTACAATAGAGATGCTCATTTAGACTACAATAGACATCTCATTCAGACTACAATAGAAATGCTCATTTAGACTACAATAGACATGTTCATTTAGACTACAATGGACATGCTCATATAGACTACAATAGACATGCTCATTTAGACTACAATAGACATGTTCATTTAGACTACAATAGACATGCTCATTTAAACTACAATAGACATGCTTATTTAGACTACAATAGACATGCTCATTCAGACTACAATAGACATGCTCATTTAGACTACAATAGACATGGTCATTTAGACTACAATAGACATGCTCATATGCTCATTTAAACTACAATAGACATGCTCATTCAGACTACAATAGACATGCTCACTTAGATTACAATAGACATGCTCATTTAGACTACAATGGACAAGCTCATATAGACTACAATAGACATGCTCATTCAGACTACAATAGACATGCTCATTTAGACTACAATAGACATGCTCATTTAGACTACAATAGACATTGCCATTTAGACTACAACAGACATGCTCATATAGACTACAATAGACATGCTCATTTAGACAACAATAGACATGCTCATTTAGACTACAATAGACAAATCATTTAGACTACAATACACATGCTCATTTAGACTACAATAGACATGCTCATTTAGATTACAATAGACATGCTCATTTAGACTACAATAGACATGCTCATTTAGACTTTAATAGACATGCTCATTTAGACTACAATAGACGTGCTCATTATAACTACAATAGACATGCTCATTTAGACTACAATTGACATGCTCATTTAGACTACAATAGACATCTCATTCAGACTACAATAGACATGCTCATTTAGACTACAATAGACATGCTCATTTGGACTTCAATAGACATCTCATTTAGACTGCAATAGACATGCTCATTTAGACTACAATAGACGTGCTCATTTAGACTACAATAGACATGCTCATTTAGACTACAATAGACGTGCTCATTTAGACTACAATAGACATGCTCATTTAGACTACAATAGACATCTCATTTAGACTACAATAGACATGCTCATTTAGACTACAATAAACGTGCTCATTTAGACTACAATAGACATGCTCATTTAGACTACAATAGACATCTCATTTAGACTACAATAGACGGTCTCATTTAGACTAAAATAGACATGCTCATTTAGACTACAATAGACATCTCATTTAGACTTTAATAGACATGCTCATTTGGACTTCAATAGACATCTCATTTAGACTGCAATAGACATGCTCATTTAGACTACAATAGACGTGCTCATTTAGACTACAATAGACATGCTCATTTAGACTACAATAGACGTGCTCATTTAGACTACAATAGACATGCTCATTTAGACTACAATAGACATCTCATTTAGACTACAATAGACATGCTCATTTAGACTACAATAAACGTGCTCATTTAGACTACAATAGACATGCTCATTTAGACTACAATAGACATCTCATTTAGACTACAATAGACGGTCTCATTCAGACTAAAATAGACATGCTCATTTAGACTACAATAGACATGCTCATTTAGACTACAATAGACATCTCATTTAGACTACAATAGACACCTCATTTAGACTACAATAGACATGCTCATTTAGACTACAATAGACATGCTCATTTAGACTACAATAGACGTGCTCATTTAGACTACAATAGAGATGCTCATTTAGACTACAATAGACATCTCATTCAGACTACAATAGAAATGCTCATTTAGACTACAATAGACATGTTCATTTAGACTACAATGGACATGCTCAGATAGACTACAATAGACATGCTCATTTAGACTACAATAGACATGTTCATTTAGACTACAATAGACATGCTCATTTAAACTACAATAGACATGCTTATTTAGACTACAATAGATATGCTCATTCAAACTACAATAGACATGCTCATTTAGACTACAATAGACATGGTCATTTAGACTACAATAGACATGCTCATATGCTCATTTAAACTACAATAGACATGCTCATTCAGACTACAATAGACATGCTCATTTAGATTACAATAGACATGCTCATTTAGACTACAATGGACAAGCTCATATAGACTACAATAGACATGCTCATTCAGACTACAATAGACATGCTCATTTAGACTACAATAGACATGCTCATTTAGACTACAATAGACATTGTCATTTAGACTACAACAGACATGCTCATATAGACTACAATAGACATGCTCATTTAGACAACAATAGACATGCTCATTTAGACTACAATAGACAAATCATTTGGAATACAATACACATGCTCATTTAGACTACAATAGACATGCTCATTTAGATTACAATAGACATGCTCATTTAGACTACAATAGACATGCTCATTTAGACTTTAATAGACATGCTCATTTAGACTACAATAGACGTGCTCATTATAACTACAATAGACATGCTCATTTAGACTACAATTGACATGCTCATTTAGACTACAATAGACATCTCATTCAGACTACAATAGACATGCTCATTTAGACTACAATAGACATGCTCATTTGGACTTCAATAGACATCTCATTTAGACTGCAATAGACATGCTCATTTAGACTACAATAGACGTGCTCATTTAGACTACAATAGACATGCTCATTTAGACTACAATAGACGTGCTCATTTAGACTACAATAGACATGCTCATTTAGACTACAATAGACATCTCATTTAGACTACAATAGACATGCTCATTTAGACTACAATAAACGTGCTCATTTAGACTACAATAGACATGCTCATTTAGACTACAATAGACATCTCATTTAGACTACAATAGACGGTCTCATTTAGACTAAAATAGACATGCTCATTTAGACTACAATAGACATCTCATTTAGACTTTAATAGACATGCTCATTTGGACTTCAATAGACATCTCATTTAGACTGCAATAGACATGCTCATTTAGACTACAATAGACGTGCTCATTTAGACTACAATAGACATGCTCATTTAGACTACAATAGACGTGCTCATTTAGACTACAATAGACATGCTCATTTAGACTACAATAGACATCTCATTTAGACTACAATAGACATGCTCATTTAGACTACAATAAACGTGCTCATTTAGACTACAATAGACATGCTCATTTAGACTACAATAGACATCTCATTTAGACTAGAATAGACGGTCTCATTTAGACTAAAATAGACATGCTCATTTAGACTACAATAGACATCTCATTTAGACTGTAATAGACATGCTCATTTAGACTACAATAGATGTGCTCATTTAGACTACAATAGACATGCACATTTAGACTACAATAGACGTGCTCATTTAGACTACAATAGACATGCTCATTTAGACTACAATAGACATCTCATTCAAACTACAATAAACATGCTCATTTAGACTACAATAGACATGCTCATTTAGACTTCAATAGACGTGCTCATTTAGACTACAATAGACATGCCCATTTAGACTACAATAGACATGCTCATTTAGACTACAATAGACATCTCATTCAGACTACAATAGACATGTTCATTTAGACTTCAATAGACATGCTCATTTAGACTACAATAGACATCTCATTTAGACTACAATAGACATGCTCATTTAGACTACAATAGACATGCTCATTTAGACTACAATAGACATCTCATTTAGACTACAATAGACATCTCATTTAGACTACAATAGACATGCTCATTTAGACTACAATGGACATGCTCATATAGACTACAATAGACATGCTCATTTAGACTACAATAGACGTATTCATTTAGACTACAATAGACATGCTCATTTAAACTACAATAGACATGCTTATTTAGACTACAATAGACATGCTCATTTAGACTACAATAGACATGCTCATTTAGACTTTAATAGACATTCTCATTTAGACTTCAATAGACATCTCATTTAGACTACAATAGACATCTCATTTAGACTACAATAGATATGCTCATTTCGACTACAATAGACATGCTCATTTAGACTACAATAGACGTGCTCATTTAGACTTCAATAGACATGCTCATTTAGACTACAATAGACATCTCATTCAGACTACAATAGACATGCTCATTTAGACTTCAATAGACATGCTCATTTAGACTACAATAGACATCTCATTTAGACTACAATAGACCTGCTCATTTAGACTACAATAGACATGCTCATTTAGACTACAATAGACATCTCATTTAGACTACAATAGACACCTCATTAAGACTACAATAGACATGCCAATTTAGACTACAATAGACATGCTCATTTAGACTACAATAGACGGGCTCATTTAGACTACAATAGAGATGCTCATTTAGACTACAATAGACATCTCATTCAGACTACAATAGACATGCTCATTTAGACTACAATAGACATGTTCATTTAGACTACAATGGACATGCTCATATAGACTCCAATAGACATGCTCATTTAGACTACAATAGACATGTTCATTTAGACTACAATAGACATGCTCATTTAAACTACAATAGACATGCTTATTTAGACTATAATAGACATGCTCATTTAGACTACAATAGACATGCTCATTTAGACTGCAATGGACATGCTCATATAGACTACAATAGACATGCTCATTTAGACTACAATAGACATGCTCATTTAGACTACAATAGACATCTCATTTAGACTGCAATAGACATGCTAATTTAGACCACAATAGACATCTCATTCAGACTACAATAGACATGCTTATTTAGACTTTAATAGACATGCTCATTTAGACTACAATAGACATCTAATTTAGACTACAATAGACATGCTCATTTAGACTTTAATAGACATGCCCATTTAGACTACAATAGACATCTCATTTTGACTACAATTGACATCTCATGTAGACTACAATAGACATGCTCATTTAGACTTTAATAGACATGCTCATTTAGACTACAATAGACATCTCATTTAGACTACAATAGACATGCTCATTTAGACTTTAATAGACATGCTCATTTAGACTACAATAGACATCTCATTTAGACTACAATAGACATGCTCATTTAGACTACAATGGACAAGCTCATATAGACTACAATAGCCATGCTCATTCAGACTACAATAGACATGCTCATGTAGACTACAATAGACATGCTCATTTAGACTTTAATAGACATGCTCATTTAGACTACAATAGACATCTCATTTAGACTACAATAGACATGCTCATTTAGACTTTAATAGACATGCTCATTTAGACTACAATAGACATCTCATTTAGACTACAATAGACATGCTCATTTAGACTACAATGGACAAGCTCAAATAGACTACAATAGCCATGCTCATTCAGACTACAATAGACATGCTCATGTAGACTACAATAGACATGCTCATTTAGACTTTAATAGACATGCTCATTTAGACTACAATAGACATCTCATTTAGACTACAATAGACATGCTCATTTAGACTTTAATAGACATGCTCATTTAGACTACAATAGACATCTCATTTAGACTACAATAGACATGCTCATTTAGACTTTAATAGACATGCTCATTTAGACTACAATAGACATCTCATTTAGACTACAATAGACATGCTCATTTAGACTACAATAGACGTGCTCATTTAGACTACAATAGACATGCTCATTTAGACTACAATAGACATGCTCATTTAGACTTTAATAGACATGCTCATTTAGACTACAATAGACATCTCATTTAGACTGCAATAGACATGCTCATTTAGACTACAATAGACGTGCTCATTTAGACTACAATAGACATGCTCATTTAGACTACAATAGACATGCTCATTTAGACTACAATAGACGTGCTCATTTAGACTACAATAGACATGCTCATTTAGACTACAATAGACGTGCTCATTTAGACTACAATACACATGCTCATTTCGACTACAATAGACATCTCATTTAGACTGCTATAGACATGCTCATTTAGACTACAATAGACATATTCATTTAGACTACAATAGTAATGCTCTTTTAGACTACAATAGACATGCTCATTTAGACTACAATAGACGGGCTTATTTAGACTACAATAGACATGCTCATTTAGACTACAATAGACATCTCATTTAGACTACAATAGACGGTCTCATTTAGACTAAAATAGACATGCTCATTTAGACTACAATAGACATCTCATTTAGACTGCAATAGACATGCTCATTTAGACTACAATAGACGTGCTCATTTAGACTACAATAGACATGCACATTTAGACTACAATAGACGTGCTCATTTAGACTACAATAGAGATGCTCATTTAGACTACAATAGACATCTTATTCAGACTAAAATAGACATGCTCATTTAGACTACAATAGACATGTTCATTTAGACTACAATGGACATGCTCATATAGACTACAATAGACATGCTCATTTAGACTACAATAGACATGTTCATTTAGACTACAATAGACATGCTCATTTAAACTACAATAGACATGCTTATTTAGACTACAATAGACATGCTCATTTAGACTACAATAGACATCTCATTTAGACTACAATAGACATGCTCAGACTTTAATAGACATGCTCATTTAGACTTCAATAGACATCTCATTTAGACTACAATAGACATCTCATTTAGACTACAATAGATATGCTCATTTAGACTACAATAGACATGCTCATTTAGACTACAATAGACGTGCTCATTTAGACTTCAATAGACATGCTCATTTAGACTACAATAGACATCTCATTCAGACTACAATAGACATGCTCATTTAGACTTCAATAGACATGCTCATTTAGACTACAATAGACATCTCATTTAGACTACAATAGACATGCTCATTTAGACTACAATAGACATGCTCATTTAGACTACAATAGACATCTCATTTAGCCTACAATAGACACCTCATTTAGACTACAATAGACATGCTCATTTAGACTACAATAGACATGCTCATTTAGACTACAATAGACGTGCTCATTTAGACTACAATAGAGATGCTCATTTAGACTACAATAGACATCTCATTCAGACTACAATAGACATGCTCATTTAGACTACAATAGACATGTTCATTTAGACTACAATAGACATGCTCATATAGACTACAATAGACATGCTCATTTAGACTACAATAGACATGTTCATTTAGACTACAATAGACATGCTCATTTAAACTACAATAGACATGCTTATTTAGACTACAATAGACATGCTCATTTAGACTACAATAGACATGCTCATTTAGACTGCAATGGACATGCTCATATAGACTACAATAGACATGCTCATTTAGACTACAATAGACATGCTCATTTAGACTACAATAGACATCTCATTTAGACTGCAATAGACATGCTAATTTAGACCACAATAGACATCTCATTCAGACTACAATAGACATCTCATTTAGACTACAATAGACAGTCTCATTTAGACTAAAATAGACATGCTCATTTAGACTGCAATAGACATGCTCATTTAGACTACAATAGACGTGCTCATTTAGACTACAATAGACATGCACATTTAGACTACAATAGACGTGCTCATTTAGACTACAATAGACATGCTCATTTAGACTACAATAGACATCTCATTCAGACTACAATAGACATGCTCATTTAGACTACAATAGACATGCTCATTTAGACTTCAATAGACGTGCTCATTTAGACTACAATAGACATGCTCATTTAGACTACAATAGACATGCTCGTTTAGACTACAATAGACATCTCATTCAGACTACAATAGACATGCTCATTTAGACTTCAATAGACATGCTCATTTAGACTACAATAGACATCTCATTTAGACTACAATAGATATGCTCATTTAGACTACAATAGACATGCTCATTTAGACTACAATAGACATCTCATTTAGACTACAATAGACATCTCATTTAGACTACAATAGACATGCTCATTTAGACTACAATAGACATGCTCATTTAGACTACAATAGACGTGCTCATTTAGACTACAATAGAGATGCTCATTTAGACTACAATAGACATCTTATTCAGACTACAATAGACATGCTCATTTAGACAACAATAGACATGTTCATTTAGACTACAATGGACATGCTCATATAGACTACAATAGACATGCTCATTTAGACTACAATAGACATGTTCATTTAGACTACAATAGACATGCTCATTTAAACTACAATAGACATGCTTATTTAGACTACAATAGACATGCTCATTTAGACTACAATAGACATCTCATTTAGACTACAATAGACATGCTCATTTAGACTTTAATAGACATGCTCATTTAGACTTCAATAGACATCTCATTTAGACTACAATAGACATCTCATTTAGACTACAATAGATATGCTCATTTAGACTACAATAGACATGCTCATTTAGACTACAATAGACGTGCTCATTTAGACTTCAATAGACATGCTCATTTAGACTACAATAGACATCTCATTCAGACTAAAATAGACATGCTCATTTAGACTTCAATAGACATGCTCATTTAGACTACAATAGACATCTCATTTAGACTACAATAGACATGCTCATTTAGACTACAATAGACATGCTCATTTAGACTACAGTAGACATCTCATTTAGACTACAATAGACACCTCATTTAGACTACAATAGACATGCTCATTTAGACTACAATAGACATGCTCATTTAGACTACAATAGACGTGCTCATTTAGACTACAATAGAGATGCTCATTTAGACTACAATAGACATCTCATTCAGACTACAATAGACATGCTCATTTAGACTACAATAGACATGTTCATTTAGACTACAATGGACATACTCATATAGACTACAATAGACATGCTCATTCAGACTACAATAGACATGTTCATTTAGACTACAATAGACATGCTCATTTAAACTACAATAGACATGCTTATTTAGACTACAATAGACATGCTCATTTAGACTACAATAGACATGCTCATTTAGACTGCAATGGACATGCTCATATAGACTACAATAGACATGCTCATTTAGACTACAATAGACATGCTCATTTAGACTACAATAGACATCTCATTTAGACTGCAATAGACATGCTAATTTAGACCACAATAGACATCTCATTCAGACTACAATAGACATGCTTATTTAGACTTTAATAGACATGCTCATTTAGACTACAATAGACATCTCATTTAGACTACATTAGACATGCTCATTTAGACTTTAATAGACATGCCCATTTAGACTACAATAGACATCTCATTTTGACTACAATAGACATCTCATGTAGACTACAATAGACATGCTCATTTAGACTTTAATAGACATGCTCATATAGACTACAATAGACATCTCATTTAGACTACAATAGACATGCTCATTTAGACTTTAATAGACATGCTCATTTGAACTACAATAGACATCTCATTTAGACTACAATAGACATGCTCATTTAGACTACAATGGACAAGCTCATATAGACTACAATAGCCATGCTCATTCAGACTACAATAGACATGCTCATGTAGACTACAATAGACATGCTCATTTAGACTTTAATAGACATGCTCATTTAGACTACAATAGACATCTCATTTAGACTACAATAGACATGCTCATTTAGACTTTAATAGACATGCTCATTTAGACTACAATAGACATGGTCATTTAGACTACAATAGACATGGTCATTTAGACTAGAATGGACAAGCTCATATAGACTACAATAGACATGCTCATTCAGACTACAATAGACATGCTCATTTAGACTACAATAGACATGGTCATTTAGACTACAATAGACATGCTCATATGCTCATTTAAACTACAATAGACATGCTCATTTAGACTACAATAGACATGCTCATTTAGACTACAATAGACATGCTCATTTAGACTACAATGGACAAGCTCATATAGACTACAATAGACATGCTCATTCAGACTACAATAGACATGCTCATTTAGACTACAATAGACATGCTCATTTAGACTACAATAGACATGCTCATTTAGACTACAACAGACATGCTCATATAGACTACTATAGACATGCTCATTTAGACTACAATAGACATGCTCATTTAGACTACAATAGACAAATCATTTAGACTACAATAGACATGCTCATTTAGACTACAATAGACATGCTCATTTAGATTACAATAGACATGCTCATTTAGACTACAATAGACATGCTCATTTAGACTTTAATAGACATGCTCATTTAGACTACAATAGACGTGCTCATTATAACTACAATAGACATGCTCATTTAGACTACAATAGACATGCTCATTTAGACTACAATAGACATCTCATTTAGACTACAATAGACATGCTCATTTAGACTTTAATAGACATGCTCATTTAGACTACAATAAACATCTCATTTAGACTACAATAGACATGCTCATTTAGACTACAATAGACATGCTCATTTAGACTACAATAGACGTGCTCATTTAGACTACAATAGACATCTCATTTAGACTACAATAGATATGCTCATTTTGACTACAATAGACATGCTCATTTAGACTACAATAGACGTGCTCATTTAGACTTCAATAGACATGCTCATTTAGACTACAATAGACATCTCATTCAGACTACAATAGACATGCTCATTTAGACTACAATAGACATGCTCATTTAGACTACAATAGACATCTCATTTAGACTACAATAGACACCTCATTTAGACTACAATAGACATGCTCATTTAGACTTCAATAGACATGCTCATTTAGACTACAATAGACATCTCATTTAGACTACAATAGACATGCTCATTTAGACTACAATAGACATGCTCATTTAGACTACAATAGACATCTCATTTAGACTACAATAGACACCTCATTTAGACTACAATAGACATGCTCATTTAGACTACAATAGACATGCTCATTTAGACTACAATAGACGTGCTCATTTAGACTACAATAGAGATGCTCATTTAGACTACAATAGACATCTCATTCAGACTACAATAGACATGCTCATTTAGACTACAATAGACATGTTCATTTAGACTACAATAGACATGCTCATATAGACTACAATAGACATGCTCATTTAGACTACAATAGACATGTTCATTTAGACTACAATAGACATGCTCATTTAAACTACAATAGACATGCTTATTTAGACTACAATAGACATGCTCATTTAGACTACAATAGACATGCTCATTTAGACTGCAATGGACATGCTCATATAGACTACAATAGACATGCTCATTTAGACTACAATAGACATGCTCATTTAGACTACAATAGACATCTCATTTAGACTGCAATAGACATGCTAATTTAGACCACAATAGACATCTCATTCAGACTACAAAAGACATCTCTTTTAGACTACAGTAGACGGTCTCATTTAGACTAAAATAGACATGCTCATTTAGACTACAATAGACATCTCATTTAGACTGCAATAGACATGCTCATTTAGACTACAATAGACGTGCTCATTTAGACTACAATAGACATGCACATTTAGACTACAATAGACGTGCTCATTTAGACTACAATAGAAATGCTCATTTAGACTACAATAGACATCTCATTCAGACTACAATAAACATGCTCATTTAGACTACAATAGACATGCTCATTTAGACTTCAATAGACGTGCTCATTTAGACTACAATAGACATGCTCATTTAGACTACAATAGACATGCTCGTTTAGACTACAATAGACATCTCATTCAGACTACAATAGACATCTCATTTAGACTACAATAGACATGCTCATTTAGACTTCAATAGACATGCTCATTTAGACTACAATAGACATCTCATTTAGACTACAATAGATATGCTCATTTAGACTACAATAGACATGCTCATTTAGACTACAATAGACATCTCATTTAGACTACAATAGACATGCTCATTTAGACTACAATAGACATCTCATTTAGACTGCAATAGACATGCTAATTTAGACCACAATAGACATCTCATTCAGACTACAAAAGACATCTCATTTAGACTACAATAGACGGTCTCATTTAGACTAAAATAGACATGCTCATTTAGACTACAATAGACATCTCATTTAGACTGCAATAGACATGCTCATTTAGACTACAATAGACGTGCTCATTTAGACTACAATAGACATGCACATTTAGACTACAATAGACGTGCTCATTTAGACTACAATAGAAATGCTCATTTAGACTACAATAGACATCTCATTCAGACTACAATAAACATGCTCATTTAGACTACAATAGACATGCTCATTTAGACTTCAATAGACGTGCTCATTTAGACTACAATAGACATGCTCATTTAGACTACAATAGACATGCTCGTTTAGACTACAATAGACATCTCATTCAGACTACAATAGACATCTCATTTAGACTACAATAGACATGCTCATTTAGACTTCAATAGACATGCTCATTTAGACTACAATAGACATCTCATTTAGACTACAATAGATATGCTCATTTAGACTACAATAGACATGCTCATTTAGACTACAATAGACATCTCATTTAGACTACAATTGACATCTCAATCAGACTACAATAGACATGCTCATTTAGACCACAATAGACATGCTCATTTAGACTACAATAGACGTGCTCATTTAGACTACAATAGAGATGCTCATTTAGACTACAATAGACATCTTATTCAGACTACAATAGACATGCTCATTTAGACAACAATAGACATGTTCATTTAGACTACAATGGACATGCTCATATAGACTACAATAGACATGCTCATTTAGACTACAATAGACATGTTCATTTAGACTACAATAGACATGCTCATTTAAACTACAATAGACATGCTTATTTAGACTACAATAGACATGCTCATTTAGACTACAATAGACATCTCATTTAGACTACAATAGACATGCTCATTTAGACTTTAATAGACATGCTCATTTAGACTTCAATAGACATCTCATTTAGACTACAATAGACATCTCATTTAGACTACAATAGATATGCTCATTTAGACTACAATAGACATGCTCATTTAGACTACAATAGACGTGCTCATTTAGACTTCAATAGACATGCTCATTTAGACTACAATAGACATCTCATTCAGACTACAATAGACATGCTCATTTAGACTTCAATAGACATGCTCATTTAGACTACAATAGACATCTCATTTAGACTACAATAGACATGCTCATTTAGACTACAATAGACATGCTCATTTAGACTACAATAGACATCTCATTTAGACTACAATAGACACCTCATTTAGACTACAATAGACATGCTCATTTAGACTACAATAGACATGCTCATTTAGACTACAATAGACGTGCTCATTTAGACTACAATAGAGATGCTCATTTAGACTACAATAGACATCTCATTCAGACTACAATAGACATGCTCAATTAGACTACAATAGACATGTTCATTTAGACTACAATGGACATGCTCATATAGACTACAATAGACATGCTCATTTAGACTACAATAGACATGTTCATTTAGACTACAATAGACATGCTCATTTAAACTACAATAGACATGATTATTTAGATTACAATAGACATGCTCATTTAGACTACAATAGACATGCTCATTTAGACTGCAATGGACATGCTCATATAGACTACAATAGACATGCTCATTTAGACTACAATAGACATGCTCATTTAGACTACAATAGACATCTCATTTAGACTGCAATAGACATGCTAATTTAGACCACAATAGACATCTCATTCAGACTACAATAGACATGCTTATTTAGACTTTAATAGACATGCTCATTTAGACTACAATAGACATCTCATTTAGACTACATTAGACATGCTCATTTAGACTTTAATAGACATGCCCATTTAGACTACAATAGACATCTCATTTTGACTACAATAGACATCTCATATAGACTACAATAGACATGCTCATTTAGACTTTAATAGACATGCTCATTTAGACTACAATAGACATCTCATTTAGACTACAATAGACATGCTCATTTAGACTTTAATAGACATGCTCATTTGAACTACAATAGACATCTCATTTAGACTACAATAGACATGCTCATTTAGACTACAATGGACAAGCTCATATAGACTACAATAGCCATGCTCATTCAGACTACAATAGACATGCTCATGTAGACTACAATAGACATGCTCATTTAGACTTTAATAGACATGCTCATTTAGACTACAATAGACATCTCATTTAGACTACAATAGACATGCTCATTTAGACTTTAATAGACATGCTCATTTAGACTACAATAGACATCTCATTTAGACTAAAATAGACATGGTCATTTACACTAGAATGGACAAGCTCATATAGACTACAATAGACATGCTCATTCAGACTACAATAGACATGCTCATTTAGACTACAATAGACATGGTCCATTTAGACTACAATAGACATGCTCATATGCTCATTTAAACTACAATAGACATGCTCATTTAGACTACAATAGACATGCTCATTTAGACTACAATAGACATGCTCATTTAGACTACAATGGACAAGCTCATATAGACTACAATAGACATGCTCATTCAGACTACAATAGACATGCTCATTTAGACTACAATAGACATGCTCATTTAGACTACAATAGACATGCTCATTTAGACTACAACAGATATGCTCATATAGACTACTATAGACATGCTCATTTAGACTACAATAGACATGCTCATTTAGACTACAATAGACAAATCATTTAGACTACAATAGACATGCTCATTTAGACTACAATAGACATGCTCATTTAGATTACAATAGACATGCTCATTTAGACTACAATAGACATGCTCATTTAGACTTTAATAGACATGCTCATTTAGACTACAATAGACGTGCTCATTATAACTACAATAGACATGCTCATTTAGACTACAATAGACATGCTCATTTAGACTACAATAGACATCTCATTTAGACTACAATAGACATGCTCATTTAGACTTTAATAGACATGCTCATTTAGACTACAATAGACGTGCTCATTTAGACTACAATAGACATGCTCATTTAGACTACAATAGACGTGCTCATTTAGACTACAATAGACATGCTCATTTAGACTACAATAGACATGCTCATTTAGACTACAATAGACATGCTCATTTAGACTACAATAGACATGCTCATTTAGACTACAATAGACATGCTCATTTAGACTACAATAGACATCTCATTTAGACTACAATAGACATGCTCATTTAGACTACAATAGACATGCTCATTTAGACTACAATAGACGTGCTCATTTAGACTACAATAGACATGCTCATTTAGACTACAATAGACGTGCTCATTTAGACTACAATAGACATGCTCATTTCGACTACAATAGACATCTCATTTAGACTGCAATAGACATGCTCATTTAGACTACAATAGACATGCTCATTTAGACTACAATAGTAATGCTCTTTTAGACTACAATAGACATGCTCATTTAGACTACAATAGACGTGCTCATTTAGACTACAATAGACATGCTCATTTAGACTACAATAGACATCTCATTTAGACTACAATAGACGGTCTCATTTAGACTAAAATAGACATGCTCATTTAGACTACAATAGACATCTCATTTAGACTGCAATAGACATGCTCATTTAGACTACAATAGACGTGCTCATTTAGACTACAATAGACATGCACATTTTGACTACAATAGACGTGCTCATTTAGACTACAATAGACATGCTCATTTAGACTACAATAGACATCTCATTCAGACTACAATAAACATGCTCATTTAGACTACAATAGACATGCTCATTTAGACTTCAATAGACGTGCTCATTTAGACTACAATAGACATGCTCATTTAGACTACAATAGACATGCTCATTTAGACTACAATAGACATCTCATTCAGACTACAATAGACATGCTCATTTAGACTTCAATAGACATGCTCATTTAGACTACAATAGACATCTCATTTAGACTACAATAGACATGCTCATATAGACTACAATAGACATGCTCATTTAGACTACAATAGACATCTCATTTAGACTACAATAGACATCTCATTTAGACTACAATAGACATGCTCATTGAGACTACAATAGACATGCTCATTTAGACTACAATAGACGTGCTCATTTAGACTACAATAGAGATGCTCATTTAGACTACAATAGACATCTTATTCAGACTACAATAGACATGCTCATTTAGACTACAATAGACATGTTCATTTAGACTACAATGGACATGCTCATATAGACTACAATAGACATGCTCATTTAGACTACAATAGACATGTTCATTTAGACTACAATAGACATGCTCATTTAAACTACAATAGACATGCTTATTTAGACTACAATAGACATGCTCATTTAGACTACAATAGACATCTCATTTAGACTACAATAGACATGCTCATTTAGACTTTAATAGACATGCTCATTTAGACTTCAATAGACATCTCATTTAGACTACAATAGACATCTCATTTAGACTACAATAGATATGCTCATTTAGACTACAATAGACATGCTCATTTAGACTACAATAGACGTGCTCATTTAGACTTCAATAGACATGCTCATTTAGACTACAATAGACATCTCATTCAGACTACAATAGACATGCTCATTTAGACTTCAATAGACATGCTCATTTAGACTACAATAGACATCTCATTTAGACTACAATAGACATGCTCATTTAGACTACAATAGACATGCTCATTTAGACTACAATAGACATCTCATTTAGACTACAATAGACACCTCATTTAGACTACAATAGACATGCTCATTTAGACTACAATAGACATGCTCATTTAGACTACAATAGACGTGCTCATTTAGACTACAATAGAGATGCTCATTTAGACTACAATAGACATCTCATTCAGACCACAATAGACATGCTCATTTAGACTACAATAGACATGTTCATTTAGACTACAATGGACATGCTCATATAGACTACAATAGACATGCTCATTTAGACTACAATAGACATGTTCATTTAGACTACAATAGACATGCTCATTTAAACTACAATAGACATGCTTATTTAGACTACAATAGACATGCTCATTTAGACTACAATAGACATGCTCATTTAGACTGCAATGGACATGCTCATATAGACTACAATAGACATGCTCATTTAGACTACAATAGACATGCTCATTCAGACTACAATAGACATCTCATTTAGACTACAATAGACATCTCATTTAGACTACAATAGACATCTCATTCAGACTACAATAGACATGCTTATTTAGACTTTAATAGACATGCTCATTTAGACTACAATAGACGTCTCATTTAGACTACAATAGACATGCTCATTTAGACTTTAATAGACATGCCCATTTAGACTACAATAGACATCTCATTTTGACTACAATAGACATCTCATGTAGACTACAATAGACATGCTCATTTAGACTTTAATAGACATGCTCATTTAGACTACAATAGACATCTCATTTAGACTACAATAGACATGCTCATTTAGACTTTAATAGACATGCTCATTTGAACTACAATAGACATCTCATTTAGACTACAATAGACATGCTCATTTAGACTACAATGGACAAGCTCATATAGACTACAATAGCCATGCTCATTCAGACTACAATAGACATGCTCATGTAGACTACAATAGACATGCTCATTTAGACTTTAATAGACATGCTCATTTAGACTACAATAGACATCTCATTTAGACTACAATAGACATGCTCATTTAGACTTTAATAGACATGCTCATTTAGACTACAATAGACATCTCATTTAGACTAAAATAGACATGCTCATTTAGACTAGAATGGACAAGCTCATATAGACTACAATAGACATGCTCATTCAGACTACAATAGACATGCTCATTTAGACTACAATAGACATGGTCATTTAGACTACAATAGACATGCTCATATGCTCATTTAAACTACAATAGACATGCTCATTTAGACTACAATAGACATGCTCATTTAGACTACAATAGACATGCTCAATTAGACTACAATGGACAAGCTCATATAGACTACAATAGACATGCCCATTCAGACTACAATAGACATGCTCATTTAGACTACAATAGACATGCTCATTTAGACTACAATAGACATGCTCATTTAGACTACAACAGACATGCTCATATAGACTACAATAGACATGCTCATTTAGACTACAATAGACATGCTCAATTAGACTACAATAGACATGCTCATTTAGACTACAATAGACATGCTCATTTAGACTACAACAGACATGCTCATATAGACTACAATAGACATGCTCATTTAGACTACAATAGACATGCTCATTCAGACTACAATAGACATGCTCATTTAGATTACAATAGACATGCTCATTTAGACTACAATAGACATGCTCATTTAGACTTTAATAGACATGCTCATTTAGACTACAATAGACGTGCTCATTATAACTACAATAGACATGCTCATTTAGACGACAATAGACATGCTCATTTAGACTACAATAGACATCTCATTTAGACTACAATAGACATGCTCATTTAGACTTTAATAGACATGCTCATTTAGACTTCAATAGACATCTCATTTAGACTACAATAGACATCTCATTTAGACTACAATAGATATGCTCATTTAGACTACAATAGACATGCTCATTTAGACTACAATAGACATGCTCATTTAGACTACAATAGACGTGCTCATTCAGATTACAATAGACATGCTCATTTAGACTACAATAGACGTGCTCATTTAGACTACAATAGACATGCTCTTTTCGACTACAATAGACATCTCATTTAGACTGCAATAGACATACTCATTTAGACTACAATAGTAATGCTCTTTTAGACTACAATAGACATGCTCATTTAGACTACAATAGACGTGCTCATTTAGACTACAATAGACATGCTCATTTAAAAAACAATAGACATCTCATTTAGACTACAATAAACATGCTCATTTAGACTACAATAGACATGCTCATTTAGACTACAATAGACGTGCTCATTTAGACTACAATAGACATGCACATTTAGACTACAATAGACGTGCTCATTTAGACTACAATAGACATGCTCATTTAGACTACAATAGACATCTCATTCAGACTACAATAAACATGCTCATTTAGACTACAATAGACATGCTCATTTAGACTTCAATAGACGTGCTCATTTAGACTACAATAGACATGCTCATTTAGACTACAATAGACATCTCATTCAGACTACAATAGACATGCTCATTTAGACTTCAATAGACATGCTCATTTAGACTACAATAGACATTTCATTTAGACTACAATAGACATGCTCATTTAGACTACAATAGACATGCTCATTTAGACTACAATAGACAAATCATTTAGACTACAAAAGACATGCTCATTTAGACTACAATAGACATGCTCATTTAGATTACAATAGACATGCTCATTTAGACTACAATAGACATGCTCATTTAGACTTTAATAGACATGCTCATTTAGACTACAATAGACGTGCTCATTTAGACTACAATAGACATGCTCATTTAGACTACAATAGACATGCTCATTTAGACTACAATAGACATCTCATTTAGACTACAATAGACATGCTCATTTAGACTTTAATAGACATGCTCATTTGGACTTCAATAGACATCTCATTTAGACTACAATAGACATCTCATTTAGACTACAATAGATATGCTCATTTAGACTACAATAGACATGCTCATTTAGACTACAATAGACGTGCTCATTTAGACTACAATAGACATGCTCATTTAGACTACAATAGACGTGCTCATTTAGACTACAATAGACATGCTCATTTCGACTACAATAGACATCTCATTTAGACTGCAATAGACATGCTCATTTAGACTACAATAGTAATGCTCATTTAGACTACAATAGACATGCTCATTTAGACTACAATAGACGTGCTCATTTAGACTACAATAGACATGCTCATTTAGACTACAATAGAGGTGCTCATTTAGACTACAAGAGACATGCTCATTTAGACTACAATAGACATCTCATTTAGACTACAATAGACGGTCTCATTTAGACTAAAATAGACATGCTAATTTAGACTACAATAGACATCTCATTTAGACTGCAATAGACATGCTCATTTAGACTACAATAGACGTGCTCATTCAGACTACAATAGACAAGTACATTTAGACTACAATAGACGTGCTCATTTAGACTACAATAGACATGCTCATTTAGACTACAATAGACATCTCATTCAGACTACAATAAACATGCTCATTTAGACTACAATAGACATGCTCATTTAGACTACAATAGACATGCTCATTTAGACTACAATAGACATCTCATTTAGACTACAATAGACATGCTCATTTAGACTTTAATAGACATGCTCATTTAGACTACAATAAACATCTCATTTAGACTACAATAGACATGCTCATTTAGACTACAATAGACATGCTCATTTAGACTACAATAGACGTGCTCATTTAGACTACAATAGACATGCTCATTTAGACTACAATAGACGTGCTCATTTAGACTACAATAGACATGCTCATTTCGACTACAATAGACATCTCATTTAGACTGCAATAGACATGCTCATTTAGACTACAATAGACATGCTCATTTCGACTACAATAGACATCTCATTTAGACTGCAATAGACATGCTCATTTAGACTACAATAGACATGCTCATTTAGACTACAATAGTAATGCTCTTTTAGACTACAATAGACATGCTCATTTAGACTACAATAGACGTGCTCATTTAGACTACAATAGACATGCTCATTTAGACTACAATAGACATCTCATTTAGACTACAATAGACGGTCTCATTTAGACTAAAATAGACATGCTCATTTAGACTACAATAGACATCTCATTTAGACTGCAATAGACATGCTCATTTAGACTACAATAGACGTGCTCATTTAGACTACAATAGACATGCACATTTAGACTACAATAGACGTGCTCATTTAGACTAAAATAGACATGCTCATTTAGACTACAATAGACATCTCATTCAGACTACAATAAACATGCTCATTTAGACTACAATAGACATGCTCATTTAGACTTCAATAGACGTGCTCATTTAGACTACAATAGACATGCTCATTTAGACTACAATAGACATGCTCATTTAGACTACAATAGACATCTCATTCAGACTACAATAGACATGCTCATTTAGACTTCAATAGACATGCTCATTTAGACTACAATAGACATCTCATTTAGACTACAATAGACATGCTCATATAGACTACAATAGACATGCTCATTTAGACTACAATAGACATCTCATTTAGACTACAATAGACATCTCATTTAGACTACAATAGACATGCTCATTGAGACTACAATAGACATGCTCATTTAGACTACAATAGACGTGCTCATTTAGACTACAATAGAGATGCTCATTTAGACTACAATAGACATCTTATTCAGACTACAATAGACATGCTCATTTAGACTACAATAGACATGTTCATTTAGACTACAATGGACATGCTCATATAGACTACAATAGACATGCTCATTTAGACTACAATAGACATGTTCATTTAGACTACAATAGACATGCTCATTTAAACTACAATAGACATGCTTATTTAGACTACAATAGACATGCTCATTTAGACTACAATAGACATCTCATTTAGACTACAATAGACATGCTCATTTAGACTTTAATAGACATGCTCATTTAGACTTCAATAGACATCTCATTTAGACTACAATAGACATCTCATTTAGACTACAATAGATATGCTCATTTAGACTACAATAGACATGCTCATTTAGACTACAATAGACGTGCTCATTTAGACTTCAATAGACATGCTCATTTAGACTACAATAGACATCTCATTCAGACTACAATAGACATGCTCATTTAGACTTCAATAGACATGCACATTTAGACTTTAATAGACATGCTCATTTGAACTACAATAGACATCTCATTTAGACTACAATAGACATGCTCATTTAGACTACAATGGACAAGCTCATATAGACTACAATAGCCATGCTCATTCAGACTACAATAGACATGCTCATGTAGACTACAATAGACATGCTCATTTAGACTACAATAGACATGCTCATTCAGACTACAATAGACATCTCATTTAGACTGCAATAGACATGCAAATTTAGACCACAATAGACATCTCATTCAGACTACAATAGACATGCTTATTTAGACTTTAATAGACATGCTCATTTAGACTACAATAGACGTCTCATTTAGACTACAATAGACATGCTCATTTAGACTTTAATAGACATGCCCATTTAGACTACAATAGACATCTCATTTTGACTACAATAGACATCTCATGTAGACTACAATAGACATGCTCATTTAGACTTTAATAGACATGCTCATTTAGACTACAATAGACATCTCATTTAGACTACAATAGACATGCTCATTTAGACTTTAATAGACATGCTCATTTGAACTACAATAGACATCTCATTTAGACTACAATAGACATGCTCATTTAGACTACAATGGACAAGCTCATATAGACTACAATAGCCATGCTCATTCAGACTACAATAGACATGCTCATGTAGACTACAATAGACATGCTCATTTAGACTTTAATAGACATGCTCATTTAGACTACAATAGACATCTCATTTAGACTACAATAGACGTGCTCATGTAGACTACAATAGACATGCTCATTTAGACTACAATAGACATCTCATTTAGACTACAATAGACATCTCATTTAGACTACAATAGACATCTCATTTAGACTACAATAGACGTGCTCATGTAGACTACAATAGACATGCTCATTCAGACTACAATAGACATGCTCATGTAGACTACAATAGACATGCTCATTTAGACTTTAATAGACATGCTCATTTAGACTACAATAGACATCTCATTTAGACTAAAATAGACATGCTCATTTAGACTACAATAGACATCTCATTTAGACTACAATAGACGTGCTCATGTAGACTACAATAGACATCTCATTTAGACTACAATAGACATCTCATTTAGACTACAATAGACATCTCATTTAGACTACAATAGACATCTCATTTAGACTACAATAGACGTGCTCATGTAGACTACAATAGACATGCTCATTCAGACTACAATAGACATGCTCATGTAGACTACAATAGACATGCTCATTTAGACTTTAATAGACATGCTCATTTAGACTACAATAGACATCTCATTTAGACTAAAATAGACATGCTCATTTAGACTAGAATGGACATCTCATTTAGACTACAATAGACATCTCATTTAGACTAAAATAGACATGCTCATTTAGACTTTAATAGACATGCTCATTTAGACTACAATAGACATGCTCATTTAGACTACAATAGACATGCTCATTTAGACTACAATAGACATCTCATTTAGACTAAAATAGACATGCTCATTTAGACTACAATAGACATGCTCATTTAGACTACAATAGACATCTCATTTAGACTAAAATAGACATGCTCATTTAGACTTTAATAGACATGCTCATTTAGACTACAATAGACATCTCATTTAGACTAAAATAGACATGCTCATTTAGACTACAATAGACATGCTCATATAGACTACAATAGACATGCTCATTCAGACTACAATAGACATGCTCATTTAGACTACAATAGACATGGTCATTTAGACTACAATAGACATGCTCATATGCTCATTTAAACTACAATAGACATGCTCATTTAGACTACAATAGACATGCTCATTTAGACTACAATAGACATGCTCATTTAGACTACAATAGACATGCTCATATAGACTACAATAGACATGCCCATTCAGACTACAATAGACATGCTCATTTAGACTACAATAGACATGCTCATTTAGACTACAATAGACATGCTCATTTAGACTACAACAGACATGCTCATATAGACTACAATAGACATGCTCATTTAGACTACAATAGACATGCTCAATTAGACTACAATAGACAAATCATTTAGACTACAATAGACATGCTCATTCAGACTACAATAGACATGCTCATTTAGACTTTAATAGACATGCTCATTTAGACTACAATAGACGTGCTCATTATAACTACAATAGACATGCTCATTTAGACGACAATAGACATGCTCATTTAGACTACAATAGACATCTCATTTAGACTACAATAGACATGCTCATTTAGACTTTAATAGACATGCTCATTTAGACTTCAATAGACATCTCATTTAGACTACAATAGACATCTCATTTAGACTACAATAGATATGCTCATTTAGACTACAATAGACATGCTCATTTAGACTACAATAGACATGCTCATTTAGACTACAATAGACGTGCTCATTCAGATTACAATAGACATGCTCATTTAGACTACAATAGACGTGCTCATTTAGACTACAATAGACATGCTCTTTTCGACTACAATAGACATCTCATTTAGACTGCAATAGACATACTCATTTAGACTACAATAGTAATGCTCTTTTAGACTACAATAGACATGCTCATTTAGACTACAATAGACGTGCTCATTTAGACTACAATAGACATGCTCATTTAGACAACAATAGACATCTCATTTAGACTACAATAAACATGCTCATTTAGACTACAATAGACATGCTCATTTAGACTACAATAGACATGCTCATTTAGACTACAATAGACATGCTCATTTAGACTACAATAGACATGCTCATTTAGACTACAATAAACATGCTCATTTAGACTACAATAGACATGCTCATTTAGACTACAATAGACGTGCTCATTTAGACTACATTAGACATCTCATTTAGACTACAATAGACTACATTTAGACTACAATAGACATGCTCATTTAGACTACAATAGACATGCTCATTCAGACTACAATAGACATTTCATATAGACTACAATAGACATCTCATTTAGACTACAATAGATATGCTCATTTAGACTAAAATAGACATGCTCATTTAGACTACAATAAAAGTGCTCATTTAGACTACAATAGACATCTCATTTAGACTACAATAGACATGCTCATTTAGACTACAATAGACATGCTCATTTAGACTACAATAGACATCTCATATAGACTACAATAGACATCTCATTTAGACTACAATAGATATGCTCATTTAGACTAAAATAGACATGCTCATTTAGACTACAATAAAAGTGCTCATTTAGACTACAATAGACATCTCATTTAGACTGCAATAGCCATTCTCATTCAGACTACAATAGACATTCTCATTTATACTACAATAGACATTCTCATTTAGATTAATCATATTTCAAAGTTTCCGATATCCCTGTAATAGGTAATTAAGGTTAAGGTAATTAAAGTAATTAAGATTGAAGTTAAGGTAATTTCGATGTAGGTAATTAAGTCAACCATCGAACAACCGCAATAGCAACCATTGACTGAATTTTGAGCGTTCACGCAGCGCGTATTTTCTTATTTCATGTATAAATTGTTTTATTTTATTCTCTGTGTACCAGGGCGCGTGATAAGAGGATGGATTAGAGTTAGTGCAATTTGTGTTAAGTGATGTGTGTAACTTTGCTGAAGGTGTATGATATAATTAGTATGGTATTATTGGAAATTAAAGAAGAGTAAGTAATATCACATGAACCCTGTGTAAAGCCGCAGATCGAAATTACCATCGAGATTGCATCAGCTCGCTAACCGTTACGCCCTCCCGGGTTTCAAAAATAGTTAAACTTTTGTCATACAGTCGTCGGGGACGCGTTGGAGTGACCTTTTCGCATGAAGTCTGTTTCCAAATAACGTATACTACTTATAAAATATAGTCAACTTTCATCAATTCTAATATATGTTCATTATTCGAACTTCAAACTATAACCAATGGTAGTTAAATAAGATAAATCACATGTTTCATTTGTTCATCCCATATAAAGCATTCTTTATTAGAGCAAAACTCAATAATTTTTTTTGGATAACTCAAGTATTTAGAAACGTGTGTTACATTCACAAAATGTGTCCCCACGGAGTGGAAGGAAGCTTCCCCGCTGCCTCATGCGACCTGCTGTGAGCACCATCGCTGTATTGAGTGTTTTGCTGCTGTTGCCTCTATCGTTACTTCGGTGTGTGACCTGACGCAGGGCTATTGTTCCTATTGTCTGCACTTGTTTTATCGACTATAACGCTAATTTATGATATTTTCTACGCTAAAAATACCGGTACGAAAGAGTTCACCGGAGACAAAGACGTGAGAAGGATCGTTGTACGATGCATTTGCCACACAGCTGGAACAGCGCGAAAACTTACCTACGCAAGACAGTGTTGCCATCATATACTCACGAGCGTAAGAAAACAAGTATTGCCACACAAGACTTACGGGAACATTTTAGGACAGTAATAAGGAAATGAAACTGCAGAGTTCTGTAAAGTTATGTATATGTGACGGATCTAGTACGCCAGCAACAGCAGCGATACCAACAGCAACAGCAACATAACCAACAGCAACTGCAACAGCAGCAATACCACCAGAAACAATACCAACAGAAACCACAAAAATACCATCAGCAACAACAACAATACCCACAACAATAATACTAACAACAAAAGCAACAATACCAACAGCAACAGCAAAAATACCAACATCATATGTAACAATACCAACTGCAATAATACCAATAGCAAAAATACCAACAGCATGCTCAGCAATACTGACAACAACAGCAACAGCAACACAAACAACAACAACACCAACAACAACAACACAACAACACGCCGCCAGACACAGCTGCACGCAACAAAAGCACAAGTCAACGCGCAGTCTTTACAATGCGGCAACTAAACGTTCATTGTCATAATAAATCAGTTACCCTAACAAATGTTTTCTGTGAACACAGAAAATGTGAAACTTTTTATTGGGTGGACGCAAATAAACGAGGAAATTTGCTGACCATTTCTCAGCCATTCAATGTTGTGTCGTTTGGTTTACAACATTTGTGTTGTTGTCCTGCCTGTGTTGTGTTGTTTGGTGTACAACATTTGTGTTGTTGTCCTGCCTGTGTTGTGTTGTTTGTGTACAACATTTGTGCTGTTGTCCTGCCTGTGTTGTGTTGTTTGGTGTACAACATTTGTGTTGTTGTCCTGCCTGTGTTGTGTTGTTTGGTGTACAACATTTGTGTTGTTGTCCTGCCTGTGTTGTGTTGTTTGTGTACAACATTTGTGCTGTTGTCCTGCCTGTATTGTGTTGTTTGTGTACAACATTTGTGTTGTTGTCCTGCCTGTGTTGTGTCGTTTGGTGTACAACATTTGTGTTGTTGTCCTGCCTGTGTTGTGTTGTTTGTGTACAACATTTGTGTTGTTGTCCTGCCTGTGTTGTGTCGTTTGGTGTACAACATTTGTGTTGTTGTCCTGCCTGTGTTGTGTCGTTTGGTGTACAACATTTGTGTTGTTGTCCTGCCTGTGTTGTGTTGTTTGTGTACAACATTTGTGCTGTTGTCCTGCCTGTGTTGTGTTGTTTGGTGTACAACATTTGTGTTGTTGTCCTGCCTGTGTTGTGTTGTTTGGTGTACAACATTTGTGTTGTTGTCCTGCCTGTGTTGTGTGGTTTGGTGTACAGCATTTGTGTTGTTGTCCTGCCTGTGTTGTGTTGTTTGGTGTACAACATTTGTGTTGTTGTCCTGCCTGTGTTGTGTTGTTTGGTGTAAAACATTTGTGTTGTTGTCCTGCCTGTGTTGTGTTGTTTGGTGTACAACATTTGTGTTGTTGTCCTGCCTGTGTTGTGTTGTTTGGTGTACAACATTTGTGTTGTTGTCCTGCCTGTGTTGTGTGGTTTGGTGTACAGCATTTGTGTTGTTGTCCTGCCTGTGTTGTGTTGTTTGGTGTACAACATTTGTGTTGTTGTCCTGCCTGTGTTGTGTTGTTTGGTGGTCAACATTTGTGTTGTTGTCCTGCCTGTGTTGTGATGTTTGGTGTACAACATTTGTGTTGTTGTCCTGCCTGTGTTGTGTTGTTTGGTGTACAGCATTTGTGTTGTTGTCCTGCCTGTGTTGTGTTGTTTGGTGTACAACATTTGTGTTGTTGTCCTGCTTGTGTTGTGTTGTTTGGTGTACAGCATTTGTGCTGTTGTCCTGCCTGTGTTGTGTTGTTTGGTGTACAACATTTAAGTTGTTGTCCTGCCTGTGGTGTGTTGTTTGGTGTGCAACATTTGTGTTGTTGTCCTGCCTGTGTTGTGTTGTTTGGTGTACATCATTTGTGTTGTTGTCCTGCCTGTGTTTTGTTGTTTGGTGTACAGCATTTGTGTTGTTGTCCTGCCTGTGTTGTGTTGTTTGGTGTACAGCATTTGTTCTGTTGTCCTGCCTGTGTTGTTTGTTTGGTGTACAACATTTGTGTTGTTGTCCTGCCTGTGTTGTGTTGTATGGTGTTCAACAATTGTGTTGTTGTCCTGCCTGTGTTGTTTTGTTTGATGATCAATATTTGTGTTGTTGTCCGGCCTGTGTTATGTTTTTTGGTGTACAACATTTAAGTTGTTGTCCTACCTGTGTTGTGTTGTTTGTTTTACAGCATTTGTGTTGATGTCCTGCCTGTGTTGTGTTGTTTGGTGTACAACATTTGTGCTGTTGTCCTGCTTGTGTTGTGTTGTTTGGTATACAGCATTTGTGCTGTTGTTCTGCCTGTGTTGTGTTGTTTGGTGTACAACATTTAAGTTGTTGTCCTGCCTGTGTTGTGTTGTTTGGTGTACAACATTTGTGTTGTTGTCCTGCCTGTGATGTTTGTTTGGTGTACAACATTTGTGTTGTTGTCCTGCCTGTGTTGTGTTGTTTGGTGTACAACATTGTGTTGTTGTCCTGCCTGTGTTGTGTTGTTTGGTGTACAGCATTTGTGTTGTTGTCCTGCCTGTGTTGTGTTGTTTGGTGTACAGCATTTGTGCTGTTGTCCTGCCTCTGTTGTTTGTTTGGTGTACAACATTTGTGTTGTTGTCCGGCCTGTGTAGTGTTGTTTGGTGTACAGCATTTGTTTTGTTGTCCTGCCTGCGTTGTGTTGTTTGGTGAGCAACATTTGTGTTGTTGTTCTGCCTGTGTTGTGTTGTTTGGTGTACAACATTTGTGTTGTTGTCCTGCCTGTGTTGTGTTGTTTGGTGTACAACATTTGTGTTGTTGTCCTGCCTGTGTTGTGTTGTTTGGTGTACAACATTTGTGTTGTTGTCCTGCCTGTGTTGTGTCGTTTGGTGTACAACATTTAAGTTGTTGCCCTGCCTGTGTTGTGTTGTTTGGTGTACAACATTTGTGTTGTTGTCCTGCCTGTGTTGTTTGTTTGGTGTACAACATTTGTGTTGTTGTCCTGCCTGTGTTGTTTGTTTGGTGTACAACATTTGTGTTGTTGTCCTGCCTGTGTTGTGTTGTTTGGTGTACAACATTTGTGTTGTTGTCCTGCCTGTGTTGTGTTGTTTGGTGTACAACATTTGTGTTGTTGTCCTGCCTGTGTTGTGTCGTTTGGTGTACAACATTTAAGTTGTTGTACTGCCTGTGTTGTGTTGTTTGGTGTACAACATTTGTGTTGTTGTCCTGCCTGTGTTGTGTTGTTTGGTGTACAACATTTGTGTTGTTGTCCTGCCTGTGTTGTGTTGTTTGGTGTACAACATTTGTGTTGTTGTCCTGCCTGTGTTGTGTTGTTTGGTATACAACATTTGTGTTGTTGTTCTGCCTGTGTTGTGTTGTTTGGTGTACAGCATTTGTGTTTTTGTCCTGTGTTTGTTGTGTTGTTTGGTATACAACATTTGTGTTGTTGTCCTGCTTGTGTTGTGTTGTTTGGTGTACAGCATTTGTGCTGTTGTCCTGCATGTGTTGTGTTGTTTGGTGTACAACAATTGTGTTGTTGTCCTGCCTGTGTTTTGTTGTTTGGTGTGCAACATTTGTGTTGTTGTCCTGCCTGTGTTGTGTTGTTTGGTGTACAACATTTGTGTTGTTGTCCTGCCTGTGTTGTGTTGTTTGGTGTACAGCATTTGTGTTGTTGTCCTGCCTGTGTTGTGGTGTTTGATGTACAGCATTTGGGCTGTTGTCCTGCCTGTGTTGTTTGTTTGGTGTACAACAATTGTGTTGATGTCCTGCCTGTGTTGTTTTGTTTGGTGAACAACATTTGTGTTGTTGTCCGGCCTGTGTTGTGTTGTTTGGTGTACAACATTTGTGTTGATGTTCTGCCTGTGTTGTGTTGTTTGGTATACAACATTTGTGTTGTTGTTCTGCCTGTGTTGTGTTGTTTGGTGTACAACATTTGTGTTGTTGTCCTGCCTGTGTTGTGTTGTTTGGTGTACAACATTTGTGTTGTTGTTCTGCCTGTGTTGTGTTGTTTGGTATACAACATTTGTGTTGTTGTTCTGCCTGTGTTGTGTTGTTTGGTGTACAACATTTGTGTTGTTGTCCTGCCTGTGTTGTGTTGTTTGGTGTACAACATTTGTGTTGTTGTCCTGCCTGTGTTGTGTTGTTTGGTGTACAACATTTGTGTTGTTGTCCTGCCTGTGTTGTGTTGTTTGGTATACAACATTTGTGTTGTTGTTCTGCCTGTGTTGTGATGTTTGGTGTACAGCATTTGTGTTTTTGTCCTTTGTGTGTTATGTTGTTTGGTATACAACATTTGTGTTGTTGTCCTGCTTGTGTTGTGTTGTTTGGTGGACAGCATTTGTGCTGTTGTCCTGCATGTGTTGTGTTGTTTGGTGTACAGCATTTGTGCTGTTGTCCTGCCTGTGTTGTGTTGTTTGGTGTACAACATTTGTGTTGTTGTCCTGCTTTTGTTGTGATGTTTGGTGTACAGCATATGTGCTGTTGTCCTGCCTGTGTTGTGTTGTTTGGTGTACAACATTTAAGTTGTTGTCCTGCCTGTGTTGTGTTGTTTGGTGTGCAACATTTGTGTTGTTGTCCTGCCTGTGTTGTTTGTTTGGTGTACAACATTTGTGTTGTTGTCCTGCCTGTGTTTTGTTGTTTGGTGTACAGCATTTGTGTTGTTGTCCTGCCTGTCTTGTTTGTTTGGTGTACAACATTTGTGTTGTTGTCCTGCCTGTGTTGTTTGTTTGGTGTACAACATTTTTGTTGTTTTCCTGCTTGTGTTGTGTTGTTTGGTGTACAACATTTGTGTTGTTGTCCTGCCTGTGTTGTGTTGTTTGGTGTACAACATTTGTGTTGTTGTCCTGCCTGTGTTGTGTTGTTTGGTATACAACATTTGTGTTGTTGTTCTGCCTGTGTTGTGATGTTTGGTGTACAGCATTTGTGTTTTTGTCCTTTGTGTGTTATGTTGTTTGGTATACAACATTTGTGTTGTTGTCCTGCTTGTGTTGTGTTGTTTGGTGGACAGCATTTGTGCTGTTGTCCTGCATGTGTTGTGTTGTTTGGTGTACAGCATTTGTGCTGTTGTCCTGCCTGTGTTATGTAGTTTGGTGCACAACATTTGTGTTGTTGTCCTGCTTGTGTTGTGATGTTTGGTGTACAGCATATGTGCTGTTGTCCTGCCTGTGTTGTGTTGTTTGGTGTACAACATTTAAGTTGTTGTCCTGCCTGTGTTGTGTTGTTTGGTGTGCAACATTTGTGTTGTTGTCCTGCCTGTGTTGTTTGTTTGGTGTACAACATTTGTGTTGTTGTCCTGCCTGTGTTTTGTTGTTTGGTGTACAGCATTTGTGTTGTTGTCCTGCCTGTCTTGTTTGTTTGGTGTACAACATTTGTGTTGTTGTCCTGCCTGTGTTCTTTGTTTGGTGTACAACATTTTTGTTGTTTTCCTGCCTGTGTTGTGTTGTTTGGTGTACAACATTTGTGTTGTTGTCCTGCCTGTGTTGTGTTGTTTGGTGTACAACATTTGTGTTGTTGTCCTGCCTGTGTTGTGTTGTTTGGTGTACAGCATTTGTTTTGTTGTCCTGCCTGTGTTGTGTTGTTTGGTGTACTAAATTTGTGTTGTTGTCCTGCCTGTATTGTGTTGTATGGTGTACAACTTTTGTGTTGTTGTCATGCCTGTGTTGTGTTGTTTGGTGTACAACATTTGTGTTGTTGTCCTGCCTGTGTTGTGTTGTTTGGTGTACAACATTTGTGTTGTTGTCCTGCCTGTGTTGTGTTGTTTGGTTTACAACATTTGTGTTGTTGTCCTTCTTGTGTTGTGTTGTTTGGTGTACAACATTTGTGTTGTTGTCCTGCCTGTATTGTGTTGTTTGGTGTACAAGATTTGTGTTGTTGTCCTGCCTGTGTTGTGTTGTTTGTTGTTCAACATTTGTGTTGTTGTCCTGCCTGTATTGTGTTGTTTGGTGTACAACATTTGTGTTGTTGTCCTTCTTGTGTTGTGTTGTTTGGTGTACAACATTTGTGTTGTTGTCCTGCCTGTGTTGTGTTGTTTGGTGTACAACATTTGTGTTGTTGTCCTGCCTGTATTGTGTTGTTTGGTGTACAACATTTGTGTTGTTGTCCTGCCTGTGTTGTGTTGTTTGGTGAACAACATTTGTGTTGTTGTCCTGCCTGTATTGTGTTGTTTGGTGTACAACATTTGTGTTGTTGTCCTGCCTGTGTTGTCAAGTTATCGTTGTCTACCGTAGACATGTTTATTTATGCTACAATAGACATCGCTAGTCTGCACGCAGGTTGTAAATTGCATAATTTCCTTCTTAACCAAGATTATTTGCTGCAAGTACTACGTTAAACGTATATTGTCTCCGAACATCAGGCGACAGTCCCAAAGTCTGCCACAGCTCAACCCGTGGATGAGCGGTGTGGTCGGGTGACCCCAACTGAATGTTGAACTCAAATTGCTGTAGGTTTTGTCCATATGTTGGAACATGGCTTGTGACTTGTACCAACTACTTGTAAAACAGCTCTCGGTGTGAGCAATGTTCTCAGTTAAATGTCACTACATAAGCTCACAAAAATGGATTGCATTGTAATAGAAATATAATCCGGTTTGCTTGGCCGAGCAATGGATGCTTCCAAAATGTGCACAGAATACAGATACTGCATATATGTAGAAAATGGAAAATTGACCGACGATTGATGCAATTATTGCTTTATAACTTCACTTAAAACAGAAGCAAAATGGATTAACCAAATTGCAAATTTTAATACAAACTGCTGGCCTAGCTATATACAGAAAATAGAAGGCACTTGGTTTTCTGTCATTAATTTTTTGTGTTGACTGAAGGGTAAAAAATTACAGCTTTTGCTTCTGAAATGTTATTTATCTGTCACAAAACAACAGCAATCCTTTTATTCTGGCGGCATAAAAATTTTAAAAATTTATAATAATCTAACCTAACTTAACGTAACCTTAACATCAAGAGGACAATATAAATGAAAAGTGGAGACAGGTAACCTACAAGTAAAAATCAAATAACTTTAGCAAATCATTTTAATATAGTACGAGTATCTATGAGAAAATATGAACATTTTTCAACATTTTTAGATAATATAAGTCACAAAAGAAATCAAAAGAAATAATTCTTTAGACTGAGCAGGAGCATATTTTGTTTTTGGCCAAAGTCCATAAATTTAAACCTTTATGAAGAGCGTTACAAAAGGTATAAGTACATCAGCTGATCCCATCCTACTGTTTGAGTGATAGTATTCAAAATGTTTTGAAAATACTTTAGTGATTCCTAATATTTTCCGTTCACATATTCTCACACAGATAAATATATTTCCCAACAATATGAATAAATTAGTTAAAACATACTCGAGAAGCAGCCTTGTTTGTCTCCATGCTGCTCGCGTACAACTCCACGCCGCCAAAAGCGTACGCTCTAGGTAAGTTCGCGTTTTGGTGTGTTTGTGACTAACGTTGGATAGTGTAGACGGGGCTTTATAGTCGTTAACTAACAACTACTCCCACCCTCACCAGCTAATACTTCACAACCTCCGGCCTAACGATGCAACTCTGCACACAGCAACCGACCGCAGCTTGGTGTTCAGCAAGTCTTGGTTGTCAGCTCGACCGCATGTCGTTCTGTGTCGCGTCTAGTCACCACACATGACCTCATGTGCTGCATACTTCTACTCTACGATTGTGAGTCACTCTAGACTCTCCAAAAGATCGGTATAGAAAACCAACGCGACATGTTCTAAGCGACGAAGAGAATCATCGTCGATATATGGACCAATATTCGAACAATGGAATGATGAATTTTGATAATATACTAGAAAACTTGTATTATCACCAGAAAATGAATATTTATAACCATTGACGAATAAACAATATTATTTTACTGTTGATTAATATTCAAATTGTCTCTATTTATCTGAATTTCGAATACAAAATCACATAAAATATAAAAAAAAATTATTTTGGGTGACTTATTTATTTTTACGGAAAATATTCGAAAACGAAAAAAAAGCTATGTGGTGTTACACATTAGCTCATTGTTGATGTTGTTGAGCGTTTAGGTTGAAGGAGTCAATAATCTTGTTGAATTTAGAGCGGAGCGAATGTTAGGTAACTTTTGCTCCGTCAAGTCAACCTCACCTCGCGCCGAGTCCTGGCCGAGTCCGGCCCCGAGCTGTAACTCATGTTCGCATCAATGAATCATTACCCTAACTTGCAAAATAACCTCCAACTACAAATGACAAATATATTTTAAATAGTTTTAAATTATTATTTTTAAGCGTATTGCAACGGAATAAAACGAGAACATATCGAAATACTCATATTAACAAATTCTTAATTGTTGAAATGTTGGATTTTTTACATTAAAAAATTTATGCCAAATTTTGTTTAGCCCCTATAAATAATATATTACTGTAACTAATATAGTTTATGGGTTTTGTATGGGTGGTAGTTCGTTGATGTGTCTACTGTGGTTGTGTAGGTACGGTGGTGGTGTAGGTACGGTGGTGGTGTTGGTACGATGGTGGTGTAGGTACGATGGTGGTGTAGGTACGGTACTGGTGTAGGTACGGTGCTGGTGTGAGTTCGGCAGTTGAATAATTACACCAAAATATGAATCAGATACCAATAACCAATGACATTCGATTGTATATATTTAGATTAGAATTATTCAGCCTTGTATTCCTTATTTTCCTAATGGTAATTTTTGAAAGTTAAATTTGATTCTGACAGTTGGTTTGAATTTATTAATCATTCCGTACATAACAAAACTTTAGTTGTCCACTTGAATTTTTGTACGAATAAATAAATTTATATATTTTTGTGCGTAATTTGTGCCATGTTATCACAATGGGCATGTGAGTGAACACATCAAATTGGTTGGTGCGTGTGTCTGTGACGCTCACAAGGACGCTCAGTGACCGTATCTGTGATACGAGTTTCACCAGTGCACAAGTACAAGAATATTTTGATGGCGGGTATTGTTGGCATGGATATATTTGTTGGGCATCCACGGCTGGAGGATTTGTTCACGGGTATTATAGGATCCCGTCATTTTTGACGGGCTGTGTACACCAGTAGTAATAGAGTAATGATCATAGTAATTGTAAGTCGTCGTCTACCGCGATGACGCGTAATGGCGGTAGGAAGAATATCAGAACAACAAACTATTAAAAAATAACAGCAGTAACAACAACAACACATAGATGTTTTCCACGATGGGGTACATAAGGCAACGCGAGAGCTTCTTTCTATTGAATAAATAGATGACTACACGATTGAATACGACATTGCTCTCAAAATACTTCAGTTACCGTAAGATAGAAAATATTCGATTTTACAGAGTACTCTGAAATTGGTTTTAATGCATGAAAAATATGGGCATGAATTAAATTTTTAATTATTTATTCTCTAATTACAACGGAAAAAATAAATGTTTTAGACTAAAAAAAATTATTTTATTTTGTTTAAGAAAAATTATTCTTAACTTTAATACATATATTCAAAACAGTGAAGTTGACCGCAGAGCTGGCATGTGTTCGTGTTGTAAAATATAAATTCTTACAGCCATGAGTGGCTACAATCAGGACGCTAACTTGTACCTGGAATCCCCGGAATTTAAGGGCTCATGTGTGGAGACATGTGAAACTTGCCTGTCGCCTGCCCGCCGCTGTCGCGTCCAGACGCAAGTTGGTGGGCGTATTTACGGTGGCGGCGTTGCTGATTATTGCAGAGACGCTGATTATAAGTTTGACAAAAGTAAACTTGACAAAAGTGTGGAACGGCGAAGAAGGTGAAATATTTGCCGATTTTGGTTAGAAATAATGAAGCTCTGCATAATGTAAAGAGTAAAGACTACATAAAATCTCAACTGAAACAAAATATTTGAAATAATATCGGGACTATTCATGAAAGATCAGGTAGGTTTAGGCACAGTGTTGGCAAATAGTATAAAATATTTCTTTATATTTTATTATACACAGAGTTTAATCGATGTACAATATTTGTAAGAACTCAAAATATTCGTACACACTTGTAATAAATAGGTACTTTTTATTAAATAATGTGCACCGACAATAGAATTTGCATTCAAAGGTACCCTCAAAACAATACCAACAAATCCAGAGATCAACTCCGAACAAATACAACCATCATTTGCCGGCAGCCCTGCCTCCACACATGATGTGGTGCAGTAGTGAAGTGTCTCTGTGCTGCTTCTCATATCGTCATCTAACCCAATAATACCCGTTGTGTGTTTATTTATATATTTATTTATATATTTGTTTGGTGTCCGCTTCTTAAGAAACATAGGTTGTCTGAGTTAGCGGTATCATGGATACCGAATTCCTCAATGTAACAGTAAAAGTAGGCCTCTATACGCATTGAAATATTTGACATTTTATCAGGATAGGAAAGGTTAGGATTGGCTAGGTTAGGATAGGTTAGGTTGGAATAGGAAGGGTAATGTCGACGGAATTTTTTACGGGTCCACCTAGCTTAACGAAGACATTGTCCGTGGAATTTACACGGGTCCTGCTACTACCTAACAATACCCTTGGTTAATTTGTTTGGTGTCCGCATTTCCATTTACCTCTCATGCTCTTGAAAATATGTAGCAATAATGACCGTATCTGTGATACGAGTTTGACCAGTGCGCAAGTACAATAATATTTTTTTCACGAGTAGTGTTGGGATGGATGTGTTTGTGTGTCATCCACATCTGGAAGTTTGTTCCAGAAAGGTATAGAATCCGGTCATTTTTGACAGGCTGTGTACACTAGTTTTCAATAATTACCATTAAGACATTAATGAATACAAGGCGAAATAACACTGATCTAAAAAATAAGGTCAATAAGGAGTTTAATGTGCTCACGGAAATTAAGAATTCCGTTCCAAAGAATCACTAAATGAACACATTTAAAAACGTTTTAGATGAATGACATTCTGCTCGCTGATGCATTATTTTCGAGTTATTTAACTTTGAAATTTTCGTTTTCTATAGCAGTTTCAATGAGTTTGCGCTTGAACGGGAGCTGCTAGAGTACGTTTGGGTACTTTGTAATTTATTTTTTGCCGACCCCGCGGAGCCTGTGGAGCCTGAACCCACTTCTAGGATGTTTTAGTTAATAACACAATAAAGGTTCTCACCCAAAAATATTACGTTATAAAAATATTACGATATTAAATCAACCGTATTCACTCCTACGGCTTCGCTAATGTTCTACGGTCGCCGCCATTTTTTAACCAATGTTAAGAGCATATCGATTTAAGTCTTCACTATTCCAGTCCCGCTAATATTTTTGGGTGATAACCTTTATTGTGTTATTAACTAAAACATCCTAGAAGTGGGCTCAGGCTCCGCGGGGTCGGCAAATAATAAATTACGCCATATATTGCGAATACAATAACTTTTTGCCCGCTCCGCGCACTTGCGGCATTGCTGGAACACCCTCTCCTTTTGCACGGGAAAGCCACTTCATGAGCGCCATTCCTAGAACTTCAAAGTTAAATAACTCGAAAATAACGCATCAGCGAGCAGAATACCATTCAGGTAAAACGTTTTTAAATGTATTCCTTTATTGATTCTTGGGAACGGAATTCTTAATTTCCGTGATCGCATGAAACTCCATATTGACCAGAAATAACGAAGGTAACACTGATGATAATTGTGGGAGGAATAGAATAATTCAATACACGCTCGTATTAAATTCCTATAGTTGCTCATAAAATTAAAAAAAACTAAAATCTAATTTTTTAAATGATTTTTCATGACTAATACAGAAAAAGTATTTAATATATGAACAAATTTATTGCCAACCATTCTTTAGAGCAAACAAGGTATGTGCATCATTTTTGTTCATCAACATCTGGTGTTGATCACATGTGTACAATTCACAATATAGATTAAACAAGAAATCACGATTCGTGACAGTGCATTCGAATGCTATTTTTTGCTGTTTCCAAGTAAACATACTGCCACTAGTTACTGCGTCTGTAGCTGTTGTCTGCCACTGGTTACTGCGCCAGTAGCTGTTGTCTGCCACTAGTTACTGCGTCTGTAGCTGTTGTCTGCCACTAGTTACTGCGTCTGTAGCTGTTGTCTGCCACTAGTTACTGCGTCTGTAGCTGTTGTCTGCCACTAGATACTGCGTCTGTAGCTGTTGTCTGCCACTAGTTACTGCATCTGAAGCTGTTGTCTGCCACTAGTTACTCCGTCTGTAGCTGTTGTCTGCCACTAGTTACTGCGTCTGCAGGTGTTTTCTGCCACTAGTTACTGCGTCTGTAGCTGTTGTCTGCCACTAGTTACTGCGTCTGTAGCTGTTGTCTGCCACTATTTACTGTGTCTGTAGCTGTTGTCTGCCACTAGTTACTGCGTCTGTAGCTGTTGTCTGCCACTAGTTACTGCGTCTGCAGGTGTTGTCTGCCACTAGTTACTGCGTCTGTAGCTGTTGTCTGCCACTAGTTACTGCGCCTGTAGCTGTTTTCTGCCACTAGTTACTGCGTCTGCAGGTGTTGTCTGCCACTAGTTACTGCGTCTGTAGCTGTTGTCTGCCACTAGTTACTGGGTCTGTAGCTGTTGTCTGCCACTGGTTACTGCGTCTGTAGCTGTTGTCTGCCACTAGTTACTGCGTCTGCAGGTGTTGTCTGCCACTAGTTGCTGCGTCTGTAGCTGTTGTCTGCCACTAGTTACTGCGTCTGTAGCTGTTGTCTGCCACTAGTTACTGCGTCTGTAGCTGTTGTCTGCCACTAGTTACTGCGTCTGTAGCTGTCTGCCACTGGTTACTGCGTCTGTAGCTGTTGTCTGCCACTAGTTACTGCGTCTGTAGCTGTTGTCTGCCACTGGTTACTGTGTCTGCAAGTAATGTCTGCCACTAGTTACTGCTGCTGCAGGTATTGTTGTCTGCCCCTAGTTACTCTGTCTGTGGGTATTGTCTGCCACTAGTTGCTGCGTCTGTAGCTGTTGTCTGCCACTGGTTACTGCACCTGTAGCTGTTGTCTGCCACTAGTTACTGCGTCTGCAGGAGTTGTCTGCCACTAGTTGCTGCGTCTGTAGCTGTTGTCTGCCACTAGTTACTGCGTCTGTAGCTGTTGTCTGCCACTGGTTACTGCGTCTGTAGATGTTGTCTGCCACTGGTTACTGCGCCTGTAGCTGTTGTCTGCCACTAGTTACTGCGTTTGTAGCTGTTGTCTGCCACTAGTTACTGCGTCTGCATGTGTTGTCTGCCACTAGTTACTGCGTCTGTAGCTGTTGTCTGCCACTAGTTACTGCGTCTGTAGCTGTTGTCTGCCACTAGTTACTGCGTCTGTAGCTGTTGTCTGCCACTAGTTACTGCGTCTGCAGGTGTTGTCTGCCACTAGTTACTGCGTCTGCAGGTGTTGTCTGCCACTAGTTACTGCGTCTGCAGGTGTTGTCTGCCACTAGTTACTGCGTCTGCAGGTGTTGTCTGCCACTAGTTACTGCGTCTGCAGGTGTTGTCTGCCACTAGTTACTGCGTCTGCAGGTGTTGTCTGCCACTAGTTACTGCGTCTACAGGTGTTATCTGCCGCTAGTTACTGCGCCTGCAGGGATTGTCTGCCACTAGTTAGTGCGTCTACAGGTGTTGTGTGCCACTAGTTATTGCGTCTGCTGGTGTTATTGTCTGCCACTAGTTATTGCGTCTGCAGGTATTGTCTGCCACTAGTTACTGCTCTGCCGGTGTTGTCTGCCACTAGTTACTGCGTCTACAGGTGTTGTCTGCCACTAGTTATTGCGTCTGCTGGTGTTATTGTCTGCCACTAGTTATTGCGCCTGCAGGGATTGTCTGCCACTAGTTCCTGCTCTGCCGGTGTTGTCTGCCACTAGTTACTGCGTCTGCTGGTGTTATTGTCTGCCACTAGTTACTGCGTCTGCAGGTGTTGTCTGCCACTAGTTACTGCGTCTGCAGGTGTTGTCTGCCAGTAGTTACTGCGTCTGCAGGTGTTGACTGCCACTAGTTACTGCGTCTGCAGGTGTTGTCTGCCACTAGTTACTGCGTCTGCAGGTGTTGTCTGCCACTAGTTACTGCGTCTACAGGTGTTATCTGCCGCTAGTTACTGCGCCTGCAGGGATTGTCTGCCACTAGTTACTGCGTCTACAGATGTTGTGTGCCACTAGTTATTGCGTCTGCTGGTGTTATTGTCTGCCACTAGTTATTGCGTCTGCAGGTATTGTCTGCCACTAGTTCCTGCTCTGCCGGTGTTGTCTGCCACTAGTTACTGCGTCTACAGGTGTTGTCTGCCACTAGTTGTTGCGTCTGCTGGTGTTATTGTCTGCCACTAGTTATTGCGCCTGCAGGGATTGTCTGCCACTAGTTCCTGCTCTGCCGGTGTTGTCTGCCACTAGTTACTGCGTCTGCTGGTGTTATTGTCTGCCACTAGTTATTGCGTCTGCAGGTATTTTCTGAGACTAGTTACTGCGTCTGTAGGAGTTGTCTGCTAGTAGTTGCTGAGTCTGCATGTGTTGTCTGCTACTAGTTACTGCGTCTGCATGTGTTGTCTGCAACTAGTTACTGTGTCTGCAGGAGTTGTCTGCTACTAGTTACTGCGCCTGCAGGTGTTGTCTGCTACTAGTTACTGCGTCTGCAGGAGTTGTGTGCCACTAATTACTTGCGCAACTTTGGCTGGACCGACAATCCAAAATGGTGCAGACAAAATACAAAACAAAATTTATACGCGTTTATGATTAACATTACGCGTACACATTCCCTGCCTGGCTCACAGTGTGATTGTGTCCTTGAGAATTGGTGGGCTAGTGTTTCTTAAGTACTTTATAATTACTATTTATTGTGCGTGAATGAAATGTAAGTCAATGTACCTGTACTTTAAACATAAAATCATTTTCAAGTATGAAAACTGAAATTATTGGTAAAAAAACATTCATTGAGACGAATTTCTTCGTTTCAGGTGTAGGGTAACTATCGTATTTTCCTAAACACGTCATAGGAGTTATGTAAATCATTTTCCGTCGAATTACACTTGCTATTGTGCCATTGCTGTCATTGTGTAATGTGATGAACGTTATAAATAGTATTGGTATAATTAGCTCCAGCATTATATGAATGTGATCGCTGGTTACTATGATACCACTTCTCACGCTATCACCATGTCTTCATACCATCATTACCAAAGCGAAATTACCCTTCTGACTGCAACAGCTCACTAATCGTTAAGCCCTGCAGGCTTCAAAAATATATTAGCAGGTTTCGAAGTAGGATATCGGCGTACCTCGACGTTTCGCATAACACACCGTTCATATAACGTATATTATTCGAAAAATATAGTCAACTTACACCAGTTGCAATAAATAATCACTATTCGAACTTCAAAACCTAACCAATGGTAGATGAATGAAATGAATTTCTTGACTTATTTTTCATTCCATATAAAGCTTTTTTTTATCACTACAACGATATGTTCTTTTTTTTGGGTAGCTCAAGTATTTTGAACAGTAAGTTCCATTCACAAAATGTGTGCCCACGGAGTGGAAGGAAGCTTCCCCGCTGCCTCATGCGACCTGCTGTGAGCACCATCGCTGTATTGAGTGTTTTGCTGCTGTTGCCTCTATCGTTACTTCGGTGTGTGACCTGACGCAGGGCTATTGTTCCCATTGTCTGCACTTGTTTCGTCGTTGTACGTTACGATTTTATGATTACTCCCACGATTATTGTGATATTAGAAACAGTAAAATTGGAATATCAATCGTAATCCAATCACCAGTTTAGGCTTCCATCGCAACTTTCCCATTTTATCAAGAGCCGTCCAACCATTTCGCTCGCTGTCGACATCACAGAACGCTGCGCATCCTAACCTAACCTGCCCACCCAAACTTAGCCAGCCTGTTACCTGTCCCCTTAGCTCCAACCTCTAACTCACTCTGTATGGACGTAAGGACAGTTTAACTACATTATTTTATGAGTACTAAGTTTTAACCCACCGTCATATGTAACTATAATTTCTGATAATTACCATTAAGACAATAATAGAAACTGGGTTCAATAAAACCTATGGCCAAAATTACGTAATTAACACAGATGGCAATGATGGGAGACAGAATAACTCTCTAAATGCTCGTATTGAAATTCTTAAGTTAGTCATGACATTGTAGAAATTTAAAACAACCAATTATTGAAATGATTTTTCATGACCTTCAAAATAAAAATTAGATAATAATTGAATCAATTTATGTGCAATTATTGGTAGGAGCACACAAGTCATTTATTCAATTTTGCTTCACAAAAGAAAAGAATTTGTCACCGAGAAAAATTGGGGAAATGAATCAGGTTTGATTAAATATTCGTTCAATTCCAAATTGTGGTAATATGTCGGAATAAAAAAAAGTATTTATCTTTGATTAGTGAAAAACTGTCATTTAATGAGAACAGAATTTTTTCAGTATAGTACCATATTTTACAACAATACACACGTTAATTTAAGCTGGAAATAACCAGCCATAGTGTAAGGTTGCTGTTCCTCAAAATTTGTTGTTAAACTATTTTTGAGAGTCAGCGCATTGACTCGAATATGTTACATTGGCTAAGATGCTTGAAGTTGTTTGCAGTCGAAAGTAGTGAGATATACTACAGGTAGAGGAGGTACTAAAATGGTCCGTTGAGTTACGACAACCCAGACACCCTGAACACAGCTGCGGTCGGTTGCTGCCAGCACGCCGCTATTTTCCTGTGCAGCTCCTGCCTGAATGTACAAAATTGCATCGTTTGGCCGTAGGTAGTGTGACGTGTTGGCTGGTGAGGGTGGCAATGGTTGTCAGTTACGACCACAAAACAATAGCCGTGAAAACGACACCTGCAGACGCTGTAACTAGCGGGGACTATCCCATATGTTTGTATGCAGTTCTCATTTTCGTGCCAACAACTTGACCATCCAACGAGGCCCTGGACTCGAGCACGCCTGGTCAGTCACGATCTACTTGTGCCACAACTGTTCGTTATCACTTCAAATGTAGCCAACCCATGCTTTCATACACTTATTGTACCAAGTTTGTACACAATACCCAACACCATCATTGTAGTCCCTCAAGGGAACACTAATGATATTGTGCGCCTTTGATGAAACTCCCAATCTATCGCAAGCCTTTGTACAATACCGCAACCTTTCAGGTCTGAGGAGAACTTCTGTACAACTATTCCCCAATTGTTCTATTCCATGTTGATATATTCTGTGTACATTGCGCTTTGTCTTGAATGTTACGCATTCTACAGCAGGTGTAGAAATAACGTGAAAACTTGGTTTTTTAAATATGTTAGTTACCGAGACCAAAACATCAGATGGAAAAAGTCATTTTGTCAGACACCGTTTCGAATAAAATATAAATTTCAACATGATCGATTACATGATATGATATTTGATAGTTTTTTTTATCAAATATGGATGATTTACCGCATTTAACAAATTTCCGTCTCCTGTGAGAATTTGAGACGTTATCAGAAGCCGCAGAACGGGACCCAACTCGAGAGTCCCGTGAGCAATAAATGCTCAGCCAGCTCGATATATTTATTTTTATAGCCCTCTCAGGGCAACTATTGGAATTTAATGATATGTAGAAGGCCATGATCGATTGTTATACTGGTTTGTGCTCCCGTAGACAGGTTGATTTATGCTCAAATAATTTAATATGGCCATTAGTCCGACGAAAGGTAACGGAAATTGTCCCAAAATGGCACTTCATCCCACATTTCATTGACAATTCGCCATCACAATCATTTACCCATCTTCTTCAACTAAAGTAAAATGAAGTTGAATATCATTCTGAACTAAGTTATAATTTGTATACCCTCGCTAAGACGAACTTAGAACAGCAACATCAGCCATGTTTTGACCAAAAGCAACACGCGCAGCAGCCAAAGCAACACGCGATAGTCCGCGGCGCAGAAATTCTCGTGTGCATCTTAGGTCGTCCACAGCCCGGTGCGCCTAAACGGAAAGTAGTGACTGAAAATTGTGTCATGGCGGATATCCTAAAAGAAAGAAGAATAAAATGATAATTGTAACGAAGAGAACTTTCATGAAGGAAGAGAGTAGAAAAAATCTTACAATAAAAGTAAATGGATGTCATCACGATAATACTTTCATATAGATAAATAGATATCATAACGATAACACAATATGACTGCCACTCAGATTGTCACTGAAAAACTTAGCGAAGCTCAGACTCAAGTGGCGCTACAGAGAAAATAAGAAGGAAAAACAATTCATTTCCAACACAGATGATACAAAAACCATCAATGGTTTAAAATGTCTTAACATAAAGATCCTTAGTTGTAAAAGGTTCAGGGTGACTCAGGTCAGGGGAATAACTATGCACAAATTCTACATATTTTATTAGGAGAACACTTGACAGGAACGAACGATAGATAACACTTGACAGGAACGAACGATAGATAACACTTGACAGGAACGAACGATAGATTACACTTGACAGGAACGAACGATAGATAACACTTGACAGGAACGAACGATAGATAACACTTGACAGGAACGAACGATAGATAACACTTGACAGGAACGAACGATAGATAACACTTGACAGGAACGAACGATAGATAACACTTGACAGGAACGAACGATAGATAACACTTGACAGGAACGAACGATAGATAACACTTGACAGGAACGAACGATAGATAACACTTGACAGGAACGAACGATAGATAACACTTGACAGGAACGAACGATAGATAACACTTGACAGGAACGAACGATAGATAACACTTGACAGAAACGAACGATAGATAACACTTGACAGGAACGAACGATAGATAACACTTGACAGGAACGAACGATAGATAACACTTGACAGGAACGAACGATAGATAACACTTGACAGAAACGAACGATAGATAACACTTGACAGGAACGAACGATAGATAACACTTGACAGGAACGAACGATAGATAACACTTGACAGGAACGAACGATAGATAACACTTGACAGGAACGAACGATAGATAACACTTGACAGGAACGAACGATAGATAACACTTGACAGGAACGAACGATAGATAACACTTGACAGGAACGAACAATGGTTAACAGTCGAGGCAGCTCACGGAACAATACGTGAAAATAGAAGTTGAATAATGTGCTCTCGGAATACTCTCCTCTGCCAGACGCAGCACCAGACCCCATGGAGTGGCGCACGGACTGCCTGAGGTCACATGACAACCGGGTCAGAGAAGGTCGCGCTAGAATGAACACGAGACGAGAATATGATGTACGCTTTTACATACCTCCTTACGAAGGACAATTTTGTTCATGAACAAAAGTTAACCGCGTACATCGCATACAAATTTACGGTATTCTTAAGTCTAGTCAAACATCAATCGAAACATAGTTTTAAATAACATCTAAGCTTAGAAGTACAAGGCACACACAAATACTCGCAGAAATATAAAAGTTACACAGTTCACGTTTACTTAGTTGAACATACGCGAGAGATAGTCTGCGCCAACATTTTCTTTACCTGGTAGATAAACTATTGAGTAGTCGTAAGGTTGCAAGATAAGTGACCAGCGGGCTAAGAGCATATTAAAATTCTTAATTTTGCTCAAGTACACTAAGGGTCTGTGGTCGACTTCAAGAATGAATTTTTTTCCTAGCAAGTACACGGAAAATTTTTGTACGGCGAAAACTATCGCCAGGCATTCTCTTTCAATAGTAGAGAACCTACGCTCAGCTTCAGTAAGCTTACGACTGGCGTACGCTACTGGAAAGGGACAGTCGTCTGTATATTGAAGGAGCACCGCTCCCAGTGCGACGGCTGAGCTGTCGGAACGCACTACAAATGTTTTATTTAGATCCGGTAATTTCAACACCGGCTCAGCAACCAGGGAGTTTCGAGCCCGTTCGAAGTTCTCTAAAAGTTCAGCATCATAAATCAAAGGTTCACATACATTTTTTTGAGAAGATCTGAGAGAGGTGCTGTCACTTCCGCCAGATTAGGTACAAACTTTCGGTAGAACGAAATTAATCCCAAAAATGACCTCAGTGCTTTTTTGGTGCGAGGAGGCTGAGCATTCGACATAGCAAACACTTTAGTCTTTTGGGGAGAGAAACCGTGCTCAGAAATGACAAAGCCGAGATAGCTTATTGACGCAAAAGCGAATTTACACTTGCTTGGTTGGGCAGTAAGACCATGTTCTTTCAGTCTACACAATACTTGTTTCAAGACAGCTAGGTGAGATTTAAGATCTTTTGAGTATATCAGAATATTGTCAAAGTAAAATGATACATCAGCTAAACCGCTCAATACTATTCTCATCAGACGCGCGTATGCAGCGCAAGCCGAAACTAAGCCGAAAGGCATCCTTTTGTATTCCATTAGCCCGCGGCTGGTTGGAAAAGCAGTAAGTGGTCGAGAAGGTTCATCTAGTTCCACCTGGTGGTAGGCTTTGGTCACGTCTAACTCTGAATAGTATTTACTCCCTCCTAACTTGTGAAAGTCTTCTTCTAACTGAAAGGCAGGCTCAGCATCTACCTTACTGACACTATTCAACATGCGGTAGTCTACGGTCAATCTATAAGAACCATCAGTTTTCTTGACCAGAACTACTGGGGAGCAGAAGTCTGAGGAGGACCGTTGAATTATTCCTAGTTCTAATAATTTATCAACCTCCCTATCGAAAACTTCGCGCAAATGTACTGGTACCGGATATACACTAGCTCGAATAGGTGCGGACGTAGTCAAGTCTATCTTATGCACCACAGTTCTGGTGTGACCAGGTATATCAGATAATACGGAAGGAAATTCACAAATCAAGCTCTCTAGCTCCTTCCGCTCAAAAGGACTTAACGAAGGTGAAATATTAAAATGTACATTCTCGTTCGACACTGCTGTTAGCGGCAACTCTATCGATAGGTCTTTTTTAACTCTATCGTCTGAGGAGTAGCCTCGGCAAAAGAAGAGAACATTTTTTCATCTATAACAGAGGCACAAGCACAGAAAAAGATTCCTGACTGAACTAGTGAGATGACATCTCTACTCTCGCTAGGGGCAGATGCATTATCGACCCCAGCCCGTCTAATATATTGCTTCAACAGATTGATATGATAAGTTTTTGACACTCCATCACAGTCGAGCAGGTAATTTACCTTATTAAGTCGCTTTACGACCTTGTACGGGCCTCTCCAGCTCATCAGCAGCTTGTTATGGCAGTCTGGGAGAAGAATTAACTCCTCGTCGCCCTCGTCCAAGCTTCGATTTTTGGCTTTCAGGTCGAAGTAGGTGCTGAATCTTGACTGGGAGATTTTAGCATTGCGCGCTGCCAGCTTAGCAGTTTCTTCCAGGGTGTCCCTTAATTCTGTAATGTATTGAAAGCTGTTCCGCTGTTCCACCGGAGCAGATTTATTGACCCACAGGTCGCGTAGCACACAAATTGGCCCCCTCACCTGCCGGCTGTACAGGAGCTCGAACGCCGAAAAGCCAGTTCTGTCGCTTGGCATCTCGCGCAAAGCGAATAATGTTGCGGTCAGATACCTGTGCCATTCTCGAGGCTTCTTCTCGCACAACTTCTTGAGGCAGTTTTTTAGAGTGGAATGAACGCGCTCCTGTCGTCCGTTCCCTTGGCTATGGTAAACAGAGCTAAAAATTGGCTTTACCCCGAGCAACTTGTGTAGCTCTCCCATCAAGGCACTCGTGAAATTCGTTCCTTGATCCGACAGGATTGTCTCCGGGATTCCAACTCTTGAAAAGATCGTTAATAATGCTTCTGCCGCAGATATGCTATCGAAATGTTTCAGGGGGACTGCTTCGGGAAAACCAGTGGCCCAGTCGATGACGGTAAGAATATATTTGTGCCCGTCGGGGGAAGCTGGCGTCAGCGGACCAACGATGTCCATTGAGATTCGGGCAAATGGAGTCTCCATGATTGGCATTTTAACAAGAGGCACGGGCTTTGTGCGACGCTGGAACATGCGCTGACAATTATCACAGGACCTGCAATAAGCTCGCACATCCGCGGTTACTCCTGGCCAAAAAAATTCTGACAAAATCTTTGCTAACGTTTTAGAATGAGAGAAGTGCCCAGCTAACGGATTTTCGTGAGCTGCATGAAGCACTACCGAACGACATACTATCGGCAAGACCAACTTCAATGTACCTACTGATTTAAAGGTCGACGACTTCACACATTGGCGGTAGAGAACAGAGTCTTTAACAATAAAAGTGAATTTGGAGCCATCTTTACATTTCAAAATTTCTCCCCTTTTAGCTTTATCCCACAACGAGGTAAGGGAACTGCAAGTTTTTTGTTTTTCCAGAAATTCAATAGGGGAAAGATCAATGGATTTAATCTCGGTTAGTACGAGCGGGTGAATGGTTTTAACTCTAGCCTGAGACCTAGTGACCGCAAGTACCTTGTTTATACAACCAGAGGGGCGTGAAAGCTTTTTATCACTTGCGTCTCTGACTCCATCAACATTTCCTACTAATACGCTACAACACTTAATCGGAGCAATAGCCGCCATTACCCAACCTTCATAAAAATCACATTTCAAGTAGCATTTCGCTAGTGGGAATTTTGACGCGTTGCCCAAATAATCAGAGAGGGAAATAGTGGGAGAATTAGACAAGTCTAAGACCGGAAGAACTTCTGACGATACAATTACACAAGTACACCCAGTATCTCTCAAAATCGTCGATACGTTAACTCCATTAACGGTACCGCATGACAAATACCTCGGGTCAATTTTAGTCTGACCACAATATTTCACTGGAAAATTGGAATCACGAGAAGCGTTCTTCTCTCTAAACAAAGTTGGACACTGAGATCTGTAGTGGCCCAAAACTCCACAATTATGACACCTAACTGTTTCAATACCTTCCCGCTGCGACCATAGGGAGTGACTATATGCTGTAACGCCCGTGGTGGCTCAGGATCTGTCACAGGTGATGTCGGAGCAGATGCTTGTGCTTTCGTACGTGGAGATGACTTGGCTATCATCTGTTGACTGCGCGCCGTAGTCTAGTTGTCCGCACATTCGGTGGTCTGCGTCAAACTCATCATTCCCTTTTCTTTCAGATGCATACGCAGTTCTGGAGTTACTGATGACAACAGCTGATCTTTAATGATGAAATCTCGTAGGTCCTCGTAGGTTTCCGGAATTTTCATTGATTCTATCCAATAGTCTAATTTACGACCTAAACTTACTACAAATTGCTGGTAGGTTTCACCAGGAGACCACTTCGCTGAACGAAAGTCTGTTCTATACGTGTCGGGATTTTTATTAAAACCCAGCAACAAGGCGCCCTTTAGCCTGTCGTAGTCTGACGTTACTTTGGCAGGTAGTGAGGAGTAGATTTCTGCAGCCTTTCTACCCAGAGTGCTTCCGAGGCGGACGGCATAGGACTGTCGCTCTAACCCCAACAACTGGCACACTCGTTCGAAGCGGATAAAGAACGACGGTAAATCTTCACCATCACGGTAGGTAGGTAATCGTGGTTTTTCTACCCTTACGGATGCATTTGACGAAGGCACAAAATTTGCCCCGCCACAATTCAGGCGAGCTAGGTCTAATTCATGCTGCAGCCGCAACCGCTCTCTTTCCAATTCGGTATAGTCTTTTTCCTTTTCTCTCTTCAAACATTCCGCTTCTAACTCACGTTCTTGGGCTCGCTCAGCACGTGCGTGCGCTTGCTGCTCTGTCACGTACTTAGCAATATCTGAGCCCTTCAGTCCCAAGCTCTCGGCTTCTTTTATCAAGTCTAACACGCTAGCCATTTGAAGTTTAGGACCACAGACAAAAGAACCGAAAGAAGGTGTACCAGCTTTAAGCTCGGTACCGTTCGACAAGTAGTTGAAAGACTTATCGAGAGCAATGATCCTGTGCAGAGGAGAGATCTCGAGCTTAGTGCACTTCCCTGACCATTATAGCGAGCCCCCTGGCAAGGTCGCCAATGTAAAAGGTTCAGGGTGACTCAGGTCAGGGGAATAACTATGCACAAATTCTACATATTTTATTAGGAGAACACTTGACAGGAACGAACGATAGATAACACTTGACAGGGACGAACGATAGATAACACTTGACAGGAACGAACGATAGATAACACTTGACAGGAACGAACGATAGATAACACTTGACAGGAACGAACGATAGATAACACTTGACAGGAACGAACGACAGATAACACTTGACAGGAACGAACGATAGATAACACTTGACAGGAACGAACGATAGATAACACTTGACAGGAACGAACAATGGTTAACAGTCGAGGCAGCTCACGGAACAATACGTGAAAATAGAAGTTGAATAATATGCTCTCGGAATACTCTCCTCTGCCAGACGCAGCACCAGACCCCATGGAGTGGCGCACGGACTGCCTGAGGTCACATGACAACCGGGTCAGAGAAGGTCGCGCTAGAATGAACACGAGACGAGAATATGATGTACGCTTTTACACATGGGCATATGCACACATGGGTATCGTAATCCACGTCATCAGTCGAAACGAATGATTGAGGGAAATGCACGAAAAAATGCATTCCATTTGTTGCGTTAATCTAGGTTCCTTAATGCATACAAATACAAGTTGAAAAAATGAAACACATTTTAATTGTGTTTCAAGTGAAGTTATAAAGCAATAATTGCATTAATTATCGGTCAATTTTACATTTTCTATATGCAGTATCTATATTTTGTGCACATTTTTGAAGCATCCATTGCTCGGCCAAGCAAACCGGATTATATTTCTATTACAATGCTATCCATTTTCGTGTGCTTTTGTAGTGACATTTAAATGAGAACATTGCTCACACCGAGAGCTGTTTTACAAGTAGTTGGTACAAGTAACCAGCCATGTTCCAACATATGGACAAAACCTACAGCAATTTGAGTTCAACATTCAGTTGGGGTCACCCGACCACACAGCGCATCCACGGATTGAGCTGTGGCAGACTTTGGGACTGTCGCCTGAGGTTCGGAGACAATATATGTTTCTCGTAGTATTTGCAGCAAATAATCTTGGTTAAGAAGGAAATTATGCAACTTACAATCTGCATAGCAGACTAGCGATATGTCTATTGCAGCATAAATAAATATATCTAGAGTGCCATAAATCAACAAGTATAGAGCGTCACAAATCAACATGTCTATTGAAGCATAAATCAACATGTCTACGGTAGACAACGATAACTTGACAACACAAACATGACAACAACAATGACTTGACAACACAGGCAAGGCATCAACACAAATGTTGTACACCAAACAACACAACACGGGCATGACAACAACACAAATGTTGTACACCAAACAACACAACACAGGCAGGACAACAACACAAATGTTATACACCAAACAACACAACACAGGCAGGACAACAACACAAATGTTGGTCACCAAACAACACAACACAGGCAGGACAACAAAACAAATGCTGTACACCAAACAACACAACACAGGCAGGACAACAACACAAATTCTGTACACCAAACAAAACAACACAGGCAGGACAACAACACAAATGTTGTACACCAAACAAACAACACAGGCAGGACAACAACACGAATGTTGTACACCAAACAAACAACACAGGCAGGACAACAACACAAATGCGGTACACCAAACAACACAACATAGGCAGGACAACAACACAAATGCTGTACACCAAACAACACAACACAGGTAGGACAACAACACAAATGTTGTACACTAAACAACACAACACAGGCAGGACAACAACACAAATGTTGCACACCAAACAACACAACACAGGCAGGACAACAACTTAAATGTTGTACACCAAACAACACAACACAGGCAGGACAACAGCACAAATGCTTTACACCAAACAACACAACACAAGCAGGACAACAACACAAATGTTGTACACCAAACAACACAACACAGGCAGGACAACAACACAAATGCTGTACACCAAACCTCACAACACAGGCAGGACAACAACACAAATGCTGTACACCAAACAACACAACACAAGCAGGACAACAGCACAAATGCTGTACACCAAACAACACAACACAGGCAGGACAACAACACAAATGTTGTACACCAAACATTACAACACAGGCAGGACAACAACACAAATGCTGTACACCAAACAACACAACACAGGCAGGACAACAACACAAATGTTGTACACCAAACAAACAACACAGGCAGGACAACAACACAAATGCTGTACACCAAACAACACAATACACACAGGACAACAACACCAATGTTGTACACCAAACAACACAACACAGGCAGGACAACAACACAAATGTTGTACACCAAACAACACAACACAGGCAGGACAACAACACAAATGTTGTACACCAAACGACACAACACAGGCAGGACAACAACACAAATGTTGTACACCAAACAACACAACACAGGCAGGACAACAACACAAATGTTGTACACCAAACAACACAACACAGGCAGGACAACAACACAAATGTTGTACACCAAACGACACAACACAGGCAGAACAACAACACAAATGTTGTACACCAAACGACACAACACAGGCAGGACAACAACACAAATGTTGTACACCAAACAACACAACACAGGCAGGACAACAACACAAATGTTGTACACCAAACAACACAACACAAGCAGGACAACAGCACAAATGTTGTATCACCAAACGACACAACACAGGCAGGACAACAACACAAATGCTGTACACCAAACAACACAACACAGGCAGGACAACAGCACAAATGTTGTATCACCAAACGACACAACACAGGCAGGACAACAACACAAATGTTGTATCACCAAACGACACAACACAGGCAGGACAACAACACAAATGTTGTACACCAAACAACACAACACAGGCAGGACAACAACACAAATGTTGTACACCAAACAACACAACACAGGCAGGACAACAACACAAATGTTGTACACCAAACAACACAACACAGGCAGGACAACAACACAAATGTTGTACACCAAACAACACAACACAGGCAGGACAACAACACAAATGTTGTATCACCAAACGACACAACATTGAATGGCTGAGAAATGATCAGCAAAATTCCTCGTTTATTTGCGTCCACCCAATAAAAAGTTTCACATTTTCAGTGTTCACAGAAAACATTTGTTAGGGTAACTGATTTATTATTACAATGAACGTTTAGTTGCCGCATTGTAAAGACAGCGCGTTGACTTGTGCTTTTGTTGCGTGCAGCTGTGTCTGGCGGCGTGTTGTAGTGTTGTTGTTGTTGGTGTTGTTGTTGTTTGTGTTGCTGTTGCTGTTGTTGTCAGTATTGCTGAGCATGCTGTTGGTATTTTTGCTATTGGTATTATTACAGTTGGTATTGTTACATATGATGGTATTTTTGCTGTTGCTGTTGGTATTGTTGCTTTTGTTGTTAGTATTATTGTTGTGGGTATTGTTGTTGTTGCTGATGGTATTTTTGTGGTTTCTGTTGGTATTGTTTCTGGTGGTATTGCTGCTGTTGCAGTTGCTGTTGGTATTGTTGCTTTTGTTGTTTGTATTATCGTTGTGGGTATTGTTGTTGTTGCTGATGGTATTTTTGTTGTTTCTGTTGGTATTGTTTCTGTTGGTATTGCTGCTGTTGCAGTTGCTGTTGGTTATGTTGCTGTTGGTATCGCTGCTGTTGCTGGCGTACTAGATCCGTCACATATACATAACTTTACAGAACTCTGCTGTTTCATTCCCTTATTCCTGTCCTAAAATGTTCTCGTTAGCCTTGTGTGGCAATACTTGTTTTCTTACGCTCGTGAGTATATGATGGCAACACTGTCTTGCGTAGGTAAGTTTTCGCGCTGTTCCAGCTGTATGGCAAATGCATCGTACAACGATCCTTCTCACGTCTTTGTCTCCGGTGAACTCTTTCGTACCGGTATTTTTAGCGTAGAAAATATCATAAATTAGCGTTATAGTCGATAAAACAAGTGCAGACAATAGGAACAATAGCCCTGCGGCAGGTCACACACCGAAGTAACGATAGAGGCAACAGCAGCAAAACACTCAATACAGCGATGGTGCTCACAGCAGGTCACATGAGGCAGCGGGGAAGCTTCCTTCCACTCCGTGGGGACACATTTGTGAATGTAACACACGTTTCTATATACTTGAGTTATCCAAAAAAAAATTATTGAGTTTTGCTCTAATAAAGAATGCTTTATATGGGATGAACAAATGAAACATGGGATTTATCTTATTTAACTACCATTGGTTATAGTTTGAAGTTCGAATAATGGACATTTATTAGAATTGATGAAAGTTGACTATATTTTATAAGTAGTATACGTTATTTGGAAACAGACTTCATGCGAAAAGGTCACTCCAACGCGTCCCCGACGACTGTATGACAAAAGTTTAACTATTTTTGAAACCCGGGAGGGCGTAACGGTTAGCGAGCTACAGCAATCTCGATGGTAATTTCGATCTGCGGCTTTACACAGGGTTCATGTGATATTACTTACTCTTCTTTAATTTCCAATAATACCATACTAATTATATCATACACCTTTAGCAAAGTTACACACATCACTTAACACAAATTGCACTAACTCTAATCCATCCTCTTATCACGCGGCCTGGTACACAGAGAATAAAATAAAACAATTTATACATGAAATAAGAAAATACGCGCTGCGTGAACTCTCAAAATTCAGTCAATGGTTGCTGTTGCGGTTGTTCGATGGTTGACTTAATTACCTACATCGAAATTACCTTAACTTCAATCTTAATTACTTTAATTACCTTAACCTTAATTACCTATTACAGGGATATCGGAAACTTTGATATATGATTAATCTAAATGAGCATGTCTATTGTAGTATAAATGAGCATGTCTATTGTAGTCTAAATGAGAATGTCTATTGTAGTCTAAATGAGCATGTCTAATGCAGTCTAAATGAAAATGTCTATTGTAGTCTGAATGAGCATGTCTATTGTAGTCTAAATGAGAATGTCTATTGTAGTCTAAATGAGCATGTCTAATGCAGTCTAAATGAAAATGTCTATTGTAGTCTGAATGAGCATGTCTATTGTAGTCTAAATGAGAATGTCTATTGTAGTCTAAATGAGCATGTCTATTGTAGTCTAAATGAGAATGTCTATTGTAGTCTAAATGAGAATGTCTATTGTAGTCTAAATGAGCATGTCTAATGCAGTCTAAATGAGAATGTCTGTTGTAGTCTAAATGAGCATGTCTATTGTAGTCTAAATGAGCATGACTATTGTAGTCTAAATGAGAATGTCTATTATAGTCTGAATGAGCATGTCTATTGTAGTCTAAATGAGAATGTCTATTGTAGTCTAAATGAGCATGTCTATTGTAGTCTAAATGAGCATGTCTATTGTAGTCTAAATGAGCACATCTATTGTAGTCTGAATGAGAATGTCTATTGTAGTCTAAATGAGAATGTCTGTTGTAGTCTAAATCAGAATGTCTGTTGTAGTCTAAATGAGAATGTCTGTTGTAGTCTAAATGAGCATGTCTATTGTAGTCTAAATGAGCATGTCTATTGTAGTCTAAATGAGAATGTCTATTGTAGTCTAAATGAGCATGTCTATCGTAGTCTAAATGAGAATGTCTATTGTAGTCTAAATGAGCATGTCTATTGTAGTCTAAATGAGCGTGTCTATTGCAGTCTAAATGAGAATGTCTGTTGTAGTCTAAATGAGAATGTCTGTTGTAGTCTAAATGAGAATGTCTGTTGTAGTCTGAATGAGCATGTCTACTGTAGTCTAAATGAGCATGTCTATTGTAGTCTGAATTAGCATGTCTATTGCAGTCTAAATGAGAATGTCTGTTGTTGTATAAATGAGAATGCCTGTTGTAGTCTAAATGAGAATGTCTGTTGTAGTCTAAATGAGCATGTCTATTGTAGTCTAAATGAGCACATCTATTGTAGTCTGAATGAGAATGTCTATTGTAGTCTAAAACAGCATGTCTATTGTAGTCTAAATGAGCATGTCTATTGTAGTCTAAATGAGCATGTCTATTGTAGTCTAAATGAGCACATCTATTGTAGTCTGAATGAGAATGTCTATTGTAGTCTAAATGAGCACGTCTATTGTAGTCTAAATGAGCACGTCTATTGTAGTCTAAATGAGAATGACTATTGTAGTCTAAATGAGCATGTCTATTGTAGTCTGAGTGAGAATGTCTATTTTAGTCTAAATGAGAATGACAATTGTAGTCTAAATGAGCATGTCTAATGTAGTCTAAATGAGAATGTCTATTGTAGTCTAAATGAGAATGTCTATTGTAGTCTAAATGAGAATGTCTATTGTAGTCTAAATGAGCATGTCAACTGTAGTCTAAATGAGCATGTCTATTGTAGTCTAAATGAGAATGTCTATTGTAGTCTAAATGAGCATGTCTATTGTAGTCTAAATGAGCACGTCTATTGTAGTCTAAATGAGCATGTCTATTGTAGTCTAAATGAGCACGTCTATTGTAGTCTAAATGAGCATGTCTATTGTAGTCTAAATGAGCATATCTATTGTAGTCTAAATGAGATGTCTATTGTAGTCTAAATGAGATGTCTCTTGTAGTCTAAGTGAGCATGTCTATTGTAGTCTAAATGAGCATGTCTATTGTAGTCTAAATGAGCACGTCTATTGTAGTCTAAATGAGCATGTCTATTGTAGTCTAAATAAGCATGTCTATTGTAGTCTAAATGAGCATGTCTATTGTAGTCTAAATGAGATGTCTATTGTAGTCTAAATGTGCATGTCTATTGTAGTCTAAAAGAGCACGTCTATTGTAGTCTAAATGAGCATGTCTATTGTAGTCTAAATGAGCACGTCTATTGTAGTCTAAATGAGCATGTCTATTGCAGTCTATATAAGATGTCTATTGTAGTCTAAATGAGCATGTCTATTGCAGTCTAAATGAGATGTCTATTGTAGTCTAAATGAGCATGTCTATTGTAGTCTAAATGAGCACGTCTATTGTAGTGTAAATGAGCATGTCTATTGTAGTCTAAATGAGCACGTCTATTGTAGTCTAAATGAGCATGTCTATTGTAGTCTAAATGAGCATATCTATTGTAGTCTAAATGAGATGTCTATTGTTGTCTGAATGAGATGTCTATTTTAGTCTAAATGAGCATGTCTATTGTAGTCTAAATGAGCACGTCTATTGTAGTCTAAATGAGCAAGTCTATTGTAGTCTAAATGAGCATGTCTATTGTAGTCTAAATGAGCATGTCTATTGCAGTCTAAATGATATGTCTATTGTAGTCTGAATGAGCATGTCTATTGTAGTCTAAATGAGCACGTCTATTGTAGTCTAAATGAGCATGTCTATTGTAGTCTAAATGAGCACGTCTTTTGTAGTCTAAATGAGCATGTCTATTGTAGTCTAAATGAGCATATTTATTGTAGTCTAAATGAGATGTCTATTGTAGTCTAAATGAGATGTCTATTGTAGTCTAAATGAGCATGTCTATTAAAGTCTAAATGAGCATGTCTATTGTAGTCTAAATGAGATGTCTATTGTTGTCTAAATGAGCATGTCTATTGTAGTCTAAATGAGCATGTCTATTCTAGTCGAAATGAGCACGTCTATTGTAGTCTAAATGAGCATGTCTATTGTAGTCCAAATGAGCTATGGAGAATTCTGACATTCCCCATTGCCCTGAGAGATACTTAGCAGTTAAAACTTTAGTACCTTTGCAGCTTGGCTCGGGCCAGGTGAGGTTGGAGCTGCTCTACGGCGAGTCAGTACTGCTTCATTTCTGCCTATTGATACTTTGGGTTGATCCCTTTTGTTGCAGTGGTACACGTTTGGTACCTGCTGCTTTTTTGTTCCTTTATTTAAGTTGCGACTCCCTAGCTATGGTGGTGACCTTTAGTCGCGATTTCAGCGGTTATCAATCCCGAGAGTAAAGGCGTTCCGCAGTCGTGGGTGCCGGCGCTCGGTGTTCAGCCGTGGCACGTCCTCAAGCGCGTGTCCCGGTGGATCGCTTCTTCACTTATTCTCTCCATTTCCTAAAGCCATCTTTGCTTCTATTTCTTATGAAGTAATCACCTTTGTCCTATTGCTCTGATAGATAACCTTGCCATTGTTAATTGTATGACTGTGAGTGTGAGTGATCTTGTTAAGCTACCTTAAATTTCTTGAATTAATAAATCCTTAAACCTTAATATCTTCGATATCTTGATACTATGATATCTTAAATTCTTATAACCTAAATCTATTTCGAGCTTGCTTGGAATGGGCCCTTAAACTTTTTCCTTAACTTAATTATCCTACCTGGAGCCTAACTGAAAGACGGCTTACCAGCTGTCTAACTCTCCGGGTAGTACTATTGACTCTTAAACCTAATTCTATTTCCTAAACTTGCTCTTTGCTTGCACCTTTTTCTTCACATTTACCATCTTTCCAACTCTACGAGTGGCTTCCACACTGAGGCATAATTAAACTCAGGTTAGCCTACGAAATAGTCCTGCTATAATGTTCCTGTTTGCTGCAAAATCATTTTGAATAACTTCTTACTCCATTGATTTCTTCATTGCATTGATTCATTTGTTTCATTTTTCTAGTATCTGCGTCTTCGGGCTCCAAAAGCCCAGCTTGAGGCTGCTCTACTGGGAACGATGCGGGACAGCTGGTTTTAAATCTGCGCTGCGATCTCAGAGGAGGCTGTCATTTCAGTTGTGCAGTGCTGGCTACCCTGGCTGTAGATCGGCCTACTGAGCTGCGTTAAAACTACAGGAGATTCTCAGGGCCGTGAGGCTTGAATTTTGCCTGCTGGGCGAACGGCCAGTCCTCTGGAGGGCCACGCCGCAAGCTGATTAGGATCGCCGCTGAAGAATGCATGGTTTCGCGCCTTCGTAGTGGAAACAGAGCTGCTGCGTTTTAGCCACCATGCTAGGAGTCGCCATTTTTGTTAATTTATAAGGATCGCCTTTCTTTCATTTATCTAGGTTAACCCTAGATCCTTCGTTCCTGAGTTTTGTTGTTGTTAATTAGAGTTAATGTAGTTTTGTAATCTTATACGCTGAGCAGGCATTGGTCCTAAGATTTGTCCTAGTTGATTAATTCTTGTTCCTGGCTCGTGAACCTACGATCCTGATGTTCGGCCTATTGAATGGTTCGTATCATCTAAATTTACTGCTACTTGCAGCTTTCAATGAACTTTTTTGCTGTCATTCTGTTTACCATTTGTGGATACTATTTGTGTGGATTCTCCACAATATTCGTAATATTCTAGTCAGGGTTTGTGACTGGAATACGTGACTTGTACATGCTGGTGTGTGGTGAGTGTGTGTCTGATGGTGCAGTCAAGGTGGTGAACACCTGGAGGGATGTGTCCCTGTGTTGGGAATTGGGTCTTTGCTGCACAGAAAGATATCTCCACTGTGGGGAAAGGTATCTTTGCAGTAGAGAAAGTTATCTTCAACGAAGCACTGAAGAAAAAAAGGTTCAATATGAGTTGGTTTACTCGATATTTTTGCGATCAGAATCTTTTAAATCACTTAGAAATCAAATAATACTAGTGTTTGAATCATTCCCTTAGCTTAAGAATATGGAATGCCATTTTCCATAAATTCCACAACTAGAAAACCACGACCGAACTTTTCCTTCATCTGTATTGGCAGAATAATACAGATATTGAGGGGACAATATCGGAGAGAAGCTCCTGCTGTGAAGAAATCTGCGACATCATGCATTGGAACTGAGGGAATTTGTGCACCCAACATTTGGGGTCGTGACGTACTGACGTGGATGGTAAAGTTGACCTCACTTCAGTCCCCGCTACCTGCCCGAGCTCGCACCGGCCGCAGTGACGTCACTGGGCACTTGCGCTGCTCCGTGCTGCACGCAGGGCTTATGCAGAATTCAAATTGAAGGTTTCCTTAGAAGTTCTCGTTGGTGTTGAAATCCTCAGTGCTGCCGGTCAAAATTACTGATAGTTTAGGCAACTGCTGACACTTCAGCCATTACTGAACTAAACAATTTCGAAATTGATCTATCAAGGAATTGCATATATATATATATATATATATATATATATATATATATATATATATATATGTATATAAAGAATTCAAAAACGAAGAGAGCACCACGAATTTAAATATATTTTTTCAAGATTTCACGACCAATAACTTTAAAACAAGTCAGTTCAATAAAACGTTTTAGAGACGAGCTCCGTGTGCAGTTATCAGTCTGAAAAGTTCTAAATACAAATAAAATCAGTCTATTTATAAAATACATGGGCACAATAACATCTACAAGTTAATTAGCAGCGGATAAGAATTATTGGCGACATTGAGTTCAGTTTTTTTCGGTTGAATGGAGCGATCCATCGTTTTATTGCATTTCCATTTTTGGTTTAGTTATTGCTTTCTATTGACATTAAGTTTGAGTGTCCAGTAAATTTTAGTCGGTATCAGTGTGAGTTTTTACTTTACTTAGCACAAACCACTGTAAGTGATATCGTTGAATAATTTTTCTACCGCCCAGAGCGGCATTAACCCCTCCACCTCACGGAGCGACGTGCACAGCCCCCGCTGTACCCGGCAGCCCTCACCACAGCCCCCGCTGTACCCGGCAGCCCTCACCACAGCCCCCGCTGTACCCGGCAGCCCTCACCACAGCCTCGCTGTACACGGCAGCCCTCACCAGAGCCCCCGCTGTACCCGGCAGCCCTCACCACAGCCTCGCTGTACACGGCAGCCCTCACCACAGCCCCCGCTGTACCCGGCAGCCCTCACCACAGCCCCCGCTGTACCCGGCAGCCCTCACCACAGCCCCCGCTGTACCCGGCAGCCCTCACCACAGCCCCCGCTGTCCCCGGAAGCCCTCACCACTGCCCCCGCTGTACCCGGCAGCCCTCACCAAAGCCTCCGCTGTACCCGCCAGCCCTCACCACAGCCCGCGCTGTACCCGGCAGCCCTCACCACAGCTCCCGCTGTACCCGGCAGCCCTCAACACAGCCCCCGCTGTACCCGGCAGCCCTCACCACAGCCCCCGCTGTACCCGGCAGCCCTCAACACAGGGCCGCTACGTGGTCGTGCCTACAGCGGGGACAGAAGTGATGTCATCTTTATCATCCATGTCAACACCCATAAGTGCGGGTCTAGAAATTTCCTCCGCTCCAATGCCTCATTTCGCAGACTTCTTCACAGCCGAAACTTCGTGCTTGCGATGAGTTCTTATGAAATACTTAAACTCCGAGTATTGGCTCCTTCCTGCGTCCAGTATTGGATGGGCAATTACTGAGTATTGGCTCCTGCGTCCAGTATTGGATTTGAAATTACTGAGTATTGGCTCGTGCGTCCAGTATTGGATGTGCAATTACTGAGTATTGGCTCGTGCATCCAGTATTGGATTTGCAGTTACTGAGTATTGGCTCGTGCGTCCAGTATTGGATGGGCAATTACTGGGTTTTGGCTCGTGCGTCCAGTATTGGATGGGCAATTACTGGGTTTTGGCTCGTGCGTCCAGTATTGGATGGGCAATTACTGAGTATTGGCTCGTGCGTCCAGTATCGGATTTGCAGTTACTGAGTATTGGCTCGTGCGTCCAGTATTGGATGAGCAATTACTGGGTTTTGGCTCGTGCGTCCAGTATTGGATGGGCAATTACTGGGTTTTGGCTCGTGCGTCCTGTATTGGATGGGCAATTACTGAGTATTGGCTCGTGCGTCCAGTATTGAATGGGCAATTACTGAGTATTGGCTCGTGCGTCCAGTATTGGATGGGCAATTACTGAGTATTGGCTCGTGCGTCCAGTATTGGATGGGCAATTACTGAGTATTGGCTCGTGCGTCCAGTATTGGATTCGCGATTACTGAGTATTGGCTCGTACGTCCAGTATTGAATGGGCAATTACTGATTATTGGCTCGTGCGTCCAGTATTGGATGGGCAATTACTGAGTATTGGCTCGTGCGTCCAGTATTGGATTTGCAATTACTGAGTATTGGCTCGTGCGTCCAGTATTGGATGGGCAATTACTGAGTATTGGCTCGTGCGTCCAGTATTGGATTTGCAATTACTGAGTATTGGCTCGTGCGTCCAGTATTGGATTTGCAATTACTGGGTTTTGGCTTGTGCGTCCAGTATTGAATGGGCAATTACTGAGTATTGGCTCGTGCGTCCAGTATTGGATAGGCAATTACTGAGTATTGGCTCGTGCGTCCAGTATTGGATGGGCAATTACTGAGTATTGGCTCGTGCGTCCAGTATTGGATGGGCAATTACTGAGTATTGGCTCGTGCGTCCAGTATTCTATGTGAAATTTCTGAGTATTGTCTTCCGTTTCCAGTATTGGATATTATCCTGATAACGATCTGGTATTGGAAATAAGTTCAAGATATATTGGCCACAGATTAATTTATCATTGGATGATCATGATTTGATTTATAAATAGATCAGCGATTGGATTTCTGACTGAGTTTATCATCGGATCGGTGATGCGATTTATTAATGAACTTTTTTTGGATTTGTGATTGGAAAAAGATAAACTAAGCTACTCAGATATGTATAGTCTAGTCGCAAAATAAGTGTTCTGGTATAAAAACCTGGCAAAAATGTATAAAATATTATGATGAATCATTAAATTCCTACAAATAAATAAAATTCATGATATGTTAATAATTATTCTTTTCAATGTTGATTTTAAATTTTTTAGGTTAATTAATTTAAATTTTAATTAGGGTAATAAACGCCGCAGCCAATCCATCTCCTAGCCAGCTTCCGAAATTATATTAATCAGCGGGATTTGTATATTATTTATATCGACGGGCATTTATTGGAGAGATATATGGTCTCCTAGAAGATGATTCAGTTCTATATTTATTTTCCAAAAATCGTTTGTTTCAACTACAATGAATTGAAATACTTATCCAAACTTTGGCGCTTTCGCATACAGGCAGACAGAGGTTAGAGATAACAATGGAGAAGGTGGCCCCATACTGGCCACCAAATATACAGGCAGACAGAGGTTAGAGATAACAATGGAGAAGGGCAGCGTTTACTGGTAGGATGCTGTACAGGTGGGGACGCGAACCAAATGCGCGGGCCCTAAAGAGCTCACCGCTTATAAGACCTCTGAGGTGCACGGGGGAAGAGGGCATGGATGGCGCTTGGCGCACATTCGAGCTTATAAAGAGTGTGGAGAATCCACACAAATAGGTTCAATGGTAAACAGGGAATGACAGCAAAAAAGTTTTATTGGACGCTGCAAGTAGCAGTAAATTTAGATGTTACGAACCATTCAATAGGCCGAACATCAGGATCGTAGGTTCACGAGCCAGGAACAAGAATTAATCCACTAGGACAAATCTTAGGACTAACGCCTGCTCAGCGTGTAAGATTACAAACTTACATAAGTTCTAAATAACATCAACAAGGTTCAGGAACGAAGGATGTAAGGTTAACCTAGATAAACGAAAGAAAGGCGATCCCTATAAATTAACAAAAATGGCGACTCCTTGCATGGTGGCTAAAAAAGCAGCAGCACTGTTTCCACTACGAAGGCGCGAAACCTTGCATTCTTCAGCGGCGATCTTAATCAGCTTGCGGCGTGGCCCTCCAGAGGACTGGCCGTTCGCCCAGCAGGCAACATTCAAGCCGCATGGCCCCGATAATCGTCAGTAGTTTAACGCAGCTTTAGTAGGCCGATCAACAGCCAGGGTAGCCAGTACCGCACAACCGAAATGACAGCCTCCTCTGAGATCACAGCGCAGAATTAAAACCAGCAGTCCCGCAACGCTCCCGGTAGAGCAGCCTCAAACTGGGCTTTTGGAGCCCGAAGACGGAGATACTAGAAAAATGAAACAAATGAATTAATGCAATGAAGAAGTCAATGGAGTAAGAAGTTATTCATTATGATTTTGCAGCAAACAGGAACATTATAGCAGGACTATTTCATAGGCTAACCTGAGTTTAATTATGCCCCAGTGTGGAAGCCACTCGTAGAGTTAGAAAGATGGTAAACGTGAAGAAAAAGGCTCAACTAAGAGCAAAGTTAGGAAATAGAATTAGGTTTAAGAGTCAATAGCACTACCCGGAAAGTCAGACAGCCGGTAAGCCGTCTTTCAGTTAGGCTCCAGGTAGGATAATTAAGTTAAGGAAAAAGGTTAAGGGCCCATTCCAAGCAAGCTCGAAATAGATTTAGGTTACATTTAAGATATCATAGTATTAAGATATAGAAGATATTAAGGTTTAAGGATTTAATAATTCAAGAAATTTAAGGTAGCTTAACAAGATCACTCACACTCACAGTCATACAATTAACAAAAGCAAGGTCATCTATCAGAGCAATAGGACAAGGTGCTGAATTCATAAGAAATAGAAGCAAGGATGGCTTTAGGAAATAGAGAGAATAAGTGAAGAAGCGATCCACCGGGACACGCGCTTGAGGACTTGCCACGGCTGAACACCGAGCGCCGGCACCCACGACTGCGGAACGCCTTTACTCTCGGGATTGATAACCGCTGAGATCGCGACTAAAGGTCACCACCATAGCTAGGAAGTCGCAACTTAAATAAAGGAACAAAAAGCAAGAGATACCAAACGGTACCACTACAATAAAAGGGAACAACCCCAAGACTCAATAAGAATGGAATGAAGCTGTCCTTGACTCTCCGTAAAGCAGCTCCCACCTCACCTGGCACGAGCCAAGCTGCAAAGGTACTAAAGTTTTAACTGCTAAGTAACTCTCAGGGCAATGGGGAATGTCAGAATTCTCCATACCTCCGGGGACTAAGAAAAAATGCACATTAATGTGTATTTTAGGCTTTCAATCGCTGCCTACAAGCAGCAGCGGCCGCCCGGTAAGGCCGGACTGGACCGGATGAACTTGTAGATTCATTATCATTAGAAATTTGATCATTTACGTGGGATTGATGCGTTCGGACATAACTAGTATGCAACTCTAACGGATATAGCAAGGAGACGGCATAATCTCCTACTGTACGATCTGCACGAAGTACTTGAGCTGAACGAGTGCAGCCATCTGCACCCGAATACAATTTAATTACTTTACCCAAAGCCCAGAGTGCTCGCGGCTTCACCGGCGAAAATATGAGCACGACATCACCGATTCTGATGCGGTCCTTCCACGCTGGCTGGAAGCAATCTGCGCTTCGCTCTCTCAGGGAAAGTAGGTAATCTGCAAAAAGTAGGTCTTTAAATTTATCAATCATTTCGTTACGTACATCCAAGGTTTGCAGGAGAATCGTCCGGGAAGGCCGAAGCATTTGTTCTCCAGCAGAACTTTGATACGTTAAATTTCCTGCAGGCGCTAATTTTATAAAAGAATTCGGGGTAATTACTTCGCATGCCACATCCGAAGTATCTCGGTAAGTCAGGGGCCTAGAATTAACAGCCTCTTGCACATCAGAAATTATAGTTAAAAGTTGAAATATTCCATTTTGGCTTTACCCACAACTTTGTAAAGGCATCGTTTAACGACCCCCAACATCCGCTCCCAGCAAGCACCAACCCAAGCGGAATACAAGGGGATGCGGACATGATTTATGTTATTACGTGACAGGTACTCAGAAACATAATCGTCAGCAAGCGACTTGCTAAGGTATACCGCAGCCTGCAAAATGAAGGAGCATTATCGCTGTACACTGCCTGCGGAATATCAAATCTATTGGTAAACCTAACGAATGCCGCTAGAAACGACGCAGTGGACATGTCCGGAATTAATTCTAGATGCACAGGCCGAACTGCCATGCAAGTAAAGATCAAGATGTACATTTTAACAGTTTGATCTCCTAATTTTACATTGTAGTGACCAGTGAAGTCCACTCCCACGTGAGTGAAAGGCCGCACAAAATTTACCCGATCCCCGGGCAGATCAGTTACCTTAGGATATTTGTAAGGCACTTCCGGAGCTCAGAATGAAGAAGGGTAATGGAGCAAAGCAAAGAACAGGCTCATGTAGAGCCGAAACAGATGAATCCAGAGCAAGATGCTCAAGTGAAGATTTACCCAGAGCCCTAGACAGTCTTCTAACCGTCATCCGGCAGGCCCCAGGTAAGTTAATTTAAAGCGAAAATTCAAAGTAAGTTGAGCAAATCGGCTCTTTAGTAAGTTTAAGAAGGCAACAAGGTTAAAGGATGATGGAATAATAAGGTGAATGATGATGGAATAATAAGGTGAATGATGATGGAATAATAAGGTGAATGATGATGGAATAATAAGGTGAATGATGATGGAATAATAAGGTGAATGATGATGGAATAATAAGGTGAATGATGATGGAATAATAAGGTGAATGATGATGGAATAATAAGGTGAATGATGATGGAATAATAAGGTGAATGATGATGGAATAATAAGGTGAATGATGATGGAATAATAAGGTGAATGATGATGGAATAATAAGGTGAATGATGATGGAGTAATAAGGTGAATGATGATGGAGTAATAAGGTGAATGATGATGGAGTAATAAGGTGAATGATGATGGAGTAATAAGGTGAATGATGATGGAGTAATAAGGTGAAGGATGATGGAGTAATAAGGTGAAGGATGATGGAGTAATAAGGTGAAGGATGATGGAGTAATAAGGTGAAGGATGATGGAGTAATAAGGTGAAGGATGATGGAGTAATAAGGTGAAGGATGATGGAGTAATAAGGTGAAGGATGTCAATTAGATAATGTGAAGGTTAATACGAACGAGTAATGAGGTCAATGAGAAACAGGAAGTTTGAGAACCACGTGCAAGCCCACCTTAGCGCCATGGTAATTTTGCGTTTACCACACCGCGCCCCTGAGCTAGAGAAGCCTCCAATTTCCTGGAACTGGGAAGTTAGTGACAAAATGCACGATATAAATCCAGCTGAAGTCCACGAAGGCTCAAAATACACCCTATAAATGTAAAATAAGAAAATGATTAATTCGACAATTTGCCTCACTTCAGCTCTTACGCCAACGATGCTGCAAAAAGAAAAATTAAACTCAGTATAGCCTATGAAATAATCCTGCTATAGTGTTCTTATTTGCTGCAAAATCACTATGAATTTGTACCAGTGCTCTACCGGGAGCGTTGCGGGACTGCTGGTTTTAATTCTGCGCTGTGATCTCAGAGGAGGCTGTCATTTCGGTTGTGCGGTACTGGCTACCCTGGCTGTTGATCGGCCTACTAAAGCTGCGTTAAACTACTGACGATTATCGGGGCCATGCGGCTTGAATGTTGCCTGCTGGGCGAACGGCCAGTCCTCTGGAGGGCCACGCCGCAAGCTGATTAAGATCGCCGCTGAAGAATGCAAGGTTTCGCGCCTTCGTAGTGGAAACAGTGCTGCTGCTTTTTTAGCCACCATGCAAGGAGTCGCCATTTTTGTTAATTTATAGGGATCGCCTTTCTTTCGTTTATCTAGGTTAACCTTACATCCTTCGTTCCTGAACCTTGTTGATGTTATTTAGAACTTATGTAAGTTTGTAATCTTACACGCTGAGCAGGCGTTAGTCCTAAGATTTGTCCTAGTGGATTAATTCTTGTTCCTGGCTCGTGAACCTACGATCCTGATGTTCGGCCTATTGAATGGTTCGTAACATCTAAATTTACTGCTACTTGCAGCGTCCAATAAAACTTTTTTGCTGTCATTCCCTGTTTACCATTGAACCTATTTGTGTGGATTCTCCACACAAAGATATGGAATAATAAGGTTAAAGGATGGAATAATAAGGTTAAAAAAAAAAAAAAAAGTATGGAGAATTCTGACATTCCCCATTGCCCTGAGAGTTACTTAGCAGTTAAAACTTTAGTACCTTTGCAGCTTGGCTCGTGCCAGGTGAGGTGGGAGCTGCTTTACGGAGAGTCAAGGACAGCTTCATTTGTATTCCAATTGATACTTTAGGTTGATCCCTTTAGTTGCAGTGGTACCCGTTTGGTATCTCTTGCTTTTTCATTCCTTATTTTAAGTTGCGACTTCCTAGTTATGGTGGCGACTTCTAGTCACGATCTCAGCGGCTACCAATCCCGAGAGTAAAGGCGTTCCGCAGTCGTGGGTGCCGACGGTCGGTGTTCAGCCGTGGCACGACCTCAAGCACGTGTCCCGGTGGATCGCTTCTTCATTTATTCTCTCTATTTCCTAAAGCCATCTTTGCTTCTATTTCCTATGAATTAATCACCTTGTCCTATTGCTCTGATAGATAACCTTGCCATAGTTAATTGTATGACTGTGCGTGTGAGTGATCTTGTTAAGCTACCTTAAATTTCTTGAACTATGAAATCCTTAACCTTAAATATCTTCGATATCTTAATACTATGATACCTTAAATTCTTATAACCTAAATCTAATTCGAGCTTGCTTGGAATGGGCCCTTAACCTTTTTCCTTAACTTAATTAGCCTACCTGGAGCCTAACTGAAAGACGGCTTACCGGCTGTCTAACTCTCCGGGTGGTACTATTAACTCTTAAACCTAATTCTATTTTCCTAAACTTGCTCTTTGCTTGAGCCTTTTTCTTGACGTTAACCATCTTTCCAACTCTACGAGTGGCTTCCACACAGAGGCATAATTAAACTCAGGTTAGCCCATGAAATAATCCTGCTATAGTGTTCTTATTTGCTGCAAAATCACTATGAATTACTTCTTACTCCATTAATTTCTCCATTGCATTAATTCATTTGTTTCATTTTAGTATCTGCACCTTCGGGCTCCAAAAGCCCAGCTTGAGGCTGCTCCACCGGGGACGATGCGGGACGGCTGGTTTTAATTCGGCGCAGCGATCTCAGACGAGGCTGTCATTTCGGTTGTGCGGTGCTGGCTACCCTGGGTGTCGATCGGGCTACTGAACAGCGTTAAACTACCGGGAATTCTCGGGGCCGTCCGGCTTGAATTTTGTCGGCTGGGCGAACGGCCAGTCCTTCCGGAGGGCCACGCCGCAAGCTGATTAGGATCGCCGCTGAAGAAAGAATAGTTTCGCGCTTTCGTAGTGGTAACAGTGCTGCTGCGTTTTTTAGCCACCACGCTAGGAGTCGCCATTTTGTTAATTTATAGTGATCGTCTTCTTTCATTCATCTAGGTTAACCCTAGAACTTTCGTTCCTGAATTTTGTTGTTGTTAATTAGAATCGATGTAGCTTTGTAATCTTATACGCAGAGCCGGCATTAGTGTTAAGATTTGTCCTAGTTTATTAATTATTGTTCCTGGCTCGTGAATCTACGATCCTGATGTTCGGGCTTTTTGAATGGTTCGTATCATCTGAATTTGCTGCTACTTGCAGAGTTGAATAAACTTTCTTGCTGTCATTCCCTGTTTACCTTTGAACCTATTTGTGTGGATTCTCCACACAAAGACATAATCCAGCTGAAGTCAACGCTCCCGGTAGAGCAGCCTCAAACTGGGCTTTTGGAGCCCGAAGACGGAGATACTAGAAAAATGAAACAAATGAATTAATGCAATGAAGAAGTCAATGGAGTAAGAAGTTATTCAAAATGATTTTGCAGCAAACAGGAACATTATAGCAGGACTATTTCATAGGCTAACCTGAGTTTAATTATGCCCCAGTGTGGAAGCCACTCGTAGAGTTAGAAAGATGGTAAACGTGAAGAAAAAGGCTCAACTAAGAGCAAAGTTAGGAAATAGAATTAGGTTTAAGAGTCAATAGCACTACCCGGAAAGTCAGACAGCCGGTAAGCCGTCTTTCAGTTAGGCTCCAGGTAGGATAATTAAGTTAAGGAAAAAGGTTAAGGGCCCATTCCAAGCAAGCTCGAAATAGATTTAGGTTACATTTAAGATATCATAGTATTAAGATATAGAAGATATTAAGGTTTAAGGATTTAATAATTCAAGAAATTTAAGGTAGCTTAACAAGATCACTCACACTCACAGTCATACAATTAACACAAGCAAGGTCATCTATCAGAGCAATAGGACAAGGTGCTGAATTCATAAGAAATAGAAGCAAGGATGGCTTTAGGAAATAGAGAGAATAAGTGAAGAAGCGATCCATCGGGACACGCGCTTGAGGACTTGCCACGGCTGAACACCGAGCGCCGGCACCCACGACTGCGGAACGCCTTTACTCTCGGGATTGATAACCGCTGAGATCGCGACTAAAGGTCACCACCATAGCTAGGAAGTCGCAACTTAAATAAAGGAACAAAAAGCAAGAGATACCAAACGGTACCACTACAATAAAAGGGAACAACCCCAAGACTCAATAAGAATGGAATGAAGCTGTCCTTGACTCTCCGTAAAGCAGCTCCCACCTCACCTGGCACGAGCCAAGCTGCAAAGGTACTAAAGTTTTAACTGCTAAGTAACTCTCAGGGCAATGGGGAATGTCAGAATTCTCCATAGAGAAGCTTGATATACGTAATATTCTAATCAGGGTTTGTGACTGGAATACGTGACTTGTACACGCTGGTGTGTGGTGAGTGTGTGTCTGATGGTGCAGTGAAGGTGGTGAACACCTGGAGGGAGGTGTTCCTGTGTTGTGAATTCGGTCTTTGCTGCACAGAAAGATATCTCCACTGTGGGGAAAGTATCTTTGCAGTAGAGAAAGATACCTCCACCGTAGGAAAATCTTTCAATACATGTCGATTTACTATAAATTTTAGCGATCAGAATCTTTTAAATAACTTAAATATAAACATTCTAGTATTTGAACCTTTAACTTATCTTAACAATATGGAATGTCATTTCATGAATTCCACAACTAGGAAACCACGCCCGAACTTTCCCATCATCAGTATTGGCAGAAAAAATAGAGACATTGAGGGGACAATATCGGAGAGAAGCTCCTGCTGTGAAGAAATCTGCGACATCATGCACTGACACTGAGAGAATTTATGCACCCAACATTTGGGGTCGTGACGTGGATGGTAAAGATGACCTCACTTCAGTCCCCGCAACTCGCCCGATCTCGCACCGGCCGACAGGGTGAACGCAACCGTGCAAGAACAGAGCCGTGTAGTGACTTGTCTCCTAACTTCGCCTGGAGATAACTAATGCTTGTAGCAGTAGAAAATTTAAACGTTTTTCAATCTTCTACGACGCAAATTTACTAGGAGTAATATATTAGAGCTCGGGCACAAACTGCCTGATGACTTGCACTTCTGCACAATTTGTAGTCCTAACTAAACTAACCTAGAAACAAAATACATCAGTATTTGCGAAGTTGTGAATAAATATAAGGAATTGCAATGTTCTGGAAGACTTTGCATAGCTCGGGAGAAATCATTGAATGTTCTGATCAATCCCTTAATTCGTGCGGATAAATGATATTGCATATATATAAACGATTATTATTGATATTATTTGCATTGAATAATTTTTATTTATTGATAATGCAGATTTTTATTAGGTTTCATTATTAATTAATAACAATTGAATTGATGAACGCAGCAGCCAATCCATCCCCTAATCAGCATCCAGTACTGAATTAATCAGCAGCCAATATTGTCTGAACTTATTTCCAATATTAGATCGATATTTTTGCGTCAAATAGAAAATAACAGAATACGACCGAATGGTCAGTAATTGCCTACCCAATACTCAGCAATTGCTCATCAAATACTTTACGCAAGAGCCAATACTTTGAAATAGGCTTTCAAATATCGGAAGATGGAGACAATACTCAGTAATTGGATACCCAATACTGGACGCACGAGCCAATACTCAGTAATTGCCCATCCAATACTGGACGCAGGAGCCAATACACAGTAATTGTCCATCCAATACTGGACGCAGGAGCCAATACTCAGTAATTGTTATCCAATACTGGCCGCTGGAGCCAATACACAGTAATTGTCCATCCAATTCTGGACGCAGGAAGGAGCCAATACCCAAAAATTGCACATCCAATACAGGACGCAGGAGCCAATACTCAGTAATTGCCCATCCAATACTGGACGCAGGAGAAAATACTCAGTAATTGCCCATCCAATACTGGACGCAGGAAGGAGCCAATACTCAGTAATTGCCCACCCAATACTGGACGCAGGAAGGAGCCAATACTTGGAGTTTAAGTATTTCATAAGAACTCGTCGCAAGCACGAAGTTTCGGCTGTGAAGAAGTCTACGAAATGAGGCACTGGAGCGGAGGAAATTTCTAGACCCGCACTTTGGGGTTTTGACATGGATGATAAAGATGACATCACTTCTGGCTCCGCTGTACGCACGACCACGTAGCGGCGCTGTGGTGAGGGCTGCCGGGTACAGCGGGGGCTGTGGTGAGGGTTGCCGGGTACAGCGGGGGCTGTGGTGAATGTTGCCGGGTACAGTGGGGGCTGTGGTGAGGGTTGCCGGGTACAGTGGGGGCTGTGGTGAGGGTTGCCGGGTACAGTGGGGGCTGTGTTGAGGGTTGCCGGGTACAGTGGGGGCTGTGGTGAGGGTTGCCGGGTACAGTGGGGGCTGTGGTGAGGGTTGCCGGGTACAGTGGGGGCTGTGGTGAGGGTTGCTGGGTACAGTGGGGGCTGTGGTGAGGGTTGCCGGGTACAGTGGGGGCTGTGGTGAGGGCTGCCGGGTACAGTGGGGGCTGTGCTCGTCTCACTTTCAGGTGTTGGTGTTTTTAGCCGCTGTAAGCGGGAGAAAATTTGATTTATGTTTTTATTGGTAACTTTTAAAAGTACTTTTTATGTCTATTCCTACATTTATTCCATCCTAAGCTTACTGAGCACTCAAACTGAGCCGTAAAATGTAGCCATAATTGCAGTAATAATAATGAAATAAAACGATGAATCGCCCTAAACATCCGAGAACAACCTGAACTCAATTGCACCAGTAATTCTTAGCCGTTGCTAGTTAACGTGCTGATGTAATTGTGCCCATGTATTTTGTAAAAAATACTGATCTTGTTCTTTATTTCCAACTTTGCGGACCGTTAACTTAAGATACGTTTAATTGAACTGACTTCTTTTCAGTTTATAGGTCATCAAATGTTCACTTAATATGATTTCAGCACGTGGAGCTTTCCTCGTTTTTGTAATTCGTTATATCCATTGACTACTCCTTGATACATCGATAAAAATAACTCTTAGTTTATTTAAAGCTAAATTTCCAAAGTTTGTGTGCACGCGCGCATACTCTCGCCCCCTACCCTGAACACCTCAGAGGCTTGATGCAACTTGATGTAACCACGAGATGATAATTTCGATTATTATTGAACTTTCGGTAATTTCTCTGCCGAGGAAATCGTGTTTTACTTTGCGGTAAGTCTATTTCACCGTTTCTCTAATCCTATCATCCTATGCTTTCTAGTCATAATATTGGTGTTTATGCGCAGTTTCACAAACGTCAAGCAACGATGTTCAAACCAAACAATTTGTTCCTGTAAAGATGTTTACTAAGCCACGAACTCGATTTTAACCAGCTGATGGACTGGGGTTTTATTTGTTTGTAGTTCACAAGAATTGTTGCGACGATTGATTATTTTTTTGCGAGGAGAGTAAAAATTAGTTTAGAAATTGTTTCTTCACCATTGGTGTTTATTGAAAAGGATATTTGGCGTTACTTTTGCCTCCCTTTATCGTTGTGCTGACTTTGTGGTAGTATGGTAAGTTTGATGTTAATGCTGACCTGTGGTAGCAGTTAGTGTTAGGTTTTCTTTTTCAATTTAGAAGAAAAGGGCATTTTTGTTATTTGGCTTCGCCGCCCTTGTAGTTCTTGCTTGTGTTGCCGAGTATTATTGATACATCTTGCGCAAGGTGCCGTTACTAAGTTTGATCGAATTTAACTGTTTGGATTAATGGTTGTATCTTTGAGTTTAACACGCATGAAAGGCGGAGACGGAATTGATTTTGGTAATTTTGTTTGAAGTTAAAATTTATTTTTTCCCCCGCCTGAATATTATTTGTCATTTGCATTTGTAATTTGAGTAGCTAAAGTGTTGGTGGGGGGAGGTAATGTGCACGCGCGCCTACTCTCGCCCCCCTACCCTGTGCGCCTCAGAGGCTTTATAAGCGATAAGCGCTCTTTCTCTGGACTCAATCGGTCGCGTACCTCGCCTGTACCACACCTGCAACGGACCAATAAAGTGTACCCCCAAGAAGACCTCCTGCGTTTCACTGGCCTGCATATTACTTCATGTTTTCTTGCGAGCAACTACTTTGCTGGCAACACTGCGGTCACACGCGCACTTTGATGAGATTTAAAAACAACACGGTTACCCAGATTGTTTATCCGATTTTGCATAACCGATCCGTTTTGTACGTACGGACAATTTTCGGAAACATTGACTTCAAACCAGTGTAGAGTGAAGTATCTCTGCTGTTCCTGATATGCAATTTCATGTAATTGTTTGTTAAGTTCTTTAGTAAAGGGAAAATCTTATTTGTATATTCAAAGTCTAGCTATTTAAATCGACTTTTTCATGTGTATGCGTTTTGTCGTAATAAACGTTTGAAGTTTCTTCTTAAATATTTTGGCTGCCGAAAGGCCAGGAAACTTAGGAACTTAGATGCGCTGGTTAGGTAAGCCTGCGATGCGTCAACATGTGTACTGGTTAATTCTCAGTATTGGCTCCTGCGTCCGGTATTGGATCGGCAGTTGTTCAGTATTGGCCCCACATGCCAAAACTCAACAGCGTTTACTCCAGCTACTTATCCAATACTGGATGGAATAGCCAATACTCGGTAATTTCCTACTCAATACTGGACGCAGGAACCAATACTCGGTAATATTCTACACAATACTGGATGCAGGAGCAATACTCGGTAATTTCTTTTCCAATACTGGACGCAGAAGCCAATACTCAAAATATAACTGCTCACATGTACGTACGGTGAGCATAACATTCCTACCTCACTCTTAATATCAATAGACTTTCGGCAGCAAAATCTTTAATTGTAATTTGCATATATATATGGTATATACCAAGCCTTTTCCTCTTTTCACGTAGAGGGTGGCTAGCATCATTTACATGATACTTTACAGGGAATGTACATGATAGGGGTTCCCCAGGCCCCTAGTCACCCCCGAGCTTTAGGCCTCATTTTTCTCTCGTTTAGTGCTCAGGTAACATTCCTTGAGGACAGTGACCATACTGCAGGCAACGACCCTGATTTGCCGCAGCAGCGTTTTTCACGCCAACTGCCGCTCACAGGGATCGAACCTGGGCATGAAGCATAGAACGCAAGCGCTCTATACACTCGGCCACTGCACTGCACTGATCATAAACTTTATTGGTGAAGGTGAATACAGAGTGTGTTATATAAACATCGTGTGAATATCCACATTATATTTTTTTAATTTAGAAATTAGTACAGAAATGAAATAGAATAACACGCTATAACTTGGCACCATGCTATACATCAGCTACAAGCAGACAGCTGTGAAATGACCTACTTATATGAAATGATTGGGTGCGCCAGAGAAACTTACTTATTTGAAAAAATTCCCGCGCGGTGAGTTGAGCGGGTAGAGGGGCGAGAGGGGGCGCATCTGGAGATGAAAGTTCCCAAGTTTGTTTCTCCCACCAGTCAGTTGCCATCATGCTCTGGTCTAGAGAGCAGCGGGCCTTCGCAGTCGAGAGCTTCTTTTCTAACGGTCGCTCAATTGTTGCTACGCAACGTGCCTTCCGCGCTCGAATGGCCGGCTCGCTTATCAGATTTGGTCCCATGCGATTCCTTTTTATGGAGTTATTTGAAATCGCTGGTTTATGTCGATACACTACGGACAATAGCTCACTTCAAGAACATTCACGACGTTGTTGCTAACATATCGATTGATATGCTGCAAAGAGTGGACACGCACTTCAAAAATCGACTTCATCAGTGTATGCGCAATGGGGGTCGCCATTTATCCGATGTCATTTTCAAGACAGCATGAAAAAAAATTCGGATATTGTATTCTCATATAAAAAATAATTTAAAACAATAACTGAAGTACTTTTGTTTTTATTGACCTTTCAAATAAGTAAGTTTCTCTGGCGCACCCTGTAGATCTGTTCAATCTTGGAGGCTGATTGAAGACATGAAAGTTGGCGAATTACATTATATCTCTCTAATCATTTGTTACTGCTTAGAAAATATTACGAAATTGAAATACATGCGTATTGATTGGTTTTAAAAATGTCATAGTCACCCCAAAACCCTCCATAGATTCAATTTGTTTGGTATGGTAGGGCCTATGCACATATGAATTAGTCCAAAGGGTAATTATTTCGATGAATAATATTCTTACTTTCGAATTTTTTGTGTGGAGGGGAATTTTATTGTGTTGGAATTCGAAAATAAAAATATGAAACATTTTTCGTATATTCAGAGTTTGGCGGTTTTGGACATTTCACTTTTTTCACTGAAAAATTCGTCAAACACACAAAACCGCAGCAGTTGGTTTTATATTTTTGCAGCCCACGGGCTCACAATAATCAGATGTGGAATACATTCGGGCAGCAGAGCCCGGAATGTGATCATGTGGGACTGGTGTAGTTCTGAGTATTGGATCCTGCTTCTGGTATTGGATACTTACTGAGTATTGGCTCCTGTGTCCAGTATTGGATGATGTTCTCTTATTTTCTATGGAATGTGATATATCGATCCGACATTGGATATTAGTTCAGCCAATATTGGCCACAGATTAATGTAGTATTGGATGCTGTCCATGAGTGGAATTGGGTGCTGATATTATTGATGGATTTGTGAATGGTTTTGTGATTGGATTTATTATTGGATTTGTGACTGGAACAATAAAATAAATAAAGCTGCTCAGACATTATATAGTCGGCGTCAGGTGAGTATTCTGGTGTGAAAACCTGTGAAGGATTCTCTAAATATTCTGATAAATCATTTCATTCCTTCGGATAAATTGAATTGATAATATATTAATTATTATTATTTATGGTACTTTGTTTCATTGAATATTATTATCTATGTGCAACTTTTACATTATTAAACCTAGCATACAATACTTAATAAATCTGTGGCTAATATTGTTGCACTTATTTCCAATATCACTTCGATATTTTCATATCAAACAGTAAATAGGAAAATATTATCCAATACTGGACACGGTAGCCAATACTCAGAATTACACTATCCTCACACACACACTCCGCAGGCATAGTCCTGACATTGTACTCTGTTTAGGTTGTTGTGAGCCCGTGGGCTGCAAAAATAGTGAAGCATTTGCAACCGAGTGTCAAGTACCTATTCCTTCAATTTGGATCATTACATGTGTCCAAATTATTTCGCTATAAATGCACAAACGAAGTTTCTATTTTAAACATTAACTAAAACATGAAATTGAAGATGAAAAACTGACATGACTTGTCAGTTGTTCACTAGCCTGTGTCTAGTGACCACTGCTTGTAACTAGCTTGTGTCTAGTGACTACTGTGCGTAACTATCCTGTGTCTAATGACTACTGTGTGTAACTAGCCTGTGTCTAGTGACTACTGCGTGTAACTAGCCTGTGTCTAGTGACTACTGTGTGTAACTAGCCATTAAACTAGCTACTGTCACTAGCCTGTGTCTAGTGACTACTGTGTGTAACTAGCCATTAAACTAGCTACTGTCACTAGCCTGTGTCTAGTGACTACTGTGTGTAACTAGCCATTAAACTAGCTTCTATCACTAGCCTGTGTCTAGTGACTGCTGTGTTTCACTAGCCATAAAACTAGCTTCTATCACTAGCCTATGTCTAGTTACTTCTGTGTGTAACTAGCCATTAAAATAGCTTCTGTCACTAGCCTGTGTATAGTGACTACTGTGTGTCGCTAGCCATCAAACTAGCTACTGTCACTAGCCTGTGTCCAGTGACTACTGCGTGTAACTAGCCATTAAACTAGCTACAGTCACTAGCCATTACTTTCTATGTGTTGACTGCTGTAAACCGCGCTGCAGGGCGGTCGCGGCGCGGTAGAAAATACCGCACGCGTATGTCGGACATACTAGACACACTAGTTTTTCTGGTATGTCGGACATGCTAGTTTTGTGTGTCTAACTAGTAGGACACACTAGTTGGCCCCGACACTGGAGACACCGTTGTCGTCAGGTAGGGAAGGAAACGCGGGAAGGTTGCTATCAGTTTACTGGTGATCGGAGGCAGCTAGTCAGGTGCTACCGGCGGGCTGTGCTGTCAAGTGCGATTGTACAGACACGACGAGCGCTGTAACGCGGCTCGGCGCACGAGTGTACGGAGGGTGCCACATACCTCCCCCTCATACGGGTAAGCTATCGGCCGAGAACAAACATACAAACCAAATTTATAGATTCAAAAAGATATTCAAAATGATAACTCCAATCCAAAACGCATATACCGCCACAGCACAGAATGCTTGCTAACGTACACGCAATGAATTAATAATTTGTTATATTAAAACAACGAAGTTAGCACAGTCCTCCATTTCCACTAACCTATAAACAACGAGCACTGAAGTTTAAACTGATAACAAATGCTAAAATGCTAAATGCGAAGCAACATGATAGGGAAAAAGGGCAGCGTAAGCAAATGCAATAAACGAAATAGCCTTTTTCCTTAAAATTAAACATCAGAATGAATAACCATTCAAATAAATGACATAACATTTACTAGGCATTAAGTAAGATCGCAAAGATATGACATGACTATTCACCTAGTCATATTCATGGCTATACACCTAGTCATATTCATGGCTATACACCTAGTCATATTCATGGCTATACACCTTGTCATATTCATTGCTATACACCTAGTCATATTCATGGCTATACACCTTGTCATATTCATTGCTATACACCTAGTCATATTCATGGCTATACACCTAGTCATATTCATGGCTATACACCTTGTCATATTCATGACTATACACCTAGTCATATTCATGGCTATACACCTTGTCATATTCATGACTATACACCTAGTCATATTCATGGCTCTACACCTAGTCATATTCATGGCTATACACCTAGTCATATTCATGGCTCTACACCTAGTCATATTCATGGTCACGCTGTCGTCTATCCGCTGTCTGGGTACTGTTACCAGCCAGAGCTACCGGAAATACGAGGCGCTCGCGGCCTTGGTCGAGTTCAATGCCTGGCACAGCCTGGGCTGCGTGCTGCTCTGCACACTCTTGCTTTCTATTACTCTTAACTAATTACCAGACCACCCCGTGTGGTTAGTTATTGGGCGCCTATCGCCTCTCTTTATTCCTCATTTGGTACTTCTTCTGTTTGCCAGCACAATGACAACCGCAATCTACAATGCTGACCTCTCCCCGTCATGGTATCAGTGGTATTACTTTCACCACTCAAGTTATGAACTGAAGTCAGAGTCGCATCGGAAATAGTACCAGCTTGTCTTAAACCTTATTCACATGTCTGCGTGCATTATTTCAATACTGTTCCTCAACAGTAATACTCGACCTCGCTGGTAAGTTTACCAGGTAATAATATACCATTTACCAGACAAATCCACAGCCTAGTAAAGCAATTTTCGGTGCCCGATTGTACCCGATTTTTGGGACCCGACATACCCCTCTGGTATGTCAGACATACTAGAAATACTAGTTTCTCTAGTATGTCTGACATACTACTTTCTCTTGTATGTCGGGCATAATAGTTTCTCCAGTAAGTCAGACATAATAGTTTCTCTAGTATGTCCGACACACTAGTCTCTCCAGTACGTCAGACACACTAGTCTCGCCAGTACGTCAGACAAACTAGGCTCTCCAGCACGTCAGAGATACTAGTCTCTCCAGTACGTCAGACACACTAGTCTCTCCCGTACGTCAGACACACTAGTCTCTCCAGTACGTCAGACACACTAGTCTCTTCAGTACGTCAGACACACTAGTCTCTCCAGTACGTCGGACATACTAGTCTCTCCAAAACGTCAGACATACTAGTCTCTCCAGCACGTCAGACATACTAGTCTCTCCAGTACGTCAGAGACACTCGTCTCTCCAGTACGTCAGACACACTAGTCTCTCCAGTACGTCAGACACACTAGTCTCTCCAGTACATCAGATACACTAGTCTCTCCAGTACGTCAGAAACACTAGTCTCTCCAGTACGTCAGACACACTAGTCTCTCCAGTACGTCAGACATACTAGTCTCTCCAGTGCGTCAGAAACACTAGTCTCTCCAGTACGTCAGACACACTAGTCTCTCTAGTACGTCAGACACACTAGTCTCTCCAGTACGTCAGACACACTAGCCTCTCTTCAGTACGTCAGACACACTAGTCTCTTCAATATGTCAGACACACTAGTCTCTCCAGTACGTCAGACACACCAGTCTCTCCAGTACGTCAGACACACTAGTCTCTCCAGTACGTCAGACACACCAGTCTCTCCAGTACGTCAGACACACTAGTCTCTCCAGTACGTCAGACACACTAGTCTCTCCAGTACGTCAGACACACCAGTCTCTCCAGTACGTCAGACACACCAGTCTCTCCAGTACGTCAGACACACTAGTCTCTCCAGTACGTCAGACACACTAGTCTCTCCAGTACGTCAGACACACTAGTCTATCCAGTACGTCAGACACACTAGTCTCTCCAGTACGTCAGACACACTAGTCTCTCCAGTACGTCAGACACACTAGTCTCTCCAGTACGTCAGACACACTAGTCTCTCCAGTACGTCAGACACACTAGTCTCTCCAGTACGTCAGACACACTAGTCTCTCCAGTACGTCAGACACACTAGTCTCTCCAGTACGTCAGACACACTAGTCTCTCCAGTACCTCAGACACACTAGTCTCTCCAGTACGTCAGACACACTAGTCTCTCCAGTACGTCAGACACACTAGTCTCTCCAGTACGTCAGACACACTAGTCTTTCCAGTACGTCAGACACACCAGTCTCTCCAGTACGTCAGACACACTAGTCTCTCCAGTACGTCAGACACACCAGTCTCTCCAATACGTCAGACACACCAGTCTCTCCAATACGTCAGACACACTAGTCTCTCCAGTACGTCAGACACACCAGTCTCTCCAATACGTCAGACACACTAGTCTCTCCAGTACGACAGACACACCAGCCTCTCCAATACGTCAGACACACTAGTCTCTCAAGTACGTCAGACACACTAGTCTCTCCAGTACGTCAGACACACTAGTCTCTCCAGTATGTCAGACACACAGTCTCTCCAGTACGTCAGACACACCAGTCTCTCCAGTACGTCAGACACACTAGTCTCTCCAGTACGTCAGACACACTAGTCTCTCCAGTACGTCAGACACACTAGGCTCTCCAGTACGTCAGACACACTAGTCTCTCCAGTACGTCAGACACACCAGTGTCTCCAATACGTCAGACACACTAGTCTCTCCAGTACGTCAGACACACCAGTCTTTCCAGTACGTCAGACACACTAGTCTCTCCAGTACGCCAGACACACTAGTCTCTCCAGTACGTCAGACACACTAGTCTCTCCAATTCGTCAGACACACTAGTTTCTCCAGTACGTCAGACACACTAGTCTATCCAGTACGTCAGACACACTAGACTCTCCAGTACGTCAGACACACCAGTCTCTCCAGTACGTCAGACACACTAGTCTCTCCAGTACGTCAGACACACCAGTCTCTCCAGTACGTCAGACACACCAGTCTCTCCAGTACGTCAGACACACCAGTCTCTCCAGTACGTCAGACACACAGTCTCTCCAGTACGTCAGACACACCAGTCTCTCCAGTACGTCAGACACACTAGTCTCTCCAGTACGTCAGACACACTAGTCTCTCCAGTACGTCAAACACACTAGTCTCTCCAGTACGTCAGACACACTAGTCTCTCCAGTACGTCAGACACACCAGTCTCTCCAGTACGTCAGACACACTAGTCTCTCCAGTACGTCAGACACACTAGTCTCTCCAGTACGTCAGACACACTAATCTCTCCAGTACGTTAGACACACTAGTCTCTCCAGTACGTCAGACACACTAGTCTCTCCAGTACGTCAGACACACTAGTCTCTCCAGTACGTCAGACACACCAGTCTCTCCAGTACGTCAGACACACTAGTCTCTCCAGTACGTCAGACACACTAGTCTCTCCAGAACGTCAGACACACAGTCTCTCCGGTACGTCAGACACACCAGTCTCTCCAGTACATCAGACACACCAGTCTCTCCAGTACGTCAGATACACTAGTCTCTCCAGTACGTCTGACACACCAGTCTCTCCAGTACGTCAGACACACTAGTCTCTCTAGTACGTCAGACACACCAGTCTCTCCAGTACGTCAGACACACCAGTCTCTCCAGTACGTCAGACACACTAGTCTCTCCAGTACGTCAGACACACTAGTCTCTCCAGTACGTCAGACACACTAGTCTCTCCAGTACGTCAGACACACCAGTCTCTCCAGTACGTCAGACACACTAGTCTCTCCAGTACGTCAGACACACTAGTCTCTCCAGTACGTCAGGCCCGTACAACAACACGCGCTGGCGGAGTTTCAGCCACAGCAGCACGGCTGGCACCGCGTAGAGTCACTCCAATGAGGGGATGTCATCCGACACAGGATAGAGCAGCCGATACTCAGAACTGAACTATGCTCACGTGCACACCTCGTGGGGGTGGACCTGACATTTGATATCACTCGAGAGCTCGTTAGCCCGTGGGCTGTAAAAATAGGGAGACTTTTTTTATTACACCAAGCGGAATGAAGCAAATGAAGAAGTTTCGAGAACCTATAAAGAACAAGAATATAAATGTACGAATCAATTTAATTAAAATTTACTTTCTTCACCAGACTTGAAAATCGAATTAAAGAAACAAATTGAATGGAATAGTATATTTGATGCAACAAGATTTTCATTGTATAAGAAAATAAATCGAAATTCATATACATAATATTTGCGTCTCGTTTGCGGTGACATTACTATTGTTCAAATGAGTTCGAAATTCAAGTATTACAAGGTTAGAACCAAACACAGTAATAAATAGTTGGAAAGATATTATTCATTTCGCAAATTCTTATTTCTTCGATTAGACTTCAATGTTTACCAGGTCTATAATTAGATAAAATCATTTCATATAAGTAGTTCATTTCACTGTAGTCTGCTGCTCGCTGTCTGCAAGGCTCGGTCTGCATCTCCTACAAGTAGAAGAATACAAAACTTACCCTAAAAACTGAACCAAAAGTTTGTTTACATTACTTTGACAGCTTATGGTCTTAACGGCCGTTTTATACAGAGATTTTGTGTTACATCTCAACTACCCTAATATATATTACCAATACTACCTAAGAAATAAAACTAATACTACCAAATATTAATGAACTACCATGACACTTATTACCAATACTACCTAAGAAATATTGGTAATACTACTAAATATTAATAAACTACCTTAATACTAATACTACACAACTGGATAAATAATGATCTAAAGCTGATTCATGATTTGTTTGACTTCCTAATTATGGTCAGATCAATATATAAGGATAGATCATTTATTAGTAGTACGTAGAATAAAATGGCATGCAGTTTGTATGAATTCGCTATTACAATTAATATATAACTACTACAAGTTATTGATATAGAGATTTCGTTGTGATATTATTTATTAAAGCTATTAAAATTTACTTTGGTTACCCCAGAAAAAATTCAATTACCACGGGTGACCAGCTCACCAGCACACTCACCGCACCCCTGCGTGTGTGCGGCATGGTAAACCGTGAAGATACATATTGAAATTTTATCATTACCTTATGTTGGTGGCACTTTTGCGCTAAAATTATAATCAAATATACTAGGACTATCACTCGAAGTATCAATTTTAACTATATCGCCACTAATATCTTACTTCAACAGTTATGTACAACGCTATCTATGTCTGTTTCGAGATATTCTTCATGAAATTCACTTTAATTACAAGCACTTAAACGCTTAAAAAATATGCTCAACGTAAAATTATGTATTTTTTAAATATTCTATTGTTAATGCATTGAGAGTTTTTAGAATTTTGAAAGGGTTGCAGAAGTAAATTTCAAGTGTTCACTCAAACCAGTTCCCACGCCACACAACAACTCGACGCAGCTACATATTTATGTGATAGCGAATCTACCACAACTCAATGTCAACTTATTCTGTCCCTAAATGTTAGGTTATTTGTCCCTAAATATCGAGTTGACTGATGTTACGAAATCAAATACTCACTGAGTCAGTGTTAGGTTATCATGATTACTAGTGCACACGTGCTGTTAGGCATTAATCTGAAGAATTTCATCCCTTCTTTTTTGAGTTAAATTCTCTCGTGCCACTCGATGTTGTCCAGCGTTATGCCGAAGAATTTCCTCGCTTCTTTCATGTGTTAAGCTCTCTCTAGCTACTCGGTGTTGCTCTGCATTATTCCGTAGAGTTTGCAAACGCCGGTCAAGGGTCAATTAAGCTCTAGCTTCTCGTCGGCGAGCAGCATTGCTTCGTCTTGCCATTTCGCGTAGTTCATCCGATCGTCGTCGGCGTTTTTATTTTTTGCTGTCGAAGTCTTGCTACTTCTCCCTTGCGGTTGGACACATTTCTATCCTTGGTGGCCTCTTTTGCCGGAATTTTATCCTAAAACATCGTCCATTATCTCTTCAAAGATTTTCCATGGTGGCCGCTTTTGCCGGAATTTTATTCTGAAATGTCGTCCATTATCTCTTCGGAGCATCTCAAGAAAATCACAATTTTTAAAGCGATAACTCAAGTTCCAAAATCTTGGGCTTTATACTAAGTGGTAGCCAGGTTACTGGTCAAACGAATTTAAAACATTTCCTTTCGCACTATCAATTAAAAATATCAAAGCGACATGATAAATTTCAAGAGAGAAAGCTCCGAAGAAAATTTCTGTTTGTAAAATTAAGCAGACTGCATATTCTGGATGCCATAATGCAAGTGAAAGGAATTGAATCGCCACAGAAAAATAATGCAATACGATAATTTCTCGTATTTTTTAAGCTTCATCCTTGTTGTTATCGAAGCTATCGATTAGAAGAGGGGGTCACACGGACGGACGCGGATAATTTTATACCAGTGATTTCATTTGTATTGAAAATGTTTCGTACAGTAGTTGTATTATCATTGAACAGAAAATTTTGAGTCTTCTACAGCAAGTTATATTCTACACATTTTATTCAGTTCTCATTTAGCCTATTTTATTGGTGCATTCTAATTTTTGCTGAAAACTTAAACCGCATCGAAAAATGTCGCCGTAACAAAACTAAAAATGATAATACCTGACAGCGATTGATTCTTTCACATCTCCAAATTAAAGCCTGAACTCCATAGCGCCAATAATTCTTATTCGCTGCTAATTACCTTGTAGATGTCGTTTTGCCCATGTATTTCATTAAAAAAAGACATCGTATTCTGTATTTCAACTTTGCAGACCGTTAACGGGACATGGAGATGGTATCCGGAACGTTTTACTGAACTGACTTGTTCCTAATGTAATATTCGTAGAATCTTTAAAAAATATGATTTCAATACGTGGTGCTTTCTTCTTTTTAAAATTACTTACATTCATTTACAACTCTGTAGAATATCGCCGTCGTTCATTTTTACTTTAGTTATGGCCTCATTTAATGTGGTAGCTCAAGTCTTCAGTAAATATATGACCCTGAAATGAAAGTTCACTTCAGGCAGTTATCGAAATGTCTTCGAAACTGAAATTTTGTACTGCCTCTAGCAGTAATGATCCTTCCAAAATAATCGACATATCCGGAACGTGCAGGTGTGTGGTGTAGGTGCCGTACACGCTCAGGTGTGTGGTGTAGGTGACGTACACGTGCAGGTGTGTGGTGGAGGTGACGTTCACGCGCAGGTGTGTGGTGTAGGTGCCGTACACGCTCAGGTGTGTGGTGTAGGTGACGTACACGCGCAGGTGTGTGGTGTAGGTGCCGTACACGCGCAGGTGTGTGGTGTAGGTGCCGTACATGCGCAGGTATGTGGTGTAGGGGACGTACACGTGAAGGTGTGTGGTGTAGGTGCCGTACACGCGCAGGTGTGTGGTGTAGGTGCCGTACACACGCAGGTGTGTGGTGTAGGTGCCGTACACGCGCAGGTGTGTGGTGTAGGTGACGTACACGCGCAGGTGTGTGGTGAGTGTGTGTGTGATGGTGGCTTCTCTACCTCATCGGTGTGGGTGTATTGATACTCTGTTGCGTCTGGCGTATATATGGAATATTTTATTCCAGCCAGCTTTTGTGCACAGATTTGAATGTGTATTGACGGACAGTTATAGGAGAGGGATTTGTATATTATATATATCGACGGGCAGTTATAGGAGAAGGGTTTGTATATTATATATATCGACGGGCAGTTATAGGAGAGGGATTTGTATGTTATATATATCGACGGGCAGTTATAGGAGAGGGATTTGTATATTACATATATCGACGGGCAGTTATAGGAGAGGGATTTATATATTTTATATATCGACGGGCAGTTATAAGAGAGGGATTTATATATTATATATATAGACGAGCAGTTATTGAGAGGGATATATATTTTACATATGTCGAGGGGCAATTATAGGAGAGGGATTTATATATTATATATATCGACGGGCAGTTTTAGGACAGGGATTTGAATATTTTAAATATTATATATAGCGACGGGCAGTTATAGGAGATGGATTTAAATGTTTTATTTATACGGAAAACCCTATTTAAACAACATGCTTAGCTCATATCCCATTCCGATAGTTGATGTATAGTTGTCTTTCTTTAATATTTTGGAATGTTAGGATTGGTGGGTATGCTAGTTATTAACTTCCAACCCTAATCGTCTTGCTCAATAGTGTTATTCGAAATCGTAAGAGAGGGATAATAAGGCATGGGAACTCAGCTTTAGATTTTCTTTATTGAAGGAAGCCGTGATGAGCGATGGCGTGCTTGGCTTCTGAAGATCTTCTCTTAGATGGGAACCTCCGCGCAGGCGAGGTCCGGCGAACGATGACGTTTGCCAGGTGTAAGTGAGTGTGTTTTGTGGAGGTTACTTTCAGGTTGCGGGCAATTTAACAAGCCAGAGAATTAGGACTTTAAGAGTTGCTTCAAATCTTAATTTTGAGCCTTGATTGACGATGGTCACTCCATTTTACTTGGTCTTGGAATTTTAAGAATATTACACCCTGAAGACAAATGTCCGTAGTGAAAGCAGATGAATGTTTAGCCGGTAAATTAGATAATTATACCAGGCTGAATCCGCTCACAAAACCGAGGCAAATGCAAGGCAATATGGGCGAGTTAAATGGTGTAACTCGAAGTTTGAGTGGTAAGTGTAACTCAAGGTGACTTAGTGAGAATTAATAAGCCACGTGAATTTAACTTGTACAGCTCAAATAAAAAACCCAAGGAATGTGTGTTGTGGTGTTTGATGCCGTCGGGGATCTGCAATAGTCGAAGACGCTGAATAAGAGGGTCCTCGAAGAGGCATCAAAGAAAGATTCCACAACTGACAATCCCTACACTGCAATGGATAATTTTCCCATCACGGAGAAACCCTGAACTTCTTCCACAGATTTAACTCAAAACTATTATTTCTTTAAGGCTCAGGAAAGAAATAGGAAGGTTAGAAACTGGAAATGACTGTTTCTCCTTTTATCAAGCTCATGAAATAGGATAGACTTTTAACAACTGGAAAGCTCTTTCACTACTGTCCTTGCTTCAAAATTACGAGCATGAAATTTACAAGAATTTTAGGTAAATGACATAATTGTTATTCATTATGAAAACTAACTGCGATTAAGCACAATATTTATGGAATATAATGAAATATCCACACAGCTAAAACTTTTGCAGGAATATGCATGACTGTAGCATACCGCTACATAAGCGTAAAAATTATAAATTTGCCATTCATACTTAAATAAATTAATTAGTAGCATTAAAAATATTACTCTAATTTATTATTAATTATTTTCTACTTCTAATTCGTAATCATTGAAGTTTTTGTGTAAATGCATGAAATAATAAAAATAACACTTGACATTTTTCGAGAGAGAAGCCCTCTGGTGGCAATACTGCGCAATGCGCGTCTCTGGTTCAAAAAGCCACTCTTGTTTTGGCGTCCTACCTTGGCGGTGTTACAGCAAATTCTCGTGAGTTTAAATGTGTTAGAAAATTGTCGTGTTCCTTTTCGTCGTGTCAGTGAGTATTAATAAGTGACAGTGCAGTGTTATTAAGTTACGTAGTTATTCGTGGGAATATTGATGTAGCATGTTTCTCATTCAGTGTTTTGTTTGTCTTCTCTCAACGTGACTTAGCGTAAAGATATTGCGCCAGATGCGCGTTGCATTTCCGTGTCATGATTTTATTATCAAAGCATAATCATGTTCGATGTGCATTGCATTCCCGTGTCATGATTTTACTATCAGAGCATAATCATGCTCGTTCCTTTTTCTTTTCGATGATCTACTAATCTACGATAATCTCTGCATTGGAATTAGCGCGGCGAAATTTGCCGGCGTTCGTTCGATAGCGTCTTTGTGTAATGGCGGAACCTCACACCGCCGTCTCTTGTCATTACTCTGTGATTATAAATAATTATAGGCATGTGTATAGTAGCATTTATTCTTTTTTTTTGTAGTTTAAATTACGAAAAGTATTCATGCCTATGCTTGATAAATTTTGGTATTTCATTTCTTAATTCCATACTCTTTTGGAAACCTTTACGTAAACGCCTTTATTTCAATAGAGAAACATTTCAATGAAATTTAATTTAACTCATCGCATTCTTGTGACAAAACACCCATTACTATCTGCCTATCTTAAGTGTGTGCAAATTGCTGGCGGTTTTGGCTGAGGCCGACGCGTAAGCCGCCGGCTAAATCGCAACACGGAACCCTCATGCTTTCGTGCTTTCTTCCTTCGCGTATTTTCCACCTGTGAAATCAACGCTTAGGTTTTTTTCCCTTTTCCTATTATCAATTAGGGATATATATTATTCCTTAATTCCTTTATTATTGCAAATGATCTACCAGAATTTCTTAGTAGGATTGAGATCCTCGAATTTTAGGATTTTTTATGTTTTTTTCTTACTGCTTTCAAAAGTGCAGTCACTTGATATTCTCACCATTTCCGTAGACCTCGTGTTTACTTGCCCGTAGTCTCTGTAAGGAATCACGATCCTTATTCTTGGAAATTCTTAACCTAATACTCAGAATTTAAAAGCCAGAGGCATTAGTGATTAAACAATTTATTTCTTGATTAAAAATCTGTCAACCTAAAGTCTGTCCTATCTCTTTTGAGTTGCCAAAAGTGAGAATTCCAATGTAGCCGGAGTCAGACCTGTAGGAGTTTTTCGGATTTCTCCGTGTGGGAAGAGTTGTCATTATAATTTGGATTGTCAGTGGTTGGAATGTCTTGATGTCTCTCCTGATGTTTCACCCAGCATCTTGGACCCCTGTGCAGGACCTCTACATCATCGCCATACACGCAACACTCACAAAATTGAATCTCCCTGGGTTTCCTGAGTGCCATGCTAAATGCTATTCTCACCTAAGCAGTAACTTTTACTTGCTCCCGTTAGCGTGCTAATGTGTTAATGCGCCAACTTGCTTCTGCTCACATGAGCAAGATTTAACTTGCACCCTCAACCTCACCTTATGTTGAGTCATTAGTTCTACCTGCACTAATTCACTGACCTGAGCTCAATCATCTCAAATTGCCAAACTCAAATTCCCAAATACAACTCACTCACCCTGCTTACTCCATCGCGTGCCGGCCTTCGTCAACGCCAGCCTGGTCCTCCGGCACGGATTGCCCACCTAGACAAGCTCTCCGAGATCAAGATCCAAGCCAGCTCTCCTGGTTTCCTCTTCCAATAAACTCCACCTCAAAAACGAGCTGAGTCCATAACTGCTTTTCATTTTCCCTCTCATAATTTTTCCCTTACGCTTCGAGAATTGATCGAGTTGTTCTTGCCGTAAAAAAATCAATATTTTACATTTAAACCAACCAACGGCGGAAAAACTCGACATGACAGTACAAGACTTGTGATTTTTAGAGCAGTAATATCGGTGATTCCATTTTGTGGAATTATGGAAAAATACATGTGACTCAAAAAACACATGATTCGTGGAGTAGAAAGGAAACATAAAAATAGCTAAAATGCATAGAATGGGAATTAATACTTTTTCGTACTCTACAATATCTATATTCGTACGAGAAAATAAAAAGAAGACAGTCCTAATTTTCATTAATGTCAATCATACTGAAAAACACTGCAAGAATATCCTGTAGAGAAGGATAATATTTACACATAAAGGAGGTGAAATTCTTGAACATAGAAATGACATGACGCGGCAGTTATCGCGTTCGCCATCTTCCGCGAGAACGCCGGCATACCACCGTACGCGTTCACGAAGTATTTTTGTACGCGAGTAGCAATATCACCATGGCAGATGCAAGTATATATTTTTGCCGCAAGAATGAAAGGAACATGATTTAAATGTTGATGATGAAATCTTGACACACGAAATGCACCTGACATGCAATATACACGCTATGTCATGTTGAGATAACACTCTGAATAAAACATGCTATTTTTACGAGCTCTACGATTATTTACTTGTTATCTATGCATCACGATCCGACCAGATCCTTATATTTAAACACTGCATTTCAAGAAATGACACACTATACTTTACCAGCTTTTTGCTCTATTTAAACACTTAATTTCTTCCACTTACAAGAACGCTGTATGCACAAGCTACGAGGCACGAGAAAGTGTGAGGTTCAATAGAGACGCATCACCGCGCAGTGTTGCCAATCGCAGAGGCTTCTCTCTCGAAAATTGGTCGAGTGTTATTTTATCTCTCATGCATTTACACAAAAACTTCAAGGATTACTAATTGTAAGAAGAAAATTATTAATAATAATTTAGAGTAAGATTTTTAATGTCATTAATTATTTTATTTAAGTGCGAATGAGAAAGTTTATAATTTTACGCTTTGTAGCGAATGCTACAGGAATTTAGTAGCGAGTGTGCTTTCATGCTTGCGTTGCATTGATGATACTCTGTATATAACAGAGCTGATGATTGAGCTGGTCTCCGAAACGCTTATGATTTTTTGTTCATTTTTGAGTAAAAATGATTAATTTTTTCAACATTAACTTTGCTTCTAAGTTTGTGGAATGATTAACTTTTTCATATGTAAAATTAAATTGGCAAATTTTCAGTAAAAATGTTTCTTTAAATGAAGCTGCAGAAAAAGTTCAACTTCATATATGAACTATTATGAAGACTGGAGAGTGTAATTTGTTAGCGCTAATGCCTCGATCGCATAGGCTGGCTGGTGGATTTGCAATTACATATTCATATGTAAGATTAGGTAGTGTTGCCAATTTAGCTCTTTTTGAGCCAGATCTGGCATCTTTTCATTGTGTTAAGCTCCTAGTTTTCATCATCTGGCATCTGGCACCAAATCTGGTTCCAAGTTTTTTCATAATATAGAGTAATTTTATAATTTTAATATTAAGTACAAACTTACATGTTTGAATAACTTCATAAGGTTCCGTTGAATGTTCGTTTGAATACTTGTAGTGCCGGCCAGGTTTGGAAGAGTTGACACGCGTTACAACGGTGTTTTAACGGTTTAAAGTTGGTTTAAGGAATGTCTGTCGGTGTTCTGCAGCTTTACCGCCAGTGTCGTCCTGAAGAATTGTTCCTTCGTCGGTGTTCTTTCATGTTGCTGAGAAATCAGTTAGGCTGGTGTTGGGTTATAATGTTAATTCAATTTTTCTTGAACTACTTCAAAACAACCCTTCACAATGAGTCAAATCGCGAAGAAAAGTTATTCCCAAATGATTATAAAAGTATGGTTGCAAATGAAACAATTTGACAAGTGGTAACGGGAGGTGCCAGGAGATAGTACATACGCTTACTTTTTATATTGTGGATGTGAAACAGTTGAAAAATAAAGTTTACTAACAAAATATGCTGAAACGGAACGCGTTACATTTGTGCCTTCTGAAAGTGACCGCTTACTCAATTCATGGAACAAAAATCTACTGTTGTTGCAAATATTGAAGAAAAGCTGGCACGTTATTTCTGTTGTCACGCGTCCATTAACATATGTGATTATTTTAAAGATCTGTGCAAGCATATCGTGTAAGACTGCGAAGTCGTTTCAAGGGTAAGAATGCACAGAAGCAAATACAATGCTGTAGTAAAGAATGTTCTAGGGGCACACATTGAAGACAATTGGTTACTGATATCGGAGATGAAAAATTTAATTTGCTGCTGGATTAGAAAAATAATATATCTATCCATGAAATGTAGCGTATTATTATTATTTATTTTAGTAAAATAAAAAAAATAGTTTACACCTTCTTAAGTCTGTTACATTGTCTAGTGATGCAGATGGCATTGTTGAGGTATTGAAAAATGAGCTTGCAAAAAGTACATAGCCAACCTTATTAATTGCCATAGGTACTTACAATGCTGGCGTTATGGTAGGGGTGAACAAAGGTGTGTTTAAGAAGATGGAAAAAGAACTTCCATCATTGATTCTTATGAGATGTGTCTGTCATTCACTGCAATTAGCAATATCCCACGCCTCACCTGAGGTTCTGTCTGGAAATTGGGAATTTCCAATTGCAGAAATATATGAATGGTTAGCCTACTCCTATACCAGACAGGCTGCTTAATGTCAGCTATTAAAACGCTATCAGTGACAATCCAACCCCACTTTAAAGGGTCAAATACCGTAATATATATTAATAAATATTTTTAGCTCCTTTTTTAGCACCAACAAAACATTTTCAGCTTTTTTAGCACCTTTTTATGTGAAATCTGGTACCTTTCTGTTGAAATGATTTGGCAACACTGAGATTAGGCTGTTGGCCTTCAGTGTTGCTTGTGGCGTGTTTTTAAAGGTACGAATTTATTTTATCTGTTCTCAATGGGTCTTTATATCCAATAGAAAATGCGTCTTTTTTAATGAGACAAGACCTCTAAAAATATATACGCATGCAAATTTATTTGTAATTTTCTTCTAAGACCATAGCTAATTAATAATGTGCTGAATATGAACTGAAATGAACCTCGTCATTTTGTTATTGTCTAATTACTTCTATGGAGTTATGAACTCTGGCAAGTGGTTATTGAAGGCATCCAGAATCTTCTGGGTGTGCATTCACATTTACTGTTTATGAATTCTATCAATTTATGTTTGTGGGTTCGCCATGAATTTTAGCAATCATAATCTTTCAAATGACTTACGTTTAAAAAAATGACTAGGTAATGTTTGAGTATTTTACTTAGCCAAAGAATATGAATTTTAAATTTCCATATATTTTGATAAAATCAATAGTTGTTGAGCTGGTACATGTGAAGAAGAGGACAATAATTGATATGCCAATTTTTGATGCATAAAATAAGTAATTATATCATAGTAAACAATTTCACTCCTAAGCATTTTCTGCTGCAAATGAATATTTAACTAGTTATAGCCTAGTGGTGATGTAATGTGATGTTACTCAACTAATTTAACCTTAAGTAACTTAATGTAGCAGTCATTCTAGCGCATTACAACCGCGGGAAGGGAGAGTTCATTGAGGGTCCTCCTCTCAAACCGATTTTTCCCGTGCTTTAAAGAATAGAAATGCGGTAGGTAAGTGTAATATAGCGAGTAGTGTAAGTTCTAGTTAGAGAGACCATAAGTTGGCAACGCTCGAGAGGGCAACACTCGCAAGTCAGTCTGCTATTGGCCTCGGATTCAACAACAAGTAAATGTTGACCGAGTGTGTACATAATTAACTACTGTGGTTGGTATCTAACTTCTTAAGTTCTAAACTAATGTACTAATTCTATTCTACCCTATACTATACATTTCCTGTCTATCTCCGCTCTAACCTCACTAGCCACAGTACCGACATTTGAGTATAAAGTTAAGGTATCCAAGAGGTGAGTGAACTATTTACCTAACTTGCTGTGTCATTGAATTGTATTGTGTTCAGTACTATAACTATGTTGTGTCTATGTGGAACCCTTGCTGTGCTCTAGTGTAGGGCTATCCAATCTATAATACTGGCGACGAGGATTATTTTTTGTAGAACTATTGGGAGAGGCTAGACTAATGAAGGAACTCAGAATTTATATTATTCAGTGACTAGAGTATTGATGCTGTAAATTTCTGATTTTTTTTTAACAAGGGGTATTATTACAGCCTCTTGAATTGGCTACTCATGCAACTGATATTGTTGCTACTACTATTTCAGGTAGATATCTGACAATTAGCTGTAAAGCTGGGTAAAAATGCCAATGCTAGGCTCAGTGGGAGAATTCAATCCTTTAGAGGAAGAATTCCCAGAATATGAAGTCAGGCTAAACTGCTTCCTTAGTATTAATAAAGTGGAAGATTCAAATAAAGCTAAAACATTTATTGCTCTGGTGGGTCCTAAAATTGTTAGGTTGACCAAAGACCTACTATCACCTAAAAGACTTTTAGATGCTACCTATGAGGAGATCATGGAAGCGTTAAGACGGCATTTTAAGCCGACACGCAACCAGATCTTTGAAAGGTTTAGGTTCCATAAGCGGAACCAGAAACAAGGGGAGAGCATTGCTGATTTTGTGGCTAGCTTAAAGGCCCTTTCAGACACCTGTAATTTCAAACAGGAAGTTCTGGAAGAAACTCTGCTAGATAGGTTAATACTGGGTGTGGCCAGTAATGATGTTCAAAATTGTTTGCTCAATGAAAATGACCTCACATGGAAAAAAGCCGTGGATCTGGCAACTGCCAAAGAAACTCAACTGAGGGAGAGACGGTTGTGTTAAGGCAACCTAATTCCATACTAAATGTGGGCCAGCATAGAGTAAAGCAAACTGCTATTAAGCCTCAGGGCAAAACTCAGGCTCAAGCTAGCCCCAAATCAGCATGCAGCGGCTGTGGTAATCTGCACTGGCGTAGAGATTGCCCCTATAAAGACAGTGTTTGTCATGGTTGTGGCCAAAAAGGCCATCTTAACCCGCGCACGGTCGCGCATCCCTCAGAAAAGTAGTCAATTTACCCGCGTTACTCTGCCGTTCCCTGTTCACTTACCGTAATAGGCAGAGATGTAAAAATATGAAGTAATGAGTAAAAAATGTTGCTTTACACTTTGATGTTGTCAGATTTTTGATAACTTGAACCGTTTCTTTGTAATATGGAGTCAAACTCCGTAGATTTTTGCACAACATTGCTTCAAAGAGATCAATGGCCATTTTTTCGTTTTGGGAACAATGTAATGTTTTTCATTGCTATTTTATGCAGAAAATCCTTCCAAACCTGCTGATGTTTTTATTTTTCCTCTACAACAATTAGAAAAAAAGTTATGACCATTTATGTCTACTAAGTGTTATCCATTCTTCGTTTTAGTTCCTACATAAATGCATGTTTGCATGTCTGGTTATATTACTGTAAGTATAGTGTTTCGAAACTTGAAATTTTCACACAATATGAATAAAATACTGCTCTACACGCTACTGACTTCAGATTTGTCTTATTTGCCATTTTTGCGAAATAAGGCGAAATAAGGCCCTGAGTAGTTTCGCTGGTAACTGAGGCTGCCACTGACTGTTCGCACGCACACCCTCTCACGGTCGCCTCATTTACCACACTGACTGTGCTTACCCCTCCCAACTTCCAAGTGGTTGGAGCTCTGCCTTAACCCCCACAATGTGGGGGTTTCTGGCTCCAGCTGTGTAGCACTCGCTGAGACGATCATTTTGGTGTATAACAACTTGGGGTTATGCCTTACGTCTGGCAACCAGTGAGCCTGGTAAATGAGGCGACCAGTTATAGTTCGCGGGTTAAGAAGTGTTGCTTTAAATTGAAAAAGCAAAATTCTGCTAAAGACAACAAAAATAATTTTGTGCATGCTATGCATGAGAAAAGGGGGAGGGAACACCACCCTAACCCTAATAGAACTAACAATGCAGCCTGTGCAGACTATCCAGTTGCTAATCTAGGCTGTTATGGAGAGATTTTCTCAATAGCCGAGGAAATGAAACCCCCAATCAAAATAAAATTGTTACTAAATGGTGTGCCATTAGAGATGGAGGTAGATACAGGTGCTGCCAGGTCTATCCTTTCAATGGCCACCTACTCTAAAATACCAGCCAAGTCCAGACCCGAGCTGAGACTTTCTGATGTTAAGCTTAGGACTTATGGGGGAGCGGAGCTAGTAGTTTGCGGAGAGATTAGAGCTAACATCCAGCGTGAATCTGGTAATATGGTTCCTCAACTAGCAACTATTGTGATTGTAGACAGGGAGGGGCCAGCTTTGCTGGGTAGGGACCTGATTGATTCCCTTGGGCTAACTATAGTATCAAATAATGTCAACAAGTTGACTACCTGCCCTGAAGAGTTAGCAAATAAATTCCCTGACCTTTTTCAACCAGGTCTAGGTTGCTTTAAGGGAAGGAATTTCAAAATAGAAGTGGATCCAGCTGTACCACCAAAGTTTTGTAAGGCCAGGAACGTGCCTTACACACTGAGACCTAAGGTGGAGGCAGAACTTGATAGACTGGTGCAGGAAGGTATCCTCACCCCTGTACAATACTCGAGATGGGCAGCGGCGATCGTCCCTGTGCTCAAGGCTGATCAAAGCATCCGCATCTGTGGGGACTACAAATTAACAGTCAACAGAGCCACTAGGCTTGATATCTACCCTATACCCAGAGTGGAAGATCTATTTAGCGGGTTAGCAGGAGGAGTTATATACTCCAAGCTAGATATGTCTCAGGCATACGCTCAACTACCCTTGGATGAAGACTCCAAGGAACTCACGGTAATAAACACCCACAGAGGTTTATTTGCCTACAACCGTCTCAGTTTTGGAATTGCGTCCGCACCTGGAATCTTTCAGCGTGCCATGGAAGGACTATTGCAGGGCCTCCCAGGAGTGTTCTGCTACCTGGATGACGTCCTGGTGAGTGCCACTAATGAGCAAGAGCACAACAAGCGTCTCTATCAAGTCTTATCTAAACTACAGGAGGCAGGACTAAAACTGAAAATGGATAAATGCCAAATTGGAGTGCCACAGGTATCCTACCTTGGATACCAAATTGACAAGGATGGATTGCACCCCACTGCAGAGAAGGTAGCAGCAATCCAGAATGCACCAGCCCCTACTAATGTAACTCAACTGAGAGCCTACCTTGGGCTGCTAAATTTCTATAGGAAATTTCTAAAATCATCTGCAACTATGCTGGAGCCCCTAAATACCTTACTGAGAGACAAAACCCCTTGGAAATGGGATGCAAGTCAGGAGAGAGCCTTCCAGAAATCTAAACAAGCCCTCCTGGACTCTCAGACTCTAGTCCATTTTGACCCTCAGAAACCCATAGTGGTAGTGGCGGACAGTAGTGCGTATGGTGTGGGAGCGGTGCTGTGTCACCTTATTGATGGGATTGAACGCCCCGCCTATTTTGCCTCCCGAACTCTAACAGCAACAGAACGCAACTACTCCCAAACTGAGAAAGAAGCCCTAGCTATGGTGTTCGCACTTCGAAAATTTCATTGCTACCTGTGGGGACAGGATTTCACTGTGGTTACGGACCACAAACCTTTGTTAGGACTATTTGATCCGGGTAGAAGCATTCCTCCGATGGCATCCGGGCGCATTCAAAGGTGGGCTTTACTACTGCAGTCCTACAAGTTCACCTTGCGTCACCGGTCCGGCGTGCTGTTGGGCACAGCTGATGCTCTCAGTCGTCTACCTTTGACAACTCCCGAGGAAGCCACACCTATTCCTGCGGAATGGACGTCCTTAGTGAATTTCTTCGAGTCAGCTCCAGTCACCAGCACCCACATCCGCGACGGCACCCTAAGGGACCCAGTACTTTCAAAGGTGTACAAATACTGCCAAGTAGGCTGGCCTTCGACGGTAATTGGTGACCCCGATCTCGCTCCGTATACTAGGAGGCGAGACGAATTGTCCACACAAAATGGCTGTGTGCTCTGGGGAGCAAGAATTATTGTACCCCAAGCTCTCAGACAAGCCATTGTGGACGAACTGCACTCTGGCCATGCTGGATCATCCAGGATGAAGGAGTTAGCTCGCAGCTATGTATGGTGGCCGCTGCTGGACAAAGATCTAGAAGAAACGACTAAGTCATGCAGCGAGTGCCTGAGCACTCGAGCTGCACCAACGAAAGCTGAACTCCATCCGTGGGAATGGCCTGCGAAGCCTTGGCATCGCATACACATTGACTACGCGGGCCCAATGGATGGAAAATACTATCTAGTGATCGTGGATGCACACTCTAAGTGGGTTGAAATTTTTCCCACATCTACTACAACCTCTAGCGAAACGATCTCGTGCCTGAAACACACTTTTGCGACATTTGGATTTCCAGTAACAATTGTTTCTGACAATGCAACGTGTTTCACATCGGCTGAATTCCAAGAATTTGTGAAGGCATGTGGTATGCGACATATTACGAGCGCACCATACCACCCTTCAACTAATGGACTGGCAGAGCGCATGGTACAAACTTTCAAGAAGAATATACGAAAGTCAACGGAACCCCTACGCCTAGCACTAGACAGGTTTCTGTTCAACTATCGGCTGACACCCCACACGACAACAGGTGTTACGCCCGCCGAACTGATGTTAGGCAGAAAAGTTCGCTCTCGTCTTGATCTGCTTTGGCCGTCAGAAGCAATCGCGTCCAAAGTTGCTCAACGCCAGGACGCTCAGAAAAGATACCACCCAGGGTCTCGCGCGGTTGATATTCCGCCGGAGTCTCCTGTGATGGTCCGTCAATACACGCCGGGTTCCCCAAAATGGACCCCTGCTACCACCATTGAGAAAACAGGCCCGGTATCCTACAAGTGCCAACTGAAGGGGGGAGAGGTCGTTCGTCGACACCAGGACCAAGTTATTACCTGCTCGAACACCATCCCTGAACCCTTGGAACAACCTACGGAGGAAACCATCGTGTTTCCACAACCTGCTCAAAATTCATACGCACCACCTCCGACCAATGAACCTGACACCGGAACACCTGATTACCCGACTCCCACCCAGGAGGCTAGGATGCAGGAGCCTCCAAGGGCTAACATCTCACGCAGGTCTACCCGGGCTCGGAAGCCTGTGGTGAGAATGGACCTTTAGGATTGACTATTGAATATGGGGACTGGGGATACAGGGAGGGGTTTCTAATTAAGGAGGGAGGGGTGTAATATAGCGAGTAGTGTAAGTTCTAGTTGGAGAGACCATAAGTTGGCAACGCTCGAGAGGGCAACACTCGCAAGTCAGTCTGCTATTGGCCTCGGATTCAACAACAAGTAAATGTTGACCGAGTGTGTACATAATTAACTACTGTGGTTGGTATCTAACTTCTTAAGTTCTAAACTAATGTACTAATTCTATTCTACCCTATACTATACATTTCCTGTCTATCTCCGCTCTAACCTTACTAGCCACAGTACCGACATTTGAGTATAAAGTTAAGGTATCCAAGAGGTGAGTGAACTATTTACCTAACTTGCTGTGTCATTGAATTGTATTGTGTTCAGTACTATAACTATGTTGTGTCTATGTGGAACCCTTGCTGTGCTCTAGTGTAGGGCTATCCAATCTATAATAGTAAGCTACAGCTGTAACACATTAAACATTAATTTGGGTCAATAAGAAGTTTAATGCAATCACCGAAAATAAGAATTTCGATCTTAAGAATCACTAAAGGAACCCATTTAAGAACGTTTTACACTAATGACATTCTGCTCGCTGATGCGTTATTTTCGAATAATTAAACTTTGAAGTTGGCCTTTGCGCCAAAGGAAACGAGCGTAATTTAATTAAAAACGGAAGCTGACCACCTATTACAAACGTAAAGAGGTTGGGTCATGAGGGGGAGGCACAGATTTTCTAGTGAAAATTATAAATAAAGCTTCTAACCCACCCATTAGGTTGACGACCGCAATCTTGTTTACATCGGGTCTAAGATGGCGACCACCATGGGCACCGCCATCTTGGACCCGATGTAAACAAGATTGCGGTCGTCACCCTAATGGGTGGGTTAGAAGCTTTATTTATAATTTTCACTAGAAAATCTGTGCCTCCCTCTCATGACCCAACCTCTTTACGTTTGTAATAGGTCGTCAGCTTCCGTTTTTAATTAAATTACGCTCGTTTCCTTTGGCGCGGGAAGGCCAACTTCAAAGTTCAATTATTCGAAAATAAAGCATCAGCGAGCAGAATGTCGTTCATGTAAAACGTTCTTAAATACGTTCCTTTAGTGATTGTTTGGAATATAATTATTAATTTTCATGATTGCATTAAACTTTACATTGACCTTAATTTGTGACAGAAAGTGCATGGAAGATCAGTTGTTTATTTTGGGTTAATGTTGATGATCGTTTGGGAATCTACATTTTATTTTTGGGTGCCGAAACATACCTAGTTAATTAGATCGAAGGGTCAATATTTACTTTAGGTCAGGCAGGCGACCATTATGGGCGCCGCCATCTTGGATCCGATGTAAACAAGATTGCGGTCGTCACCCTAATGGGTGGGTTAGAAGCTTTATTTATAATTTTTGCTATAAGAACTGTGGCTAACCCTCACGACCCAACCTCTTTACGTTTGTAATAGGGGGTTAACTACCCTTATTAACTAAATAACGGCGCCGGCGCCAACTTCAAAGTACAATTATTCAAAAATAACGCATCAGCGAGCAGAATGTCATTCATGTAAAAGGTTATTAAATGTGTTCCTTTATTGATTATTTGCCCCCAAATTATTAATTTCCGTGCCTGACAAAAAATAAATATTGTCCGATCGAAGTAAGCAAGTTTCTTCTATGCACTTTCCGTCGTAAACAAGTATTTTACAAGTTATAGCGGTGCATTAGTTACCGCAACTCGAGTGTTTGAAGCAGGAAGTAATTCAAGCAGCACGTCGGACGGCATCACTGCAATGCCGTCTTGCTTCCAGCTCGATCGTCATCAAAGATGAAACCAAACCTACCGCTATACCTTGTTAAATACTAATTTGACGAAAAAAGTGTATGGAAAAAAAGTTGTTCATTTCAATGTCTTACTGCAATTCAGCATGCGCAAAAAAAATTCAGAAATCAATGAGTAACTGTTTATTTGAGTGCATTCATCATCAAAGACAAAACTAAACCTACCCCTATAATTTGTAAAATAATCATTCACGACGGAAAGTGCATAGAAGAAAACATGTTTATTTTATCTAATTTACCATGTTTAGGATTCGAAAAGTGCATAATCGATTCCCAAACAGTCCTCAACATTAACCTTATTTTGATCTAATTAACTATGTTCAGTCACTAAAAATTGGAAAATCAATCATTGACTTCTCCTTCACAAGTACCATTAAGCCTTTCATAACTCACATATGAAATAATAAGGTCAATATGCAGTTTGGGGATCTACCAAAATTAGGAATTCCATTCTCAAGAATCACTAATGGAGCCCATTTAGGAACATTTTACATGAATGATATTCTGCTCTCTAATGCATTATTTTTGAGATAAAACAATAATTACATTCAGATAGGAATAAAACTGTATCAATATTTGTATGGTTGGGCGCATTGGTGGGTCTAGCTCACTTTTTTGATGGGACAAGCCCACTTTATGGCACTTAAGGAACAGCATTGGTTGGGTGAGTTAAGGTAAGCTATTTTAGGTTGATTTTAAATTATTTTTGGTTGGTTTATTTACCTAACCTAACCTAACATTACCTACCCCAACCTCACCAATCGTTACGTCAATACCGTATTACAGCACTTGTACGTGTCCGTTCCTTCACTTTTATATACGATGTTTGTGTAACTTCAAAGTTGAATTATTAAAAAATTACGCATCAGCGAGCAGAATGTCATTCATTTAAAATATTTTTAAATGCGTTTCTTTAGTCATTCTTGGAAATTGTCGCGCCCTTATTCCCCTTCGCCAGGTAAGTAAAACACCGGAAGAAGAAGGAGGTTGTATTGGGCGCGGTTGAATACGTCACTGCAAAACAAGAGTTATTTAGTTCTACAAATGGAGGCACTACCTAGGCTTCGGCTCGGAACTTTATATCTTTTCCTTGGAGCACTGATTTCAATTAGACACAATATTTCCTCGAAGTATTTTGAAACGTGGAAACAGCACCGGAATGCTGAGTCGTAGCCACAACAAAATGTTCACACAAATTTGAAAGAAGCGAGACGGAAGCAAGGTAAGCCATTTCATAATAGAGCCACCAATATTTTACTACTTTCAAAGTCAGGATTTTTCACCCAATTGCTACAATTTTACTCACGTACTCAGTAAAGATTAGATTATAATGACATCGAAAGGGTGTGAAATTTAGGTTGCACACAAGTTCAATCACGGACTTCTCAGTAAGAGATAAACGGCTTAAAAAAGTTGAGTCATAGAGACGAAAGCAATGAAACAAAGCTATGAGTTACACGATACGCAAACTTTCCGTAATAGACAGAAAAAGAGGGGGAATCGAAGACCTAATCAATGTATGTATATTTATAAAATATTTCTCATGAATTCTATCGTGAACAAATGAAATACCTAAAAAGGGCTAAAATACATCACCATAATTTTGGGGCCCGAACGATACAAAAGAGAAACTCTCCTTCACAACGAAATTATTTCATAAAAAATACTCTACCGATAAGGACAGCAACTTTACAGAGCAGCCATAGCTTTCAATGAGGAGCGCTAATTCCCGATATTCAAGTTCACAAAGGCGATCAATGCCTCTGCGATTTAAACAGTTTCAAAACAACGCAGATTTCAAGAAAATTAAGAAGCACTGCGAGAAAACAAATGTAAAATTAGATAAGAAGTTTCTAACCGTCTCAGAATTTATTGCTAGTGCTTAGATGCTGGTACGACCGAGGTAATCTGTGAGTATTACACTACCTTTACATCTTTTAACATACTTACATCTATTTCTCGAGACCTCCGCTATGACACATATCCTAATCTTAATCAGCGCGCTTTACATTGCCTGTAAAGTAAAAGAAATCACATTAAATTGTATCAAGCACACACGAGATTTACAAACCGGACTAGACTTAACTTTACAAAGACACGAAAGGGTTCAAGGTCGGCCATTTTTTATATGGCGCTCGAGGCGCAGTAATACACAACTGCAATGGAAGACTCGTAAAATGCACATGACCTTCAATAGTCATGCTGCAAATTAAAGCATCTCGGCCCCTTCAATAAATAACGCACTTCTTCGATCATGCAAATGATTTTGAGTCTCAGTGGTCAAAACTTACAGAGGAATAAAAATCACTTGAACAAGACAAAACGGACAGTGAAGCATTCTGAAGCTACTGAAAGCACACACGGGAAAAACTGACGCACGCAAAGGTAGAATGGCTATCTACCGTTTTTACAGATATAAGGCACACTTCCACTTCAGTCTCATAATCTGAAGGTCGTGAGTTCGATCATCACTTAAAAAAGGATTAACACATTTAAAACGCAGGCACACGAGAATTAGAAGGGCGCCTAAGCACGAAAAGTCACACCTGCTCTCGGAAGAGCTTCTTATACAGTGAGAAGCTGGCGCTGAAGCCACAATAGACGCTAAGAGAATGTTGCCAAATAACCCCAGCATAAGCTAAAGGAAAAACCCAGATCAGCGAAAAAAGGCGTTAATGAATAAATTTTCTTACACTTTTCTATTGTTTTCGAGGTTACCAAGTAGTACAATCATTTTAGCTCCTTGAAATTAATTGTTTTGCCAACACAATTCATGACTGTAAACCCCAGGAGACAGATAAAAAACCCAGATCAGCGATTAAAACCCCAGAATGCGCAGCCAGCTGACAGAAGCTACGCACGGGCAGAGAACTCCAGCCAATTACTCTTACATACGCGGACGGAGCTAGAACGCTGAAATATGTTTCGGAGTTTTTTATTCTTATTTTTAATAAAGATATTATCGACTTCATAAATCGACATTTAGTGACATTAACGATTAATTTCGCTGATAGAATTAAGTTATTGACCTAAATCGCTCATTTCAAGATCACGAATTTGCTCTGGAGGTTTCGAAACAGTCAAATGAGAAACGGTTCATTTAAATGGCGAGCTAAAACCCAAATGACTTAAAGACGGAGGAAGGCATGACACTCCCCCCTATTTTTCTTTGAAAAATACACAGGCAAACATCCTTGCGACGGCTTGAACAGAGCACGTAAAGAGTACCTTAGCTTGGTACACGATAATCAGTAACATTACGCTTATACTAAGAGACCATAAATCAATCCGTTTACATTACGAAATTTCTTAAATCTAGATAGAGATCAATGTTCCTTACTCCGATAGGCACAAGAAACAACGCACGTGACTAGTGTTAGGAACGTTAAGAGCGAATAATACAAAATTAGAGGCGCACCCCGTCAGTACTCAAAATCTAATACTCTATAGTAGGCAAACCGCAAACTGAGTTAGCGAGAGATAGATAGGGGAAGAAAAAACGAACGTGCTTCACGCATCACACCACTACCGGGAGAGGAAGGAGAAGTCTGCAGCTCTTCACCTCCCCCCATCAGCAGCAGTGAGACACCTTCCGCCGATCGCTTGAAATAAGCATATTAAAATATAGGTAAGCTCGACAGGTAGACTGGAAGGACGCGTCACAGTTGCGACGGGCACGATAGGTAGAGTACGCTAAACAGATTAATTCGAGAATCTGACACTATGAGATCTAGTTGTCTCCTCGGAGACCTAAACTTACTACCTTTCCTATCGGACGTTCGCACGCTATCGTACCTCCCGCAGCAGCGGCCCGAGATACCACTACGGAACGCACTAGACCGTCCCCGCTTTTCTTGACCCTGACTACCCTACCCATCGCCCATTTATTTCTCGGAGCGGGCTCGACGAGCATGACGATGTCTCGAGGGCTCAAGTTGGTTGTCCTCTTCGTCCATTTGGAGCGCGATTGAAGCTCCTGTATGTAGTCGCTTTTCCACTTCTGCCAGAAGACCTCTGCCAGATGGTTGACTCTACGCCAGCGCTTCTTTCCGTAGGCTATGAGGTCCGCAGGGGAGGTATCGCAGAGAGGAGGGTTGTCGCCCGCTTCTTTCAACGTTAGGAGCATGTTTGGAGTCAGGGGTTGTGGATCATTAGGGTCGCTCGATAGGGACCATAATGGCGTGTTGTTGACGATTGATGCTGCTTCTTGAAAAAAGGTGTAGAGCTCATCTCTACTAGGTGTTCGCATGCCGCACTGGGACAGTGAGAACAACATGGCCTTCTTTATAGCTCCCACTTTACGTTCCCAAACTCCACCAAAATGGGGTGCGTGAGGGGGATTAAAGATCCACTGCACATCGAAGTCTTGCAGCGTTTTGGAGAGTGACCTCATGTCGAGGTCCTGGTTATAGCTGCCGACGAAATTAGAACCGCGGTCGCTCCTTATGATTTTGCACGATCCACGAACGCACATGAATCGTCTGAGAGCGTTTCGAAAGCTAGAAGTGTCCATGGCAGGCAGCGGTTCCACATGCACCGCTCTAGAGGTTAGACAGGTCAAAACCAAGGCCCATACCTTAGAAGTCCTCTTATTGCTTCTCGTAGAGATTCCTTCGACGACCTGCCACGGGCCTGCCACGTCCAAACCTGTGTTCGTAAAGGGAGCGGTGCAAGCAAGTCGGTCCTCCGGTAGGTCACTCATTTTCTGCTCTTCGGGTCTCCTTCTCAATTTTCTGCAGACGACGCAGTCATTTACGAACTTACGGATGACCTTCTTTCCGTGCACTATATGATAGCCTGCATCTCGTACGGCTCCATGAGAAATGTGAGCACCTTGATGCCCGGAGAGTTTGTGATAATGAGACACAATGCTAGAGGTGAGCGGGTGGTCTTCGGGAAGCACAATGGGGTGCTTTATACACCCGGGCAGGTTGACGCGCCTGAGGCGTCCGCCTACTCGCAACAGACCGTCAGCATCAATAAAGGGCTCAAAGAAGACAAAGGGTGGCGCAGAGGAATGTCCTTTTCTTTCTTGAGATTACTGATCACGTCTTGAAAGGTTGCGCGCTGAACGTCAGAGATGGCTAACTTCTCACCTCCGAAGTTTAGCGATTCCAAGGGTCTGATGGCCAGAGCCACTCCTTTTCTTTGCTGAGTTCGGTCCTTCCATTTGAAATAGAAGTGCGTCGCCAGTCTTGATGCTCTACGAACAGAGACAAAGTCATCAGTTAAGTAGGCCGGAACTTCACGCTGAAGCTCTGGGGTCTGAAGGGAGGTGACGAAGTTCGAGCATTCCTGGACGAGTTTCTCCTCGGGCAAACTCACTGAAAGCGAGATATCTGCGCCTTCTTGCTCGTCAGGCAGATGATCTTCCCACAGAAAGGAAGGGCCCGTCAACCAGCGTATCTTCTTCAGGTTCTCTGCGCTTGTGGGACGAGAGGCCATATCCGCCGGGTTGCACTCTGTGGCTACGTACCGCCCGAGTTCCTTGGGACGAGCCTTCGTAGCCGCTTCAATTCTTCTAGTCACATACTTTGAAAATCTTTTAGTTTCGTTGTTGAGGTAGCCCAGCACTACCTTGCTGTCTGAGTACATCACTACGTCGTTGATCTCGACGCTCATCTCTTCGCATATTCTTCTTGAGGCCTCGCTGCACTCGACGGCCGCGCAGAGTTCCAAACGTGGTATGCTTGTGGCAGCTCTGGGAGCCACCTTGCTGTCAGCGCTTACAAAAGACACGTGTACTCGTCCACTCACATCAACTGATCGTAAGTAGGTGACATGTCCTATGGCTTGCTCAGAGGCGTCGGCAAAGGAATGCAGACTTCGTGAATGAACCTCCCCGAAGTCTCCAGGAATGAGGCACCTGTCCAACGACAGGTCGGAGAGTCCTCGCAACGACTCTTTCCACGATTCCCACGTCGCAAGATGAGCGACGGGAAGAGGGTCGTCCCACCCCAACTTTGCCAAATTTTCTGGGTCTTGTTTTACGGGAGGGATCAAGGTGCGCATGATCAGTCGGCCTCCCAATACGACGGGGCTAGCTAAGCCGATTGGATCGAAGATTGAATTGACGGTGGCTAACAAACCACGTTTCGTGAACGGGCGGTTCACCACCTCGGTATGCACGTCAAACCGGTCGGTCGTAGTATTCCACGTCACTCCTAGGGTGCGCTGACTACAACCATCCTCCCAAAACTCCACTTTTCCTTCCTCGCGTTCCGATTCCGGGAATGCGTTCAAAACCTCCTGATGACTAGAAGAGATTTTGTGAAGACGAACCTTGAACGTCTCCAGGTACTCTCGTGTCTTGACTAGAATGTCGACGGCCTCCTGAGCTGAACCTGCGGATCCCAGTCCGTCGTCAACGTAGAATCCGCGCTCGACATAGCTCAGAGCTTTCCAGGCGAGTCTGTCTCCGTTTTCTCTCTCCTCTCTTGAGGCTTCCCTAATGGCGTGGCGCAGACAGTGAGTTGCGACAGCCGGACTTGATCGATTTCCGAAGACGTGCACTCTTGCCCGGTATGAGACAATTGCTTTGCAAGGATCATTGTCCTTGAACCAGAAGAACCTGAGAAAATCTCGGTCGGAGGGACGGACATAGAAGGCGTGGAACATCTTTTCCACGTCGGCAACGAAACCAACCTTGTTTTCTCGAAATCTAAGGAGCACTCCACGAAGACTATTGTTGGCATCTGGCCCCTGAAGCAAGGTTCCGTTTAAGTTGCGTCCGAAATACTGCGCCGCAGAGTCGAAGACGATGCGCACCTTCTTTTTCTTGGGATGTGTAACGGGAAAAACCGGGAGATACCAAAAGTGTCCTTCGGCCGGTTGAAGTTCTTGGGAAGGCACTACCTCTACGTGTCCACTATCCACGTAGTCTTGGACTATCTTCAAACACTGCTGTAATTTGGCGGGGTCCTTGATTAACCGCGCCAAAGTGTTTCTGGAGCGGCGATAGACGGCCTTCGTGTTGTCTGGAAGCTTAGACATGCGATCTTTGAATGGCAGCGGAGTTTCTAGATGCCCTTCAGTATTTACAACTATATTCTCGTCAATCAGCGACAAGAATTTCCTGTCCTCAACGGACGGTCCAGGACTCTCGTCGTCCATTTTGGTGTCGAAGACTGGAGCCAGAGGACCGAAACAAGGCTGAGCCGAAAAGTGATCTTCGACTTGAGTTTTATACACACTCATCTGCATGTTCGACGGGTGAGGCTCTGAAGGGTTGACTCTTCCAACAACAGCCCATCCCAAAGGTGTTTTGTAGACAGCTGGCTTCCGGTGGATTAGATCTGCAACTAACACATTTTCAGCGTCTCGGCCCAGCAACAGACTCACGGGAGCATTGCAGTCCAGAGGGAGAAATTCTGATGCAAGATGAGCGATGTCGGGGTTCTTCAAGACGTCTTCTCTCGTTGCCACGTCGTACTTATTATGAGGAATGCCGTCGTGCTCGAACAGCGGGGGAAGAGCATAAGACTCAGAGCGGTTTACGCCCTTTACTCGAAAGCCCTCCGTAGTCCGACCGTAGGATTTAATTTTAGAACCTGAAATCGTGGTGATGGAATACGTTTCTTTTTTTTGAGGTAATGCAAAGAAATCTAACAAAGAAGATGTGGCGAAAGAGTTAGTACTTTGGTCATCCAGGATGACGTAGGTGCGGAGAGTTTTACTGCTTCTTCCGGGCGCCGTCACGTCCACCAAGACCATCTTAGAGCAGCTTCTGTTTTCCGATGGTTGTCACTTTTCCGTATACAGGTTTCCCATTTCTGGAGCGTCGCGTCTTTCGTTGAGCGGCGGAGACCTGCGGGCCCAGCGTCCTCGAGGCGCTGGTCCTCCCCTCGAAGCAAAACCTCTTCCTCGTACGCCGAAGTTTTCTGAGTGGCTGCGCCTCTGCCCCTCAGACCTGTCCGAATGAAGCAGCGTGTGATGAGAACGGGAACCACAGGCTTCGCACCTCTGATCTGCGGTGCATTGAGCTATACGGTGCGCTCCGAAACATCGGAAACACGCACCGCACTCCACAACGACAGCCTTACGATCCTCAGCATTCAAACTAGAAAATCTATTGCAAGACGTCAGAGAATGCCCGGAGCTATGGTGTAAGGGGCATTCGGTTCTCGTGTTTTCCATTTGCGAGGATTCAACAGCAAGCACGGTGGCTCGCTTGCCGGACTTGCCCTTAGGTCCAGTATGCTGGTCGTTGTCCAATTTGGTGAGAACTCCCGAGTACGTGCGCTGAGCATTCTCGCGCAAGAACCTGCAGAATTCCTCTAAAGGAGGATGGCGCTTATGAGATTTCTGGTAGCTGAGCTTGGATTTATTCCACCGGCATTTAATAAAATCCGGGAGCTTCTCATAAATTGGTTCGAGGCCCAGAGCATAATTGTAGTATTCCAAGTCTCTCACCTCCCTCATCTGCCCCTGGATGCTGTAGCAGAGGTCACCCAACTTTTGCAGCGATTGAGCGGTTTTGGGATCAAATTCAGTCGTTTTTATTTGGTCGAATCTCTCGATCATCTTCTTGAACTCCGCCGTGATTTGCTCCGACGAGCCATATCGTTCTCTCAGTTGAGAGACGATTTCGTCCAAAGTTCGCTTCGGATCACTTCCGAATGAAGTCCTCAATCCGACGATTGTGTCACGAGGTTCCCCAGATGTGCGCGCTTCTAGGATGCCGACCACGTCGCTCGGATTTAAAGAAAGGTTCTTTAAGTCGTTGCGAAGCTCAGCGAACCAAGTATGGTACCGTTTAGGCTCGCCTCGGAAAGGGTTAGGAGGTGACTTTTTTAGTTCCATTAAAACTAGATGCCTTGAAGCGGCGTCGAGCCTAAGTTCGTTTCCCGCGCAGTAGTCACTGCTGGCCAATGGTTTTTCTAGGTAGCACAAAAGCGGGTCTTGAGGGTTGTAATTGGTAGAGTTCCCTTGATTGTTGTCAGCGGCTCGAGTGGGTCTTGATTCCCGAACTCTCCGTGGGCGAGAACTCCGAAGTCCAGCATTGTAAATTCCTCTACTCTCCAGGTTCGGTGGGGGACGTACCTCAGAACGGCTCAAAAAACTAGAGTCGGAACTCGTCGATGAGCACGGGGCATTTTGACGCATTTTGGGGGCCTTATTTCGCTTTCGATCTTGAAACTGGGAAGCAGCGTCCCGCTGCTGTGCCTGAGTGTCACGAGGGTTAGGTGGAGTGGCGCAATAAACCACACTGCCGTGGTTCCGCGAGACCCATTCTTCGGTGTGCCTAGATTTTTCCGTTTCGCTGACTGCGCCGATCGAAACGTCGGGGCTGGAGAGACCTCTGTTGTTGATCTCGTCTATTTCAAGTGAGATTTTACTTTTCTCTGCCTTAGCTTCTACTTCAGCAAGCTTCACAGCGAGCTCACACTGCGACCTGAGCTCCGCGACTTTTGCTTGGTGCGCAATGTTGATCCTCTTTATAGAACTTTCCAGGTCCACCAGCCTCGTGGACTCCGCCACGGACATAGCTCTAGAGGAGGTGCTTCGCCTTGGCCCCGATCCTCGACCGTCCTTTCTTGAGTGAGTTGACGTGGAGCTCTCGCTGGAAAGGTCGTTCACACGAGGGCTGAGAAAACACTTTACCCGCCTCTTTAATTGCCGGTAGTCAGCCACGAGATTTTTAGCTTCTTGTCCGGCTCCCACTTTTCTTAGATATTCTAACTCGTTTTCTACGAGTCCTCGCCACTCCTTAAATAGGTGAAGACACTCGAGGGATTCCTGGTTCCATTCTTCTTCAGTCCAGGCTTCCCTTCTGGAGCTCGACGTTTTTACCTTAATCGTTTCCTGAAGACGAGTCATGTGATCAATCCGCACGACTCTTGAGTCCTGCCGTGGCCTACACGAATCCATAGTTATCAATAACGGCCCCTACGCCGCGAAGTCTAATGGCACTTACTTCGTTTAGGAGCGATGCAGCTGTGTGTCAGCAGAGGTCTCGGGAGTACGCCACTCCAAATAGATTGACTGTCGCGCCCTTATTCCCCTTCGCCAGGTAAGTAAAACACCGGAAGAAGAAGGAGGTTGTATTGGGCGCGGTTGAATACGTCACTGCAAAACAAGAGTTATTTAGTTCTACAAATGGAGGCACTACCTAGGCTTCGGCTCGGAACTTTATATCTTTTCCTTGGAGCACTGATTTCAATTAGACACAATATTTCCTCGAAGTATTTTGAAACGTGGAAACAGCACCGGAATGCTGAGTCGTAGCCACAACAAAATGTTCACACAAATTTGAAAGAAGCGAGACGGAAGCAAGGTAAGCCATTTCATAATAGAGCCACCAATATTTTACTACTTTCAAAGTCAGGATTTTTCACCCAATTGCTACAATTTTACTCACGTACTCAGTAAAGATTAGATTATAATGACATCGAAAGGGTGTGAAATTTAGGTTGCACACAAGTTCAATCACGGACTTCTCAGTAAGAGATAAACGGCTTAAAAAAGTTGAGTCATAGAGACGAAAGCAATGAAACAAAGCTATGAGTTACACGATACGCAAACTTTCCGTAATAGACAGAAAAAGAGGGGGAATCGAAGACCTAATCAATGTATGTATATTTATAAAATATTTCTCATGAATTCTATCGTGAACAAATGAAATACCTAAAAAGGGCTAAAATACATCACCATAATTTTGGGGCCCGAACGATACAAAAGAGAAACTCTCCTTCACAACGAAATTATTTCATAAAAAATACTCTACCGATAAGGACAGCAACTTTACAGAGCAGCCATAGCTTTCAATGAGGAGCGCTAATTCCCGATATTCAAGTTCACAAAGGCGATCAATGCCTCTGCGATTTAAACAGTTTCAAAACAACGCAGATTTCAAGAAAATTAAGAAGCACTGCGAGAAAACAAATGTAAAATTAGATAAGAAGTTTCTAACCGTCTCAGAATTTATTGCTAGTGCTTAGATGCTGGTACGACCGAGGTAATCTGTGAGTATTACACTACCTTTACATCTTTTAACATACTTACATCTATTTCTCGAGACCTCCGCTATGACACATATCCTAATCTTAATCAGCGCGCTTTACATTGCCTGTAAAGTAAAAGAAATCACATTAAATTGTATCAAGCACACACGAGATTTACAAACCGGACTAGACTTAACTTTACAAAGACACGAAAGGGTTCAAGGTCGGCCATTTTTTATATGGCGCTCGAGGCGCAGTAATACACAACTGCAATGGAAGACTCGTAAAATGCACATGACCTTCAATAGTCATGCTGCAAATTAAAGCATCTCGGCCCCTTCAATAAATAACGCACTTCTTCGATCATGCAAATGATTTTGAGTCTCAGTGGTCAAAACTTACAGAGGAATAAAAATCACTTGAACAAGACAAAACGGACAGTGAAGCATTCTGAAGCTACTGAAAGCACACACGGGAAAAACTGACGCACGCAAAGGTAGAATGGCTATCTACCGTTTTTACAGATATAAGGCACACTTCCACTTCAGTCTCATAATCTGAAGGTCGTGAGTTCGATCATCACTTAAAAAAGGATTAACACATTTAAAACGCAGGCACACGAGAATTAGAAGGGCGCCTAAGCACGAAAAGTCACACCTGCTCTCGGAAGAGCTTCTTATGCAGTGAGAAGCTGGCGCTGAAGCCACAAGAGACGCTAAGAGAATGTTGCCAAATAACCCCAGCATAAGCTAAAGGAAAAAACCCAGATCAGCGAAAAAAGGCGTTAATGAATAAATTTTCTTACACTTTTCTATTGTTTTCGAGGTTACCAAGTAGTACAATCATTTTAGCTCCTTGAAATTAATTGTTTTGCCAACACAATTCATGACTGTAAACCCCAGGAGACAGATAAAAAACCCAGATCAGCGATTAAAACCCCAGAATGCGCAGCCAGCTGACAGAAGCTACGCACGGGCAGAGAACTCCAGCCAATTACTCTTACATACGCGGACGGAGCTGGAACGCTGAAATATGTTTCGGAGTTTTTTATTCTTATTTTTAATAAAGATATTATCGACTTCATAAATCGACATTTATTGACATTAACGATTAATTTCGCTGATAGAATTAAGTTATTGACCTAAATCGCTCATTTCAAGATCACGAATTTGCTCTGGAGGTTTCGAAACAGTCAAATGAGAAACGGTTCATTTAAATGGCGAGCTAAAACCCAAATGACTTGAAGACGGAGGAAGGCATGACAGAAATGGAATCCCTAATTTTGGTGGATCCCCTCAACTGCAAATTGACCAATAAAACTATTGTTATAAATCTTCAACTAAGCTACAGGACATGGAATGTATTGTTTAAATTTGGCCTGACGTAATTTTATGCATAAGTATTTAGATGCCTCATACATAACACTAAGAATTTAAAAAACTTTTATATAAAAATTTTTTTCGTTAAAATTGAGTCTCTGAATGTTTAAGAGATTATTTTCAAGATTTTAGAGTTCTGGGAAAATTTAGGGTAGCTGAAAATTGCCGTCCCTTTTATGGGTATTTGTGAAGGAGAGGACAATAATTGATTACCTGATTTTTGCTGCCTACTCATGGTGAATTAAATTGAAATAAACACTTTTTCTTGTATGCACTTTTTGTTGCAAACAATTATTTAACGAGTTATAGCGGTATGTTAATTTTTGTCTTCGATGACTAGTGTGTGCTTGAATTAACAGCTGCTAATCAATTTTTGAATTTTTGTTTTTTGAAACATGGTAATTACATTGAAATAAAATGCTTTTCTACTATGCACTTTTTGGGGCAAATGAGTATTTAATAAGTTATAACGGTATGATAATTTTCATCCTTTAATGGCTGGAATGTGCTCGATCATTCGAGCTATGACGGGAGGAGAGTCCATTGTAGTCTCCCCCCTCCAATCATTTCTTTCTGCTTCAGACACCGGAGTTTCGGTAAGTAATTTACCGCTATAACTTGTTAAATACTCATTTGCGATGGAAAGTGCATAGAAGAAAAATTGTTTATTTTGATCTAATTAGCCATTGATAGGCAGCGAAAATTGGGAAATCGATTATTGTCCTCTCCTTCACATTTACTCTTTTATGGGCCGCTGGCCTAATGTGTAAGTTTGGTGTGCATAAATAGTGGAAATTATGCACAATAAATGCTTTATTTCATAAATATTACAGTGACTGAAGGATATTAGCATGTAATATTTTTATTTGATAAATGATATAATGACTGAAGGAAATTAGCATATAATATTTTTATTTGATAAATGATATTATAATGACTGAAGGAAATTAGCATGTTATATTTTTATTCGATAAATGATATAATGACAATGACATTAGCATTTAATATTTTTATTCTATAAATATTACAATGACTGAAAAAATTAGCATGTAATAGTTTTATTTGATAAATATTACAATGATTGAAGGAAATTAGCATGTAATATTTTTATTTGGTAAATGATATTACAATGACTGGAAAAATTAGCATGTAATAGTTTTATTTGATAAATGATATTACAATGACTGGTAAAATTAGCATGTAATAGGTTTATTTCATAAATAATATTATAATGATTGAAGAAAATTAGCATGTAATATTTTTATTTCATAAATGATATTACAAGGACTGATGAAAATTAGCATGTAATATTTTTTATTTCATGAATGATTTAACAATGACTGAAGGAAATTAGCATGTATTATTTTTATTTCATAAATGATATTACAATGACTGAAGGACATTCATTATACTTCAGATAGTAGTTTGGATCCTAATACGAAGATTTCACCTAAAAAAAGAAATTTTCATGTGTTTTTCTTTAGATAATGACTACAGAGAAAAGTGAAACATAATTCAATGCTGCATAAATATGAATTTGTTGAAAATTTGTCAATCAGTGGTTATTATGGAATGAATAGACATGAATAAAGACTTCTAGACTCACAAAATTTTTTTTATTTTTATTTCAAGTAACCATTGAAAAAGGCAATTTTTTGTAGTGTGATGGGCTATGCAGGTAGACTATATGCAACATAGGTGTAAAGCCAGGTGTTGCTGCTTCAGCCGTTGAGTTCCATTGAGGCAAGTGAAGCTGCGGCCTTACTTATATACTCCTCCTCCAGTTGGTATAGGGGATACGCAGCGAAGTTAGAACTTTTTTTTATTAAATTTACATAGACATTTTAGGTTACTGAGCATAGAAACATTAAAATTCAGATTTGAGGTAGGGCACTACACATGCTCAGGTAGGGCACTACATCTGCCTAACCCAAATAGCAAGTAGGCCTACCCATTTTCAGCATCTGGGTAGAGTTACAAATTTTGGCAATGTTCTTCTTGCTTTCTCCAAATCAAATTCCTCAAAAGTAATATTGCTGGGAATTTTGATCATCTAATATGACAATCAATCCTAAGTTGATTTGTAATCTTCTATCTTAATGTAATCTTACACTACCTATCTTTTAAATGTTTTAAATAATCTTATTTTATATAACATTACTTTGCCTTAAATAACAACCTTATCTTATGTAATATTACTTTGCTTTGAAAAACAACCTTATCTTATATAATATTATTTTGCCTTGAATAACAACCTTATCTTATATAATATTACTTTGCTTTGAAAAACAACCTTATCTTATATAATATTATTTTGCTTTGAATAACAACCTTATCTTATTTAATATTACTTTGCTTTAAATAACAGCCTTATCTTATATAATATTACTTTGCTTTAAATAACAACCATATCTTATATAATATTGCTTTGCCTTAAATAACAACCTTATCCTATATAATATTACTTTGCTTTAAAGAACAACCTTATCTTATATAATATTACTTTACTTTGAATAACAACCTTCTCTTAAAAAATATTACTTTGCTTTAAATAACAAACTTATCTTATATAATATGACTTTGCATTAAATATCAACCTTATCTTATATAATATTACTTTGCTTTAAATAACAACCTTATCTTATATAATATTACTCTGCTTTAAATAACAACCTTATCTTATTTGATATTACTTTGCTTTAAATAACAACCTTATCTTATTTAATATTACTTTGCTTTAAATAACAACCTTATCTTATTTAATATTACTTTGTTGTCTCTATCGTTATGCAAAATTTTCTAAGCAATTCTTTCCCAAACAAATTATGAATAAATTCTTCATGGCTAACCTAAATTAACTTAACTAAACTCAACTTAATCTATGTTCAATTAGACTAGCCTGTTGTGAACTAAATTAATATGATCCAGGCTAAATTAATCTATCTCAATCTAAATTAATCAAACTTTACAAAACAAAGTATAAACTAATCTAAAATATCCTTACCTTCTCTCAGCCAAACCCAATACATGTTAGTCTATCCTAACCTGTGCCAGTCTATCCTAACCTGTGCCAGTCTATCCCAACCTGTGCCAGTCTATCCCAACCTGTGCCAGTCTATCCTAACATGTGCCAGTCTATCCTAACCTGTGCCAGTCTATCCTAACCTGTGCCAGTCTATCCTAACCTGTGCCAGTCTATCCTAACGTGTGCCAGTCTATCCTAACCTGTGCCAGTCTATCCTAACCTGTGCCAGTCTATCCCAACCTGTGCCAGTCTATCCCAACCTGTGCCAGTCTATCCTAACCTGTGCCAGTCTATCCTAACCTGTGCCAGTCTATCCCAACCTGTGCCAGTCTATCCCAACCTGTGCCAGTCTATCCCAACCTGTGCCAGTCTATCCCAACCTGTGCCAGTCTATCCCAACCTGTGCCAGTCTATCCCAACCTGTGCCAGTCTATCCCAACCTGTGCCAGTCTATCCCAACCTGTGCCAGTCTATCCCAACCTGTGCCAGTCTATCCCAACCTGTGCCAGTCTATCCTAACCTGTGCCAGTCTATCCCAACCTGTGCCAGTCTATCCTGACCTGTGCCAGTCTATCCTAACCTATGCTAGTCTATCCCAACCTATGCTAGTCTATTCCAACCCATGCTAGTCTATCCCAACCCATGCTAGTCTGTCTTAACCCATGCTAGTCTATCCCAACCCATGCTAGTCTATCCCAACCCATGCTAGTCTATCCCAACCCATGCTAGTCTATCCCAACCCATGCTAGTCTATCCCAACCCATGCTAGTCTATCCCAACCCATGCTAGTCTATCCCAACCCATGCTAGTCTATCCCAACCCATGCTAGTCTATCCCAACCCATGCTAGTCTATCCCAACCCATGCTAGTCTATCCCAACCCATGCGAATTTATCTTAACCCATGCTAGTCTATCTTAACCCATGCTAGTCTATCTTAACCCATGCTAGTCTATCTTAACCCATGCTAGTCTATCTTAACCCATGCTAGTCTATCTTAACCCATGCTAGTCTGTCTTAACCCATGCTAGTCTATCTCAACCCATGCTAGTCCATCCCAACCTATGCTAGTGTATCCCAACCTATGCTAGTCTATCCCAACCTATGCTAGTCTATCCCAACCTATGCTAGTGTATCCCAACCCATGCTAGTGTATCCCAACCCATGCTAGTGTATCCCAACCCATGCTAGTGTATCTCAACCCATGCTAGTGTATCCCAACCCATGCTAGTCTATCCCAACCTATGCTAGTCTATCCCAACCTATGCTAGTCTATCCCAACCTATGCTAGTCTATCCCAACCTATGCTAGTCTATCCCAACCTATGCTAGTCTATCCCAACCTATGCTAGTCTATCCCAACGTATGCTAGTCTATCCCAACGTATGCTAGTCTATCCCAACCTATGCTAGTGTATCCCAACCTATGCTAGTGTATCCCAACCTATGCTAGTGTATCCCAACCTATGCTAGTGTATCCCAACCCATGCTAGTGTATCCCAACCCATGCTAGTGTATCCCAACCCATGCTAGTGTATCCCAACCTATGCTAGTCTATCCTAACCTATGCTAGTCTACTATGAGGAAGAAGTGAGGTCCTGGGGTACATTTAGGGAGGCCTTGTTTTGTTTCAATAGATTTTATTCATTTTTGGTTGTGGGTGATTCTTTTTAGTTCAGTGTTGCACTTTTCTCGAGTATCTTCCACATTCTTTTCCAACTTTCATCTTGTATCAGGAATTTTAGTCAACCTTTTTATTTATTTCTGCATGCAGGATGTGGTGGTTGAAAAATTTCATACTGTTAGAAAAAATAATTCTGTGTTTTACCCATTTCTTAGAGCAGTTACAAAATGAAATTTGATGATTTAAATATTTCTGTGTAAAAAGTTCATTTACTCGCAGTGTAGAGCTGGCGTCATTTTTTATGCTCATAAATATCCTATGCTATATCTCTTTATATCTTATTAGTCAGGAAATGAAATTCTATTATTTAAATATCCCTACTTTAAAAGTTGATTCTCACGCAGTGTTGAGATTGGGCCAAATTGGACACCCATACAATTTTTTTATGCCATGAAATATCCTATGCTCCGCAGTTAAGAAATAAAATTCTGTTATTTAAATTCCTCCATTTAGAAAGCTTATTTACACGCAGTGTGGAGCAGGCATCAAACCAAGGCATCGTCTTATTCAAAGGAAAAGGAAATCTACTCCACATCTGGTCCAGGTGCACCGATAAAAAGCTGCGTGTGACGTGCTGCTAGACGTCAGGTGTGTTGGTTTGTCACAATGTTTGTATTTTTCAGGCATTTGCTCAGGTGATCAAGATATCGAGATTTTCCCAAATGTGTTTTTGAGGTGTTTCTTTGATCTTCAAGATAATGGGGTTTTTTCAAATATTTTTGAGGCATGTCTTGCAATCAAGATATTAAATTTTTCTTTAATATTTTTGAGACACATATCTTTACTCCAAAAGATATTGTTTTCCTAAATATTTTTGAGATGTCTCATTTTATTATAAAATTTTTTTACATTTTCTTGAGCATTTTTGCAATATTTCTTATGAGTCATACCCCTCAGGGGGACACATCTATTGTATCTATGGGAATTAGCGCTCCCACGGGGAAAATGTGTGAGGTCCCAAGCTGAGAGTTAGGCAGGCCTTTTTTTTGTTGAAATAAAATGTTTTTGTTATGTTAAGGATCACCTTTATTTGGTTCACTGTTGTCTGGTTTTTCAGCACCTACTACTTTCTTCTTCAACTTTATTCATGGTTCATTATCATATTTCACAAGTTACTGTTTCTATGCCTTTCTGCATAGATTCCATGTTACCTTGACTCCATACTAAATGGTGCCTTCCTCCTTTCTCTCTTTGGATTGCGTTTGTTGCTGAAAGGGAGGCTTAAACTAACTAATAATCTAATCAAATTTTTTTATAAAGATATTGACCTTTTCTTGAATATTTTTGAGATGTCTCTTTTGATCATTGATATTGAGATTTTCTCAAAGGCTCATAGCTTTTCAAATTATACAAACTCTAGGGGGAACACAGGGCAGCAGAATTTTTTATAAAATATATATATTTTTTCAATTGTACTATTGTTGGGGAATATATGATATGAATTAGATATCTGTAGATTAATTCAAATGACCATGAAAAATAACTCCCAAAAAAGGGTAAAAATGGGCCCATGGGCTTGGGCAAGGCACCCACCTCCAAAGCTCTTTAGCCCAGTTTTGTTTTGTCTTATATTCTCTTTAGTCCAGTTTTGTTTTGTCTTATATTCTCTTTAGTCCAGTTTTGTTTTGTCTTATATTCTCTTTAGCCCAGTTTTGTTTTGTCTTATATTCTCTTTAGCCCAGTTTTATTTTGTCTTATATTCTCTTTAGCCCAGTTTTGTTTTGTCTTATATTCTCTTTAGCACAGTTTTGTTTTGTCTTATATTCTCTTTAGCACAGTTTTGTTTTGTCTTATATTCTCTTTAGCCCAGTTTTGTTTTGTCTTATATTCTCTTTAGCCCAGTTTTGTTTTGTCTTATATTCTCTTTAGCCCAGTTTTGTTTTGTCTTATATTCTCTTTAGCACAGTTTTGTTTTGTCTTATATTCTCTTTAGCCCAGTTTTGTTTTGTCTTATATTCTCTTTAGTCCAGTTTTGTTTTGTCTTATATTCTCTTTAGCCCAGTTTTGTTTTGTCTTATATTCTCTTTAGCCCAGTTTTGTTTTGTCTTATATTCTCTTTAGCACAGTTTTGTTTTGTCTTATATTCTCTTTAGCCCAGTTTTGTTTTGTCTTATTTTCTCTTTAGCCCAGTTTTGTTTTGTCTTATATTCTCTTTAGCCCAGTTTTGTTTTGTCTTATATTCTCTTTAGCACAGTTTTGTTTTGTCTTATATTCTCTTTAGCCCAGTTTTGTTTTGTCTTATATTCTCTTTAGCCCAGTTTTGTTTTGTCTTATATTCTCTTCAGCCCAGTTTTGTTTTGTCTTATTTTCTCTTTAGCCCAGTTTTGTTTTGTCTTATATTCTCTTTAGCCCAGTTTTGTTTTGTCTTATATTCTCTTCAGCCCAGTTTTGTTTTGTCTTATTTTCTCTTTAGCCCAGTTTTGTTTTATCTTATATTCTCTTCAGCCCAGTTTTGTTTTGTCTTATTTTCTCTTTAGCCCAGTTTTGTTCTGTCTTATAATCTCTTTACTCCAGATAAGTATCCTTGACTAGAAAAAGATAAGTATCCTTGACTAGAAAAAGATAAGTATCCTTGACTAGAAAAAGATAAGTATCCTTGACTAGAAAAAGATAAGTATCCTTGACTAGAAAAAGATAAGTATCCTTGACTAGAAAAAGATAAGTATCCTTGACTAGAAAAATATAAGTATCCTTGACTAGAAAAATATGAGTATCCTTGACTAGAAAAATATGAGTATCCTTGACTAGAAAAATATGAGTATCCTTGACTAGAAAAATATGAGTATCCTTGACTAGAAAAATATGAGTATCCTTGACTAGAAAAATATGAGTATCCTTGACTAGAAAAATATGAGTATCCTTGACTAGAAAAATATGAGTATCCTTGACTAGAAAAATATGAGTATCCTTGACTAGAAAAATATGAGTATCCTTGACTAGAAAAAGATGAGTATCCTTGACTAGAAAAAGATGAGTATCCTTGACTAGAAAAAGATGAGTATCCTTGACTAGAAAAAGATGAGTATCCTTGACTAGAAAAAGATGAGTATCCTTGACTAGAAAAAGATGAGTATCCTTGACTATAAAAAGATGAGTATCCTTGACTAGAAAAAGATGAGTATCCTTGACTAGAAAAAGATGAGTATCCTTGACTAGAAAAAGATGAGTATCCTTGACTAGAAAAAGATGAGTATCCTTGACTAGAAAAAGATGAGTATCCTTGACTAGAAAAAGATGAGTATCCTTGACTAGAAAAAGATGAGTATCCATGACTAGAAAAAGATGAGTATCCTTGACTAGAAAAAGATGAGTATCCCTGACTAGAAAAAGATAAGTATCCCTGACTAGAAAACAATTGAGACGAAAAAGCATACAATTCCTCCAATTGCTAGTGAAAAAATGAACAATATTTTAGGGGACACAACTATTGTATCTACACGGGAATTAGACATAGTCCCGAGGGAGCTATGTGAGGTCCTGAGCCGAGAGTTAGGTAGGCTTTTTTTTGTTGAAATAAAATGTTTTCGTTATGTTAAAGATGACCTTTTCAGTTGACTGCTGTCCTGTTTTTCAGCACCTACTACTTCTTCAACTTTTGTCTTGTTTCATGAACTTCTTTCACAACTTACTGTTTTTATGCCCCTTCTGCATGAATTCCACGTTCCTTTAACTCTCTACTAAATGGTGCCTTCCTCTTTTTGGATCGCCTAAGTTGCGGATAGGGAGGTTTAAACTAACTAATGCTCTCATCTTTGCGTATTTTCTGTGGATATACGCTAATTATATAATTACGATCTGGGTCTCGTTTCGGTGCAGGGTGTATAAAAAATTTGTGCTTATATTAAAAATTGTGCTTATGTGCTTTTAAGTAGAAAACAAATAATTTTTTATTTTTCACTCCCCAATTCTTCCTTTCTATTTCGATTTTGATTCAGGCATACTTCGTTAACCTTAATGACATTTATGTCAATATGATGTCAGTTAACATTCTTCTCTTTTCTCCCCTCAGGGGGACACATTTATTGTGTCTATGGGAATTAGCGCTGCCAGGGGAACTATGTGCGGGCCCGAGCTAAAGGTTAGGTAGGCCTTCATTTTGTTTAAATTAACCTAGGTTTTTGTTTTGTTACGGACTTTGTAACGAAACGTTCTTTTCGGTTCTATAGTGCTCTCCGTGGTACAGTGGTTAAGGGATCGGGCTCGTATGTTGGAGTCGCGGGTTCGTATCCCGGCGCTGGCGCGGAGATTTTTCCCGTTGGGTATAAGGGAAAGCTCAAGCACAATACCCCACTCAACCCAGGTGTCGGAAATGGGTACCGGCTTTACGGGGGAACCGTCATGGTGTCCTATATATAGTGTTAGTTATAAGACATTTGAAAAACCAATGCTAAGATCATATGTATCAGGCTTGTGTATAAAGTCAGGGTATGACGTCAGATTCATCCCATCTTTGCCGTTAGCGTTGCCGAGCGAAAATATATAATTGATGTGAAGGCTGGATCTCAGATTACACGGGTCATAAAATAACGACCGGCTTTCGTGCTATGGTCTTGGGAAAGATATAAATGGGACGTTTCTCAGAAGAGAAATCTTCCCCATATCAAATGTTAATAATTCGGGGCGCGGGCATATACAGCCACACAGTAATAAAACGCGGGACCCATAGCCGGAGCTGCATCTAGCGTGCTGTCACGGTCGACCTTTATTTAATGTGCCGTAGCGAGAAGGGGCTGGGGCCAGGAAACCCGACCCCTCTCCCCCAGCCGTTACCCCGGTTGTGTGAGGAGAGGAGCGGCTCAGAACCCTAGCCACCCCCTTGCTACCCAGCTCGTGTGGCGACCCCCCTCCCCCCTCGGGAGAGGAGGGAGCGCTGCCCAGGCGAGTTATGTCGGACGAGCAGAGACACTAGTCGGCGGGCCGGGGTTGAGAACGGACGTAACCGGATGGTCAAGGTGGAGTGTGAGACGATCCAAGGTTGTATTGTACTTAGAAAAGTTAGTCGCCGGTGAGCTAGAGAAAGGTCAGGAGTTCTGCACTCGAGGGATCAGGGAATAGTTAAAGTAAAGTTAAATCTAAACGGCGATCGGTGCTCTGATAGTGAGGTTCCCTCATTTTCGCTTTATAACTTATAAATTCGGCTGGCTCAAATATCCACGTTAGCGTTGAGGGCTCGAAGTCGGGTGATTGCAGAACACCCCTCGGGCTCGTGTTTCGTTGGCTCGTGTGTTGACTGTTTGTACACAGTCTGTTGTCGTGAGAAATCGATCGAAGGAAATCGTGGGTTATTGGTCTTGTTCAGTTCGAATTTATGAAGAGTTTCTACCACGCGGTCTCGTGTAATCATTACTTGCCTTTCCCATAGTACACGTAATAAATTGTGGCCTCGTATCATTCCTTATCTCTCTCGTGAACTAGCGCCTGAAACACGCGCCAAACCGCCGCCATCGCTACCAAGAAAATACGCACGATTATTTCATATCTAATTTTAGTCGAGGTTATAGAATTACACCTCGTGGTGGCAGCGAAAACACGCTACTTTTCCCATAAGTTTAACGTAACGTCATCCGAATAAGGCTGTCAGAAAAGCAACAGTAGATGAATGAACGACACTTAAGATTGGGAGCGGGCAGAAAATAACCCGAATTACATAGTATTGGCAGATTTATCTTCAATAAAAAATCATCAGATACTTCATGATTGACGCGGATTAAATGAACTTTAAGGCCATAAGGCAAGAGAGAGCGGAAGAAAAAACCAACTCATTCACTGGTGGCATTATTTGCGGTGGTGGAAACTAGTGGCGAGAGAGAGGTAAAACAATAGAAAAGACCACAAGAAAAAAAAAAAGAAGCAACCCATCCAGAGCGGCAAGCGGGCAACGGCGTCCAAGATCAACAAAAAACTGTAAGTAAGCACCATTTCATTTCGCTGTATGTTCCATAGGAAGATAAGTAGAACGTGTCTTCAACTGCAAATTCTTACTTATTTCTCGTTTTTCTGTTCGATGTGTGTCGTGTAAGCGTAGCCCTAACAGATAGTGTGCGTATCGCGGCGCAGCCAGGAAGTGTCATGTTCTGTGAGATTCGAGGCGGGCCAAGTCATAAAACCTTACAGCCAGTCCTTGAGCGCGTGAAAGCCAAAAGAAAGTGAATTTCAATTTGGTAGGGATCGCTGCACATTTGAAGTAGAGGCATCGAAGATTCTTTAGGAATAGTACCTTTTTTTATGTTCTTCGGAAGAAACATTTGATTCTCAGCTCTTTGTGTAAATTAGGTACATATTGGGTAAATATTGTGTTGTGAGCAGGATTGCAAATTTAGGGATTGTGCTGCAAATGTAGATGGCAAATAGATATCGTTGTGTCATAGTGAGGCCAGCTGAAAGTAATTAAGCTTTGGCACGGGAAGGAAACGCCATTTGTTCGTGAGATTAGATCCGGAATCAGCCATAAAAATTTGGGGAGGAGAGCAACGCTCCAAGTTAAAAATTTTTTTTTTTTACTGGCGTTCAAAGAAAATATATAATATTTTTGTGTGTCTTGGGCTGAACTAGAGACAGTTAAAGGAATATGTACGAGTAATATTGCAAATTGAGGGAACGATTAACGTAAATATTTACGCAAAGTTGTGCTGGTATAGGACTCGTTTTAATTAACGGTATTTGGTAAGGAGATTCCCTCCGGACGTCTGAGGTTGATGCACTACGCAGGAGAGTCCGCATTTCGGTATTTTTCCAAGTGGTGCCCGCCTTTTTCCTCTCTTGGGTACACCCAAGAAAAAAGTTTTTTTTGTGTGTTCATGCTTGGATACCAGTATTTATCGTAAAAATTAGAGGTTCGGTGTAGTGCGTGTGATTTGCAACTGCCAATAGATAGATTTGAAAAAAAAAAATTTGTGTTGATCATCGCGGAGTTTAAACGGCAAAATGACTAAACGAAAAAAGCCTACAATTTATTTCACGGACGCGACGCTCCCTTGCCACTGTCTGATATTCTGCAGCCCAGGATACTAAACTATGCTTTGGAGGAGAACTTCCCTCACGCCGCTTTTGCCAGATTGCAAATTGCGTTCGAAAACGCGAGGTCAGCAAGCCGACATGCACATGACAAAAATGTGAGATATCAGCGCGTGAGAGATAAGGAACTTAGAGTCGGCGATTGCGTATTCCTACGGAATACAGCAGGAAGGAACAAGGCGATGGGGAAATTCCGACCTGATTGGTTAGGCCCGTACAGAATTCAGGCCCTTCCAACACCGATGAACGTCGTAATACGACAAGTCCACGGCCGCCGGGATGAGATAACGGTCCACAGAAATAGACTTAAGTTCGCGTCATTTCAGCCAGAGGAGACAATAGTAATACAAGACGAGCGTCCTCGAAGTAATGGGAGGAGCGTCGAGCACGTCACCGAAGTACTTCACGAAGACAGCGATTCGGAAAGCAGCGACGACGAGATCTATGTAACAAGACCTGAAGTTCCCTCACCCCTACCCACCCCGGCAGCTGGGCGTCCTTACGCTCTAAGATCCGCCGGTCCGGTAGAAGAGTAGAGGAGTAGAGGAGAAGAATACATGAGCAAAACTACTATGTAACAAGTAGAGAGTAGATAAGCCTGCTAATCTGATCTTCCTTACAGAATAAACTAGCAAATAAATAGTAAATAAGTTTCCTAATCTAATCTTCTTTTCAGATTAACCTAGCAAATAAGTCGTAGATAAGCTGACTAATCTAATTTTCTTTTCAGATTAAACCTAGCAAAATAAGTAGTAAATAAGCCCACTAATCTAATTCCTTTACAGAATAGCTTAGCAACAACTAGGTTGGCCGGAAAATTTCTGAGTAGTTGACTGCTAGGCAAGTAACTCTTAGGAATGCGAGCAGCCAACACGAGCGACTGTGCTCAGAGCCTTAGAACCGGCACAGGACGAGTCATAAAATCGAGAGGCATAAGGGACCTCAAGCCGAGCCTGGAAAAGATGAGCTCAACCGCCTGAAGCGAGTGCGAGGCGCAGAAAAGAGGCTGGGGATGCGAGGAGAGACTCGGCATACATATTATAGTAGCGTACTTGACGAAATTTTCATTTTTTTTTTGGTAGTATTGATAAGTACAGTCTTACTAATAAAAATTGCCTTTCAGGTGTAGATTTGAAAAGTCAGCAACTTGGATGGGAAATAGATATACCCTTCTCGTAATTGTTTTGTTTAGCGTGAAAAATTCCCCGTGAAGGAATTTTTCTTAGATCGTCGGAGGGGGAAAAAATTTAAGAAATTAAAATTTTTTTTATTGCGTCTAAATGACGTTTTAAAAAGAGAAACCTGGGCCTGTCATGAGCCGAGTGGAGCCGATAATAAGATCTCGTATAGCAGAACCCTGAGAGTTGGGTAGAATGCTTAGCGAGACAGCAGATTAAATTAAAGATGTCCATTACGGACCTAGCATACGCTTTAACATTACGGTCTTTAAGAATAACGTAGCTTAGTGTGGAAAGGCAAGTTGGACACGCACTCGCGTGGTGGAGACTCGAGGCATGTGCCCACGGGACAATGAGAGCCACAATGGGTCATAAAATTTAAAGGCGCTGCATTGCGGAGACGCACGTAACCTGAGAGAGAGCCGGCTTCAAGATAGAGAAGGCGGGCTGAACAAAGAGAAGCGCACAGCGATGCGTTTGAGATGCTAAATACGAGAGTTTGATTTAGGACGATAAGGAAATAGCAAGGGCAATAAAGGCCGAGAAGAATATAAAAAAAAGGGATAGCTCCTGTGCTGGGAAATCCAGAGTGTGAACGACATTGAGCAATCGCCGGAGCTGAAATATTTAATGATAAATGTGCTAAGGTGAATTTTGAAGATTTTCAGGAAGGCGATGAGCGAGCGAGATGTCGGCATGTACGCGGTGCCGAAAGAGCACCACAGCGGCCTCCAACGGAGACGGACCGGAACTGCGGTCGACGTAAGAGAGAGGGAGAGGCATTCGGCAATGGTAAGATCGGGAATACCCCTGCGCGTAGGAAACACGTGCGTGAACTGTGGAGAGTGTTATAAATGTCTGGTCTGCTGATGAGCGTGATAGGGGAGATTACGGGAAGCATGACTGAGATTTTTAGGAGGATCCAGAGGCATGTGCGCAATGCTTGAGGCATCGCAGCTGTTACCGATACCATGAGATTTTGAAGAGTAAAAAGATAAGTCGTGTGCGACTGGTACATAAAATATACATGCAAACGAGGGACGCCTACGTATTGCACCCATACGAAATTTATGCTTGCTTCTCACGAGAGATTAGCAAAATGTCACTCAGTAAAAGAAGGAAAAAAAAACGGTCAGCTGGCACGGAAATAGTACTAATGTAGGAAAATCACATTTCTCATCATTTAATCATAAGGACCTGCACCACGAGTGAAAGACAAATGAACAGGAGGTGTGTGTGTTGTCAGAGTGTGTGCGGTTTCGTGTGCTGTATCGTGTGCAGGAGTGTGTGCGGTATCATGTGGCAGAATTGTACTCTTAGCCATTCAAGTCCGGATTAGGACTGTTTAGACTCATAAAAATCATATATCATTCATGTAATACGCGCTCTCATTATGAGGCGAAGAAAGGAAAATTTTTGAAAATAGGCTCTATATTGATGTCTAACCCATGTAACATTATTAATGCCCGACCGTGTGCCGTAGGAAACGGTGACGTACATGCATCGAGGGCGGAGACGGAGGCCGAGCGAGGTGGTGCGCCAGCTCGGAACCTACGTCGCAGCGCGCCACTACGAGGTGGCATTGTGGCTACCCGACGGAAGTCTGGCGACCGTCTCGGCCGAGACGGACTGGGGGCGGGCGGCCGCGACCCTGGAGGGTCGAGCGCTCATTGTCCACTTCGTCCCGAAGCCGGACAAACGCCTGACCGAGGCGACCCTCAGCAACTTGCTGCAGCATTTAGTTGTGCCCCGAAACGACGGAAGAGCTCGCCTCTCCAGTCCCGAAGGGGGCCAATATTATGTGAAAATGGCCGAAGCATAGGCGAGCGAGTTGTGGTCGCCGTCCTAGTTTTTTTTTGTGATATTGTAATTGATGTCATGTTGTATTGTGTTGCATTGTAATTTGATGTCAGGTTGTATCAGTGTTCGCCAGTCGGGTAAGAAATGCACTGAGGCCAAGACATAGAAAAAAGAAATTATTACATAATTTCTTTTTTTGTGCAAGTGGGGGGAGGGTGTATAAAGTCAGGGTATGAAGTCAGATTCATCCCATCTTTGCCGTTAGCGTTGCCGAGCGAAAATATATAATTTATGTGAAGGCTGGATCTCAGATTACACGGGTCATAAAATAACGACCGGCTTTCGTGCTATGGTCTTGGGAAAGATATAAATGGGACGTTTCTCAGAAGAGAAATCTTCCCCATATCAAATGTTAATAATTCGAGGCGCGGGCATATACAGCCACACAGTAATAAAACGCGGGACCCATAGCCGGAGCTGCATCTAGCGTGCTGTCACGGTCGACCTTTATTTAATGTGCCGTAGCGAGAAGGGGCTGGGGCCAGGAGACCCGACCCCTCTCCCCCAGCCGTTACCCCGGTTGTGTGAGGAGAGGAGCGGCTCAGAACCCTAGCCACCCCCTTGCTACCCAGCTCGTGCGGCGACCCCCCTCCCCCCTCGGGAGAGGAGGGAGCGCTGCCCAGGCGAGTTATGTCGGACGAGCAGAGACACTAGTCGGCGGGCCGGGGTTGAGAACGGACGTAACCGGATGGTCAAGGTGGAGTGTGAGACGATCCAAGGTTGTATTGTACTTAGAAAAGTTAGTCGCCGGTGAGCTAGAGAAAGGTCAGGAGTTCTGCACTCAAGGGATCAGGGAATAGTTAAAGTAAAGTTAAATCTAAACGGCGATCGGTGCTCTGATAGTGAGGTTCCCTCATTTCCGCTTTATAACTTATAAATTCGGCTGGCTCAAATATCCACGTTAGCGTTGAGGGCTCGAAGTCGGGTGATTGCAGAACACCCCTCGGGCTCGTGTTTCGTTGGCTCGTGTGTTGACTGTTTGTACACAGTCTGTTGTCGTGAGAAATCGATCGAAGGAAATCGTGGGTTATTGGTCTTGTTCAGTTCGAATTTATGAAGAGTTTCTACCACGCGGTCTCGTGTAATCATTACTTGCCTTTCCCATAGTACACGTAATAAATTGTGGCCTCGTATCATTCCTTATCTCTCTCGTGAACTAGCGCCTGAAACACGCGCCAAACCGCCGCCATCGCTACCAAGAAAATACGCACGATTATTTCATATCTAATTTTAGTCGAGGTTATAGAATTACACCTCGTGGTGGCAGCGAAAACACGCTACTTTTCTCATAAGTTTAACGTAACGTCATCCGAATAAGGCTGTCAGAAAATTAACAGTAGATGAATGAACGACACTTAAGATTGGGAGCGGGCAGAAAATAACCCGAATTACATAGTATTGGCAGATTTATCTTCAATAAAAAATCATCAGATACTTCATGATTGACGCGGATTAAATGAACTTTAAGGCCATAAGGCAAGAGAGAGCGGAAGAAAAAACCAACTCATTCACTTGATTGGAAATAAAGCATCCCAAAGATGCCGATGTTAACCTTAACGTTCTTTTCGGTTCGCAGCTCTCCTGTTTTTTCAGCACCTACTACTTTCTTACTCAACTTTGATCATGTTTCATGACTTCTGTCTCATCTTATCTAGCACGATGTCACAACCAACCTGCTAACTTCCCGAGGTCAAACACAGTGATCTCATCGGCCGAACTCGAACAATTGCCGGCAGCCGGGTCCAAAACTGGGAAGAAAGGAGGAGAAGGATGTACCAAACCTGACGAGGAGAGCACGAGGATTGTTCTTCCCTGACTCACGTCAGGCACCCTCTCCAGACCAGGCAGCTCTATACTGTTCAATTTCTCATCTGCCTGTCCGAAATTTGACTCCAATATCCGCTTTCGAGTTGGTAACCCCTCAGGGGGATTCAACTATTGTATCTATGGGAACTAGCGCTCCCAGGGGGACAATGTCAGGGCCCGAGCTGAGAGTTAGGTTGGCCTTCTTTTAGCTGAAATAAAATGTTATTGTTACGTTAAGGACCACCTTTTTTTCGGTTCACTGCTGTCCTGTTTTTCCAGCACCTACTACTTTCCTCTTCTACTTGGGTCTCGTTTCATGATCTTCTTTCACAACTTACTGTTTCTATGTCTTTCTGCGTAGATTCCGCGTTCCCTCAACTCCATACTAAATGGTGCCTTCCTCTCTTTGGATCGCATTTGTTGCTGGGTAGGGAGGTTAAAACTAACGACTAATCTAATCTTCGAGTTGTAAAACAGTACATTGATGCTCCACTACCAGAAGAAATGCAGGAAGAGCGACTACTCCAGGAGACGACCCAGCCTCAGCGCACAGCGCCCGTCGGCCCCTCAATAACTCTTGAGATAGAAGAGGGGCTCAAGGGTGCTAGGCTTGCGGACGTACCTCGGACCAAGAGACCAAGCCCACCTGGTGACCAAGAAGACGACGCATCTCCCCGCTCGGACAGAAGATACCCTGTACGATATGATGGCTACGAACATCAGCTGACTTTGGGAGAGGCGTTTTCTGCAATCTTCCTCAAGCTGGATGAGATATTAACCCAGGGGCATGGGCTTGAAACTAGGTTCAGTACCCTAGAAGCTAAATTGCACTCCGTGTCTGTGACCCAGGCTGCCCAAATATCACGGGAACTCCTATCTCGGGCCACTCGTGTTGCTCCCATTGGAGATCCTCCTGCATACGCCCCTCCTGCTCCATTCCTGATGGGACCGGAGGCTAAAACTAACGACTAATCTAATCCTGATAGGGCCTCCTACTGCCATTCCAGGCACATCAGGGGACCCAATTCCACTCCTGCTATCTCAGGGGTTGATGCTGATGATACACAGCCATATACATTGGACAATCTTGATTGGTGAACATGAGCCGTTTCAAACTCTAAAAATATCTATAGCATAAAATCTTACTGTTTCTATGTCCTTTCTGCATAAATTCAACGTTCCCTTAACTCCATACTAAATGGTGCCTTCTTCCTTCCTCTCTATGGATCTCATTTGAGGATAGGGAGGCTTAAACTAACTAATAATCTAACCTTCTCTTTTCTTTATTTGACGTTTTTGTCAACATGTCATTTAACGTTCTTTTCATTGATTTGCTGTATTATGTATGTCATTAAACAAAGACCTAAACCAAGTACATGAATGGTAGACAGTGATGACGCACAGGTTTTGGCACACCCTGTACACGCGCGATGTTGCCAAATTTAGGGATTTTTCGTAATGATCGTGAGACGTCGAACGTTGCGATCTTATTCGAATATTTCGCGATATTTAGTTTTGTTCTAATAAAAATGTCATTGCGTCTTCATTGTATTATCTCGAGCCTATTTCAATTCTTGAATAATTTGATCCCTTCTATTGATCATTCATTCGCTTTTCAAGACTATTTCACTACAAAAACTGGCGTTACGATCTAGGAAGTCAATTTTGTTCCAAGTAAAATTTTTCCTTTGGAGACTTTGTCTTTCACATTTGTGCCAAATTCCAGATCGAGATTTGTACCGAATGGAGATTAGTGCCAAATGCTAGATGGAGATTTGTGCCCAACGGAGATTTGCACCAAATGCTAGATGAAGATTTGTACCGAATGGAGATTTGTGCCTAATGTCTGATGGAGATTTGTACCTAATGTCTGATGGAAATTTGTACCAAATGCAAGATGAAGATTTGTACCGAATGGAGATTTGTACCAAATGCTAGATTGAGATTTGTGCCTAATGCAGATTTGTACCGAGTGGAGAGTTGTGCCAAATGCCAGGCGGAGATTTGTGCCAAACGGAGATTTGTACCAAATGCTAGATTGATATTTGTGCATGATGGAGATTTTAGAAACATACGTTTGTCCAAAACGCACAAAAAATAGAAATAATAAATAAGAATAATTTACCATTTGTGTAGGTTCCAGCATGTGGTTACCGTATGTGTATTTCACTGATATTCAATGGGGCTACAATTATTGCTTAGAATTAATAGGCCATGAAGAAATAGGATAGAATTAGGAAGTGGCAAGGTGGAGATGTATAAATTAAAATGACATACATTTATTAAAGCTCTACGGTTTGTTTTTCACTTTTTTCACTCAACGTTTCCACAAGTGCTGATTTTTTTTTACAACTTCAATACTTGGTTGTACGTTAGAAAAAACTAAGTATTTGACTATAAATTTTGGGAAATTCTCATAAAATCATGAGTTTTGTAGAAGGTCCAGTTCTGCATGATTAATTTATAGGTTTCCCAGGGCTAATCCGTCTGAGGTTATGAAGCTACATTTTACAATGTTCGTCATTTCTGGTGAGAAATCGAAGAACTCCCAATATTTTGGATCAGTAGCGCAGCCAGAAGGGAGGGTGGCATGGGCCATGCCCCAATCCCCCCCCCCCTCCTCCCTTACAAAACTGTCGAGCCGGGAGCCAGTTACAGTCGCCGGTTCAAATAAAAGAATAAAGATTATTTGTCGGGGATCCTGCCCCCCCCCCCTCCAAAAATTTTGGCTGGCTGCGCCATTGTTTTGTTTGTTAAAAACATAAGGGTTTTTTATATTTTCCCCTCATGCATGTATAACGGCCTTACCGCGCCGTACCAGCGACTGATGAATGAATGTTCCTTTCATTGCCGTGGCCCATTTCCTTAATTATTAATGCTACTTATATAATTACAATTGCCTTTGAGTGCCTCGTGTTAGTGCAGGGTGTACCAAAGAAAATTGTGCTCATCATTCGACTCATTTCCATTTCGGTTTGGTTTCAGGTGCTACCAGGTTATTTTGATGTCATTTAACGTTCTTCAATTTAATTTATTAGACATTCCCCTCAGGGGGACACAATTATTGTATCTATGGGAATTAGCGCTCCCAGGGGGACAATGTGAGGGCCCGAGCTAAAGGTTAGGTAGGCTTTCTTTTTGTTAAAATAACATAGGGTTTTGTTTTATTACGGACCAACTTTTTTCGGTTCACTGCTGTCCTGTTTTTTCAGCACCTACTACTTTCTTCTTCAACTTTGATATTGTTTCATGAACTTCTTTCTCATCTTACTGTTTCTATGCCCTTTCTGCATAGATTCCGCGTTTCCTCAACTCCATACTAAATAGTGCCTTCTTCCTTCCTCTCTTTGGATCTCATTTGTTGAGGATAGGGAGGCTTGAACTAATTAATAATCTAATCTTTACTTAATTTGATAATCCTGTCAATACGACATTCAACATTCTTTACTTTACTTGACATTTATGTCAATATCATTCAACATGCTTAATTTTACATTTATGTCACTAAACTCACATTAAAACCAACGACACAAGTAGTGGACAGCACAGATTTTAGCACACCCTCTACACACGATATTCTATGTTGCCAAATTCAGTGATTTTGAGTGTTCATGAGATCTCGAACGGTTCGATTTTCTTCAATGTACGGAGGAATATTACACGATGTGTGTTTTGGTTCAAATAAATGTATCGTCGCGTCTGATTGTATAATTTCAAGCCTATTTCAGTTCTCGAATAATTTGATTCATTCTATTGATCATTCGCTTTTCAAGACTGTGTTCCACAACGAAAACTGGTGTTACTATCTAGTGAGACAGTTTTTTGTTCCTGTAAAATTTCTCCCAAGGAGAAATGGAGATTTGTGCCACTGGCTAAATGGAGATTTGTGCCACTGGCTAAATGGAGATTTGTGCCACAGGCCAAATGGAGATTTGTGCCATTTGCCAAAGGGAGAATTGTGCCACGTGTCAAATGGAGATTTGTGCCACATGTCAAATGGAGATTTGTGCCACTTGCCAAATGGAGATTTGTGCCACATGTCAAATGGAGATTTGTGCCACATGTAAAATGGAGATTTGTGCCACATATAGAAAAAAGATTTGTGCCACATGTAAAAAGGAGATTTGTGCTACATGTAAAATGGAGATTTGTGCCACTCGCCAAATGGAGATTTGTGCCACATGTAAAATGTAGATTTGTGCCGCTTTTAAAATGATTTGTTCCGCATGTAAAAAGGAGATTTGTGCCACATATAGAAAAAAGATTTGTGCCACATGTAAAAAGGAGATTTGTGCCACATGTAAAAAGGAGATTTGTGCCACATGTAAAAAGGAGATTTGTGCCACATGTAAAAAAGAGATTTGTGCCACATGTAAAATGAGGATTTGTGCCAAATGTAAAAAGGAGATTTGTGCAACATGTTAAAAGGAGATTTGTGCCACATGTAAAAAGGAGATTTGTGCCACATGTAAAAAGGAGATTTGTGCCACATGTAAAATGGAGATTTGTGCCACATGTAAAATGGAGATTTGTGCCACATGTAAAAAGGAAATTTGTGCCACATGTAAAAAAGAGATTTGTGCCACATGTAAAAAGGAGATTTGTGCCACATGTAAATTGGAGATTTGTGCCACATGTAAAATGGAGATTTGTGCCACATGTAAAAAGGAAATTTGTGCCACATGTAAAAAGGAGATTTGTGCCACATGTAAAAAGGAGATTTGTGCCACATGTAAAAAGGAGATTTGTGCCACATGTAAAAAGGAGATTTGTGCCACATGTAAAAAAGAGATTTGTGCCACATGCCAAATGGAGATTTGTGCTGCGGTCTAGACCCAGGTAGCAAAAGTTATCGACCTTATATTGAACCAATATACAGTCTCAATATAGACTGGAAATTTAAATTGAACATTGGGGCAATACCTTATTTTGGAAAATTCGGTTAATATTAGAAAAATATAGTGGCCAAATAACAATATTATCATCAACCCAATATCAACTAATTATTGTGTCAATATTGGCTTGATAATCAAGTGTTCCCTACAATAACATTGGCTTAATACTCAATTCCTGATAGGTTGATATTTGTAAAACATATGGCCCCGATAATGATAATTTCATTAACCCAATATTTGCTAATTATTAAGTCACTGTGGACTTCATATTGAGGTGTTCCTTGGAAAAATATTGGCCTGTTAGACTTGGAGTTTTTGCTGCTTTAGCTAGTGAGTTTCCCTTGCTGCGCCTGAACAGCGACCTTTGTTGTGTACACACACTTCGCCATCTTCTAGTGTAAGCGATACGCTATGGAGCAATTAAGTCTATTCTCTAGAAAAATTCACAGTTGCCCATATTAATATTACTGAACACAAATAGACTTGAACAGAGTTTGAGCGATAACTAAGGTAGGGTACTACAGGCCCAATACTTATTTTCTGACATCAAGTCGATATTGGTGGAATATATTGTCCCAATAATAATTCATTTTTAACCCAGTATCAGCTAATTACTGTGCCACTATTGATTTGTTATTGAGGTGCTTCCTTAAACAACTCTTTGGCTCAATAACTAATTTCTAATATCGCATCAATATTCAGAAGGGTTCAAAGACGAGAAGTATATATAAATCTGATAACTATGTTATCCGATGGACATACCTACACACCTACAAGACTATGAAAAAAACTGCTTTCAAAATTTATCTAAATTCCATGATTACAAACCTCTTTGGCATCGTAGTCCAAATTTTGTGTTGCACGTACGTAGTACTACGTACCAGTGGTCGGGCAACTTGTACTAAGCAGCATATATACGTTCACCTAAGCAGCATATATATGTGCGATTGAAAAATTGCACGAAAGCGCTTTACTAAAAGAATGACGCATGCAAAATGGGTTATATGGTGGGAATAGGCCTACTCAATACCTTCGTTACGAAATTAAGTCATTTACATCATTTATAGAATGACTTCATATCATCTTAATTCAATATATAGTCATTTATTGCCATAGTAACCTATGACAAACGATTTTAGCATATTTTTTAAAAAAAATTAGACCTTCGAAACTCATTGGATGACTGAAAAAACAAGAACTGTGAACCTGTGATTACAGTAATTCTGAATATACATTTTATTGGAAAGTATTCACATTTCTTGATATCTGTCAAATATATCTGCACTCATTAATGACTGCAATAACTATTCATTAACTTTATTGGTACATTTCAAACAAATTACTCCGTATTATTGGCGTACAATATCAACCCAATATTTGGGCAATAATGATTAATATTTTAACAAATTTTATTAAATTGGGAGATTTTTTATTATTATGAGATAGTTTCCACTTATATGAATATCGTAACTATATAATATATACACTGTTAGTTTATTATTAGAAATAAAAATATTAACTACATTGTCCCAATAACAAGTTGATATCATAAATAAATATATCTTTTTTCGATATTGTCTTGTTATTAGCCTATTATTGTAATCCAAGATTCCAATATCAGGTCAATAAATAATTATCAACCCAATATTGGCCTAATAATTTTTTGCTACCTGGGGGGGACTGTGGTGAGGACTGCCAGGTACAGCGGGGGCTGTGGTGAGGACTGCCGGGTACAGCAAGGGCTGTGGTGAGGGCTGCCGGGTACAGCGGGGGCTGTGGGGAGGGCTGCCGGGTACAGCGGGGGCTGTGGTGAGGGCTGCCGGGTACAGCGGGGGCTGTGGTGAGGGCTGCCGGGTACAGCGGGGGCTGTGGTGAGGGCTGCCGGGTACAGCGGGGGCTGTGGTGAGGACTGCCGGGTACAGCGGGGGCTGTGGTGGGACTGCTGGGTACAGCGGGGGCTGTGGTGTGGGCTGCCGGGTACAGCGGGGGCTGTGGTGAGGGCTGCCGGGTACAGCGGGGGCTGTGGGGAGGGCTGCCGAAAACAGCGGGGGCTGTGGTGAGGGCTGCCAGGAACAGCGGGGGCTGTGGTGAGGGCTGCCCGGAACAGCGGGGACTGTGGTGAGGGCTGCCGGGTACAGCGGAGGCTGTGGTGAGGGCTGCCGGGTACAGCGGGGGCTGTGGTGAGGGCTGCAAGGTACAGCGGGGGCTGTGGTGAGGGCTGCCGGGTAGAGCGGGGGCTGTGGTGGGGCTGCTGGGTACAGCGGGGGCTGTGGTGAGGGCTGCCGGGTACAGCGGGGGCTGTGGTGAGGGCTGCCGGGCACAGCGGGGGCTGTGATGAGGGCTGCCGGGTACAGCGGGGGCTGTGGTGGGGCTGCTGGGTACAGCGGGGGCTGTGGTAAGGGCTGCCGGGTACAGCGGGGGCTGTGGTGAGGGCTGCCGGGCACAGCGGGGGCTGTGGTGAGGGCTGCCGGGTACAGCGGGGGCTGTGGTGAGGGCTGCCGGGTACAGCGGGGGCTGTGGTGAGGGCTGCCGGGCACAGCGGGGGCTGTGGTGAGGGCTGCCGGGTACAGCGGGGGCTGTGGTGAGGGCTGCTGGGTACAGCGGGGGCTGTGGTGAGGGCTGCCGGGTACAGCGGGGGCTGTGGTGAGGGCTGCCTTGTACAGCGGGGGCTGTGGTGGGGCTGCTGGGTACAGCGGGGGCTGTGGTGAGGGCTGCCGGGCACAGCGGGGGCTGTGGTGAGGGCTGCCGGGCACAGCGGGGGCTGTGGTGAGGGCTGCCGGGTACAGCGGGGGCTGTGGTGAGGGCTGCCGGGTACAGCGGGGGCTTTGGTGAGGGCTGCCGGGCACAGCGGGGGCTGTGGTGAGGGCTGCCGGGTACAGCGGGGGCTGTGGTGAGGGCTGCTGGGTACAGCGGGGGCTGTGGTGAGGGCTGCCGGGTACAGCGGGGGGCTGTGGTGAGGGCTGCCTTGTACAGCGGGGGCTGTGGTGGGGCTGCTGGGTACAGCGGGGGCTGTGGTGAGGGCTGCCGGGCACAGCGGGGGCTGTGGTGAGGGCTGCCGGGCACAGCGGGGGCTGTGGTGAGGGCTGCCGGGTACAGCGGGGGCTGTGGTGAGGGCTGCCGGGTACAGCGGGGGCTGTGGTGGGGCTGCCGGGTATAGCGGGGACTGTGGTGAGGGCTGCCGGGTACAGCGGGGGCTGTGGTGAGGGCTGCCGGGTACAGCGGGGGCTGTGGTGAGGGCTGCCGGGTACAGCGGGGGCTGTGGTGGGGCTGCCGGGTATAGCGGGGACTGTGGTGAGGGCTGCCGGGCACAGCGGGGGCTGAGCCCGACGCTGCGCGAGGTGAGAGATGGTGACCGCTCTAGGCGGTAAAATATTTCAACCGCTAAAGAAAATCATTAGGAAGAACTCATCTCGCCTTCAAGCCACAATATAACCGTGTCAAACTTACTCAGCACGTCAACAAAATTATAATGAGAAGCAATAACTAAACTATAACTAAATATGTAATGAAACGATAGATTTAAACTTCCGAGAACAACCTGAACTCAATAGCACCAGTAATTCTTCTCCGCTGCAAATTAATTTTTAGGTGTTATTGTGCCCATGTATTTCATGAGAAGGACTAATCTACACCATTATTTTCAACTTTGCAGACTGTTAACTGAAGATGGATCTGGTCTCCGGGATGTTATATAGATCTGACTTGTTTCAAATTTATAGTACGTGGAATTTTAATTGAGTTTGCTTTCAGTACGTGGTGCTTCTTTCGATTTTTTATTTCGTTATATATATTAACTCCTCATTGGTACATTGATTACAATGGATTTTAACTTTAGTTAGGGCTAAATTTTCGAATGACTGTTAGTTTTCAGTAAATTTGTTGAGCAGCATTGGAACTAACGGGTAATGGCGAGATCAAATTGATGAAGATTTAAATATTATATTTGCACCGACTGCGGCGGTATAAGCCCTGCGTGCAGCACGGAGCAGCGCACGTGCCCAGTAGCGTCACTGCGGCCGGTGCGAGATCAGGCGAGTGAGGGAGACTGAAGTGAGGTCATCTTTAACATCCACGTCAGTACGTCACGACCCCAAATGTTGGGTGCATAAATTCCCTCAGTCCCAATGCATGATGTCGCAGATTTCTTCACAGCAGGAGCTTCTCTCCGATATTGTCCCCTCAATGTCTGTATTTTTCTGCCAATGCTGATGATGGAAAAGTTTGGTCGTGGTTTTCCTAGTAATGGAATTTATGGAAAATGACATTCCATATTGTTAAGCTAAGTTAAAGATTTAAACTATATTTTTTTAACATGTAAGTTACTTGAAAGATTCTGATCGCTGATATCAATAGTAAATCCTCATGTATTGAAGTTTTCCCTACTGTTAAGATATCTTTTACTATTGAAAAGATAGTGAAAGATGATGATAGTGATAGAGATCTTTCCCCACAGTGGAGGTAACTTTCTGTGCAGCAAAGACCCAATTCCCAACACAGGAACACATCCCTCCAGGTGTTCACCACCTTCACTGCACCATCAGACACACACTCACCACACACCAGCGTGTACAAGTCACGTATTCCAGTCACAAACCCTGACTAGAATATTACGAATATCAAGCTTCTCTTTCTATGGTGGACAGCTCCAAAAGTTCCATATTTATTTCAATTGATTGTAATGGAAACAAACAATTTTTTGAAATTATATATAGAACGAACCATCTTCTAAGAAACGGTATATCTCTCCTATAACTTTCCGTCGATATATATAATATAAAATTAGTCTCCTATAACTGCCCGTCGATACATATTCAAATCTGTGCACAAAAGCTGGCTGGAATAAAATATTCCATTTATACGCCAGACGCAACAGAGTATCAATACACCCACACCGATGAGGTAGAGAAGCCACCATCACACACACACTCACCACACACCTGCGCGTGTACGTCACCTACACCACACACCTGCGCGTGTACGTCACCTACACAACACACCTGCGCGTGTACGTCACCTACACCACACACCTGCGCGTGTACGTCACCTACACCACACACCTGCGCGTGTACGTCACCTACACCACACACCTGCGCGTGTACGTCACCTACACCACACACCTGCGCGTGTACGTCACCTACACCACACACCTGCGCGTGTACGGCACCTACCCCACACACCTGCACCTGTACGGAACCTACACCACACACCTGCGCGTGTACGGCACCTACACCACACACCTGCGCGTGTACGGCACCTACACCACACACCTGCGCGTGTACGGCACCTACGCCACACACCTGCGCCTGTACGGCACCTACACCACACACCTGCGCGTGTACGGCACCTACACCACACACCTGCGCGTGTACGGCACCTACACCACACACCTGCACGTGTACGGCACCTACACCACACACCTGCGCGTGTACGGCACCTACACCACACACCTGCGCCTGTACGGCACCTACACCACACACCTGCGCGTATACGGCACCTACACAACACACCTGCGCGTGTACGGCACCTACACCACACACATGCGCGTGTACGGCCCCTACACCACACACCTGCGCGTGTAAGGCACCTACATCACACACCTGCGCGTGTACGGCACCTACACCACACACCTGCGCGTGTACGGCACCTACACCACACACCTGCGCGTGTACGGCACCTACACCACACACCTGCACCTGTACGGCACCTACACCACACACCTGCGCGTGTACGGCACCTACACCCCACACCTGCGCGTGTACGGCACCTACATCACACACCTGCGCGTGTACGGCACCTACAACACACACCTGCGCCTGTACGGCACCCACACCACACACCTGCGCGTGTACGGCACCTACACCACACACCTGCGCGTGTACGGCACCTACACCACACACCTGCGCGTGTACGGCACCTACACCACACACCTGCGCGTGTACGGCACCTACACCACACACCTGCGCGTGTACGGCACTTACACCACACACCTGCGCGTGTACGGCACCTACACCACACACCTGCGCGTGTACGGCACCTACACCACACACCTGCGCGTGTACGGCACCTACACCACACACCTGCGCGTGTACGGCACCTACACCACACACCTGCGCATGTACGGCACCTACACCACACACCTGCGCGTGTACGGCATCTACACCACACACCTGCGCGTGTACGGCACCTACACCACACACCTGCGCGTGTACGGCACCTACACCTTACACCTGCGCGTGTACGGCACCTACACCACACACCTGCGCGTGTACGGCACCTACACCACACACCTGCGCGTGTACGGTGTAGTGTTCTCCCCCAGGCTGCAACACGCTTCGGGCAGGCTTTGAGCTATCTTTTTCGTGATAGGATAGCCCGAAGCGAGTGCCTGAGGTACAACCGTATTCGGCAGGATATGGACAACACGGGGGTAACACGGTAATTATATGTGGTGATTGAAGTACAATCCTATTCGAGAATGACATAAATTGAAACTTAATCCCATGCGAGAATAGCACAAATACGTGATGATTGAAGCACAATCCTATTCGGGAATGACGTAATGATTGAAACACAATCCTATGCGAGAATAGCACAAATACGGGATGATTGAAGCACAATCCTATTCGGGAATGACGTAATGATTGGAACACAATCCTATGCGAGAATAGTACTAATAGGTGATGATTGAAATACAATCCTATTCGAAAATGACATAAGTTACGTAATGATTGAAACACAATCCTATGCGAGAATAGCACAAATACGTGATGATTGAAGCACAATCCTATTCGGGAATGACGTAATGATTGGAACACAATCCTATGCGAGAATAGTACTAATACGTGATGATTGAAATACAATCCTATTCGAAAATGACATAAATTACGTAATGATTGAAACACAATCCTATGCGAGAATATCACAAATACGTGAAGATTGAAGCACAATCCTGTTCGGGAATGACGTAATGATTGAAACACAATCCTAGGCGAGAATAGTACTAATACGTGATGATTGAAATACAATCCTATTCGAAAATGACATAAATTACGTAATGATTGAAACACAATCCTATGCGAGAATAGCACGAATACGTGATGATTGAAATACAATACTGTGCGAGAATTACGTAATGAATGAAACAAGCACCAATAGCGGGTAACGTCCGCGAGGACGCTACTTACGAACGCAGCGGCGAGACGTGATGATTGGTGCTACGTCGTGCGACTGTTACGAACAGGTCAGCTGGTGCTAGCGGGGCGCCGAGACGAGGCTAGTCAGCTGGGTCGGGCCCAGCCGCCACGCGGTTCACCGTTGTAGCTGTTAAGTAGCTACGGCGAGGCTAGCCGGCCGGAGCGGGCGAGAGATGTCGTAGAGCGGCTTGGCCGACGACGCCGGCGCGGGGCGTTGCAACGTGACTTTTTAAAGGCTTTGATACACCTTGAAGCGTCAAGACGCTACTAGGTTTAAGACCTTGCAACACCTTGGGGCGTCGATAGGCAGGGCCAGTCTCCGGAGCTTGGTGCAGGTACGCGAGAGGCAAAGTCGACCTCGGAAGCTAGATGCAGGAACACGAGGCTGGTGCTGGAGATGTGACTTGAACGAGGACGAGGGCTTGAGTGAGAGCGAGCCTTGTTGGGGTCGCCTTATGTAGGCCTCGAGTGCAAGCCCCGAGTCCGGGCGTGAGTCCTGATTGGTCGCGAGTTTGTGGGCCTGTGGTGCTGGAGGCAGGCAGCCGTTGTAGCTTACGGGCACCTTTTCTCATAGTCGCGAGGCGGCTTTTGTCAGGTCCCGTGTTTGGTTGACTAGGCGCTTCGGGTCCAGAGGTGCTCTGGAATGGATGCGGTTGTAGTCTGGAGGCAGCTTTTCTCAGGTCTTGTGGAGGTCCGCGGCTTGCGGCTGGGATCACCACAGGTGTCCCTCTCCTGTTTTTTTTTTTTTTTTTTTTTAAACACTTAGTACCTCACTGGTGGTCTGCTTTCTCTGCCGTATTTAGTGAATACTGCCTGTTTTGCTGTTTCAGGGATTGCTGTGCCTGTTCCAGGGAACGGAACTCCCTCGTATACTTCGTAGTTTGTTGCTCTCGGTGCCTTAGCCTGTTGTTGAGGTTTATCCTCGATGGTGGGTAGGTACGCTGCTTTGACCCTTTCCGTCGCGATGTTAGCTTTTTTTCCTTGTATATCTACGGTGATGTAGTTTGGTGTCCTTTGGAGCACGGGAAAGGGACCTGCGTAGGGTTTCTGTAAGGGTCTTCTGTGCCCCGCGTATTTCACGAAGACGTTGGTCGCCTTGTATAGAGCGCTCGGGACATTGGCTTTTTGGGGTCCCTGTTGTCGTGGCAGTATTGGCTGCAGGTTTGTCACTCGTTTTTTTAGGCATTGTAGAAATTCTCTGGCGGGCCGGTCTCCTTTTTCTTTCTCGGGTAGCTCTCCTGCGAGGCGCAATGTTTGTCCGTATACCATTTCGGCGGGGGAGATGTTTGCGTCCGTGTGTGGCGTGGCTCGGATGTTAAGCAGTATGAGGGGTAGTGCGTCTGCCCAGTCTGCGTCAGTGACCGTAGCTTTTAACGCCTCCTTCAATCTTCTGTGCATCCTCTCCACCAGTCCGTTGCTCTGCGGGTGGTACGCTGTCGTTCGCTGTCTCTCAGCGCCCAGCGCCGTCAGCAAGTTTTTCCATAAGTTAGACTCGAACTGGACGCCTTGGTCCGTGATGATTGTTGTTGGAGCGCCGAATGATGCTACCCAGTCTTTTAGGAATGCCCGTGCTGTTGTTTCTGCCGTACAATCGGCCATTGGGGTAGCGGTGCACCATCTGGTGAAGCGGTCAATGCACGTCAGCAGGTACCGTTTGTTTTGTGACACGGGTAGTGGTCCGACGATATCGATGTGTATCGTCTGGAACCGTTCCTTGGGTACCGGCATCTTCCCGGGCGGGCATTTGGTGTGCCTTATTATTTTGCTTGTCTGGCATGGAATGCACTCGCGTGTCCACTTGCCGACGTCTTTGTTGAGTCCGGGCCAGATTACTCGCTGCCTCAAGAGGTCCCTTGTTGCTTGTATGCCGGGATGACTCGCCCCGTGGAAATGCTGAAATACGTTCTTTCTGCAGCATTCCGGGATGTATGGCCTCCGTAGGCCTGTTGACACGTCGCACCAGAGGGGTGGTTTACCGGTCTGTCTGATTATGGGGCGTAGTTTGAGCGCGTTCTTTGATGCTGGGTGCAGCAGTTCTTCTAATTCTGCGTCTCTGTTTTGTTCGGTCATTATTTTGTCGTAGTTGATCGCGGGTCCTTTAGGTATTATTGTTGACACGAGACGTGATAGCGCGTCTGCGACCGTGTTGTTGTCGCCGCTGATGTGCTTCATTTCGCAGTCGAACTGTGAGAGGTAGGAGAGCTGTCTTGCTACCCGGGGGCTGTTGCCTTCCGTGGCTTTTTGCAGGGCAAAACAGAGCGGTTTATGGTCTGTCCTGATTTCGAAGCTTCGGCCTTCCAAAAAATGCTCGAAGTGTTTTACTGCGAGGAATATCGCCATTAGTTCGCGGTCGTAGGTGCTGTATTTACGTTGGGTGTCGTCTAGTTTTTTGGAGAAAAATGCTACGGGGCGCTGTTCTTGCCCGACTTTTTTTGTAGTACGGCGCCGACTGCGGTTCCTGATGCGTCTGTGATTAAGGTGCTTTTGCCTTCTGGAGCGGGGTGTGCTAGCAAGGTGAGTTGCGAGATCTCGCGTTTTAGGCTAGTGAACGCTGCGTCTAGTTCTGTTGTCCAGTTGATAATTTTCTTTGAGTTTTTGGAGTATCCTTTTGTCAATCCGGTCAGAGCTTGCATCTTTTGTGCTGCGGCTGGGAGGAATCGGTGGTAATAGTTGACTATTCCTAGGAATTGTCGTAGCTTTTTTACTGTTGCTGGTTGGGGAAAATTGCATATTTCCTCTATTTTCTGAGGGAGTGGTGAGATTCCGCCGGCTGACACTCTGTGTCCGAGAAAGTCTAGCTCGGGCACTCCGAAAATGCACTTGGCGGGGTGCACGCTCAGTCCTTCTCCTTGTAGCCGTTGGAAGAGTTGTCGGAGGTGTTTTTGGTGCTCCTCTGCGTTTGCGGACGCTATCAGTATGTCGTCGATGTATGCCGTTACGAAGTCCATGTCTCTTGTTACCGCGTCGATGTATCGTTGGAACGTTTGGGCTGCGTTCCGCAGCCCGAATGACATCACGGTGTATTCGTACAGCCCAAATGGTGTGGTGATGGCCGTTTTCTGGATGTCCTCGTTTTTGACGGGTATTTGGTGATAGGCTTTGACGAGGTCGATTTTGGAGAAGATTGTTTTGTTATGCAGTTTTTAATGGAAGTCTTGACAGTGTGGAATTGGGTAACGGTCAGGTTTGGTGCTTGCGTTCAGTCGTCTGTAGTCTCCGCAGATTCTCCATGCCCCGGGTTCGGCTGCCTTTGGTACCATGTGCATGGGTGATGCCCAGGCGCTCTTCGACGGCCTGATGATGCCATGTTCCAGCATTTCCTTGAATTCTTGTCGCGTCGCTTCCAATTTTTCCGGAGACAGTCTCCTTGGTCGTTCATATACTGGGGGTCCGGTTATTTCGATGTGGTGTTCTACGTCGATTTTCTTTTGTGTGTGCCGGATGTGTTGGGAGGTCGGTAGTATTCCGGGGTATTCCTCGTACAATGTGTTGAATTCCGGGGCGGTTTGGTGTTCGATCCTGTGCACTCGTTGGCTTCTTGAAACGACACGTTTGCAGGGTACTTTGGTTCCGGAAGTTTGGGCGTATAGGCTTGCGTTTGCGGTGTCGACGCTTAGCTGGTGTGCGGCGAGGAAATCCATGCCAATGATCGGTTGTCCCACGTCCGCTTCTATGAAGTTCCAACTTACGGGCCATAGGGGGTTGAGCAGGATGATGCGCTCAGTCGTCCCGTAAGAAGCTATGGGGGTGTTGTTGGCGGCGAGTAAGTCGTAGGACGGGGGTTTGAGCGTGTGTTTCTTTTTAGCTGGTACTAGGCTGACGGCTGAACCGGTGTCGATGAGGTATCGTACGTTGCCGGTGTCTGTGACGTACATTAGCTCGCTTTTTTTTGTCTGTGCGGAGACTGGGGCGTTTACCATTCTCCGCGGTCGTCGTTTCCCGCGAAACTGCAAGGTTGGGTACAGTTTCTTGCTCGGTTACCGAAAGTTTGGTGGTAATAGCAGATTGCTTGGTCCTGCTTGATTCTTGTATTGCTTCTGTTTCCGTACCTAGGTCCTGGGGTTTGGTTTCGCCAATCTTCTGCTTGCTTCTTGTTTTCCTGTGGGCGTAAAGCGTTTGCCAACATTTTCTTGAGTTCTGCTATTTCCAGTAGGGCTTTGTCAAATTCCGCTCTTGAGACGGTAAGAGATGGTGGTTGTTTGATGGCAGTTTCGGCGATGGGTTCACTCATGGCAGTTTGGCAAGCGGTTTGCCTTGCTATGATCTGATCTGCGATTACTCTGTATTCTTCGTCCGTTTTTCCCCTGCCTAGTGCCTCGATCAGCGGTTGTGCTGTGATTGGTAGCTTTGCGAGGTGCATGGAACGGATGACGGACGGTGGTAGGGGTGCTTGCCTGCAGCTGTTCAGTCGTTTCATTTCGAGGAGCAATTCTGATGGCGTATTGTCTCCCATGGTAGTTTTGACGATGGTGTCGTAGTTTGCTTCCTCGTCGTGTCGCACGAAACGGTGCGTTAATGCGGCTTTTAATGCGTCGTATTTGTCGTTTGCCGGTGGGTTCAGGAGTATTTCTTAGATCTCGGATACGATGTGTGTTGGGAGTCCTCCTAGTAACGCTCCGAACTTTGCGCCGTCGTCCAGGTTTGGTACTTGTGCGAGGAACACGTCGCAATGCAGTAACCATCCTTTCACATCTCCGCTGAATGCGGGCAACCGGATATCTTTCCCAGCCATGCCTCCTATTGCCTGCCGAATACCTCTGGGGTCAACCAGTGTAGTGTTCTCCCCCAGGCTGCAACACGCTTCGGGCAGGCTTTGAGCTATCTTTTTCGTGATAGGATAGCCCGAAGCGAGTGCCTGAGGTACAACCGTATTCGGCAGGATATGGACAACACGGGGGTAACACGGTAATTATATGTGGTGATTGAAGTACAATCCTATTCGAGAATGACATAAATTGAAACTTAATCCTATGCGAGAATAGCACAAATACGTGATGATTGAAGCACAATCCTATTCGGGAATGACGTAATGATTGAAACACAATCCTATGCGAGAATAGCACAAATACGTGATGATTGAAGCACAATCCTATTCGGGAATGACGTAATGATTGGAACACAATCCTATGCGAGAATAGTACTAATACGTGATGATTGAAATACAATCCTATTCGAAAATGACATAAATTACGTAATGATTGAAACACAATCCTATGCGAGAATAGCACAAATACGTGATGATTGAAGCACAATCCTATTCGGGAATGACGTAATGATTGGAACACAATCCTATGCGAGAATAGTACTAATACGTGATGATTGAAATACAATCCTATTCGAAAATGACATAAATTACGTAATGATTGAAACACAATCCTATGCGAGAATATCACAAATACGTGACGATTGAAGCACAATCCTGTTCGGGAATGACGGAATGATTGAAACACAATCCTAGGCGAGAATAGTACTAATACGTGATGATTGAAATACAATCCTATTCGAAAATGACATAAATTACGTAATGATTGAAACACAATCCTATGCGAGAATAGCACGAATACGTGATGATTGAAATACAATACTATGCGAGAATTACGTAATGAATGAAACAAGCACCAATAGCGGGTAACGTCCGCGAGGACGCTACTTACGAACGCAGCGGCGAGACGTGATAATTGGTGCTACGTCGTGCGACTGTTACGAACAGGTCAGCTGGTGCTAGCAGGGCGCCGAGACGAGGCTAGTCAGCTGGGTCGGGCCCAGCCGTCACGTGGTTCACCGTTGTAGCTGTTAAGTAGCTACGGCGAGGCTAGCCGGCCGGAGCGGGCGAGAGATGTCGTAGAGCGGCTTGGCCGACGACGCCGGCGCGGGGCGTTGCAACATGACTTTTTAAAGGCTTTGAAACACCTTGAAGCGTCAAGACGCTACTAGGTTTAAGACCTTGCAACACCTTGGGGCGTCGATAGGCAGGGCCAGTCTCCGGAGCTTGGTGCAGGTACGCGAGAGGCAAAGTCGACCTCGGAAGCTAGATGCAGGAACACGAGGCTGGTGCTGGAGATGTGACTTGAACGAGGACGAGGGCTTGAGTGAGAGCGAGCCTTGTTGGGGTCGCCTTATGTAGGCCTCGAGTGCAAGCCCCGAGTCCGGGCGTGAGTCCTGATTGGTCGCGAGTTTGTGGGCCTGTGGTGCTGGAGGCAGGAAGCCGTTGTAGCTTACGGGCACCTTTTCTCATAGTCGCGAGGCGGCTTCTGTCAGGTCCCGTGTTTGGTTGACTAGGCGCTTCGGGTCCGGAGGTGCTCTGGAACGGATGCGGTTGTAGTCTGGAGGCAGCTTTTCTCAGGTCTTGTGGAGGTCCGCGGCTTGCCGCTATGATCACCACAACGGCACCTACACCACACACCTGCGCGTGTACGGCACCTACACCACACACCTGCGCGTGTACAGCACCTACACCACACACCTGCGCGTGTACGTCACCTACACCACACACCTGCGCGTGTACGGCACCTACACCACACACCTGCGCGTTAACGGCACGCACAACGCTCACACATGACGCGTTTAAATTAATGTCTACCCTATGCAGTATCAGCTCGAAAGCTCTAAAATTTGGTATTTTCTTTTGTTTTATGTAAATTTTGTGGTAGTGGTCTGCGCTTTCGTTGACCATTTTCAGTATTGGACGACAAATAAATATACGGAGAAATACATGTGATTTTCAAGAATTGGTTTCACTAAGTATCTGTTGAATGCCATCTTCAGTTTAAAGGTTATTTTTGGCGTGAAAATGTATATTTTCAGAAATCGTATAGTTCGCAAGTCATTCTGCAACTTTATCGCGTTAGGGATAACCAAAGTAAATATAGACGGGATTGTTCAACAGTGAGTTTCAACGCAACACAACGCCCACATCAACAACAGGATGTAACTATAAATTTATGTGATAGCGAATTTGTTAAAACTCAATGTCGACTTATTCTGCCTCTAAATGATAAGTTATTTATCCCTAAATATCGAGTTGACTGAAGTCACGAAATCAAAGAAATATTGAGTCGGCGTTAGATTATTATTATTTATCCGATATTATTTACACCATTCTTCTGTGATTAAACGCCAGGTGTCTCCTAAAATTTATACAAATCAATAAATGTATATATTTGTGTGTAATTAGTGGCATGTTATCACAATGGGCATGTGAGTGAACACATCAAATTGGTTGGTGCGTGTGTCTGTGACGCTCACAAGGACGCTCAATGACCGTATCTGTGATACGAGTTTCCCCAGTGCACAAGTAAAAGAATATTTTGATGGCGGGTACTGTTGGTATGGATATATTTGTTGGGCATCCACAGCTGGAGGATTTGTTCAATGGCGGGTACTGTTGGCATGGATATATTTGTTGGGCATCCACAGCTGGAGGATTTGTTTAATGGCGGGTACTGTTGGCATGGATATATTTGTTGGGCATCCACAGCTGGAGGATTCGTTTAATGGCGGGTAATGTTGGCATGGATATATTTGTTGGGCATCCACAGCTGGAGGATTTGTTTAATGGCGGGTACTGTTGGCATGGATATATTTGTTGGGCATCCACAGCTGGAGGATTTGTTTAATGGCGGGTACTGTTGGCATGGATACATTTGTTGGGCATCCACAGCTAGAGGATTTGTTTAATGGCGGGTACTGTTGGCATGGATATATTTGTTGGGCATCCACAGCTGGAGGATTTGTTTAATGGCGGGTACTGTTGGCATGGATATATTTGTTGGGCATCCACAGCTGGAGGATTTGTTTAATGGCTGGTACTGTTGGCATGGATATATTTGTTGGGCATCCACAGCTGGAGGATTTGTTTAATGGCGGGTACTGTCGGCATGGATATATTTGTTGGGCATCCACAGCTGGGAGATTTGTCTGAAGGAAATATAGAATCCCATCATTTTGGACGGGTCGTGTACACTAGTTACCTATAAATCGCCCAGTCATGTGTACTAGAATATACACACACCGATGCGGGACAGTAGCCTCTATCACACACACACACACACACACACACACGTGCGTATATATCCGCGCACAATTCGCCATCAATATACGCAGGGCTCCGAAAAAACCACGGTATCGGCTTCAGTTTCAGCTTCGGAGCTCCTGACAAAGGGATCTATGGTTCGTATAGCAGCATTCTCGGAATTGTGAAGCTGGAATATTGAAGCTTGAATATAGCATTGTATGTCTTTATTGAGACGCCATTTCACAATACACTTAAATTGCAAGTCAACCAATTTTTAAAGTATTTTTTTTGTGAGTTGATGAACTTTTAAAAGTTTAACCATTAATGACGTTTTTGGTAAATTAGAAAATATTGCATGGTAAGCAAAAGTAAATTCTAACAATGGTATGCGCAAAGTTCACATGCAACATAATGCCCATTTCACTTATTTTACGAAGGTATATATTTATAAAGATAGTGAATTTATCAAACGTCAGTGTCAACTCATTTTAGACTTAATAATATCATCCTAGCTATTTATTAAGTGAAGGCTCCGTTTGGCCAATTTTACCTTCACGGTTATTGTTCAATAATTTGATGCTTTGGCGCATGGCAAGGAACTAGAGAAACATGCGTCAAGGAATTTGGTGCATTCGTTCCCAGTGCCAGAGCAACACACACTAGTAGACAGTACATGAACAAGCGTGTGCGGCAGCGCCGACTCATACTAATGCGTACGAGCACAATACGTATATATATTAATAGTTTCAAATTATTGACCGACTGATCTGAAATAAAAAAGACATACATTTAATTTCACATTAAGAACGTACGAGAGCTAAATATTTACCAATTATGAAAACGATAAACAATGTTCATTTTCAGCAAAAATCTATTCTATTGAACAATACAAAGAAGCAAGACCGCAAAATGTGGCTATCCTCCGGGTAGACTCGACACGAATGCTAAGAGGGCACGTAAGGCTTGAACTAAACTTATTCTTGTTTACGGTATCAGTCATAAGAATGGCGGAGCGCGGCAACATTAAGTGTTGGAAATATTAGCACTTCCTTGTAAAGTGTGTTCAGAAATAGGTTAGTCACCCCAACCTGATTCATCTTTTCAACTACTTGTTATGTACATCTGAACTATTCAAAAAATATTTTTTTCAAGGTTCAATATATTTACCTTCTGTGGTTTTTGAGATGAAATTAAACTTAATTGGTTTTTAATTCGAATATAAATGAATACAACATAATGCGTTAATTTGAAGGCTGCCAGTTTTGGCACCATCACTCATTCCATTCTTTAGACAGGTACATATTGACCCTCATGTCTGACTCACATTAATTTTGCAGCCCACGGGCTAAGAAGATTAGAATTGAAGATATACTGTTACAAGAGTCTGGAATGTTAATGGGAGGCCAGTTTTTTTCTGAGTATTGGATCCGTCTTCCGGTATTGGATACACCTACTGGGTATTGGCGCCCGAGGCCAGGATTGGGTACACTAACTGCGTATTGGCTCCCGTGTCCAGTATTGGATACACTAACTGAGTATTGGCACCCGTGTCCAGTATTGGATACACTTACTGAATATTGGCTCCCGTGTCCAGTATTGGATACATTTTCTGAGTATTGGCTCCCGTGTCAAGTATTGGATACACTTACTGAATATTGGCTCCCGTGTCCAGTATTGGATACACTTACTGAGTATTGGTTCCCGTGTCTAGTATTAGATACACTTACTGAATGTTGGCTCCCGTGTCCAGTATTGGATACATTTGCTGAGTATTGGCTCCCGTGTCCAGTATTGGATGCACTTACTGAAAATTGGCTCCCGTGTCCAGTATTGGATACACTTACTGAGTATTGGTGCCCGTGTCCAGTATTAGATACACTTACTGAATATTGGCTCCTGTGTCAAGTATTGGATACATTTGCTGAGTATTGGCTCCCGTGTCCAGTATTAGATACACTTACTGAATATTGGCTCCCGTGTCCAGTATTGGATACACTTACTGGGTATTGTTGCCCGTGTCCAGTATTAGATACACTTACTGAATATTGGCTTCCGTGTCCAGTATTGGATACACTTACTGGGTATTGGTGCCCGTGTCCAGTATTAGATACACTTACTGAATATTGGCTCCCGTGTCCAGTATTGGATACACTTACTGGGTATTGGTGCCCGTGTCCAGTATTAGATACACTTACTGAATATTGGCTTCCGTGTCCAGTATTGGATACACTTACTGAATATTGGCTCCCGTATCCAGTATTGGATACACTTACTGGGTATTGGTGCCCGTGTCCAGTATTAGATACACTTACTGAATATTGGCTACCGTGTCAAGTATTGGATATGTTTTTTTTCAAAGGTGGAATATCGATATAATATTGGATACCAGTTCAGCCAATATTGGCCACATATTAATGTAGTATTGGATGCTGTCCATGAGTTGAATTGGGTGCTGATATTATTGATGGATTTGTGAATGGTTTTGTGATTGGATTTATTATTGGATTTGTAACTGGAACAATAAAATAAATAGAGCTGCTCAGACATTATAAAGTCGACGTCAGGTAAGTATTCTGGTGTGAAAACATGTGAAGGATTCTCTAAATGTTCTGATGAATTATTCAATTCCTGCGGATTAATTGTGTTATTAATGATCTAAAAAATATTATTGATGATAATTAAACTGAATTAATATTCTTTATGAGTTATAATTACATTACTAAGCCCACCGCAAAATATATAATCAATCTGCAGCCAATATTGGCTGAACTTATTTCCTATATCAGATCGATATTTGTACATCAAATAGTAGATAAGACAATATTATGCAATACTGGATACGGGAGCCAATACTCAGAATTAAACTATTCTCACACACACACACTCCGCAGGCATACCCTGACAGTACTTAGCTTTAAGATTGTGAAATGTCATTTCTATAAACTTTAATATAATAAATAATTTTTAAGCCTTTTATATCTTACACGTTAACAAATGTTAGTAGGTAAATCTTCTACTTAGCTTAAGAACATGGAATGTCTTTTTCCATAAACTCCATAACTAGGAAAACCACGACCGAACTTTCCCATCATCAGTATTGGCAGAAAAATAGAGACATTGAGGGGACAATATCGGAGAGAAGCTCCTGCTGTGAAGAAATCTGCGACATCATGCATTGGAACTGAGGGAATTTATGCACCCAACATTTGGGGTCGTGACGTACTGACGTGGATGGTAAAGATGACCTCACATCAGTCCCCGCCACTCACCCGATCTCGCACCGGCCGACTGAGTAAACGCAACTGTATGAACGGGCGTTGTACGCTTTCATGATCTTGTATATGAGTACTATACCGTGTTAGCGGTGGTAAAATATCATTTTTTTTTTTACTCAAGTGGTGGAAGTCCGACGGAATATTTTCTTGCTGCGGCACAAATTTACGGAAGACTTAAACCACTTCATGAATTGTAGCCATAACTAAACTAGAAATAATAGACATCACAATTTCGAGTCGTGAATGAAGGTTAGGTTAAAGGTTAACATCGGCATCTTTGGGATGCTTTATTTCCAATCAAGCCTGATACATATGATCTTAGCATTGGTTTTTCAAATGTCTTATAACTAACCCTATATATAGGACACCATGACGGTTCCCCCGTAAAGCCGGTACCCATTTCCAACACCTAGGTTGAGTGGGGTATTGTGCTTGAGCTTTTCCTTATACCCAACGGGGAAAATCTTCGCGCCAGCGCCGGGATACGAACCCGCGACTCCAACATACGAGCCCGATCCCTTAACCACTGTACCGCGGAGAGCAATAAATATCAGGAATTCCAGTGTTCGGGAAGAATTTACATATATCGGAAAAAATAACTGAATATTCTGATCAATAATTTAATGATATTGCAAATATATTAACGATAATTATTTACATTATTCACATCAAATAATTATTATTTATTGATAATGTTTATATCAATTAAGTTTCATTAATTATTAACAATAATCAAATTGATAAACGCAGCTGCCAATCCCTCCCCTAATCAGCATCCAATACAAAATTAATCAGATGCCAATATTGAGTGAACTAAATTCCAATATCAGATCGATATTTTATCTCAAATAGAAAATAACAGAATATTATCGAATGTTGGCAAATGGTCAGTAACTGCCTACCCAATACTCAGCAATTGCTCATCAAATACTTTACGCACGAGGCAATTCTTCGAAATTGGCTTTCAAATACCGGAAGCTAGAGCCAATACTCAGTAAATGCCCATCCAATACTGGAAACTGGAGCTAATACTCAGCAATTACCTTTTCAATACTGGACGCCGGAGCCAATACTCAGTAAGTGCCCAGCCAATACTGGACGCAGGAGCCAATACTCAGTAATTGCCCAGCCAATACTGGACGCCGGAGCCAATACTCAGTAAGTGCCCAGCCAATACTGGACGCAGGAGCCAATACTCAGTAATTGTCCATCCAATACTGGTCGCAGGAAGGAGCCAATACTCAGTAGGTGCCCAGCCAATACTGGACGCAAGAGCCAATACTCAGTAGGTGCCCAGCCAATACTGGACGCAGTAGCCAATACTCAGTAATTGCCCATCCAATACTGGACGCCGGAGCCAATACTCAGAAATTTCCCATCCAATACTGGACGCAGGAACGAGCCAATACTCGGAGTTTAAGTATTTCATAAGAACTCATCGCAAGCACGAAGTTTCGGCTGTGAAGAAGTCTGCGAAATGAGGCACTGGAGCGGAGGAAATTTCTAGACCCGCACTTTGGGGTGTTGACATGGATGATAAAGATGACATCACTTCTGCCCCCGCTGTACGCACGACCACGTAGCGGCCCTGTGGTGAGGGCTGCCGGGTACATGCAGCGGGGGCCGTGGTGAGGGCTGCTGGGTAGAGCGGGGGCTGTGTTGAGGGCTGCCGGGTAAAGCGGGCGCTGTGGTGAGGGCTGCCGGGTACAGCGGGGGCTGTGGTGAGGGCTGCTGGGTGTAGCGGGGGCTGTGGTGAGGGCTGCCGGGTGCAGCGAGGGTTGCGGTGGGGTCTGCCGGGTACAGCGAGGGCTGTGGTGAGGGCTGCCGGGTACAGCGAGGGCTGTGGTGAGGGCTGCCGGGTACAGCGGGGGCTATGGTGAGGGCTGCCGGGTACAACGGGGGCTGTGGTGAGGGCTGCCGGGTACAACGGGGGCTGTGGTGAGGGCTGCCGGGTACAACGGGGGCTGTGGTGAGGGCTGCCGGGTACAGCGGGGGCTGTGGTGAGGGCTGCCGGGTACAGCGGGGGCTGTGGTGAGGGCTGCCGGGTACAACGGGGGCTGTGGTGAGGGCTGCCGGGTACAGCGGGGGCTGTGCCCGTCGCTACGTGAGGTGGTGTGGCTGAGACCGCTCTGGGCGGTAGAAAATTTGAAAGTTAAAACTTTCTGAAATGCCTTTCTTAACACCAACCACTCGAGTGCCTACATATATTTCACCCTGAGTTTACTGAGCACTGAAACAGAATTATGAAATGTAGCTATAACTGACCTAAAATTAATAATGAATATAATTATTGATGGCTCTAAACATTCGCTAAAAAACTGAACTGATAAGCGCCAATAATTCTTATCCGATGCTAATTAACGTGTGGATGTTATTGTGCCCATGTAGTTCATAAATAGACTGATTTCGTTCTTTACTTTTAACTTTGCGGACCGTTAACTGAAGATACGTTTTATTGAACTAACTTGTTTTAAATTTATAGGTCGTCAAATGTTCACTTAATATGAGTTCAGTACGTGGGGCATTCCTCATTTTTGGAATTCGTTACATCCATGTACATTATGTTACATCCGTCATTATGCTAGACGAAAAATCCAGATTATTAGCCATTCAATCCCTTGTGTTATCGCGCATTGACTACTGCAGCCTAGTATGGGGAGACTTACCTCAATACCTCTCCCGACATCAAAATATCCCTACATATCACCTCATGATTTACGCCGATGTTGACGCATTTATAAAAAGTTCATTAATACCTGACACACACCTAATACTTGAAACGCACATTTCTTATACACATCATTATAGAACGCAAGGACAAAAGAACACATCAAAGATAACGCATAAATCGGACACTTCAACGCATAAAATAAAACACACACGACATATTATTCTCGACTTGCTCTCGGCAATTCATCGACATAGATAAACATATCAATTAGAGATCGAAAAATCGGCGAATTTGTTACAAGCAGAGACATCCTTTCAGCTTTCAATCCACCTAACAATTAAAATCGCAAATGGAGGTAATTTTCCAACCTCAAGTTTTCTTCCTCATAATTATCATTTCATCCTGTGATTCAGAGTACACGTATTTCTTGCAACAAAAACTTGCTGTTGCTCCTCCTGCGAGCCTAGGTACAGCTTGTTGTTGTTGTTCCTGTGACGTGCTACTCCTCGGTTTGCTACTGATCCTCGGCTTGCTACTGATCCTGGGCTTGCTACTGATCCTGGGCTTGCTACTGATCCTGGGCTTGCTACTGATCCTGGGCTTGCTACTGATCCTGGGCTTGCTACTGATCCTGGGCTTGCTACTGATCCTGGGCTTGCTACTGATCCTGGGGAGGGCCCCCTGCTGAGAATCGAAGTTACTGAAGCTTTTCCATTAAAAAAATTCATCCTTGGCGTCACGTGAACTCGTGGAAAATTCCGTAGATCCTCGTTGCATAAAATCGCGGACAAATTCTGTAGATTACTGCGTCAATACGCGTAGGACTCCCACGTTGGAGCTCATAAGCTCTTTCATTATAATTGTAGAAAATGAAGCACATTTATTTGCGAAGACCTTCAGGTTTTGTTCTCAGTCAGCTCGTCGACTAGCATGACATCAACCCCTTAGGTTCGCGTTAGAGTGCTAAGATCAACTTCCGTAAATACGCGTTTAATTGTCTAACATGGTTACTTGGTAATCGAGAGACAGCGCATTACATGGTTGCTCAACGTAAGAATCGTTCCTCGGTTTTCTTCAAAATCTGCCTTGAGTGAGGCGGACGTGAGCTACACGAAGAATTCCTACATACAAACATAAAATGGTTACTTTCCGGTATCCTCAACCAACTCTAGACAAAGCCGAAATTCGTTCGACGGTGTTACTAATCGGTAAAGTCACCTAAATATTTCGAAGAAAATAATACATCTCATTCCAGTAACTTACGACCAGCCCCATTTTTCAATCGTAGGCGTCGATTACCTTGGCACAAGACTATATGAACATTCTTACACATAAGGTACGAAAGAGCAGGAAAATCACCAGGCAGGTCGAATTCCCGCATCCGCACCAAAAAAAAACACATATACATTGGGTATTGTCAAGGCGTCCAACTTTACATTATACTCTGCCGCGAAGGCTTTTCTAACGATCAGACATTATGCCAACACCGACACACCAGAAAAAAAATTACACATACATTGGGTACTATCAGGTTATCGGACTTTGCGTTATACTCGGCCGCGAAGGCTTTTCTAGCGATCCGACATTCTAACAATACCGACATACAAGAGAAAAATTACACATGTATTGGGTACTATCAGCTCATCGGACTTTACGTTATACTCGGCCGCGAAGGCTTTTCTAGCGATCCGACATTCTAACAATACCGACATACAAAGAAATGCAAAAATAGACAAAATGTAGTGTTACCAACCCGTCAAACTTTACATCTTACTACGCCGAAAGGCTCTACAGACGATTTGACATTGTGATAACACTGACACAAAATGCAAAAATAGATACGAAACAAAATTTTATCCGATTCTCAGCCCCAGAGACAGTGCAGCACATTTAAATGATTCCACGTTGCCGCAAGATTATATAAACATTCACACAAATATTGTACACCAAATCGGGAGATTGTCCAAACAGGCTGAAATCCCTAACGCACTTAATGTACTCATGAATACACAGTGTGCCATCACTCTGTTAGACTTTACATCATACTTTTGCTGAGAACAGCCGTTCTGATGATCTAACATCCTGATAACACACACAAAATGAAAAAACATGATTATTAACCTAATTCTCAGACTTTGAGTTGTACAATTGTTATTCAATGATATCATTTTCTTCGTCGTCCATCAATTAAAACGCATTTACTTCAATGCTACTGATACCATTTAATACACATTCTTTCCATGTTCTCACAACATCCTACATTCTTGCGTTCCGTAATACCACACTAGAGTTTTAACCACATCAGCTTGAACGTACCGCCACAATTTCTTAATTGCTTGTGCTATCCATAAAGCAATAAAATTCCGGCAGAGGCTCTCTGCCGCACGGTGTACCTCTCTTACATACATTCTCAATGAAGATTTCACTTGTACATTCCAGTCGTAATTCATTTTCAATTTTTACGCTATAATCAATGCGTCTGTAGAAATTACACTCCATCTCGAAATATTGAGCATTTTCGTTGTAGAAAATGAACATATCCTAATGAAGTTGATAAATACATCATAATTATGCAAACCTACTCTCGCCATCAATTAACGATTTAATTTCAATTACTGACGAAACGGTCCACACAATTTGTTTAAAGTCACTGCTTAATCATGTTAACATTCAACATTCAAAGCATTGTCGTATGCTCCCGCTCCCTCAATCTCGCGCCCAAACCTCAGACGGTACGCTTGAGTCACTTTGTTGATCAGGCAAAGCTACCTCGTACGAACCTGTCCAAAATCCGCGCACGAACGGGAGAGAATGCTCAGACAAATATTAGGAATCCATTATAAAAATCCAAAAATATTCTGAAGAATTCTCAGAGATGTTCAGGGATAAATTTATATGTAAACACCAGGCAAATTACCTTTATACGACAAGTAAATTTTCCTGTTTAGGGAGACAATAATCCCAGGCGTACGCAGGAAATATTCATCTCTCACACAAGGCAATACTTTACTTTGCGATAAAATACGAAGTTGAATCCGACTCGAGAAATTGCGTAGTATTTCTGCAAAATCTACACAACTCTATCTCTTTCGTTGTAGTAGAATTCGGTGTCAGTAAGACACAATTTGCACCTCTCACATGAGTATAATTTGAAAGTTCCCTTACACAACCAACGACTTGAAGAAAAATACACAATTTTTCATTAACGCACACTTCAAATAGAAAAAATTATTCATTGGTGGCATGAAACTGAATAGGCAAAATGTGTCTGCACCCCACGTGTTCCTTTCCTAAAACTACGTATACTTAATTATTAATAGAGTTTCAACCCACCCATGGAGCTGAGATTGAAGCACACTAAATTCATTCGCCAAACACTCGACAAAAAAAATTATATTTTCCAAGGACTTTATATGAATAGTGGTATGACGCTCTAAGGTTTCATGTCCACGGAATTTGAGAAGAATAACAAAACAAATTACTTTGAAACAATCGAATTCAGCAACAGCTCAAAAAAAAACAATATTCACTTCTCACTCTTGAACACTGCAGTCTTGCATGAAATTGTTATAAATGCTGAAATTCAACAAATGATTTTTACTTTACTGGTCACGTGTGTGGCGATATTTTATCTCTAAGTAACTAAATTTATCCAAGAATTGGCTGCGTGGCCTTTTCAGAAGATGCAACACACTCTCATAGAGGAACCGAGTACACTTCATTAAAATTTATTATTCTAGGCACCGTCACTGACTAAGCTTCCATCAGACACCGGCATGAAAAATTTAATTTACTTTGCATTTGACAGCAGGCACAAAATTCATTTTTCAAATTATCCCATGATTATTTGGCAGAAGACTTCAACCATTCTACTTTAAATACTCTCTCCTCAACGGGTAAAAAAATGCAAAATTTATTCAAATTTTCAAGTGATGTAAGTCGGTTTCAACTTTAAAAATATAGGAATACATCCGGCCCATCGTTCTACACATAAAACCAATGAGCATTAACAGGTGAAAAATCCTGGAATCATTCAATAAGGAAACAGCATACTGAAAATTTATGAAATATATATTCAAGATAAAGCGCTGCACGAATACTCGCTTAGCAAATGCATCGGATTCCATTAGTTCAATTCGTGCTAATTATATTCTCATCATACTGGCATTCAACTGTTATTCTCCGACTGCAGAATAAAATGAAATGAATTGCAAGTGCAGCATAGTTGAAAATTATCACTTACTTTAAAACACTACATTTAATTTTTTATCCTAAGCACCGTCACTTAATTCATTCAACAATTTGCAACAAAAAAAAATTTTTACCGCACATTTGATGGCAGGGAAATTTATTCTCAAAAACTTCGTCACCATATCTCAGAAAAATTTTGTTTTTATCATCACAATTAAATACTCGGATTTTAATGAATGAAACTGTGGATCATATCGCCAAAGCTGGTTTGAAAGGAATTGTCTGACTCTGAGTTACACAAAACCTCAAGCATTTTCACCACATAATTTGAACTGGTCACAATATGAAATTTGACTTGTACAGTCACTAGCTATCCCTGCCCACTAAGAAAAATTAAAATTCATTTCAATGGTTCAACTGATATAGGGCGGTGACTGCTGAAATTTAACGTTTAAAAATAGGGATCCATTGCTCTCAACATGTCAGTCAGTGAATTGTAATGGATCGATACATCCTGGAAACATTCAATTCAAATTCAGCATATGTTACTTATCATAAATTAAATGCTCAAACGCCTCGAATCCAATATTAATCATGTTGCTACCCTATTAAAAATTAAGGGAGTAGCATGGTTGATTAAGGGAGACAGCGGTGAATTAAAGGAGTATTAAGCGAACCGAGGCCTCTTCCCTTCTGACACTTCCAGGGCGCGACTCATAAGCGCGATGCGAGCAAGTTCTCCCATGGTTCTACCACAGGCCACCTGTTCAGGTGGCCTCTAGGCGAAATGTCTGCCACCTTTCTCGAGAGAAATGACGGTTACCGTCTTTCGCGTCAGTTTTGAAGTTAGTGTTGTGCGTGACACATGTCTGGATCGTGTCTCTATGGTTTAAAACGTTTCAAGTAGTGTTAGAGTGTATATCAGTGCGAGTGTGTATTACGTGAGGGTGTATAGTACGTGAGGGTGTCAGAAGAAACAAGAGATGGAAGAGACGTAGAATGCTGGTCTGTAGAGGCATTATTTCAAGAGCATGAACGGAGCAAGGACCCCACTGCTAGCACCCCACCACTTCGGTCAATTGATATTTGTGACGATTCATCGTTGTGGTGGGGCTGGTAGCGAAGGCAAAACCTCAATGTGAGCAATGTAAAAACAACAAAATGTGGAAACCAAACCTGAATTTTCCCTCGTCAGTCTTCAGCAACCTTTGAATTGAAGGACGTTCTTGAAGGTGATCGACGATGTGTTCAGATACATATTTGTGTGTGTGTAGGGGGGGGAGGGGGCGGCGGGGTTGTGTGTGGGTGTGGGAGTAGGTGTGTGGGAGGGGGGTGTGGGGAGGGTTTGTGTATGGGGATAGGTGGGGGAGTGTGTGTATTTGAATAGCCGGTGTAATTAAGCTCGGGCAAGGGAAAGATATTTTATTTTCCTTTCTAATTTTTTTGTTATATATATAGCTACGAGTATATTCTTTAAACGACCCTAGGGTATTGTTGCTATATTCTTTTCAAAGTACATTTATATTGTTCCCTGCAGGCTTTCGCCTCCAAGGCTGCGTACAGCTGATTTCCCATTATTGCACAGTCAACCGTTGACGCTTCTCAACCGAATATAGCCAGTTGCCCATTAATTACCTTAGTTATTGCGTTGCGAAAACTTCAAGCATAAGTTATACGTCACAAACATGTCCTATTAATGTCAGCTTAATAATGAACACGCACCCTTGAAATTTTCTGCACATTAGTAGGAATGTATTTAATTTACATACTCTGGTACATTTTTATTGTGCTATCAACCGTGTTTGCTTATGATGAATTGATTAATCGCGCAAGAACTAAGGTAATTCAAGGGCAAACTGGTTATAATCGGTTTGAGCAGTGTGACGGTTTGAAAGTGTGACTAATGGGAAATCAGCTGTGCGCAGCCGTTTTTTTAAATTGAATTAAGAGGTGGCCATCCTGGGCCTCTCATGATTCTCCGATGGTGAATAGGAGAAACTGGTCGCGCCTTGGGAGCGCGACGGTAGTGCTCCATGCTGAGCCATGCGTGGCCACCGGTTGGGACAGAGGTGCAGGGGCGCCTATAAAGTGGACACTTCGAAGTTGCCTCATAGGAGACGCATGGATGAAACAACCATGCATATTTGGGAGCGCTCCCAAGAATCACCGATGCCACTCCTATAATTTTTAATAGGGTAAAGCTGATTGGAGAAGCTTGACACAAACGAGGCCAAAAAAAAAATTTGCAAATTATTTATAAGTGAGGTATCCTTTAAAAATAACAATTCCAACTAGATTAATTACTAAAATGTCTCAAAGCCCGAAAAATGTAAACTTGTCTCGAAGATTCACTTGTGCTAAGGCGGTGTTTGCTGAAGTTAATGCGTCATTTTCCACAGCCAATGCTTCACACCTAAATTCAGTTACATCTAATAATGGTACAGATCATAGAAAGATTCTACCAAAAATTCAGCACTCAAGAAAAATTTCATCGAACACATTATCAAGAAGATAGAGTAAGTTGAACTTTGATGCAATATTCCTTCAGACAATATTAACTCAATAAACTTAGCGGCACGAAAAACAATGAGCAAAGATTCCAGAAGGTATAAATTTCTCGCAGCATTTCGAAAATTAATGGCCATGGATCACACACAGTCACGTACACTTCAAATAAGGCGCTCAGAAAATGGTTCGACTGCAGCTGCCAGAATCTCAAATTTTATTACTCCGTCCTCCAACTGCGCGACCGGCGTTAGGCGTCGGTACAGCACGCCCACGGCACCGCTCTCTACGTTAGAATTTTTACTCCAAATTGGAATGCCCACGAAATGACACGGATGAATTGTATTTGCAGAAAATTCTGCTTAATTATCGAGCGACTATTTGACTGAATTAAAAAAAAGGAACAGATATTTTTAGACAACTGAAAATAATAAAAAAAAATTCCAAGCTGATATACAGACAGTACGCTTGCCTAGGACAATTGATATTTTCCCTGTCGCGATACGTGAAAAGGGTTACTAATCACGCACGCAGGGGGAGTCTCAACCCCCAAACATGTTAAAGTATTATCCTTTATGCTTGCGTACACCTGCATACCAGACATGGAGATTAAAAGAGTTATTAAGATTTACATGAATTTATTTGGAAACACGTGGATTTGAATAGGACACACAAAATATTTCAATGCAATGATTAAAGCACAGGGAAATGTTATAGCAACAAGCGCATGAATTTAACGACATGGCAATCCCACACGACACAATGCGGAAACCACACCTTGGCTGTCTAGGCCGATGACTGCCATAAATCGTGCTTTGTGCACGCTTCGTGGCGGCCCGACTGGCCAACCTGAGCACTAAATGAACGCACTAACATGAGCTACGTAATGAGCCACACAAAGAACGGGACATCTACTCTCCTTATTACAATGAACGCTAGCACAACAATTTTCGGGTTACGACAAAAAAACCTTCCGCACTGTGCAAAAATCAGGAAACATAGTCGGGGAATGGGCTAGCATGAACACGAAACATTTGGAATAATGCAACATAAAACATCAAAGAACTTTGCTTACCACAAGTTGTTCAAAATTTAATAAACGCTTCGGGTTACGTACCCTCTAACTCTTGCTTTGTGACCGAAACACATCCTCCTTGCCAAGAGCACACCACCACAGTAGGAAACACAAATCCATATTTATACATTGCGCGCCGCTTTGAATGCCGCGTTCCGTGAACTACTTTGCACTCTAATTTAACTGTGGATCACTCTTTCCAAACTTCTCAATAATACACATTTAACTCTTCGGCGGTGATTTTCCGGCACCACCCTACATTTCTTTCCGTCAATTTTGAAGATTAACCGCCATCAGGCTCACTTGTCGCGGCTGCTCCATCGTAGTCGTATGCCGGCGCTCAAGATCTCAGATGCTCCGAGTACCCGGCGCTCGCCCGTGCAGGACTCGCGACTCGTGTTTTCGTTGCAGACTCCGACGTTGTTGCGTATCAAGCGGAATTTGATGTCGGTGGTACTTCCGTGTCTCCTGATTACGTGCTCCATCGCAGTCGTAGACCGGCGCCTAAGATCTCAGATGCTCCGAGTACCAGGCGCTCGACCGTGCAGTACTCACGACTTGTGTTATCGTTGCAGACTCCGACGTTGTTGCGTATCAAGCGGAATTTGATGTCGGTGGTACTTCCGTGTCTGCTGGGTCCGTTGCTAACTTTTGGAGATTCGAAGGAGCACTGTATAGGGGCACTTCGCGATGCTTTTCTCGAGTAGCAGATCCAAGGGGATCTCGGCGGAGCCGGATCCCCGAAAAACGTGCACCAAAAAGACCTTCTCTCGTCGTGTAACCAAGTTAGAATCCTCCCTAATGTACTTGTTCGCCGCTTATATACTCTCGCTTGTTTTCTTTTCCAGACTCTTCTCGAACCTTCCCAGCTACAGAGAGAGCCACTGTATTCTAATTCGTTGAACGCTTGCCGGTTGTGAAGTTTCTATCTCTGATTGGATCGCGCTCGACACCTCAAACACGCGATTCCTTAGAGGGCACACCATTGGTGTAGCAGGTGCCGCTCTCTGCTAAGCCTTACTCCTTCTTCTTTCGAATCTGCCCTCGCGCTACCCGCTCAGCCACTAACGCCTACGTCTGTGTGTGTGTTCGTGAGTGTGTCGATGTGCGTGTATGTGTGTGACTGCGTGTGTTTCGTATCTGCCCCTCGCCTGTGCTGGCTGCGCAGCACCGGCGCTTGTTTTAACTGGCTGAAATTCCAATACCTAATAAAACACACGTGTATTTCCCCAACGTTAAGTATTTCCCCGAGTAAAGTATTTCCAAAATTTGTTTCCGAAAGTATTTCCCAACAATTGCCTCGATGCATAGAAATGCATTTGTGTTTGCTTACGAGTTTGGCGTAAGTATGTGCGTGGGTATATGGTTGCATGTGTATGTGTATATATTTACATGTATACGTGCACATATATGTGTACTAAACTGACAACTAGCATTTTACTAGAGATAATGGTTTTTTTTCTGTGCACTCTCAACTAACCTAACCTAACCTAACCTAACTCGTCATATCTTTAGTATTGTAAAGCATTCATGTAAAAACTATACATTTGTTGTGCGATCATCCATTTATATTTAAATAAAATGCTTGTTAACTAATGACCGTTATGTTAAAATTGTTGAATCAGTAATACAAAACTTATAATCTTCTTGGTCCTCATGCTTATATGTATATATGTATATATGTATTTGTGTGTGTGTGTATGTGTGTGTGTGTATGGATATGCACACACATGCGTACGTATATTTACATATGTGTGCATATGGATATATATTTATATATTTTTTTTTTTCATGCTTCCTTAAAACGACACTTGTGAACATTGACCGAAGCAAGCGATTTCATATATTATTTCCTGGCGTCAAGAATTGCGAAGTTTTATGTCATGTACATGTAAACTGTCAAAAGTGTTTTCACCTCACAATGAAAATGCATCGTCCATGAAATTGTGTTATCTCTTATAATTATCATTACATGTATTATCAAATGTAGATTAAGCTAGATTAGGAGTTCATTGCCCTCAATCATTTCTTTTCGACTAGTGACACGAGTTTTTCAATACTCGTGTGTGTGTGTATCATCTAAGTATATTAATTTTAAGATATTTAAAAACCAATGATTGTAATATGGTACAATCTCTATTGGAAATAAACTGTTTTTCTTTTTCTTTTTTCTTTTCTTACTCTTCGGTACATCGATAACAATAACTTTTAGTTCAGTTAGAGCTAAACTTCAAAGTTTGTTCATGTTTTCTTGCGAGCAACTACTTTGCTGGCAACACTGCGGTCACACGCGCATTTTGATCAGATTGGAAAATAACACGGTTATCCAGATCGTTTATCCAATTTTACTTAGCCGATCTGTTTCGTACCTACGGACTATTTTTGAAAACATTGACTTTAAATCAGTGTACAGTATAGTTTCTCTGTAGTTCCTGGTAAACAATTCCATGTCATCGTTTTCTAAGTTTTCAAATGAAGAAAAAACATATTTGTATATTCAGTGTTTAGTTTTTCAAATCGACCTATTCATGTTGAGCCGCAATGCCGTAACAAACGGTTTAAGTTTCATCTTTAATATTTACTGCAGCCGAAAGGCTAGGAAACTTTGGAACTTAGATGCGCTGGTTAGGTAAGCCTGCGATGCGTCATCATGTGTACTAGTTATTTCTCAGTAATGGCTCCGGCGTCCGGTATTGGGTCGGCAGTTGTTCAGTATTGGCCCCACATGCCAAAAGTCAGCAGCGTTTACCATAGCTACTTATCCAATCCTGGATGGAAAGCCAATACTCGGTAATTTCCTACACAATACTGGGCGCAGTAGCCAATACTCGGTAATTTATTTTCCAATACTGGACGCAGGAGCTAATACTCGGTAATTTCTTTTCCAATACTGGACGCAGGAGCTAATACTCGGTAATTTCTTTTCCAATACTGGACGCAGGAGCTAATACTCGGTAATTTCCTACACAATACTGGGCGCAGTAGCCAATACTCGGTAATTTCTTTTCCAATACTGGACGCAGGAGCTAATACTCGGTAATTTCTTTTCCAATACTGGACGCAGGAGCTAATCCTCGGTAATTTCTTTTCCAATACTGGACGCAGGAGCTAATACTCGGTAATTTCTTTTCCAATACTGGACGCAGGAGCCAATACTCAGAATGTAACTGCTCAGATGTACGTACGGTGGGCATTATGTTACTACCTCACTCCTATTATCAAAAGACTTTCGGCAGCAAAATCTTCATTTGTGATGTACACTGACCATAAACTTTATTGGTGAAGGTGAATAACGAGCGAGTTATATAAACATTGTGTGGATATACAAATTACATTTGTTTTAATTTAGATGTTAATACAGAAATGAAATGGAATAGCACGCTATAAACTGGGCACCATGCTATGTATCAGCTACAAGCATACAGCAGTGAAATGGACGACTTATATGAAATGATTCAACCTAGTTATATATCTGTTCAATTTTGGGGGCTGATTGAAGACATGACAGTTGCCAAATCACATTATATCCTTCTCATTATTTGTTACTGCTTTGAAAATATTGCGAATTGGAATTTTGATTAGCTTCAAAAATGTCATAGTCACCCCAAACCATATTCACAAATTTAATTTTTTTATATATGTTATGCACATATGAATTGTTCAAGAGAGTAATTAATTCGATAAATAATTTATTTACTTTCAAATTTTTTATGTGGAAAACCATTTTATTTTGTTGGAGTTCGAGAAAAAGAAATGAAACATTTTTCGAATATGCGAAGAAAGGCAGTTTTGAATATTTCACTTTATTCATACTAAAATTCGCCTAACACAAAAAGCCGCAACAATTGGTTGTATATTTTTGCAGCCCACGGGCTACCAATAATCAGATGCGGAATACATTCGGGCAGCAGAGCCCTGAATGTGATCATGTGATACTGGTGTAGTTCTGAGTATTGGATCCTGCTTCTGGTATTGGATACTTAATGAGTATTGGCTCCCGTGTCCTGTATTGGATAATATTCTTATTTACTACTAAAGGTGAAATATCGACCTGATATTGGATATGAGTTCAGCCAATATTGGCCACAGATTAATGTAGTATTGAATGCTGTCCATGGATTGAATTGGGTGCTGATATTATTGATGGATTTGTGAATGGTTTTGTGATTGGATCTATTATTGGATTTGTGACTGGAACAATAAAATAAATAGAGCTGCTCAGACATTATATAGTCGACGTCAGGTAAGTATTCTGGTATGGAAACATGTGAAGAATTCACTAAATATTCTGATGAATTATTTAATTCCTAGTAATAAAGTGTATTTATCATAAGATAAATAATACTATTGGTGGTAATTATGTTAAAACAATATTATGTATGAATAATAATTTCATTACTAAGCCCATCGCCCAATACACAATCAATCTGCGGCCAATATTGTCTGAACTTATTTCCGATATCAGACCGATATTTATTCTCAAATAAAGAATAAGAATATCATCCAATACTGGACACGAGAGCCAATACTCAGTAAGTGTATCCAATACTGGACACGAGAGCCAATACTCAGTAAGTGTATCCAATACTGGACACGAGAGCCAATACTCGGTAAGTGTATCCAATACTGGAAACGGGAGCCAATACTCAGTAAGTGTACCCAATACTGGACACGGGAGCCAATACTTAGAATTTAACTATTCCAACAAGCACACTTCGCACGCATACTCTCACAGTAGATAGCTAAAGAATATGGATAGTCATTTTCCATGAACTTAAATGTAGGCATAAATTTTCGAGCCTTTTATAACCTACACGTGAACAAATGATAGTAGTTAAATCTTCGACTTTAATTGTTTAAGAATATGGAATGTCATTTTCCATAAATTCCACAACTAGAAAACCACGCCCGAACTTTCCCATCATCAGTATTGGCAGAAAAATACAGACATTGAGGGGACAATATCGGAGAGAAGCTCCTGCTGTGAAGAAATCTGCGACATCATGCATTGGGACTGAGGGAATTTATGCACCCAACATTTGGGGTCGTGACATACTGACGCGGATGGTAAAGACGACCTCACTTCAGTCCCCGCCACTCGCTCAATCTCGCACCGGCCGCCGTCGTCTCACAGACACCTACATTGCGATGTTCTCACATCAGGACTGTTCACCGCGCTGAGCGGCGGACCAAAAATAGCTTATTCGTGATACTAAGCTTTCCTGTGAGTTGTTGAAGAAATTTCGATGTTCCCTCTCAAGTTTACTGAATACTTGAACTGACTAAAAAATATGAGCAATAACTAAACTAAAGTTGATAAAAAAGTCGTTATTCCCAAGAGTTGTGAATAAATGTAAGTAATTTCAAAACGAAGAAAGCACCACGTAGTGAAATCAAATTCAATAAAGATTTCACGACCACTAAATTCAAAACAAATCTGTTCAATAAAAAGCTTCCCCGACCAGCTCTATCTCCAGTTACCAGTCTGCAAAGTTGAAGATAAAGAACAAGATCAGTCTATGTTATAAAATAGAAGGGCACAATAACACCTACAAGTTAATCAGCTACGGATTAGAGTTATTGGCGCAATTGAGTTCATGATTTTTTCGGTCCCTGACAATTGTTGCTGACCATTTAGTGTTGCATACCGACCACAGGGCGGACTGGTGACGCGTTTGTGGCTGTAATATAGTGCATGGTGTGGATAGTGAAGTGAATATCACGGTATGAGACAAATACTCAATATCATGACTGCTAATATTATATGAGAGTTATTATGTTCAACATTATTGCCAAATGAACTTGAGATAAGTGCCCAATATCATCACCGTCACCAGTCAACACCACACGACAGCCACCACACCCAACACCACCACCACAACACACCACAACGTCCAATATCATCACCGTCACCAGTCAACACCACACGACAGCCACCACACCCAACACCACCACCACAACACACCACAACGTCCAATACCATCACCGTCACCAGTCAACACCACACGACAGTCACCACACCCAACACCACCACCACAACACACCACAACGTCCAATATCATCACCGTCACCAGTCAACACCACACGACAGCCACCACACCCAACACCACCACCACAACACACCACAACGTCCAATATCATCACCGTCACCAGTCAACACCACACGACAGCCACCACACCCAACACCACCACCACAACACACCACAACGCCCAATATCATCACCGTCACCAGTCAACACCACACGACAGTCACCACACCCAACACCACCACCACAACACACCACAACACCACACGACAGTCACCACACCCAACACCAACACCACCACCACAACACACCACAACACCACACGACAGTCACCACACCCAACACCACCACCACAACACACCACAACGCCCAATATCATCACCGTCACCAGTCAACACCACACGACAGTCACCACACCCAACACCACCACCACAACACACCACAACACCACACGACAGTCACCACACCCAACACCAACACCACCACCACAACACACCACAACACCACACGACAGTCACCACACCCAACACCACCACCACAACACACCACAACGTCCAATATCATCACCGTCACCAGTCAACATCACACGACAGTCACCACACCCAACACCACCACCACAACACACCACAACGCCCAATATCATCACCGTCACCAGTCAACACCACACGACAGTCACCACACCCAACACCAACACCACCACCACAACAAACCACAACACCACACGACAGTCACCACACCCAACACCACCACCACAACACACCACAACGTCCAATATCATCACCGTCACCAGTCAACATCACACGACAGTCACCACACCCAACACCACCACCACAACACACCACAACGCCCAATATCATCACCGTCACCAGTCAACACCACACGACAGTCACCACACCCAGCACCAACACCACCACCACAACACACCACAACGCCCAATATCATCACCGTCACCAGTCAACACCACACGACAGTCACCACACCCAGCACCAACACCACCACCACAACACACCACAACACCACACTCTCGCACCGACGCTGTACACGGCCGAGCTGTCGTGGTCTTCTTTTCATTTCAATGAGGAATTCTATAACAAATCCAAATATTGAATTCAGTAATAATGATAATTAAATAATGTAACCAATAACATTTATTAAGATATAAATGAAGTACTAATAAATAAATAACACTAAGACATAAAGAATAAATCCAACAACGCGAATATAAGTAATGAATCTAATCCACTAATTTTGTTATTTTTTCAAGGCTGTGTACATTTGTGTAATTTTTAACTACTTAATATTTTCCATATCTCCACCCTCAAAAAAACTGGAATGCAAAAATTATGTATAAATATTTTTTACCATGTACAGTATTGAATTTAAATTTCAAATTATTTTATATATTACTTATAATATTACTTATAATATTACTTGAAGTATTACTTATGATATTACTCTGAACTGCAGAACAACCCGTAGGACGCAAACAACAGCTGCGTCTGAGGGTCAATACAACCTACGTGTATTTAGGAGTCGGGAAATTAAAGTCTATTTTTTTGGGTGTTTTGGTCCGGACACGTGGTGTTGTGGCTTATGTATTGTGTAAATACTGGTGCTGTAAATACTGGTGCTGTAAATATTGGTGCTGTAAATACTGGTGCTGTAAATACTGGTGCTGTAAATACTGGTGCTGTGAATACTGGTGCTGTAAATACTGGTGCTGTAAATACTGGTGCTGTAAATACTGGTGCTGCAAATACTGGTGCTGTAAATACTGGTGCTGTAAATACTGGTGCTGCAAATACTGGTGCTGTAAATACTGGTGCTGTAAATACTGGTGCTGTAAATATTGGTGCTGCAAATACTGGTGCTGTAAATACTGGTGCTGTAAATACTGGTGCTGTAACTTTTTTTTAAGTTGTTAGGGTAAGTTTTGTGAATGCATTAAATTCGGCGAAGGTGAAATCGAAGAAACCAACTCATGTAAGTTTCTGGGCATCATAGTAGATAAACATCTGACCTTCAAAGAGCACATCAGTCATATCAGTTCTAAATTATCAAAATCCATCAGATCCTGAAAAAAATTAAAAATTTTCTGCCTGAAACAGCTTTACAAATGCTCTACCGAACGCTCATTTTTCCATACTTGCAATACGGAATAGAAGCATGGCACGGAACTGATAAAAATAAATCCAACAAAATTTTTACTCTGCAGAAAAGGGCTGTCAGAGCGGTAAAGAACCTAGAATATAATGCTCACACAAATGATTCTTTCAAAAATTTACAAATACTTAAACTTTCGGATCTCTACAAAATCTCCATCTGTAATTTCATTTAAAAAACATTAAGAAATGATGGCGACAATAGCCTAAGACAATTATTGACTGCGCAAACTGGTCATCACGACCATTTAACCCGAAATAAAAGTAAATTCATGCTTCCTTATTATTCAAAGGCCAGGTCGCAACACAGAATTCTCTTCGTTGGAACCAAAACTTGGAACTCAATACCTGCGGAGATCCGTAAAGGTAATTCGTACAAAGTATTCAAAAGACATCTTGAGTCTCACTTCCTATCAGAAAACTAGTCGTGTAAGATCACCATGTCAAATCTTGCCTCCTACATGTAACTAATGATAATGTCATAATGTAACTTGCCTTGGGTACCATAACCAATATTCTGTCTGCTCTTGAATCGTTTTATCGAACATATAGCCGATATTGACCTGTTAAATATAGCCGATTTGACCTGTATTGTTAAATACAGCATAAAATATCGAGTTAATTATCTCAATGATCAGTCTAATGCGAAACTAGGTTAAGTGAACTAGGTTAAACATTATTGTACACCTTAGAATAACGTGGTGGATAGGATGCCCTAGAAGTTGCTGAACTTGTTCGGGCCCACAGGTAGCTACACTCAAATTTGACCATTGTACTAGACTTAAGAAACATTCTACCGCTGTATCACCTGTGGTAAATAAATTTTTTAAAATATTTATCCAAGTCTGGATATAGGAACCAATACTCAGTAAATTATCCCATACCGGAAGTAGATCCCACACTCAGAATTACTCTAGTACCACATGATCACATTCCGGGCTCTGCATTACGATGTAACTCACCTCTGAACATTCTAAAGCTAAGTTGTCTAGTGAAGCGGTGCCGCTATTTTACGGCCGTAATGTGGCGTGATGCGGCGACCGTTACGGCCGTAATGTGGCGTGATGCTGCGACCGTTACGGCCGTAATGTGGCGTGATGCGGCGACCGTTACGGCCGTAATGTGGCGTGATGCCACGACCGTTACGGCCGTAATGTGGCGTGATACCGCGACCGTTACGGCCGTAATGTGGCGTGGTGCCGCGACCGTTACGGCCGTAATGTGGTGTGATGCTGCGACTGTTACGGCCGTAATGTGGCGTGATGCTGCGACCGTTACGGCCGTATTGTGGCGTGATGCCGCGACCGTTACGGCCGTACTGGGCGTGATGCTGCGACCGTTACGGCCGTAATGTGGCGTGATGCGGCGACCGTTACGGCCGTAATGTGGCGTGATGCGGCGACCGCTACGGCCGTAATGTGGCATGATGCAGCGACCGTAATGTAACGGCCGTACATGAGTGTAAAGTTGGGAGTTGTGTTGATGCATTGCGGTGAGCATGTGACTTCTCACGCTGTCAGAAGGGACGATCTAGACAGAACATTGTTAATATACCTGGACGATGAAGAGTCATCGAAAGGCGATGGTTCGGAGGAAAGTGAGATGTTTACAAGTCGATCTACAGAGGGTGCTTTTACAAATAATGTTGTGCCACATGTGATAGTTGGTGATGATGGGTTTGCTCCGCACGCAAATCTGAAGAAACCTCACCCAAGACAGTAATCTACACGGTACATCGAAAGCCGTCCATAGCTATCGACCATCTCGAGCTCCAGGACAACTGAAAATACTTCTGGAATTTTGTGCCGTTATTTCCGAATTTGCTTCCAGCCCATTGCCGCTGTCTCAGACACTGCAGACAATCTGATTATGTGTGCCTGTATATTGTATAACATTGTAAAGGAAGCACAAGTACTTGCCTCAGGTCAGAGACACCTTGATGATGCACTTCCAGTACCCACTTGATATATAGTTCCTCTAGCAGGCCACAATGTTCTTTCTGGAATGCATAGCTTTCGAGAAATGTTCAAGTATTACTTTAACGGACCAGGTATTATTGAATGACTACGTCATTATGCAGCACAACATCAATATACACAGGCATGTAGCCATATGTCCTATGCCATTACTTTAGATGACGGTATGAGACGCCACACAGACGCCTCACTATCGCACCACATCATGTGGGGGGGCAGGGCTGCGGGTCAATCGTGGCTATATCATTTTGTCGAACTTGATCTCTGCTTTTTTGGTATTTTTTTGATGGAACCTTTATATGCAAATTCTTTTGTGGGTGCAAATTTTTTATTAGAGGTACCTGTTTATTAAAACCAAGTGTAAATATCATGAGTTCCTACACATATTGTACATATATCACTTTCCATGTGTATAATAAAATATAAGAAATATGTTTCATATTATTCGCCTACAATTCGCATGACCCTACCTGATCTTATAAAAAGTAGTCCCGATATTATTCCAAAGATTTTGTTTTGGTTGAGGTTTTGTGCAGTCTTCACTCTCTACATTATACAGAGCTTCTTTATTTCTAACAAAACCAACTAACATTTCATCTTCTTCTCCTTATTGCTTATTTGTGATTTCTTTATACTTTATGAAATCTTTAATGCATTTGATTTCAATACGTAGAGCTTTCTTCGTTTGGAAATTTTAGTACATTTTCATACAACTCATTGATATATCACTTCAATATTTTTTGTTTAGTTAGGGCTGAATTCCAACATGCTGGTCAAGTTTTCAGTAAACTTGAGACGAAACATGGAAGATTTGTTGTGGAACCTAAGAAATGCATTGGTATCTCTTTTAACCGATATTAATTTTGGACCGCCTGTAGCGGCATTAACTCTAAGGATATTCCTAGCAGCGCATGAAACTAATATCTCGCCCGCTGCGAGATCGGGTGAGTGGAGGGGACTGAAGTGAGGTCATCTTTACCATCCACGTCAGTACGTCACGACCCCAAATGTTGGGTGCATAAATTCCCTCAGTACCAATGCATGATGTCGCAGATTTCTTCACAACAGGAGCTTCTCTCCGATATTGTCCCCTCAATGTCTGTATTTTTCTGCCAATACTGATGATGGAAAAGTTCGGTCGTGGTTTCCTAGTTGTGGAATTTATGGAAAATGACATTCCATGTTCTTACGCCAAGTTAAAGATTCATCTACTACTATTTTTTTATATGTAAGTTACTTAAGAGATTATGGTTGCTAAAATTAAGGTATATTCACAAGACAAATATTGACAACATTGATAAACAGTAAATGTGGATGCACACCCAGAACACTCGGGATGCCTTCAAAACCACCTGCCAGAGTTCATAGCCCCATAGAAGTAATTAGACAACAACAAAATATCGAGGTTTGTTTCAGTTCAAATTCAGCACATTATTTAGCTATAGACTTAGAAGAAAATTACAAATAAATTCTCACAAATATTTAATTTCTTATGTCTTGACTCATTGAAGAAGATAAAAAGGCGCATTTTCTATTGAATATAAAGATCCATTGATGAAAGATTAAAAGGACCCGTTTTCTATTCAATAATGACTCACTGATAATAGATAAAAACGACCCATTCTCAATTAAATATAAAACCCATTAAATAAAAGATAACAAAAACTTCGCACCTGGGAGAACACACCCCAAGCAACACTGAAGGCTGACACTCCCAGGTGAAGTGTTGCGACTCCCTCGTCCCGATTACGTCATCCCTACACTCGGCGCAAACAAAACCAACAAATTACACTCTTTACATTTGAAGTTAGACTTACTCTGCAGATTCATCAAAGAAACGTTTACAATGAAATTTTGTTAATTCAATTTTATAAAAGATAAAGATTTTTCCAAAAAAATGAAAAAGAAATCCATTACTGGTTTGTAAAATCTAAAGCTGTTTACACATACATTAGAAATCATTTGAAATAATTATGTCATCTAGTAAATGTTGATTTTGCATCGGTGATATAAGCATGTTTGAAAATGAAACCAATGCACCAGAAATAATCTGTTTGAATTACGCTTTTCCACTTCTTTTGTGGATCTTTTCCAGACGCGCCCCGCCACTAATGCAACACATAAGTTCTCAACTTGTAACTTTCCAAATAATGCACAATCGACTCAAATTACTCCGAACGAAAGAATGTTCTTTTATCTAATTTGAATTGGATAGGTGCAACATGTTGAAAGTTACCAGTGGGTGAACTTGTGTGTTGCATTAGTGGCGGGGCGCATCTGAAAAAGATCCTCTTTCGTACATTATTACCAAAATAAAACATCAAAATGTCCGACAAAAATATCCTGCAAGAAAAGAGTATCTGTTTCGAAAACCAATACAAAAAACTATATCATTTTTACCAATGTTTCAAATGTTTGGCCTTTCATCAATGTCAAGAAACATCTACTCCTACATATAATAGGTGAGTACAACGCGTGAGTACAGCGCGCATTGCAGGGTACGTTTACATGGCTCCATTAACTAACTTACCGTTTAACAATCAACATGACACTATAAACGTCATATAATATTGATGCCTATAAACTTCAATCCACAGCAAAATTCAGAAAACCAAGTCGGTTCATTTTACATTCCCATTAAGCCTGAAGCTGCCTGGAACAACAAAAAAGGTTAGTTTTTTTCAGCTAAAAGTTAAGACTTGTCCCAACGACATGAATGTTGTCCGGCCAGCGCGCTTCTCTTGCTGAACACTGAGAGATATTCTTTCCACTCTGGAGATGTACTTTCCCTACATTTGAAATACCTTTCTCTACTGAAAAGATATCTTTCCCACAGCAAAGATGTCTTTCTCTTCTACAAAGATATCTTTCTCTTCTACAAAAATATCTTTCTCTACTGCAAAGATATCTTTCTCTACTACAAAGATATCTTTCTCTACTGCAAAGACACTTTCCCAACAGTGGAGATACCTTTCTGTGCAGCAAAGACCCAATTCACAACACAGGCACACCACTCTCCAGGTGTTCACCACCTTGACTGCACCACCAGACACACACTCACCACACACCAGCGTGTGTAAGTCACGCATTGCAGTCACAAACCCTGACTAGAATATTACGAATATCAAGCTTCTCTTTCTATGCTGGACAGCTCCAAAATTTCCATAGGTATTTCAATTGATTGTAATGGAAACAAACAATTTTTTGGAATTAAATATAGAACTGAATCATCTTCTACGAAACGGTATATCTCTCCTATAACTGCCCGTCGATATATATAATATACAAATCCCTCTCCTACAACTGCCAGTCGATATATATAATATACAAATCCCTCTCCTATAACTGCCCGTTGATATATATATATATAATATACAAATCCCTCTCCTATAACTGCCCGTCGATATATATAATATACAAATCCCTCTCCTATAACTGCACGTCGATATATATAATATACAAATCCCTCTCCTATAACTGCCCGTCGATATATATATAATATACAAATCCCTCTCCTATAACTGCCCGTCGATATATATAATATACAAATCCCTCTCCTATAACTGCCCGCTGATATATATATATATAATATACAAATCCCTCTCCTATAACTGCCCGTCGATATATATAATATACAAATCCCTCTCCTATAACTGCCCGTTGATATATATATATATAATATACAAATCCCTCTCCTATAACTGCCCGTCGATATATATAATATACAAATCCCTCTCCTATAACTGCCCGCTGATATATATAATATACAAATCCCTCTCCTATAACTGCCCGTCGATATATATAATATACAAATCCCTCTCCTATAACTGCCCGCTGATATATATAATATACAAATCCCTCTCCTATAACTGCCCGTCGATATATATAATATACAAATCCCTCTCCTATAACTGCCCGCTGATATATATAATATACAAATCCCTCTCCTATAACTGCCCGTCGATATATATAATATACAAATCCCTCTCCTATAACTGCCCGTCGATATATATAATATACAAATCCCTCTCCTATAACTGCCCGTCGATATATATAATATACAAATCCCTCTCCTATAACTGTCCGTCGATATATATAATATACAAATCCCTCTCCTATAACTGTGCACAAAAGCTGGCTGGAATAAAATATTCCATATATACGCCAGACGCAACAGAGTATCAATACACCCACACCGATGAGGTAGAGAAGTCACCATCACACACACACACCTGCGCGTGTACGGCACCTACACCACACACCTGCGCGTGTACGTCACCTACACCACACACCTGCGCGTGTACGGCACCTGCACCACACACCTGCGCGTGTACGGCACCTACACCACACACCTGCGCGTGTACGTCACCTACACCACACACCTGCGCGTGTACGGCACCTATAACGCTCACACTTCGCGGGCTTCATTAATTTCAACACTACCTACTGCTCTCGTGCACAGCTCTTGGGGGTGGACCTGTCATTTTACATCACTCGTGCTTGTTAGCCCGTAGGCTGTAAAAATAGGAAGACATCATGTAAAAACTTACGAAAAGGTTACGCTGGTTATGAAGTTTCGAGTGCCCATAAAGAACAGGGATGTAAATGTACGAATCAATTTAATTCAAATTTATTTTCTTCACCAGACTTGAAAATAGAATTAAAGAAACAATTTGATTGGAATAGTATATTTAACACGATAATGTTTACATTGTTTAAGAAAATAATCGATATATATATATATATATATATATATATATATATATATATATATATATACACAATGTAATACCTTTTTTTTATCATTGTGTATATATATATATACACATTGTGTATATATATATATATATATATACACAACATTTTCAATTTTGTTGCGGTGACATTACTATTTTTCGAATAAGTTCGATATACAAGTATTTTAAGGTTAGAATCCAACACAGTGATAAATAATTGGAAAGATATTATTTATTTCACAAATTCTTATGTCTTCGATTAGACTCCAATGTTTAACAGTTCTATAATTAGATAAAATCATTTCATGGAAGTCGTTCATATCACTGTAGTCTGCTTCTCGCTGTCTGCAAAGCTCGGTCTGCACCTCCTACAAGTAGAATAATACAAAATTTACCCCAACAACCGAACGAAAAGTTCGTTTTACATTATCTTTACAGCTTATATTGTATTTTACAGCTGTTTTACACAGGGATTTTGCCATATACCACAACTACCCCAACATTCATCACCAATACTACCACACACCATTGATAAAGTCACACACATCACCGTACATTCCACTAACTTGAATCAGTCCCCTTCTAATGCAACCTCAATGCAACCTAGTACACATAGAATATTATTAAATCATATATACTCGAAATAAAAATAGACGCTCTGCTTGAACGCTCAACGTTCAGCCAATAGTTGCTGTTGTTTTGGTTGTTCGATGGCTAACTTCATTTGTTATTTCAGGCTTCATTAAATGGTGTTGTTATTGTTGTATTTTGTTGCTGTTATTGTTGGTGGGCGTGTGCGCTTGTGGTGGGTATTGGTTGAAGGATTATTGGGTATAGGATGAATTGTATTGCATAAATCATGATTTGATGCTGAATATTGACTTAAATGATTGTTTAATCTCGATATATAAGGAGAGATAATTCGATATTCATACATAGAATTACCTGTGATGGGTTTTGATAAGTTCGATATCACAATAAATGCATAGTTACCTCAAATCATTAACACAAACTTTATGTAGCATGAGAACACACCGGAAAACACTTTTATATATACTTATGTTACCATTTAAGAAATTCAATTTCGCACAGATACCTATCAATACCCAGCACTCATCCAGAGCCGAGAAGGATAACAAAAGTAAATTGAAAGTGTTCTCCCCTACAAGTTCCCACGCAACAAAATGGCCACATCACTAACTTGTCGTTGCTAGAAATTAACGTGAGAGGAAAATATCACAACTCAACGTCAAAATATCCCTAAATCTTAAGTTGTTCATCACTGAATATCGAGTTGACGGGAATAACGAAAACCGCAAACCATGAACCAGCTTTAGATTATTATTTGTCCATTATCATTTATCCCATCCACATATAACTAAACGCCAGATGTCACCTCAAATTCATATTAACAAGGGAACTTATATTTTTTGTGCATAATTTGTGCCATGTTACCACAATGGGCATGTGAGTGAACACATCAAATTGGTTGGTGCGTGTGTCTGTGACGCTCACTAGGACGCTCAATGACCGTATCTGTGATACGAGTTTCACCAGTGCACAAGTACAAGAATATTTTGATGGCGGGTACTGTTGGGATGCATGGAAGGCTTTTCATATTACTTTCAACTCAGATTAACTCGTGGAGTGAGCCTAGATAATCGTTGTTGGCAATCTTTTTGTTCATAAATATTGCAGAGTAAGTCGTTATTGAGACGTCAATTGACAATATACTAAAATCACACGTCAATAAATGTTTTAAAGAATATGTTGTGCATGAAACTGTGTACATTTAAGAAAGTTTAACTGTTAATGAAGTTTTCCTTTGAAATGGATAAATTCGAGGATCAACACAAGTAAATTTGAACATTGTTTTCTATCAAATCACGTGCTACATGGAACTTCTATCAATTATTTGACGCTACTCTATACATACATGTTGTGATATTGAATCTATAAAAACCTAAAGTCAACATACTTTATCGATGAATATTATGTAGGTTGAAGATCCCTATGTATTGCGGTTACCATGAATAAAAATCATAAGTTAGTAATCAGCACCAAATTATTATTTATGCGATATTATTCATCCTCTCACCAATAATTCTTCTGCCAATACCCACTACAAGAACACACGCTCATCAAAAATAACAGTAACAAAATATACCAGCAATTACATTATTTTATTTTGCGGGCCTGAAATATAAAGTGAAGTTAGCCATCGAACAACCAAAACAACACCAACTATATTGGCTGAACTTTGAGCGTTCACGCAAAGCGTCTATTTTAATTTCGAGTATATACGATTTAATAATATTCTATGTGTACTAGGTTGCATTGAGGTTGCATTAGAAGGGGACTGATTCAAGTTAGTGGAATGTAGGGTGATGTTTGTGACTTTATCAATGGTGTGTGGTAGTATTGGTGATAAATGTTGAGGTAGGTGTGGTATATGGCAAAATCCCTTTGTAAAACGGCTGTAAAATTTATGTAAAAAGAACTTTTCGTTAAGTTGTTAGGGTAAATTTTGTATTATTCTACTTGTAAAAGATGCAGACCGAGCCTTGCAGACAGCGAGAAGCAGACTACAGTGAAATGAAGTACTTATATGAAATGAGATAATCTAATTATAGATCAGACCAATATTGGAGGCTAATTGAACACATAAGAATTGTAGAATCGAATAATATCCTCGAAAATTTTAATTACTGTGTTTAAAATACCCTCAAAATACCTCTGACAGGAAAATAAACCTGAGTTTCGATCATATTACAAAAATAGTTTTGTCATCCCAGTGAAGTTTATGAAATTATTCTAATATCATATTGACTATTAGATAAAAAAAAGGTATTACATCAGTGATTGTTTTATTTTTCATTGAAATTCGTTATTTTTAATTTGTTTATAGGTTTACTGCCTTGAGAAATTGGAATGGCAATATATTTACAAATAAGTATTTCAAAATTTAGAACACACTCAAAGCTTACGGTAAGGAAGTAGGAAAATCTAAAAAAAATTTATCTCTAAAAATTTTACGCGGCCGCCGGGCCAACGTTAACCGAGATAGGGTACAAGGTCTCTACTTTGCCTGCGATGTGTGCGTGGGAGGATAGTTTAATTCTGAGTATTGGCTCCTGGGTCCAGTACTGGTAATTTTTTTTATTTACTATTTCATATGAAAACATCTACATGAAATTAGAAATAAGTTCAGCTACTATTGGCTACAGATTCATCAAATATTAGGTGCTGGGTTTGAAACTGTAATTTTTCACAATTAATAATATTCAGTAAAAATCTACATGATATTTATATCATTAATTCAATATATCCGCAGGAAATGAACGATTTATCAGAATATTTAAAGAATTCTTCACATATTTTCATAACAGAACACCTACCAGACGTCGACTATATAATGTCTGAGCAGCTCTATTTATTTTGTTGTTCCAATCACAAATTCATCAATAATATCAGCACCCAATTCAACTCATGGACAGCATCCAATACCATATTAATCTGTGGTCAATTTTGGCTGACTTAATATCCAATATCAGATCGACATTATATATCAAATAGTAAAGAGGAGAATATTATCCAATTTCTGGACACGGGAGCCAATACTCAGAATTAAACTATTCTCACATACACACTTCGCAGCCATACTCCTGAGTGTTGCTGTTGTAATCTATGTTACTGTTAGCCCGTGGGCTGCAAAATTTTTACATTTCTTTCAAATATTTTTACGTATAGTCTCCCAAATACTAATTTCTGAGTGTGTTCAAAGATTTCTGCTGTGAATTGAAAAAAACTTTTATATTTCAATTTTCCGATACAGCAAACTCATAAACAAATTATGAATGTACACAAAAAGTGAAAAGTAAATTTAACACCAGGATAATTACTTTGTTATACTAAGAGTAGATATCTTGTAAACAGAAATGTCAGTGTTTCACTTTACGGGGTGACATCACTATTTTAGAATTTGATCGAAATTGAGGTTTTTCAATGTCAGAGGGTATTTTCAACACAGTAATCAATATTTGGAGGATATTATTCGAATCTCAAATTTTTATGTGTTCAATTAGCATCCAATATTGAACAAATCAATAATTAGATTATCTCATTTCATATAAGTAGTTCATTTCACTGTAGTCGGCTTCTCGCTGTCTGCAAAGCTCGGTCTGCATCTTGTATAAGTAGAATAATACAAAATTTACCCTAAAAACTTAACGAAAAGTTCTTTTTACCTTAATTTTACAGCTTATACTGTATTTTACAGCTGTTTTAGAGAGGGATTTTTCCATACACCACAACTACCTTAACATTTATCACCAATACTACCACACACCATTGATAAAGTCACAAACATCACCGTACATTCCACTAACTTGAATCAGTCCCCTTCTAATGCAACCTCAATGCAACCTAGTACACATAGAATATTATTAAATCGTATATACTCGAAATTAAAACAGACGCTTTGCGTGAACGCTCAAAGTTCAGCCAATATAGTTGCTGTTGTTTTGGTTGTTCGATGGCTAACTTCACTTTATATTTCAGGCCCGCAAAATAAAATAATGTAATTGCTGGTATATTTTGTTACTGTTATTTTTGATGAGCGTGTGTTCTTGTAGTGGGTATTGGCAGAAGAATTATTGGTGAGAGGATGAATAATATCGCATAAATAATAATTTGGTGCTGATTACTAACTTATGATTTTTATTCATGGTAACCGCAATACATAGGGATCTTCAACCTACATAATATTCATCGATAAAGTATGTTGACTTTAGGTTTTTATAGATTCAATATCACAACATGTATGTATAGAGTTGCGTCAAATACTTGATAGAAGTTCCATGTAGCACGTGATTTGATAGAAAACAATGTTCAAATTTACTTGTGTTGATCCTCGAATTTATCCATTTCAAAGGAAAACTTCATTAACAGTTAAACTTTCTTAAATGTACACAGTTTCATGCACAACATATTCTTTAAAACATTTGTTGACGTGTGATTTTTGTATATTGTCAAATGACGTCTCAATAACGACTTACTCTGCAATATTTATGAACAAAAAGATTGCCAACAACGATTATCTAGGCTCACTCCACGAGTTAATCTGAGTTGAAAGTAATATGAAAAGCCTTCCATGCATCCCAACAGTACCCGCCATCAAAATATTCTTGTACTTGTGCACTGGTGAAACTCGTATCACAGATATGGTCATTGAGCGTCCTTGTGAGCGTCACAGACACACGCACCAACCAATTTGATGTGTTCACTCACATGCCCATTGTGGTAACATGGCACAAATTACGCGCAAAAACATGTAAATTTATTTATTTGAATTTTAGGCAATATCTGGCGTTTAGTTATATGTGGATGGGATAAATGATATTGGACAAATAATAATCTAACGCTGATTCACGGTTTGCGTTTTTTTTATTCCCGTCAACTCGATATTCAGTGATAAATAACTCAAGGTTTAGGAATGATTTGATGTTGAGTTGTGATATTTTCCTATCACATAAATTTCTAGCAACGACAAGTTAGTGATGTGGCCATTTTGTTGCATGGGAACTTGTAGGGGAGAACACTTTACATTTACTTTTGTTACCCTTTAGTGCATGTGACATATGTAGGATATTGACAGTTGAATATTTATAAAAGTTGAAAATTGTAAGTAGAACATATTTTCCCCAAAAGTTTCGACAGCAGTAATAAAGGTTTATTCCGTAAAGATTTCTAGAAAAGTATATAGATTACAATGTATATAAATGGGAATGAATATCGACAATGGTGTCATAAAGTGGCGTTCAGTTGTAGATCCATTTTTAAAAACATTTCGGTAAATTTTGAAGCTTTCGAGCTTATAAATAAATGTAAAAAGTATATGCATAAAGTTCTCCATTACAATGGGACGTACACGCGCAGGTGTGTGGTGAGTGTGTGTGTGATGGTGGCTTCTCTACCTCATCGGTGTGGGTGTATTGATACTCTGTTGCGTCTGGCGAATATTTGGAATATTTTATTCCAGCCAGCTTTTGTGCACAGATTTGCATGTGTATCGACGGGTAGTTATAGGAGAGGGATTTATATATTATATATATCGACGGGCAGTTATAGGAGAGGGACTTATATATTATATATATCGACGGGCAGTTATAGGAGAGATTTACCGTTTCTTAGAAAATGATTCAGTTCGGTATTTAATTTCCTAAAATGGTTTGTTTCAATTACAATCAACAAATGGAAATTTTGGAGCTTTCAAGCTTACAAAGAGAAGCTTGATATTCGTAATATTCTAGTCAGGGTTTGTGACTGGAATACGTGACTTGTACACGCTGGTGTGTGGCGAGTGTGTGTCTGGTGGTGCAGTCAAGGTGGTGAACACCTGGAGGGAGGTGTTACTGTGTTGTGAATTGGGTCTTTGTAGCACAGAAAGATACCTCCACTGTGGGGAAAGGTATCATTGCAGTAGAGAAAGTACATCTCCAGAGTGGAACAAATTTCTCTCTGTGTTCAGCAAGAGCAGCGCGCTGACCAGACAACATTCTTGTCGTTGGGACAAGTCTTAACTTCAGGCTGATGGTGACCTGACTTTTGTTGTTTTTTGCGGGTAGCATCCGGCTTACATTGGATGATGTTAATTGGACTGGTTGGTTTTTGTGAATTGTGCTGTGGATTTCTGAGGATTTCGTAATGACCGTATCTGTGGTGCTTAATGACCGTATCTGTGATATTTAATGACCGTAGCTGTTATAATTAATAACCGTATCTGTGATATTTAATGACCGTATGTGTTATTATTAATGACTGTATCTGTGATACTTAATGACCGTTTCTGTGATACTAAATGACCGTATCTGTGATACTTAATGACCGTATCTGTGGTACGAGTTATAAACCAATGCTGTAAGTACTATGGCGGTGAATACTAATGGTGTTAATACTAGTGCAGTAAATCCTAGTGCTGTAAATACCAGTGCTGTAAATACTAGTGCTGCAGCTTTCGTTCAGTTGTTAGGGCAAATTTTGTATTATTCTACTTGTAGAAGATGCAGACCGAGCCTTACAGACAGCAAGAAGCAGACTACAGTGAAATGAACTACTTAAAGAGAAATATTTTAATGGAATTATAGATCTATTCAATTATGGAGGCTCATTGAAGAAATAAGCATTGAAGAATCAACGAATAGCCTTCTAATTATTTATTGCTACTTTGAAATTATTCAGGCCAGAAAACACTCGTCTCGATCAAATTAAAAAATAACGTTGTCACCCAAGTTAATTTTTTTTTTGTTTTGGCCATCTTTCTCATCAAAATATTGGAAGATGTTAACCATTCAGTGCATATTATATTTATTTACAGTGATGATCAATGTTGAAATAAATTTTGTGCGTGTTTTATTCAAAATGAATGAATGATACTGAATTTATATATTTTAACTAGAGTTGCTTTGACAGTCTCATTTATTTTCAATTTCTAAGGTTGAACGTTCATTAGTTGTATAGTAGGATTATTTTTGCGGCCTGGACCAGAGAAGGGCTACAATGGCGGAGCTGGGCCGTGTATCTGAAATTAGTTACCTTGCAAACAGTGGTTCCTCCTTTAACTTATGGATAAGTGACTGAGGGTTGGCTCCCATGTCCAGTATTGGGTTATTGATAAACGATATATATAACGATAAACTGTACTAAACCTGTGATTAAACCGAGTCCCAACTAACCACAACTAACTCCACAGAGCACGGCTTGCTTCCTACGACGGCACTGTCGCTGACCGCAAGTCCAACGCCCGCCTGTCTGCTTGAAGTCCTGCTCCGAGGAGTTTATGGTTCTTTTGTTGCTTCTCACTTTAGCGCTTTGTCCAATTCGACCAAATATCGTGCCGACATTTCTCTTAATAAATTGAATCAATTTTTCCCGTTACGGAATTCAGTGTATTCCCTCTCCTATATTATTATTGACCACCCTTTTTTTCTATATGGTCAGGTAAGTTTTCTGGTTATGATAACATGGGAAGAATTCTCTAAATATTCTGATGAATGATTTAATTCCTACCGATAAATTGCATGAATAACACTTTAATTATTCTATATGTAGTAATTATATTAATTAAAAACTACTATTTATCAATAATAATTACAAAATTCAACTCAGCACCTAAAACCTAATTAATTTGAGGCCAAAATTGACTAAATTTACACTCAATATCCGACAATATTTTGTATCAAATAGTATACATGAGAATATTATCCAATACTGGACACGGGAGCCAATACTCAGAATTAAACTATTCTCACACACTCACTTAGCACGCATAACCTGACAATACTTAGCTTATGAATATGGAATATCAAATTGCAGGAACATTAATGAAATCAAATTTTTTTCAAGCCTTACATACCATACTCATGAAAATTACTAGTGGTTAATCTTTAAATCAGTTTAATTAAGAATATGGAATGCCATTTTCCATGAATTCTATAACTGGGGAAACCACGACCGAACTTTTCAATCATCAGTATTGGCAGAAAAATACAGACATTGAGGGGACAATATCGGAGAGAAGCTCCTGCTGTGAAGAAATCTGCGACATCATGCATTGGAACTGAGGGAATTTATGCACCCAACATTTGGGTTCGTGACGTACTGACGTGGATGGTAAAGATGACCTCACTTCAGTCCCCGACACTCGCCCGCTCTCGCACCGGCCGCAGTGACGTCACTGGCACTTGAGCTGCTCCATCCTGTACGCAAAGTTACTACCGCTCTAGGCGGCACAAAACTAATACTTACAATAGTCATCTAGAATTTCAGTTCCGTTTCAGAATTTTTACTGTTGTGTATCAAATTTAGTGAAAACTCACAGTGCACCTTTGAATTCAGCCCTAGCTGAACTAGGAATAATCGACTACGATATATCAAGGAGTTGTAAATGAACGTAAAAAAATGCACAATATAGAAAGTACCACGTATTGAAATCCAATTTAATGAAGATTTCCCAAACTATATATATATATATATATATATATATATATATATATATATATCAATAGCTCAAAGTCATATTACCCCCAGAAACAATTACTGAGTCTGGTTAAGCGGGCTCAACGGCAACGGCAGCTGACGACTCAGTAATTGTTTCTGGGGGTAATATGACTTTGAGCTATTGATACATAAGGGAAAATTATATGCGTGGACGGAAGAGCCCGCTTTCGCCGTGCCATGCATTGCTTTCGTTGTGCATCGATCACCTTTTAGGGTGATTGGTGGCGCAGTCGGTAGCGTGCTGGCGCGGTAACTTATAAGTCACGAGTTCGATTCCATGAGCTCCCTGTACATTTATATATATATATATATATATATATATATATATAAATGAAGGCATCTACGTATGATTTATTCCCAATTTCAAGCCTGATACATATCACATCGTACATAGAAGTTTCAAATGCCTTATAACCAACGCCAGGACGCCATGACGCTTTCCCCCGGTCAAGACCGGTACCCATTTCAGACACCTGGGTAGAGTGGGGTATTGTGCTTGGAATTTTTCTCCTATACCCAACAGAGAAAATCGCCACCAGCGCAGGGACTCGAACCCTCGTATGCCCGCACGGAGGCGGGTCCGAAAGCCGCACGTAAGTGAGGGCACCACAATCAGGGCTGCCAATGAGATTTTTATCAAAACTCAAGATCTAGAATAAAACCCAAGATTACAAAAATCCTAAAAATATATGGTTTATACCACGAAAAATATATACATATATACTCACGTTATGTTTGCTATTGTGAAAGATCCTCCTCTTCTTCACCGGCTTCCAACGATACAGTTTCTTTCGCTTGCTCCATTCTTTTTAAATATTAAATATCGCTGACTCATAGTTCCAGTAGCTAAATCGCTTACTAGTTCTTTGCTTGGAGTCCATGTCGTACAGCTGTTATTTCCTCTTGTTATTGCCTGTTTTGCAAGAATTCTATTCTTCACAGTTTCTGCATTAAGGGAATTTGTTTGCTTTGTTTTAATGCAGTTCATCATTGAAAAAATACGTTCAACGGCAGCTGACGAATGAGGCAAAACTGTGAGGTTTGTCATGAAGTTTGACAAAATATTGTACTTTGAATTCTGCAAACAATCTTTTACGTTTCGTAAAGCGTACCTGTATTGTGGCATGTTCTCCCCAGCGGTCGGTAGCCTGTCAACATTAGCGCGATAACTCCTCCATTGATCGTCTAATTCATCCAAACATTCCTCAGAAACTGGCGACGGAAAGTGAGCAGCGAGAGGAATTATTGATGTTGGAGAATTCGTTTTCTTTCGAGATTCACTAGGGTCCAGTGCATTTGATTTAGCTATCTAGCTGTCGTTATCGAAAGTGAACCTTTTCTTGAATTGGTTGCACAACTCGACTAGAAATCTTACGCAATCGTTTCTAATTTTTTTTTCATCTTCAGCGTCAAGAGGGTCTTTAATTAGATGTGCTGTTGCTCTACCTCCGAGGTACACGTCACTTAGTTTCTTGTAGCTACTTTCTTTGTTGATATCAATATTTTCCACTTTAGCGACCTGTAGAACATCTTCCTTAATGAAACAAGATACACCATCAGTACTCCGATAACACCATCAGGTGTAGAAGATGCAATCTGAAGTGCTCTGACTGAAACTCCGTGTTCATTTTGTTAACTTTCTGCAACACATATTGGAGAAACATCAGCATCGGTTTCGTCCCACGATCACGTAACACTTTGCAGATTTCACTGGCGCCGTCAACTTTGTCAGTATTTGTTTCACTTTGGAAATAAAGATGCAAGGCAGAATATTGATTTAATATGGCGGAAATGACGTTCTCTCTGGATAACCATCTTGTCTGTGAGAGTTTGGGAATTTTATTTACTGGCGCATTTACTGCTTCTTGAATGAGGGTAAAGTCTCGTTGCCTCTTGCTACTGCGTGAGAAGTAGGCTGTAAGATTTTTCAAAAATGCTTCGAAATATTGGGGCAAGACATGTACTGCGTGACTGGCACAAAGCGCAAAAGAGTGGCAAACGCAGCCCATGATAAAAATAGAAGGCACAACATCTCTGAGCAATTTCTGAAATCCACTTTTCTCCCCATCATCATTCTTCACGCCCCCGGTGGCGGGGGCAGATTTGCGTGCAGCCTTGGTGGCAAGCTGCTTGCGACTCCACATGAGTTGTACAGGACACGAAAGTTTCCCGTGCAGTTCTGCCTTCAGTTTGTAGCCACTGCATGATGGCTATAAAACTACTTATTTAATAAGGCGATTAGATCTTTCATCAACTACCCAAATTTATTTTATGGGATATTTGTATTAAAGTTACGACTAATTTTCCTTAAACTAAGTCGAATAATTTTTTTCGTGTGAAAAAATTATTGTTTTCCTTATAATTTGTAAAGCAACTTTTAGAAATTTAACTCACGCCCATATTTTGCCATGTATTAAAACAATTTTGGAGTACTTTACAGAATCAAACTTTTTCAATTTAACGGTAACTAAAGTAGTTTGAGAAAAATGTCGGAATAAACCGTTTAGTCATCTATTCATTCAATAGAAATAAGCTCTCATGTTGCCTTATTTACCCCATCGTGGCAAACATTTATGTCTTGTTGTTGTTACTGTTACTTCTTTTTAAATTCTAGTGTATTGTTAGTCTTCCTGCCGCCATTACGCGCTCTCGCGGTAGACCACGCCTTACAATTACTATGATCATTATTTTATCACTACTGGTGTACACAGGTCATCAAAAATGACGGTATCCTATATTTCCTTTGAACAAATCCTCCAGCTGTGGATGCCCAACAAATACATCCATGCCAACAGTACCCGCCATCAAAATATTCTTGTACTTGTGCACTGGTGAAACTCGTATCACAGGTACGGTCATTGAGCGTCCTTGTGAGCGTCACAGACACACGCACCAACCAATTTGATGTGTTCACTCACATGCCCATTGTGATAACATGCCACAAATTACGCACAAAAATATATAAATTCATTTTTTCGTACAAAAGTTCCAGTGGACTACTAGAGTTTTGTTATGTACGGGATGATAATAAATTCTAACCAACTGTCAGAATCAAATTTGACTTTCAATAATTACCATTAGGAAAATAATGAATTCGAGGCTGAATAATTATGATCCAAATATATACAACCGAATGCCATTTGTTATTGGTATCTGATTCATATTTTGGTGTAATTATTTAACCGCGAAAGTCACACCACCACCGTACCTACACCACCACCGTACCTACACCACCACCGTACCTACACCACCACCGTACCAACACCACCACCGTACTACACCACCACCGTACCTACACCACAACCGTACCTACACAAACACCGTACCTACACCACAAGAGTACCTACACAAACACCGTACCTACACCACCAGAGTACCTACACAAACACCGTACCTACACCACCGCCGTACCTACACCACCACCGTACCTACACCACCGCCGTACCTACACCACCACCGTACCTACACCACCACCCTACCTACACCACCGCCGTACCTACACCACCACCGTACCTACACCACCACCGTACCTACACCACCACCGTACCTACACCACCACCGTACCTACACCACCACCGTACCTACACCATCACCGTACCTACACCACCACCGTAGCTACACCACCGTACCTACACCACCACCGTAGCTACACCACCACCGTAGCTACAACACCACCGTAGCTACACCACCACCGTACCTACACCACCACCGTAGCTACACCACCACCGTACCTACACCACCACCGTACCTAAACCATCACCGTAGCTACACCACCACCGTACCTACACCACCACCGTACCTACACAAACACCGTACCTACACCACCAGAGTACCTACACAAACACCGTACCTACACCACCAGAGTACCTACACAAACACCGTACCTACATAAACACCGTACCTACACCACCACCGTATAATGTCACCAGCTGTAACCACCACACGTCACCAGCTGTAACCTCCACACGTCACCAGCTGTAACCACCACACGCCACCAGCTGTAACCACCACACGTCACCAGCTGTAACCACCACACGTCACCAGCGGTAACCACCTTACGTCACCAGCTGTAACCACCACACGTCACCAGCGGTAACCACCTTACGTCACCAGCTGTAACCACCACACGCCACCAGCTGTAACCACCACACGTTACCAGCTGTAACCACCACACGTCACCAGCTGTAACCACCACACGCCACCAGCTGTAACCACCACACGTCACCAGCTGTAACCACCACACGTCACCAGCTGTAACCCCCACATGTCACCAGCTGTAACCACCACACGTCACCAGCTGTAACCACCACACGTCACCAGCTGCAACCACCACACGTCACCAGCTGTAACCACCACACGTCACCAGCTGTAACCACCACACGTCACCAGCTGTAACCACCACATGTCACCAGCTGTAACCACCACACGTCACCAGCTGTAACCACCACATGTCACCAGCTGTAACCACCACACGTCACCAGCTGTAACCACCACACGTCACCAGCTGTAACCACCACATGTCACCAGCTGTAACCACCACACGTCACCAGCTGCAACCACCACACGTCACCAGCTGTAACCACCACACGTCACCAGCTGTAACCACCACACGTCACCAGCTGTAACCACCACACGTCACCAGCTGTAACCACCACATGTCACCAGCTGTAACCACCACACGTTACCAGCTGTAACCACCACACGTCACCAGCTGCAACCACCACACGTCACCAGCTGTAACCACCACACGTCACCAGCTGTAACCACCACACGTCACCAGCTGTAACCCCCACATGTCACCAGCTGTAACCACCACACGTCACCAGCTGTAACCACCACACGTCACCAGCGGTAACCACCACACGTCACCAGCTGTAAGCCCCTCCCTTACACCAGCACCGTAACACCTCACAAAGTAATGTATATAACACTACTAACACGGCAGGGTGCTGATTTGGGCTTATTACTGGCATAGAAGCAAATATTATGCCTGTAGCATCAGCAATGAAAGTTTGGATGTTTGTTTTATGAATTATATCTCAATTGATATAGCCGTAACCTGCACTTTTCATTTCAAACGACAACTTTTATCTCTCGTTACTCAGCACGAAATGATAAGAACGATGTTTCAAAATATGTTAATATCGAAATTCATGTTCTCGAAAAATTTGCCCTAATGTCATAATAGATTTTATTTCAGTACGGGATCCCAAATTTTGATTGAATATATTCAGGCACAAGTTTTGTTGTTCATTTTGACTGTTCGATGAATGACATGTATTTATGAATGAAGCCCACACGTAATTCGGTAAATGTTTCTTGACTACAATTTCCGGTGCACAGAACAGCAACACGCTGACTCTCATGGTTGGTGCTACTGGCATTGTTGTTGCTTCTTATATTTTGATTCTAATAGAATCTACTTACCACACATTTGTTTGTTAAAATATGCATTGAGGTAGGGAGGAGAACCTATGTAAAAATAAAAGGTTGCATCATTTGTCACGGCAACCTTCAAGAATGTTACAATTCCTTCTTCAGTGCTGGAACACAAGAGAAGATCAAACTTCTAACACACAGAACAAGTCCATAAAATGAGTAAAGAAACATCTAAAAAAACTGAGATGCCAATCCTGCTGCCAAAGCAGCACACCCGCCACACAGCCTCAGCGGCTCACCACGCGGGTAGGGAGCGACAACGCTGCCAACATCAACAGTCGGCGACATGTTCTTGGCTGTGGATGTGGACGGAATTGGGTAGTTATCGCACTGGAATTGTGATTCCCAATATTATATTTGATTTAGTTAGCTATTCAAATTGTTTTCCATTAGTGTCGTTCCTACCTTGATTTGATGCGTAAATAAAATATCTTATGATCGAAAAACTAATTTTTTGTAAAACCTGTGCCGGACGGTTTTTCGAGTTTGAATGTTTTTATGATTAACTGAACTTATATTTGTTGCTCTTGATTTTATCCTTCAAAAATTTCAACGGAGGTGAACACATTCAATTTTCAAGGACGTGGGATCTTAACTTAATTGTTAATAAGCGATTTAATAATTTTGAAGGCCTGGGAGGCTGCTCCCTGCATCGCTGTAGAATATCTGAATCGCAGCAGTCCGGGAGAATGTGATAATAAATACCTTGAAATTTCAAGATGAACTTTACAACGGCCAAGTGGGGGTGAGCTGAGTGTCGCCCAGGGTAGAGGAAACAAAGTCGGTTCAAACCAGTCTAATTTTAGTTGACGGTGTGGTTTTGCTGACGTCTTGGGAACGAACCAATGACAGCGCTCATATTGCATCTGGTAGCACTGCTACCCTCAAATCTGGCTCCACTATCGGCCTAACGACATGGCGTTTTGGTGACGTCATAAACTTTGTTTGAAATAAAGCCTTTGTATAGGCTAGCCAAACAAGAGGAGGTGTAATTTCCCCCACAAAAACGACCCTACCTTGTTTCCTCTACCGTGGTGCCCCCTGAGACAACAGACTCCCTGAACAAAAGCTGCGGTCAGTTGCTGCCAGCAACCTGAACGGAAATCTTTTGGATTTAATATGAGGCATAATATTTTAAAAGAGCTGATTTATCCCACTCCCAATAGAGCCACCTTCATACATAAAACAAATGGAAACTTTACATTAGCCAAAGCATAAGATGCTAAGCCAGGTTTAAATAGAGTTAGCGGTTATCCAAATTGCAGAAAAGGCAAGTATCTCTACACATCCACCCGCCCTAAACTTCCTAATCTTCGACCACACACACACACACACACACACACACACACTCTATATAGCATTCAAAATTAACGTTACCTTACGTTCATATTGCCTCTGAGATCACACGTCTGCAGCCCCGCTACTTCTCGTCGGGCCTGCCTACTCTGCCCTCACTCCTTTTGTTGTATCTGTAGTGGTGTCGCCATCCCAAGTTAAAGGGCAAACACCAGCGCATTTCTGAAGCCAACCCATTTTACATATTTCAAAGCAAAACTCGGCGATCAGGACAAGCCTTGGGCCCCTCACAAGGTGTGCAGGCAGTGTGTCGAGAGTGGGCGGGTGTGGGGGCCAAAGGAACGCGTCATCTGTTGCCATTTGATATACCCGTGGTTCGGCAACAGCCGACGCATCACACACTCCCACTTCTGTTCACTGAAAACTTCACCATCTGACGAGGCAAATGATGCAAATAGAGAATATCCTCATCCGTAGATTATGATGGAGAGTTTGGAACTATCATTAGTTGCTAATGGACAATTGTGCTGATCGTATTCTGCCTATTGTTCTTGTTGCCTGCGGCTAAATAGAGCTTTTTGTTTATTGAGAGCATAAGTTGCGCAGAAAACTCTTGGCGCGCTAGAAGCATCTGGCAAGTATTGATATCATGTCTACTGAAGTCTAAATGAGCATGTCTAGTGTAGTCTAAATGAGCACGTCTATTGTAGTCTAAATGAGCATGTCTATTGTAGTCTAAATGAGCATGTCTATTGTAGTCTAAATGAGAATGTCTATTGTAGTATAAATGAGAATGTCTATTGTAGTCTAAATGAGCATGTCTATTGTAGTCTAAATGAGCACGTCTATTGTAGTCTAAATGAGCATGTCTATTGTAGTCTAAATGAGCATGTCTATTGTAGTCTAAATGAGCATGCCTATTGTAGTCTAAATGAGCTCGTCTATTGTAGTCTAAATGAGCAAGTCTATTGTAGTCTAAATGAGCATGTCTATTGCAGTCTAAATGAGCATGCCTATTGTAGTCTAAATGAGCATGCGCATGTCCATTGTAGTCTAAATGAGCATGTCTATTGTAGTATAAATGAGCATGTTTATTGTAGTCTAAATGAGCATGTCTAGTGTGGTCTAAATGAGCACGTCTATTGTAGCCTACATGAGTATGCCTATTGTAGTCTAAATGAGCATGTCCATTTTAGTCTAAATGAGCATGTCTATTGTAGTCTATATGAGCATGTCCATTGTAGTCTAAATGAGCATGTCTATTGTAGTCTAAATGAGCATGTCTATTGTAGTCTAAATGAGCATGTCTATTGAAGTCTAAATGAGCATGTCTATTATAGTCTAAACCAACATGTCTATTGTAGACTAAATCATCATGTCTATTGTTGTCTAAATGAGCACGTCTATTGTAGTCTAAATGAGCAGTTCAATTGTAGTCTGAATCATGTCAACCGTAGTCTAAATCAACATGTCTATAGGAGCACACACCAGCACAAAAATCATGTCTACCGTAGTCTGAATGAACATGTCTATAGGAGTACACACCAACACAATAATCATGTCTACCGTGGTCTAAATCAACATGTGTATAGGAGAACACACCAGCACAAAAATCATGTCTACCGTAGTCTAAATCAACATGTCTATAGGAGTGCACACAAACACAAAAATCATGTCTACCGTAGTCTAAATCAACATGTCTATAGGAGTACACACCAACACAAAAATCATGTCTACCGTAGTCTACATCAACATGTCTATAGGAGTACGCACTAACACAAAAATCATGTCTACCGTAGTCTAAATCAACATGACTATAGGAGTACACACCAGCACAAAAATCATGTCTACCGTAGTCTACAACAACATGTCTATAGGAGTACGCACTAACACAAACATCATGTCTACCGTGGTCTAAATCAACATGTCTATAGGAGTATACACACCAGCACAAAAATCCCCCTCCGCAGCTATGCCCCCAATAGGTGCGCATTATCCATTGACGTAACGATCAAATTCAGGTAGCTCATCGTGTGACCACTTGAGGCCCAAAAAAAAATAATTTACTGTATTCTATCTTGAGCACATATTTCACCTCTAATTCTCATTAGTTCTGGTCCCAGGCAACTAATGTAATTCTCATACCCAATTAAATCTTGAAAATTGCGATAATCCCTCATATTTTATTGGAAAACCTATCAAGGTCTTCGTCATGTAATAAATCATTCGGAAATATCATTTTTATTTGAAGCAGTATAAAATAAAAATATGAAAACGAATTAAAAAGTTTTTCATTTGATAACTAAATGATTTTTTTTATACTGTGATGGTACTAAATCAATATAAACCGAGTACCACAGATGATACAGTTCAATCTATGCATTACAACCTCTTAAAAATACTTTAGCTTTACACCGGGAGACGATCACTCTTTCTTGTATACTCATGTTGAGAACCATATCAATTTAAATTTTTTTGTAAAATATGATTCTATACTGGAAAGATTCTGTTTTCCATGATATTCCAGTTTATTACTGATCAAAGATAAATCAATGTTTTTATTTTGATATAATTTAAAATTTCAGTTCAAATGAGTATTTAGTCAAACCTACACAACTTTGAAATAACTCACGGATGACTAATTTATTTTTCATTGTTCATCAAATTCGTATAATTACCTGTTTGGTCCTACTAATGATTTGATTGCGAATTAATTTACTCAATCATTATGTAATTTTTATTTTACAGGTCATGAAAAATCATTTCAATAATTGGTTGTCCTACATTACTAAAATATTATGACTAACTTAAGAAATTCAATACAGGTATGTACAGTTATTCTGTCTTCCAGCATTGCCATCAGTGTTAATTACGTTATTTTTGCTCCAAGTTTCATTCAGACCAGTATCCATCATTGTCCTAACGATAAAAACAGTGTTGATTTTGGCCCAATGCGGACACAAAAAAGCGAATATTATGCCTGCAACATCTGATATGAAAGTTTGGCTGTTTGTCTTAAGTATTATATCTAAATTGATATAGCCGTAACATGAACATTTGATTTCAAACAGCGACAACATGTAGCTCCTATAACTTTGAGCGACTTAATCCACAACGCCTCTACTGTTCATAAGCGTTCACGAATGCAGGAGCAATCATGAAGAATTTAGTGACATAATCGTGTGGAAAGATGAAGTAACAAATGACATTAGATTGTATATATTTTGATCATAATTATTCAGCCTTGCATTCATTATTCTCCTAATGGTAATTATTGAAAGTCAAATTTGTTTCCTACAGTTGGTTTGATATTATCATTCAGTACATAACAAAACTCTAGTTGTCCACTTGAATTTTTAAATGAATATGGATCTATATATATTTTTGTGCGTAATTAATGCCATGTTATCACAATGGGCATGTGAGTGAACGCATCAAATTGGTTGGTGCGTGTGTCTGTGACGCTCACAAGGACGCTCAATGACCGTATCTGTTATACGAGTTTCGCCAGTGCACACGTACAAGAATATTTTAACGGCGGGTACTGTTGGGATGGATATATTTGTTGGGTCTCCACGGCTGGAGGATTTGTCTGAAGGAAATATCGAATCCCGTCATTTCTGACAAGCCGTGTACTCCAGTAGAAATAAAATAATGATCATAGCAATTGTAAGTCGTTGTCTACTGTCTAAAATAAAACCTTATTTTACGCTATTTTTCCGCGATTGGGGAAACTAGCCTTCGCGAGTTGTAATAAAATATTTTAATTAAATTTCAAAGTTAAAATACACTCTGGGAGGCCGCCCGATATTCATAAAGTATGAAGACCATTACAGACAGCTTCGTCGAGTAACGACGCCTGAGAGCATCAGACCCACTTCAGCCTCAGCGGCGCACACATCTCCGTGCTTCATCAACTGCCTTTATATTCGAGAGCCCACGAAACGATGATGGGCTAAGGCACATATCCTGCACGGCCTGCGTCTTGTGGGCGCTGGCCTCTGGAGACTTCACTTCGCCCGCACACCTGCACGCCGTAGCCTGAGTGGCAGATGTAAGTCGGGCGGCCTTTATTTCCCGATGTCTGAAGCAGGCAATTAATCAGGCTAGCCTCGGTGAATCTCTGTACGGGTTGCTATTCAACGCGACTCGTGAAGCTAGGTTTTCCCTAATCTGTGGCGATAGCCGGGGCCAGGGCTTCAATATGAAATACCAAAACTCTATTCGCGCATAATACCAAAACTCTATTCGCGCATAATACCAAAACTTTATTCGCGCATAATACCAAACTTCTATTCGCGCATAATACCAAAACTCTATTCGCGCATAATACCAAAACTCTATTCGCGCCTAATATTTGAAATCTATTCGTTCGTGCATAATATTTGAAATCTATTCGTTCGTGCATAATATTAAGTCTATTCGTGTATAGTACTATAATCGATTAGTCTTCCTCCAGCAATCCATGCTCCTTGGGCGATCGCGAGGGTCCTCCATCCGGGCTGCCTGCCCGGGATGCTCCGCTCGTGCCCTGCCTGTCTCGGTCATCCAAAAGACTGCCGTTTAACTCCTCTGCAATTTTATCCTTCGAATTTTCTGAAATTTAAAACTTGTGAATCCATTCGCTCAAAACCTGTGACTCCACAAAATTCATCAAAATTAAAAGTCTTTGCGGTGGTGAATTTGGTTAATCTCCTTTGCGATGGTAAATTTGTAATTAAGGAAGAGACCTCGAAGTTTTGAGCATTCGATAGGTTTTTTCTACATCTACCGCGATGACGCGTAATGGCGGAAGGAAGAATAGCAGTACAACAAACTATAAAAAAGTAACACTAGTAACAACAACAACACATAAATGGTGCCTACGATGGGGTAAATAAAGCAACGCGAGAGCTTCTTTCTGTTGAATACAAAGATGACTATCCGATTGTATCCTACAATTTTCTCAAAATAATTTAGTTACCGTAAAATTGAGAAAATACGATTTTGATTGTATCCGATTGTATCCGATTGTAGGATACAATCGGATAGTCATCTTTGTATTCAACAGAATACAAAGATGACTATCCGATTGTATCCGAATGTATCCGATTGTATCCTACAATTTTCTTAAAATAATTTAGTTACCGTAAAATTGAGAAAATTCGATTTTGCAAAGCTTTCTAAAAATGGTTTTAATACTCGAAAAAATATGGACATGAATTAAATTTTTAATAGTTTCTTCACTAATCACAACGAAAGCAATAAATTTTTTACACGAAAGAAATTAGTCGTTTTTGTTTAGGGAAAATTATTCGTAACTTTGGTACATGTTCAATAAAATGAAGTTGGGATCATATACGCAAAGCGCGTCTCTACCAGTTTCCTATCAATCCTTTTCCGTTTCACCCCTTCTCTTCCCGACACACTCTGCGTCAAACCCTATTTCCGTCTCTTCTCTAAGCATCGAACGAACGAACGGAGGTGAAACAAGCTATGGTTCGAATTGATGTTAAATTAATTTTACAGACATGTGTGGCTTCAAATAGTAGGCAGTATTGCTAACGTAATTCTAGTAACGTCTACGGTTCACGTGGATAGACATGTGAAACTTGGCAGTAGCATGCCCGCCGCTGCCACGTCCAGACGTAAGTTGCTGGACTTTATTACGGTGACGATCAGTACAACTGTCCGTTGGCAACTGACGATAGCTCCCAACTCTTTATCATAATCTACGGATGAGGATATTTTCTATTTGTATCATTTGCCTCGTTCGATGGTGAAGTTTTCAGTGAACAGAAAAGACGCGTCTGCTGTTGCCAAACCACGGGTATACAAAATGGCAACTGATGACGCGTTCCTTCGGCCCCCACACCCGCCCACTCTCGACACACTGCCTGCACACCTTGTGAGGGTCCGGTGGACGGCTCGTGATAAAATGGGAAAATTGAGATGGAAGCCTGAACTGGCGTTTGTATTACAAACAATATTTCAATTTTACTGTTTTGAGTACCACAATAATTATGAAGGTAATCGTAAAATCGTACGTACAACGACGAAACAAGTGCAGACAATAGGAACAATAGCCCTGCATCAGGTCACACACCGAAGTAACGGTAGAGGCAACAGCAGCAAAACACTCAATACAGCGATGGTGCTCACAGCAGGTCACATGATGCAGCGGGGAAGCTTCCCTCACGTGATGAAGTGTTAACGATGTCTTCAGTAGTACTATCAGAATTAGCACTCCCAGGGGTAATATATGTGGTCCCGAGCTGAGGTTGTCTTTTCATTGTTTAAATAATTTTGATTTATTTGGTTAGGATTGTTTTTTTGTTTCACTGACTTTTTCCATAACATTAATCATGCTTTATAACATTTGTTATCAACTTACTGTTTCTATGAGCACGGGATCCTCTGAGATAACACAACTTGTGCATAGATTTCTCGTTCCCTGACACAAAACTTAATTGTGCCTCTGTCTTGCTCTGTTTCAATATTTTTGATGTGGTATTGAAGCTGAAACTTATTTTCCTTTTGAAATTGAATTGAGAAAATGTGTTGTCATAGTTATGCTGCAAACAAGCTGCGTAGTGTAAGTATGCAGTAAATTGTGTCGGGAGCAATAAAACCCGTTGGCCATGTACGGGAGATTCCAGTTCCAACCTAAAACATATCTGAGATGCGTTGATGATGGACGCCATGCTAATACCTAATTAAATAATAAATTAAGGTGACCAGGGTGGCGGAAGTGCTACGTTCGTAACAAAAGTGTTACATTTTACCATCAATCCTAATGTTACTACAGTTACGACTTCGACAAATTTGTTACTATCAAAAATTTCAGCCAATAATTCTTTAAAGAGTGTACCGCTTTCGTTGCCACTCGCACAGAGCCGTTACTACCCCGCCTTGTCTCGTTCATAACTCGTATGGTTCACAACCAAATCATCAAGTCGAATTTGGAGTTTCACCAGAGGCGAATCAATCTGAGAGTGACTTTAAAACTGCGTTTTCCAATTCTCGAGTCATTCCCAGTAAAGTATCAGGGAATTTCTAACATTGATATAGTATGAGAAATATTCACAAAATTTTTGTCCTAAACGTAAGGGTAAATAGCCTTTAGTTATTTGCACACCTTTTCACTCAGTTTACAAGCAGAGAAACTTTTTGGTGACCTCAACACACGGTAGTACAAGACAACTAATTCGGGAATTCATGAAGAACAAGAAACTAAATGATTTCCAAATTTTTGTTGTTTTTATATTGGTAATGACGTCGAAATAAACAACTTGTATTCAATGCCCGTTCCATCGCAAGTGAGTATTTAACGAGTTATAGCGGTAGGGTTCAAAAAGAAACAAACGCACAAAATAATTATTCCACTCCTGACTGCTGTCCTGTACGCAGGCAGAACAGCTGCAGAATTTCTATTGGTACCGAGTTTTACTTCTCATCGCGTTGATTTCAACTCGTCCACTTTATAAATACAAACGTACTCTGGGGTTATGCGCCCTGAACCCACACCTAGATCCTGGATGTGACATTTTATTTTACTGGTCCCCGTCTTACAGGCTCAGTAGGAATATCATCGCATTACCGGTGATTGGTTTTATTCAAAGCTTATTAGGCGTCCAACTTGAACGCTTCTGTAAAATAAATACTAAGATTGGTAGCAAAGTGTCTATTAGCAATCGTTTTCATTAGGACCCTAAGCACTTAGGCTATGCACTCTAAAACACGGTTATTTCCTAAATGAAGCATTTTATTTTGCTGCTCTTCTTCTTGAGAATTTGATTCGCACCGCATCATAATTAGCACTTAATCTCATTTTCACCACACATCGGGCGTCTATCATGGACGCATTACCAAAAGTAATTATTGCATATTCTACATCAATCAACGCATATCGAAATGAATTTTATTATTGGTCCCACTCATTTTCACTGAAATTTTACAAAAACTATCAATTTCATGGGTAACTAAATCTGCACAATTTTTTTTTTATCATCCATAAATGATACAGCCTCCCTCACCACAGGAAAGATGTCCAAAGAGAAAAAAAATGAAAGCACCGTTAAGGGGCCCATACACGTTCAAAAAAAGCGTCAAAATTTTGCATCAAAATATTGATATCAAAATTTTGATGCAAAATTTGACTGTGTGTGGGACGCTTTGATGTCAAAAAAAATATTTGAATCAAAATTTTGATGGATCAAATCTGTTTGATATTTTTTGACGAGTCGTCAAATTTTTGAAGCGTGTGTGGGCTTTTGTCAAAATTTTGATCAAAATTGTTATGATACAGAATCGCACAGTCTGGGAAGAAGGAGACCGAAAAAAATTTTGATTGAAGTTTAAGGCGTGTATCGAACCTTGTCAGCCTTGTGGAGAATTAAGTCGGAGGATTATAGCAATCGTGCCAAGCAAGCCGAGGCCTATGGCGCATCCATCCGAAGGAAGTTACGGAAGTCCTCTGGTTCGTTAAAACGTAAATGTTAAGATTGGTGGGTATGGTTAGTTATTAACATCCAATCTTTAACGTTTTCTCAATAGTGTTTTTCGAAATTTCAAGAGAGGGATAATAAAAACACTTCCTGGGAAAACTCAGCTTGGATATTTTTATTGAAGGAAGCCTTGATGACTGATGGCGTGCTTGACTTCGGACGATCTACTCTTAGATGGGAAACTCCGTGCAGGCGAGGTCCGGCGAGCGATGACGTTGGCCAGGTGTAACTGAGTGTGTTTGTGGAGATTCACAGTCTGTTTAATTTAAGCGACTGACAGAATATCAATTCCACCCGTGACGTGTGGATGAGTCACAATTTATGGGTCAGACTTTAGAATAATTCCACGATGTGAAAAGCAAGTTGTCGTGGTTGAGCGGGTAGATTAGTTAGCCATTTGTCGTAATATACTAGGCTCTACTAGCTCCGAACCAAGTGAATGCAATATGATATACAACCAAAGGTCAGACCGTCTCACGTCACAGATAGGCAATTTATGTGGTGTAACTCGATGGTTTAGTGAGCGATAACATGACACGTGAATTTACAACTTGTAAAGCTCAGACCCAGGGAATGTGTGTTGTGGCGTTTGGTGCCGTCGAGGATAAGAACGCTGTAACGCACAAGCTAAAGACGCACGAGAGACTGACGCTTCAAAACAAAGCGTCCCGCGCGGTGTTGCCAATTTCAGAGGCTTCAAACTCGAAAATGTCGACCGTTATTTTATATCTCATGCATTTACACAAAAACTTCAAGGATTACTAATTATAAGTAGAAAATTATTAATAATAATTTAGAGTAAGATTTTTAATGTCAATAATTATGCTATTTAAGTGCTAATGAGAAATTTTAGAATTTTACACTTTGTAGCTAATGCTACATAAATCTTGGATGAGGTTTACGTGTCCGTAGGTTTCGCGTTTCTAATACCAGTCTTTTGACCATTTCCGACGTTTAGCATGAGGTTTATCAGAATCCAATGCGAACACTAGTGTTATGCCCACTGATCCATCCATGTCGTAGATTTTGATGATACTGAATTTTGATGGAAAAAACGCCTTAACGTGTGTGGGCAATTAAGCATCAAATTTTGTATCAAAATTTCGCGTCAAAATTTTGATGCAAAATTTTGACGCTTTTTTTGAACGTGTATGGCCCCCTTTAGGATTGGAGTTGAAGGAATGTGGAATCTAGGCGTGAAATTTATGCATCGATACTACTCTTCTACGTTTTCTTCCTGTGAAGGAAGTTTACGAAGCAAGTTAACTGATAAAACTTAGCGGCTTTTATCGTCGCTAGTGACGCTATTGACCATTGTGGTGTTGTGAATAGCTGACCACCCTCCGCGACGCAGCGTAGCTTCATTTTACGCTCGCCAGGCCGGTGCGATTAAAGTTGAAGAAGAAAATCATAAATGCTGGAAACCAGGAGAGCGGTGAAGCAAAATAAAGTCAATTAACTAATAAAAAATAAATTGCAATAAAAAACTCCTACCTAGCTCTTAGCTGGGGACCATACTTATTACCCCTGGGAGGGGTAATTCTTCTAGTACTCATGAAGATGCCGTTTACAGTTCATCACGGGTAATACAAACCGTACGAGGACGGATAATGACTGACCGTCAACGACGGTAAGACCGAGCATTCAGATTGTCAAAAAATTTCATCACCTATGGAAACATTGAACGAAAAAGGGAAAACTTATCCTCATCGGTGTACCCAAAACCGTACCTTATCTTCCGTACCTTATCGGTGTAGAAATCTGTGCATCAGTGACGGGTTTAGCTGAAGAAACATTGGGGAATTTCCCAAAGTGGACATTTGTAACGGAGCGTATCCACAATACGTCATTTCAAGCTGGGCCAAGAAGTGAATTTCTTGTCATGTAAAAGTAGCAGATTTTCTGCGACCTTCGTTCAACAAACCCCTGTTTCATGAACAAATGGGAGGGTGAAACTTTTCCAGTCATGGCTTCTTTCTGGACGATAGAAACACCACTTCGTGGCAGTCAATGGCTGCTTGGCATGGGTGATGCATGGCTTTTAAAGTTAATAACAGATTTATACGTTGTCATTTTATTGGGTTAAAGACCGATAACCCCACAGGATCGAGGGATAGCTTCATTAACATTGACCGCAACGTGGGCCACCGGTGGCCACGGAGGGGACCTTCATAAAGCTGCTGACCGACCTGCAGTCACGAACTCAATATACATAAGTAATTAAAGGCACGATACAGCTTAATGTTTCCTATTCGCAACATTGCCCACTTCAATTGAATATAAATTTGAGCTGAGTATTAACACGGCCACACGCGCACCATTCGGTAAATTGCTCATTCCCGCACCGGTATAAATGAATGGCATTTCATTTGTTTCACAACCTTCATGAAAATAAATGATATCATACGATGACAAATGTGTCGTGAAATTGCATTATTCATGTATCGTGGGAAAATATAGCAATGTATTGGAGCAGTGAAGTCAATTTCCCAATTCTGCTGCCTCAACCTAGCCTAACAACCGTCAACAACCGCGGTGGAAGTGTTGAACTTACCCGTATATTTGAAGATTTCATCGGCAGCAGCACAACACGCGAGGTGTGGCAGCAATAGCTAGTTACCACTAAAGTCTGCAGAGGCAGCAACACAACACGCGAGGTGTGGCAGCAATAGCTAGTTGCCACTAAAGTCTGCAGAGGCAGCAACACAACACGCGAGGTGTGGCAGCAATAGCTAGTTGCCACTAAAGTCTGCAGAGGCAGCAACACAACACACGAGGTGTGGCAGCAATAGCTAGTTGCCACTAAAGTCTGCAGAGGCAGCAACACAACACACGAGGTGTGGCAGCAATAGCTAGTTGCCACTAAAGTCTGCAGAGGCAGCAACACAACGCACGAGGTGTGGCAGCAATAGCTAGTTGCCACTAAAGTCTGCAGAGGCAGCAACACAACACACAAGGTGTGGCAGCAATAGCTAGTTGCCACTAAAGTCTGCAGAGGCAGCAACACAACACACGAGGTGTGGCAGCAATAGCTAGTTGCCACTAAAGTCTGCAGAGGCAGCAACACAACACACAAGGTGTGGCAGCAATGGCTAGTTGCCACTAAAGTCTACAGAGGCAGCAACACAACACACGAGGTGTGGCAGCAATGGCTAGTTGCCACTAAAGTCTGCAGAGGCAGCAACACAACACACGAGGTGTGGCAGCAATAGCTAGTTGCCACTAAAGTATGCAGAGGCAGCAACACAACACACGAGGTGTGGCAGCAATAGCTAGTTGCCACTAAAGTCTGCAGAGGCAGCAACACAACACACGAGGTGTGGCAGCAATAGCTAGTTGCCACTAAAGTCTACAGAGGCAGCAACACAACACGCGAGGTGTGGCAGCAATAGCTAGTTGCCACCAAAGTCTACAGAGGCAGCAACACAACACACGAGGTGTTGCAGCAATAGCTAGTTGCCACCAAAGTCTGCAGAGGCAGCAACACAACACACGAGGTGTTGCAGCAATAGCTAGTTGCCACCAAAGTCTACAGAGGCAGCAACACAACACACGAGGTGTTGCAGCAATAGCTAGTTGCCACCAAAGTCTGCAGAGGCAGCAACACAACACACGAGGTGTGGCAGCAATAGCTAGTTGCCACCAAAGTCTACAGAGGCAGCAACACAACACACGAGGTGTGGCAGCAATAGCTAGTTGCCAATAAAGTCTGCAGAGGTAGCAAAGCGACAGTAAATCTGCATTACTGTAAAATGCACTTGTAAGCACTGTTGTTTGTATGGGTATTTTGAGCTGCGTTTGACAGCTAACATGTGTCTCAAGAGAGGGGAATAAATAATTTCAGTTAGGAATAATTTTACCACATGATGAAGTTAATGCTTAATCTGTTTTATGCATAAGAAATACTTGAATTGATGCGGCAAAATGTCAAGACCCGCACCTCAACCGCGACTTATACACCTGACACGACAACAAACGAGTACTACTCCACAACCCCCTCCCCACCACGGCAAGCCTAATTAACCACGTCCAGTACTTCAGATGCTCACTAACGTAACACCCACCCATACAAAGCCCGGACAGGTGGTTAACTTACACCACCCTCACATTACATACAAAAACCCTCCAACACCAGCACCACATGCGCAATGCGCACCTTTATCAGTACCCCATCTATCCTTTTCCGTCTCACTTCTTCTCTCCCCGACACACTCTGTGTCAAACTCTCTTTCTGACTTTTCTTTTATCATCGTTTGTTCGATCAAGCGTTAGATATTAGATTTATATTTATTCTTCACACGTTGACTACGTATGGTGACATATGTGCACCACTCAGTATATTGCTCATTTGCATACCTGCATAAATGTAAAGCATTACATTTATTTCACTAGCTTTTACACAGCTAAATACTCGACCAATTAGAAGACGTTACAATAGCGTTGATGATAGAATGCCCTGGAAGTCGCTGTACTTATTCGGGCCCACAAGTAGCTCGCTCAAATGTGTCCATTGTACCAGGCTGAGTAGTTCACTTTAATCCATTTCCATACCGATAGTCCCACAGCGTACGTCCCGATATTTCCCTTCGTTAAATAGTTCGCCATGCTTTAAATCGCGCAAAGTTTACATATCCTGTTTATTATCAACGTTTATTCCAACCAATTATACTGGTAAGTTTTGTTTATAAGCTTACATTGATGATCTAAATGGAAAGCATGTTCGCTGTGCAGTTTGCAGAAATAACAAATGACCTATGAGAAATTCAGTCAAAATCCCAAGTGGAAAAATGCAATTGTGATTTTAACGAGGATATTGGCTCAACGCCTGAGAAATATGTTTCTTGCACGCCTCGTACTCCTAGTCTCATATTTCCATTCATTGTCATCAATACCAACAACCTCTGCTCGTTTGACTAGTCAATTGCTTACATTCCGAGCCTCTACACATAATATTTTTATACGCCATGAAATGGGCGTCTGTTTGAGAACGTCTTTCAAAACCAGTATGGTCTATAGGTTGTTTTTTATTTCCTCTTCTAAACCGAATTCTGTGATTTCCATACCAAATTTACTGCATACTTGCACCCAATAATGTGTTCAAGGGTAATAAAACAAGTTGGATTTTCTCCATCTCTATTCGAGAGGTAAATAAATTAGTTTAAGCCTTCTTACCACAAAAAAATGTCAAAAGAGAAAAAGTTTGAAGGCACCATTGAGTTCGGGGTTAGGGGAACTCGGAACCTATACATGAGGTGTGTTCTCGCAAATTATCCCGCGCGCATAGAAACAGTAAGTTGAGAAAGAATGTTATAAGCCAAGATTGAAGTTGAAGAAGAAAACCAGAAGTGCAGGAGACCAGGACATCAGTGAAACAAGTAAGATGGTGCATAATAAAACAAAAAAGTGTATTCCAACAGAAAAAAGGCCTACCTAACTCTCAGCTTGGGACATCACTTATTACCCCTGGCAGTGCTAGTTCTTGTAGTGTTAATGCAGATAGAGTTTACAGTTAATTACGGGAAACATTGAGTGAAAAAGTGAAGAAATATTGTTAGGTTATTCCCATGCAATTTCGACGAAGTTTTGTTTCGAGAAAAATATCGGAAATTTCCGAAATTCTCACAAGAAATGAGTTGGAAATTGTAAAACACGGTTTGTGAACACGGTTTGTGTTTCTGGCACTCATAGAATCTATGAGTGGTTGGCCTTAAAAAACTTGAAATTCAATATGCGGATTTTAATCCGAAGTTAATACGATACGTTTATGTAATGTATAATATCTGTATAATAAAATGCCAGAGGTAATGCAATAAATCTATTGTATCCCATATACGTATACAATTTCGAGAGTTTAATTTTCTCTTTACTTTTTTGTTGGAATTGCAAAATTTCCAGTCTTTTCCAAAAAATATATCACTATATATACAAAATAGAATAAACACAAGAATACAAAGGTATACATAGAATAACATATTCATATCTTACTATGGTATGGATAAGATATTCCAAACTAAAGGAAGATGCGAGTTACATTCTACAATTTATCATTTTCTGCTCGTTAAATACACAGTTATTTATGTAAGTAAGCTTAATTTGATATCTAAGAGCGTATCTACAGAAGAAGCTTTGTTCCAACCAAACAAGTCTGATACACATCATCATTGGCGTTTCAAATGCCTTATAACTAACACCAGGACGCCATGACGGTTACCCCCGGTCAAGCCGGTACCCATTTCCGACACCTGGGTAGAGTAGGGAATTGTGGCTGATTTTTCCCCGCTTCCCAACGGGGAGAAATCACCGGGAACAGGTTGACCACAAAATCGTTCGACGAATGACGCCAGAAATTTCACTGCTCGAATGTTAATCCTGTGAACGAAAGCACCTGTAAATGGTGCGTAGTTCTACATTCCAAGATTACGTTAGCCTTTTCACTCAATGTTTCCCAAACCGGTGCAACTTTGTAACGATTTCAGCGCTTCGTCGTACCGTCGTTGCCGGTCAGTCATTATCCGTCCTAGTATGGTTAGGATTACCCGTGTTGAACTGTAAACGATGTCCTCAGTGGTACTATAAGAATTAGCACTCCCAGGGGTAATATGTGTGGTCCCGAGCTGAGAGATAGGCGTTTTATTGTTAAAATAATTTTGAGTTTTTTTATCAGGGACGTTTTTTTCGTGTCACTGACTCTTCCATAACATAAATCATGGTCTATAACATTCATCTCAACTTACTGTTTCTATAAGCACGGGATCCGCTAAGACAACACACCTTGTGCATAGATTTCGCGTTCCCTAACACAAAACCTAATGGCGCCTCTATGCTTCTTTTCTTTTAATATTTTTTTTTGTGGTAAGGAGGCTGAAACAAACTTATTTTCTTTAGAATGGAAATGAGTAAACTATGTTATTATAGTTACCCTAAACCATTTGTTATACTGTAAGTATGCAGTAAAGTTGTGTTGGTAACGATGAAATGTTATCTGGGCAAGGAGATACTTAATTAAAATTGCTATATTATAGTGGGCGGTGATCCTCTTTCCCCTCTGTCCTCTTCAACTTAAACCTTGATCCCCATCCCCGTGGGGGGACAACTGTTGTATCTATGGGAATTAGCACTTCAGGGAGGAAAATGTGTGAGGGCCCGAGCTGATAGATAGGCCTTCTTTTCGTTGAAATAAAATATTTTTTGTTATGTTAAGAACCCCTTTTTTGGGGTTCATTGCTGTCTTGTTTTTCAAAACTTTATACCTTCTTCAACTTTTATCATGTTTCACGAACTTCGTTCTCAATTTAGTGTTTCTGTGCGCACGGGATCTTGAGCGGAAATACTTTTTATGCATAAATTCCATGTTCTTTCAACCCCTATCTTGATTTTGCTTTCAACTTTTCTCTCTTTGAACATCTTTGCTGTGGCATGGGAGGATGACACTAACAATCATTTCAAGTCGCGAAACCATTTTTTTTAGTTTTAGTTACCCTTGAAATTTTAGGCTTTATGCAAGTGTTCAGTAAAAATGTGATGATTGCTATAAATATTTCCGTGTTGGGCGTTAGTGTTTTTCGGTTATATAAAATAATTGTACAAGGGAGAGCGAGAGTGACGCCAACGTAAGGACAAGTATAGGTCAATACGATGACGTGGTGTACGAACCAAACTCTCGGGAAGAAGTACCGTATCAAAAATGATGCAGGCAGGATCTAGGTGTGTGTTTAGCACCGTGGTGTGCACGGAGGGAGCTGCGGGATGGTGCTGTCCGACCAGTAGTCGAACCTAGTTATAATCAATTCTTTGCTAGAGCTGACTGAAGGTAAGATCCAATTGATGTTTGCTATTTTCAACATTGCTTACCACAGTTGACTTTGGATTTGAACTTAGCATTAAACTTCAGTTTTACCTGCCTCAGTCACAACGTCAAAAGTAAGTTTCTGGTTCCCAATTCTGTCACTTGCAGCCTCACCAAACCCACCGCAGCAGCCACTCAAACGTAGTGTTTGTATTACCATAACACTGTTACCATAACCAACTGCATGGTTCCGTTCAAAAAAATTTCAAAGCAATGTTATACGGGAATTTTATAAGAGTTTCTGGTCAAATAATCAGTTTTCTTGTACAACCGTGTGTTGAGGTCAATTTTTGTACTGTATCAATGTTAGAAATTCTCTGATTTTTTCCTGGAATAGGCGGGAGAATTGGAAAACGCAGTATTAAAAAAATTTAAGAGTCAAAAGAAAGTCAGAGGCGCTCGTGAACAGGACAGCAGTGAACCGACACAGGGCGGGCCTTGTGTCGGCGAAACCGACATCCGAAAACCTTGACGAAAACCGACTTTTATTTCAACATAAAAAGATCTTGCCCATCTCCCAGCTAGAACATACACATTTTCACCTTGGGAGTGCTAATTCCCACAGATTCAATAGCCGTGCGACCACAACTAAAGATTCAAATCCACAAATTGAATTTCAAGTTTTTCTAGGGCCAATCACTCCGAAACTATCTATAAAACCTTGTTTTGAAATTTCCAACTCATTTCTAGTGAGAAATCCCAAAATTTTCGGTATATTTATGATACAAAATTTTTGTCCAAATCGCAAGGGGCATCGCCTTGAAATATTTTTTCACTTTTTCACTCAATGTTTCCAAACGCGGTGCAACATTTCAGCAATTTCAATGCTTGGTCGTATTGTCTGTCGTTGTCATTATTGTCATTATTCGTACCAATACGATTTCAATTACCCGTAGTTAACTGTAAACGGTATCATCAGCCGCACTGCAAGAATAAGCACTCCAAGGCGTAATATGTGTGGTCCCCAGCTGAGAGTTAGGTAAGATATTTTTTATATAAAATGTCATTTAGGTACTTTATGGACCTTTTTTTCGTTTTACTGCTGTCCTGGTTTACAACACTTCTGACTTTCTTCTCTCTCATTTTTCGATAAGTTCTTTCGCAACTTACTCTTTCTGTGCTGAAGTACACCACATGCATAGATTCCTCTTTCTTCTAACTTCAATCCTAATGGTGCCCTCATCTTTTTTTTCTGATTGAACTTCATTAATATTAGCGTACTCTGGGGTTATGCACCCGAAACACTTCAATCCTCAACGACCCATTTAATCTTCCAGCTTTTGGAACTGATTTCGATACGCATAATAAATTTGATCTATACATGCAATACATTGGGCCCAGCTATGACGCATTCTAAAATTATTATTATGAGAATTATGAATTTTTATCATCAACAGGAACCGTTCGTTCGTTCGATGCTTATGGAAAAGACGGAGATAGGGTTTGACGCAGAGTGTGTCGGGAAGAGAAGGGGTGAAACGGGGACCATTGAATTTTCACCAACACCATCCTGACTTTACTGAAAATTTACACAAGATTATGAATGTGAAGGGTAACCAAAATAAACAAATATTTTCGTTTAAAATTTTCCAAAGGTTGTTAGTTCAGTCTCCCTTACCACAGCAGAGTTGCTCAGTGTGAAAAAAGATGAAGGTATTATTAAGATTGGAGTTAGAGGAACGGGGAATCTATGCATAAGGTGTATTCCCGCACGGGATCCCGTGAGTACAGAAACAGTAACTTGGGAAGAAAGTTTACGCAACAAAATAAAAGTTGAATAATAAAGCTAGAAGTGCATGAAACCAGGACAGCAATTAAGAGAAAAAGGTCTATAAACTAACAAAAAAGTTTTTCTCGCTAAAAACACCTACCTGCCTCCCTGCTCGGGACCACACATATTACCCCTGGTAGCGCAAATTCACGTAGTGCTCTGGGGATACCGTTAGCAGTTCATCACTGTTACCATAACCGTACTATGACGGTCGGTCATTATTTGTCGTTGACGGTCAGTCATAATCCATCCTAGTACGGTTAGTATTTGTTGTGATGAATTGTTGACGGTATCTTAATTAGCACTAGAGAATTAGCACACCCAGGGGTAATATGTGTGATCCCGAGATGAGAGGCAGGCTTTTTGTTGTTAATAATAATTTTGATTTGTTTTGTTTGGTACTTTTTTTCTCGTTTCACTGACTTTCTTCCATAACATTAATCCTGCTTATAACATTCTTTCTCAACTCACTGTCTCTGTAGAAACGAGACCCTCTGAGACAACACACTTTGTGCATAGATTTTGCGCTCCCTAACACAATACGTGATGGCGTCTCCATCTTTTTTCTCTTTGAATATTTTTGTTGTGGTATTAAGGCTGAAACTTATTTTCCTGTTGAAATTAAAATGAGAAAAAAATGTGTTGTTATAGTTACCCTTCATATGAGTGTTGTAGCAAAGTTGTGTCGTTAACAATGAACTTATTTTACAGTATCATTCAAGCAATAAGCTTCTGGATGTATTTTTGTCAACGTACATGGATGTCATTATTCAAAGTAACTGTTGAAAATGTCATGGTTGCCAGAAGGGTTGACGTTCGTAACAAAAGTGTTACTTTTTGCTGTCAGATCCTAATGTTGTTAGTTTTGTTACTATTTGAAATTTCAACCAATAATTCTTTAAAGAATACAGTTTTCGTTGATACTCGTACAGAGTCGTTTCAACCGCGCCTTGTCTCGTTCATAACTCTTAGGCACTCTGCACACGGGACTACTCGAAAAAAACTGAGAAGCAAATCACTTACCAGTTCGCATTGAGTCACTTCCTATACAATTGATAGGGACGCCGTACACGGAGCTACTGCTTACTTACTCGTTGGTAATGCGTTAGCCACCAGTTGCTGGGTGACTTTCGCACCCAGTCACTTCTGAGTTGAGTCTCTCTGTTTTTTGGTAACTTTTCTTGTGTATGGACTTTCTTCAAAATGAACGAACAAAAACTGAACTTATATTGGTCTAGAAAGTGAAAAAAACACCTGTTCTATACATCTTTTTGCTACAAGGAAGGATGGAACAGAATTTGCATGGAATGAAGTTGGAATAGCCGTAAATATGACAGGTCATATATTTTTATGCTGTATAATATTCTTTTCCAATTAATTTCATTACCTTCTAATTTCATAGTGTAATATACAGGATGTTGTGCAATTCGATGCACATATTTTAACCATATACAAAGAAATGGTAAATACAACGATTTTCTCGAGTGACAAAAATCTGAAAACTCCTTTTTTGAGATATGATGACCAGAAATTAATTTAGATTCTTCTCTCTGTATGCTGAAGCACGCATCAGCAGCCTGCCCGAGAGGCTAGATTTTACTCATTGGCTGCATTGTAAGCTAATTCTTACGGGAAGCTTTTTGGCTGAACATTTCTCGAAAACGAGGGAGATCTGAGTTCAATGTCACTCATGAAAGTAGTTTTATTTTTAGTTTTTCTGATAATGGTTGAGATTTGTGCTTCGAATTACACAAGACCCTGTATAAAATAACCTATGTATTCGATACATGTATTATATAGGTAATATTTCATTTCATTTTGCGTGAGTTGCTGTGAGTCAGAAATGTACTGTGAGGGCACAAGTTCACTATGAAGCAGCTCGTGTAGCCTTAATTGATGACAACATCAACGAAATGCATACAGAATTCATGACTGTGTAAAGTATACGTTAATTAATAAAAAATTTATATTTTTAGTTTTAATAATAATAACCAAAACATCTCACCTGAGGGTGATTATTTTTCTTTCCTCAGCATTCACGCGCTCCCTCGTGTTTGTATTCTGCTTGTGATGGGCAGGGGAAATTAGTTGCACCACTTCCAAATAACTGTCTTCAGACATGCAATAGAAACTCACAAATTTTGAATCCTAAAGGTGCAATTCTTTTGCAGCGACGAGTAGTGGGTGGTGAGAATTTTGCTCTATGTATGGATGAATCCAAAATTGTCTTCGTATTCTATTTCTTCTCTGACGATGAAGGTTATAGAGTATCATATCATCATCTCTTGAATCACCATCCACAATGTTGCTCAATGATTGCATTATGCGGTAATACTTCCACGAACACCCAGAGGAGATTACCGATTTTTAGTAGCCTCGCGTGCGGAACCGCATCACTAATGAGTTAGTAACTTGTTAGTAACTTCAATCACAAACCAGCTTACTTTCATTAGAGTAGCCCCGTGTGCAGAGGGCCTTACGTTCGAGTTTGGCAAAGTCCGCCGGTAACCACCAGTCAGCGTCACGGTATGCATAAGATCAGCGTCAACTGATGCCGTGAAAAATCTTGCGTTTTAGTTGCACTGGATGACTGGCTCTTGAGCAAGTCTTGACGCGAATTTCGGATCAGTGGGCAGCCCTCACTTTATTCTTCACTTTCGCAGCATTAGAAGATAGTATAAAGTCGGCTGCAGCAATATTAGAACACTTGGAGGGCAAATATGCAGAGTGTCCTTACCCACAAATCAGGAGTCAAATCTGGAGAATGGATTAAGGGTGTAGATGTTTTTCAGGTAGAGTGGCCTAGTTCCTAGTTCAGTTCCTAGTTAGTAACTTGGCTAGAAAAAGCCAGCTTGTCAACCCTGCAATAAACACCACGCCTCTATCTTGGTTGTCCTAAAGTTTTGTGTTTTGTGGGTAATAGGACACTCTGCATATTAGCTCTCCAATAGCGAAACCCACATAATTAAAATCTATTATTCATTCATGGCCTTCATATTACCCAATGGCAATAAGATAAACCGTGAATTTCAAACCGGGACATTTCGAATGCACAAACTGAACAGTCCCTATAAATATTTTTATAAACTATCCTGAATTACTTTGTAAAGCGAGAAATTATTTAAAATAAAGATCTAGCTGCAATTACTGTTATTGATCCTTCGGTTTACCTTCCAATTGATGAAATTTACCATGGGGCCAAACAAGAAAGCTCTTAATTGCGAGAATTCTGAAGAATATCTGACAAGAACCTGAAGCAATTTTGAGTGAACATCGTGAATTTCTATGTTCAATTTATGAAAGTTGTTTAGCCTTTTTCTGTCGAATAACGCGCCTAATAGGTTGGAATTGCTTAAGGCTATGGACACCAGCAATGTTAATGTCGGAAAAAGCTGCTTCCATCATTCCTCTTGACATGAAGTTTCCGAAGTTTATTGCTAAAAAAGTGTGCGACATATTGAATACAGAGGGGCGAGAGCTCACCTTGGAGGACACGAACCATACAACTGACAAGGAACCGGAAAGTCCTGGTACACTGTTTCGAAAGTAAAGTGCGGTGATGCACTTCGATGTCCCCTATTATCTAAGTTAATGATGAGAATATTCTCACTTTTCATAAATATTAAACGGAAAAACAGGTCTTTGTTGAGAACAGGGCCTTTGAACGCACTTCAATGCGCACTAACTGCATGAAATGACAGCACTCTCAAGAATTACTCAAATTAATGACATTGAAGGACATACACAGCAGTGCTGAAGAAAGAGCTACTTTTTGAAAGGTTAGTAAAGCATTTCCTTTAATATTAAAATATTTTTTTAAAGATTCTTAGATTTTGTTACTTTTTGATCAATGTGTTACCTTTTGAGATGGAAATTTGTAACTATTCACGAAAATCTTCTGGTAACCTTGGCTTCGAGTAAGTTGTACAAATGTTCCAGCTAGTTCGAAAGGTATGAATAAGGTGTCTAACATGGAATGGTACCTAATTCAACAGTATATTTGTGTTTATGACTCTAGGAACATTATTATGAAACTAACAGCATGAGTCGGGCAAAAACCATGTTTCTCAGCTATTCGCCGATCTCTCGGTATATTCTTGAGTGCAAGTTTTCACTAGCGGTGCTGAGTGAATTTCTCAGATATCTGGCTAAGAGAATACCGGAATACAGGCTTCGAAGTCGAATAATACGTAAACGTGAAATTTTTAACTTTCACAATTATACTTTCATTCCAATTGTGACCAGCCCAATTTTACTGGTTACTGGCACAGAACATTTTTTGAGGGTATCTATATTAGCCCAATTTTTTGTGCTCTTATTTTAAAGCATTTTAAGTTAGTTTCAGCCTTCATAACCAAAACAAAAATATTCAAAGAGAGGAAGGATGAAGGCACTTTTAAGTTTGGTGTTAGAGGAACATGGAATTTACGCACTAAGTGCTTTCCGCACAGGATTCCTGGCCCATAGAAACAGTGAGGTGAGAAGGTTAAACAGAGACAGAGGTGCTGGAAAACAGGACTACAGCTAGCCGAAAAATGATTGTAGACGAAAAAAGTTATTTAACCAAAAAATTGCTACCTAACTCTCAGCTCGGGACCACACATATTACCCCTGGGAGTGCAAATTCTTGCAGTGCTCCTGAGGATACCGTTAACAGTTCATCACGGGTAATTCTAACCGTACTAGGACGGACCACCAATGGCGAGTAATGACTGTCCGTCAACGACGGGTAATTTCTTTGAATTGTGTGCATTCATTTCGTAATCCATGATTTTATTTGTTTGGTCAACCATTTTTCCAAAGCAATTTTCGACTCAACGTAAATCGCTTCATTTTCTGCCTAGTTTTGGTTACATCACCGTGACTGTATGGATTCATGCTGCTTGTGCGAGTTTGAGGTTTTTGCGCTACTTCAAAATTTGTTCAGTCTAAATGTTGGCTCAAAAACTGTATTCACATAGAGGATATAGAGTTAAATGAGATCGTTTCGAATAGAGAAGACATATGTAATAAAAGAATCATGTCCGAAAATGTTCAAAGTGATGATAACATTGTCCAGACAACTCTGATAACGCGCACCAAGGGATTGCGCACGCGCGTTGGTGGCGGTTGTGCGAATTCAGTTCTGAATCGTCTGTGCACTTCAGTTGCGTTTTCGGTCTTGCAATAACATTTGAGGACAAACTTTCTACTTTCCAGGCTAAGCAGATTTCCTGCCATGCTGTGATGAGTTAAATACACCTGCAATTCATAAAATGCAGCATGTCAGTGACGGTTAGAGTGTAAGTACATTTATTTTAGACACCCTGTATTTGATGTTGAAACTTGCATAATCTTGTTCGAAAGAATGCTCAATTGGTTGTCACCGTCCACGCTTTGCTTTAGTTATAAGGAAAGACCTAATTCTATTCTCTTGGTGGAGTTCACTAAGAAACAAACGCACAAAATAATAATTCCATTCCTGACTGCTGTCCTGTACGCAGGCAAAACAGCTGCGGAATTTCTATCGGTACCGAGTTTTACTTCTCATCGCATTGCACAGCACCAGTATTTACAGCACCAGTATTTACAGCACCAGTATTTACAGCACCAGTATTTACAGCACCAGTAGTTACAGCACCAGTATTTACAGCACCAGTATTACAGCACCAGTATTTACAGCACCAGTATTTACAGAACCAGAATTTACAGCACCAGTATTTACAGCACCAGTATTTACAGCACCAGTATTTACAGCACCAGTATTTAGAGCACCAGTATTTACAGCACCAGTATTTACAGCACCAGTATTTCCAGCACCAGTATTTACAGCAACCAGTATTTACAGCACCATTATTTACAGCACCAGTATTTACAGCACCAGTATTTACAGCACCAGTATTTACAGCACCAGCATTTACAGCACCAGTATTTACAGCACCAGTATTTACAGCACCAGTATTTACAGCACCAGTATTTACAGCACCAGTATTTACACCAGCACCAATATTTACCTTCAGACGCAGCTGTTGTTTGTTTCTCAAGGTTTGTTCATAAATTGAGAGTAATATTATATCTAATATGTGAAATACATATTAAATTTAAATATAATACATGGGGAGAAATGTTTACAACATAATTGCTGCCATTTCATGTGTCAAGTTTTTTCTGGGGAGGGGGGGCAGAAATTATCTTAATTTTATTTTGTATTTTTGTAAATTGCTCAATTGTACGCAGCCCGTCAGAAATAAGAGAATGTCAAGATTAGGTTTATTATATATATTTTTGTTGCTGGATTTATTATTCATTTCCCGTTGTTATTTATTTATTAGTGTTGCACTTATATTTTAACCAATATTAATAGATATATCATTTAATTATCATTGTTATTGAATTTAATAATAGGATTTAGTATAGAATTTCTCATTGCAATGAAAAGAACACCACAACTGCTCGGCCGTGTGCAGTGTCGACGCGAGAGTGTGTTTGGCGACGAGATCTGGGGAGCGTTGTGGTGTATTGTGGTGGTGATGTTGGTGGTGGGTGTGGTGACTAGCATATTATATTCACTATTGAGAGTAATAATATTGAGCATTTATCACACTGTGCGATTTTGATGTTAATATTGTGTTTGATAGGTATCGTATAATATTGAATGTTTGCAGGAATAATATTGAACATTTATGACATATTGAGATGGTAATATTAATATTGGGCTTGATAACTATCGTATAATATTGATAATTAGGATATTGAGCTTATATCTCATACTTTGATAGTCATTCAATTCACTATTCACATCGCCCAACATTTTATGGTAACAAACCCCGCACGCAGTCCATCTTGTGCTCGATATGCAATACTGAATTTATTTACTACAAGGCGTGTGGGAAATAAATAGTAATTAACACTTACGAATTGAGCTTTAGATCGCTACCGAGGTCAAAACCTGAAAATTAACATAGAATAACCGACAATTTGAACCGACCGGCCATTCCAGACATCTATGTTACCGAGCGAAACAAGTGAGTCACCGCAGGCAAGAATATGTTCATATGTGTGGTAGAGAACTGGACAAATGTTGTTTGATTATCTGAAATGACACTTCTATATCAAATGAGTCCAATATTAGATTATTTCATTTTCAAGTTGGCAATGAACCAATTCAGTATTGGTTTCTTAAGAAGCGGACACCAAACAAGTAAACACAAAAGGGTATTATTAGTCAAGAAGAAAGAAAGAAAAAAAGAAAAGAAAAGAACAACAGTATATTTCCAATATAGATGGTACAAAAGTACCATCATTGGTTTTTAAAATATCTTAAAATTAATACACTTAGATGAAAATCACACACACGAGTATTGTAAAACTCGTGTCACTAGTCGAAAAGAAATGATTGAGGGCAATGTACTCCTAATCTTGCTTAATCTACATTTGATAATACATGTAATGATAATTAAAAGTGATAACACAATTTCAAAGACGATGCATTTTCATTGTGAGGTGAAAACACTTTTGACAGTTTACATGTACATGACATAAAACTTCGCAATTCTTGACGCCAGGAAATAATACATGAATCGCTTGTTTCGGCCAATGTTCAAAAGTGTCATTTTAAGGAAGCATGAAAAAAAATATAGATATAAATATACACCCGTATATATATACATATATATATTCATGCATATATAAATATACATGTATATATACATACACATATACATACATACACGTACACATAAGCATGAGGACCAAGAAGATTATAAGTTTTGTATTTCTAATCCAACAATTTTAACATAGCGGTCATTAGTAATTAAGCATTTTATTTAAACAAAAAATGGATGATCGCACAACAAATGTATAGTTTTTACATGAATGCTTTATAATAATAAAAAGATGACGAGTTAGGTAATGTTACAAGTTGAGAGTGAACAGAAAAAAGACCATTATCTCTAGTAAAATGCTAGTTGTCAGTCTAGTACACACATATGTGCACATATACATGTAAATATATACACATACACATGCACGCACATACCCACGCACATACTTACACCAAACTCGTAAGCATACACAAATGCATTTCTATGCATCGAGGCAATACATACGCATTCTATAGAGTGTCATACGCATAGCGTGCACACGTACACATATACACAAATAAGCATGTGCGCAAATATCAGCGTAAACTAGTCAGTATAAACCAGAATTCCAACCGAGGGAAACGGAGAAAATATCTTTTATTATGGCATGAATTTTATAAAATTTCGTACTAAAAATAGTGGCACAAAACAGTCCTACCTAAGTCAGAAGCATGAAAACGATTGTGGGACGTGAATATGGAAGAAAACATTAATGTCCTATAGAGGTTTCATATTAGAAAAAAAATCCATTATCTTTGAAATATGGCGCAAGTTGTCGGCAATTGATAAACAAACATAGGTATCACATTATTATAAGCATATAACCATAAGAATAAGAAGCATAATACTGCAGTATAAATGGATGATCACACAACGAATTTATTGTTTTTTTTTACATGGAGGCATTACAATTTCATATTAGAAAATAAATCACATCATCTTTGTAATATGGTGCAGAGTGTCTGCAATTGATAAACACCCACACACATAGGTACCATGACGGTCTAGTTTGATGCTTGCACAGAAACGGAGAGGAATGACATAAAATGCAACCTTCGACTGGTTTATCTACACTAGTGCACACAGGTGTACGTGCACATATCCACACCCATATGCGCATATACACCTATATACGTACACACATATTCAAGTAAGCATGTTTGCAAATGGCAGCGGATAGGCGATCAAATCATAATACCTACGCATACTTTAAAACTGTTGTGTGATATCATGAATTATAAAACAATGAGCGAGGGAGATTGTTGAGCAATGGAGATACCAGGCAAATGAGATTCGACAGTACTTATTTTGTATGTTCTGTAACTAAGAATTATTTTTGAGACACAAGATGACGAGTTATTTTGGCTTTAAATTCTCTCGGTCTTTGAGGGACTTTAATACTCAGGGGAAGTTTGTTCCACAGTAAGGTGCCTGATATGGACAGAGCCTTCTGTCCTAAGTGAAATGAACGATAGTTGATTAAGACATTATTGTTTCTATTCGGTTTTTGATTGGTTACAGTGGGTCGATGGAAACGCACTATCTCAGCATTGCTCTGAGGAAGATGTAACGAGGAGAATACGTATTGGGCCTTCTGCATGAGGAGCCTTTCTTGGATAGGAATCCAGCCGAGTTTATTGAGGAGAGGGGTTACGTGGTCACTTCATTTGAAATTACCGTTGCATACCACCTTGACTGCAAAATTCATGCACTTTTGTAAGTCCCTTTGACGGTATTGAGGTAAGTCTCCCCATACTAGGCTGCAGTAGTCAATGCGCGATAACACAAGGGATTGAATTGCTAATAATCTGGATTGTTCGTCCAGCATACTTTTTATACGATAAAAAACATTAAAGTTCCGTAGATTTTGTTGCAAGTAGTCTCAACGTGAGATTTGAAGGACATATTTCTATCGAACCAGATTCCTAGATTTTTTTTTCTGATGCATTAATTTTATTATTTCCAACTGCATGAGTAAGATCTGAAGTTTTTTAATTGCATCTTTGGATCCAAAAATTATGCATTTTGTTTTATTAGCATTTAATTTAAGACCATTTCGGTCGTACCATGATTTCAGGATAGTAAGTAAAGTTTCGGCTTTAATTTGCGTCTGTGGTATTTCCGATACAAAACTTGTTATTGCAATTTGAACATCATCTGCATACATTGAGATCCGTGTGTTAGAAGGCATTGGAGGGAAATCATTAATGAAAATAGAAAACAGTAGCGGACCAAGAATGGATCCTTGGGGAACACCAAAATTGTTTTGAATGAATGGGGACAATTTGTTTTCTATGCGGACTGCATGAGATCGATTTGACAAGTAACTTTCAAACCATTGCGTGTCTATTCCCAAGTTCAGTATTTTAAGTAGAAGTCCATCATGTTGGACGCTATCGAACGCCTTAGAGAGATCGAGTAGCAGCAAGAGTGTTACATTCTTTTGATCGATGTCTGTATATTTTTTCAGATATATTGAGCAGAGCGTCTTGAGTGCTAGTATTTCTTCCATAGGCATATTGATTTTGGTGGAGTTGATTTGACTCGTCCAAGTGAAATGACAGTTGATTTGTCACCACTTTCTCCAATAGTTTGGACATGACAGGCAAAAGACTGATGGGCCTGTAGTTTGATGCTGTATTTAGGTCACCACTTTTATGCAACGGTCTAATAATGGAGTGTTTCCATTGGTTTGGAAACATGTTGGTTACTATTGAGTATTAATTATCAGACGAATCCATGGTGCTGTGACAGGGAAACTGTTTTTGATATATTGAAGAATGATACCATCATGTCCATTTGCCTTTGTGTTTTTTAGTGAGTATAAGACATTTTGTAACTCCGGTAAATCGACAGGGCGTGGTCTCCACTTGACATCAGTCCTCGAGGGTGCAGTGGGGCATGAATTTTAAATTGTCGTTTCATCTGGATTGGTACACACCTCACTGAAAACTTGAGCCCCTACTTTTGAAAAGAATGTGTTGAAATCTGTGGCTGTTGCCAAGGGATTTTCAAAATTACTTATGCGATCTAAATTTTCATATGGGGCTACCTCACAAATGATTTCCCAAGTTCGTTTCGGGTTATTTTTAGCCGTTATCAGTGCCTGGTGGAAGTGAGTTTGTTTCGCTTCAGTGATTTTCTTTCGAAGAATTTTCTCATGTTCTTTATATCTCTTGTATAAGGTACTATTTGATCTATTTTTTTGTACTCTCGCAAGTTAGCTTTCTTTATTCTGCTCATCTCTTTCACTTCGTCAGTAATCCAAACAGTCCGTTTTGGCTTGTTTTTTTTTTGGTGACATTAGGTGCACATTCGTCGAGAGCTGCTGTGAAGTTCTCGTTGAAGATTGACACTTGAATGTCAATATCGTCAGATTGCATCATTTTCTGGAATTCGGTTGACCTATCGAGTAGTTTTTCTCGAAATAGTTCTGCTGAATAGTGCCTTTTCGAGCGATAGGTCATTAAGCGGTATTTTTGTCTTTCCTTTGCAATATTAATTTCACATTCTATAGAGTGGTGATCGGAAATAGAAGTTGATATTACTGTACTAAGTATTGCGGTGGGATTATTTGTGATTGCTAGATCGAGGAGAGTTGCAGAGACTTTAGTAATGCGAGTCGGTTCTTTGACCATTTGTGATAGCCTTAGTTTATACAATAGTTTGCTTAGCTGATTGTTTATATCCGTTATGTCAACATTAAAATCTCCGAAAGCAAAGAATGATTTATTTGCCGGAAGGATTTCTTTGAAGGTTTCCTCAATGAAATCTAGTGTTAGATTTAGGGGAGACGATGGGTGCCGGTAAAGGCTGCCAATGATTATTGATTTGTGTTTATTTATTTGCACTTCTAACCAAACCATTTCAATGCCTTCGCTAACTTTATTCGCTAGTAGTGAAGATGTTGAGTACATTTCTTTCACAAAAATACAAGATCCACTACCTCGGCTGGTTTTAGCGCCACCGTAGCGGTACAACACGTAATCAGGAATGTTAAAAAATGATTTTTGGGTTCGTGAATCAAACCATGTTTCTGAGACACACAAAATGTCAATTTCCGCAGTGACCAACATTACACCGATTTCATCCAATTTACCATTCAGGCTTCGAGAATTTACATGCTTAATTTTGATTTTACTTATATTAGCAGTGTTTTTAAAGTTAGCCAAGTTACTATCTCGATGGGATCGTTCAGGGGATTCATCGATTTTGTCTAAGTTGCCCAGGGTTTTTGGCCCAGCATTTGTTATGTAAGAAAGTCTACTATTTGGCTGGGCAGCGGCAGTCTGTCAAGATGAGGTAACCCCGGTCTGATTTTTGCCTTGTGTGACAAGAGCACTGTAGTGATCGCTTTTACGGTGGAGCAGTAGTGGAGGGTTATTATTCGATAACTCTGAAAAGGGATCGACTGATATTTTCAAAACACAATGATCCTGTTCATCCAGGACGAGAAGATTTTGGCCTGTCACATTTGAAATGATTAGTGGTATAAGGTCTACAGCAGCTTGATCAAAATGTTTGTCGTCAATGTAATTATCTATGAGGTTTTACATGTCTCCACTGCTCATGGCAACAAACTTAGCGTATGTGCTGTTGTTTGCTTTACTCTCTGTTTTGATTGCAGCCTTTAGGGAATTGTAATTCCATTTCGATGCTGGTTGTTTTGTAAGTAGATGAGCTACTGCATGGAGGAGGCAGTGTCCATCGGCTTTGGTGGAAATCAGTTTTATGTTCCATGATCGTTTCAATTCATCCATTATGGAATTCATGCGTTCACAAATGGGGCTGGAGACGTTTTTTTCGTACTTTTTACACCATTGAGAGGTTCTGAGAGGTGCGGGGAATTTACGTTTTTCTGGCTCTGAATGGGCGGGCTGTGGTGATTTATTGTATGGGGATTTGCATTGAACTGAGAAATGCTCGTGTCAATTCTATTTTTCTGGTGATGATTGTGAACATAGTTGGGTAGTGGATTTTCCATCGATTGTCGACTGCAATTTTGCAGCGATTTCTCTCTTCCTGTTGATTTCACTGCTTCCGAGTATGTGATTGGATGTTGATTTATACTCGTGTCTAAGAGGGGCTTTTCATCCTCGGCATCAGCATTGGATAGCAATGAAAACCTATTTCTTGTAGGCACTCCCCAATTGTTTGTGGCAGATGCAGGAGAGGGCTTGTTATGTGAGGGCAAACATCGGGAGGAGAAGGGGGGAGAGGGTTTGCTATATAAAGACAAACATCGGTTTATGCTGCTGGAGGTTTCACGTGGAAAGGCGGTCAACTTAGAACAATCATTCAACTCATTTTGATGTCATGCATAATCATTAGAGTATTCAATTTCTTCATTCAGGTCATGGGAGTTTCTGACACAGGAGATAAAATGTGAAGTTAGTCTCAAAGGTGATCTTAGAGCAATTTGTTGAAGAAAATGATGCGTGTCTTCTCGCGTAACAGGCCAAGTGCGGACGTTGTTGTAAGCTTCATTAACAGAAACGGTTTTTACATTTGCTCGCAGCGGAATCAGTTTAAGACCAATTTTTCTGCACAGGCTCGATGCCATGTACAATTGCTGCCCACTGCAGGCACTCACCACATAAATACGAGAAAAAAGATTCTTTGTCATGATCAGGTTTTTTAACTTAGTGAGATTATGGGACGAGAGGCTCAAGCCTTTGAAACTAATTATATAGTTCCTGAAAGGAGGTGCGCGTTCAATCTCATCATAGAGATCATTTAGACGTTCCGAAGTTATGGTCTGAATCCTGCATGCGCTATCAATGTCATCTCTGTTGATTTTTGTGAGACTCTTGTCTCCAACGAGAAAAGTGTCTAGAGGGGATTTCGCATAAGGATGGTTACTCGTAGCTACCACCGGCGTAAAATCATGAGCGCTGATACAATAATTTAAAGCATAAAGCTGTCCTGTAATCATTTGAATACTTGATACAGTGGAAAAAATCGACGCTAGGCTTGGGGGACAATTTTGTCTCAAAGCTTTATTGAGAAATGCAGCTGTAAGAAACAGCGTGTTATTTATTTCGTGAATAGTTTGGGAACTGGTCATTTGGAGAGGATGTAAGTACCCATCAAAAGCGGTAACAGGTCTGGTTGTATTGTTCTCCACTGAAAATCTTACGTTATCCTCGCAGTTTACGCTCTGAGGTATTTTACTGCCAGTATCAGCTGCTGCGTATGCATTTTCAAACATACCTTCGCCGCCTGAAAGGTCTACACACAATTTATCATTAAAATTATAAATAAAATTACCCCTTTTACTTTCTCACTGATTGCAAACATCCAAAATTTTATCGCGTTCTAACGATGACGTTGGTGTTTCCGTCGGCGGTGAATGATTTTGAGCTTTCTCAGTGACGCAGGGCAGGGGCGACGTCGCCATGACGCAATCGTTTCGGCGAGACGAAGGAGCTCGCAGTGCTGTGGCAGCTTTCTCCAGTGACGACGTATCTTCTTTACTAAAGATTCTCGGCTTTGTGGACGATGAATCTTCTCGGACACAGTCCAAAGCGTGGGGTTGAGAGTCGAGTGCTACTTGTACGTAATTTCTTGAACTCGCTTCGGGTGTGCCCGTAGCAGGTTTCAGAACTTGAGAAGATGAATTATTACTGGGAGCTGAATTATTACAAGCAGCGCCTGAGAGATTTTCGCCCGTGTCAGATGACTCAGATTTTGCAGTCATTAGTGATACTTCAAGGGCTGAGAAACACTTGCTTATATCAGACTTCACGAACGTCCGAGAAGCATTTTTCGTTTTGAGTGTTTGAGGACCTTGAACTGATGGATTTACAGGGGCGGATTTATTAGGTCTGCCTTTCCGCTTCGCTTTATGGCTGGTGCTTTACGCTTTTTACTGAGCTTTTCGTACGAAGCTGTACTGGAGGATGTTGTTTTTTCAGATGGGGCAACCTTCCGAGTAGTTGAACGAGTTCTATATTGATACATTGGGACGTTGATAGAGAGGAAGAAAAATTATATTTTGTTCATTGGGTTAAAGAAGAAGACCTCGCCTTTTAAAGGTAGATAAAAAGAAACTGCCAGTAGGAAAGCAAGGGAGAGGGTGGGTGGGTTGGGGTGTAAGCTAGAGGAGGAAAGAGTGTGAGCGGGAGGCGGGGGCAGGACGCTTGCGGTCGGTAGAGCAGCGTTGCTTGCTGTCCTGCTTGGGGAAAAAAAGAGAAAAGAAAAGAAAAAAAGAAAAAGAACTTCAACTTTCCATAAGAAGATTTCTCTGGTGAACTATTCGAGAGACGTCGTATTGTTTAAGTTTACTTCACATTGTGGAATTATGCTCTGTCTGTGAACACAGGCTGACTATGTTTAACATGGTAAATTATTTCCGAAGTTGCTGGATCAAGTTTATTTGATTTTTATATTTAAAAGTTCCTTCAAAGAAGAAGTAGTTTTTTATCCTTTTCACATTTAACGTCAATAGTTAACCAAAATTGTCCATCAAAATAACATGATAATAATGTAAGCTAATTTTCTGAATCAATAATTGATTGTGTACATTAGAAATTTTTCAACATCCATGCTCTATTGTAACAAAGAATAGTTCACAAAAGATGGTCACCATTATTTTTCCAAAGATGCAAGTTTGCCAGAGCACACATTCTATTTTGTTTCTGGAGATAACGGCCCATGTTGTTCCACGTTAAGAGCCGAGGTGTTTTGGAGGGATGGAGCGGGGATGGAGGAGGCAGGGGTGAGCTTGTTCGCGCTGCACCTCGCAAGCACCGCGTGGGTAACACAAAGTTTACACATCTCGCCACTCTGATCTGCTTGTTAAAATAGTCAGAGCTGAATCACTGAGTACTGAAAGTTCACTTTTACCATTTAGTTAGGTAGACGGCACATTCACGGACACATAGTTCCAATTTCGTATTTCGAGGAGTTTTCCTTCCCTCACATTCTGAAACAATTTAGCCCCAGTGACTTGGAGCTTGCGTTCACGGTGACTGTTGACTGAAAGACTCTGAATAACTCTCGAGAAACGAGAAATAAGGAACAATACGAAAAGTTAGCCACCGAGAATGATTTCGTCTTAATGCACACACGAGCGTAGGAAAGTAAAAATTGCCAATGAACTACGTCGCATGTTCAAATGTTTTAATATGGGCGAAAAGTGTTTTCAAACATCCTAAAGTTTAGACCATGACTTGATATCTTCACATGAGGACCGTAATACTTCTACCGGATAATATTTTAAACAAATGGTTGGGAAAAAAAGCCCGTAGAAAATGCATTCCCTTCGTTGCGTTGGTCTGATTTTAACAATAGATTTTATTACAAGTGGTCAAGAAAACATTGTGCACGTAATGCGTTGTTAAAACCACTCTAGTTTGGGCACTCCCATATTGAAATTTGAGCTTACGATCGTCGGAGCTATTGAAATGAGGGATTACGGTTGAAAGTAAAACGGGTAGATCCAAATTAATTTGCGTCTTAGACTACGAGGTTGACATTAGAGGCAGATTAGATTAGTCGTTAGTTTTAGCCTCCCTACCCGCAGCAACAAATGCGATCCAAAGCGAGGAAAAAGGAAGGCACCATTTAGTATGGAGTCAAGAAAACGCGGAATCTACGCAGAAAGGGCGTAGAAACAGTAAGTTGTGAAAGAAGATTATGAAACAAGACCAAATTTAAAGTAGGAAGTAGTTGGTGCTGAATAACAAGACAGCAGTGAACCGAAAAGAGGTGGTTCTTAACATAACAAGAACATTTTATTTAAACAAAAAGAAAGCCTATATAGCTCTCAGCTCGGACCCTCACATTGGACATTAGAGGCAATTTTACATGGTTTCGTATCAGCTAGTAATCTAAATAATTAACTCGGATAAAATGAAAGATTTTACAGTAACACAGAAATTGAATTTCATATGCTACTAGCAATGGCACAAAAAAAATTCACCGGATTCAAGTACATGAGAAGGATCGTTGTACAATGGTAACCATAACATTTTCAACATTGCTGGGACAAAACGAGAAAGTCAAAACAACCTAAAATAGTGTGGTCAAGGAAAAATCAAAGAATGTTAGGGACGACACTTTGCCACACAAGACTAAGGAGCATTTAAGGAGGGGAGTATGTTCTACATATATATAGACACACCCACATACATGTATATACCCATACACATATATACACATATACATACGAACGCCACATGTGCGTACATACATGTACTTAATATTCGCATACATGCTATCATATTGCATGCGCATACTATAAATATGTCTTGATTGTTGTATAATGTAACGAAAGATAAGATAATTAGCAATAGAAATCCCTTACTTCTTTTCCAGTACGCACTGGAGTTCACACTTATTGTGTTGACGCAAGATAGCGAGCTATTTTAGTTTTGAATTCTCTCAGTGTTTGAGGGGTTTTGATATACTGGGGTAGTTTGTTCCACAGTAAGGCGCCTGATACTGACAGAGCTTTCTGCCCAATGTTAGATGAACGGTATATGATTAAGACATTACGTCTCCTATTCGGCTTTTGGTTGGTGACAGTAGGGGGATAGAAGTTCACTATTTCAACATTGCTATGAGGAAGATATAAAGAAGAGAATACGTATTGGGCTTTGTGCGCAAGAAACCTTTCCTGAATAGGATCCCAGCCGAGCTTATTCAGGAGAGGTGTTACGTGATCATTTTTTTTGAATTTACCGTTACATACAACCTTAGCTGCAAAATTCATGCATTTTTGTAGATCTTTTTGAAGACGTTTCGGTATATTTCCCCGAATCAGGCTACAGTAGTCAATACGTAATAAGGCCAAAGATTGAACGGCCAACAATCTAGATTCTCGTCAAGCATACTTTTTATACGATTAAAAAACAATTAAGTCCCGTGCATTGTGCTGCAGGTTTTATCAACGTGGGATTTGAAGGACATGTCTCTATTGAACCAAATACCTAAATTTTATACTTTTTCTGATGGATGAATTTTATCATTCACAACTGTAAGAGTTAGATCTAGATTTTGAATGTTGTTTATTGAATCTTTTGACCCAAAATTAATGAATTGCGTTTTACTCGCGTTTAGCTTGAGACCATTTTGGTCATACCATGACTTGAGGCTGTTCAATAGGGCTTCAGCTCCACTTTTCGTCTGTGGTATTCCCGCTACAGGGCTTTTCATTGCAATTCGGACATCATCTGTATACATAGAGATTCGAGTGTTTGAAGGCCATGAAGGGAAATCGTTAATGAAAATTGAAAACAATAGCGGACCCAGAATGAATCCTTGAGGGACACCAAAGTTTGAAGGAATGGGGACAACTTGTTATCTAAGAGAACTGCATGAGACCGATTTGATAGGTAGCTTTTAAACCAACGCGTATCAATTCCTAAGTTCAGTATTTTGCGTAGTAGTTCATCATGTTCGACGCTGTTGAATGCTTTAGGGAGGTCGAGTAGCAGCAAAAGTGTTATATCTTTATGATCGATATCGCTGTATATTTTTTCAGTGATATAGAGCACGGCGTCTTAAGGACACCGTCTAGGTAAAAAAAAAGTCCCGTTATTTATAGATGGATTTCTCTGAAATTTTCACAGTAGGTGTGAAATGATGCAAATATCATTTGTTATTTCGACAAAATTTTTGTATCTGCACTGGATTTTTTTTTATTTTCGAAAAATATGATAAAATAGGGGTTTTTTAAAAATCCTACTACTTCTACAATTTTCAAGTTACAGAACCAGTACTTCGTTTTTAAATTGCTTAGATGTCTATACAACCACTCGCAATAGGGAATTTCGATAACCTTTTTTTGTGGATTTTGGGAATTAAAAAAAATGAACTTTTTTTCATTTATTTTTTTTTTCATGTCGTGTAATTTTCAAGATAATAAATTTATCAGAAAATGCTATTGCGCGAGGATACACCTTGCTGAGCCCTATCGAATGGTATATAGACCATTTTCCTAGCTCTAAAATTGTGGAAGAAGTAGCATTTGAGAAACCAATTATCAAGTTTCCAGAAAAACGTGTTTTTTCAAAAAAAAAAATTTTTTCTTTTATTTTTTGAAGTACAGGGTTTTCTATAATGAACTCTTGAGCGTTTGTAGCTCTTTTCAAGCCCTTTCGATTGATACAATTTACATTGCTGTAGCTCTGTAACTCTGGAAAAAAATATACATCAAAAGAGAATAGGTGTAATTCTTGAAAGCAACCAATTTTTTTAATTTTTCATTTTTTTTTATCAAAATACGTTTTTTTGTCAAGTCAACTCCTTTGTTTTATAGCTCTTTTCAAGCCCTTTGGAAAAAATGCTCGCCGTAGCTGTAGCTATGATACTGCAGCTGTCATTGAGCTATGAATGAAAGCTGCGGTATCATGGATACGGCAGAACAGCTAAATTCTGAAATTGTCAAAAATTATTAAAAAATATTTATTCAGCGTTAGAATGTTTCATTTGAATAATGGAAGCACTTTGAGTAGCCCATTAACGAACTATAATGCCATTCCCGCAGAGAAACACGCTCAATTGACCCCCAATAATGAGGGCAGGAGGGTTCAAGGTCACTCCACCCCCATTGCTTTCCCCCCTCTGGTGGGCGCACTATTCGGAGTAAACGTAAACGGAAAGAACCAATGGAAGCGCAAGAAAATCCTCTATAAGATGCATATATAAACAGATAATCAACACATATCCTGATTTCTACCAAGACGGTCTCCTGCTTCATTATCATAGATACGGCAGAACAGCTAAATTCTGAAATTGTCAAAATTTTACAAAAAATATTTATTCAGCGTTAGAATGTTTCGTTTGAATAATGAAAGCACTTTGTGTAGCCCATGAACGAACTATATTGCCATTGCCGCAGAGAAACACGCTCAATTGACCCCCAATACTGAGGGGGGTGAGGCGTCAAGGTCACGCCACCCCCATCGCTTTCCCCCCTCCGGTGGGCGCACTATTCGGAGTAGACGTAAACGGAAAGTACCAATGGAAGCGCAAGAAAATCCTCTATAAGATGCATACAAAAGCAGGAAATCAACACATATCCTGATTTCTACCTAGACGGTGTCCTTAAGTGCTAGTGTTTCTCATATAGGCATATTTATTTTGATGAAGTGAATTTGACTCGTCCAAGTGAGATGACATTTGATTCGTTACTACTTTTTCCAATATTTTGGACAGGACAGGTAGAAGGCTTATGAGCCTGTAATTTGACGCTGTATTTATGTCTCCAGTTTTATGCAACGGTCTAATTATGGAGTGTTTTCATTGGTTTGGAAACTTATTAGTTGCTATTGATGTGTTGACAATCGAACGAATCAATGGTGATGTGACTGGAAAACTGTCTTTGATGTATTGGAGGGATTCCATCATGTCCGACTGCTTTTGTGTTTTTCAATGAGTATAAAGTAGTCCGTAACTCTGGTAAATCGACAGGACGTGGCCTCCACAGAGCACCAGCCTTTGAAAGTGCGGTAGGGCACGAACTTCCAACTGACAGTTGCCCTGGACTGGTTTTACTCACTTTATTGAAAACTTGTGCACCTACTTTTGAAAGAATGTTTCGAACTCAGTGGCTTTTCCCTATGCGGCATCTCTGCACATGTTTATCTGTAGAATCATTTTCTGTATCTGGAGGACACCTATAAAGGGCCGCTCTTATCGAGGCCGGGTGCTCAATCCATCAACATCCCGTCTTCTGTCAACACCTAGCTAAATAAACCCCGCCAAGCTTCACAAGTGTTTCCCTGCCCGTATATTTTGGTGGCCGACGTATGTGGCGAACAGAACTCACATTCGCATAACTGTTAAGTGGATATCAAGTGTCCAATTACTGGCAATTTTGAACAGTATTAAATCCTGATGTGTACCGGGAATAACAATCAACTCTGGCAACCGCAAGAAACTACAATCGTTTTCGGAATAAGTGTACCGAAAAGAGTATTACAAGAAGCATACGCCCAAATCAGCATTTTTCTACACCACGATTTACCGTTGCGTACACGTGTTTTGGTGTATGAAGCCGGCGACGATATCGAGCTGGTGTTCGAGGTGAAAATCGCTGCTTTCCCAGCGAATATCCAGTGAAGAAACAATCGTGATACATCAGTGGAGTGCTACGAACAATTTTTATTGTGTGGAGATAATTTACTACGATTGCATCACTAACAGTAGCAGGATAATTTGTGTCAAAAACAGTACGAGTGTATATTGCATCATTAACTGTAGCAGTGAAGTGACACGTACTTTCATTTCAAAAGTGTAAATTCTTCAACGTGGTGCACAGTAGCAACGCAGTATCATCTTGCTGTACCAGCCGACATCATTGTTTGCACCTCATCACAGCCGCACCCTACCCCATCATTGCCTGCAAACGACGTGAGCAGCCGTGTCATCTTTGTTCTCAGATAAGTCTTTCTGAAAAAGAATTATTTTTCTGTTGCTAGATGCAAGGGAGCTCGGTCTCAATCAGCTTATTTTTTGTCGCACTTCCTGCCGCGGATTTTTTTGCCGTGTCCATTTCCCGTCTAGCTCTGCAATCTGTAGGCGTCAGTATCAGTCTGTGCATTGTGAGAGACACACCCGTGTCCTACGAATCTGGACATAGCTGGTTGCCCACTGTTTACCTTCAATTATCGTCGTAAGTTTCAGATTTTTTTATAATAGAATAGGAGTGTTAATGGAAGTGTCTGAAACACTTTGATGTTAATTTTTGAAGCCTTAGGTTGATAGAAATTCACGTTTTTTGCTGTGAAGCAGAGGTATTTTTTTCTAACGTCTTGCCGAGAGCTTTATCGTGAGCTGAAGCAGTCACGTGTGCACTGTGTGATATTATTGAGCAGTCACAAGTCTTATTGTGGTGCTAAAAATTTTATTTTTCAAGATTAGTGACGTTAATTCTTGTTTTTCATTGAGATTATTGGTGGTGGTGTTTTCTTATTTCTTTGCTACTGTTTGTGATTATTGATTCAGGTGGAATTAATAATTTCGCTGTGTATTGATTGAAGTTAGGCGAAATATTTCTATTTTTGTTCCGAAGGGATGCATTAATTTTTGATTGATCTTTGATTAATATTGAATTTTGACGTTTTATTAAGAATAGGGAGATTTTTGAATTGATTGAGGAAATAGGAGTAATTGATGTCTGATTACTTTGATAGTGACGACGAGGTAATACGGACAGAACCTACTGTAACTAGATACGGACGAGTGAGTACCCCAAAAGTGACTAGTGAGACAGTAGTTAGCAAAATGACGACCCCTAACACAGCGACCGCTGCACAAAATACTAGTGCTGGACCTGGTAATGTTAACACGACGCAACTTGCACGTGACATTGCTGCAAATATAAATGTACCCACTGTCGGAACGATAATGACGAATGCGGAGCTCCCTATCTTCAGGGGAAGACGACGAGTCCATGATGGAGAGTTCCTAGAAAATAAGACATTCTCGACCCATATCCAAAATCTCAAGGCGTACATGACCTTGTTGCCAGACGCCACAAGCGACGAACGACGTAAGGAATTTCTAGTACGTTCGGCAAACAAGAACGTAGGAGATTTCAATAGCGTAGTTACGAAATTAGTTAATGCTGACCTCAATTATTCTTTTGATCAGGTAGTTCAGATCCTTGAGGACATTTACGTTTCACGTGGAGAGAAGAGTATTCATGCATTGGCTTGCGACCTAAACGAGTTGAAATTAGTAAAAAATAATGCCCTCGCGGCGCAGCTCGTGAACGCGTTTTCAAAGATTAGAAAGCTTACGGAGAGTATTTTAAATTCAAACTCGCTAGGGTGGCAGCGCCACGCATATTTTCAGAACTGCACGAATCAGGCTGAGTTGAAAAAATTTGTAGGCGACAGCATGTCGTACAGTTTGGCATTGGCGATTTTAGGTCCACTTTTTGATGAGTCGTTCGCTAGGAAAATTTTTGAAACACAGTTTTCCACTGCCGAGGAGTTATTAGCTAAGTTAATTTCCGCAGTGCGAAGTCAGAGCGAGTCTAAAAAGATTCTCGCGCAAAAGTATCATGTCAGACAAGACAGTGAGAGTTACGTAGGTGAGGTGACTAGTGAATTTGAGGAAGTTTTGGAAGATCCAGATCAATTCCAGGAGAACGAGGTGTACTACGGAAGTGTCGGAAATTACCGTAGGAATTTTCGATCAGGAGTACGTAGGATTGTTCCTAAGCCCTGGATCAGAAATCCTCGTATTAGAGGACGAGAGTTAAACAGTTATGTAGGTGATAGAGGAAATGGATACTTAGAATGTAACATGATAAAATCAGACAGTAGTAGTTCTAGTTCTGGTCAATTTGGAGGAAATTCAGGAACGAAAAAACCGGGATTTCCGTACTGTAACTCATGTTCCATGGTAGGGCACTTTGAGTGTAGATCTCAAAGAGGTCAGTTCCCGAGAGGATGTTTTGCCTGCGGTGGAACTCATGTAGTAAAGAATTGTAGAGCGAGCGGTACGGAGGTCCGTAACTATAAGGCGTATTTACGCGGTAGAGGTAGCACAAACCGTGGCCAAAGTGAAGTTCATTGGGTGGAGAGCACGTCAAGCGATTTTTTAAACTAGGTGAAGGTAGTAAGGGGGATTTGAAACAGATTGAGCCCGAGGTATTTAGCGGTACCAACCTCGTTAAACTAGAAACCGTGGCAAAAATTCCAGATACCACAAAGATAACCAAATCGTATGTTGACCCTTTATTTAGATGTAAAAACCGATATAACTTGTTGCAAGATGAAGAGCTTGAGAATGATCATTGTCAAGGCAAAACTATCGAATCCTATTTTTCGGTATCCGTTGTAAAAAATGTTGATAAAAATGCTGGATTAGTATCATTCAAGGATTGCAACAAACCGACCATTATTCTCATAAATAATGACCAGTATTTAAGCGCTTTGCTTGACAGCGGCTCAGAGAAATGTCTTATCAGTTACAGACAGGTTAAAAATTTAAGCGAAGAAGTCAAACCAAGTCATTTGAGAGTAAAAGGGATCAACGGCAAAAGTGACGTCACAGGTGAAGTGGAATTATCCATTAAAATTCCCGGCACTAATAAAGTAATTAAAACAAGTGCACTTGTTGTCAAAGAAGCTAGGTTTAATTATGACCTGATACTGGGTCGAGATGTATTAAAAGATGCCGTTATTAACTTTAAAAATAAAGAACTTCTTTGGAATAATATTCCAATTCCTTTTCAAGATTTAAATATGGAACCTTTGTTGAGCAGAGAAATAATAATGCGAAAAATAGTGAATAGTGACCGTCTATTGTCAGAGATTGCTGTTGCGAGAAGAAGCAAGAGGCAATTAGAAAATGATGACTGCAGGAAAAAGAGTCCAGCGACGGCTGAGGCTCAGTTAACAAGTACGAAGCAATTAATCGTTCATTGCAATCAGGCTGAAGTGCCTGGTAATTCACTTAATGTCATTTATGGCTTCCTTAAGAAACCAATGGCAGGAGAATACATGATTCTGAAAAGATGTCTTGATAATGGCGCTCTAATAGCTGACTCAATTGTTCAAATAAATGAAGACGGTGTGGTACCGGTTATGGTTTTAAATCCAAGTTATGAGACAGTGTATCTCTCTGAGAATTCTATGCTATGTAATGTGGAATTCATAAAAGCTAATGAGATTGAGAGCGAAGTATTTTTAACAAGTGTGGAAAAAGCGCTCAGAGATGCGAGTGATGTTGAAGTAAATTCTGTCGCGGGGTCAGATACGACGAAAGTTAAATCGACATGTGGTGGAAGGAATGCCATTGTTAATAGAAAACTTGAGTTGGAGGCTGATACTCGTGGCAGAGGTGAAATTCTTGTTGATGACAAGAAGTTATGTTTTAATGCAGAAGTAAATGCAGGTTTAATAAGTGGAGAAAGTGGAGAAAAGGAGTTAAGACGTGACTTGACGGTAAATGATATTTCATGCAAGGAAGATGACGTACAATTACCTTTAGTTAATTTGTTGAATAAGTTCCGGGATGTAGTGACTTTGGAAGGCGAAAAAATAGGTGTAACGAATATCTTGAAGCATCATATTCAGTTGAAGACTGATGCGCCTGTATTAAATTTAGCTCCCTACCGCATACCTCATAAGTACCAAGAAGAGGTAATGAGAATAACTAATGATATGCTCGATCAGGGAATAATAGAGGAGTCGTCCTCTGACTTTAATTTCCCTGTCATTGTAGTTAAAAAGAAATCAGGAGATCTGCGTCCCGTGATAGATTTCCGTTCCTTGAATAAGGTTTTGATTAAACATTCTTACCCCATTCCCCGCATTGACGACATTTTATCGACGTTAGGTGGTAACACGTGGTTTTCTAACCTTGATCTTCGCTCGGCATTTCATCAAATAGAGTTAGAGCAAGAGAGTAGAAAATACACGGCATTTACCGTAAATTACCGTAAATATCATTTCTGCCGTGTACCATTCGGCCTTTCAACTTCTCCGGGAATATTTCAAAGAGTAATGACATCTGCTCTTGCACCCATTCTGGGTAAACTAGCTTTCGTCTTCCTAGACGATATATTGGTGTTTTCAAAAAATAAAGATCAGCACTTGATTGATATAGAAATTGTGCTTAAGATGCTGCGATCCGGTAAATTATCCTTAAAACTTGAGAAATGCCATTTCTTTAAAAAAGAGCTCGAATATTTGGGCCATATCATTGCCGCCGACGGTATTAAGTGTAAACACTCACAGAAATTACAAGACTGCCGAGCGCCGACCAATGTGAAGGAACTGCAACAGTTTTTAGGGTTAGCTAATTATTTTCGAAATTTTTTACCCAACTTTGCAGAAGTAGCTTCCCCCTTGTACAACCTTTTGAGGAAAAATGTAGCTTATACTTGGACAGACGAGTGTCAAAAGAGCTTTGATTTCATGAAATCGTTGTTGACTTCCGACACAGTTCTGAGACATCCTGACTATACTAAAGACTTTCATGTTTTCACTGATGCTTCCAATACAGGGATTGGTGCTGTATTAATGCAAGCGGATGATTCAAGCGACAAAATTCTAAGACCTATAGCTTTTTATAGTAAAAATTTAAATTCGAGCCAGCAAAGGTATTCTACTACCAAAAAAGAGTTCTTCGCAATTCATTCAGCTCTAAAGCACTTCAAGTATTTAATAACTGGTTACCCCGTCCGGGTATACTCAGATCATAAGCCTTTGGCGCCACTTTTTAATAAAAAACTCCCTGACGACACTAACATGGCGAGATGGTGCATAAATGTACATTCCTTTGATCCGGTTGTAAAATATCTACCTGGTAAAGAAAACGTTGTAGCAGATTATCTAAGCAGATTACCTGTTAATAACGAGAAATTAAATCTTAAAGAACTAAATTCTTGTGATGATTTGGAAGTCGCATTTGAATCCGAAGTTTGTGTTGTGGAGACTCGAGCACGACACAAACGCATGACAGGAAGCGAGGTAGTTGACCTGCCCCCGACTCGAGACGATGCTGACGGTGCAGCAGACCCAGACGCACGACCGGCGCTGATAAATTATGTACCGACAGAGTCTGAGATATCTTGGACGATTAAGGAGTTTATCGACGAACAAAACAACGACGCATTTTGCATAGAAATTAAGAATGCTTTATTACATGACAGTATTTCGACTATCCCAGACTTGCAAAAATTTTTAATTCTGAATGACATTCTTTATCGACGTAGAGAGATTGATAATCGACCAAGTACAATACTCACAGCAGTTGTACCAAATTCCTTAATGTGTAAGGCTATTCTGGCCATACACAGTCTATACCACACAGACTACAAGCACACTTTGTTTAAATTTAAGTTAAAATATTTTAATCAGTTAGAGAAAACCATTGTGCGCAAACTTGTTCAACATTGCGAGGTGTGTAAAATTATTAAAGCACGACCATCAGTTCCAATTAAAATTTTGACAGCGCCGATTGCTAAGGCACCGTTCGAAGTGGTTTCAATGGATCTTCTTGGCCCACTTAAAGTAACTGATAATGGGAATAAGTATATATTAGTTATAATTGATTTGTTTTCACGCTTTTGTCGTTTATATGCAATCTCAAATCGAAATACGGAAACAGTGATTTCTTGTTTAAGCAATTGTTTTTCACTTTTAGGTTTTCCGAAGACGCTCATATCAGATAATGCTCTTGAATTTAAATCAGTGGCACTCAAACAGTTTGCAAAATTACATGCCATTGCAAAAAGGGAAGTTTTGGCTTACAGCCCACATTCTAATGCTATTGTGGAGCGCAACAATAAAAAAATTACTAATCTTTTGAAATTATATGTCAATACACTTGTTCATGCAGAGTGGGACCAATTATTAGAAGTTGTAGAGAATGCTTTGAACAATTCTTTAAATTCTACTATTGGCGAAACACCAAGCTTTGTAATGTTTAATCGCGATACGTGTGCTTACTACCAGTCCGAAAATTTTGATTCAGTCATTTACAGCTTTGATGAAGAATTAGATTTAGTGAATATCAGAGCTAGAGAAGCCGTCCGAACCGTGGAAAATATTAGAAATTTAATTATTAACAACACAACAGAGCGAAATCTCTATAGAAATCTTAAGCGGCGCAACAAGGATATTAGCGTGTGAGATAGAGTTCTTTTGAAAAATCATGGGAAAAAATTTAAATTAGATCTAACATGGATAGGGCCTGCGGTAGTCCAAAAAGTGAAACGTAATTACGCTGACATTAAAATTGGATCTAAAATTATTAGAAGTAATCTTAATCATTTATTACAACTCAAACAGGTCAAATCTGTGAGTTAAAAAGACGAGTTCATTGGACTATACGACGTTTAACTAATCGACGAGTAACGAATTACCCTTTTCATCGTTGTTTACTCCGTTTTACCGTTTTTTTTACCTTTTACCTTTGTTTTACCGTTTATCAATAATGTTAAGGAATATAATAATAATTTTAGAAGCATTTTTTTTTCGCTATATGCAATATGCTTTGCGTTCATCGTAATCTCAGTAATCAATGCGTTGTATTTTTATATGTTAATCTTACTGTTGCTTTATGCTCAAGTAATTTGATGTAATGTTTAAGCATTTAACCCAGAGGAATTTGTACTGTCTCGCTTAGCTGTCGCTAAGACGTTTCATTCATTTTTTTTCTAGAATTCACTCAGACATTCGTATTACTAAATTGACAGTTTTAATCATGAACGGATGCGCCGACGGCGAATTGCAAATCGCTGAGGTTGCTGTTCACCTTGCGAGATGGGTTGTTTTGACGCTGCGGACGTGTACCGCAGTGCTATTTTTGTTCCGTCGGAATGTCCGGCAATCAGCAAATTTAGATTACATTCGTGGGAAAGGAGTCTTGTCACCTTACACATTTTTTTTCGGTAGGCTTAGAACTTATATTTTTTATGTGACTGTTGACTGTTGTCAGACAACCGAGATCTGATACAAAATTATATGTTGTGTTTATTTTATTTTATATAACGGCCGTGCTAATCGTCTTTGTATCTGTTCCTTGCAGGAGCTGCATGGACGTGTTCTATATGGGCAATCAAGTGTCCCTCGTCGATGTGGAGACCCTCTCCACGGCCATGGCTAACAACCAGGGAGCCAATGAAGAACTCTTCAGGGAGTTAATCAAAAGCAACTCCAAAACAGATTACCTTCCTGACACCGTCACAGATATAGTGACGATGTTACTCGTCGTAATAACGATGTTTTTAGGGGCAATGGTGTTTTACACCAAAAAAGGACTGGAGGCCTTGGTTGATCGAGCTGATAGATTAGAAGACTATCAGCTCCGACGCGGCCCCCGGGGTGGACCCAGGGGTGAGCAAGCTTAAAAGGGATACTTGAAAATGTTGGAAGAATAAACAAAATTTAGGGAAGTGAGAAAATTGATTAAAATTGGTTAATGGAAAAATGATTAAAATTAGGGTGGTTGAAATTACCACAATGGTGAAATATTGGCGCGCGGTTAAATGAAATGCAAATCGCATGAAACACGCGATAAAATATGCGCGCAGTGCTTTGGTAATATTAAGGAATGTAATCTTAATTTTAAGCTTGCTGTGTTTTTAATTTTGACGCGTTAAAGGTCTGAAGATGTTAATTAGCGTTTCATTGACAACTTAGAATTTTATTTAATTAGAATTTTCGTTTATAAATTTACTTGAACGTTTCTAATTTAAAATGGTTTGTATCGTTTGCTCTATTAGTTTTTTTTTTGAAGGTGCTATTTCCGATGTTTTGCGAGAAATTTAAAATGTATTGAATATGTGTTAAATTGCAACGATCGAATGCTAATTGCGGTAATCCCTATATTTGATGATATATAATTGGTGAATTGGTTTGAGTTGAATTAACATATGTTGACGGATAGGATAGCGTTTTATGGCGTTTTACTATTATTAATATGAATGGCGTTTCAATATTTGATCCCTACATCGTTCTACATGGCTGACGACGTGCAGAGAATTTATTGCACGGTAAGTCGATTGCTTTGCCTTCGCGTGTTCTCGTTGCTTTCGCTATTTTTTGCTTTTAGTTATTAAGTTTTTTCATGATGACATGCCTTAAATTCTGTGTTGAAGTCGTACTAAACGTGTTTGAATCCTTCTCTTAGGGGTTGATTGAGGTAACATGTTAAGAATTTGAACAGGTCTTGAAAAAAAAAAACAAAGGGGGTTTTTAACATTTTTAGTTGAATTTTTTTTAGTTAAATTTTTTAACATTTTAGTTGAATTTTAACATTTTTAGTTGAATGCGGTTTGTCTCACTGTTGGATTTTTGCGGTGTATTAAGTTTATTTTTAGTGTTCTAAAAAATTTTTTTGGCTTATTCCTTAAGCGGTTTTTGGCGTTCTATTTTTTTGCCATGTGGATAACCTAACTGATTCGGCAGGGGGTGAATTGGTAAAAAACATTTTTTTTATTTAGCATGCGTTTTACCGTGTTCTAGTTTTAGAGCTTTGGTTCTAGCTTTAGTTGTGCGTTTTATTAATCAACGTGTTTGTTGCGTTACCCTATAATCATTTCTTGGTAATGCAACAGTTTTAGTTTCCGTAGTGTAGTAACCGTAAATGTTTCTTTAACTTGTTTCCTACGGTTTATTTTGTTCTTCGTTGGAGCTACTGACATTTTTTTTTCTTCCTCCTCCGCGTTCTAATTTTTAATGCGTTAAATGCGTTACCTATAATCTAACTGCTTTGCGTTTATTCTATATCTTTTTGGGTGATGTAATCGGTTCTTGTGTTTTTTAACTATGAGTTTAGTGATGTATCGAATTTTTTTTTACGATAGGGTACGTATATATAATGTTCGCTCGAGTTACCCTCGTGATTGCTTGTTTTGCTTGAAACTGTAATAAGGCTTGGCGTGATAACAGTTGTTAATTTCTTTTGCTTTTGATAATATAAATTGCGATACGGTTAACGTAATTTAATGTACAACGGCTACGAGCGATTTCATAATAGTTCTTTTTCGGTTGGAAGTGTCGTTTAATTTTTTTTTTCTTTCTCAAATAATTTATTGTCAATTCATGAATTGTACTTTCATTGATTGCTTTATTTCTGCGAATTCTTGAATTTCGTTTAAAAGTTTTAAGATTTTTGTGTGGTGCTCTCTCAACATTCGGGAGGGGGAGCTATATGCGGCATCTCCGCACATGTTTATCTGTAGAATCATTTTCTGTATCTGGAGGACACCTATAAAGGGCCGCTCTTATCGAGGCCGGGTGCTCAATCCATCAACATCCCGTCTTCTGTCAACACCTAGCTAAATAAACCCCGCCAAGCTTCACAAGTGTTTCCCTGCCCGTATATCCCAAAGGATTTTCAAAATTACTTTTACGGCCTGAATTTTGAATTTTTATATTTAGCCACCTCAATAATGATTTCCCATGTACGTTTGGGCTATTTTGTGCAAAGAATTGTTCTTGGTGAAAGTGAGTTTGTTTTTCTTGCGTGATTTTCTTCCGAAGAACCTTTCCGAGTTCTGTATATCTCATGTGTAAAGTACTGTTCGACCTATTTTCTTTATACTCTCGCAAGAACATTTTCTTTACTCTACTTAGGTCTTTGATTTCGTTAATAATCCACTGAGGTCTTCTTGGCAGTTTCCTTTATGATGGTTTGCTTTTCTTCGTCGGTTAGGTCCTTAGCACGTCCTATTTTGAATTTTATACAAATGGAATAATAGTGTGGTTCACCGTATATTACAAAAACAAGTTAAACAAAGCAAAATTGTGCAACCAGCCTCTCCAGAAGATAAACAAATACTGCCAGATAAACTAAGCACACAATGTTGAAATATTAAAACAGAATTCTCGCCAGACAGAGGATTTTCAAAGAAATATGATTATAAAAATTTTTAAACTAATAACGTGGGTCGCACTGTATACGAAATTAAAATCTATTCCCTCGGATATCTTCCTTTACACACAAGGACTGGAAGCTCATCAATACCGTCAATAATACTAAATAATGTATGTCAGGCCGGACAGTCTCCTCTTACATTCACACAAGAGCTCAGGCAGCCGCAGCAGTAGTTTATTTTGTTGAAGGTATAATGGGGGGAAATAAATTATTTTGCCTCGAATACAAAAAGTCGATGTCGGAGAAATTTGAAACTAATTTTTCCTTCGTACATGTCAATAAAACGCGCCCGCTAACTCGGCAAACATGATTTATAATACAACAAAATTTTGTTTTAAAATTTCTACCAAAATAAGTCTGGCACAAAAAAATCCAGTAAACGCACACGTGGAAGAGCGGCTAATAAAAACATTTCACCATCAAAAAAGAACTCTAAACAAAAAAAAGTTTTGTTGAAAACATAAAAGCTGATGTTGTGGATTATAGGAAACTCCTCAATATAAAATTACTGATGTCTACTTAGTCGTAGTAAAATAAAAGTTATTCTAATGTCCACGACAAAGGTTCAAATCAACCACAAAATGTGAAATAGAAAGAAAGCTTGAAAAAATGTTTTCTTTATGTTTGGAAAAACGAAAATACATGAAACACTTGACAGAATACACCGAAATACCGTACTCAGTGATGTTCAAGAAGTGGGAAATAGTTGGCAAAAAATTATAAAAACAGCACAACGCGCATGTCTAATAGAAGGTAGGTGCAGGAAATCAAATTAGCATTCTGTTGAAAAAGAATACGTGCTGAAATTCATACATATGCCATCATTGTACCAAAAAAAAATTCAAGAAAAAATCTAAGTTTTCATCCAAAAATTTTTAAATTGAGATAAGTTGCTCGTAACACAGGCGTTCAATAAGAATAAGAATGAAGGCATCATTTAGGATGGAGTTGAGGGGACACAGATTCTATGCGCATAGAGTGTTCGTAACCAGGAAGCCTAGCACATAGAAACAGTAAGTTAAGGCCATCGAACGGTTTTTAGGTAAAAAAAATTGAAAATGGGATTATTACGGTAAAATTATCCTAAACCCTTCTTCTATCTAATTCTAAAGTTCTTTACCCCGTGCGCGCAACCGAGACCCCCAAAAACGCCCCAAAAGCGAGCAGCCCCTCACCCAGCTACCCCGACGCGCAGCGCGTCTAAGCTATGAGAACTAACTCTTCACCCCCACAGCAGTGATTGGTTGTTCGATTTTTGTTGTTTTTTTAACACTGCTAATCTTTCATTGGTTACTGACAGTGATCGTCGGACTATCATTGTGAGAGGATTCATACTTGTGTCTCCTGAAATGGGCAGAAAATCTAAAGCGGCAGAGCGCTCTGCGCAAAATATTCTCAAACGAAAAAGGCAACCTAGTGAAAGTGCGGAAGTGGTAAGTGTGCCTATTGAAAGTTGTCTAAAAAGACGTAAACGACTCTCGAATCTTCAACAAGTAGATGATAATTCAGAGTACGGGGATCAAATGTTAGCTCTACCCAAAGAAGCTGTCAAGGAAATGGCAGCTCATATGCAGTGCAATGAGTGCGACCGGTCAGCTGGCTGTAATTTGACCTTGAACACGGTGATTCCGTCTCTAGACATTCCACTAAGCGTCAAGTGTAAGAAATGTTCTAAGAGTGTGTACAATTACGAACCAAAGTGTGTTGTAGGTTTAGATAGAAAAAAAGTAAGCATACTTCCTGGAACCTCGCCAAAATTTATTCGTGTGAAACGAAAGGTCTGGGGTTTTTCGGTTACCGATCGGTCTGTCTCTATGAGTCACTTTCTCCCGGTAGTTCAGGAAAATATTATAGACAACTCGACTTTCTTCATAAAAATATGAAACTATTTTATAATGAAATGTCCCCAAAGATTGTGCGCGCTGTGAAGGAGTGTGAGGGTAGCGAGGGTGGTTTGACTGACGTTACTGTCAGCTTTGATGGCAGCTGGCTGACCAGAGGCCACAAGTCAAACATTGGTGTTGGCTTTGTAATTCATGCAGAGACTGGTTTTATTTTGGACTTTCATGTTTTGTCGAAATTTTGTGACGCCTGCGCAAAAAAGAAGAAGAAGATGTCAAGTGAGGAGTTTGAGGTGTGGAAAGAACGTGAGCACAAGAAGTGTCAGCGCAATTTTGAGGGTGAGAGTTCGGGATCGATGGAGAGTAGATGTGCTGTTGTAATGTGGCAGCGCTCGGAAGAGAAAGGTTTGCGGTACACCCAATTTATTGGAGATGGAGACTCCTCCGCCTATAATGCTGTCACTTCCTTGAACGACGGGAAAGACCCTTATGAGGTTCCCGTCGTCAAGGAAGAGTGTATCAATCACGTTTCTAAACGACTCGGAACGCGATTGAGAAACCTAAAAAAAGATTTACGCCGAGACACGTCCACGAAAACTGGAAAAACAGTGAGGAGGTCCCTGCTTGCTGGAAAAGGAGGGCTTACTGATTCTTCGATAGATAAATTGACCAAATACTTCGGCATGAATATCCGACAACACGCAGCCACAGGGACTGTGGAATCAATGCGTGTTGGTGTCTTGAGCAGCTACGACCATGCCAGTAGCTGCGACGATGACCCTCGTCACACCAAATGCCCAACAGGTGAAACCTCCTGGTGTTTCTATAACCGAGCGCTCGCCAAGGGAGAGACACCTGAGTCCCACAACTCACACAACCTGTACCTCTCCGGACTGAACGCATCCCTCAGGAAAGAAGTTCTGAGAGTGTACCTTGATCTGACATCAACAAATTTATCATCTCGGTGCATGATGAACAAAACTCAAAATTCAAATGAGAGTCTCCATTCCAAGCTTTGGATGAAATGCCCCAAAATTAAAGATGCGAGTTTGGATAAAATTATATTTGCTGCACAGGACACAGTTCTCCAACCCATTTTTGGAGTAGCAGAAGGTAGTTTGCTGAAGAGATTAGGTTTGCTCACAGAAGAATCGTGTGAAACAATGACAACAATTGAAAATAAAAATAATGCGTCAATGACCAGGGAAAGGAACCGGCCAACCAATGCTCATGTCAATGATATAGATGAGCATGATTATTTACCTGGAATGTTCTGAAAACTATTATGAAGTTTTAGTTTGTAAGAGTGATGAAAAAAACAATGAAAGATTATAGGAATACATTAAAATTATCAGTAGCGTCATAGTTAGTCTGTAATGATGAGAAAAAACATAGTGTCCTGTTCAACAATGTGTCTTCAACTAAAACCGCGTTTTCTCCGAACTACATTTTCCAACTTCAACGGGCAATTCCACGTACAGCGTTCCACCTACGGAGAAGATTTTTTTTTGCATCATCGAGATCAAAGTCAGTACTATGAATCTGAGATGTAGTTTTTTGTTTCGAAGTTTAGAAATATTTTTATTGCTATGTAAAGAAAAAAATTCGAGTAAAATTTTTCGAAAATAGGTAAATTAAAATTTTACAGCGATATTCAAAAACTATATCTCAATTTTGTAGGTATGTTTATAGTGAATCAAACAAAAAAATAAAATCGTCTATCTACTATGATGACAGAGAAATAGCAATTTTAAAATTTTTCCTCCTCTGGGGGGGGGGGGGGGAAGGGGGGGGTATGGGTAAATTAAAAAATTTATGGGCAATGAATGTTTATTCGATTGTTATAAACATGCTATTAACACCTCAGAGCCTATTCCACTCCGAAAGTATTTTTATTCATTTTTCGAAAATTTCAAGGAAAAAACCGTTCGATGGCCTTAAGAAATAAGGTTGATATGAGAAAGAAGTGAAAGAAGTGAAAAAAGTAAGTCGGAGGGGCGGAAAATCAGGACGCCAATACACCGAAAAATTTGTCTTTACAAACAATATTTCAATTCGACATAAAGAAGACTCACCTAAATCCCAGCTCAGAAGCCTCACATTTTCTGCCCACTAATTTCCATAGTCGGATTCGGGATTAGAATCCGTACGAACACTGTTTCTATGACATAAAACAGAGGTTCCCAAACTTTACCATGCAAAGGACCCCCAGATATTTAAGCCCCATCCGAGGACCCCCAGCCTATCAAAAGTTATTATTACTATACCAAGATACCCATAACATGATTATTATGAAGTAAATATACTATTTGCATACTTACACACGAAGAAAGTGTATAAATAAGCTTTTAATATATTTTCAAAATTGTTTCTTGTTTTAAATTCAATTCAAAATAAAATTGGTAGAAATAGCCACAGTAGATAGATCACTCGTTACACTCATTACATTACACTCATCACAGTAAGTACCGTCAACAAAGAAAACAAAAAAAAACGAAATACCTTCACAAAAAAAGTCAAGAATTAAACACAAAGCTATTAAACATTTTTTGTTTAGAGGGATTGATGGGCTTGATGGCTCCTACACATCTGATCAATTCGGGGCTTGAAGTTAGTGAGTGCCAAACGCATGTCGTTGTTCACCTGTAGGCTTGCTCTGGGCTTGGTTTTCAGTAATGTCAATATGGAAAATCCTATTTCACTAAAGTAGGTCGTGGCGAATGACAAAATGTATTTTAGAGTTTTCTCATCCAGAGCATGATATTCAGTTCTTGAAAACCAAGCCAGAACTCTGACAACGGACCATTGTCAGAGTCATTGAACTTATATCCAGAACTCTGACAATGGAAGGGCAGAGAACTTTATTTACATACCTCCATCATTTGATAGTTCAATGAGTTTCTCTCATTGAACCCCACACATTTTGGAAAAATCCACCCCACATATTCACATTCAAACCCACCACACACATTCTGGAGAACATAACTACACACCACAAAAGTAAACACAGTGGTCCAATAAAACCGGAAGCAAAGGATGAGCCATCAAAACGAAATGAAATATTATGACGGATATAATAATTTAATAGAGAAGTGCTGGCTGCTTACACAACCAAATATCGATGCCACCTCTGATAATGACATAGAATCAGTGCTATATATTTTTATATATACTAGTCCACCCCCCTTTATTTGAAACAAAAAAGAGAGCGAAAAGAGAGAAAGGCCGTAAGAAATAAAAAATACAATCTCGCGAGAGTTGATGAGGCCGCGTGAACACGGCCCGTCAAAATATATAGGACTGGAGCTTGTATTACAGATACGCTCATCACACACTTTCGGCTGGCTTCGGACAGACAGACCGACGGACGGACGCGGCTCTTATAATAGTATAGATTTTTGTCTGAAGGTAATTCTTTCCATTGTGTCGCGGACCCCTAGGACTTTCTTAGGAACCCCAAGGGTATGGTGACCCCAGTTTGGGAACCACTGACATAAAACGTTGGAGTAGGCTACCAGAAATATACATTTTCTTACAAACAAAAACAAAGAACACGAAACAATTCAAGATTGAGACTGTTAATCCTGGAATATAAACGAAGAAAAAAAATTTGCAGTGTTAGTTTGAAAAATGTCACAAGGATGCGACAAGAAACACTACGGAATAGAATGTCAACAGGTGATTTTCATGCGTCATCCTAAAAAGCCTCATAGCAACTGAAAGAAAATTCTCATTTCATTCGAAAAAGACACCTTATACATTACTGAAAATTGGGCAGATTAGTACGCAAAATGAAGAATGCAGTATTAAAAAGGAAATTAAATTTTACCGACAACAACGCAACCAAGGCCTTAGATTACATTAGATACGATAGTTTAGGACTGTTTATTTATAAAAGTGGTTTTAAGAGAGGAAGGAGGAAGAAATCATTCCGTAATCACTTATGGAAACGCAGGGTTTATGCACATGGTTCATAGAAACAGCAAGTTGAATGAAAATTTATGAAACAAGGTAAAGTTGACCGCGTGACGAATAATGAAAAACAGGACTGCAGTAAACCAAAAAAAGATGGTCCTTAACGAAACTAAAAACATTTCTTTTTCAAAACAACATGACCTTCTTAACTATTAGTTCAGAGCCTCACTTATTCCCTTTGTGAGCACCAATTACCATGGACACAAAAGTTGCATTCTGCAGAGGGAGAAGCCCGTAAGATCTTTGATCACACGGAAGAGCTACAATATTTGAAAAATGTGAAATGTGATGTAGTGATTAAACATTTGAATAGCTCATAAATCTGCATCTCACATTTATACAAGAAACGCATAAGGGCAACAATGTTTGCTAGCTAGGTGTTTTTAAACTCTAACCTTTCGAGCAAAAGAAAAGTTACATAATTCTCACTTGAACAGCTGACCTTCACCATGTTTGCTGGCTAAGTGACGTTTAAGATTACCCTTAAGGGCAGAGGAATATTCACAAAATTCACACTTGAACACTTGACCTTCATCATGTTTGCAAGCCATGTGAAGTTTAAGATTACCCTTAAGAGCAGAAGAATAGTCACACAACTCACACTTGAACAGCTGCCCTTCACCATGTTTGCTGGCTAGGTGTTTTCTTACTTGATCCTTACGAGCAGAGGAATATTCACAAAATTCACACTTGATTATCTGACCTTCATCATGTTTGGAGGCCAGGTGAAGTTTAAGATTACCCTTGAGAGCAGAGGAATAGTCACACAACTCACACTTGAACAGCTGACCTACACCATGTTTGCAGGCCAGGTGAAGTTTAAGATTACCCTTGCGAGCAGAGAAATATTCACATAATTCGCACTTGAACAGCTGCCCTGCACCATGTTTGCTGGCTAGGTGTTTCCTAACATTATCCTTACGAGCAGAGGAATATTCACAAAATTCACAATTGATTATCTGACCTTCACCATGTTTGGAGGCCAGGTGAAGTTTAAGGTTACCCTTGAGAGCAGAGGAATAGTCACACAACTCACACTTGAATAGCTGCCCTTCACTATGTTTGCTCGCTCGGTGTAATTTGACACTATTCTTATAAACAGAGAAATAGTCACATAACTCACACTTGAACAGCTGCCCCTCACCATGTTTGCTCGCTCCGTGTAATTTGACACTATTCTTTTGAGCAGAGGAATAGTCACATAACTCACACTCGAACAGCTGCCCCTCACCATGTTTGCTTGCTCCGTGTAATTTGACACTATTCTTTTGAGCAGAGGAATAGTCACATAACTCACACTTGAACAGCTTACCTTTACCATGTTTGCTAGCTAGGTGCAGTTTAATATTCTGTTTTCGAGCAGAGGAATAGTCACAGAACTCACACTCTAACAGTTGCGTCTTCTTATTTTTGCTGGCTTGGTATGGTTCAGGTTCGTTTCTGGGAGCCGAGTCATTCAAGTTACGCTTGTAAAATCGACTTTGAACATGTCTGCTTATTTGAGGTCTTATTTTCCGTGTACCAGACAAACATTGCTTCATGTTTCCTTCATTTGCTGAAGAATATTTGCACACTTCACACTTGTTCACCATACTATTATGCAATATACCTTCTTTAGGGGATTCAAAACTGGACTCTACGACATAACGAGAGTTACAGAAATCACACCTAAACTCTTCCTGACCATGTTTATTACGTCGCTGTTCCCCCGTCATTTCCACACCTGTATATTGGTAACTCCCGGATAGACCACCGTACCAGCTCTCATTATCATGTTGCTCCACAACATGCTGCTTCATAATACTTACACACATAGTGGAGTAATCACACAACCCACAATCGTAGTAACATCCCAATTTGTGCCTGAAATGGAGGTGCAACTCCATAAGGCCCCTCCTACCAGTGGAGTAATCACAATGTTCACACAGTGAGGGCCGTGACATGAGTCTGTCAGAAGGTGCGGCCTCAACACCACTGCCACTACCCGACACATCTGATGGTAGCGAGTCAGCGCTTCCTTGAGATGCTCCAGCGGGTCCCTGATTAACAGCACTTGTGTTGCACGCACCAGAGCTGCCTTCTCTCAACTCGTCCTCTGCTTCTGCGACCCCAGAACGTGCTTCAGTGCTGTCATTGTCTACTTCTCTCTTGAAAGTAACTGCATGAGAGCCTGAACTTGAACTGGCCTGTAAGGAAAACATTTCCCGATTATCATTGGCCAAGATTCTCAGGAAAAAAGCATTATACGCAAATTGCAATTAAAAGTATTTATGTACTTGGTAACAATGTACTTTTGAGACTAAGTTGTTCACTTGAGCATCCATTCTTATTTTAATCTTGAGCAAATGCGCTCAACTGTTGAAAAAAAATACCACAAAAATATATGAAAAATTATACAGGAAGCAAAAAATAACGATGGCACAAGAGACATTTGAAAAGCGCATTCTCTCTTCATAGGAGGTTAATACTTCAATACCGAGCAAAAATTCAACGAAATATTCATGCAAAATCTTCTACATGCAATAGCGCTTGTCATGACCACATTATTTTGGATAATGATTCTTGAAGAAAATTTTACTGTTAACTTTTTTCTCTTTAAAACCCAAAACTAACTTGATTATTCTTCTTGAATTTAAAAGCAACTTTAATTGTATTAGAAATATTGTCTCTGAATAACTAAGAGGGACTGAAGTGACTTCTTACACAGGCAAAACAATCAAAAATTATTCATTCGTTAGTCTCACACACAAAGCAAGAAACACACATAAAAATCATTAATCTGGCTCCTTAAGTAATTAATATGGTTTAACATGTGACAAGAGTTCCACACGAACTTCTTCAAATCACAAATGTGACAGGCAATGCTTAAAGAAGTTGAGAGGGCAGAAGAAAACTTCGAAGTATCTTGAAACTATCACTGGCGTCAACCAGTTATAATGCGTCGTGCAAGTCAACTCACTGAAGTACAACGCAATTAAGAAAGGGCTCCACGATACTGGGGATACAAGAAGCATGCTGAAAATAGCTTTAATTCTATTAATCAAGGGACCATAACTTACTCAACACTGGCTGCGGTTGAGAACGAGAATAAAGTGGACCACATAGAGAATTACAAAACATGACTCCAATATAATGCCAGCAGTCAAAGATACAATCACTCTACGACAGGCACAACAATTTTTGAAAATATGATGAATTACACTAACCACCAATAAGCAATCAAATAGACAAGAAATCTCAATTCAACCAAATTGAAACTCGAGAATAATGGAGTGTGCAGTGAGACTATTTTCTGGAACCAAAGTAAAACACCGCTCAGCAGCTAATGAAACGGTTTAGCAATAAATTAAGCTAATCCAGATGATTTAAATCATTCATCAAGCAATTGGAATAGAATTAAATGTGCTGAATGTCAAGTTATGTAAATTATGTCAGAAATGCGCGAAACAATAAGACGTGAAAGCAGTAATAATGATATAAATGACACAAAATAATGGCTAAGAACAGGTAAAAACAGCCCACATATGAAGTAAATTCAAATTTTCTGTGAAATGATACTCTACTGAAATCAAAGAGTAGCATTCAAGAAAAAAGTGGGTAATCAATTGGAAGCACTCAAGAAAAGAGGAAGCAACCAATTAGAAGCACTCAACCGAAACGCAAGCAGCCAATTGCAGCACCTGGGGTTCCTCATGCCAGTCAATGGGCTCGTCCTTTACAGTAACGGCCTCCAGCTCAGCGTCAGGCACTTCACTTTTGATGTAAGCTAGTTTTAGATGGCTCCCAGAGCTTGGCCCATCACCTGCAAGTGACAAGCTCATTGAGAAAAATTGTGAGACAACAAATCTAGTGTTAAAATACAAAGTTTTTTGATGTAAATACAAAGGTTTTTTAAAATACAAAGTTTTTTGAAAGTAAAATTTTGATGTGTTAAAATACAAAGACAATTTCATGATTTTGACAATTTCAACATTTGGTTAATATTTTAATACATGAAAACAGGATTAATCCATAAAATTTGGAAAAAATCAAGTAATAATTATACCAGGCAACACAATACAACCCTTCCAACTAAATAGTTAATATTTCACTAGCTTAGGAGTTTAAATGAGCTTAATAATTTTTTTGCTTACACCAGCAAATTTAAATGACAATAAGAAGTAAGAAACAGTCTTCAGAATAAATAGTTGTTACATTTCATAATAAACTAGCAAACCCAATAAAAATTTGCATTGAAAAATGTACTTTGCACTTCATTATATTTCTAAAGGACATCATGCAAGTTTAAATTAAAAATTAGTGTAAACCAATTTTTAAATTGTTCATGAGACAATTAGAATAGAATGAAATCCAGTGAGTGACATCTTTTCTCAATTATGACACCATTTCTCAACCTTGTGTGAGGAAGTTTCACACTGAAGACAAAGACCAAAACTCAACACAACTCCTTATACCATGGAAGTCCTCATCTTAACCAGAGCTATACCACAGCTTTTTGAATGTTTTAAACTTGGATTAGATGCAAGTTTAGGCCTACTTATTAACAACACAGGTGTTCTAAAGATAGGAAGGAGGACAACTCGATACCATTTAGTATGGTAGTGAGGAAATGGGGAATCTATGTATAAAGTACATAGAAAGAGTAAGTCATTAAAGCAGTTCATGAGACAAGATGGAAACTTGACACAGTAAGTAATGAATACTAAAAAACCAGACAGCAGCAAGCCACAAAAAAATTGTCCATAACAAAACAAAAAATGTATTCTATTTAAAAAAAGAAGGCCTACCTATTTTGGCACAACATTTCACATGTTCCCCCTGGGAATGCTTGTTCCCATACAAACAATAGTTGTATCCCCATGAGGGTGTGACAGTTCTTAGGTCAATTCACGATATAAGTTATTTTCATCCAATTCGTTTGAAATGTGGCCAGTGTGTGTATTTGTTGAGAGTGCACATTTTTTACTCCTGTAACTTTTTCGATTTAGGCCTAATATTATTGGAAAATACGAAATATTAGTTTTTTGATACATTTTTATGGATATTTTGAATGAGTAGAAGTCATTGAGTTTTCATGCTAAAACAAAACCAAAGACAGTTTTAGAGTCCTCGGAGCATTTTTAAAAATAGTACAATTCAAAATTGTAAATTTTTTGTTGATATGCGGTATTTTATAAATATTTAGCATATAAAATAATTTTGGATTTTAGGCTTAAAAACAAAAATTTTGGTCAAATTTGGAAGTTTGAGACCGTCTTGTTGTTAGAAATGTTCCAAGAATTCTAAAACTGTCTATGGTTTTGTTCTAGCATGAAAACTAAATGACTTCTACTCTTTTGAATGTTCAAATAGTTCAAATATGTGATTATTCAGGAGCAAAAAAATATAAATAAATTTCTTGAATTGTAATATCATGGACAATTTATGTAATTGAATACTGTTTTCATTTTTATTTCGATAATCTCCATGCTTTATTACATATTCTCACTGTGATATGTAATTTCCCCCCCCCCCCCCCCCAAAAAAAACAAAAAAATTATTTTTCATCAAAATTATGAACTTTTTTTGTGGTCTGATTCTTATGAAATTTGACTAATATATGTAATTTTTAAAAAGAAACACAATTTCTTCTACTCATTTTTTTCGATTCAGGTTTTGGTTTTTTGAAAAATTAGACATATTGTTTTTTTATTGATATTTCAAAAGAATAGAACTCATCGAGTTTTTATGCTAGAACAAAAACAAAGACAGTTTTAGAATCCTTGAAACATTTCTAACAAAAGTACAATAGAAAATTTTCCATTTCTATGAAATCGAATATTCCTGATTTTTGGTCCCCTAAACCTGAGAGTTTAGCGTCCGCAGCGCCATGAAATTTTAGGATTGAATAGTCCACCACCTAAGGGTCCTTTTTCAAAAAACGGGCCATATGTGGCCTGAGAGACCTCCTTAAATACACAACATTACACTCATAGCATGGTTCAGTAGATAGAAAGAATATCAGTAAGATAAGGTTTACTCTAAGAATAATTTTTATAAAAAATCCATGTTGTGAATGCGCAGGTGGCAGAAGTGATGTAAAAAACATTTACTTTAATGGCAGTTTTTTTCAAAAAAACATGTTTTCCATGTGTTTTTTTCATTTTTTTTGCATGCATTCTAATTTGTTGAGTATAAAAAAATCAGCCATAGTAGACACAGTAAGCTCTGAATTCTGACTTCATCAATCTTAGTTCTGTGGTTACTGTTGTTCCTCTGAGACTCTTCTAGGTTATTGTGGGTTATCTGCCACCACTTTTAGTGTAGGGTATCCTTCATGATGTTAAGGTTATGCTAAGGAGGACAGCCCAGCAATTTTTAATTTTTTGACCAATTGTCATGAAATTTGTACAATATATGTATTTAAAAAAAAACACATTTTGCATTCATAACTTTTCCGATTTTTGCTTTAGTTTTTGAGAAAATGGGATACGTTAATTTTTTATAGAATTTTCTGACATTTCAAAAGAATAGAAGGTAATGAGTTTTCATGAGAATAACAATTAGCGTACAGTGTTGCCAAATTTCAGTCAGCTCACAGTTTTGCCAAATATCTTCCAATATAAATTCAAGACTCTATATCGAATTAGCCAGTCTTTATTATTCATTATTATTAGCAGCCCCATGCCAGTCTTATGATGCTAATAATAATGAAGCACTCCCAAATACTACTAACAATTTTTGATTAACAATTCTTGCCTTAATTTTTATTTACAACCACGTAAAGTGTTTCCATAGAGACCCTTGTAAACACTTTTACCAATCTACAGGTTTCTCTTCATCTTAGCTAATAATGCTAAAATATCAGCACAGAGTAGCTGCAATGTATTGATGACTGTGCACCCAACATTTCCACCTCCCCCCCCACCTCCACAAAGTCTTGCTTCACCTGACACAAAACTCCATATGTATCCATATTTAACAACATAACAGCATTACACACAACTGATGCAAACCCACAAGCACTTCACACCATTCACTCACTATACATTCAGTTCTCACACATGCTCTGCTGTTAATATAATAGCTTATGGCCTTAAGGGAATTGAACAGTTTGGCCATGTAAAATATTAAAAATTTTATAAAAAATACTCACGAGTGTAATAAGTTCTGAGGTATTCACAATGTGTTTATTACATTCAAATGGACATTTATAGCCATGATGTATTTGGAATTTACCCATACCTGTCTCTTCCCCCCAAAAAAATTTCTTTGAATTGCTATTTCTCAGCCAATATTGTACACATAGATGATTGTTTCTTTTCGATGTTAGATTCACAATGAATATATTTGAAAAATTGGGATTCAATTTTTTACATTGCTTCAGCAAAAATTGTTGTGAATTTTAAAATTTTTAAAACATGTTTTCCTTGATATGGCAATAAAAAAGTGATAAAAAAATTCCTCATCACCTCATCAAAAAACTACATTTCAATTTTATAGTACTCATCTGTATGGAACAGATATTTCATTTATTTCCAAACTTTGCCGGCATGGGAACACTGAACATAAGACGGCTCCATTTACGACAGCGTAATAAAAGAATTAAGTCGGGGAGCTGAGAGACGCTGGTGCTGGTTAGCGCCAGTTGTGTAAATTGGTCAGGGATTGTAAAATATCAAGACATTAATATAAAAACGATCGCGGCTCGCTTCCCTGGACCGAAGACCGAGCATGGGATCAATGGTAAAATTAGCCATGGCTAAAGAGAAAGCTGAGCCCCACCAAAGCATACCCCTGCATCCCTTCTCCCCAACAACCTACCCCCTTTTGCCCAACCGCACCCCCTTTTTGGGAAGGCACGAGCCCACGACTGCGCTGGGAAGACGATGGGCAGACACAGAGTGTCCGGTTGGTATAGAGAGCGGTCAGGCAGCGACTAAGTATCCGGTCGGCGAGAAGAACGGGAGGGCTCCGAAGCGAGATAGGAACTGACGAGTCGAGACTTAGCAAAAAGCATAGTATGGGCAGAAGTTGTTTTGGAGCCCGAGAGTTGAGTCCCGCCCACTTTAGTGAGTTGTATAAGTCTGAGTAAAGATGGGTGTCGTCTTGCTCAAATTGTGTTGGTGATCCGGGTTTGTGTAAGTGAAATACAGTCAGGATCGGACTCTCGTGGATTGAGTTGGGTGTCTGCGAAACACTCTGGAGAGACCGCGATTGAGTATAACCAAAATATTCATCCGGGCTTTAAGTTGGCTGTCTGTTACACAGTCTGTTGTGTTATCATCTTGGGTGCTCCCTTGAAGGATAATTGTGAGCTGAATTGTTGTGTTCGAGCGGTGTGGTCGTGAAGTCCTTGCTTCGCGTGCTCTTGCCGTCCGTATATTGTCTCCCCAGTAAAGAATGAAATCTTCGGGACTCATGATTTTCCCTCTCTCGTATCACCTTTGAACTCGCCACGTAGGAAAACGTACCTTTGAAAACTCGGACGCTACCAGAAAGATTATCGTTCACTTTTTTTTTAATTCTTAATTAAATTCACATCTTACTAAATTCGAGGCTTTGCGCCTCTGGTGGCAGCGGCACGCTACCGTCAACTTTCTCATTAAAAATCATGACGTATTCAAAGTAAATAAAAAACAGGACTGTCCGATAGGGAGTGCACAGAAAATATAGATAACATACACATCTTAATCTTCCTAACCCAAAAAAGATTTTTTTCCTTACCTTCAAAACTATAGAAGAAATAGAGCAGCCAAGTCGAAAAAGTCTTTCAAAGAAAATATCGTTCAAAGTTACCAAGCACCAAAGCGCACACGACCTCCTGTTTCACAACATTGTTTTTTATCAAAACCTACAAACTAATATACCACTAATAAGTCTATAACATTTTAGGTAAGTCTATCATAGCTGTATTAAGGGCACGGTCTCAGGGTTGGCACATAAAAAAAACACGCAAAAAAACCCACCCAAAAGAGCCAAAAAAAACACGTAAAAAAACACAAAATAGTGTTTTTTGGGGGTTTTATTAGTGCTATTTAAGTTTCACTCATTTTCAAGCATATAGAATCAAAATGAGCTAAATATTTATATTGTCAACAATTTGTCCAAGGCATTTGCATGACCATGACAATAAATATTGAAAAAAAACGCCACTATGAAAATAAAATAAGAAAAACCCTAATCACAAAAAAAAACTCGAGGGACTAGTATATTTCCATGAGTTCCATTTCCAAAGTAAAAAACAAAAATTAAGAAACAAATGCAGTTTGACTATTTGAGAGTATTGAGACTTCTGAATTCTTCCTATGTCTTCTAGACTAGACTGCTACTACAGTACTGTGTTTCCCTTTCTACATCCACTGCCATTTCATCATTTTCATCCCCATCATGATCATTTGTGAGGTGGCGATATAATGAGACCAATTTCTGTGCGCGTTCTGATCCTAATCTACTTCTCAATTTATTCCACACAATTCCAAATGTTGAGAAAATTCTCTCAATGGATCCTGAACTTGCGGGGCATGAATGAAGATTGCTTATAAACTTGCAGAAACTCTCTGCCAGTGTTTTTTCAGGAAACTGCACTTTCTGCTGTTTCATGTCTTGAATACCATCATCAACGGAGTCATTGTCTTAGTGATATTCTTGTTGAACAAGTGTTTTGGGAAGATGTTGGAGTCCTTCAATTTATACAAATAAAGCGCACTGATGAACTCCAGATTGTACTCAGCCAACCACTCTTCAATGTCTGTCTCCTGTGAGAGCTTTGCCTGAAATAAGTCTAACAATTATAGTCAGATGGGGTAAGACACTACTGCAGCCATCATGGGGTAAGAAAGTAAAGAAACGACTGGCATATGGTGAGCATTCAAGCTGCACTAGAACACACTTGACGATGGAATCTGTTAGAGCATTTATTTCTAATCATTTAAGTGTTTGTTGCCATCCTGAACTGCAAAAAGTGATTTTTTGGCAAATTTAAAAAAAAATTTTGGCATGTCACTACATGTTGTAACATGTAACAGTGTGGTTGACTGACTTGGCTTGCGCTGCTAAGCCCTCCAGCTCACACAATACACATGTTAAGTTGTTAACAGCATGGCTGTTAAGTGATGTGCAGCTGTCTTGCTTTAAGTTGCTTGTGGTGGTTACTTATGATCTGCATGGTGCTTCCCTCTCACATGACTTGCGTCTGTCTGCTGCTAAAACAACACTATGAATTGACAAGCGTAGCAATTCTCTTTGCACATCTTATATCTTTACAGACTGCAGAGCAATGTCTCTATGCATATGTTAATTGGTAAATGGTAACTGTGATGGACAAACTTAATTCATATATTGTTCAAATAATGTAATAATTCACATATTAACGTAATATAATGTTGGAAATAAAGTAATTAAATAACAATATTTACTCAATAAGTGTATAAATATATAAATCTGGAAAAGAGGCAACTGGAGCTGTGTAAATAACTCTTTTACACAAAAACAGGTATTACAGAAAACCCAATAAAGCCCAAAAAAACCATAAAACCCCCCACAAAAAATTTAACCCAAAAAAACCCACGTGGGTTGGGTTTTTTAAAAATCCCAGGGTTTTTTTCCATCACCGCACGGTCTGGGTCAATTTCCAAATAATGGTAGGATTTCGGTTTATCATCTCATCTTATAGAGTATTTTCTTGCGAATCCAGCGGTATAACTCACTCTCAAGTACGTACATTGGTTCGCTTTCTAAACGGAGTGAAAGACGCTCACTAGCGTGACCTTGGGGCGCGCCAATGGATGGATGGCTTCCCTCTTCCCCCCTCATTACGAATCAGTATTGAGTGTTTCACTACGGGAATAGCAAAAGAGTTCATTCATGGCCTTGCATGAAATGCTTTAGTACTCAAGCAAAACATTATAACTCTCAGTGTTAATTATGATGATGTAACTGAGTGTTTGTTTTGAGTCCAGCTGCTCTGAGTCATCAGCTAATTAGCTGTTGTGTAAACATACAATTACCTCCCGCATTTTTGAAGGTATGAGAATGGCAAATATATCATTCGAAAGGGTTCAAGAAGAGCTACCAAGAAAAAGAGTTGAAAAAAATTTGTATGTAGTAAAAAAAATTTCAAAAAATGACTGGTGTCCTGAAATTTGGATTTATTATTTTTTGATATGAATCCTTTCCCACAGTTTTGAAGGTACAGGAATGGCTAATAAACCAGTTGATAGAGCTTGGAAAGATTGACAATAGCTGTAAGTTTATTGAAAACAAATGATTAGTTCAGAAATGAAACAAAAAGAATGATTTTTTTCAGAAAAACGGCTCTCCTGCAAAGGTAACTTTTTGATCTTTGAAGAGACATCTCCCCCACAGTTTTGAAAGTACAGGAATGGCAAATATATCAATCGATAGGGATTGAAATATCTTAGAGAGGCGGTGGTACAGTTTTTTGAATGTCAAACATGTTGAAAACTAAAAGCCGAAGAATTTGAAAAAATGTAAAAAGTGGTCAATTTTTGGGAAAAATTATCAAAATTCAAAAAATCAAACTATTAAAAACCTTACCACCAGATCTCAAGACACGACAATTATCTGCCTAGAAAACCTTTATCCAGTTCTGTAACTTTAAAATTGTGGGCGAGGTGTATTTTTCCGCAACACCCTTTTTTCAGATTTTTTAAAAAGAAATCATATTTTTTATGAGTTTACGAAAAAACACGAGTTCAAAAAGAATTGCCACATCATTTGACTCATACTGTGAAAATCTTAGAAAAATCCGTCGAGAACCGACGGATTTTTTCCTCGGTTCAGACCGTGCCCTTAAGGGAACGGTACTCCCAAAAATCGAGAAATTGTCGCATTTTGTTATTCATTAAAATGTACGTATATATGCAGCGGACATATTGGTGACATTTTACACCCAGAAGACCACAGGAAGTGAGTCAAAAGGGGGTGGGAGGGGGAGCGGTGGGGTGCGGGAGGTGGCTCGCTCATCGCAGTTCTTGCTTTCCATGATGTAATCCTTTCTCTCCCTGTAATTATCTTATCTGGCAATGTTTGGCAATTTTTCAGTGAATGTGTGCTTGAGTTTGTACTTGATCAACCCAGCAGTCGCTTGTGTGAATTCGTAGGAGGAGGTTGTGAATTCCGTGTGGAAAAATGGCTCTCCTGAACAATTGAAATTTACGGCTTCTACACCTAGGGTAGTTTTCAGTTTTTGAGCTACAGTTATGATTTTAGTATCAAAAGAACCGGAATTTAATCCTCTACAAGATGACGTAGGCTTTTATTCATTTTCGGAATAGAAAATTAGCTACATTTTTTTTGTCAAGAAAAGTGTGAAAATGGGTAAAATTTTGGTATTTTTCATTTTTTTCAAAAAGTATTTTAAAAATTCGACATAACTCCACGTCACGTTTTAGAGAATCCATTTTTGCTTCTTTTGATACCAATATTATCTCTGTATCTCAAAATCTGATTATGTCCATAGATTTTCCCCAGACCCCTTATTTTGAAGTTTTCTTTGAATAACACGTTTTCTATGGGGAAAATGGGAAAAACACACAAGACCAATCTTAATCCTTGTTCAATTTTACATACCTATACCAAGTTTCATGAAGATCGGTCGAATAGTTTAGGATTATTTTTTTGGGGAGTACGGTCCCCTTAAGTCACTACTACTAACAAGTCACTAATACTTGCTGCAAACTTAAGAGGGATCTGAATGATTTTCTCTATAAAATATTCGAGAATTTAAAAAAATACGTACCCCTCCCCACTAACCTCAAGGCAAATTTCTTTAAATTTCAATTTGTCAGCCAATATTGAACATAGAGATGATTGTTATTTTTGTTTGATTCACAATGAACATATCCACAGAAGTGAGAGACAGTTTTATGATATTGCTTCAGACATTGGAAAAATTTCCAATTTTTAAAATCCAATTCTCATCTTTTTGCAATTAACAAATATTTAATTACCTTATCAAAAACCTACCTTTCAAATTTATCTTTACAATGAAAATAAGATCCCCATAGGTGACAAACTGTAGCTGGAATTCCCCCTCTAAGTTGAAAAAGTGACTTCGGCCAGAGAAAACTGCTGCATTTGATATTCTAGACATTTCACAGAACACACAAGCACCAAACCACTCACAAAGAAGATCAAGATAACACTAAACCTTTCTAATGAATGGACAGTTGTGTAAAAACAAGGAAAAAAACTTGGAGCAACCAACCAGAGCTAAGCAGAGCTGTAGCTGGTTTGACTGAGCACATCTGCGGGGGAAGGGTAATTTGGGGGGGATTGTGGGGTTTGGATTGTCAACATGGAACAAATGACATTTCTATGGGATGGAGGAAGGGTTTAGGAGCATTTTCAGGCAATGATCTCATTTTTGGTTTTTGGCCCCAAAAAAACTGTTCAATTCCCTTAGCTACTTTCTCTTTACACCAGACACTTGAAGCACTTCAAACAACACTCCCTGATCAACTTTCTCATCCACTTCACCATTTCTTTCAGTTTCACTACTAAAATCAGATCCACACACCCTCTCTCTGCCAAAAACTGAACAGCTTGTCTCCTATTGAACTTTTTGTTTCCTCTTTCATATGATTCAATGACACTCTGCCATACAGATTACCAATCATGTTGAATATACTTATACTTGATGAATTCAACCTCTCATACCTGCCCCCTTTACTTTTATACAATTGAATCACAACATGCATCCCTCAAATTTATTAGCAATGCATCAACAACAACAAAAATTTGGCAACTACAATAAGCAATCAATGTCACCCATCATTTCATTGAATGCTCAGTGCCACTCTATATTATTCCAGTGCTTAATCCTAGAGTGCTTTTCCCAGTGTAGACTTCAACTTCTACTCTCTTGACCATTAATCTTTGGATCAATTGCATTTCTTATTTACACTGGCATACCCCTGCTTTTTTTGTAGCTTAATTTCAGAAAAATGAAATTGTTTAAAATGATGCATTCCTATTTTTTTCAGCATAAATCTGATGACACTAAACCTCAGCACAAACAAAATACTTTTTTTCAGCCAACATCATAAGTCTATTCTGATATTCAAGTTCAAATAGTTCTGTGACAATCACCTACTTACAAATAGTGCATACAATCTGTCAAAAAGCAACATCCAAAAAGTTTAAAATGGGCGCAGTGCAAAAATTTTAATTTTTATAAAATATTATATATTATTTCTAATTAAATTATTGTGTTTAAGTGATGCACATGTGATTGATAATTTTCAATTCTTCCCATCTAAACCTTGTGCATGCTCAAATGAAACTACTATATTCATCTTGATGATACTGTCAACTTGAATATGCTTCATATGGTAAGGTAATGTAACTTCTTTCAATAATATGCTAATGAAGTGTTATGACTTGTTACAAAGAGAAAAAAATTTCAGCTACACGACAATCATTACAGATTTCTCTATTTATATCACGAATGTCAAGTGTATAAAAAATGTTAACAGCATTCCCATCAAATATCCTGAAGGAATTTTTCTATGAAATTGTTTTGAGAGCGATGCACTATTGTTGTGAAAATGCAGCTTTATGCTTAACTTTTTTAAATGCGCACTCAAAAATACGTGATACTGAAACATTCACGCCTATATTATCAGTCCCAGAGAAATATCTGACTGTTTTTCAACCTGTGCAATTTTGTCATTCCTCATAAATGCATTCATTGATGAAACCTCTGCTGTGACAATTATCTCAGTGACAATATACAAAGCAACAGAGGATGCCAATGCACGTCAGTCAGCAAATGATGGTTGAGAGGCTAAGGTTAGGTTGCAAGGCTAGGGATAGGTTTCTAATTGATCCATGGTTCAGCACATCTTTTATTTGTCTTTCATGAATTATAACTAAAAAAGGAAACCAGTTAAGTGGACTCTGATAACAAATTCATTCCAGTATTTTAACGCCTTATATTTGATAATGAATAAGTTTTTCCAAGAAAGTGGTAACTTCAATTTTAAGTTTGAACTAGTTTTCAAAAAGATTTGATATTTTTCAGAACAAATTGAATTTGGAAAAAGAAACTATTTTTATGATTGATAGGAAATATCTTAGAACTTTTTTATCCTGAAATGTTGGCTCATTAGGGCCTATGCATAGATTTTTCTACCCACCCCAAAAATATTGGACTTTAGCTCAAATCTAACTTTAATGTTTCTTACAAGTCTTTGCATGCGTTAAGACCTGTGCTAGGTAAGAACACGTTTCAAACGTGCTCTGCGGCCAGTTGTTTATACAATCGAACAGTGCATGCAACAGGGCAGCCACACGTCCCAGCACAACCTTCTCGTATCATTTTTGGTATTTTTCACAATATGATCATTTTTTGTTGAGGTGTGTATGATCAAAACAAAGTTAAATGATTAGTTTACAAATTGGAAGACCTTTTTACCATGAAAAATTGCAGAGTAAAGGGGAAATTTCTATACAAATTTTTCATGAAGATTTTTCTATGCCCAGGCACTTTGGTAAGTAAAGTTCTGCAGAATTGCAGCTTAGATTGCTCTGAGCTAGTGTGTGGTTATTAACCCAACGCTATTACATCATGACTAGCTTTATGTTAACACTTGTGGTAATAATATTTTTGAGTTAATAAATGCTTTTATGTCATGGGTAGTCAATGAAATACTAACATATATCAATGTTCATAGATGCTTTTTTCCCACAGAATGAATGTGAATGAATATGGGTGAAGTAGCAAGTTTTATGGAAAAATTCAATGATAATGAAGAATTTTACATGGGCTTCACAGAAGAGAACAAATAGACTGGTGGCAATAGTGATAAATCAGATGAAAAAGCAAAAGGTAATTCCAGAAGACTCTGTCAACTTCTTCTTCAAGCTCTTGCTCCTATTGACCAGGATGAAGAGGAAGACATTGAAATGGAAGAGAGACTCATTCTTAAAGCTAAAAGGAAGGCACAAAGAAAGTAGCAAAATAAAAATAGGGAAATTACCATCTTACAATCATGCAGCATGACATTGCCATCTAATGAAGCTATGTCATCAGAAAGTCCACAGAACTTTTTAGAATTGTCCAAAAGCAGTTCAAGCAAATTTGTATGCAGCACAGCATAACAAAACCTTAGGTTTAACAGCAGAGGACTTGAAAGTTTCCTTGGAGGCATGTTTCTCTCTTCTATCTGTTCATTACCACGATAAAAGAAATTCTGATTTCAGATGATCACATTCTCAAACTGCTTTCAAACAACTTGAGAAAAGATCGTTTCCTAGCTATTCTGCATCACATTTTGGAGATAATAGCATACCAACAGATGATTGTGCTTCCAAATTGAGACCATTACTTGAACACTTCATGAGCAAATTCATCAAACATGAAGGTTTTCCTGAATATCTTGCAATAGATGAAAGCATGATACCTTCCTTTAGAAAGCATTTTGCTAAACAATGTATCAGGGGTAAACGTGTCCGTTTTGGCTCAAAATATGGGTGATGTGCTCCAAAGAAGATGTTTTGCATTCATTGGATCTCTATCTTGGCAAAAATGTAACCCAAGCAATTTCTAATATTCCAACTATTGGCTTAGGTAGAAATATTTTGCTGAACTTGATGTTAAAAGCAGAACTTCTACCTCAAAATGAACAAAAGATATTCTTTGATAATTATTTTAAAAGTATTTCACATCTTGGAATAACAGAACTAGTAGGTGTCTGATATCCAAGAAAGCTACTTGAAAAAACTCCAAAGAGCTGTTAATTACAGAATGAGGAGTAATTTATTGGTGATGAAATAGGAAGACAACTAAGAAGTTACTGTAAGCAATTTTTATTCCACAGCAATGAAGTCTACAAAACGATACAATCGGAGGGCCAGGAAGTATAAGGGTACGTCCAGACTGAACGCGTTGACGCTGACGCGCGCATACGCGGGCGGTGGCTGCAATATTAGATACATGTGTTGCTCTGAGAGCGGCCACACTAGACGCACGCGGCCGCAGGCAGACCAAAGCGTACAGACGCCGCGTCGCGCTGTCAAAATTCAGGATTACTTGGTGAAATATTTGACGCTGCGCGGCGCGTTCAGTGTCTCTCGAGTAGCCGTGAGTGACGAATGTGGAGCTGCTACTCCCTTCCATTCAGGTTGTGCCTGCAATTTGGGACGCTTTTCACCCTCAGCACAGTGACAGGGTGTTCATAAGCGACCAGTGGTCGATGATAACGGATGCACTGCTACTTTCAGGTGAGAGTTGTAGCTGTATTCTAGACCTCTAGCATACTCGTGATGCTTAAAAGTTTTCCATGACATAAAGATAGGTAAATTATGAAATTTAGTTAAATTCATTACCTTTGTTGCAGAAAATATGATCTGTCGCTTAAACTAAACTCATGTAAATAACATTCAAATTTGAACATGTACGATGTTTCTTTACAATAAATATGTCTACCATGCGACTTTTCCAACACCAGAAATACAATAATCTTTCAATTTATTTTTCACATTTGCTGCGATTGGTGTGCTGTTTCTGTCAGCATGAGCAGTTTCATTGTGTTTTTTTACTTCAAAGAATTCATGTGATGTAAAGCCAACCCTATGTCCAGTCTCTCCCTGACAACAATCATATTGTGTGAAGCTGTTACTGTTTTTGTGATTTCCGCTGCATTCTCTACACAACGCCGAGCTTTAGATAGGCGATAATTGAAATTTTTTGGTTTCATTTAAGTTTAGACGTGGGCATGGGAGCATCAAATAAAGGAGCAATGTGTAGGCTTCATCTCCTACAGAAATTAAATTGTGTTTCCTCATCACTCCCGGGTAACTTCATAGATTCAGGGAATTGAATTTGTTTTCCTGCATGCATTCATACAGGTCAGTATTACGGAACACTCCACCATCGCTCTGCTTACCAAATGCTCCAACGTCAACACACAAATTTGCATTCATGATCTGCAACACCTTTGAGAACTATTTAAAAAAAAGCTTATTGTTAAATACAGGGATTCACTTTGGTTTGAGCATGTTATTCGAATGTGTTTGCCGCCTATCGCGCCAAAGCAGTTAAGGAAGTTCCATTTTCTATAAAACTGCTCTGCAATTTCATTACACAACTTTTGATCAGGTTAAGGCATAAATATGAGTTGAAGGTTTCTCCAAATAGCTTTACCCGTTCCGTTATAACTGTTGATTTCCTCATACGGAATTGAAAAGCTAACAATCAAAAGGACGATCCAGTTGCCACATATCTGAAAAGCATAATTATCATGTTTCAAATGCCACATTAGTCAGTTTAAATGATAGATCTTTTCTTTTTTCAGAAGAAGCAGCAAGGAAGAAGTATAAAACTCTTCGTGATAAATTTCGAGTGGAAGTGAAGAAACTTCCGCAAGCAAAGTTGGGAAACGCAGACTTCCTCCTGAATCATATGAAAGCAAGTGGCTTTTTTTAAATGAGTTTTTTCATGAGACCTCAAATGTATGGAAAACAGACACTTGGAAATTTGTCAGAGATGGCTTCGAAGCAAAACTGCACTGATGGACAGCAATCGGAGTCGATGAGTGCAAGCATTACTTCGACTTCTGCTCAGGATAACGATGAAGCATTCGAAGGACTTGTGGAAACTGGTATTGATAAAACGGGAGGAAATATGGAAGAGTGCTCTAAAGAACCTTATAGAAAAAAGGAAAAGTTCAGAGTGCCATCAGGGAGCATTTCTTGTAATTATAAAAAGAGAAACTTGAATACCTCAACGGTAAGAGTGAACCTGATAAATGCAGTTTCTTTCTGCAGTGTTGTACCCTCAAAGCAGAGCATGAGCAAAAGAAATCAATGCCTGTTAACGATCAAGGTTCAAGAACTAGTTTACAAGTTCTTATACGAAAAAATGGTACATAATTTTAAATGTGGTTTTTGACATTCGAATGTTTATTTGTATGTTTCCCCAACTTTTCAGCACTTTCCGGTGGATATTTTTGTAATAGTCTTAAGGACACCCTCTGGGTAGAAATCGAGATGAGTGTTGATTTTCTGTTTTTATATGCATCTTATAGAGGATTTTCTTGCGCTTCCATTGGTACTTTCCATTTACGTCTACTCCGAAAAGTGCGCCCACCAGAGGGGGGGAAAGCGATGGGGGTGGCGTGACCTTGACCCCTCCCCCCCTCATTATTGGGAGTCAATTGAGCGTGTTTCTCTGCGGCAATGGCAATAGAGTTCGTTCATGAGCTACTCAAAGTGTTTTCATTATTCAAACGAATCATTCTAACGCTAAATAAATATTTTTTATAAGATTTTGACAATTTCAGAATTTAGCTGTTCTGCCGTATCTATGATACCGCAGCTTTCATTCATAGCTCGATGACAGCTGCAGTATCATAGCTACAGCTATGGCGAGCACCCCAATCCAAAGGGCTTGAAAAGAGCTACAAAACAGAGGAGTTGACTTAAAAAAAACGTATTTTGGTCGAAAAAAAATGAAAAAATAAAAAAAGTGGTTATTTTGAAGAATTACATGTATTGTCTTTTGTTGTATATTTTTTCCAAGAGTTACAGAGCTACAGCAATGTAAATTATATCAATCGAAAGGGCTTGAAAAGAGCTACAAACGCTCAATAGTTTATTGTAGAAAATCCTGTAGTTCAAAAGATGAAAAGAAAAAAAATTTTTTGTGAAAAAACACGTTTTTCTGGAAACTTGATAATTGGTTTCTCAAATGCTACTTCTTCCACAATTTCAGAGCTACAAGAATGGTTTATATACCATTCGATAGGGCTTAGCAAGGTGTATCCATAAGGGGAGACATTTTTTGATATATCAATTATTTTGAAAATTACACGACATGAAAAAAAAAAATGAAAAAAGGTTACATATTTTAAAAAAAATATTCCCAAAATCAACAAAAAAAAGTTATCAAAATTTGTAGCCCCTTATGGTTATATAGACATATAAGCAATCTAAAAACGAAGTTCTGGTTCTGTAACTTCAAAATTGTAGAAGAAGTAGGATTTTAAAAAACCCTATTTTATCATATTTTTCAAAAAAAAAAAAATCCAGTGCAGATACAAAAATTTTGTCGAAATAACAAATGTTCTTTCCATCATTTCACACCTACTGTGAAAATTTCAGAGAAATCCATCCATAAATAACGGACTTTTCTCCTACCCAGACGGTGTCCTTAAAGGTTTACCAATTAATTTTACGTTTAATAAATAATCAAATATTATACTGATACTTACATATACCGAGAGTAAACTATCACCTTTTGGATTACAGACATATAACCAACAGCTAATTATATAACCTGAAATGGAATTGCTTCGCTAATAAAAGTGCGTAAAGAATAACTTTATGATCAATAAACTTTTATTTAATTTCATTCTGATGCAATATTAAGTACATCTTGTTGATTGAACTATCATAATTTTACTTACCTTATTGTCACCATCAGCCGTTCCTCTAGGGAGATAGCCTACCGAAGGTTAGTGGTTTGTGTCACTCACTAAGCTGAGCAGCTCATCATATATAGCCATTTTCATCCTTGTGTATTCTTTTAACTTTTTGAACATTTTCGTTGATCAGAAAACTAATGATGGTATTCTCCATGCTGGGATCGTGTTTTATAAAATTGTGTGAACCCTGATTCCTGAACTCACTGACTTCCATCAAGAATTAGGTACTCTACATAAGAAGACGCCAACAAGAACACCTGCTCACTAGAAGTCATCATGACAATTAGTTATCCCCGAAGCCCGATGCTTCTCGATGAACGCGCGCGTCAGCGTGCAGTGTGGCTGCCTCCATTCAAATGACAGCATCAGAACGCGTGAAGCGTACGCACGCGTCAGCGTCAACGCGTTTAGTCTGGCCGTACCCTAAATCTGTTCTTTAGCCAGTTTGCAATCAACTCCACACTACCGACATGGGATGATGTTATGGATCAAGCTGTTGGCCCATCCAGGATGAGAATTCAACAGAGAAAATGGGTGAGACTAGTTTTTCCTATAAGCTGACACGTCACTGTAGTTAATGCACTAGCAAATCAAAAAGAAAGGCATATCACTGTTTCAGTGCAACTGTATAGAACCACTAACACCCTCTATTTCTGCAGGTCTAACAGACTTAACAGTTGCCAAGGAAGGTAACATCAAGGCTGACAGACATAGTAAGAAATGATTGCAAGAACCACTGGATTGTGCAGAATGAACAAGCAAAGGTGTGCAGACAGTGCTAAGGTAGGGCATTGTTCTTGTGCAGATAGTGTGACTTTGGCCTTCATCCAAGATGTTTCAAAGCATATCACACATTTACATGATAACTTTGCCATGCTTTCATTATGTGTGATGGCGGTAAACATTCTATTTGTGTTGCTAAATCTCCTTTTAGTAATGTCACAGTGCTTGAGTGAATGGAAAATTGTTCAACATTGTTGTATCATAAATATCTATCTAGGACAGCTTATAGATGTTTTTGCTAGAAATTAAAAAAATACATATTGATTTTCTTGTATACTTAGGTAGAATTTTGTCAGGAATGCCTGGGAATAAATATATGAATTGACAATATCTCACTTTCTATCTGTACTAACTTTATAAAATGTATAATGTACATCAGGTATAACATCTAAAGAATTTCTGCCAAGTTGTACTGTCCTACTACTACTTCTCAACTTTTGGCCCTAATGAGTCAAAATGAATTAAATATCATCCTGCTGAGATGCACTTTTTTTCCAATTTCATTATCAGGATATCTTCAATCCAATTTCATCCACTTTTAATGATAAAATAAAACCTAAAAGAACCACACTATTTCTTGAAGCATGCAAGGAATTATAGACAGTATTTTATACAGCTCATTATAAAAATATTCTCTTGTTTATATTAAGAATAAGAATTTATATCAAATCACTGTTACAATTCACCCATGGGAAAAGTGTGATTTCTCCTGTATTCAAAAATTAATATAGTGAAATCAATTATTACTCATATTGCAATAAATAGTTTTCACAAACTTCAAACTCGTTACATAAGCATTGAATAAAACAAGCTAATGTTCAAGTTTTAAGAACAAAATAAACTCAAGCATTCCCTCTGAGTTATTAAAATTTCAAGACTAGAAATAATAGCCATTAACAAAGAACTAGTATCAAGAAAATGGCCTCTCCAGTCACCAGTGAAAATATTCAAGAATAAAGTCACTACATTTGAGGTAAACTGAAATTAAGTATCACTAATGTGTACAGAAGATGATTAAAAAGGCAGTAACTTGAAATTTGCGGGAAAAACCCAGTGACATATTGAAATTCTTAGCCAAATTCCTAAATTTATACACTCATTCCTCACCTTATGCAAGACCAAACCAACAAATAATTCAAGGGTCAATGTGAAGTTTACAATCACGGAAAACAATAATTTGATTCCAAAGAATCACTAAAGGAACTCATTCAAGAACGTTTTAAAAGAATGACATTCTGCTCGCTGATGCAGTATTTTCGAATTATTGAACTTTGAAGTTGGCCTTCGTGCCATAAGGAAACGAGCGCGCGAAACGGAATTAATTAATAACGGAAGCTATTAAAAACGTAAAAAGGTTGGGTCGTGAGGGGGAGGCACAGTTCTTCTAGTGAAAATTATAAATAAAGCTTCTACCCCACCCATTAGGGTGACGACCGCAATCTTGTTTACATCGGTTCCAAGATGGCGGCGCCCATGGTGGTCGCCATCTTGGAGCCGTTGTAAACAAGATTGCGGTCGTCATCCTAATGGGTGGGTTAGAAGCTTTATTTTCAATTTTCATTAGAAGAACTGTGCCTCCCCCTCACGACCCAACCTCTTTACGTTTGTAATAGGGTGTTAGCTTCCGTTATTAATTAAATTCCATTGCTTCCTTTCGTGCGTGAAGGCCAACTTCAAAGTTCAATCATTCGAAAATAACGCATCAGCGAGCAGTATGTCATTCCTGTAAAATGTTCTTAAATGGGTTCCTTTAGTGATTCCTGGGATCGGAATTATTATTTTCCGTGATTGCATTAAACTTCACATTGACCAATTCAAGTCACACAACAGCTTTACATAAAATTTTCAAAATAATTTTGTAAGGTGAGGTATGACTGTAGAATCAAACTTGAAATGAAATTTTAAAAACAAGACAACAAAAAAATGACAAAATTTGTGAGCTCAACTCAGCCTTGAAGAAAATGAGTGATCTAAAAACCAAAGGTTAAATGTTGTACAAAGATCTGGCCAATTGGAAAGGAATGATCATCAGTCAATAGATATTTCTGCTAAGGTAATATGGAGAGTTTGATACAACAGAGAACCAGGGCACTAGTTATGCAAGTCTACTACAGAGATGGTCACTGTCTCACTAGTCTCTTCCTCAACATAGTGCTCTCTTACTTCCACTTTCTATGCATTACTTGTAGCTCACTATCTTCAACACGGATAATATATCATAGCATCAAAGATTAGAACTACCACATTCTATCATTCTTTTCAATCAAAAGCCAAAGAAACTAGTTTACAACCATGGACAGGCATCAATTAAACAGACCTAAATTATTAATTATCTACATAAAGAAATTTAGATATAATAAAATCACTAATAAAACATAAAAAAGAAAAAGAATTACATTAATGATATTCGAAGTGAAAAATTTTGAAGCTACAGATTGCTCTTCAACCTAGAGCAATTTTCTCATCACTCTCAACCATTATTGCATGCATCAATTTCCCAACAGCTCCAGCATCAATACCTGTCAGTCAGCAAACAAAAATTGTGATGACATGGTGAGCTTGCATTTTTTCTATTTGCATTCTTTGCCACCAATATTTTTTATCTAACTTTTATGATCCGTTGGTGAATGAAAAAACAAATGGAGTGGAGAACTATAATTAAATTTGATGAAGGAGAATTTAAATGCCTTATATTTGATAATAAATATATTTTTCCCATAAAGCTCCTACACTCTGGTATTATCATAGAAAATATTTAAAGAAAAGCATTAATTATTAGATAGAGAGTAGCGATTTAGTTTTTCTGTGATATATATATTCCTTATGCACTGAGCTGAATTTGGTTTTTAAAAATTAAAAATTTTTAAATAACTAGTTGTTCATTCACCTTTTAATTAAGAAACCTAAAATTTACATATTCAATTAACTCAAATACAAAATATTTCCAAGCAAATAAAATTTTCATCATAAAACAGATTTGATGTGTACTGATAAAAAATGTAATACATTGAAGAAGTAAGTTACTTTACCAAATGGCAAACAAATTTTTTCAACTTGTGTCCTATTCTGAAATTAAATCCAGCTTCCCAACATTCCATGTTAATTTTTCTTCATTGCTTTTTTCACTAATTTAATCCATATCTTAGTCTTTCAATGTACTTCTATTCATTCTCTCGATATGTGCAATTTACTTCTAATACACCATAAAAATCAGTCATCAAAAGGTCTGCAATACCTTGAATATAACTTTTGAAAATCCAGCTTTTTAGCACACTCATTGCAGATATTTTTTTATTTTTCACCCACCTATCACAAGTCAGCATTTACTTAGGCCTAATCTTATAATTGAACTTAGGACATCAATACTTCTATATTAAAAAAATTTCACTCATGATAGTTTCCTCAGTCAATACTGATTTTACTGTCGTCAACAATTTTGAAAATTTTGGGTCAATGTGAAGCGTGATATGATCAAAGAAAATGGGAATTTTATTCACAAGAATTACTAAAGGAACCCATTTAAGAACGTTTTACATGAATGACATTCTGCTCGCTGATGCGTTATTTAAGAATTATTCAGCTTTAAAGTTATAGGTGAAATCGCTTTCCCGCGCAAAATGTGCAACACAGAATAAGACCAGGTTGGGTCGGGAAAGGCAAAGTTCGGATCATGATGTGTTGAAGTTTTCGCCAGAACTTTGTAGATATGAAAGAATGATAGAAATTGTTCATAAAATAATAAGAAATATTGTTATCAGTCAATAACATAAGTAGAAGTATTAGCATCGTTTTGCTAGCGCTTCAGTAATTCGTACTATATCGTGCCGTAGGTCTCACAGTTCAAAAAATACAACAATTACATCGATTCAGCAAAAGCACATTATATAATCTCTATTCAAAGTTCATCACAATTACCATTATGGAGACATGGCAACATCCATCGCAAAAACCGTTTTAACTTCCACCCACATTTTGTCATCTTATAAGAGCCCCAGTTGATCTTTGAAGAGATCATCCACAGATCCACGCACACTTTGTTAGCACGGGCAGCCAAAGGCCCCATAGGGGATTTCAGCTGCCCACCCATTTATGGCCGGGCGCCTTACCCACGCTGAAACCCCCAGAGGCATCTACGCAGCGCGCCCGGCCATATTGCAGTTTAGTCTTCCACATCTCAGATGTGAAGAAGTTCCTTGCTTACGCTGTTCTTTCTCTTGTTAAATTTCTGACATCAGATTACACTTTTCTAGGAACATTTTAAGCGCTGATACATCGAAAGTTGAGCGTAAAATTTCCCTGAGCATTCCGATCATTACATCCTCATCAGGACCTCGCAGTCTCGGGAAACACACATTCCTGGCAGCTGCATATCGAGGGCACTCAAAAAGAAAGTGTTCGACAGTCAGAGGAACGTGGCACCGCTCACATCGTGGCTGTGGCTTTTGCTCCATCAAGTGCCCGTGCGTCAAACGGGTATGGCCAATACGGAGGCGGCAGAGTATCACCTCCATCCGACGAAGGCGACAACTAGAAGATATCCACTCACGCACGGTGGGTTTAATACTTCTTAATTTATTATTAATTGTTCTATCCCACTCCTGTTGCCACAAGCTTCTCACTGCAGCCTTTATCCGAGGGTAGTAGTCTCGGAATGGGACCATCAAGTTCAACGTTTCCCATCAATAACATAAAAAAGGTAACGTACTATCTCTCGTACTTGGTGCTTTTAACGTTTTTTTAGTCGTCATTATTACGTTGTCATCTTTGAGCAGATGTAAACACAATTGTTGACGTGACCATAATGGGTTGCTTTGAACCTTTATTTATAATTTTCACTAGAAGAACTGTGGCTTCCCCTCACGACCCAACCTCTTTATGTTTGTAATAGGGGGTTAGCTTCCGTTATTATTTTAATTAGCTCCCGTTATAAATTAAATTCCACTTCACGCGCCCGCTTGCTTGGCACGCTGAAGCCAAGTTCAAAGTTGAATAATTCTAAAATAACGCATCAGCAAGCAGAATGTCATTCCTGTAAAACGTTTCAAATGGGTTCATTTAACTAGTGATTCTTGGGAATAAAATTCCCATTTCCTTTGATCACATCACGCTTCACATTGACCAAATTTTGTTGCCACATTTAGGTAATTGGAGACATTTCAAGACGTTTTGCATGAATGATATTGCGCTCACAAATGCTTAGTTTTTGAGATACGGCATAAATAACATTCAAGTAAGAATAGCATTAACTTGAACTTGAAAGCCGACAGCATTAGAGCCTTTGGTATCTGCCTACAATTCAATCTGCCAAACTCACACAAGGAGTTCAGTGACTGCGTGCCAAAATTGTCCCAACAAACTACTCAGGATCCGGCCGACAGTGTCGACCCTCAAGTTCAAGTGAAAGGGAGTTTCTTGGAGTATGCTTCCCGTAGTGGCAGAGGTAGGGTGTAGGGTTTGGAGCTAGGTCTCCTTGAACTTGAACTTGAACTTGAGAGCCGACAGTGTCGGGGCCTTTGTAACGGCCTACAATTCCCTCCACAGTTTTCACACAGAGTTCAGCGCCTGGTACCAGACTTGTCCACTAAGCTACTCAGGATCTACGATCCTTGTCACAAGCCTCCATTGGAAGGCATCACCGGGACAACCAGTGTGTCAAAACACCATCCCCCGGCACATTGGGTCATTACAGCCCATTCTACCAGACTGGCTCATTCCAGTCACTGTCTCTTACTCCAGGCACGCACAAGAAACACTTTCATAGCCTCAGTGATACTTGCATTACACTCCTGATCCAATCCAGCAAGACAGCTCATACCGCAATCATCTTCAGCACATCTGGCATTCCACTCATTCTCTCCATACTGCTCAGACACCACATTCATAAAACTCTCTCTCTCTTGCTTATACTTACTACATTCCAGCACAAAATGCTCAATTGTTTCCTCTACTCCACTATTACACTGCTGACATAATCTGTTATTATTCTCATTCCATCTCCATGTACGTCTGTTCACACTCAATGACTTACATCTCACAGCAAACAAGAGTTGACTTCCAAAACTACCATCATAGAACAGCTCAAACTTAGGTGCTTTCTTTTTCATAAAGCAGTTAAGTGTAGGCTTCCGCATCATGCTAAGCTTCCACTTATTCAATCCATACTCTTTTGTTCGTCTCTCAATCTCTTTCTTCCACCTCTTGCAGTCCCACTCAAGCCCTACACCTCCAACATTTATTAAACTCCAGTCATCCACAGGTCTCCCAATTCTAACATGAATAATCTTTTGCAAACTGAGTTTCCTTGCATGCCCCCAACATACTTTCTCCCAATAGCTTACACTCAGATTCCATTCAAAGATTCGCCTTACCCACCTGCTATTCTGCATTTTTTCAATTCTCACCTTATAATTCAGCACAGCTTTCATCATTCTTTCTGAAAATAGGCTCCACCCTAGGTCACCTCTAATGGCTTCTATATCTGTCCATTTTGGAGCACCCAATGCTACACGTCCTACCTTATTTTGTATCACATCCAGCTTTTCAAGATCACTTCCATTCCAAGCAAGAGCACTCATACCATACATGACACTAGGTACAGCAACATACTTCCACATTCCTCTCACACATTCGTACTTGTTTGCTCTGTATCTGGCCACACTACCTAACCGTCCACTCCACTGCATTGCTTTAGCCACTTTCTCACCTTTAGTTCTAGTACATCCATCTTCACTTATCATACAACCTAGATATTTGTATTCTTTTGTTCTACCTATTCTGATTTCTCCAATATTCCACAGTCTGTCTCTATCAGTCTCATCACTATTTATAACCATGACCTTACTTTTATCTGCACCAAAGTTCATCTTGAAATCTGTACTATATCCATTCACAATGTCAAGCATCCTTTGTAGTTCATGACCACATTCACTAACCACAACTACATCATCAGCATACAACAAACAGCTCAGTCTCTCATTACCAACTTTCAGTCCTAAACCACTCCCTCTCAGTCGAACTGCTAATTCTTCTGTGTACAATCCAAACCACAGGGGGACAGAGTACAGCCCTGTCTCACTCCTCTAACACTCCTCACTTGCCCTGTTTCCAAATTTCCTAACCTGTAGATAGCACTTGTGTTCTCATACAGACTATGTACAATGTTCACTATTTTTCTGCTAAAACCAACTGTTCTCAAAATTTCAAACAGCCTAACCCGATCCACTCTGTCATGTGCCTTTTCAATATCCAGGAATGCTTAATATACCTTCTTGTTATCCTTCTTCATTCGCTCAATTATTTCACTCACTACGAACAGATTATCCTCCCCACGTCTATCTTGCCTAAAACCATTCTGTTCTTCTCCCAGGACTCCTAATTCCTCAACTAAGTTTTTCATTCTCTCATTCAAAATACCACAAAAGATCTTACATACGGTGTCACCTAGTGCAATTGGTCTGTAATTTTTAAGTTCTTTCATACTCTTATGTCCACCCTTATGCAACAGAACTACATTACACTTGTTCTAGTCATCCGGTACTCTTTCACTCTTCCATATCTCATCAAATAAACATTTCAACATACTGACTACACTCTCTCCTCCGCATTTATAGAACTCATATGGTATCTTATCAGGGCCACATGCCTTTCCATTTTTCACTTTCTTCAAAAAACTTACAATCTCTTCACAAGTGATTTTGTCTTCCATTTGCAGTTCATGTTCATCTATCAGAAAATTTATCGGTTCATCATCTGTAACCTGCTCATTCATTCCACCAATGTCCTCCTAGTATTCTTCAACTGCTTTCACCATTTGCATCCTATCTTGCACACTGCAACCATTGATTACTAATTCATCAACTTGAACTTCACTACCTCTATCAGTACCTTGTATAAACCTATACCAATCTTTTATTCCATCTGGACCTTTCTTTCTTAGATTTTCAACTTGGTGTCTCTCTTCTTTAACCCTAGCCTCATTGATCATTCTCTTTACTTTCTTCTGCTGGTCCTTGTACTCATACCATACACTCTGCCATTCATCCTCAGTAATTCTGCGTCTTTCATACATTTTCCTCATACAGCGTTGTTTTTTATTCAAAGTCTTCCTTCTCATTCGTTCTTCCTTTATCTCACTCGTAAACCACCTAGCATTCCCTGTACTTTTCTTTCATTTCATTCTACCAATCTTTTGCTCTGCCACATCATACAAGGTTCTTGCAATCTCCTTATTTAGGTCATTTACATTTCGACACCTGTTCCAGTTACATCTACTCAATTCATTTCTAAATTCTTCCCAGTTTGCCATTTCAATATGCCAATTTTCTCTTACTCTGCTGGCCTTCTGCATTGACTCCTTTCCACCCCAATTATATTCTAGTACAAGCATTTTATGGTCACTATCAATATCAAAATCATCTTCATCTACAAACATATCTCTGACACATATTCTTGCTCTACTATTCACTATCATATAATCAATTGCAGTTTTACATTCCCTTCTTTGCCATGTATGCAAGCCATTTCCTATTGTTACATTCAGGTTCTCAAGTTCATTCTCATAACAGAAATCAATCAATTTTTGTCCATTTGCATTCACAGGCTCACCAAGTATACCAACATGGCCATTCATATCACCCATCACAATCAGAGGGCACCTGCAATGCTCTTGCACAATTCTTGTTAATATTTCATACTTTTTTACATTCTCTTGATGAGCTAAAATACCATCAGTTGTCATATAGCATACAACCACAATAACCCATTCTCTGGCATGCATTCTTTCACACTTTATTACCAACAGATCTTCACTCTCAGGTTCATTTCCAACAGGAATTTCTTCTAATTTCCAATTTAGAGCATTTTTTACAATGAGACCAACTCCACCACCTCTTTTTTGCCAACTTACACACCCTTTTCCAATCATATAGTACTTACTCTCCTTACATTTTAAACTGACTCTATCACGCATTTGGGTCTCTACTACATCAACACAATCCAAATCTCCATTCTCAAATTCTGCTACAAGGTCATTTAACTTTTCTGCATTCCATCCACGCACATTTATACATCCAAACCTTACAACACTATTGGACAATTCACAACATTTTTCATTTTTGCTCTGACAGCTTTCCATTCATCCAGTTCCACCTTCCATTACAATATGAGTACACCCAATCCACTGGATGTATCTCCTGGAGAGTTTCATCTCACCTTCTTGAGTAAGGTGGACTCCATCTCCACGAAAACACCCACTCTGGATCAGGTTATCCATATCAAGGAAGCTGGAACCCATTTCACGCTTTCTCATACTCTCAGCTTTCATACTCATAATCCTTTCATGCACTTCCCTAATCACCTCCTTTCGCACCCTTTCATACTCCTCACCACATGCAGGCCTTCTCAGCCGGCTGGTCACAGCCACTCTTACATTCTTCTTTTGTGCCCTTTCAACAACATTCATAATTGCATTCACCGTACGCTCTCTCCCACATTCAAGCAATCCATTGCCACCTCCTTGCAGTACAACCATCCCTTCATCCATTCCATCTATCACTTCCTCAGCATGCCTACAAATCTCATTCACTCCCTTTCCTCTCATGCTCGTACATCGGTCAATGTGAAGTTTCATGCAATCACGGAAAATAATAATGCCGATCCCAGGAATCACTAAAGGAACACATTTCAGAACGTTTTACAAGAATGACATTCTGCTCGCTGATGCATTATTTTCGAATAATTGAACTTTGAAGTTGGCCTTGGCGCCAAAGAAAACGAGCGCGTGAAACGTAATTTAATTAATAACGGAAGCTATTACAAACGTAAAGAGGTTGGGTCGTGAGGGGGAGGCACGGTTCTTCTAGTGAAAATTATAAATAAAACTTCTAACCCACCCATTAGGGTGACGACCGCAATCTTGTTGAAATCGGGTCCAAAATGGCGGCAGCCATGGTGGTCGCCATGTTAGACCCGATGTAAACAAGATTGCGGTCGTCACCCTAATGGGTGGTTTAGAAGCTTTATTTATACTTTTCACTAAAAGAACTGTGGCTACCCCTCACGACCCAACCTCTTTACGTTTGTAATAGGGGGTTAGCTTCCGTTTTTAATTAAATTACGCTCGCTTCCTTGGGCGCGCGACGGCCAACTTCAAAGTTCAATAATTCGAAAATAACGCATCAGCGAGCAGAATGTCGTTCTTTAAAAACGTTCTTAAATGGGTTCCTTTAGTGATTGTTTGGAATATCATTATCAATTTCCGTGATTGCATGAAACTTCACATTGACCCGTACATCCACTACGGTCAGTCATACTCACAAACCTATCCACATTCTTCACCATGCTGTCACCACATATTCTAATCGTAGGTCTCACTCTCCCTTTCATACTACTCTTTCGTTCAACTCTTCCACTCACATCACTCTTTCCATCCATCTTCCTTTCATTTACTTCCACTACAGGCGCCTGCACCTCATGTGGCATATCAACAGGTTGCTCCTTCACTTTCTTCCCGTTCATACTTCTTTCATCATGCTCATTCATCCTTCTACTCTCATCTGGCTCATTTGCACCACCGTTCACTTCATTTATTGAATTCACACTCCTTGCACCATCATCCACTTCATTTGCACTCCTTGCGCCATCATCCACTTCATTTGCACTCCTTGCACCACCACCATTTACCACCACCACCTCCAGAGGCAGACGGGAATAGGCACTGGCAGGTTGGGCTGAAAGGACGAGTACGATACGGTGTGCACGTGCGTCTAATTCTCCGACGAAAATTGTGGTGAATTAAAGTGTGAGGAACTACCTCTACACATTTGACTCAACAGCCGTTTCGAAGCTGCAAAGATTAATAAAGACAAGGACACAAAGTTTCCAAATTTAATATTTTTAATCAGTCGCCTAAACGCCAAGGAAGATTCATAATAGTAACAAGGCAACAAGTACTGAACAAACAATACGGCAAGTAGCCGATTTACAAAGTATTAATTGTTAAAAACTAAAGGATAATTCGCCCTCAAGTATCGCCTTTATTTATTCCTTTATTTATTGATATATTTATATTTATTTAGGTTAAAATGCGCATATAATTTTAAGTTCGGAAGTTAGGGTTTCAGGTAATGACTGACTACAGGCGCAGGCACGAGGAGGCCGGATAGGCTCTCTGTTTCAGAGGCTAACAGCGCCAGCTTAAACGGACGTCACGCGGTATCGACTGTGCTTCAACGTGCTAGCTTGCTACAAGCTCTTCAGGAAGACCGAAGTTGGCGCCAACTGACGCTACACGAAGGAAACAGGCACGGCGACGGCGGCACAACCAGGGCCAGAGCAGCTAAACCTTGACCAATGCCTCCAGTCCCTTCACAGCTGTACATAAAGATGAAGAAATGTACACAAGAAAAATAATTAACTGAGCAAATATTATGAAACAGCGCTATATAAAGAATTAAGAATGAACAAAATAATTAATGGTCAACGTAATTACCTAGTTGCTGCTACTGCTGTCCCACAAGTTGGCTTAATTGGCTATCAACGTTGTGAAACACGAAGTGCGTAGTGCGACGAAGTGCCCGCTAGATACTGAAAAAATAGGTACCGGGTAAGACCAAAGTCAATCTCGTTGATAAAGGTAAACAGAGATATAAAGTTTCAATAATCGGCAAATATTAGACACACGACTACCAACCTGAAGAATTTATCCTCCAGTGCGCATAGCGACTGTTAGACGATGGCAGTAATGGCGATATAGAAGTCGCAATTCAGTGTCAATAGTAATGGAGGCAGAAGCCCAATAGTAGTTTATAGATAATAGGTAATGGTTAACAGTAATAGTAATAGTTAATAAGGACGGCGGTTCACTGCGACAGGGTAAGGTTAGCCCCCTTTTAGAGCAGTGAACACGCCTAGTTAGAAGAAAGTTAATTGCGGTTCGCAACCCGCCTTAATCATGCAATTAATTAATGAAAAAGAACCTAAAGTCAACGCTTTCACGCACACAATCAAACCATGAACTTATTGAACATGCAGGAAGAAGGGATGGAAGAGTCAGGCTGGCGACCGTCACCTACGCGTCATGAGCCAAGCGTACTCCAGACGTGCCGACGTAACAGAGGCCTTTGACCGAGACTCAGCCTGGCCTCTCGTTAACCGGACACACCTTGACACACCTTTCTCCTTCCGACCTGACACCTTGACACCTTGACACCTGTCACAGCTCCCTACACTGCTTCCGACCTGATTTTCCACCGACGACCTATCTTTACTATGCGCTGCTGCTGCGCGACCTCACCTGTCTCGCAGCACCAGCCGTTTGCGTTAATAGTAAAGAAATCGAAGTACACTCCGAGCGAATCTGTGGGGAATTTTCCCCACACACTCCCGGCCCGCAAAATGCTTATAAGTTATTGGCTCAATTTAATTTAACACAGCTCAGCTGCCTTTCGCAATGGACGAGTTTTGGTAACAATTTGCTTCGACGCCTTCGGGCCGCTACACGAGACTGTAGCTGCGCTTACCGTATCAGCACTTAATTCTAATGGGTATAAAAGAGAGATTGCATACTCTCCCACGGACCGGTCGGTTCTCATAACCTGGACAGAACGAGTTTTCCCATCCCTACCAGGGTGCAATTGCACAATCCTTCCCAAGGACCAGAAGGGTCGCGCTTTCACAGGTGAAGTAATTAATACAATATCATTTATCTTCACTCTCTCCTCCCAAGCAGGCTGGTATCTATCAACCTGTCGTTCTCTTAGAGATAATAGATATTCCGCAAAAAATAAATCTTTAAATTTCTCGAACACAATTTGTCGAGACTCCAAAACCGTTAGTAAGGCGGTACGAGAAGGATTTAGTAATTCACTCCCCTGTTCACTCTCAAACGATAAATTTCCATACGGAGCAATTTTAAGGAAAGAATTAGGAGTAATAACTTCATGGTTCTGATCAGAGCTACTACGATACGTAAGAGGCCTATTATTAACCGCCTCCTGAACATCGGATAATAAAGTGAGAAAACTGAAATATTCCATTTTTCCCTTACCAATAGCCTTATGCAGGCAACGTTTAATAACCCCTATCAACCTTTCCCATGCAGCCCCGACCCATGCCGAGTACAACGGAATGCATACGTGCTTAATATTATTCCTAGCTAAATGTTCACTAAGCAGACTATCTGACGATGAACGTCCCAGCAATTCAGCACCCTGAGAAAATGTCGGGGCGTTGTCACTATATAGTACACGAGGTATACCAAACCTATTTGTAAACCGCACAAACGCAGCCAAGAAGGAAGCAGTGGTCATGTCTGGTAGTAATTCCAAATGAACTAATCTCACGGTCATACATGTGAAAAGCAAAATGTCCATTTTAGTTAAAGTCCCGCCTAAGCTTACGTGAAAATGGCCGGTGAAATCTACACCTACCGCTTCAAAAGGCCTGTTGAAATTTACTCTATCACCTGGAAGATCAGTGGTCTTAGGGTATTTAAATGCGAGCGCGTTAACCTTTTTGCAGGTTATACACTCACGTAGTACTTTTTTAATGCATACCCTGGCTTTGGGTAGCCAGTAACCTCTATTCCTCAAAAGGTTCAAGGTAGATCCTACTCCCAAATGCAAACATTTCTCGTGACAATTTACAATTAACAGTCTCGTGAAGAAACTCTCCTTGGGAAGAAGCAAAGGATTAGAAACATCGTACGAAAGAGAAGCGCACTTCCCTAATCGGCCGCCCGACCGGATCAACCCTTCCCTGTCAAGGAACAAATTTAAATCCCGCACCAGAGGAGGTACAGAAGTACGCTCCCCAGCATGGGCAAGAAAACTATACTCAACACTGAAATGTTCCCGCTGCTCAAATTTAAGCCAATACAACCTAGCTTTGTTAATGCAATCCAGGCGAGACGCGGACTTACGCTTAGCAACGAACATTACTTTGAAGAGACGGGCGGTTACACCTATTAATTTGTCAAAGTTAGAATACCTTTCAACGGGGAAGACAGGCTGCGCAGCCTTCACTTCATCCACCTGCACAGCGCAAGAAATTAAAGTTTGATTAAGGGAAGATATGCATCCCAAGGCAGCCTCTGGCCACTGGACAGGTTGCTGCAAGAAGGAGGGTCCGTGCGCCCAAAAACTGAAACGATCCGTCATTTTCTGCACAGTCACACCACGAGTAACCAAATCTGCGGGATTTTTGTCAGTTGGAACGTATCTGAAAGAGCAAGTAGTATTAAATTCATTTTTCAACCGCAACTGAAACAAGGTAATGTCCTTAACCCTACTATTTGCAAAAACATTGCCCGATTTTACTCCTTTGTTCAATACCCAAGACAACGCAATCTGGGAATCTGTTGCAATAGTAATATTAGTAACCGTTACTTTATCCAAAGCTTTCAACAAATTAAACAAACACTTAAATGCTAAATAAATGGCAAGCAATTCCAAAGTAGGCAAAGTTTTAGTTTTAATGGGAGCCACCTTCGCCTTGCTGAATAGCAACGACGGCTTGCCAACCCCGTCACTTAAAACATAAACACACAATCCGTAGTGTGTTTTAGACGCATCCGTAAATATGATCAACTCTACGGTTTTTTCATTTTCAAAGACCTTACGATGAAACTTTAATGTGTTCAATTTATTCAATTCTCCCTTTAAAAGTTTCCAGCTCCCCTCCAGCTCCTCCGTGAGCTGCTCGTCCCAACCCAATTGCTTACGCCAAATATCCCTCAGCAAAGCTTTCCCAGCAACTGTGACAGGCGTCACCAAACCTAACGGGTCAAAACACTTGGCTAGAGTAGATAGCACCGTACGTTTAGTAGCTTTTTGATCGTCTTCTAGACAAAAATTCACACTCAACAAATCATGTCCTTTGTCATACTTGTACCCTAACACTTTCTCGAAAGGTTCTGAATGCTCAGAACTTACCTGATCATCGTCAAAAACCTTTTCTAATACATTACTGTTACTTGACCACGACCTTAAGTCGAATCCCGCTTCTAACATCCTAGACCGAGCAGTACGATACAGGTTTTCCAAATCGTGCTCTCTGTTGCCTGTCATGAAAAGGTTGTCGACGTACATACGATTAAGTAAAAAATAGCTACACAAGTCATCGGGATAGTTCTTAACATGCTGTCTTATTACGTAGTTCAGAATAAACGGACTCGCGATAAACCCGAAAACAATTGTCGTATACCGATAAACTTCCAAACCTTTATCCGTTTCCCACAAAATGCAAAACCTATTACGGTCATCCTCTGAAGCAAGTTTAATTTGTAAGAACGCCTTCCTTATATCAGCGAGCACCAAAAAATCGTCAGATCTTAGCCCAACCAACAAGTTAAATAAATTTCCCATCAAATCAACTCCGGGATATGCAGCTTCATTAAGCGACGGATTACTACCGACCTTCACACTACAATTCAACACCGGTCTTACCTTCGTAGAACACATTGGGTCATTTCGGACGACTTCCCTATGAGGTAAATATATTCGTTTCCGGTCACACTGCAACGGTACTCTCTCGAGAATTCCATCTTGTAGTTGCTGCTGAAACACGGAATCATATGCATTATACACACCAGTTTTCTTCAACCGGTGAACAACTTTACTCAAAACTGCTCTAGCTACATTATAATTATTGTGAACATCAGGTAAATTATCCTTCCAAACTAGTTGGACATGGTACTTTCCGTCTTTCATTTTAATTCCAGAATCAAATTCCTGAATTTTTTCTTGATCCATATCCGAAGCGACCTCTTCAGAAATTCCGATAGACTCCAATTCGTATATCTTATCCAAATTACCCTCTACATGGCCCGTAGACAACACACTGCACACAGGATCGATGCTACAGGCACGGGGTTCCAAAACGAAATTTACCGCCGATTCACAGTTAAACATTGGTGCACTTGACTCGCGATACATATCTTTAGCCTCCTCGCGAGTGAGTAAATGCTCGACATTCCCGATGGGAATAAGTTTGTCGCACCAAGAAAAAGCGGAACCTTTAAGACACGGGACAATACGAAAATCACTCAAACATTGCAACACATCAATACCTAGAATACCTTCAACACTGACGGTATTTACGTTACATTTGCGACCAAACGCGCTATCTGCCAAACTTCCACACTTTGACACATTACGTACAGCTTTTCCCAAAGAGTTAACCTCGAACTCCATTCTGAACTGTTCGTCTACCAAAATTGGAGCCTGAACAGGACTTTTACCATTGAGTAAATCAACATACAGACTTAGCTCAGCGAATTTGCGAACACCAGACTCCAAGAACGAGTTCACCGAGAAGTCCGCAAACCTCAACACTCCATCGAAGTTAAACCTATTCAATACTCTAGCTGCGACGTACGAGCGCTGAGATCCTGTATCGAGTAAAAACCTTACATGCGTAACATTCTTACCTCGACCGACGGGCAGAGAAATGGTCGGTAAAATGTAACAAGATCGTATGCCCGCGGCAGAATTCAAACAATAATTAGCCTGCAAAGAACCACGTGATAATTCGTCCTTGGGACATAAAGCAGAAACGTGCGTCTTCTGCTTGCAAAATTTACATTCGAAATCTAAATTACTGTAACATTTAGCAGCATCATGCTTGGAACTAGTGCATTTGTGACAAAGATTCAAATCTTTACACCTTTCTCGCCTAGAAAGATAATCCGGATAGGAATCACAATTCATCATAGAGTGACCCTTACTGAAACAAAATTTGCAACTCTTCCGCTCAGGCGGTACCATAGCAGCATTAGCAAACACGGGAGGATCGGTTCGGTTGCCATAACCAGCCTGCCTGGGAAAAGGTTTAACATCAGATTTCGCTTCATCAGTAGAGACTCTCAAATTCAAGACAGCAATAGCCTCCGCATAATTGTCAAAAATTTCTTCCAATGAGGGATAATTATCGTTCAACTTACGAGCCAGTTCTTGTTGAAGTAACTGCGGCAATTTGGAAAATATTAAGTGGCCTATGAAAGTATTACTGGATTTCTCGCCTACAATATCACAATCGTAGTTAGCAAGGTCTGCCAAAATACTTTTTACTTCGGTCACAAACAGCCTAGTCTCTAAAAATTTTCTATCATAAATACATTTCAAGTTCATAAGTTTCAAACACAGTTTATTAATTAGCTCTTTCTTATTCAGAAATTCTTTCTCCAACATCTGTAAAGCAAGCACATAGTTAGCGTCCTCCACAGAAAGATGATCAATCAGCTTGAGCGCATAGCCCGACAAATAACCCCGAAGGTAAGTTAATTTGGCAGAGGCCGTCAGCCCAGCTCTGTAACCAATAGCATTATTGAAAGAGGTCAGAAAACTATGGTACTTCAAACTGTCACTCGAGTCTCCTTTAAACGTTTCGATTTTCAACTGAGGTAGTTTCACGTCCTTGCACAAAACGGTTCTTTCATTAACAGTGTCAACCGAATTGCGCGGCGCGCTCAACTCGGCAAGAGCCATCTCTATCTCCACACCGTAAGCCATCTGAGCTTCGACCTCAGTGTTGAGCGTCTCGTCAGAACTGCCCTTCTCAATTAAACAATTAGTTATTTGTTCATCATACTGACTCACCTGGTGGAGATTGCGACGAACAAGGTCACAATGCACGCTCAGCTCAGAAGTAGCTCCACCAGCCACGAGTTCCTGCGCTTTTTTCAGGGCAAGCGTTACGTTACGCTTAAACACACCCCTTTTTTTAGCCAGTGACGTCTCCATGTTCGTGGCTCTAACTCAAACGGCAGAGCAAACCGGAACGGTACCGCAACTCCAATTGAGCAGAGGTAAACCTTGAAATAAAGGAGAAGTTAGCTTAATAATCAATTGGTTCACATCCACAAATACACCTAACAAATTTGGAATAACCCCACCATCGAAAAGATAAATTCTTCAGTATTAAATGTGTGAGGAACTACCTCTACACATTTGACTCAACAGCTGTTTCGAAGCTGCAAAGATTAATAAAGACAAGGACACAAAGTTTCCAAATTTAATATTTTTAATCAGTCGCCTAAACGCCAAGGAAGATTCATAATAGTAACAAGGCAACAAGTACTGAACAAACAATACGGCAAGTAGCCGATTTACAAAGTATTAATTGTTAAAAACTAAAGGATAATTCGCCCTCAAGTATCGCCTTTATTTATTCCTTTATTTATTGATATATTTATATTTATTTAGGTTAAAATGCGCATATAATTTTAAGTTCGGAAGTTAGGGTTTCACGTAATGACTGACTACAGGCGCAGGCACGAGGAGGCCGGATAGGCTCTCTGTTTCAGGGCTAACAGCGCCAGCTTAAACGGACGTCACGCGGTATCGACTGTGCTTCAACGTGCTAGCTTGCTACAAGCTCTTCAGGAAGACCGAAGTTGGCGCCAACTGACGCTACACGAAGGAAACAGGCACGGCGACGGCGGCACAACCAGGGCCAGAGCAGCTAAACCTTGACCAATGCCTCCAGTCCCTTCACAGCTGTACATAAAGATGAAGAAATGTACACAAGAAAAATAATTAACTGAGCAAATATTATGAAACAGCGCTATATGAAGAATTTAGAATGAACAAAATAATTAATGGTCAACGTAATTACCTAGTTGCTGCTACTGCTGTCCCACAAGTTGGCTTAATTGGCTATCAACGTTGTGAAGCACGAAGTGCGTAGTGCGACGAAGTGCCCGCTAGATACTGAAAAAATAGGTACCGGGTAAGACCAAAGTCAATCTCGTTGATAAAGGTAAACAGAGATATAAAGTTTCAATAATCGGCAAATATTGTCGACACACGACTACCAACCTGAAGAATTTATCCTCCAGTGCGCATAGCGACTGTTAGACGATGGCAGTAATGGCGATATAGAAGTCGCAATTCAGTGTCAATAGTAATGGAGGCAGAAGCCCAATAGTAGTTTATAGATAATAGGTAATGGTTAACAGTAATAGTAATAGTTAATAAGGACGGCGGTTCACTGCGACAGGGTAAGGTTAGCCCCCTTTTAGAGCAGTGAACACGCCTAGTTAGAAGAAAGTTAATTGCGGTTCGCAACCCGCCTTAATCATGCAATTAATTAATGAAAAAGAACCTAAAGTCAACGCTTTCACGCACACAATCAAACCATGAACTTATTGAACATGCAGGAAGAAGGGATGGAAGAGTCAGGCTGGCGACCGTCACCTACGCGTCATGAGCCAAGCGTACTCCAGACGTGCCGACGTAACAGAGGCCTTTGACCGAGACTCAGCCTGGCCTCTCGTTAACCGGACACACCTTGACACACCTTTCTCCTTCCGACCTGACACCTTGACACCTTGACACCTGTCACAGCTCCCTACACTGCTTCCGACCTGATTTTCCACCGACGACCTATCTTTACTATGCGCTGCTGCTGCGCGACCTCACCTGTCTCGCAGCACCAGCCGTTTGCGTTAATAGTAAAGAAATCGAAGTACACTCCGAGCGAATCTGTGGGGAATTTTCCCCACAAAAGTGAAGTTGCTGAAAAACTGGTATAGTTTGTATATTCACGTGAGTACAGTGTGTGACTTTGTATGGAGTGCTCGTGAGAGTTGTTTTTTTGTTACGTGAGAGTTGAGACTGAGCATTGGACTTTGGTGTGGTGACTTGCAATTTTTGACTGAGGTGTTTTGACTGGTAAGCTTTCTTTGCATATAAAGAGTATAGTGTGTGACATTGTAGTGAGTGACTGTGAGAGTAGTAGGAAACGTTTTTGTTTCTTTTGGTTTGATAACTTGATTTTCAGTAGATTTGGTGAGTGAAGACTTCTTCTGCCTGTGAAAGTTGTACTGAGAGAGAAGTCTGTGTTTGAGGATGGCAAGAAATAGGACTGGTCGTAGGAAGGGAGGTGCAAGTGGAATGGATGAGGAGATTGAATGCATGACTTGTAAAGAGTGGATAGATATAGATGCATGCAAAGGTTTGAGAGAAATGAGTCGGAGAAAGTTGAGTGATCTTGTGTTTACGTGCTGGAAATGTTTGAATGATGAGAGTAAGAAGTTGAAAGAGGAGGTTGAGAGATTGACAATTTTGATGGTTGCTTTAGAGGCTGACTTGAAGGATGAAAGGAAGCTGAACGAAGGAAAGAATGAGAATGGTGCAAATGCAGTGAATGAAGAGGTAAATGGTGGTGCAAGGAGTGCAAATGAAGTGGATGATAGGGCAAATGATGGTGCAAGGAGTGTGAATGAAGCAAATGATGGTGCAAATGTGACAGATGAGAGTAGAAGGATGAATGAGCATGATGAAAGAGGTAAAAATGGAAAGAAAGTGAATGAGCCACCTGTTGTGGTGCCACATGAGGTGCAGGAGCCTGTAGTGGAAGCGAATGAAAGGAAGATGAATGGAAAGAATGATCTGAGTGAAAGAAGTGAGCGAAAGAGTAGCATGAAAGGGAGAGTAAGACCTATGATTAGAATATGTGGAGATAGCATGGTGAAGAATGTTGATAGGTTTGTATGTATGAGTGACAGTAGTGGATGTATGAGCATGAGAGGGAAAGGAGTGGAGGAGATTTGTAGGCATGCTGAGAGAGTGATAGATGGAATGGATGAAGGAATGGTTGTACTGCAAGGAGGTGGCAATGGGTTGCTTGAATGTGGGAGAGAACGAACGGTGAATGCAATTATGAAAGTTGTTGATAGGGCGCGGAAGAAGAATGTTAGAGTGGCGGTGACTAGCCTCCTAAGAAGGCCTGCGTGTGATGAGGAGTATGAAAGGGTGCGAAAGGAGGTGAATAGAGAGTTGCATGAAAGGATTATGAGTATGAGAGCTGAGAGTGTGAGAAAGCGTGAGCTGGGTTCCAGCTTCCTTGACATGGATAGCATGATCCAGGATGGGTGTTTTCTTGGAGATGGAGTCCATCTTACGAAAGAAGGTGAGATGAAACTCTCCAAGAAATATATCCGGTGGATCAGGGCTACTCATGTCATAATGGAAGCTGGAACTGGATGAATGAAAATCCGTCAGAGCAAAAGTGAGGAACGTCTGGAATTGTCCAATTGTGCTGTAAGGTTTGGAAGTATAAATGTGCGTGGATGGAATGCAGGAAAGTTAGATGACCTCGTAGTAGAATTTGAGAATGGAAAATTGGATTGTGTCGGTGTAGTAGAGACCCAAATGCGTGATAAAGTCAGTTTAACATGTAAGGAGAATAAGTATCATATGATAGGAAAAGGGCGTGTAAATTGGCAAAAAAGAGGTGGTGGAGTTGGTTTGATTGTAAAGAATGCTCTAAATTGGAAAGTAGAGGAACTTCCTATTGGAAATGAACCTGAAAGTGAAGATTTGTTAGCAATTAAGTGTGAAAGAATGCATGCCAGAGAATGTATTGTTGTGATTGTATGTTATATGACAACTGATGGGATTTTAGCTCATGAAGAGAATGTAAAAAAGTATGAAATATTAACAAGGATTGTACGAGAACACTGCAGGTGCCCTCTGATTGTGATGGGTGACATGAATGGCCATGTTGGTATACTTGGTGAGCCGGTGAATGCAAATGGACAAAAATTGATAGATTTTTGTGATGAGAATGAACTTGAAAACCTGAATGTCACAATAGGAAATGACTTGCATACATGGCAAAGCAGGGAATGGAAAACTGCAATTGACTATATGATTGTGAATAGTAGAGCAAGAGAGTGTGTCAATGAAATGTTTGTAGATGAAGATGATTTTGATATTGAAAGTGACCATAAAATGCTTGTGCTTGAATATAACTGGGGTAGAAAGGAGTCAATGCAAAAGGTCAGTAGTGTGAAAGAAAGTTGGCAGATAAAAAAGGCAAACTGGGAAGAATTTAAGAATGAATTGAGTAGGTATAACTGGAACAGGTGTGGAAATGTAAATGACCTAAATGCTGAGATTGCAAGAACCTTGTATGATGTGGCAGAGCAAAAGATTGGTAGAATAAAATGTAAGAAAGGGACAGGGAATGCCAGGTGGTTTACAAGTGAGATAAAGGAAGAACGAATGAGAAGAAAGACCTTAAATAAGAAACAACGCAGTATGAGGAAAATGTATGAAAGAAACAGAATTACTGAGGATGAATGGCAGAGTGCATGGAATGAGTACAAGGACCAGCAGAAGAAAGTAAGGAGAATGATTAATGAGGCTAGAGTTAAAGAGGAGAGACACCAAGTTGAAAATCTAAGAAAGAAAGGTCCGGATGGAATAAAAGATTGGTATAAGTTTATACAAGGTAATGATAGAAGTAGTGAAGTTCAAGTTGATGAATTAGTAGTTAATGGTTGCAGTGTGCAAGATAGGATGCAACTGGTGAAAGCAGTTGAAGAATACTGGGAGGACATTGGTGGAATGAATGAGCAGGGTACAGATGATGCACCCATAAATTTTCTGATTGATGAACGTGAACTGCAAATGGAAGACGAAATCACTTGTGAAGAGATTGTAAGTTTTTTGAAGAAAGTGAAAAATGGAAAGGCATGTGGCCCTGATAAGATCCCATATGAGTTCTATAAATTTGGAGGAGAGAATGTGGTCAGTATGTTGAAATGTTTATTTGATGAGATATGGAAGAGTGAAAGAGTACCGGATGACTGGAACAAGTGTAATGTAGTTCTGTTGCATAAGGGTGGACATAAGAGTATGAAAGAACTTAAAAATTACAGACCAATTGCACTGGGTGACACTGTATGTAAGATATTTTGTGGTATTTTGAATGAGAGAATGAAAAATTTAGTTGAGGAATTAGGAGTCCTAGGTGAAGAACAGAATGGTTTTAGGCAGGATAGATGTGGGGAAGATAATCTGTTTGTAGTGAGTGAAATAATTGAGCGAATGAGGAAGGATGATAAGAAGGTGTATTTAGCATTCCTGGATATTGAAAAAGCGTATGACAGAGTGGATCGGGTTAGGCTCTTTGAAGTTCTGAGAAAAGTTGGGTTTAGCAGGAAAATAGTAAAAATTGTACAAAGTCTGTATGAGAACACAAGCGCTATATACAGGTTAGGAAATTTGGAAACGGGGCAAGTGAGGAGTGTTAGAGGAGTGAGACAGGGCTGTACTCTGTCTCCCCTGTTGTTTGGATTGTACACAGAAGAATTAGCAGTTCGACTGAGAAGGAGTGGCTTAGGACTGAAAGTTGGTAATGAGAGACTGAGCTGTTTGTTGTATGCTGATGATGTGGTTGTGGTTAGTGGATGTGGACATGAACTGCAAAGGATGCTTGACATTGTGAACGGATATAGTACAGATTTCAAGATGAACTTTGGTGCCGACAAAAGCAAGGTTATGGTTATAAATAGTGATGAGACTGATAGAGACAGACTGTGGAATATTGGAGAAATCAGAATAGGTAGAACAAAAGAATACAAATATCTAGGTTGTATGATAAGTGAAGATGGATGCACTAGAACTAAGGGTGAGAAAGTGGCAAAAGCTATGCAGTGGAGTGGACGATTAAGTAGCGTGGCCAGATACAGAGCAAACAAGTATGAATGTGTGAGAGGAATGTGGAAGTATGTTGCTGTACCTAGTGTCATGTATGGTATGAGTGCTCTTGCCTGGAATGGAAGTGATCTTGAAAAGCTGGATGTAATACAAAATAAGGTAGGACGGTTAGCATTGGGTGCTCCAAAATGGACAGCTACAGAAGCCATTAGAGGTGACCTTGGGTGGAGCCTATTTTCAGAAAGAATGATGAAGGCAGTGCTGAATTATAAGGTGAGAATTGAAAGAATGCAGAATAGCAGATGGGTAAAGCGAATTTTTGAATGGAATCTGAGTGTAAGCCATTGGGAGAAAGTGTGTTGGGGGCATGCAAGGAAGCTTAGTATGCAAAAGATTATTCATGTTAGAATTGGGAGACCTGTGGATGACTGGAGTTTAATAAATCCTGGAGGTGTAGGGCCTGAGTGGGACTGCAAGAGGTGGAAGAAAGAGATTGAGAGGAAAACAAAAGAGTATGGATTGAATAAGTGGAGGCTTAGCATGGTGCGGAAGCCTACACTTGACTGGTATATGAAAAAAGAAGCACCTAAGTTTGAGATGTTCTATGATGGTAGTTTTGGATGTCAACTCTTGTTTGCTGTGAGATGTAAGTCATTGAGTGTGAACAGACGTACATGGAGGTGGAATGAGAATAATGATAATGAAGGCATCTACGGATGCTTTATTTCCAATCAAGCCTGATACATATCACCTTGTACATTGGATTTTCAAATGCCTTAGAACTAACGCCAGGACGCCATGACGCTTTCCCCCGGTCAAGACCGGTACCCATTTCAGACACCTGGGTAGAGTGGGGTATTGTGCTTGGAATTTTTCTCCTATACCCAACAGAGAAAATCGCCACTGCCAGCGCCGAGTTTCGAACCCGGGTCCCGGCCGCACGGCGGCGGAACCTATAGCACACGGCTATCGCGAGCATAATAATAACAGATTATGTCGGCAGTGTATTAGTGGAGTGGAGGAAACAATTGAGCATTTTGTGCTGGAATGTAGTAAGTATGAGCAAGAGAGAGAAAGTTTTATGAATGTGGTGCTTGAGCAGTATGGAGAGAATGAGTGGTATGCCAGATGTGCTGAAGATGATTGCGGTATGAGCTGTCTTGCTGGATTGGATCAGGAGTGCAATTTGAGTATCATTGAAGCTATGAAATTGTTTCTTGTGCGTGCCTGGAGTAAGAGACAGTGACTGGAATGAGCCAGTCAGGTAGAATGGTCAGTAATGACCCAATATGCCTGGGGGATGGTGTTTTGACGCACTGGCTATCCCAGTGACGCCATCCAATGGCAGCTTGTGACGAGGATTGGTAAATCCTCAGTAGTTTAGTGGACAAGTCTGGTACCAGGCGCTGAACTCTTTGTGTGATAACTGTGGAGGGAATTGTAGGCCGTTACAAAGGCCCCGACGCTGTCGGCCCTCAAGTTCAAGTTCAAGTTCAAGTTCAAGACGATCGGCGGACAAGGTTTTGTAGTGATCGCCATCAGCCGCACCTCAGTCTAAATTTCTTAAATTATTAAAACCATCTTCGAAAAATTAAATAAAGTTAACATAATCATTCTTAAAATTTTAGATCACTATTTTCATTCAACATTACCCTTAAATCTATTAAAATTTGACCAAAGAAATACTTCGACAAGAAAGAACGGCGTTTTTACCTAGAACCATATCGCAAGTTCATCCGTTTCCGGAAAATTCCGGAAACGCTCGTCCGCTCAAAGCGCATATAAGGCTGGCTTTCCCAGGCAGAGTCGTCATTTTCTTATAGATCCTCCTAGCGCTTGGGCCCCAGAGCGGGCAATTGTAAGTATCAAAAGTATCAAGTGTAACGATAAGTGTGTATTATGTCTTAACTTTCCTGTGTTGTGTCTTAACTTGTTCCGTGGTAGGGAGCTCTCGTTATTGTGTCGTAGAAATATTCACTATGTTGTCTCTGTGCCAGTGTTAGTTAGTCACCAGCCTCAAGCTCACTGCCACATCTTTGTCATTGTTATCGTGTTTGCTATTCTCCGATGACGCCGTATTGTGCTGTCAGTGTTAACCGATGTTGGCATTGGCTCCTTAGATATTTTAGTGCTGAGCATAGTGGTAAGACACCTTGCTGCCCACAGAGATCATTTTTGGTTTGCTCATCTTTTGTATGTTCCAGCTTCTAATTAATTGTGTTCTCAACTTTTGTATTTTGATTAAGTCAGGTTTAAATAATTTTGGAATTCCTCTGCAATTTTTAGTCAATGTTTGAATTCATATCTTGAGAAATGAAGCTATAATAGGTTATTTAAACCAATAGAGATTGTATCTTCAGTAGTCACTCACTCAAGTCAAGTCACATAAATAATCATTCTTTCTTGCTCATCGGAATAATAGAGTATAGAGACTTCACCTTTTCTCATACTTATATCTTAGTACATTAATTATCTAATTACTTCAGTGCTGTAGCTATTATTTTTGGCTGTAGTTCATTTAAACTCAGTTGTGCTGCTGCTTGTAATGTCAGGATAGAGCTTGTGACCAGTTGGTCTGGAACACTGATTCTGGTGTTAAGATGATTCAGGCTGCGACTCGGGCGCTAGAGTTGCGGACTGATTCTTATCACCGGACTCCTGCCATTGTTTATCCTGTTAATGTTGCAGTTTGCGCAGCCTTGCACATGTGTTATGAATGGACTCAATTTATGTGTTCAAAATAATCCAGCACGAATTCCCCTGACAGGATCTGCTGGACCATTCATTCATGCACTCACAAACACGTATGGAACCAAACCCTGACCTCTTAATGTAAGGAGCTTACCTCCTCCAAGTGTTCCCTCCAAGCTTCTCCTCATATTCAAAGTTCGCTATACTAGAAGGCCTGCATCCCTGCAGTTAAGCCGCTTGAACCTTTAGTTGTGACTACCTTTGGGTCGAGAGTCCCTTCCGACCGAGTTCTCCCAACCGGTAGCTACCCCCATACTCATCACTAAATTCACCACTCACTTAGTGTCGGAACCTTCCCACACTTACACCATCATCGACTTCACGCTCCAGCACACGCTTCCACAAGCCTGAGCTGAACGAATCGTCTGAAGTTATTCAACCTCCTCGGACTCTCACCAAGATCGTCTCTCGAACAAGAATCAAGCCTCGCACTTCGGCGTGCAACCTTCCCTTCAATAAATTCCCATACCGGCGAGTGAAACTATTCTCTCATTTTCCTCCGGTGTTGACTTGTGGTAATTTTGTTGTTGATTGTAGACGCTTGAAATATTGCGTCCGAATACCGCCTAACTCCTTCTGAGTCAGAGGCCTTAAATCATTCCTTTTTGCAATTAAGTGTGCTCTACCCGGAGCACTGGTGACCCTTTTTAATAAGAAGAACATCTTCCTTGTCACTTGATAAATTCCTCACCATTCAACCTTTATAAATTCAAATTCATTTGATTTCCCCACTTTGGGAGAAGTTCACAAGTTCATAGTTTCGATTACATGGTGAATAAATTTATTAGTAGATTTTTTGGTCAGGATAAAAAGGAAAACCAACGTGGCTAAGAATATCATGATAAAAAACAAACGTTTCGGACTATAAAAAATCCATCTTCAGTGTTCTGAAATGCAATAAATCGAAGTATTAAAACATTGTAAATGTAAATCTTTTGAATAAATTGAATGTAAGATAATGAAATTTAAAAGACACGATAAAACAGAAACTAAACAAAATTTTTAACTAACAATGGAAAGTTTCACCGCCGTATCACACAAATTTATTGACGGACGGTTTTTTAAAATGTACATCGATTCTAAAATGCGGAGATCAGATAAATTTGATGTTGAATCAAAAATTTTAAAATTTGTATTTTTAAAAATATGGTCTTTCTCCAAACAGTGCACCGGCGCGCCATTTTAGAGAACCCATCTAAGATCCTTCCTGAGTTACCCTGACAAATAGGGTAATTTCTGAACTATAAGACGTAGAACCTTGAAATTAAAACCAAATTGATGCTCGTGATGAGTACAACATTTTTATGTATTTAAATAATTTTTTACGCCCCCGTGGGCGGCAGGAAGCGTGGCTCTCGTGACCCCTTAAGGCCCTTTTACACTGACGGTGTCTTCGCGCTCCACACCGTCGCTCCATCCCGCCAGCCAAATAAGCTCCGCCCACAGCAGAGCAAAATGACCCTTATTGCCACGCTCTCGGTAAGGAGCGGCAATATTCTGTTGAAACCTTTCATGTAGCACCTTGAATGTATATGTGTATAATACTGATAATGTTACAGTGCTCTTGCGTAAGAATGTATTTAGACAGCACTATGCGTTGAGAACTGAGCTCATGGTTCTTGTGGATCTCTGCTCGTGGTTCTCGGGCTTGGCTGGAGCCTACTCCACCGCTACCCTTCGTAATGTAAACGTGTGTCCTGCTGTGTGTACTGATTATACAAACTCCAAGAGTCTCGTCTTCTTAACCTACGTCCATTAGGTTATGGGCCCAGTAAACCTTCCGATGAAGCAATATCAAGTGAGGTTATCTTAAGTCCCGAAGCGAAAAACAGCCCGGGACAGCGAGAACAGAAGTTGGTGATTTGTTAGTGCTGTGTGAGACAGAAACGGTGAAAGAGAAAGAAACATGGCAGGCTCCGTAAGTGAAAGTGCAAAGAACTGCCTCACGGCTCTTAATGATAAAAACTATCCTACGTGGAAGCTGCAAATGAAGATGATTCTGATGAAGGAAAAACTGTGGAACTTGGTTCGAGGAACGGAAACCATGCCACAGACTACGGACGAGACTGCTCGAAGAAAATTTGAAGAAAGACGTGACAGTGCACTTGCAACAATTGTGCTTGGTGTCGAAACAAGTCAACTTTATTTGTTGGGTGATCCTACTGACCCTGTGCAACTATGGCATAAGATTGAAGATACATTCCAGAAGAAAACTTGGTCTAACAAGTTCAGACTACGCAAAAGACTCTACAACATGAAACTAAAAGAAGACCAAGACTTACAAACTCATCTCAAAGCATTTGTCGAAATATTTGAGTCCTTGAGTGTGATTGATGACGCAGTTGATGAAGAAAGTCGTGTAATAATCTTGCTGTCGTCACTTCCCGACCATTTCTCCACACTGGTGACTGCACTGGAAGCTCATGAAAAACTACCGTCATGGGATATTGTGACAGAGCGTCTTCTGAATGAAGAAGCAAAACTGAAAAACCAAAGTGCTTCAGACTTCAGTGAAAAATCCCTTGTGACCTCCAAATTGAAAAACTCACGATGCTTCGAATGCGGAAAATTGGGACACCTACGTAGCAAGTGCTGGATCTATCAAGAAAAATTGAAGAAAGAAGATGGGAACCACACAGAAAACCAAAACAATTTTGTAGCAGGTAAAACAAATTATATCGGTGCATTGTCTGTGATAAATATCAATAATTGTTGGGTAATTGATTCCGGTGCAACAGCACACATGTGTAATAATAGGAATGATTTTTCTTGTATGAATGAGCTATCTAGTCCAATTAACATTGAAGTTGGTGATGGTAGAAACTTGCAAGGTGTTGGTGTAGGTGATGTTGAAGTTATGGTGTTGTTGCCTAAAGGTCGAGTAGATACCTGTGTTGTTAAGAATGTCTTGTATGTACCTGGTTTAGCTTACAATTTACTTTCCGTGCCTCAGATTACAGAAAGTGGAAACTCAGTTTACTTTGACGAAAGCTCATGTAAGATTGTAAATAAAGACGATGAATTAATTGCCTTAGGCAGTAAAGTAGGAAAATTGTATAAACTTAATTGCACCCTTAATTCAGCCGCTAAATGCATGAACGTTTCCTCTGATGAAATTCTGTGGCATAAACGATTTTGTCATCTAGGATTCAATAATCTTAAGAAATTAGGCACTAAGAATCTTGTTAGAGGTTTTGATTGTTCTGTGAGTGGAGATAACATTTTTTGTGAAAACTGTTGTGATGGTAAAAATCATAGGCTTCCGTTCCCCAAAACAAATCACAAAAGGAAACGCCAACCCTTAGAACTTATCCACAGTGATGTGTGTGGCCAGCTTAATCCCATATCACTTGGGAGTGGAAGGTATTTTGTAACCTTCATAGATGACCACTCCAGATATACTTGGGTGTACATTATCAAACATAAGAGTGATGTTTTCAAAGTGTTTCAGGAGTTCAAATCCTTGGTAGAAAATCACTATGATCACAAAATTAAAATTCTGCGCTCCGATAACGGTGGGGAATACATCTCTAATGACTTTGAACAATTCCTAAAAGGGGAAGGAATTATCCATGAAAAAACTGTGCCTAAGACACCTGAACAAAATGGAGTTGCAGAAAGAATGAATAGAACTCTTCTTGACTCTGTCAGAGCTATGCTGTCTGGTTCAAAGTTACCAAAATCATTCTGGGGTGAAGCTATATCAACTGCCGTGTATGTCAAAAATAGGAGCCCTGCTAGTGCATTGAATGATATGACCCCTTATCAGGCCCTTAATGGACACAAGCCCAACGTACAGCACCTCAAAACCTTTGGCTGCAGTGCGTACGCTCATGTCCCCAAAGATGAGAGGGAAAAACTTGATCCAAAATCTAAACCGTGTGTTCTTGTAGGATATGGAAGTGGATCCAAGGGATATCGTCTGTATGACATAAACAGTAGAAGGATATTTTTGAGTAGAGACGTTATGTTCAATGAATCTCAGCAGATGCCAATTGAGAAGGAGCCTTCAGAAGTAAATGATGGTAATTTTTCTCTTCTTCCTCAGGATCCAGAGCCAGAAGACTCTGAGGGAGGGGTGGAGCATAGACAGTCAGATGCTGGGATGGAGGGAGTGCAGCCTAGACAATCAGCCAGATATCGACGGGCTCCTGATAGGTTTGGTGAATGGGTGTATTTAATGAAAAATGAGCTTGATATACCATCTTGTGTTCAAGAAGCACTCAGTGGACCAGAAGCAAAACTATGGGAAACAGCTATGGAGAATGAGATGGAGTCTATAAATCAAAACAGAGTATGGTCCCTTGTAGAGTGTCCTAATGACAAAAAACCTATCAAATCAAAGTGGATCTTTAAAAGAAAAACCGGACCCGACGGAAGCATTTGCTCGTACAAAGCTCGCCTTGTGGCTCAGGGCTACTCACAAAAATATGGCATCGACTACGACGAGACCTTCAGTCCCGTGGTTCGATTTGAGTCTGTCAGGACAGTACTAGCTTTGGCTGCCAAATGCAACATGCAAGTCCATCACATGGACGTTGCAACAGCCTTCCTTAATGGAGAACTGATTGAAGAACTATATCTGGTTCAACCTGACGGTTTTATTGTCAAAGGCAAAGAAAATCTGGTGTGTAAACTACAAAAATCGCTCTACGGACTAAAACAAGCTCCTAAGTGTTGGAATACTACACTAGATAGCTATTTGAAGAAATTGGGTTTTGTACAATCTAAGAGTGATGCTTGTATATACACTCGTGTTCAAGATAAGAAACTGTGTATTGTGGCGGTGTATGTAGACGATCTAATAATTGCTTCTGAGTCTGGTGATGAAATAAATCAAATAAAGTTGAGCCTTTCTACCCAATACAAAATGAAGGACCTTGGTGTGCTGAGTTACTTCCTAGGTGTAAGTGTTGTACAATTTAAAAACAATGTCTTCTTGAATCAAAATGCCTACACTGAGGCTCTGTTGTCAAAATTTGGCTTTGATAATTGTAAACCTGTTGCAACTCCCGCCGATGTAAACGTAAATCCGATATGCTCCCCAAATGATGTCGAATTTGACCCTGCCACTTATCAAAGTGCTGTAGGTAGCCTTTTGTATTTGTCAACCAGAACTCGACCTGACATTGCATTCGCAGTGAATAATGTTGCTAAATACAGCTCCAAACCTCTTGAACAGCATTGGATGTGTGTTAAGAGAATATTCAGGTACCTGAGAGGCACCTCTAAACTAGGTCTCTTGTATAGCAAATGTTCTGATACTTGCATTGGTTATTCAGATGCTGACTGGGCTGGTGATAAAAATGACCGAAAGTCTACCTCTGGTTACTGTTTCACCCTCAGTAATTCGGTAATTACGTGGAGATCTAACAAACAAACTTGTGTAGCCCTCTCAACTGCAGAAGCCGAATACGTTGCTCTTGCCGGTGCGGCTCAAGAGGCTGTCTGGTTAAAGCACTTACTCAGTGATCTAAATTTTGGGACTATGGAACCAATGGTTATAAACGAAGACAACCAGTCAGCCATCTGTCTTGCCAACAATCCCAAATATCATGGGAGGAGCAAGCACATCGATATTAAGTTTCACTATGTACGGGATCTTGTAAGTAACAAAGATATAGACGTAGTGTATTGCCCTACCGACGAAATGCTCGCCGACATATTCACCAAGAACCTGCCGATAGAAAAGTTCTCTAGACTAAGAACGAAGTTAGGAATGGTCTCATCTGACACACATTCAATGTGAGAAGGAGTGTTGAAACCTTTCATGTAGCACCTTGAATGTATATGTGTATAATACTGATAATGTTACAGTGCTCTTGCGTAAGAATGTATTTAGACAGCACTATGCGTTGAGAACTGAGCTCATGGTTCTTGTGGATCTCTGCTCGTGGTTCTCGGGCTTGGCTGGAGCCTACTCCACCGCTACCCTTCGTAATGTAAACGTGTGTCCTGCTGTGTGTACTGATTATACAAACTCCAAGAGTCTCGTCTTCTTAACCTACGTCCATTATATTCTGCATGCTAAATATTGGCGGTGTGCACTGCCGGTCAACAGCATTCAGTTTCTCTTGAGACCATAGAGAGCATGTGTAGTCATGGCTTGCATATTATGGAGCAAAGAAGAAATTAAAACTCCTATCGAAAAATGTAAAGAATTTCCATGTTTATGGAACGTTAAGCTCGCAGAGTATAAAAACAGAGCGTCCGGAGAAGATGCTTTTAAAAGTATAGCATCTCACTTCCACAATTATAATATTTTAATGGTTGAAATGAAAATTCAAACACTGATAGGCCAAGATAGGAAACAGCTCTCACTATTCAAAAAATCAAAGAAGCATACACGGCGCATGTGAACGTATAATTAATTACAGTGCAATTAAAATTGTACAGTGTGCATGGCTCTTAGGAAAAGTACTTCAAGTAAACGAAAAACATTCGGCAGTTGTCATTAGAAGATTATTGAAATTAAAGGAGAAGTAAAAAAATACACCTACAAATTAGTAGTTGGTATTTATTTTTTCTTTCTTTTATTAGTGTTTTTGAAGGTAACTGGGTAGTATTAAAGTTTTTTAGAATATTAGCTTTTTACTTCTGCAAAATATTCTGTAAATATTCTGCAAATTGTTCTGCCAAGTATTCTGTCAGTAGTGCAAGAGCAATACTGACGATCAGGGCTCACACTGAGTATGTTTAGATAAACCTAGATTGAACATGATAAAACCTAGATTCGTTAAAAATAAATGGAGAAGTGTAGCTTTAATAAGAAATAAGTAAGAGTTAACATACGTCAGTAGAAACAATGATGGTAATGCTGATTTTATTCCTGTATTTCATCCTAATTTTTTTCTTCAGCGAAAATTTCAATATTAAGTCGACTTTTCTGTTGTGCAAGGCGCTTTTCATTACGCTGGTGACATGCTCTGTTGATGACATCTCGTGCCAATTTCGGCTTAGGCTTCCAACCGTGACAGGTTTTTCATTCTTTCCATTAACCATTCTTCTTTGAAAGATTGCATTTACCACTTTTTAGGCATCTTTTTCGAAGGGCTAGCCATTTTGAATACTAGTGCGGCAAAAATATGAAAATTTGAATGTTTAAAATAATTATTGTTTAGGCATTCATTTAAAAGAATGCACAACCAGTTATACGATCAAAATGTGCGTCACCTCACTGCAACGTGCCAAGCAAATCGGAGAAACAGAAGTGGAGCGACGGCTATCCCTGGCTTGGGCGGGCTTGCAAGTTCGTATTTCGTAAGATACTCGTTCATTACGCGTTTTTAAGGTCGAGAAACAGATTGAACACGTTCTACCCCATCCGATAGGCGTGGTTTTGAATCAGATATTCATTGCATACGGTGTTGAAACAATAATTCTTAACTGCATTATTAAATTTACTTCAGTTAATGATGAAGTTACTGTCTGACTTGAAAAAAATATATTTAGCAATAGATCAAAAATTAATTAAACCTAGCAACCCAGGAGGGATCGAAAAAACAAGATCTCGGTGGAAAACCCAGGAAGAAGAGCCCTGCGTGGCGATTTCTGTCTCTCGGGAAGGAGCGTTGTGTTGAGCGGCAATGTAAAAGCAAGTCGGTGTGCACTGACGCTCAGTCCTCTCGTGGGCGGAGCTATAGCAAGTCCACCGTCGCTCCATACCGTCGCTCCACACCGTAGGTGTAAAATGAGCTTTAGAAGTCGGCCCATTTTCTCGATTAACCTCATTTTCCGCCATCATTTATTCCTAAGCTATTGCACCTAAAAACTTGAAATTGGTTTCATTTTAAACATCAATTCATTCTGCACGGAGAGCGTATAATAAAACTCTCAAACGTTTCTTGGCGAGGCATGGATGGAAGTTTTCATACGCTCGCAATGGTCAGCCGATTTTCTCGATTAACCTCATTTTCCGCCATCATTTATTCCTAAACTATTGCACCTAGAAGCTTGAAATTGGTTTCATTTTAAACATCAATTCATTCTGCAACGGAGAGTGTATAATAAAACTCTCAAACATTTCTTGGCGAGGCATGGATGGAAGTTTTCATCCGCTCGCAATGGTCGGCCGATTTTCTCGATTAACCTCATTTTCCGCCATCATTTATTCCTAAACTATTGCACCTAAGAACTTGAAATTGGTTTCATTTAAAACATCAATTCATTCTGCAACGGAGAGTGTATAATAAAACTCTCAAACGTTTCTTGGCGAGGCATGGATGGAAGTTTTCATACGCTCGCAATGGTCGGCCAATTTTCTCGATTAACCTCATTTTCCGCCATCATTTATTCCTAAACTATTGCACCTAAAAACTTGAAATTGGTTTCATTTTAAACATAAATTCATTCTGCAACGGAGAGTGTATAATAAAACTGTCATACGCTCCCTGGGAGATGACAGAGAGCAAGGTTTCTCCACCTTCTCCTAGCCCGATTATCCGCGCTCGCAAATGCCGCGCTCACCTAAGTTATGACGTGCTGTTCGAATGCTGGTCCATAGCCATGTCTTTCTAGGCACACTCAACCAACATCGTACCTCTTCGAATCCCGGAGGTGACAAATTTTTTTCTCAGTTGAGAATGATCATTTTCATGTTTTTCTTACTCATGTAGACTTTTGTACGGCAATATTATAAGTAGAGCTGTGCTAATGCATAACTTGCATATATGCACTCAAAGAGATATGCAGAATGTTTCATGCAATGCAAAAAATTATCTTGTGCATATGCAAAATCACATATGCGATTACGCATATACACTATAACAGGTGTAATATGCAAAGTGCTTTATGCATATGCACAATATCATTGAATATATCCTGTAAGACGAGTGGTGCAATTTGATTGTCCTGTTTTTAAGGGAACACTGCAAATTTGTTCATTAATCCAGAAATTGTGTACAATTATGGGACCTCTCACGTACATACTCAGTTGCAAGCAACATCACAAGTTACACCCGGTGCACTGTCGTCAATACCTGATCCCCAGGTTACCTTCTTGACCTGTTCTTCAGTTGTTTAATATGGTTCATCAATAAATTACAATAGAGGTTTTCGAACTGAAAGAATTTTATAGCTTGATAGTTTTGTACATCTAGTGATAGTTTTCTTGTTCTCTTCTACACATAGGCCTACCTATACTTACAAAAGTGTTCAAGTGAAAATACAACTGTGAAATTTGTATCAATTTCCGAAACATATGCATTTAGGGAAGTAATAATAAATACCTCTGTTGTGCTCTGCCTGTTCATTAAAAAATGAGAAAGAACTTACCAAACCAACTTTCGGTGCTCGCATGACCAAGTTCCCTTCTGTCAAGGTGTCACGGGTTCAAATCCCATCGCTGCGCATGACTTTTTGCATGACTATCCATCGTTATCACATATGTTAAGCCCTGTTTTACTTTAGAATCGAGTGAATATTTTCATGTTTCTAATATTTTGATGTTTCAGTGAACATTTTCTTGTTTCTTCATTATCAGCAAATGCATGATATTTTAAATATTGAAGACTATCCTAAAGAATCACTACTTTACGGTTCAATATTTGAAATATCGCACAAGTTCCAACTAACTGAAGTCCTTCATTCAGCAGTCGCATATTGCTTGCATATAAATGAGAGTTCAGCACGCAGGCAGGGAAGTCGGCCAATAAGTTTCATTTTCCGCTGAGTCGAATTTCTAAGCTATTGCACCTTCGAACTTCAAATAGCACGGGTCATCGACGACGAAATTAAAATTTCTTTCTTCCTTCAACATCCGAGACGAGTTGATCGCGTGTCCGTTTTCATATCTGCTGCTCGTTTTCCGAAGCTCGTCGTTGTAACTTTTTAAAATCCAGTTTTCTTCTCGTGTTGTGAGTAGGCTTTATTTCTAACCCCACTATATAGGCAAGCTAGCAGAAATCAACTGGCCGTAATAGTGAGGCTAAAATTTGGGCCGCTCTGTGCCTTTATTTAAACACGCAAAGTAGATTCATTCCATGCTTAAGAATAGAAAGTTGCAGTTGTCTACGGTTCCTCAGATCCTGCTACGTAAACATGTTTGTATACGAATTACGCCTCATTTATTAGGGGCCAGTATTTTTTGAAATCATACAATCTTTCTAAAACAATTATATCACAAAACGCTACTAGAATACTTAGAAACAAGGTTAGCCAAAGATGAGCTATACTAAACGTCGCACATCAAGAAACAAGCACACACTTAAGCCTGCACAATGAATTTCACAGCTTGCTCATCTTATAGATGGCAATAAAATTTGTTTCCAGAAACGTATGCTGACCTTGCATACTTATCATTCTTTTCTTTTCAGTCATGTCAAACACAAACATGACCAAAAATCATATAGAAAAACACAAGCAAAGAAAATTTGATAAAAATCGCAATAACGCAAATGGCAGTCGCCCGCCCTGCTATATCGAAGTGACGGTTTTCTTCCTTATAATAGTCGACAGAAATAATTTTGTTATAAATTTTAATGACTTAGTGAACGTGAAAATGAGTTCATTGCTAATCTTCGAACAGGATTTTTATGAAAATCAAGCTACAGTTTCAGAACAACAACTCCTTCATCCTCGCAGGATTCGCATTAACAAACAACAGACAGACATGGGTACGTGGGATCAAATACAGGCACCGTAATAAATTTATATTTCACCTACAAATAGGTAAAAAGATTATACGCACGGGTGATTCATGAACCTAATTATTGTTTCATAATGAACTGCACTTTGAAGGCAAATGAACAAAGATTTGCGATCTGAAGTGAAATATTTCCTTTCCATTACATTCTCTAGCAGTTATGGTTTTTATATGCTCGGGAAGCGGCTTGTATTCACGAGACACTGATGGATGAACTTGCAACTTAGGACATTTGATATGACTACACAATAAATAAAAATTACGATTCATAAATTGACTACTCTCGCTCATTTGAAGGAATCTCATAAGTAAGTTGTAATAGCCGCACGAAATAACCTACGCTTTTGGAGACATCCAAGTTATTATTCTAGGCTAATTGTTTGACGGGTAGTAACTTCGGGTCCGTGCAGTCCAATTGGTTTCCCCCCTTCCATTGTGAAATTTTCCTCTTTTATCAACGAAGGGAAGGGTGTTATAGAGCGTCCTTGGAGACACTGTATGATATGGGAACGCATTTCCTTCTTCACATATGTGACGAGGCATGGGTTTTCTCCATTTACCACGGACGTCATAAATGCCAATGAGAATGGACCGCAACTCGCTCCATCCTCTTGGTGTTGTACTCCTAGACACTATCAGAATGTGTCTTATGTTCTTCACGTTCGCGTATAAATTTTTCAAGTACTTTATCACATCACGACTGGGATTACCATTCATAGAGCACAGGTACTGGACGCGCGCTACGCCTTCTTCAGCTCGGCGGTCGCGACACAGTGCGTTAGTCACGACGATCCAATGACTTCCGGTGTGACTAGCTTTTTTGTAACCTTCTTCACGGACCTTTACTGCACATTGCAAATACGAGGTATTTAATATTTGCACAAACAGCTCTGCGTGACAACTCAGCGGCTTCAGTTCGAAAACCGTGAGGGGGGAGTGAACTCTGTATTGTTGGTTCTCCCTGCCAATAAGAGTACAAAAGGGATCAATCTCGTCACTCGAAAGCCAACTCGTTGCTTGAATGATATTTTGTTTGTTTTTAGTTTCCAGGTTCAAATCTTTCAGCCACCAAATCTTGCTTGATGTACTTCTGTCTTCAGATTCACAAGTCCCGAAACATAGGAGGTCTTTTGTATTTATTTTTTGCTCATGCCCCGTATAGGATTCACACTTAATGCTAGATATTTTTCCTTCATTTTGTTCCGCATTAGGAAGCTGGGAGATGAGATCAACTGTAATTATTCCCTGCTGAGTGCTAAGACAGGTATCAGAACCTTGTTTTCCTGTAATGCATTTACTTCAATTATCAAGAGAGAATACAGGGGCCAGGTTTTGTACAATGCTTTCGTGTTGCGTGTCATTGGTGAATTTCACTTTTTTTGTGCAGTCTTTTTTTTGGGGAGAAATCGAAAGCGTTCTACAAACACGGATTTTTTTAAGTTTCAAAATTGAATTGACACTTTTCAATTTCGTTTTGCTCGTCTTAGTACCCTCTTGGTGTCGACCCTGCAGAATTTGATTGAATTTCTCTCGAGCTTTCTCAGTTAAAGATTGTGGCCGAGATCCCTTTCCCCCCCAGCGCTCTTCATACTCGTTTTCGCCTTCTTTCACTTCTTTCACCGCCTTCTTCTTGCGTTCCTTTTAATCGAGCGATGCTTCTTTCGCTCTACCCTCCGCTTGTGTCTTCATAGTACGAATAAACTCTGCTAATGTTGTTCGATTTCCTTGTAGTATATCATGCTTAACAATTTTATGCCAGCCTTCTACTAATCCATTTGTCTTAGTTCCACCATGCACTCCACACCAGAGTGGAGTGAATGGCATGGGAAAGTCAATACGTCCTCCAGCATATCAGGGGAATACAAAGGATTAGGGATTGTTCCTTCAATAGTCATGTTTTTTTTAACGTCTGCCGCGATAGCCACGAATTTCTTACCCACGGCACACTTATCGCGGTATCTCCCGGTGTCTTCCACTATCATTGCGTTATTAGGCTCGACATCGTCAGGGTCAATGTCGATGGAAACATCACGACTCATGAGAGGTTCAATTCCCTCTCCAAGGAAAGGAGTGACGAGTATTTTCGATAAGTTCCTAAAGATTGCGTAGATATGGTGTTTTGAAGGAGCTTGCGCCATATCGGCAAAATACTGCTTTATTATACTGCGTTCCTGAGGCTTCAGTTTTGGGAAGAACTTCTTAGATTTTTCAGTAATTATCTTCATAAAATGCGCGTGGCAAAGCTTCACCTGTGTATAATTGAGCTCCGCCTCATCGGGACTCATCCACAGTCGGTCAAGGTAGGTAGGTAGGTCGCCCAACTTTAGCGCAGCCAAGATCGCATGTAAGTATGCGAAACTGTGGTCGACTACTATGCATTTCGGTTTGAAGTCTTTGCCGTTGACTTCTCTATAGTTCTGTACGAGGATTGCGAGCATACCTTCGATGTAGCTTGTAGAACTTTTTTTAGATACCATAGAGATTGCTGATAATGGCGAATCACCTTTTTTTCTTTGAAAAACTGCTGCATGATAGAGGTATTTGTTCGATTCGTCACCTTGTACGATTCCTCCAGTGGAATCCAAATGGAGAGTGGCATCCGGGGTTCTGGCAAGCTCGCGCAGCTCTTCTTCGGTCTGAAGTATTATTTTAGAGTTGATCGTATCGTATTCTTGCACAAAAGTGGGGATAATTTTTTTGTTGGCCTTGTCAGAGGCTTTCAAGCCCTCGATGGTTAACTCTAAGTCCGACTTGTCATTCTTAGCAAGTTTATTGCTGTTCTTCACCATCTGTCCAAGTTTCCTGAGACGATCGAGGGACGAAATTTTCGTGGTATCCGTACCATTTCCCGTATTGGCAAATTGTTTATAGTAAACACTCGCCGCGCCTTCTAGTAAGACAGCCTGTCCAATGCGTTGTTTTTCCTCAACTTTTGCCTGTCTCTTACTAATTTTATGGTTCTTATTCGCTTCGTGTGCTTCCAACAAATAGACTGTACATCTTCCAGCTATTTCTTCCTGCCCGTTGAAACAGACAATTTTTTGCTTGAGGCCGCAGAGCGGGTCTTGGCAGCGAACTAGGAAACTGAAAACGGGTCGTCCTGCAAGATAGGAGCTCGGATATAATTTCCTCTTATAAAATGTGCAATGACACTCTTGGTTGAGATTTTCGATGCCTTTCAACAGAGCAATGTGCTTTTCATGTCCTCGTTCATAAAGATATTTATTATTGCATCCGTTCAGCATTAGAGTGAACCGTTCTTTCAAATGGTAAATCTGATTTTTCTTTGCTCTCATGAAGCTTTCAAAATTGTCTTCAACGCTTCTTTTTTGCGCTGCTAGCTGCCATTCCATAAAAAAGTTATCTGTCGTACTTTCATAGTTTCGTTCGCATTTTCCGGACAAGTTTTGTTTCTTAACATCGTCGTCTGAGCATTCCTTTTCGAATTCGTTTCCTTCACTATCATCGGGGTCGTCACTCGCAGATTGGCTTGTGCAGAAGTTGACGTTGTCGTCGGAGCATTCCGTTTCGGATTCGTTTCCTTCACTATCATCGGGGTCGTCACTCGCAGATTGGCTTGTGCAGAAGTTGACGTTGTCGTCGGAGCGTTCCGTTTCGGATTCGTTTCCTTCACTATCATCGGGGTCGTCACTCGCAGATTGGCTTGTGCAGAAGTTGACGTTGTCATCGGAGCGTTCCGTTTCGGATTCGTTTCCTTCACTATCATCGGGGTCGTCACTCGCAGATTGGCTTGTGCAGAAGTTGACGTTGTGGTCCGAGCGTTCCGTTTCGGATTCGTTTCCTTCACTATCATCGGGGTCGTCACTCGCAGATTGGCTTGTGCAGAAGTTGACGTTGTCGTCGGAGCATTCCTTTTCGGATTCGTTTCCTCCACTCTCATCGGCGTTGTTGCGTTGACGATTCCAGTCATTACAAAGTGATGTCCCCTGTACCTGCATTGGATGTAAAAAACTGGGATTATATTTAAGGGAAAACCCGCTATGCAGTGGATGGTTATTAGTTTAAAAATATATATCTTTCTCACTTTGGAGCCCATCATTGGTACAATTGCTAATACTTATTTACATATATAAGTGAGCAATTCTCCAAGCTCAATAGAGTAAAGCTGGCCACAAACTAGCATATCTGATCGGTCAGTTTCTGCCGATTTGATCTGTACAGACCAAATCGTTCAAATATCTGCCAGTGTGTGGGGTGATACAGATAAAGTCTGGCATATCAAATCGCTCATTTTGATCTTCCATCATGTTGGAATTCCTTACCCGCCTGCAGATTTTATCGCCCAGTGTATGGGCAAATGTTACGGTTTTTTCCCTCCACCACAGAACTTATTGCCTTTGTGAGCATCGTATTTTGCTTTTGTATGAATGGGGCAATAGTGGCATGTATTTCTTGGAATACCTCATTGGACATTCGCAAATAATTTCTAAAATCATCTTGGTTATTTTCTTTTAATTCTTTTAGAAGCGTCATATGAGAAAAATATTTTTTTAAGCCATTCCTTTGACCAACGCGATCGTTTCCGCTTTCCGGGCTTCTTCATAACACTTAATAGCACACTTAATAACACTTAAATAAGCTTGCTAAAACTTTTTTTTCATATCGTCCATGACTGGTTATCTCACATCCGCCCCCCTCAAGGGGATACAATTATTGTATCTATGGGAATTAGCGCTCCCAGGGGTACAATGTGAGGGCCTGAGCTTAAGGTTAGGTAGGCTTTCTTTTCGTTAAAATAACATAGGTTTTTGCTTTGTTAAGGACCATCTTTTTTTCCGTTCACTGCTGTCCTGTTTTTCAGCACCTACTACTTTCTTCTTCAATTTTTTCTCGTTTCATGATCTTCTTTCTTAGCTTTCTGTTTCTATATCCTTTCTGCATAGATTCTGTGTTCCCTGAACTCCAAACTAAATGGTGCTCGCTTCCTTCCTCTCTATGGACCTCATTTGTTGAGGATAAGGCGGCTTAAACTAACGAATAATCTAATTTTATCTATCTCACATCTGCCTGCTACCAATGCTGAACACGCACTGGAGTTGCAGTTATAGTCGCTGCAGTTAGTGGCGAGTAGAGCGACAGATTTCATCTGTAGCATTCCATATCTGTTGGTCATGACCGATCAGATATGCTAGTGTGTAGCCAGCTTAAAGGAACTCACATATGAGGATTTTTCCGTAGCTACTGCTGCTGCTGCTGCTGCAAATTCTGCGTGGAAGAATTCATTCAGAGGGACCGCCCCTGCAGGGGGGTCTGGGAGAGCCTCGCATTGGCGCTGAAGAAGAAAAGGACAGAACACTAGCAACGTACAGCTTTAAGAACGGTCTTCATTTGTTACTCTTCGGTGTATCAAGCGTAAAGAGAAAGCGAGAGGGAGGGAGACGAAGAGACAGAAGGAGGGAGTGAGGGAGGGGAGCGATAGAGCGAGAGAGCGAAATTGCGGAAGTCATTGTACGATGAAGTGAAAAAATGCTCACGACAAAATAAATGCATGGTATTCCTCATGCCGGTGACACACTCGGAGTTTCGCTTCCGATCTGATTTGTCTACACGAACGATTCCGGCTCTTGACTCAGACTGCACATCTTCATAATTTTGCGACTTACACTCTACCTATTCACAATTTATAGTATGACTATTTTATTTCTCAATGTTTGTATGTGTTGCAATGTGTACATATGTTTACCCCATTCTTTTTTTAACTAATTTTAAATAGGCAACAGAAGTTCAAAAATGAAGTTCTAATATTACGAGTGCATAGGACCCGTCGAAAATTCTTATACAATAAAATACAAAGTGTCTCCTTAAACAAATAATTTCATAAATAGATTTAGGGTTTTACTGTTCATAATTTCTCCTATCTTATTACAATGGAAATTTCCTTGAATAAATGAAATTGGTTAGTCCGTCTTGCTTGGTGTTTCTCCCTTTCACGCTCGTAAAAGTTGTTAAGTGATTGTTTCTGCGATACAGCAAAAAATCATGATATATTTCCAATAGGTCGATTCTTAGGGAATCTCACGCGTAAGATAAAAAGGAGAACCAACGTACAAATATACATATCTAATAATTTATTTTAATGGCAAACGTTTCGAAATATTTCAGTTCCATCTTCAGTGCAGAAAAACATACAAAAAGGTCAAAAAGATGAAAAAACTCAAAATACATAAAGTTCATACATGTTAAAAAAAGTATATAAAAAATAAATTTATAGCATAAAAACATCTATAAAACTTTAATCCTACTGATGATTCAACTACAGTAAAAACGATCATTCTCATCGGCTCATTCACCCACCATTATACCAGTACATACATCCATACATTTACACATGCGAACCTAACAAACAGACGCGCGCAAACACACTCCACAAACAAGCCGATGGCAGTACTGTAATGTTACCAATGTTAATTTTTCAGCTCAATGTGTCCGAAACAATCTAATCCTACGCGCTGCTTCTGGTACGGCCGCAACGGTGAAAAATCCAATCAAAAACAAAACGCCAACTGCGTCAACGGCCTAACAGAGCTGATTCATGTCACTTACATACTCAAAATTGTTAAAAAGTTATCGGGAGGCTTCCTAATCTTAAGTAAAAAGGAGATAAATAAAAATACCATATAAAATACTTACTCTAAGTAAAAATTGCAAGTAAACATAAAATATAACGTTTAGACCATTCGTTCATCTTCAGCAAAAAACAAATTCACCTGAAAAGACATGCAATGATTAAGATTGATGATAAACTGAAAAAAACTTACAAACTGCTAGTTAACTATTGATAACGGAAAAGAACTAAGCTGGTTATTTGAAATCGGTTTATATTTGAAAATGAATAAATAGTAAAGACTCCAAAATTCTCGAATCGGTGGCAAATTCAAATCTGGTAAGAATTTTAAAATCACTGATGTCAAACGGGCTATTACAATGCTCTGAATGATCCCTAAAGCGGCACATACACGATCAATTATATTGTGCAAGTCTGGCTTGCACAATGTAATTGACAACTTTCAGTTAGCCGCACACGATCAATATACATGCGCAAAAAAGGCAGTTTGTTCTGCTACAGAGTTGGCTGATATCCCTGGTCCGCTCCAGCGCCAGATATTTCTGAATCCAAAACTGTTCTCAGTTCTTTGCGATAGTTGGTCCTATATGCTATTATCTTTTTTTACCTCTCCTCTCATGGAATTTGAGTATTTTTCCTGGAATTTTTCCACAAAGACAGCATAAGCTGCATCTTTCTTCGGCCTGTTTGAGTAATCATCACATTTTACTTTCGATAAAACTGGTAAAGTTTTATGAACTTGTAAACATTCAAATACGAATTCCCTGTCTTCTATTTCACACATTTTAATTGTAGGCTACTTACTCAATCTGAAACAGAAAATAGTTTAGCTTGCACAATACCATTGAAGGGCAGCATACACAGTCAAATAATTGCGCAATGCTAGAGACTCTCGAAGAAGATATCAAGCAGAACTTGATTTACTCAATACAGTTAAGCAAGTCCTCAATATCGCCCATACACGGTCAATTCAATTGACAATTGAGGGTATTGAAAATGATATTGCGCATTATAATTGATCGTGTATGGGCCGCTTAACAGCTGAATGCGAAGACTAGATTTTGAAATCCTCACCAGATCTAAATTTGCCAACGATTTAAGAATTTTAAAGTCTTAATTCATTTTAAAAATTAAACCAATTCTAAACAACCACTTTAGTTCTTTTCCGTTATCAAGCGTTAAGCGGTAGTTTTTAGGGTTATTTTTTCAATTTATCATCAATGTAATTCATTTATTGTTTTTTCACTTAAATTTGTTTTTTGCTGATGATGAGCGAAGGCTCTCAACGTCCATTTCTTACGATTCGTTTCCAGTCTCGAGAATATCTTTCAATTATAAGTGTTTTATGACATATAACCTTTCTTAGTGAGTTGTAATGCGACATTACAGAAAGCGGAGTATAAGAGGTAGGCAGAGTACTGTTCAAGAAAAGTAAACACTAAAAAATATTGAACACTAAAAAAGACAGTGATCGAAGATTGACATTTTCGTGATTTGAATGTGTTTCAGCATTATTCTTTAAATGCTACTGTGAGGCTTATCATACCTATGCTGAGATTTAAAGAAGAAACGCCGTTTCTATCTGAAGACTTTCGTTTGTCTAAACTAAATAAAGTCTGAAAAGCACGAAAGTAAAAAATAGACTTAAAAATCGAGACAACAATTTCCTAGCTTCTATAAATATGAAATCACCAATGCACATCCTCGAAAGTTCAAAAGAAAAGATTTAACTCAATAAATTTAAACGTGTCGGGCTTGAAGGAATAAAACATCAATTTTTCGCAATTAAAAACTGTTGAACTGATTAACGAAAATACCACCGTAAGGGAGGAAAACTGAGAACACCATCTCTTAATTAAGTAAAGTTCACAACCGTTTGTTTGTGTGAGTACAAAAACACTCGAATATCCACGTCTCAAGAAACACGAAAACAAGGAAACATTAAAGAAGACCCGCCTTCAACACTAAAGCCGTCGCAGTTGTCCACGATCAACTACGATGGCATACTTTCACTCGAAATAATAACCAACGTTCAAAGAATATTAGTGCAAATAGAAAAGGTCTCTTTACATGCAACGTCACCTCTTAGTCATTTCATTCAATGTGCACAAGTGTAGCAAACACAACCGTTACGGAATATGCAGGTTTAATTAATTAAGACTTCTCAAAGCATCGTGAGTATAGACCGACATGGGCTGAAAATTTGGCCGGGGCCGGGGTCAACAAATTTGTCATGGCCGGGGTTTTCAAATTTACCCCGGCCGGGGCCGGGGCCGGGGTTCAGACCGTGTCAGGACGTGTCACGACGACGTAATGCATAACGCCAGTTAGTGGCTCAATGCATGTTGAATTACGGTTGCGGTTGGGTGTGTATTTATGTCAAGTCAATAAAGTTTTGTAGACTTGCAGTTGCAGTGCTTGTTGGATTAATTAATACAGAAACAATTACAGTAATTAAATGTACAGGGTGTTCCACAAAAATGTCCTCGACTTTTCAATTGAATATATCTCCGCTTTATATTAACATATTTTAATTGTCTTTTTTAACAAGGTGGTAAATCTTGTTTCCTTTTCGAATAATTTAATAGAATTAAAAGGATGATTTTTAGGAAATCTAATACGTAAAATGAAAAGAAGAACCAATATAAAAGGGAAAATTCTTTTAATGGCAAACGTTTCGGAATCTCTGATTCCATCATCAGTGCTGTAAAGCAAGGAATAAAAAACGATAATGAAAAAATTGCGAAAAAGCTATATGAAATGAATATCACTATTCCTACATCGAAAAATAGCTATGCCTAACCATTAAAAATAAAAACACAATTTCTCTTAAATATTCGAGGCCATACGTACATATATACCTTAATTCTAGCAATCAAACCAACAAAAAATAACATTTACACTAAGTAACAGAGCTGCATACACACACAGATACACACACACGCACATTCCGACACACTCCTATTTACACAGTTGGGGCAATATTTAATTTCATCGCACTTTGATCATTATTTAGCTGAGGTCTATGGGTAAAAATGAAAATGATTCCAAAATTATAAGGTCAAATTCCTCTGTAGTTCTACTAAGTGTGGAGAAATTGGAACTTTTGAAAGGGTGGTTCGAACTATGGCAATGATTTCTGATGGCTGACTGGGAGGGAGACGAGTATGAACGGCCGATTCTATGGGAGATACCAGAGTGTTGGCTGTGACGAATAAATTGCTGGAGTGTGGTACGTCCAACATAGGACTGCAGGCAGCAATCACATTTATACAAGTAGACAACCATTTCTCAGGCACTTTTCCAAACGCTATTTTCTATTGAAAAATGAACTTACTTTAAAACTATTTCTATAAAATGGTAACACGCCAAAGAAAGTAAAATGAGAGCGTATCAGAGATAAAAGATCCTTTCTCATCTCCTTGAAAAGATAGCCCAAGAAAGAGAGCTCGACGAAAACTTTCTGCTTTGGTGCGGTCAGAATTGAACACGGAGAGGAAAGTTTTTGTCTAAAAACTTTTTAACCAGATTGTTAATTAAAGATACAGAGTATTTATTTTGTCCAAGTAACTTTGTGATATATTTCACTTCGTCATGAAATATTTTATATGAATTTGAAATACAGTTTGCTCTATGCAATAATGTAGTGACACTTGTTTTACTATAATCCTTGTAAATGCAGCTGAAGAAATCGGTACATAATCCCGTAAATGTAGGTTTTCTATAAACAGAAGTGGTGAACGTTAAATTAGTTTTCTTTACGAGAACGTCTAAAAATGGCAATTTATCATTCTGCTCAGTTTCTATTGTGAAATTTATCTTGGCGTGATATCCATTTATGTAGTCAAAGAATTGTAGGGCCTTTTCCTGTGAACGAAGCAAAACGAATGTATCGTCTAGGTACCACATTCACCTAGACGATACATTCACAGTAGGTATTTCACAGTAGGTATTTCACATGGTATTTCACAGTAGGTATTTTATTCCTTGTTTTACCGCACTGATGATGGAATCAGAGATTCTGGAACGTTTGCCATTAAACGAATGTTCCATTTCATATTGGTTCTTGTTTTCATTTTACGAATTATTCAAGTTTTTGAAAATCGTTTATTAACCACTCTACAGTGATCTATTTACTGAAAGAGACCGAAAAACTATTTGTTCAAAGGAAAAGTTTCAAAAACAACACTGGTGATCATCTTCATCTCTCAATACCTACTGTGAAGGAACGCAATTTCAAAACATCACCTCCATCGTTAATAATTCTTCGACAACGAGTTGAAGTGTTTCAAGAACTAAAAGAAAACAGTGAAATGATCCGCAAAACTCTTTTTGCCCAAACTTACCCAAAAAAAGGTCAGAAAAAATTGCTCGAGTTAAAGAGAAAGGTTATTGAGTATGTTACTTGGACCCTGTGGCAGGAACTCAAAGAGTTAAACAATGGTAATAAGCGCACGCAGGCTTCTGCAATGTCTGATAAATCGTTTCATGTATGCTAATAATTTCCCTAATTTTATATTTGTTTTAATAATTCCTCTACTTGTTGAATTACTATAAAATTGTGTTAGATACCCTAAACTGGAAGCACTAACTGTCTTGGCATTACAGTAATTGTCAGTACCCAATGACTTAAACAAACTCTTACTGATGTATTCAGAATCTGGGAATTTTTGCAATGTTAGATCAGTTTTTGCACATGCTGTTGATTTTTTGTTTCAAGGACAGCATCTCCCCCCAGGAATTAGAAAGGTGGGGTAAAAATATATTTTAGCTGCAATGGGAGGTGCAAAAGGTCAGGTACATCCTGTGAAAAAATGAGACTCATACGTTCACTCGGTCACTGGCTATGGGAGTTTGAAGAATGGGGGAGGGGAGGGGGAACTGGTATTTTATAATGTTACACCTCCCCCATGGCATTTTCTTCATGGCGCGACATTGCTATATCATATCCTATGTCTCTGTATTACTCTATAAAGATTTCAGGGGTCTATCCTGAACCAAATTTTTTTTACATATTTTAAATATATTGTTTACGTTTCTTTGTTTTGCCCTTTCTTAGAGGTTCGGAACGAGGGGTTTCAAAATGCATCTACAGTTTTTACGCTACAGTAATGATTTTGGAATCATTGGATGCGAAAAGCCAAGGGCGTTCCAGGAAGTCCTAAGCGACTTCACAATTAATACTTGTTCAAATGTTATGACGTCATAAATTCAAATTTTTTGAAACCAAAATTTTCTAAATTTTTCTCATTTTTTTAATAAAACTGGAAATTTGGGGAACGCAATAGAACTTCCTAGAATGTCCACATCTTTCTGCATCCAGAGATACTAAAACCATCACTTCTACTCGAAAAATGTTGGAGGAAATGCATTTGAAAAACCCGTTCATAAATCTCATTTTCTGTGAATATATCGTTTCTTATAGGGAAAATCACGTTTTTTCATAGAAAATAATCAATTTCAAATTGCGTTTCCTATCAGTATACCAAATTTCATTGCTCTAGGTTAAATAATAAAAAAAAAGTCCGTAGGGGGGACGCTGTCCTTAATTTCTGTTTGACAATTGTTCTTTGCAATTTTCATCTATTTTTTTGTTTCAATCTGTTAAACAGTTGTGTGTTGCAGCTATCAGGAGGAGGTGAAGTAAGAAACTTGAGCTTCCAACACTGTCAGAAATACTGAAGATTGACAATTTACTGAATTTTCAGTGAAAGGTAGCATTTTTTATAATATTTACAATTGTTTTGAAATTTTATCTATGAATTTTTTATAAGAAAAAAAATCATAGGGTGTCGTCAATTTTAGGAATGACAAGTATTTGCAAAACCCTATGTGAATAAGATGTATATTGTAACACGAAAAGGAATGTCATCTGTTTGAATTTTGTTTCATTTCAGAAATGATCTTAGTTGAACCGTAATGTTCATGAACATATTTGTTAATAGACATTTCTTGTGTAGCATTGTTCCTCAATTTTTGCTACGCTTGAATTTACTACGTCAATTCTCAAAGCCCAGTCTTAATTATGACAGAATGAATACATCCATCATGACTAATTCTCATGACAGCTACGAATGATATGAATTGCATCCCCTCAAGGGGATACAACTGTTGTATCTATGGGAATTAGCACTTCCAGGGGGACTATGTGAGGGCCTGAGCTGAAGGTTATGTAGGCTTCCTTTTTGTTGAAATAGAATAGGTTTTTGTTTTGTTATGGAGTATTTTTTTCGGTTCACTGCTGTCCTGTATTTCAGCACCTACTACTTTCTTTTTCAACTTTTTCTTGTTTCATAAAATTCTTTCTTAGCTTATTGTTTCTGTGCACCTAGTGCAAAAGTTCTGCATTCCTTCACCTCCATACTAAATGGTGCCTTCCTCCTTCCTCTCTTGGTACATCTTTGTTGGGGTTAAGGGATGCTAAAACTTTCTTACATAATGGTAGTAATAATAATAATAACAACAATAATATGAAATTTCAATCATTATTTGAACCTAATATGTAATAAAAAAAAGAAAAAAAAAGAAAAACATTTTATTTCCAATAAAGTACAAACATGAAATGTCGATACATTGGTTTTTAAAACACCTTAACATTAACATCCTTAAATGATTATAACACATTGGTATCGTAATACCCGTGTAAAATGTTGAAACGAAATGATTGATAGAAAAGTACAACAAAATTGAGTTCCTTTCCTTGCCTAATCTGATTTTGAACTAGGAGAGCACAATCCTCGCGACGTTCATTTGAAAAACACTTTCATTAGTACGCACAAGTATTGAAAAATGAAAGCGAAAAATGCATTCAAATACCTTAGCATAGAAACCCTTAATTGCTATTTATACATGTTATCGTAATATCCATGTTAAGTGTTGGAACATATGATTTAGATCCTTAATTGCTATTCATACTTGGTTATCGTAATACACATGATGGTTGTCGACACAGGATTTAGGGAGAAGCACAAGTTAATAAAAAATAAACATTAATATGTATAAGAGGATCGTTTGCATTTGGAGGGCGGCACTAAGTTTCAGTTTCTGTGTTCCAATTTCTAAGTTTTGATTTCTGACGTTTTTGCTAGGGATTGAAAATTTATCTTATTTTACGTTCGTTAGGTCATTCTTGCTTACTCCGGTCGAGCAAAATGAGCATCAAAACTGTTGGTTCCACGCAGCGGAATGAGGTTGCTTTCCACAATTACTAGTACTTCATCTGCGGTGCCCGGAAATGGAAATGGAGCGTATTATTTTTCTAATAAATTATCAACTCCAAAATCCAGGAATTCCTTTCGCCCATCCGACAACACTTCACTCCCTCTTCCGGTGATGCCCCGCATCCGGTCATGCCTCTACATTTGGTTACGCTTACATATGTTTATATCTTACATCCGGTGAAAGCCCACATCCGATCTTTCATCCCTATGCAAGGTGTCCCAACGATTATATTTGCTATAACAAAACACAAAATGTTTATGATATTTCTTACTTGCGCAAATAGTACTTTCGCAAAGAGTACGTCGGGGTTAAAGACATGAAAAGTATTGTTTTACATCGCTAGATGCAATATTTTCAACGTAGGTGGAACCGTGCAAAAGTTGACAATTTAAAATTAGTGTTGTCGTAGTGTAATCACGAGAATAAAAAGGTAAGAAGAGTTTACCACACAAAGCTTACGACAGCAATTCGAGACCAGAATAAGAAGATTAAAATGATGATTTTCAAAGTTATGACATTCGTCAGATCCGAGGCCTTTTTAAATGTTTCAACGAGATCGAAGTAGAGAAAGTATGTACTAAAATACCCTCACATTTGACATCCGCTCTCTCTCTTTGCGGTGATTAATTTGGGTTTGGAAATGCAAGATGAAAGTGAGTCACTAAGAACATAAAATCCCTGTGACACATAGCTGAAAATACTCTTGTTAGGGTGCGTGTTATTGGATCACGAGCCCGTAATATTTGCTACACAGCTGGGACACCAATATACACAAACAAATTGCTAATGAACTCCGTCGCATGTTCAAAAAGCTTCAATATGAGCGAAAAGTACTTACGAGTATCTTAAAGTTAAGACCATGACTTGAGATCGAATACATGAGGATCGTAATATTTATATTGATTGATTTTGAAACAAATGGTTGGGAGAAAAGTACAAAGAAAATGCATTCCTTCCATTGTGTTGATATCAAATACATGAGGATCGTAATATTTCTATCGGTTAAGTTTTGGAACAAATAATTAAGAGAAAAGTACGTAGATAAATGCATTCTCTCCCTTGTGTTGGTCTGATTTTAACACTGGATTTTATTTCAAGGGGTCAGGAAAACATTGCACTTGTGATGCGTTGTTAAGAACACTCCAGTTGGTGCATTTCCATATTGAAATTTGAGCTTGCGAACGTTGGAACTAGTGAAATGAGGGATTAAAGGTTGAAGGTACAACGGGTAGATCCAAAATTAATTTGCATCTTTGACTGCTAGGTTGATATTATAGGCAGTTTGACATTGTTTTGTATCAACTGGTAAGCTAAAATACCTGGTATGGATGAAATGAACGATTTTACAATAACGGAAAAATTTAAATTTCGTATACTACAAGCTTTGGCACAGAAAATTTACCGGATTCAAAATAGATGAGAGGGACCGATGTACAATGTCAACCGTAACATTATCAAAATTGCTGGGGCAAAACGAGAAAGTCAAAACAACCTCAAATGGTGTGGCCGAAAGCATACTGGATGAGTGCAAAGGACGACACTGCGTCACTACAGGATCAACATGAGCATTTTAAAAGGGAATACGTTCTAAACATACAGACACGCACATACGTACACCGATATCCATACGCATATACGCACACACGTACTGCATGTACGCACTCCTCCAGCACGTGCTGCAGTTCACACTTATTGTGTTGACGCAAGATAGAGAGCCATTTTAGCTTTGAATTCTCTCAGTGTTTGAGGGGTTTTGAAGCTCTGGGGGAGTCTGTTCCATAGTAAGGCGCCTGATACTGACAGAGCCTTCTGCCCGATGTTGGATGAACGGTATTTGATTGAGACATCACGTCTCCTGTTCGGCCTTTGGTTCGTGACGGTAGGGGAGTGGAATTCCACTATTTCAGCACTGCTATGAGGAAGATATAAAGAGGAGAAGACGTATTGGGCTTTGTGCGCCTGGAACCTTTCCCGAAATCGGAGTCCAGCCAAGTTTATGCAGGAGAGAGTGGTCATGCTTTTGAATTTACCGTTGCATACAACCTTTGCTGCAAAATTCATGCATTTTTGTAGGTCTTTCTGAAGATCTTTCGATATACCTCCCCAGACCAGGCTACAGTAGTCAATACGTGATAAGACCAAAGAATGAACGGCCAACAATCTAGATTCTTCGTCAAGCATACTTTTTATACGATTGAAAAACAGTAAGGTCCCGTGAATTGCGTTGCAGGTTTTATCAACGTGGGATTTGAAGGACATGTTTCTATCGAACCAAATACCTAAATTTTTTACTTTTTCTGATGGGTGAATTGTATCATTCCCAATTGTAAGAGTTAGATCTAGATTTCGAATGTTGTTTATTGAATGCTTTGACCCAAAAATAATGAATTGTGTTTTGTTCGCGTTTAGCTTGAGACCATTTTGGTCATACCATGACTTGAGGCTGATCAATAGAGCTTCAGCTCCTTTTTTCGTCTGTGGTATTTCTGCTACAGAGCTTGTCATTGCAATTTGGACGTCATCTGCATACATGGAGATTCGTGTGTTAGAAGGCATTGGAGGGAAATCGTTTATGAAAATTGAAAACAGTAGCGGGCCCAGAATTTATCCTTGAGGGACACCAAAGCTGTTTTGAAGGAATGGGGACAACTTGTTATCTAAGAGGACTGCATGAGACCGATTTGAAAGGTAACTTTTAAACCACTGTGTATCCACTCCTAAGTTCAGTATTTTTCGTAGGAGTTGATTATGTTCGACGCTGTCGAATGCTTTAGAGAGATCAAGTAGCAGCAGAAGTGTTACATTTTTTTGATCGATGTCGTTGTATATTTTTTCAGTGATGTTAAGCAGGGCGTCTTGAGTGCTAGTGTTCTTCCTGTAGGCATATTGATTTCGATGAAGTAAATTTAGCTCGTCCAGGTGAGATGACAGTTGATTCGTTACTACTTTTTCTAATATTTTGGACAGGACAGGTAAAATGCTAATGGGCCTGTAATTTGATGCTGTATTTATGTCACCAGTTTTATGCAACGGTCTAATTATAGAGTGTTTCCATTGTTTTGGAAACTTGTTAGTAGCTATTGATGTGTTGATAATCAAACGAATAAATGGTGCTGTGACTGGAAAACTGTCTTTTATGTATTGGAGGTTGATTCCATCATGTCCAACTGCTTTTGTGTTTTTCAATGAGCATAAAATAGTTTTTAACTCTGGTAAATCGATAGGGCGTGGCTTCCACAGGGCGCCAGCCTTTGAAAGTGCAGTAGGGCATGAACTTTCAACTGTCCATTTCCTCGGACTGGTTTTACTCACTTCATCGAAGACTTGGGCACCTACTTTTGAAAAGAAAGTGTTGAACTCAGTGGTTTTTTCCAAAGGATTTTCAAAATCACTTTTGCGCTCTAAGTTTTTATATTGAGCCACCTCACTAATGATTTCCCATGTACGTTTTGGGTTATTTTTTGCCATGAATAGTTCTTGGTGGAAGTGAGATTGTTTTGCTTGCGTGATTTTCTTCCGAAGAATCTTTCCAAGTTCTTTATATCTCCTGTATAAAGTAATGTTTGACCTGTTTTCTTTATACTCTCGCAAGTAAATTTTCTTTATTCTGCTTAGGTCTTTAATTTCGCTGGTAATCCACAGAGTGCGTTTTGGCCTAGTTTTTTTGGTGATATAAGGAGCGCATTCATTTAGAGCTGCTGTAAAGTTCTCGTTAAAGATAGAAACCTGAATGTCCACATCGTCAGATTGCATCATGCTCTGAAATTCGGTGAGCCTGTTTAGATCATAAAATAGTTGCGGCGAATATTGACTTTTTAGGCGGTAAGTCATGAGACGATAGTTTTGTCTTTCCTTTGCAATATTAATTTTACATTCTACAGAGTGGTGATCGGCGACAGAGGGTGATATTACTGTTTTAAGTATTGCCGTAGGTTTGTTTGTGATTGCTAGATCGAGGAGAGTCTTAGATACTCTTGTAACGCGAGTCGGTTCTTTAACCATTTGTGAAAGGTTTAGTTTGTACAACAGTCTGCTAAGCTGGTTTTCTTCATCCGTTAGGTCAATATTAAAATCACCGAAAGAAAAGAATGACATTTTTGTAGCTAAAATTTCTTTGAAAATTTTCTCAATGAACTCTACTGTTGTTGGTAGAGAAACTGATGGGTGCCGGTAAAGGCTGCCGGTAATGATGGATTTATTTTTATTTATTTGCACCTTCAACCAAACCATCTCTATGCCCTCGCACACTTCGTTTGTTAAAAGTAAAGACGACTGGTAAATTTCTTTTACGAAAATACAAGAACCACTACCTTTGCTATTTTTAACGCCGTCATGGCGGTACAGCACGTAAACGGGAATATTGAAAAAGGAGCTCTGAGTTCGCGAATCGAACCATGTTCGGAAACACATAAAATTTCAATGTCTTCTGTGACCAACATTACTCTAATGTCATCCAGCTTACTAAAGAGGCCACGAGCATTGATATGTTTAATTTTAATGTTTTTTATTTTATTTCGATTATTTGTGGCATCAGAGGGATTTTTTGGTAGGGACTGTTTCGTGGATTTATTGATTTTATCATTGTTGCCCAGAGTGTCAAGTATAGCATCTGGTGTATTTGAGAGACTGCCATTTAACTGGACAACAGTATTTTGTCATGAAGATGATGTGATATCAGTCTTGTTTTTGTCTTGTGCAACAAGGGTACTGTAGTGATAATTTTTCCGATGAAGCATCAACGGATGGTTATTAGTTGATACTTCTGGTGAGGGGTCGACTACTGTTCTCCAAATACCATCGCCTTGCTCATCGAAGATGAAAAATTCTCCTACCAGTGATCTTTTATATGATATGTGGTATTAAGTCCCCAGCATCATGATCAAAATGTTTTTAATAGATGAAATATGTGGTATTATATGTGGTATTAAGTCCCCAGCATCATGATCAAAATGTTTTTAATAGATGAAAAACATTCTGAAACTAAATCTAGATGACTACTTCTGCCCTGTTGATGTCCACCAATGGGAGACCCTAATGAAGAGTGTAACTTTTACAACTTGATGATCAAGATGACAAATGGACCTTTGATTTCTGTGGACTTCTAGCACCTCAACCTGGCGACTACCAATAGAGACTTTCTGCACTGGGTGTCGGCTGCCCAAGAAGCTTTCGTTGCTGGCTAACGCCATTAGAGGCCTGTTTCTTGAACATGTTGTTGACCAGCACGCTGCTTCAGTCAAGATCTGCACCGATGGCTCAAAGTCTGGCAATGCTGTATGGTGCTCCGCTGTCTCGGGTGAGATGGTGAGAGCTGGAAGACTTCTCCCGGAGACCTCTGTGTTCACTGCTGAACTGTATGGTGTCGTGCAGGCTCTGCAACTCATAGAGGAACATCCAAATTACCACTTCACTATTTTCACGGACTCAAAGAGCACCATAGATGCTATTCAAAGCTATGCAAGCAGCCACCCCGTTATTGGTGAGATTTACGACGTGTTGATGCGACTAGTACGCGTCTCAAAACAGGTCAGGTTTTGTTGGATGCCTGGGCACGTGGGTGTCTCGGGAAATGAGAGTACCATGTACAATTTTCAGTGAAATTAGCTATAGAAAGGGGTAAAAATCAAGTTCAATCGACATTCAAGGTTTACTCAGGAAAGAGATTTGGAACGGACACGTAAACAGCTGTAACGGACACAGGGTACAGGAACAGGACGAGCTTCTGGAACCGTGAGCAGTTCAATACAACGTCCGAGATCCTGTCCGGGCATCGTTCATCCTGCAAAGGCATGAAAACGCGAACCGTCATTGGAGCTTTCAGAGAACATCCATAGTACAATTGAAATAGCGTCACCACCAAAGTTTTAAAGTTTAGAGTTTATAAGGTTTCAAAATGTTTACCACCAAAGTTTTAAAGTTCAAAGTTTTAAAGTTTATAGGCGTCGAACGACAAGGTAAGTTTATAGGCGTCGAACGACAAGGTAAGTTTATAGGCGTCGAACGACAAGGTAAGTTTATAGGCGTCGAACGACAAGGTAAGTTTATAGGCGTCGAAAGACAAGGTAAGTTTATAGGCGTCGAACGACAAGGTAAGTTTATTGGCGTCGAACGACAAGGTAAGTTTATAGGCGTCGAACGACAAGGTAAGTTTATAGGCGTCGAACGACAAGGTAAGTTTATAGGCGTCGAACGACAAGGTAAGTTTATAGGCGTCGAACGACAAGGTAAGTTTATAGGCGTCGAACGACAAGGTAAGTTTATAGGCGTCGAACGACAAGGTTAAGTTTATAGACGTCGAACGACAAGGTTAAGTTTATAGACGTCGAACGACAAGGTTAAGTTTATAGACGTCGAACGACAAGGTTAAGTTTATAGACGTCGAACGACAAGGTTAAGTTTATAGACGTCGAACGACAAGGTTAAGTTTATAGACGTCGAACGACAAGGTTAAGTTTATAGACGTCGAACGACAAGGTTAAGTTTATAGACGTCGAACGACAAGGTTAAGTTTATAGACGTCGAACGACAAGGTTAAGTTTATAGATGTCGAACGACAAGGTTAAGTTTATAGACGTCGAACGACAAGGTTAAGTTTATAGACGTCGAACGACAAGGTTAAGTTTATAGACGTCGAACGACAAGGTTAAGTTTATAGACGTCGAACGACAAGGTTAAGTTTATAGACGTCGAACGACAAGGTTAAGTTTATAGACGTCGAACGACAAGGTTAAGTTTATAATGCGGATTTAGAATTTAACATGGGAAGCAGTCACCATAAAGTTCACACCGTCCCCGAACAGCCCACTTGCAACTAAGCACTAGACCAACCTCCGAGTGACGTCCGAGTGTTGCCGTCCGCTCAGAGATGCCGGCTGCCGGTCCGTCCGTCCTTCCAGCGCAGGGGTTTACTCGTACATTTCCATAACGATTGAGGTTACGGAATTATCCTCTTGGTCGAGTGGATTCGTAGAGGCACGCGTAGACACAAGTGAAGTCCAGCGGAACTTCAGATGAAGGAGCAATCTTGCCAATTAGAATGTGCCTGGCACATTCGGCGACAACTGAGATCCAACGTCCCAGCGAAGTGCCGACCATTCAACCGGAAGTAGAGTGGATTCCGGGATAAGCAGATAAGATGGTTACTCTGCGGGATCTGATGAAGAACTGCGGGAATAGGAGGAGCTTCCACGCAAGTTAGTGGCGAAAAAAGGAAAGTCGGTTCTAGTACGTTACAATTGTGCTAATCAGAGGAGCGGTGTGAAATGAGTGACTTTAAATACTACTTTTAACATTTTCTCCCAATCGTTTTATTTCAATTCCTCTTAATTACCATTAATTTAATTAATTCAAGGAATTAAACTTTCTGTGATTAATGAAGATGTTGCCTGGGTCATATTTAAAGTTACCTTAATTTTAGTCCTTATAGCTATAATGCAGGTATTCTGCACACTCCCCCCGCGAAGGTTGTCTTCAGCAAAGTTTAAGGCTGAAGACAAGAAATACAAACGAATAAACGAACAGTCTAACTAACTCAGTATAGTGAACGAAAACCTATGTACAATCTTTATACAGGTTACGCAAGGCCGTTCTCGTATAGAGAACGGGTGCGTTCACGAGCAGTAACCGCAGTATCCCGTTTGGGTCGCTCGGCTGCATCTGTAGGAGAAACTTCTTCTGAAACTTCTGACTCTCTAGAGAATGTTGATTCAGTGAGTAATAGGGTCAGCGCTAGAAGAGTCTTAAAATTGCCTGATGTGCCCTTGCCAAAGTTTGCCAATGGGAAGAACGAAAGCCTCGAACAATTTATTCACAGCTTTGAGAGTGTGGTAAATAAACATAATTTGACCAGTTACGAGAGATTTGTGTATTTGAAAAATCAGCTTACCGGTGCTCCCAGAATTCTTGTCGATTCCCTTGACATTGAAGAACAAACTTACGAAATTGCAAAGGATCTCTTGTCAAAGGCCTTCGCTTCGACAGTTGTTCGGAAGTACTCGGCAATAAAAAAGTTAGCTGATATAAGACTGTCATATTCAGGTGACCCGTACACCTGGATAGGAGAGATGAGAACTATTATTAATTCCTTCAAATCTCTCGAAATCGATATAAATACCGTCTTGGCGTATTTTTTCTGGAATGGTTTGAACGATCGTTTCCAAACTCATCTTATTCAGATGACTAATACTAACAAACCATCTCTTCAACAAATTGAAGCCAGTGTATTTGAAGCGACTGAGCGCCATCTCAGACAAAATGAAAAATTTGCCAAAAATAAAGGCGCTAGCGAGAAGTCTGGGGCACGGGAGGCGGATTTAAGTGACCGTAAAGTATTTCATGCAACTTCATTGGCAGTGGGAGTAAATCGTAAGCCCCCGAGAGTTGTGAAATGTAACCTGTGTGATAGCGATGGAAACTCTTCAAGTCACTCCATTTCTCTCTGTCCTCTATACGACACGGCTACCAAAAAGCTTGAAAAACTCAAAGCTATTGGTGCCTGTATGAAGTGTTCCTATCTGAACCATTCTTCCTCTAACTGTAAATTTAGGTTCAGTTCTAAATGCAGACACTGCAATGGAGAACACATGTCCTATCTTTGCCGGAAGTCAGGCGCTAGAGTTCAAAACTCGAGAAACTCTGCCCCTGTCAGAGCAGAGGCTCATGGCACTACCAACTCTGTTTTGTGGAGTGAAAATCTCCATAGTAAAACCAGCGATTGCTGTAACATTCTTCCGACTTTCACAACTCAGATTACGAGCCTCGGTAAAATTTCGGAAATACGTGCTTTAAAAGATGGTGGGTGTCAACGTAACTTCATTTTAAAATCGTTAGTTGACGAGCATTCTCTCAAAGTAATGGACAATAACGTGACCTTAACTGTTCATGGATTTAACTCGAGCAAAACTTTTCATACGGAAATTGTTGAAGTTCCGTTGCTCATAGATGGTAAACTAAACAAAGTAAACGCTGTATGCGTTCCCGAGATAAACATCTCTCTCTCATTGACTGGCCTTTCAGAAGTTGTAGAAAAATTTAAGGAGTTGAATTTCAAATTGGCAGACGCCTGGATAGAGCGTGATCCGAAAGATTTCATTGACAACTTTGGAATGATTGTTGGAGCTGAATCAGACCATTTGCTGGACATGACGTACGTAAAGTTCGGGAACAAAACCGAACCTTCTTGCTACATTCAGTCTCAAATTGGGGTCTTGCTTTCAGGAAACGTACCACGTCTTCTTAAAAACCTTCCCTCTCTATCCGATAATCTTTCAGCTAACCGAAATTATTTTGCAGGTAAGCCGAACTCTTCCTGTGTGCAGCTTGATGATTCGAGTTGCTCAAACCCTCCCTTAGGCGGAGTCCCTTTGTCCCATGCGGACGAGCTGGAATGTACAACCGCTGGTTGTCTAACCTTGACTGACTCCGAAGGAGAATCAGTTGTTGAGTCTAATATTGAAAACTTGTCTTCTGCCCATCCTATTTCTTTCGATTTCACGGCTAGTCGAGAAAACCCTGCGGACTTGGTTACTCGCCCCGTTAGCTACAAGCCGCTGTCGCACTCAACTTATTTCTCAGGCCCAAAAAATTTGTCTAATGCCTTATCTTTCACAGAGAGCGAGTTTACCATTACCTTGCCGAACCCATTGTCGGCCTCGGGCGAGTTCCCCGGCGAGCACCCCGGAGATGAACGGCAAAATTGCTCAAAGGAGCAGTTTGAAAGTGCGCACGTACAGGTATGTGCACAACAATCTAATGCAGATCTCCCGCAGCCTGAGCACTTGGTGCCGATTGGAGAGTATTCCAGCTTCTCAAAGTTGGTAAATGTAACTAAAAATATCCTCTTATTTGTAAGAAAGGTGAAACGAAGGTTGAACAGATCCTCGTCGGAAAATGAGGTCATTGACGGGGAAAATTTATACCTGGATGCACTAAACAAAATTGTATCGGTAGAACAAAAAATCCATTTTCCTGAAGTGTTCTCCTACCTAACTTCGAGTACTCGAACGACGCGAGAAATGCCCTCTCTTATGTCTAAGTTGAACATATTTCTTAGCAATGATGGCTTGCTGAGAGTGAAATGCAAGCTTCCAAAGGTAGAGGGTTCTTCCTACCCTATCCTCTTGCCGAAAGAAAGTTGCCTCACTAAACTAATAATTATAGACGCTCATAACAAAACTGCTCACTCAGGTGTGTACTCAGTCCTTAGAGAGTTGCGCTCGAAGTTTTTCTTTCTTCATATCTTTTCAGTTGTGCGCAAAACTTTGAGAGAGTGTACTCTTTGTCGCCGCTTGAATGAGAGAACAATTAAATTGAATCAAAGCTCCTACAGAGAATTTCGAAATGACCTTCCGAGAAAACCCTTCTCTTCGGTTTTTGTGGACTACATGGGACCGTGGACTGTAAACTTTGGTACCACACGCCAGAAAGTGTGGGTCTTGGTAATAACGTGCGTGTGGAGCCGTGCTGTTAACCTGAAAGTTGCTTTGCAAGCTGATGTAAGTGAATTTTTAAGGGCGTTGCAGCTTCATGTTTTCGAGTACGGTGTATGCCACACGTGCACGGCGGACCTAGGTAGTCAGATAACGGCGGGATTTAACATTTTGAGAAACTTTCTGGATGATTATGAAACTTGTAAATATTTCGATGAGCACGGCATTCGAAAATTGAACTTCAGCCAGTTCTGTAAAGGGAACAGTGCTCTCGGATCCTTGATGGAGTCTTGTGTAAAGGCCACAAAACGGCTCATTTATAAATCTATCAAGAACACTATTCTGACAATCTTTGATTTTCAGTTTCTCATTGCCCATGTCGTGCACCTGGTTAATAGACGACCTGTTGCCTTCAAAGAAAGTCTAATAACAAACGATGACCTCAATGTTACGCCCATAACTCCAGAAATGATCTTGCATGGCTATGAACTACCCTCGGTTAACGTTATTCCTGCTTTACAGCTGGAGAATCGGACAGATGACCCAATTTATGAGCCGGGAGTAGGTACGCCTCCCGATATAAAAAAGGTTTTCGGTAAACTCTTGGCTGTCAGGGAACGCCTTTTTGACTCGTATCATTCAGAATTCTTGCGTACTTTAATCAATCAAGCAACTGATCGAAAAAAGCGGTATGAGCCTGTAGCTCATCGGCCTCTCCAAGCTGGAGACGTGGTGCTGTTAGCAGAAAAATACACAAAAAGAGGTTCTTTCCCTTTAGGTATCGTGACGAGAACGGAAACCAATTCTTTGGGAGAGACTACCGCGGCGGAAGTGAAAAAGGGTTCATCAGGCGAAAAAGTGTATCGCCATGCTTCTTCACTAATTCTACTCTTGCCTAACGAACAGTATGATCGTGACAGACACGAAACTCGGGTCCCTAACAGAGAAGTTTCTCCTACAGATGCAGCCGAGCGACCCAAACGGGATGCTGCGGTTACTGCTCGTGAACGCACCCGTTCTCTATACGAGAACGGCCTTGCGTAACCTGTATAAAGATTGTACATAGGTTTTCGTTCACTATACTGAGTTAGTTAGACTGTTCGTTTATTCGTTTGTATTTCTTGTCTTCAGCCTTAAACTTTGCTGAAGACAACCTTCGCGGGGGGAGTGTGCAGAATACCTGCATTATAGCTATAAGGACTAAAATTAAGGTAACTTTAAATATGACCCAGGCAACATCTTCATTAATCAAATAAAGTTTAGTTCCTTGAATTAATTAAATTAATGGTAATTAAGAGGAGTTGAAATAAAACGATTGGGAGAAAATGTTAAAAGTAGTACGAGTATTTAAAGTCACTCATTTCACACCGCTCCTCTGATTAGCACAATTGTAACGTACTAGAACCGACTTTCCTTTTCCCGCCTCTAACTTGCGTGGAAGCTCCTCCTATTCCCGCAGTTCTTCATCAGATCCCGCAGAGTAACCATCTTATCTGCTTATCCCGGAATCCACTCTACTTCCGGTTAAATGGTCGGCACTTCGCTGGGACGTTGGATCTCAGTTGTCGCCGAATGTGCCAGGCACATTCTAATTGGCAAGATTGCTCCTTCATCTGGAAGTTCCGCTGGACTTCACTTGTGTCTACGCGTGCCTCTACGAATCCACTCGACCAAGAGGATAATTCCGTAACCTCAATCGTTATGGAAATGTACGAGTAAACCCCTGCGCTGGAAGGACGGACGGACCGGCAGCCGACATCTCTGAGCGGACGGCAACACTCGGACGTCACTCGGAGGTTGGTCTAGTGCTTAGTTGCAAGTGGGCTGTTCGGGGACGGTGTGAACTTTATGGTGACTGCTTCCCATGTTAAATTCTAAATCCGCATTATAAACTTAACCTTGTCGTTCGACGTCTATAAACTTAACCTTGTCGTTCGACGTCTACAAACTTAACCATGTCGTTCGACGTCTATAAACTTAACCCTGTCGTTCGACGTCTATAAACTTAACCCTGTCGTTCGACGTCTATAAACTTAACCCTGTCGTTCGACGTCTATAAACTTAACCTTGTCGTTCGACGTCTATAAACTTAACCTTGTCGTTCGACGTCTATAAACTTAACCTTGTCGTTCGACGTCTATAAACTTAACCTTGTCGTTCGACGCCTATAAACTTAACCTTGTCGTTCGACGTCTATAAACTTAACCTTGTCGTTCGACGTCTATAAACTTAACCTTGTCGTTCGACGTCTATAAACTTAACCTTGTCGTTCGACGTCTATAAACTTAACCTTGTCGTTCGACGTCTATAAACTTAACCTTGTCGTTCGACGTCTATAAACTTAACCTTGTCGTTCGACGTCTATAAACTTAACCTTGTCGTTCGACGTCTATAAACTTAACCTTGTCGTTCGACGTCTATAAACTTAACCTTGTCGTTCGACGTCTATAAACTTAACCTTGTCGTTCGACGCCTATAAACTTACCTTGTCGTTCGACGCCTATAAACTTACCTTGTCGTTCGACGCCTATAAACTTACCTTGTCGTTCGACGCCTATAAACTTACCTTGTCGTTCGACGCCTATAAACTTACCTTGTCGTTCGACGCCTATAAACTTACCTCGTCGTTCGACGCCTATAAACTTACCTTGTCGTTCGACGCCTATAAACTTACCTTGTCGTTCGACGCCTATAAACTTACCTTGTCGTTCGACGCCTATAAACTTACCTTGTCGTTCGACGCCTATAAACTTACCTTGTCGTTCGACGCCTATAAACTTACCTTGTCGTTCGACGCCTATAAACTTACGAACTTTGAACTTTAAAACTTTGGTGGTAAACATTTTGAAACCTTATAAACTCTAAACTTTAAAACTTTGGTGGTGACGCTATTTCAATTTTACTATGGATGTTCTCTGGAAGCTCCAATGACGGTTCGCGTTTTCATGCCTTTGCAGGATGGACGATGCCCGGACAGGATCTCGGACGTTGTATTGAACTGCTCACGGTTCCAGAAGCTCGTCCTGTTCCTGTACCCTGTGTCCGTTACAGCTGTTTACGTGTCCGTTCCAAATCTCTTTCCTGAGTAAACCTTGAATGTCGATTGAACTTGATTTTTACCCCTTTCTATAGCTAAATTTCACTGAAAATTGTACATGGTGGCCAGTATGTACAATTTTCAGTGAAATTAGCTATAGAAAGGGGTAAAAATCAAGTTCAATCGACATTCAAGGTTTACTCTGGAAAGAGATTTGGAGCGGACACGTAAACAGCTGTAACGGACACAGGGTACAGGAACAGGACGAGCTTCTGGAACCGTGAGCAGTTCAATACAACGTCCGAGATCCCGTCCGGGCATCGTCCATCCTGCAAAGGCATGAAAACGCGAACCGTCATTGGAGCTTCCAGAGAACATCCATAGTACAATTGAAATAGCGTCACCACCAAAGTTTTAAAGTTTAGAGTTTATAAGGTTTCAAAATGTTTACCACCAAAGTTTTAAAGTTCAAAGTTGGTAAGTTTATAGGCGTCGAACGACAAGGTAAGTTTATAGGCGTCGAACGACAAGGTAAGTTTATAGGCATCGAACGACAAGGTAAGTTTATAGGCGTCGAACGACAAGGTAAGTTTATAGGCGTCCAACGACAAGGTAAGTTTATTGGCGTACAATTTACAGTGAAATTAGCTATAGAAAGGGGTAAAAATCAAGTTCAATCGACATTCAAGGTTTACTCAGGAAAGAGATTTGGAACGGACACGTAAACAGCTGTAACGGACACAGGGTACAGGAACAGGACGAGCTTCTGGAACCGTGAGCAGTTCAATACAACGTCCGAGATCCTGTCCGGGCATCGTCCATCCTGCAAAGGCATGAAAACGCGAACCGTCATTGGAGCTTCCAGAGAACATCCATAGTACAATTGAAATAGCGTCACCACCAAAGTATTAAAGTTTAAAGTTTATAAGGTTTCAAAATGTTTACCACCAAAGTTTTAAAGTTCAAAGTTTTAAAGTTTATAGGCGTCGAACGACAAGGTAAGTTTATAGGCGTCGAACGACAAAGTAAGTTTATAGGCGTCGAACGACAAGGTAAGTTTATAGGCGTCGAACGACAAGGTAAGTTTATAGGCGTCGAACGACAAGGTAAGTTTATAGGCGTCGAACGACAAGGTAAGTTTATAGGCGTCGAACGACAAGGTAAGTTTATAGGCGTCGAACGACAAGGTAAAGTTTATAGACGCCGAACGACAAGGTTAAGTTCATAGACGCCGAACGACAAGGTTTAAGTTCATAGACGCCGAACGACAAGGTTTAAGTTTATAATGCGGATTTAGAATTTAACATGGGAAGCAGTCACCATAAAGTTCACACCGTCCCCGAACAGCCCACTTGCAACTAAGCACTAGACCAACCTCCGAGTGACGTCCGAGTGTTGCCGTCCGCTCAGAGATGCCGGCTGCCGGTCCGTCCGTCCTTCCAGCGCAGGGGTTTACTCGTACATTTCCATAACGATTGAGGTTACGGAATTATCCTCTTGGTCGAGTGGATTCGTAGAGGCACGCGTAGACACAAGTGAAGTCCAGCGGAACTTCCAGATGAAGGAGCAATCTTGCCAATTAGAATGTGCCTGGCACATTCGGCGACAACTGAGATCCAACGTCCCAGCGAAGTGCCGACCATTTAACCGGAAGTAGAGTGGATTCCGGGATAAGCAGATAAGATGGTTACTCTGCGGGATCTGATGAAGAACTGCGGGAATAGGAGGAGCTTCCACGCAAGTTAGTGGCGGGAAAAGGAAAGTCGGTTCTAGTACGTTACAATTGTGCTAATCAGAGGAGCGGTGTGAAATGAGTGACTTTAAATACTACTTTTAACATTTTCTCCCAATCGTTTTATTTCAATTCCTCTTAATTACCATTAATTTAATTAATTCAAGGAACTAAACTTTATCTGATTAATGAAGATGTTGCCTGGGTCATATTTAAAGTTACCTTAATTTTAGTCCTTATAGCTATAATGCAGGTATTCTGCACACTCCCCCCGCGAAGGTTGTCTTCAGCAAAGTTTAAGGCTGAAGACAAGAAATACAAACGAATAAACGAACAGTCTAACTAACTCAGTATAGTGAACGAAAACCTATGTACAATCTTTATACAGGTTACGCAAGGCCGTTCTCGTACAGAGAACGGGTGCGTTCACGAGCAGTAACCGCAGCATCCCGTTTGGGTCGCTCGGCTGCATCTGTAGGAGAAACTTCTCTGTTAGGGACACGAGTTTCGTGTCTGTCACGATCATACTGTTCGTTAGGCAAGAATAGAATTAGTGAAGAAGCATGGCGATACACTTTTTCGCCTGATGAACCCTTTTTCACTTCCGCCGCGGTAGTCTCTCCCAAAGAATTGGTTTCCGTTCTCGTCACGATACCTAAAGGGAAAGAACCTCTTTTTGTGTATTTTTCTGCTAACAGCACCCCGTCTCCAGCTTGGAGAGGCCGATGAGCTACAGGCTCATACCGCTGTTTTCGATCAGTTGCTTGATTGATTAAAGTACGCAAGAATTCTGAATGATACGAGTCAAAAAGGCGTTCCCTGACAGCAAAGAGTTTACCGAGAACCTTTTTTATATCGGGAGGCGTACCTACTCCCGGCTCATAAATTGAGTCAATTGGAAATTCTCTGTAGGAGCTCTGATTTAATTTAATTGTTCTCTCATTCAAGCGGCGACAAAGAGTACACTCTCTCAAAGTTTTGCGCACAACTGAAAAGATATGAAGAAAGAAAATCTTCGAGCGCAACTCTCTAAGGACTGAGTACACACCTGAGTGAGCAGTTTTGTTATGAGCGTCTATAATTATTAGTTTAGTCAGGCTACTTTCTTTCGGCAAGAGGATAGGGTAGGAAGAGCTCCGCACCTTTGGAAGCTTGCATTTTACTCTGAGCAAGCCATCATTGCTAAGAAATACGTTCAGCTTAGACATAAGAGAGGGCATCTCTCGCTTCGTTCGAGTACTCGAAGTTAGGTAGGAGAACACTTCAGGAAAATGGATTTTTTGTTCTACCGATACAATTTTGTTTAGTGCATCCAAGTATAAATTTTCCCCGTCAATGACCTCATTTTCCGACGAGGATCTGTTCAACCTTCGTTTCACCTTTCTTACAAATAAGAGGATATTTTTAGTTACATTTACCAACTTTGAGAAGCTGGGATACTCTCCAATCGGCACCAAGTGCTCAGGCTGCGGGAGATCTGCATTAGATTGTTGTGCACATACCTGTACGTGCGCCCTTTCAAACTGCTCCTTTGAGCAATTTTGCCGTTCATCTCCGGGGTGCTCGCCGGGGAACTCGCCCGAGGCCGACAATGGGTTCGGCAAGGTAATGGTAAACTCGCTCTCTGTGAAAGATAAGGCATTAGACAAATTTTTTGGGCCTGAGAAATAAGTTGAGTGCGACAGCGGCTTGTAGCAAACGGGGCGAGTAACCAAGTCCGCAGGGTTTTCTCGACTAGCCGTGAAATCGAAAGAAATAGGATGGGCAGAAGACAAGTTTTCAATATTAGACTCAACAACTGATTCTCCTTCGGAGTCAGTCAAGGTTAGACAACCAGCGGTTGTACACTCTAGCTCTTCCGCATGGGACAAAGGGACTCCGCCTAAGGGAGGGTTTGAGCAACTCGAATCATCAAGCTGTACGCAGGAAGAGTTAGGCTTACCCGCAAAATCATTTCGGTTAGCTGCAAGATTATTGGATAGAGAGGTAAGGTTTTTAAGAAGACGTGGTATATTTCCTGAAAGCAAGACCCCAATTTGAGACTGAATGTAGCAAGAAGGTTCGGTTTTGTTCCCGAACCTTACGTACGTCATGTCCAGCAAATGGTCTGATTCAGCTCCAACAATCATTCCAAAGTTGTCAAGGAAATCTTTCGGATCACGCTCTATCCACGAGTCCGCCAATTTGAAATTCAATTCCTTGAATTTACCGGTAACTTCTGAAAGGCCTGGCAATGAAAGAGAGATGTTTATCTCAGGAACACATACAGCGTTTACTTTGTTGAGTTTACCATGTATCAGCAACGGAACTTCAACAATTTCCGTATGAAAAGTTTTGCTAGAGTTAAATCCATGAACAGTTAAGGTCACGTTATTGTCCATTACTTTGAGAGAATACTCGTTAACTAACGATTTTAAAATGAAGTTACGTTGACACCCACCATCCTTTAAAGCACGTATTTCTGAAGTTTTACCAAGGCTCGTAATCTGAGCTGTGAAGGTCGGAAGAAGGTTACAGCAATCGCTAATTTTACTATGGAGATTTTCACTCCACAAAACAGAGTTAGTAGTGCCATGAGCCTCTGCTCTGACAGGGGCAGAGTTTCTCGAGTTTTGAACTCTAGCGCCTGACTTCCGGCAAAGATAGGACATGTGTTCTCCATTGCAGTGTCTGCATTTAGAACTGAACCTAAATTTACAGTTAGAGGAAGAATGGTTCAGGTAGGAACACTTCATACAGGCACCAATAGCTCTGAGTTTTTCAAGCTTTTTGGTAGCCGTGTCGTATAGAGGACAGAGAGAAATGGAGTGACTTGAAGAGTTTCCATCGCTATCACACAGGTTACATTTCACAACTCTCGGGGGCTTACGATTTACTCCCACTGCCAATGAAGTTGCATGAAATACTTTACGGTCACTTAAATCCGCCTCCCGTGCCCCAGACTTCTCGCTAGCGCCTTTATTTTTGGCAAATTTTTCATTTTGTCTGAGATAGCGCTCAGTCGCTTCAAATACACTGGCTTCAATTTGTTGAAGAGATGGTTTGTTAGTATTAGTCATCTGAATAAGATGAGTTTGGAAACGATCGTTCAAACCATTCCAGAAAAAATACGCCAAGACGGTATTTATATCGATTTCGAGAGATTTGAAGGAATTAATAATAGTTCTCATCTCTCCTATCCAGGTGTACGGGTCACCTGAATATGACAGTCTTATATCAGCTAACTTTTTTATTGCCGAGTACTTCCGAACAACTGTCGAAGCGAAGGCCTTTGACAAGAGATCCTTGGCAATTTCGTAAGTTTGTTCTTCAATGTCAAGGGAATCGACAAGAATTCTGGGAGCACCGGTAAGCTGATTTTTCAAATACACAAATCTCTCGTAACTGGTCAAATTATGTTTATTTACCACACTCTCAAAGCTGTGAATAAATTGTTCGAGGCTTTCGTTCTTCCCATTGGCAAACTTTGGCAAGGGCACATCAGGCAATTTTAAGACTCTTCTAGCGCTGACCCTCTTACTCACTGAATCAACATTCTCTAGAGAGTCGCTAAATAGTGCACTAGGAGTTTCAGCACTCACCGGTTGCAGAAGCGACAGGGACAGCAGTATTTTCTCCTCGTAGTCCTCCTGCTCTGCTACGGAGGCCTGAAGTCTCTCATCGTCTGCGCCCTCTTTGATCAGCGATTCGAAGATCTGCTTGTCGAGGTCCCGTATTTCGACGCTCAACGACTGCAAGCGAGATTTCTGCACCTGCCTCTGCTGGTCACTAAAGGACGCTGCCTCTCTGTCAATAGCATTACACGCTCTGGTAATGCGTTGCCTGACATATTGGCGAGTTTTTATTAAAATTAGTTTGTTAGTTCCATCAGTTCCCGCAGAGGGTTTTTCAGCCATACCTGCAGAGTATTAGAAAAAGTTTTCGAAAATATTAATTATTATCTGCGAATAGAAGTGCAAATTAGACAATAATTATTGAAAATGCAGAAGGACGGACGCCGACCACCAGGAATCACACGGACGGCCTGCCGCTCCCCATATGGGCCACCATGTACAATTTACAGTGAAATTAGCTATAGAAAGGGGTAAAAATCAAGTTCAATCGACATTCAAGGTTTACTCAGGAAAGAGATTTGGAACGGACACGTAAACAGCTGTAACGGACACAGGGTACAGGAACAGGACGAGCTTCTGGAACCGTGAGCAGTTCAATACAACGTCCGAGATCCTGTCCGGGCATCGTCCATCCTGCAAAGGCATGAAAACGCGAACCGTCATTGGAGCTTCCAGAGAACATCCATAGTACAATTGAAATAGCGTCACCACCAAAGTATTAAAGTTTAAAGTTTATAAGGTTTCAAAATGTTTACCACCAAAGTTTTAAAGTTCAAAGTTTTAAAGTTTATAGGCGTCGAACGACAAGGTAAGTTTATAGGCGTCGAACGACAAGGTAAGTTTATAGGCGTCGAACGACAAGGTAAGTTTATAGGCGTCGAACGACAAGGTAAGTTTATAGGCGTCGAACGACAAGGTAAGTTTATAGGCGTCGAACGACAAGGTAAGTTTATAGGCGTCGAACGACAAGGTAAGTTTATAGGCGTCGAACGACAAGGTAAGTTTATAGGCGTCGAACGACAAGGTAAAGTTTATAGACGCCGAACGACAAGGTTAAGTTCATAGACGCCGAACGACAAGGTTTAAGTTCATAGACGCCGAACGACAAGGTTTAAGTTTATAATGCGGATTTAGAATTTAACATGGGAAGCAGTCACCATAAAGTTCACACCGTCCCCGAACAGCCCACTTGCAACTAAGCACTAGACCAACCTCCGAGTGACGTTCGAGTGTTGCCGTCCGCTCAGAGATGCCGGCTGCCGGTCCGTCCGTCCTTCCAGCGCAGGGGTTTACTCGTACATTTCCATAACGATTGAGGTTACGGAATTATCCTCTTGGTCGAGTGGATTCGTAGAGGCACGCGTAGACACAAGTGAAGTCCAGCGGAACTTCCAGATGAAGGAGCAATCTTGCCAATTAGAATGTGCCTGGCACATTCGGCGACAACTGAGATCCAACGTCCCAGCGAAGTGCCGACCATTTAACCGGAAGTAGAGTGGATTCCGGTATAAGCAGATAAGATGGTTACTCTGCGGGATCTGATGAAGAACTGCGGGAATAGGAGGAGCTTCCACGCAAGTTAGTGGCGGGAAAAGGAAAGTCGGTTCTAGTACGTTACAATTGTGCTAATCAGAGGAGCGGTGTGAAATGAGTGACTTTAAATACTACTTTTAACATTTTCTCCCAATCGTTTTATTTCAATTCCTCTTAATTACCATTAATTTAATTAATTCAAGGAACTAAACTTTATCTGATTAATGAAGATGTTGCCTGGGTCATATTTAAAGTTACCTTAATTTTAGTCCTTATAGCTATAATGCAGGTATTCTGCACAAGCGGAAACCGAAGCAATATTAGCGGCCGCCGCTGAAGGAGACACTTTGAATGCATCTGTGCCCTGCCGTGACTACTACCCTATAATTAAGGCAGCAGTAAGAGAATTATGGCAACAGCGGTGGGCTGCCGAGAATAACAATAAGCTCTGGAAGATTAAAAACACTGTGAGTGAATGGACCTCGTCCAGCTGTCGTAGTTACCGGATGGAGGTGACTTTGTGCCGTCTGCGGATTGCTCATACGAGACTCACGCACATCTACCTCATGGAGTGGCTCTCCCAACCGCTCTGTGAGCGATGCAGGGTTCCTTTGACCGTTGAACACTTCCTTGTCGTGTGCCCGTTGCCTGCAGGTGTCCGGCGCGCGTGCTTCCCACATCTGCGCGGTAATGATCCGGATGCAATGATGCGCAGCATTCTGGCGGAACCTGAGCGTGCCCCTTTCCACACTGACGCACTGAGAGCGTTTATTGTATCGTGCAATATACTTTCAAAAATTTAATTTTGTGATGAAAAATAAATTTCAATCTTTGCTATCTTAATGATAAACTGTAATACGGCCGAGCGCGCCTACGTGATGCCCAACGGGGGTTTCAGCGTGGGTACGGCGCTCGGCCGTAAAATGGGTGGGCAGCTGAAACCCTCTGGGGCTCGGCTGCCCAATGAATGCATATGTAACCCGATTTTCTGTTTTTTTACGTGTTTTGGAATAATTCCGGAGACTCAATACTTGCTTTTATGACTGAACTGGTGGAGCAGTTGTGCTTGAAGCAACTGAATTTAATTTGAGCTTGTCATGACTGAATTCTTGTTGTGTTTGTGGCTGCAATGTCTAATCTGTTTGCGTTTTCTTGAATATGTTGCATGGAGTTCTGTGATGGTGATTGATGGTTATTGTGTACCACAGCGGTGATGTGACCGATAGGCCGATAATTGTGCCGCGAGACCTTCGGCGCGATATAGTAGGACCTACTGAAGCGCTAGCAAATTTATGGTACTACTACTACTACTTGATTTCTGTTAACTGCTCATTATTGATTGATCATTTGAGACACAAAAATAAATCCCATCTTTAGCTAGCTGATTGTTTTGTAACTACCAGACCACAAAAAACTAATGCATGAACTCACAAAATAATTCAATACTGCATGTTTTGCTTAAAAAACTAAAGGATTTAAAAAATAGGCTTACATCAATGAAATAATTATTTGACTGCAAACTCATTTTCTCACTAAAGAAGCTTTGAATGGTTCATCCTAAAACACATTGGCAGAAATTCTACTATTCTATTCATTAATGAATTGAATTTCAATTGTCCAATCCACTTGATAAAAAGATATTGCATTATTGAAATGTTTGGCCACATATTTTCTGCAATGGCGTATAAACCGTATTATGTATTTAATTTTTTTGCAGGGTGTTGCTTTCGTTCTCTCAAATATTAGAGCAGAGAAGCGTGCCATTGCTCAGGTACCTAAACACCCAGCATGGAGCGTGCAGTGGTCATGGTGCACAAGCTTACAGATGCTGAAGTGGAGAGGCTGATTTGCAGGCAAGAGATCATCAAGCAAGAAGCTGCAGCAGAGAACATGACAAAAGGTGAGGCTTTGATCTGGTCTGGGTACGTGATAAAGACAGTTGCCATTATGGTAGAAAACTAAGTCTTTCTAGTGTGGAAATTAAGTAAAATGGTATTCTGGTTTGAAGACAAGACTTGCCTGTTATTATATTATGAAATGAAACATATAAGCAAAGAAAATAAAATTATTGGATATTGTGTCCCGAAAATTTTTGTTGAAAAATAAATTTCTTATTGAACATTTCTTCTTGATCAATATTTTGACATGGGCTGTATAGCTAATTCTGATTTGAATGGAATTTCCCAAATCATACATAAGATACAACAAAGTTTGAATGTGCTCTAATAGTTACATACATTTTGTGAATTTCAGGAGCACAGACAAATTTGAAATCCCACAGTGAATGTAGATGTGGCAAGTCTGAACACAAATAGTTTCAGCATTCCCAACATTACCTGCAACTTATATTTCATGGGTTTATGCCGTAAATTCAGCCTTCATTTGGTGTACACAGTGTGTGGAGATGATGTGTGAAGTATTGAAAGTGCAAAACGTGGTTTATATCACTGTTTGGGTTACATCATTGGCATACCGTATTTATCATTTATTTTCAAGGCGTAATTTTTAGTGTAAGCAACCTGAGCATTCACACCATGGATTTTAATAGGATTACTCGCAGAGTAAACATTTATTTGCTCATACTCTTAATTTGTTGAACCAGGCATTGATTGTAATGTTATGTACTTGAAAACTTTTATAAAACTATAATATCAGATATCACACTAGAGTCTATCATTGCATTTTTCTAACAAAATTAAGTTGCAATATTCCTTCATTCTTTGTATGTAATGTCAAAAAATCCTGAAATTGTGACCAAAATGTTCAACTTAGCTCTATTGAACATGAGGATTTCAGTGTTCATTCGTATGAGACATTGTGTTGAGTTATGGTCTTGATATTTGTTGTGAAACTTCCTCCTGCAAGGCCATTTATTTTCAATTTAAATTCCCATAACCTCATTCAAAAAGTAATAGTAGGGTAAAGTTTGTATTTTGTTGCCAATGTTTGATGGATTTGCCAGTTTTAGGTGAATTGTAAGTCTTTTTTACTCTGAAGACTTGAAATCTCTGTGTAAGCTAAAATTGTTCGTTCATTTTGATCCCTCGTATTCTTCAGATATTAACACTTAGGCTGAAAAATTATTTTCTGAAACTGCTGAAAATAAGTATTACTAGATTTCCTCTCCAAACTTGCCAAAATTGTTCCAGTTTTCTAGTGATGTACGGATGTATCGGTATTGGAAGTATCGGTCATTTGTACTGGTATCGGTATTGGAAAAATCTGGCGGATACTTTACTGATACTTTCAAATAATGCGGATTTTATCATAAAAATGAAGGTCATAAATCATGAAAGTAAAAGTATAATAAGACAAAGAGCCTTTTCATACCTAGTAAATTAGTTAGCTAACTGTTGAATTCCAGCTTTTAATCAGGCCAACTATCTGAATTTACTATTTTACAAGGCACATAAGAAAACTAAAGTCACTCAACTTGAACTTTTTCTGCTTCTTCTTTGACCAGGGAAGTTGATGAATACCTCTCATTTTCAACAGTATCAAGAGAATCAAACCCTGTAAATTGGTGGGTAGAAAATAAAACCGTATACCCTCATTTGTCCCCAGTTGCTAACAAACTCTTATCATTTCCGCCTTCATCAGTTGAGAATGAGAGAACTTTAAGCATTGGAGGCAATGTGTATACTCCTCACAGGAATAAAATGAAGCCTGATAATGGAGTTCCTCATGTTCCTTAATTTCAATTTGAGATTATTCAATTTCCTGTATGAAAAATAATGGTCTACATTTTTGTTTTGATTTGTTTTGAGAGATTGGTTTGTTTGGTTAAAAGAGACTTGTTGTGAAAGTTTATTTTAGAATTATTTTTGTTTTGATTTTTTCTGAGAGGTTGTTTTGATTTGTTGGCTAACCTTAATAACGTTGCCCGGTGCCGACACCAACAGCAACCGCAAAAACAGCTGCCTCAGCTGTTTCACCTTCCTCGTTCTCCCAGAGGAACGAAAGCAAGGCACTTGCCGGCCTTACACAAGTACCGAACCGCGGCGAAGATAATACGACCGAAGAGCGAAAGCACGCGCGACTGCACTCCGCTGTTTCCATAAGCACACTGCCGATGCGGGGCGGCAGCGACCCGAGGCGGTTGCGACATAGTACGACAACTGCCGCAACGCACGACAACCCCACATCTCCCCCAGTTTCTCAGGAAACTAGTGTGGCGGGGTGCCTAGCACTCGTACTCGTTTAGGTACGAGGGACGCCGTCGCTCACGGCGTGACCGCCTAAATGGCACCGGCTCCCCCTGGTGCTGCTCCGCCCCTCTGTCGATAGCGGCAGGCTCCTCGCCCTCTTCTTCAGGGGAGTCTTCACTCGACGCGTTATCTGCCGCCGGCACCACTGGCGCCGCGTTTAGTGCGTCAGCAACCACTCTCTCGGGCAGCGCAAGAGGAGCTGCACCGCCGCCGCCACCTCCACCGAAGCTAACTGCTTCGGGCTCCGCAGCGCCCACAACGCCCCTATGATTCTCGGGAACACGGCCCCGTTCACCACCAATCCGCCGTCTCCTGACGTCGCACACATGCCTGGGCATGCCGTCTACGCAGACTACGTACTTTAGACAAGACGCTGGTGACCTCACCTGACGTCCACTGCTTCGTGCATGAAGGCAGTGGGGGTTTCACCCACACCTCATCACCAACAGCAAAGCTGTTTTGCGCGCAGCCATCAATCACCCGAAAGTTGACGTCGAACGGCACTCGCCAGCGATACCGAAAAATACCGCTCAAAGGGACTGAGCCCGCCTCAGTGTCCTTCCGTGGCGTCACATTGTACCAAAATGTAGTCTCTTCAGGAGTGATACCTCCCCTGGTGGCGATCCTCTTGATCATCCGATGTTTTCTCTCAATGATCCCGTTGCCGCTCGGGGCGTAGGCGGCACGGAATCGCAGCGAAATCCCCCACGCATCAGCAAACTGCTCCACAGTCGCTGATCGGAACGCCGTAGAATTGTCCAGTAGTAACTCGTCACACGGCCCTCGCTCAATTATGACCTCACGCAAATGAGCGACAATGCTCGCTGCTGACTCATTCAGCAGCCGTCGCCAGATGGCGAACCGCGAGGGACCACAGTCAACCAATGACAAGTAGAGCTTGTTGCCATAATGAGTTACGTCAACCGCAACCCGGCGCCAACTCTCCTCCACAGACAGACCCCCTCGCTCCACGAGATTTTCCTCCCGCAGCGCAGGATCGATCCGCTGGCAGGCCTCGCATCCAGCCAGCTCACTCTTCACCTGTTTATACGGGCAGAGGTCAGAGATAACAATGGAGAAGAGCAGCGTTTACTGGTAGGAAGCTGTACAGGTAGGGGTGCGGACCAAATGCGCGGGCCCTAAAGAGCTCACCGCTTATAAGACCTCTGAGGTGCTTAGGGTAGGGGGGCGGGCTCGCTCGCACATACCTCCCCCCTTTAACCGGATAGGTATTCAATTATAAACAAAAAAAAATATTCGGGCGGATAACAACAAAAAATTTTAATTTCAAACACCAAATCCGCCTCACATGCGTGTAATACTCAAAGGTAATTCTATTAACTCGGAAATACACTGGTACATAATTGAATTGTTTTTCTTCACCCTGAAAAGATCAATATGAATAAATTTTGTCAAACTTAGTTACAGTACGTAGCTCAAGAAGTATCAACACAAACCGCAACACAAGCTGGGAGCATAAAAGCGCTGAAGCGATATAACATAATGCCTTTATCCTCAACATGATAAGAAATAAAACACTAGCTGCTACAAAAAACAACAGCACAACTATTGAACTTACACTAACTTCAACAATGGAGGGCAAAGGATAGTAAACGAAACGCCAGTTATTCCTATTAAAACAACCAATTGTCCAAGCGAATAATTTCGACAACCAATTTCGCTTCTTTTGCAATAAAAAGTTATTACTCATCGCAACAATTTGTAAATAACAAACAATTTCGACATCAGCTAATCACATTGATAATTGCAGAAACGTGACCACAAACAATTCCTCCACTGGAATTATCACCAAATTACTTAAACACCGTTACTTGACGTTAGTAAAGTCGCTCATACACACAAGTATTACTACTAACACCAATATAAATTAGTGATTACAAGGATTATAGATTAACTCCGAGAAAAACGCGAGTTCTTCGGCAAGGCAATTACGGAAAATTTTATAAGAAAACTATTAGGTAAACTCGTAGGTAATGAAAAATGAGTGTAGTAATGGTAATGAATCTAAATGGTAATCAAGTTAAAGAATCATTAAACTTTTCACCAAAAAAAAAACGTTAGAGAACGACTACAAAACATCGTCTGCGTTTCCGGGGATCACTACGGATCTGACGCGCCAAGTAAAACGTCCGATCGATGCCCAAATGACGCGGCAGATGAGCCGCCCAAATGGCATCCTCGAGACTCTCTCCAGTGGCAAGCACGGCAGACACCTCTGCGACGGCCCCACCACCATCGCGGGAACTAAGCCACCTCTTAGGTACCCTGGTCAGCTGGTCGGCCTTGTTCTCGATCGTCGAGACGAAGTGAACAGTCACGACCAGACCATGCTCAGCGATCGTCTCACGGATGCCCCCAAGACGTCGCTTCACGAGCATCTCCGCCGCGCCCTTCGTGCGAACCCGATTGCGGCCGCCGACAGTGTTGTCCATCCATGTGACGACTGTCCGGGAATTACTGGCGACCGTGAAGGTCTTAAAACCCCACGCAATCGCCAAATTGATACCCCGCGCCCCCGCTTCCAACTCGGCCACATTGATATGAAGGTGGTCTGACTCTTTTCGGAGCCAAGACGCATCCTCCACAATGCGGCCATCGACCTCAAGGGTCACACCAACTCCGAGGGAGCTGGCATCAGCCCACACGGTAACCGTAACATGCGAGTCGACACCCCACACGCCCCCAACAGGGTCTTCCCGACGAGCCCGCGCCAACAGCTCTGCAGCCAACGAGCTGACAGAACCGTCAACCGAGTCGTCCCAAGAGCCACTGCACCCCAGCCGTTTCAAAAAACTGCAACAAGGACGCAGCCACCCCGCCACGGGGTAATGGCCGACTAACCGACCGCACAAGGAAAACAGCCCTCTCTTCGTTAAGCCGACATTCACCGAACCAAACTCGGAGAGAACAGTCCCCCGCGACATCCGAAGATGTCCGTTGGAATCTTTCCGTAAGGAAATTCCCAACAGCCGGCCTCCATCCAGGCTCTCAGGCTCCTTCGCCGCAAGTCCGTACCGCGCCAGATGCTCCCGGAGCTCCTGCGCGCTGAGAATGGACTCACAAACCACTATATCGTCGATGTAGTGGTCCGTCCCTCGACGAACGCGGTCGTTCAACGACAGAACCTTGCCGAGAATCACCGTCATGATTCGAGGCGCACATGAGAGGCCGAAGCCTAATCGCGTCAAAGCGTAAGGTACACCCTTAAACTTCACGATCTGGTACCGCCACAGATCCTCGGAAACGTGGATCTGCAGGTACGCAGACTTAAGGTCGACGACCTTAAGCTCGCCCCGCAGCTGCCGCCATTTCCGAATCTTGTCGCCACACACAGCGACCATGTCATCACCAGTATGACATTCGACAAAGCCGTTCAACTCACGATAATCCATGACCGGACGGACTTTGTCTTTCGTTGGCTGCACGACGGCCAGCAACGGAATGACGACCTGGATGGGCCCATGCCATCGCCTTAACCAACCCTTCGAGATCCAACTCTGAATCTCCGCATCATAGCGCTCACGCACGAGAGGCGCTCGAGTACATCCGTACTCCGCGATCCGAGTCTGCAACCCCTCGGGCGGCTTCTCAGACCACCGCCAACTGACGGTCCACCGACCGTCAGCGAACCTAGCAACAAAGTCAGGGTCGACAATCTCGATCGGCGCTGGCACACCTCTCGACTCCACCGACCCCGCCCCTGTCACCAGGCCGGCTCCCAGCTTGGCACAGGCGAATCTATTGCTGGACCCCCTACAGCATCCAGCTGACCAGGATCTCCCCCAGTCAACTGCATACTTCGAGTCAGGACCTCTCCTAACGGTGACGCCCCCCATGTGATCAATAACATCACTCCTTAGGAGACAGTCCACGCCAAGATTCCCCAACTCCGGCTTGACGAGCGCAGTGACTCCAAAGCAATGCCCCTCCAACCCGACTACCACACGACAGTGCTTCCCCTCATGGGAAGTTCTTCCGTCCGCCGTTAGCAACGGCCGCCCCGGCCGGGGGCGTTGGCCCACCACCACCCGCGGACAAACCACCGTCCGCTCGCTCCCGGAGCCTACCAGACACCAAGAACAATGCCCATTCAAGATGGCACGAACGACTGGCAACCGACGCCCCGTCGTAACGCCAGTCGATCCGAGCGATTCTAGATCGCCGCGCCCCAGCGACACACTCGTGCCGCTCAAGGTCCCTCTCTCCGAGGAGGTGCCATCACCTCCCTCGGGGAGAGGAGACCTCCGGTAAGCTCGGCTTACACGGTTTCCATTGAGGAGGACGCGTCGCCCCGACTGGCTTCCTCCGCAGAGAAACCCGACCTACCAACCGTAGGCCTACCTACCGCGGGACAGTCGCAAGCGAAATGCCCCACCTCTCCACACGCAAAGCATGCAAACTTCCTTTTGGCGGGAGCCTTCACGGCCCCCCTACCAGCAGGCGCCGCAGCACCTTTCTTCTGCGGGCAAACCCGCCCGCGGTGTGCACCGCCACAGCGGTAGCAAGCACCCTTGCCACCACTGCCCTGCTTCCCCGAAGCAGCAAGGTCTGCCCCGAGCCTGGCCTCCTGGCCTCGCCCAGCTACAGCCCTCTGTGCGGCCATTCTTTCCCGCACTTTCGACACCACAGCTTCGAACGGCGCAGTATACGCGTCCTCACGCGAAACTGCCCAAGTATACAGAGTAGTGGGGAGACCCTCGTAGAACTTGACCCTAAAAATCAAATCCTTCTTAGTCGACCCCACTCTCCCATGTTGCGATACGGGATGGGGGCGGGTTTAGGACCCCCCTCCCACACGCTGGAGAACTGCGACGTTTACTGATAGCGTTGTTGTTACAGGATGGGATGCGGATCAAATGCGGCGTTGAACGCCCCTCACCCTAATTTATATGACATATATTGCTGATTCAGCAAGCGCATTGCGTACACCCCGCATTGAGGACATTGTACTGAGCACACATACGAACAAGTGCACGTACATACTTCCCCCAACCACAGGTAGAACGCACCCACCAAAAAACGTTCGAATCACAAAATCAAAACAAGAACCAAATTCGAGTACCAAAACAGCAAGTTAAACGCATACAGCTCATTAAGGGAGTCCTCCGAGGCCTCTTTTCTCTCCGATGGTCATTTTAAATGTTTTTGTTAGAAAAGGACCCTTAGGTGGTGGACTATTCGGTCCTAAAATTTTATGGCGCTGCGGACGATAGATCCCCTCCCAAGGGGGGGTAAGGGGACCAAAATCTTAAATTTTCGACCCCATTTCGACCCCATACAAAAAGAAAAAAAGAATAAATGGAAAATTTACGAATTTACTTTTGTTAGTTATGTTTCAAGGATTCTAAAACTGTCTTTGTTTTGTTTCTAGCATAAAAACTCAATGAGTTCTATTCTTTTGAAATATCAAAACCAGTGGACTAAAAACCAATAAGTTAATTTTTTTCATAAGCTAAGGCCTGATCGAAAAAATGCATAGAAGAGATTGTGTTTCTTTTCCAATGTTACATATAATAGTCGAACTTTATAATAATCAGACTGAAAACAAAAACTTTTATATTTTTATGAAACAAGTAAAAAAATTTTTAATTTATATTTTTTTTTGTAAATTACAATTCACAGTGTGAATATGATGTTATGTATGGAGATTATCGAAATAAAAATGAAAACAGCATTCAATTACATATATTTTCAATTATATTACACTTCAACAAAAATTTTGTTTTTGGCCTGTACTGTAAAATCGCTAAATTTCAAAATTCAAAAGAATAGAAGTCATTGAGTTTTTATGCTAGGAAGAAAAAAAGACAGTTTTAGAATCCTTGGAACAATTCTAACAAACTGATAGTCCTCGATTTTTCAATTTGTACGTTGTCTTTTTTTTCTCCTCTGGGAAAAAGGAGAACTCGGGCACAATTTCTGTAGGGGCAGGCGACCTTGCCGGCCTTCCGCACTTCTTCCCGGTGACGTCGGAAGACATAGATTAGTCTTCTATTTAGCCTGATATATGCTTCACAGACTGGTACCTTTTTGTGATCATAGAACTGTGGTCTCCTTCTAACGTGTGATTATTACCTGTTTATTGTAGCTCACGTAGTTTAAGCCCTGTCGCTAATTTTGTTTCTTTTTTATTACTAACTTGAACCGTAGAACCCTGGTGAACTTAATTCTTGTAAGCACTAGATAGTGTCACCATTTCTGACGAGCTGGACTTACCCTGTGCCACGGGAAGCCACGCTCGTGTCGGTTCATGTTCGTCCGTCTGGTCTACTAGATTAGATTATAGATTATAAGTTAGTTTAAGCCTCCCTAACCGCTACAAAAATAGAGCGTATCGAAGAGAGGAAGGAGGAAGGCACCATTTAGTATGGAGATAAGAGAATGAGGAATCTATGCAGAAAGGGCATAGAAACAGTGAGATGAGAAAGAAGTTCATGAAACAAGGTAAAAGTTGAAGAAGAAAGTCAGAGGTGCTGAAAAACAGGACAGTAGTGAACCGAAAAAAGGGGGTCCTTAACATAAAAAAAAAAAACATTTTATTTCAACAAAAAGAAGGCCTACCTAACTCACAGCTCGGGCCATCACATTGTCCCCCTGGGAGCGCCAATTCCCATAGATACAATAGTTGTATCCCCCCTGAGGGGCCGTCTGGTCTACTAACTAGCTCCCTCGCTGGCTTGTGGCCTAGTGGTGCACCTGCGTGCCTTATCCTGGGTGCCTTATCCTGCACGAGTCCTGGGTGCCTTATCCTGCACGGGTCCTGGGTGCCTTATCCTGCACGGGTCCTAGGTGCCTCATCCTGCACGGGTCCTGGGTGCCTCATCCTGCACGGGTCCTGGGTGCCTCATCCTGCACGGGTCCTGGGTGCCTCATCCTGCACGGGTCCTGGGTGCCTCATCCTGCACGGGTCCTGGGTGCCTTATCCTACACGGGTCCTGGGTTCCTTATACTACACGGGTCCTGGGTGCCTTATCCTGCACGGGTCCTGGGTGCCTTATCCTGCACGGGTCCTGGGTGCCTTATCCTGCACTGGTCCTGGGTGCCTTTTCCTGCACGATTCCTGGGTGCCTTATCCTGCACGATTCCTGGGTGCCTTATCCTGCACGGGTCCTGGGTGCCTTACCCTGCACGGGTCCTGGGTGCCTTATCCTGCACGGGTCCTGGGTGACTTATCCTGCACGGGTCTTGGGTGCCTTATCCTGCACGGGTCCTGGGTGTCCCGTCCTGTCGTGTGATCTTTGGCCGCTGTTGTGTTCGCCCACCATCACGGTTTTCCACCTGCATTCTACATTGTTAACTATAAGTTAAGATATATATGTTTTCCTTTATTTATGCAATCTATAGAACTATTGGTTGTTTCGTGTTTCAATTCCCGAGGCGGTTGGGGTGCCGAGAGCGTTTTGACCTGACATCCCCACAACTAGAGTTGTACGGAATTCTTCCGTCGCATGGCCCTGACAATTTCCCACTCTACCCAGGTGTCGGAAATGGGCACCGGCTTGACCGGGATAGCCGTCATTGCTCCTTGGTGTTACGTATGGGGTATTTGAAAAATTAATGTGGAAAACAATGTTTACCAGGTTTGATTGATCGGAATAAAGCCTATTTGAATTAACTAAACTTGAGGAAAACGCGTAATGTACCGCCAGATATTCCCTCGAATATCATGAACCATCATAACATACAAACAACAAACCTTGACTTCAGAATTCTAAGTATAAATACTACTGCAAATATTGCTTTCATTGAGCGCCGTCCGATCCCTGCACAGACTCTACTTTCAACACTATATTGCTGTGAGACTTCCCTCATCCACGTCAGGAGCAAACCCAAGAGATCGACGAGACGGTACGTCTTGTAAGGACGTTAGAGAACGAGCAATCTATAATAAGTGTTTCTAAAACAAGTTTTGTACTCAAAATTTGTACAGAAGGCAGAAGAAGAAGTGATGATACAGCGTAGAAGGCACAAAACTTGTAAAATTGGACACTTAGACAAAGAGGTCCCAACGTTCACGTATAGCTGAGGTTACCTAACAGTTACCTAACAGTTACCTAACCCCCCCCCCCCGGAGTGCCGACTCCTCGAGGACAGAACAGACAACCCCAACTAACCTCACTCTACCCAGTGCCCCTGAAAGGTAATCGCGCGAACTATTAGGGTAACCGCACACAAGTGACTTTATCGTCAGTTGCCACAACAAAGTATTTCCACAATTCTAAAATTGTACGAAAAGTTGTCAGTAAGGCCCACCCCGCACATAAGCCTCCGGATGGCGGCCACTATCGCTTAGTTCATCACGGAAACTGTGGATGTGGCAGTGTCAGACCACTCTAGTTTGGAATTCACTGAAAAACTGCGGCAGGATCGTCAGATGAAAAAAGAAAATATGCCATCCAAGTAATGAGTATATATAATATAAAAATTCCGAACACAGATTACTTTTTCATAAACATAAAAATTTATTATTCAGATCTGAAACAGGTTTTTTCACCAAGCTATTTTAGAATAGTTAAGCGCCGAACAGTTTATTTTTTATGCGAAAAATTTCTTAGGATTACAGTGAGCTCAGCTGTCATTTTCTGTGTAGTAGATGGTAGGTTGCTTCTATCTTTTATCTTATATATGTATTTTTTTCTAATATTTTATTTGCAATAAGTATATATATTAATATGTGTGTGTACGTGTGTAGGTATATACAGGGTGTTTCAAAAATACACGGCATAATTTCAGGTATGTATTTCCCACATGTAGACAATCAAAATAGTTCATTACAACATATGTCCGGAAATGCTTCATTTCCGAGTTATGGCCTTCACAACATTGAAATTCACCGGAACGTTTTTCTTTCCGCAGGTCGTTGCCGTCAAAGGACACATTAAGAGGGCACTCTGACAGATCATTCCTAGGCGAAGGTTAAATTCAGTGTTGTGTTTGGCGTTCGACTGTGTGTCATGTACACAAATCAGGAGCTGGCAGAGATGCACTTGATCTACGGTAAGGCAGACGGCAATGCTGCGCTGGCTCGTCGTTTGTACCAGGAGAGGTACCCACAGCGACAATGTCCAGATCGGAAGACATTTGTAAGTCTCCATCAGCGTCTGTGCGAGTATGGAAAATTTGACTCTCCTGGATTGGGAAGGGGACGACCAAGATCTACAACTCCAGAAGAACAGGAGGAGATTCTGGAGATTGTGAACAGAACTCCTTCTATCAGCACACGAAGGTTAGCGTTGCAAGTGAATGTTCCCCATACGACTGTCTGGAGACTGCTGAAAGAGTATCAATTGTATCCTTACCATTTGCAACGTGTACAGGCGCTGTCACCAGCAGATTACCCTGCACGAGTTAGGTACTGTCAGTGGTTCTTGCAGCAATGTGCTGCAAATCCGAACTTTCCTGCCTTAGTATTATTTACAGATGAAGCACAGTTCACACGAGATGGCATAACAAATCTCCACAATCAGCATGTATGGGCGTATGAAAACCCAAATGCAACTGTTGTATCTCATCACCAGGTGCGGTTCTCCCTCAACATGTGGGCCGGTATCATTGGTGATCGGTTAGTTGGACCCCATGTACTTGTAAACAGACTTACGGGGCAGGCGTACACAAACTTCCTGGAAAACATCATACCTGATGTTTATGACGACACTCCACTGATCGATCGTCAGCACGCTCACTTCTTGCATGACGGCGCTCCTGCACACTTCAGTCGTACGGCTCGCCGGTACTTGGATCGAAGATTTCCTGATCGATGGATAGGTAGAGGTGGCCCAATTGCTTGGCCTCCACGCTCACCTGATCTGAACCCTCTCGATTTCTACTTGTGGGGCCATTTAAAATCATTGGTTTATTCGTCTCCGGTGCCTGATTTGGAATCCCTTCGGAATCGAATTGTGGCACGCTCTGAGGACATACGCAACATTCCTGGAGTGTGGGATCGTGTTCGCAGGTCAATGAGACATCGATGTGAGGTCTGTATTCAAGCAGGAGGTGGTCATTTTGAACATCTTCTGTAATGGCAACGACCTGCGGAAAGAAAAACGTTCCGGTGAATTTCAATGTTGTGAAGGCCATAACTCGGAAATGAAGCATTTCCGGACATATGTTGTAATGAACTATTTTGATTGTCTACATGTGGGAAATACATACCTGAAATTATGCCGTGTATTTTTGAAACACCCTGTATATGAATCTACATAAATAGATATACATGTTTCTATTTCATTTCTTTACGCATAAACCATTCGGTTAATAAATTTTATTGCAACAGCGAAATGATTCAAAAATAGATCTATCACTTCCCCAGAGGGCGTTTCTGTGAATCGGATTAATGTCATATATAATTAATAAAATAAAGTACAATTTGAGCATATGAATCGTAGTAAAATTATCTTTCTGTCCGTATGTTGTACAAGCTATGAATTTTGATATTGAATATATGTTTGTTTACCCATTTCTACCAATATTTTGTAGATATTTGTCAATCGTGAGTGGTAACCGGCTTACACTGTATCTCTATTTTATCCCATGTACCCATGTCCGCATGACGTGGTGAATATCGAGAAGATATGAAATATGTTTTTGGTGGTGATAGGGCTTTGCATATTTTTAGGGCATATTTTTCATTTCTCATTCAACTACCCTTGACAGAGATAGACTATTGGCAAGCCACGTGTGGTTTGTCTATTAGTACGCCTCGTATATTTTGTCTATTAATATGCCTCGTATGGTCTATCTATTTTGTACACCTCTGATAGCTTGTCTATTAGTACACCTCGTATAGTTTGCCTATTTTTATTATGCCTCGTATGGTTTATCTATTTGTACACCTCGGATGGTTTGTCAATTAGTACTCCTAGTATAGAACTTTTGTTAGACTACTAGCACACCATGAATGGTTTGTCTATTAGTACGCCTCGTATATTTTGTCAATTAATATGCTTCGTATGGTCTATCTACTTGTACACCTCTGACAGTTTGTCTATTAGTACACCTCGTATAGTTTGTCTATTATTATGCCTCGTATGGCATATCTACTTGCACACCTCGGATGGTTTGTCAATTAGTACTCCTCGTATGGAACATTTGTTTTAGGATGCCCTATATTTAAGAAACTTTTAAAGGCCAATATGTTGGCATGTATCTCATGTGACAACTTGAAAATAAACATTTTTCTTTCTTTTTTTATTATTTATGCGCCATACTGCCTCAGAGAAAGTCGCATTTTCAAAAATCTGGAGTTACCAAAGCCAATCTGGCAACCCGCGACCGGCTGGGCGCAGGGTGGCGGCAAATAAAAGTTGTCCGTGTGCTAGCTCCCATTAGAAATAACGTTCTCTATCGCATGCAACAGTTGCCAACAACTATTGTGTTGTCAGAGAAATTGATCCGGTCACAACCACCTCACAAATTTTTGTGGTCGCCTCACAAAAAATTTTCTGTGTGCGGGCAGCCATAGAAATGCATGCTTATATCTTGGACAATTTTTCAGTAGTGGCAACTGACAATAAAAAGTTGCTCGTGTACGGGCAGCCATAGAAATGCATGCTTTCTATTTTGGATAATTTTTTAGTTGGGGCAACTGACAATAAAAAGTTGCCAGTGAGCGGGCAGCCATAGAAATGCATGCTTTCTATTTTGGACAACTTTTTAGTTGGGGCAACTGACAATAAAAATTGGCTTGGGTGCGGGTACCCTTAGATCCACAAACGTACAGTAAACAGAACCGAGTACGATATTACGACTATTAGAAGACATGAGGCTTTCTTCGTATTACTTGTGAAGGAGGAAGGTCAATATTTGATGACTATAAATTAAATAATTATATCCGCAACAAATAGATAACTCTAGGTAAATACTTCAGGCTGAAATTTCATCATTTGAGCTCAATTATAAATACACCTCGCGTCTGTCCGCAGTTTACTGAACAATAAAGCAGCAACGGAAATTGAAATTGATGACCACGTGAGTGCCACGTATGGCGAGGAAGATGAGAATGAAAAATGTAAAAAGCGTTCGCTGAGATGAGCAAGAAAACAGCTGTTGTCACTTCACATCCAAAGGCATTTCAAATCACAAAGAGTAATTTCACGAAAAATATCGTTGCTGGGTCAGCTTATGTTCCAATGTCCATGACAGCATACAGAATTTAAGTCATAAATAAAAAGAATTAAATCCTAATCAGTAAAAATATTTAGAAAATTTAATCCAATATCTTCGATTTTAAAAAGGTCAATATGCATTTTAATGCGCTCACGGAAATTTTAAAAATTCCGTTCCAAAGAATCACTAAAGGAACACATTCAAAAACGATTTACATGAATGACATTCTGCTCGCCGTTGCGTAATTTTCGAATTATTCAACTTTGAAATTATAGGAACGTCGTATATAAAAGTGAAGGAACGGACACGTAAACGTGCTGTAATATGGTATTGACGTAACGATGGGTGAGGTTAGGTTATGTTATGTTAGGTTAGTTAAATAAACTAACCTAAAATAGCATAAACCAACCTAAAATAGCTTGCCGTAACTTACTCAAACCGATGCTGTTCTTCTCCCGCCAAAAAGTGGGCGTGTCCCGCCAAGAAAGTGGGCGTGACCCAACAATGCGGGGACTAAGCAGCCGACCATATAATGTTATTCCTATCTGAACGTAATTATTGTTATATCTAGGAAATGACGCATCAGCGAGCACAATGTCATTTATGTAAAACGTATTTAAATATGTTCCTTTAGTGATTCTTTGGAACGGAATTTTTAATTTCCGAGAGCGCATTAAAATTCAGACTGGCCCCTACAAGAAATAAGCATCCAGTTATCGTAAATATTTTCCCTTGATAACCACAGATTGTACAGCAATTCTTGAATGTAAAAATGGTGATATAACTAATGATAGACTGGTGTCTACCCTGCCGGTTGTTCAGGAAAATGTTTGATCAAATGTTTACAAAGGGTTAGATTAGACGTTGATGTAAGCCTTCTTAAGAAAAAAAGGGGAATAAAGGGGTTAATATTTACGTTGTGCGTTCAACGATATTTGAAATTTTGTTCCCATATATTGTTAATAAGATATGTTTTGAGGCATTTTACATGAATGACATTTTGCTAGTAAATGCTTTTTTTCCAGGTATAAAATAAATAACATTGTATAGTCGGCTGCGTTGTTGCTGCATTGTTTGAGGACGCGCAGTTTTTTAGCGCGAAAAGATCAGTCTCAGTATATGTAAGTTAAGTTATTTCAGGATTACTTAGGTTAGTTTATTCAACTAACCGAACGTTACCTAACCTCACCTATCCTAACGTCAATATCGTATTACAACATGTTTAGTAATGTGTCCGTTTCTTCCCTTTTATTTACGACGCTCCTATAACTTCAAAGTTGAATATCTCGAAAAGTAAAAGTGTTTTACGTGACAAACGATTTATAATGTGTCTTATTATTATTCCTTAGAGGTAAAAAATTTCAAAAATCGTTGATCGCACTAATGCAGTGTACGTTCTAGTTGGGAGTCCTAGATCAGCTGAAATTATGAACATAATACAGTGCACATGAAGATTTACACAAATATTGATTTGAAGCAGCTGCAACGAATGTTTCTGACCTTGTGACTAATACGTCAGTTCTCTAACACTCAGAAATTTACGTCTAATGAATACAATTCAAAAACCAATCATTTCTTCAAAAGCCCTGCGGGCGGTCAATTTTGAATTTAATGTTGTCAACGATTTCAATTATTTCGTTGCCACATATGGGTAATATCTTATAATGGAAGACGTTTTACACGAATGATATTGTGCTCGCAAATGCTTAGTTTTCGAGATATTTAACTTTGAAGTAATAGGAACGTCGTTTACATAATTGAACCAACGGACACGTAAATAAGCAAAAATACAGTTTTAACGTAACAATAGGTGAGGTTAGGTTAGGTAAAGTTAGGTTAGGTAAATGAAAAACCTAAACTAACCTAAATAAACCTAAAATGACTTAATTTAACTCAACCATACCGAGGCCGAGGATTCCCGCCAAAAAACTTTGCGTGGTCCACTTCCGCGAAATGCCAGAAGAGCCATATCGACACTGCCGTTAATGCTATTCTTACCTGAACGTTATTTATGCTATATCTTGAAAACTACGCAAAACTATGCACAGTGTCATTCGTGTAAAACATCTTAAAAGGTCGCGACCAAAACGAAACTATTTGGTGGAGGAAGGTGACATAGCAGTGAAAAACGGAAGAAAACGTGGGAAATTAGGATAGAATACAACACAAAATTTCAGAACTTATTTTATAACAGAGAGTTGGTGCTGGAAAACCGAAGCGGTGATAAACTTGAAGCTTATTAAATAAGAATTATGAAATACAGCCGTACATTCTAAAAAATAAATACCTCGTAAGCTTCATCAATAATATTATGCAAGATTCTCACGTCCAGCCTCTTCGTGTCCAGAGACTGAGGAAATATTCTTAAGAAAATAAAAAGGATCTCACTATGTTTTGCAGGCCCTCACTCAAAAATTCAAATGAGAGGAATTATACCAGTGCAGGACTACAATCTGAATACACCAAATCTTTGATCGTGCCAACTCAACAACTCAAATCAACTCGTCAGCGTTGTAGATTGTTTTTTAAGTTTCATTTGCAGATCATCAGCAGTGAACACACAATATTCAAACAAAAACGCCATAAAATCCCAAGCATTCATTAACCCATTTTTTCCAGAATTAACTTTTTATTTCTGATTATGCTGAAAATTCAAATACTAATTATTTCAAATACTAATTATTTCGAGGAACTCGAATCTGGTGTCATAAATTTAAAATCTCCAATACTTTTTGAGATAGACCCCGGAGCCAAATGGCACCCCACGGAAAATGACGGTACAAAAATACATTTTTCGAAATTTTTCTCTATTGTATCTTGATTAATCATGCTCAAGATTCTACGATATTTTAAGACTTTTTGACATTACAACTCAACGTCTAAATATGTAAAATATAAATTCTTCCATATAATAAAAAAATATATGTATCAAAATAAATCAAATAAGATGCAACTAAGAACTTTTCATTGCAAAACAAAATTATTACCCTTTGAAACATTGCCAAATCAAATGCTGGCTTTTATAAAACAATTGAAGCCTGATGCGATTTGTTCATTTGGCATAAAACATGATATCAATTAAATAAAATAAGATGCAACTCTGCAACTTTTGCTGCAAATCAAAAATATTATTCACTGAAACGTTTCAGAACATGTTAGCTACTATAAAATATTTGAATTCTGATGAAATTTTTTATTTCATATGGTTGCCTACATACAAAACAAGCAATGCATAATCCTACATCATATTATCGCTATGAGAGATACTTTGTGATGGAACACAATGCAGCATGAACTTTTCTTATAAATATCGTAGAAGCGGCCGTAATTGGGCGAATTTTTCGTTTTTATCAATAGTGACACACTGAAATGAAGGCTTTGTATTATATTATCGAGCCTATCACGTCTCACAGCGGTCGCAATAGCTTCATTGTAGGGATCTTTCGAATATGACCAGTACAAATGTCGACGGGGTAATTCATTATACCCAGAGACAATGAGTATTGCAAAGAAAACTTTCATTTCATTCAACGTTTTATTTATTGGAGGATAGTTTTTAGGTAGACAATATACCGTCATTTTCATTATTATTTGATCAAGAATCTAATCATCATAAAATAATTCAAAATCTGAACAGGGCTGAAGTCTCGATATTTCGAATTATTGCTCTTAGAAAAAAAATGTGCGGATTGCCGGAAATCTTTTTTCCAGGTAATTTTCTATTTTCGTTTTTTCTTCGCATTTCCTGTCTTTCTTTTGTAAGTCCCTAGGTTGTAATGAATGCTTTGATCTGTCTCACTATCATTTGTTTTGGCCACATGGTCCCCACGCACCTGCATTTCTGCAGGAGCACGAAGTTGATACCGCGACAGGTGATGAACATGTTCTAAGTCACTTCGTCTTTCTGTGCTGAATTTTCATCGGTCAAAATTGCGTCATCAGCTGGTTATATAAACACGTTAGTAGGTGATGTAAGTGGCTCATTGAACAAAACGTCCAAAATTTTATTTGTAGACAGATTTTTCCAGCAATAATGCAAAATAAAGATAATAGTCAATTTTTGTACTCAACCTTTCCGTGGGGTGCCATACGATACTTCGATAAACGTAATAAAAGTGAATGTCTCTCATATAAATAGAGTATATTATTTTGAGGTGCTTTATTTTTTTCGTAATGTATAGGTATCCTACTTATAATATCTAAGTGATTTGGTTTATATTACTTCTGGATAAGCATTGGTATAAGAAATAAAGTTTAACTTCTTTCCTTTGAGAAACTTTTAGAAACAGGCAAAATTTGCACAGAAAGTTAATGCTCACTCTTTCAATGTCAAGCAGCTACGGCTTACTGAGCCACACGTGTAGCCTACATTCGTCTGGTACTCGTTCGGTACAATTTATGTTCTAAACGTGTTTATTTATTTTTTTATGAATTTTTAAAAATAGAGTAAATTTAGGGTGCCATATGGCACTGCACGGAACAAATGGGTTAAGACGGCTACAAGTAAACTTCTGGAGGAACACAAGAAACGAGAAAACGAAAAATGACTAGTTAAACAAGGAAGGTTCTTTTCTTAACAAATTTTTCAAGCTCACGTGTCTCCCCGCATTTTGGCCGCAAAATGGGCCGGTCGCATCCAATGCGAAACTGGTTCAACAAATGAGTAAAGATAAACGATTCCTTGCCAAATTTTACTCCCATTTTCACGAATAAAAGCTCAAGTAAGGTCACCCCTTGCAGCCTGTCGATATGAGTTCAAAGATCAGCATTGACCTAGTAAAAAAGTGTCCTTTAGTCCGAAACACTCACCTCTATCAAAACCTGTACAACACACAGGCTGTAAGCGGGATGCTATGACCATGTAATCTCATTACTTCCCCCTATCCCTTCCATGAGATGTTGAACGAGATCTAATTCAGCCTTCAACTTAATGAGTTCTACTCAAGCCCTTTAGTTAAAGACAAAATTACATGAATACTTATGGCTTTCGCTTCCATGCTACAAATTAGAACACATGGAAGAGTTGGTCCATCTGTGTTGAAATATTGACGTGGGCGAGATTTGTGGGGCTGGTTGGCGTGAGTAGCGCACCAACACAACTATAGATAAAAATTCAGGCGCATTTGTTTACTGCATACCTAATCATCCAGGCATCCGGTCGTAGTCTGGTCAGTTCACCACTGTGTCTTACACAAAATATCTTTGATGGGAAGTTGGACTGCATGGTCTTGTGTCACTGTTCTACTGGCGTTTTCCCATGACGTTAACTTACCCTCTTTCCGTCTATCCATAATCTGCCCCACTAAAATCATGGTTTTGACCTACTATTCTCCCAGCTGATTGATTAACGAACTCTGTATATAACCACTTGGGGTTTTAATCCAATAGTTTCTTTCCATGCTTCCAAAAACTTTACTCTAGAGCATTTATAATTGGTTACCAACGTAGGAAATATGTTATTTGATTCATCATTAAACTAAGAGAATCAGATTTTCGTATTGCATGAAGAATTGCTGTTTCATAATCAAGAAATATATAGTAAACATCTTGAAAAATTGTATTTCATATGTACGTAGACATCGGAGAAGGATTAACGCTATAAGCTAACTTTTTATAGAACAAAGCACAGATAATAGTTACAATGTTATGATAATCAATAAATTGCATTTGAGTGTAAAGTATGGGTTCTAATAAACCTTCTTGCAAATAGAACAGAAAAACAAAAACACCCTCGGTAGACAGTGGTCAAGCCGTTTATGTCTTGTTGCGTCGCGGAGGCTTCATAGCTCTCGAAACGTTTCCGTTTTTACGCTGAATTTCCTCTATTTTGAGGGCGTCACACTGTGAAGCTGGGCATATTTTGAGGGCGTCACACTGTGAAGCTGGGCATATTTTGAGGGCATCACACCGTGAAGCTGGGCATATTTGGAGGACATCACACCGTGAAGCTGGGCACATTTTGAGGGCATCACACCGTGAAGCTGGGCATATTTTGAGGGCATCACACTGTGATGCTGGGCATATTTTGAGGGCATCACACCGTGAAGCTGGGCGTATTTCGAGGGCATCACGCCGTGAAGCTGGGCATATATTGAGGACATCACACCGTGAAGCTGGGCATATTTTGAGGGCATCCCACCGTGAAGCTGGGCGTATTTTGAGGGCATCACACGGTGAAGCTGGGCATATTTTGAAGACATCACACCGTGAAGCTGGGCATATTTTGAGGGCATCACACCGTGAAGCTGGGCATATTTTGAGGGCATCACACCGTGAAGCTGGGCATATTTTGAAGGCATCACTCCGTGAAGCTGGGCATATTTTGAGGACATAACACCGTGAAGCTGGGCATATTTTGAGGGCATCAGCCGCATCACACTGTGAAGCTGGGCATATTTTGAGGACATAACACCGTGAAGCTGTGCATATTTTGAGGGCATCACAGAAAATTTACAAGATTTCCTGTATTAGTTATATGCAACCTTTCTTCGCTCTTTAACTTACTTTTAAGGCTAATGTTAGTTGATACTAAACTGTAAGTAAAACTTCAGAACCTGATACTAAGTTTAGATATAGATAATCCATCCAATTCAATAATTTAACACTTTGACTGCGGCGTGCGCAACCGGTGGTACACGGAGGTATATTTCACAAGCTGCTCAACGGCCAGTAGTCACAAACTAAATTTTCCTTAATGAGTAATCAAAGCTAAATGAAGGCACGATCCAGATCATGTTTGGTATTTTCCATATAGCTTACTACAACTAACATTAAATTTGAGTTAAACTGAATATTTAGTAGTCGCAGTTAGTGTTAATAAGCAACAATTGGTACAACCTAGCGCTATCGGTGGCATGTCTTTGGTTTTAGAACTTTAGTCAACATGTCTCTGAGAACAGCGTCGTGAACGCACCATTCGAGCTAAACGACAATTACCTCCCTAATTTTCTGGACGGCCAGAGCAGATCGCTGCTAACTCGAATTCCTATCTAAAACCATTCATTTACCGACCTCTCTCGGAGTACGATTTTCCTTCCAAGTATTTCAATTTCATATCCTGGCGACTACTAAATCAACATATCTGACCACAGGGTCACTGAGTAGAAGGGTCCCAACCTATTGCAAAAGTTTGTTTAACAAGTGCTTGTGAAGAACTGTAAATTTTATCTGTATGTATCTGACTTATCAAACTTACAATAACTCACCACAGGGAGCATGTTGAGTCGTTCTGTCAACCATTTGTCCGATGTTTGACATGCTGTTGAGATGCCTAAATACTTTTATCCATGTATTTGAAAATGTAAGTACATGAAAGTTTCACGGAATGTTGCTATTTTTTGTTCGCGTGAACTAGGAAAAGATTTGCATTCTCATGGTAAGCTGTAATGAACATTGGCATTCGTTCTGAACAACTGGAGGTCGAGCGTGTCGAGCTATTATCGAAGGTTGATGAAACGCATCCAACTCGTGAAATAATTACTTCAATTCTTTACTTTTCTATTGGCATTCAAATTAAGCATCGAAATAATTACAAAAACTACAAATGTACTACTCCATTTTAATTTAAATCAACACATTTACAACATTAGCATGATACATGCATTCGTTCTTCGGGATGACATGAATAACACAGGACGGAAACATCGTATCTAACCCCGGAAACCCAGATTCAAGACGCAGCCAGATCTATACGCCAGAAGACCTCGGGCAATACCTGATGCTACAACTGAACATGTCATCGAAACAGGTCATGGGTGACTAGACTGGGTGATCACTTCAATAAGATATCATGTCAGTTTCACTTCAATTAGGTATCGTGTCAGTTTCACCTCAATTAGGTATCAGTTTAACCTCAATCTTGACAAATGTTCATCAGATGTGAGTGTAAACATTTATGACAGCTGTGTGTGAACTTTTGTAACAACGCAATCAGCAATTTTTTACCTACCAATATTACTGTGAATTTTTCTTTTTTACCCCTAAAGTTATTATTACGCGTAAGCCATATTAGCTGACTATATCATTTTCGTCATAAACTTTAAAACTTATTACCTGTTGTATGGGGACTTGTAAAAACGCCCTCATGCATCAATCTGATAAGACCAATGTTGTGATATTGAACTCCAATCTTATTCGCTCATGGACTGAGTTTGTGTGTACTCACGAAATCGCACTAGATTTTTTACTCTATTCTCCTACTTCATTCGCTAGTTTTTAGACATGGTTATCCCTGTAAGATTGACTCTGTATTTCGTTTCTAAGCTATATATTACCTACTTCATACTGTTTACTAATTTTAAATGACTGATCACCCTGATATATTCGATGAAATCGACCCAGATCTCAATCATTTGAACAGAATATATCCAAACCTAAAAGACTCTGAAGACTGCAGGCATACTAACATATAAAAATTCAACGATACTGTACGAATAAACCGCCATGGTTTCTCACTACTGTGTTGGAACTGCAGGTCACTCTATCCAAAATTGAAAGAGATGCAATGTACTATTACTGAACTTAAATATAACCTAGACGTGACTAGCTTCGGCGAAAGCTGGCTAGATGACTCGACGAAAGACATGATTCGATTTGAAAATTATCATAGTTACCATTCGCTACGAAAAAGCCAGCGAGGTGGAGGCATCAGCACATATATATTTAACCACATAGACTCGAGAATTATAGCAAGTGCATCAATGAATTAGGATCATATAGAATCACTCTTCGTAGAACTATCAAGAGATGGTAAAAGCATAGTGCTTGGAACGGTGTATAGGCCTCCTACAGCCTGTTCTATATCCTTCCTGAATGAGCTAAATCGTATTATATCTCAGTTCAACAGGTCCTTATACAATGACATAATTATATGCGGTGACTTCAATTATGATCTACTGAAACATAAAAGTTATGAACCAATCTCTAATTTCATAACAGCCTTTCAGTCTCAATCTTTCCTTCCGGTCATCACAAAGCCTACACGAATAACCTCTGAGTCTGCTACGCTGTTTGACAATATCTTTATGACAGACCAAAGTGATTTTCTTTCTAGAATCATTACTTTTGACTTATCAGATCATTTTCCAGTTTTTCTTGTTAAAAAAATGTCTATATTGCTAGCACCAAGCCACGGGCTGAAACTTACTCATATCGTCAAATAAACTATTCAAATTTAGAAGAAATGCGCACCGTTCCAGAAGAATCGATTCCAACATTGCACATCTCTCAACACAATAATGCAACGAGCATTGATGAAGCAGTAGTGAAGTTGACTGAAAGTATAATGATCGCATACAATCAGTGTTGCCTGGTTGTAACTCGTACAGTTACCCCGAAAAATAAACAAAAGCCCTGGTTTACCGGAGACATCGGGATAAATATAAAGAAACGTCAAGGGTACCTAGGCCCTCCTTTACGAAGGGCGAATATCTCGAGAAACATATAACCGATTCAAAAACAATGTGACAAATCAGATAAAGACATCAAAAAGAACTCCTTTACGCGCAAGTTTACTCAATATAAAGCTGACGTTAAAAAGACTTAGTGCCTCCTTAACTCTTGCCGTAAACCGAATAACGCAGATAAAAAGAAAATTAAACATTTTGTTCAAGATAAGGTAGCATACCATGAGAAGAAAGATATTGCTAATCTCTTTAACAATTTATTCGTTAACGAAAAACTATAGGTGATAAGATTCCAAGTGAACTTACTGATCACCTGGAATACATGGATCATATTCGGGAACACAACTCCTTTTTCTTTTCGCCTTCCAACTCTTCCGATGTAATTGCGTGCATAAACAACCTGAAAAATAAATCGAGTGGGTTACAAACTTTTCCGACAAAATACTAAAAAATTATTGCTGATATTGTAGCCCCGCTGATATCCAATCTTTTTACCCAGTCTCTTTTACTAGGCACTTTCCCGAACTCCCTCAAAGTTGCTAGAGTAACCCATATCCTTAAAAATGGTGAAAAAAACTGTGTAAACAATTATCGACCTTTCTCCGTACTACCAATTATTAGCAAAGTATTCGAAAAAATTGTGTATAAAATGTGTACTCTTATTATGAACAAAAATCATTTCTTTACGATAAACAATACAGCTTTCGCTCTAAAAAAATCAACAGCACAGGCTATATTAAATCATTTACAATAATAATTTCTGGGCATCTTGTTTTTGAAAAGAGAGCCTATTTATAGTAGTATGTATTGTAGACTCTATTCTACCACAACAGGTAATTATTATCCAAAAAAAGTCTGATAAAAATTCATTTTAGGAGACATCTATATTGATTGTATGTTTTAGGGAAACGTCTACCCTGAATCAGAAAAATGGCTGTCACGTTTGTTGTAGGGGAACTAGATCTATGAAATTTGCCATACGCATGTATTTTAGATAGGGTTACAGGTGCGTCTCGCAAAATTTTTTCAATTTTTGAACTAATTACTGAGATGATGGGGAAAAACGGGGAAAAAATAGGGTATTTTTAAAAGCTATTTTCTCCGAAAGGTATTATAGTAGAGTAATGATTTACGTCTCATTGAATGTGTAAAATTATTGCCGCATAGCTGAATGGAGAATGTATTAAAAATTCAAAACAGTTTAGATTTTATGATATTACAATTTTGTGTTTTAAAAATCATGTTTTTTTCCGTCGATTTTTCAACGTAACTAAAGAATAATTATGCATTTCATCCAGATTCTCCGTCCAGCCATGCAGCCACTCTTTGCGCTTTTAATGAGAACTCAACCATTGTTCTACGATAATAACCGTTGGGGGAGATAGCTTTTGAAACAGTATATCTTCAACTGTTCAGGAAGAGCATTTTACTAAAATTTCTCATTTTTTTATTTGCGAGCTATATTGCTTGGAAAAATATATGCGGTTGACGTTTGGAAAGCTATCAAAACATATTAACATCATTTCTTGTCAGTTTTTGAGGTTCCTTGAAGGCACCAACCACAAGGGGTATTACAGAAACGTATCATAGATACGAATCACCGCTCCAGGTGCGCACGCTATGGCGTCCTCTTCGGCGCGCTCCTCCCTTTCGTTTGCCCCTCTTACAGAGCAAATAACGTTGTGTAGCTTTGCTAGATTGTAGACTAAGGAGTTCTGTGTCGAATAGACCAACAAAACAAAATCCAGACAGATATTTCTGGTTCGTGTCTAACGCGGACTGTCTGGCGCTAGTAGCTGCATTCGAATCACCCCTTCCCCCTCGTTTCCTCCTCTCACGAAGCACAGAACGTTCCGAACCTCCATTAGCTTGTAAGCTAAGGACTTCTGTATTGAATAGAGCCATATAAACCACCAAAAAAAGAATTTTCAGAGGCGTGGCACAAGCACTTGCTGGTCGGTGCTGACTGCTAATTGAACCCTCCCCCCCTTCCCAACGCCATTTCCCCCACTTCCGATGCTCAGATGGTTCTGAAAACTTGACAGCTTGTGGAGTAAGAAAGAAAGAAATAAAAACGTTTATTTCCAAAAAGGTTGGCACATGATCTACATGACAAACATATTGGCTTCTAAAAATTTCTTAATAAAGACGTCATTAGACAAACGTATCATACGAGGATTACTAATATACAGACTATACGTGGTCAACTGATAGACAAACCAGACGAGGTGTACTAATAGACAAATTATACGAAGTGTTCTATACCATTTACAAGTTGATTTGCTCCAAATTAAATTTGATTTGATCCTCGCGAAATTAGAATTGCTCAAAGGGAATTTCAATTTGCTCCTCGTGAAAATAGAATTGCTCTAGGTGAAATTTGATTTGATCCTCGTGAAAATAAAATTACTTCAAGTGCAAGTGAATTTTTATTTGCTCCTCGTGAAAATAGAATGCTCCAAGTGAATTTTAATTTGCTCCTCGTGAAAATAGAATTGCTCCAAGTGAAATTTGATTTGCTCTTTGTTAATTTGCGATCGATCCAAATAATTTCTAGTTGGTTATAGTTACAATATCAAAGTTACGTAATTTTTTTCAGCTCGCGCATTTAAATATATAAAATACTATATATTGCCCTAACCAAAGGGTTGAACCTTGGATTGAACCTTTCTTGATTGCTAAATCTGTGCTCTCATAGTTAATTCATATTATTAGTAAATATTTATGTTTTATTTAATGTTAATTGATAATTAATAACCTTTTAATCCATTTTGCAGAAATCCTAATTAATGGATTACTTCTTTAATTATTTAATCTATCAGTAAAAGGCAAATAAGCAAAGGGATTTTCAATAGTGTGCAGGGTATTGGGATCATATGTTCAACCGGTAACCAACTGACGATCATCCAGTAGCTTCATTACCCAACGTAGAAAACGGAGAATTTTCATTCGTATAAATAACAATTGCTCGTATTCATTCCAGACGTTGGCATTGCAGTAGACTCAATGCCACTTCAACTTGGTTTTCAAGGGGCTCATGATATGCTCGTCTGCGTTGAACCTTCTATGTTCACAGCGCAGCAGAGCTCCTTCTGCGCGTACGACTGCGCAGCAGTTCAGTTCAGGACACGGCAGCGAACACAGTGGAAAGGCCGTGTCCCTGGCTGTCCAATTTACCGTGTGGCAGCGGTTACAAGTATGTGCCGTGTGGTGTCCTGTGATAAGGTACAGTGTTGGTGGTGTCTCTACGGCTACTGTTGAGATCACGGCTACATCTGCTGCTGCTATGATGGAACGGTTACACCTGCCGCTCTTACGTTATACGTTTACTAAACGTAGATCTTCGTGGAGCCAGTCAACCAGCGCGATGCGCTAAATCAATTCGGTCTGCGCTGGGAGAGGGTCTTCTCGGCACGCGGGAAACACTTCGGGACTCCTCGTGGGACGACTCTCGACGGAGGTTGGTTGGGGAGGTAGTGAGCGTTACTAGCTTTGACCATTCGTTGGGAGGCCTTACGAGCAATTGTAACTGTCCCACAACTTAGATGAGAACCCATAAAAAATTCATACGGCAACTTGTATTTCATCGAAGTGTTCTTGTTACGTTCTCGTGTACATAACGGTATATGCCACCTTGTCAAATCTGACTGGTCCGTTTAGTTATTATCTTCTTAATATAACGTGATTATCATGAAATGCGTAAAGTGCGTAGACCTAAAATAATTTTAGGAATATCATCCTTGCTTTTAAATGTAACTTTGTATCCCTATATTGCGTGGGTCATGCTTTTTACGTCCCGGCTATAATGCGTGACTCTCTCTAACAGGTTGCCATTTCTTGGGAAACTTCGGGGTGCTGAAAAGAGGGTCGCCCTCCGTTCTATACCGATTGAGAGTGGAACCCTCCGACCGGCTGGGGTGACGGCCCGGGAGCCCGCCAAGTTTACCTTACTCTAATAAACTCTGTTCTCGTAAGCTGTCATTACTGGCCCATCCTGAATTATTTTCAAGACCCAAGGGTTATTTCCTACCGACGATCATCCGGTAGATGACACCCTATCAAACAAACCATTATTATTATTATCATCATTAAACATGTTTAGGTCGCAATCACTATCGGGATTGGACACTAAATTGATAGAAAGCGTTTTAAAATTTAAATAAAAATAATAAATATATATTTTTTCTGATATCTCGTGTACAAAGGCATTTTGATGTAGAAGTAGTAATGTTACCGTAAGAATAATACTGCTGAAACTTCATAACTAAACATCACAAAATGAAATGTAAGCATACATTACAACGTTTGCACAAGTTTTGATAATTATTGCCTCATCAACATATTTCTATAAGATCTCCTTGATCGACGTCATGATCTTGTTGTACTTTTCTGCGAAGTTGTGAGAGAGTAATCGAAGCATTTTCTTCTCTGGCTGTTGTCAGTGTTCTTAATATTTCAGGACGTTTCTTATATTATTTCTTCATTTCTTCTTAGATATGACTTGCTTATTTTTAATCCACCTGTATGCAGTCTTAACATTTATTCCAAGTACGTTTGCAACTTTCTTCCAGTCCTCTTCATTATTGAAAGCTTCCATTGTTCTCTGTCTGTCTCGCGCACTTGTTTTATTATACTTCATCTTGAAGGTTTTGGTTTCTGAAAGATGAAGATGTTTCGAGTTGAGGTGGACACTTATTGCTGATGACGTTAGTCCGTCTACACAATATGAAACGTGATGTGCAGCAACGTGCAACGTGGCAGTATCTCCGTGATGCTTCTTTGATCAAAGTGTCTTAGATACGACTCCGTTGTCTAATGGTTTGATAATGAGTAATGGTTCATACAACAAAATTATATTCTGTATTTTTTTGTAACTTATGCTCAGCAAAACTCTGTATCTTTGTACGCATTATTGGAATAAAATCACTTCACAAAGAAAAATAAATTTCACTCGGATTCTTTCAAATAACATTATAAAGCCAATAAAATTCTTATGTAATGATTTGAAATTGAAAAAAAGCAAATCACATTTCACTTGGAGCAATTCTATTTTCATGAGGAGCAAATTAAATTCACTTGAAGCAATTCTAATTTAGGGAGGATCTAATCAAATTTCATTTGGAGCAATTCTACTTTCATGAGGAGCAAATTAAAATTCAATCTGAGCAATTCTAATTTCGCGAGGATCAAATCTAAATTCTTTTGGAGCAAATCAACTTGTAAATGGTATAGTAGACAAACTATCCGGGGTGTACAAATAGGTAAACCATACGAGGCGTACTGATAGACATACTATCCGAGGCGTACCGAGGCGTACAAATAGGTAAACCATACGAGGCGTACTAATAGACAAACTATCCGAGGCGTACAAATAGGTAGAACTTACGAGGCGTACTAATAGACACGCCATACTTGGCGTGCAAAATAAATTGACTCTATCATGGGCTACTTAATTCAAAAATATTTCTTGAATATTTTATATCCCAAGAGATGGCTGACAACTTATAAATAATTCAAAATACTACTAGAGAATTCCTCGGAATTCCTGAATGATTAGTTGAACCGAAAGTAAGAAAATACAAAAAACTCTATACCGAACCCGCTCGAAAACACCGTTGTAAATGACTATCAAGTGATAAGAAAAAGTTAGTCACAAAGGAATTTATAAAGAACATCACGCAACACAACGCGCACATATAGAAAAGAAACGCGAGAACAGACTTACACGTAAAAAAAATTCATAGCTTATTCGGCATACGTACAGAAAGTTGATACTTTTTCACGAGCGCTATTATTTCATTTGTTTGCTAATATCCTTGATGTTTTTAATTCACAGATGCGCCCTCTGGGGTGGTGATAGATCTTTTTTTGAATCATTAAAAAAGTTCAATAAATAAATTTATATCTGAAATATGGTTCAGTGTTTACTGGTCGCAGAGCTTTAGGTAAAATGTAATGTAACTTGAAGTTTCGTTTTTACTAAAAAAATTGAAATTGAAAACATATATATACATATGTGTGTATATATTTGAACATGTATATGTGCGCACACACAGACATACATGTATGCGTGTGCACAGACACACGCGCCCACCTACACACTCATATTCATATATATACGCGTTGGAAATGAAGATAAGAAAAATACTAACAAACGTAAAAAACTATCTTGCTCGTGGTACATCTAAAATGACAGTCAGGCTCAGTGTAATCGTAAAAAGTCAACTTGAGAAAAAATAAGTACAAGGAAAAACTTCGAAAAACGTAAAATGAATTTTTTTTATTTTATGACATAAATTTAAAGAAAACTCAAACTACAGTAGAGGAACAACAACAAAAAAATCTCGGGTTTCATATCCTCGTGGTATTCTCTGCAACATTATTCGGACATGGGTACATGGGATAAAATGGAAATACAGTGGAAGCCAGATTTCACTTATCAGTAGCAAATATCTATAAAATTTTGGCAGAAACGCGAAAACAAACATATACTGAAAATAAAAATAGATTCTTCAACAGACAGGCAGAAAGCTAATTTTTCCACGATTCATGTGCTCAAATTGCGCTTTATTTCATTTATATAATTGTATTTCTTATTTTTCCTATCCACAGAAACGCTCTCTAGGGTAGTGATAGATTCATTTTTGAAAGAATTTCGCAGGAGCAATAAAGTTAATTAACCGGATTATTTTCATATTAAAATTAGAGATTGAAACATGTTTAAATATTCATGTATACATACATATACGTACTAACGTGTGCACAGATATATCCATATCTCGGGTTTCACATTCCTATCGGTACTCTCTTCAGCATTATACGGACATGGGTACACGGGATAAAATGGAATACTATCTTGCTGGATATCACTTCTGAGGGGCAGATATTTACAAAATTTGGCACGTGAAGGTAGATTTAACAGTTGTCCTGAGTAATTATTTTAATTTCTGAAATTTAGAATCGTTTCTGAAATGAAAGTTCAGTGCTAGTGTGCGCTGAACGCACAGAAAAATGTAAAAAATTTAAAAATGCTAAAACGCTGGATTCCCTCCTCCCCAAAGCTTAGCCGAAATCGATTGAAACACCTTTGTGAATGATTTCAAAATAGTGAGACAACGTTAGACAAAAATTATTTTATTAAAAACATAGCACAACCCTCACATCTGTAAACATGTATACTGATGTACACACAAAAATGTATTTCAAAAGTTTGTTTATCACCCGGATGTTAAATATAAAATACACAAAATAGAAAATCAAGAAAATGACGATGAGAGAGTTTGAGAGAATACTAATAAAATTAAGGACAAAAAATGACCTTTATTCAGTTGTATTGAGTTGACGGTTGCGTTGCTTATTAAACTCTACAGAAATAACTAAGATCAATATTAGAATGACTAAGTGAAACATTAAGAAGAAATTATTTCTAATTTTCTAACAGAAATTTTAAGAAAATTAAAATTTCAGGTAAGTGGGAAATTCACACCGAAGTGTTGCAGGCCCTATGACAAAGATGCAATATGACGTGACACATTTACCTTAAATTCTTTTACAGTTTTAGAGGTTTTGATGTGCTGGGGAAGCTTGTTCAACGAAAGAGCTCCAGAAACTGAGAGAGCTTTTTGTCCCACGTTCGTTGTACGGTAACTGACCAAGACAGCATTCCTCCGATTTGGTTTTTTGTTTGGGATATTGGATAGACAAAATTTTACCACATCTGCATTGCTCTGAGGGAAGTACAAAGATGAGAACACTCGTCGAGCTTTTTGGATCATGAATATATTCGGTATTGGGCTCCAGTCGAGTTTTCTTTTTCTTAAAAGAGGGGTGGCATGATCGTGTCTCCAGAAATTTCCTTTGCATACCACTTTGGCTGCAAAGTTGATACATTTTTGCAACTCTTTTTCACGATATTGAGGCAAATCTCCCCACACTAGACTGCAATAGTCCAGACGCGATAAAACTAAAGACTGAATCACTAATAATCTGGATTTTTCGTCAAGTGTGTTCTTAATGCGATGAAAGAACATTAAGGTTCCGTTGATTTTGTTGCACACTGTTTCTACGTGTGAGTTGAAAGTCATATTTTTGTCAAACCAAACACCAAGATTTTTTATTTTACCTACTGGTTTAATTTTATCGTCTCCAAATGTTAGCGTAAATAGTTGTAAATTTCTGGTCGTATTCTGTGATCTAAAATGAATGCACTGCGTTTTACTCGCGTTAAGTTTCAGTCCATTGTGGTCATACCACAATTTCAGATTTCTTAGAAAGTTTTAAGGGTGGCTTTGTGTTTCTTCCAAATCCGCTGTCGAACTTGTCATGGCAATTTGTACGTTATCAGCATACATTGAGATTTTTGTGTTTGTCGGAATAGGGGGGAAATCATTGATGAAAATTTAAAATAGGAGCTGGCCTATGATTGAACCTTGATAAACGCCAAAATTATTTGGTATGAATGGTGACATTTAGTTATTCAAGCACACCGTATGAGAGTGGCTTAGAAGGTAGCTTTCAAACCACGGAGTGTCTTTTCTGAGGTTTGAAATTTTTTGTAAAAGTTTTTTATGCTCAACACTATCGAAAGCTTTGGAGAGATCAAGCAATAGCAGAAGAGTTAATTTTTTTTTGGTCCATGTCATTGTAACTTTTTTCTGTTATGTTTATGTTTTGTTTCTGTTATGTTTTCAATTATGTTTTTTATGTTTTTCTCTTATGTTCCTGTCTTGGGTACTGGTGTTTCTTCTGTAAGCATATTGATTGCGGTGAAGTAGATGTGACTCGTCTAAGTAGGACGAGAGCTGGTTTGTTATTACTTTTTCCAATATTTTGCACATAACAGGCAGGAGACTGATTGGTCTGTAGTTTGACACTATGTCGATTTCACCAGATTTATGTATTGGCTTAATATGGTTTGTTTTCATTGATCGGGAAACTTGTTTGTAGCTATAGGTGTATTTATTATCAAACAAATCAGAGGTGCCGTAACGGGGAACTGTCTTTTATATATTGGAGGCTTATGCCATCATGTCCAGTCGCTTTGGTATTTTTTAGTGGGTATACGATTTTTCGTATCTCTGTTACGCCAACTGGCTTTGGTCTCCATTTGTTTCTAGTATTTAGGGATGAAACATCACTCAGATTTGCACCTGCAGATGTATCTGAAACTGTCTGAGAGACTTCATTGAAAACATCTTCACCAACTTTTGAGAAAAAAGTGTTGAAGTCCTTCGCTGTTTTTGAGGGGTTATCAAAAGTGCTTCTACAGTCTGAATTTTTATACTGAGCCACTTCTCAGATGATTTCCCAAGTTCTTTTTGGGTTTGTTTGGCCGCCAACAGTTCATTGTAAAAGTAGTCTCGTTTTGCTTCCTTAGCTTTTCTTCGTAAGATTTTCTCATGATCTTTATATAGCTTTATAAGCGTACCGTCTGATTTGTTCAGTTTGTACTCACGCTGCAAATTTCTTTTAGCTCTGCTAAACTGTTTTATCTCGTCTGTTATTCATTTATAAATGCTTGACTTAACTTTCTTCGTAGTGAAAGGTGCGCATTCGTTAAGGGCTGATACGAAATTTTCTTTGAAAAGCGAAACTGGTAGATTGACATCATCGGTGTTTTCCATGGGCTGAAATTCATGGGTTACTTTTACGTAGGTTTTGAACTGAGAAGCTATCAGAACTTTAAATAAATGAGATTTAAATTGAACAATTAAAGGATGAGCGTGAATTATAACTTAACCCCTACATTGAATGGAAACAAAATGAACAAACTAATTTTCACAAGGATTGAAGTAACCAGTTGATTTTTTAGTTCGTCAAAATTATATGAAAAAAATTATATTTAATGCGCGGTTTATTTTTCAACATTTTAAGAATATATCCGCTCTATTGGATTCGCAGTTGTGACTCAGCGGAGTCGGATGTTGTGGCGCTAATGTTCCTTGTGCGATCGCTTGGGGTGTGCACGTGGGCTTCTGATCCTCTGACGTAAATTATGGGGGATTAAAGTGAAGTTGCTGAAAAACTGGTATAGGTTGTATATTCACGTGGGTATAGTGTTTGACTTTGTATGGAGTGACTGTGAGAGTAGTAGGTAACGTTTTGGTTTCTTTTTGTTTGATAATTTGATTTTTGGTATATTTTGTGAGTCAAGACTTCTTCTGTCTGCAAAGTTTGTGCTGAGATAGGAGTTTGTGTTTGAGAATGGCAAGAAATATGACTAGTTGTAGGAAGGGAGGTGCAAGTGGAATGGATGAGGAGATTGAGTGCATGACTTGTAAAGAGTGGGTAGATATAGATGCATGCAAAGGTTTGAGAGAGGTGAGTCGGAGAAAGTTAAGTGATCTTGTGTTTACATGCTGAAAATGTTTGAATGATGAGAGAAAGAAGAGGTTGTAAGATTAACAATTCCGATGGTTTCTTTAGAGGCTGATCTGAAGGATGAAAGGAAGCTGAATGAAGGAAAGAATGAGAATGGTGCAAGGAGTGCAAATGCAGCAAATGACGAGGCAAATGATGGTGCATTGAATGTAAATGCAATGGATGACTAGGCAAATGATGGTGGAAATAGTGTGGACGCAGCAAATGATGGTGCAAATGTGACATGAGAGTAGAAACAGGGTGTTTTTTGAGGATTGGAGGGCACAAATTAGAAAAAAGTTCCAAAATTTAGGTGATTGACTGTAAAAATAGTTCACTTTTTCTCCTCATTTTATGATGGAAGGTTCATATGATCAATAATATTTTGAGTCATTTACACATATTGAATTTTTCATTGTGATTTGATAAATGTTTTTACTCTCATTTGATGAATTTTTAGACTATTCATCCGTAAATAATCAAGGATTTTAAACTTTTCAAAAGTTGAATTTAGTTTAGTGCTTGAGTTTTTAAACAACTTCAAGTGGCTATTTCTCTCTACAAAATTCAACATTCTTGTCTTTTAATGATATTCTTTGGATAAACCCAATTGCGTTACCTTCAAAGTAAAACTTATCCTTCATCATATAAAGAGCATTTAAATGTTCTCACTCTGAATTTAATACTAGCTCTTCTTTCAAATTGATGCATCATTTAACTAAACCTTAAAAATATGTACATAAAATATATGCAGTGACAAACCTAGTGAATCATTACGCAAATATTGAAAAACTCTGGCAAGCTCAATCGCTTGAACTTGAAGTCGAGGGGCGACAGCGTCAGAGCTTTTGTGTCGGCCTTCGCACCTCATAACTTTCGAGATCGGACTGTCCGAGAGACGCATACCATTATATGCTTTGAATAATCACTAAAATAATAATCATCCAGAGGAGGTATCAATTCCAAGCGTTAATATTTATGAATGATGAGTAAATTACCAAATGAAGCAATGAATTTGAACAACTTGCATGGATTGATATAGAGGTGCAAAACTTATGTTTTACATTTCAAATTATTTGTAAATAATATGATAACCTGTAAAATAGCGCGCATTTCAGAAGAAAAGTGCGCAAAAAATACAATATTTCCGTTATAGTCTTGCTGTTAACTCAATTTTATTCATGCATGTTATTTGGAATCTTTAGCTATAGTGTTCATAGCATTTTGCATACACTTTAAATTTCATGAAAAGAATAGAGGCATCCCTTTTCGCTAAGGCCGAGCATCAAATATATCATTTTTCTCTTCTACCGGTGACAGTACTAATGAGTGTGAAAAAAGTTGTATAACCTCACTGTTTGAAGTATGTTGAAAATGAAGGTATCATTGTAATATGAATACAAACTTTTTGTAGGCACACAAAAGATCTAGAAGGGTAAATTAAAAAAGTGGTGCATCCTGTTTGGCAGGTAGTTATTACATACTCATAACCGAAACATGATTGTTCAGAAAAATATGTTATTTGTTTATATTTTCCACCTATTAAAATTTCGACGTGCTCTGTCAAACTATTCGAGCATCCATTGCCTTCACTTTTGATGGACTCTGCACACAAATCTTCAATAATTTCTGTAATGTCACAAAAGTCTTCGAACCTGATTTAGTTGAACGAACGTGTAACGTATGCCAAAAAGTATCCCGCTTTCAACATGAATTTTCATTTATTCATATGTATACCAAATGAAATTGGAAATTGATTGCGGAGTAGGAAGAATAAATTTGCGACTCCGACTCCGACTCCACCTTTCCAGAACTTGGCGACTCCGACTCCGACTCCACCTTTCCAGAATTTGGCGACTCCAACACCGACTCCGCCTATTCGCAATTTTGGGACTCCAACTCCACCTATTCATAATTTATAAGATTAATATTTTATTTCTTAACTAGCGTACACGGTCCGTCAAAAATGACAGGATTCAATACCTTTCTTCAACAAATATTCTCTCGAGTGGAGTTTTCATGCTTGAAATTATTTCAAAGGTAACTTATTTTTCTTATTCGAGTAATAAACACTTGGAACACAGTATTATTGAGCCGCAAGAGAAGTAGTTATAGCCATTCGTGTCGTATCCTAGATACAGAAATTCAACATTACTGAAAGCAACTGCGAGCTTGTGTATGTATATTGTAATATGCAATAGAGTGTATTGTAATACAGTACATTAAAATATACAATACCCCGCCGAACTCGTTATCCACGATTAGAACTCTTACATATAAGGCTCTGGATCTCTCAATTGTTTTGAAAGTGGCATTATAGCTGGAGCACTTGTACGAAAATGAGTGTATTAATTGACCGTGAACTGAAACCAAGACCGCCAGTGATAATTTTTTCCTATCGATTCTTAAGAGCGTGACACGAAACGTATAACCAACCAAGCAGCAACAACACTGTATTAAAATTTATATTATTATTCGGCAAGAAGTTTTTAAAAAAATTGTCATACCTTTTTACTGCGATTAGCCGCATTTTCGTGACAATAGATTCGATTTTGACGCAATATTTTTTATTTATAAAGAAAAGTGAGCAGATGCCTGGTTTTTCATAATATTTCAATGGTATTCATGATACTGTCCAAACAAGCAGATTCCCATTGTAATAAAATAGGAGAAATTACGCACGAGAACATATATTTATTTAATGCAGGCATCTACGGATGCTTTATTTCGAATCAAGCTAGATACATATCACCTTGTACATTGTATTTTCAAATGCCTTATAACTAACGCCAGGACGACATGACGCTTTCCCCCGGTCAAGACCGGTACCCATTTCAGACACCTGGGTAGAGTGGGGTATTGTGCTTGGAATTTTTCTCCTATACCCAACAGAGAAAATCGCCACCGCCAGCGCCGAGTTTCGAACCCGGGTCTCTGCCGCACGGCGGCAGAACCTCTAGCACATGGCTATCGTGAGCATTTACAAATTGACGGACACCTGGGTTTTTATTATACCGGGTGTCCCAAAAAATGTCCCCGATTTTTCAATTAATTATATCTCCGCTTTAAATTGAAATATTTGAATTGTCTTTTATTCACAATGTAATAAATTTTGCTTCTTTTTCGAATAATTTAACTTTTTGAAAATCAGTTGAATAAACACTTTACAATGATCAATTTACTGAAAGGGATAGAAAAACTAATTGTTCAGAGAAGAAGTTTTTTAAGCAATATTGATACTCTTCCTAATTTTGTACATTCCAAAAAAATGAACAAACAAAAATATAAAAAAGTAACAAATCATTACCATAAATAACGTTCAAACGAATAAAGTAATTCAGTATCCTTCGACATACCCTCCATTTCTCTCAAGGCAAGTATTACTTCTGGCCACCATTGAACGAAGAGTTTTACAGATTATTTTACCGTTTTCTTTCAGTTCTTGAAACACTGTTATTGAAAACACTTGAAACCTCTCAGAGGGTTTAAATACTTGGTGGTATGTAGGATACATCATTATGAAATTATTCTTATCAGTAGGTATTGAGAAATGAAGAAGGACACCAGTGTTGCTTTTAAAACTTTCCATTTGAACAATTAGTTTTTTACCCTTTTCAGTAAATAGATCATTGTAAAGGGGTTATTCAACTGATTTTCAAAAACTTAAATTATTTGAAAAAGAAATGAAATTTACTACAATGTGAAACACAGACAATTCAAATATGTTAATTTAAAGCAGAGATATAATCAATTCAAAAGTCGGGGAAATTTTTGTGGGGCACCCGGCATACATAGCGTTGATTGTTCTTATACAATAAAGGGCAAGTGTCCCCTTAAACAAATAAATAAATTGGTTTAGGTATTTCCTGTGCGTAATCTCTCCTATGTACTTATAATGGAATTTTAGGATTTAAAACATAAGGACTACTGTTCGAACATTTATTTCAAATACAGAATAACTTCAAGGGAACAATAGCAAGTCGTTTCCCGAGATGCGCAAAAAGGGAAACAGCACCCAAATTAGGCGTATCTTGAGGATTCCAGCCGTACGCACAGCAGCATCCTCTGTGCTATTTTTATTATTAAATTCCTTTAAAACGGAGACCGAAGATTTTCTTTAACGAAATGTTAGTTTTAAAAACAAAACTCCAAAGTAGAAGACATCCAATGGACGTGGCCGGTCATCAGCACGCTACTCCGGTAGGAAGTTTTAGTGGCGTTCTGAGTAGATAGAAACAGAGTTTTAAGATATCTGGTCGCCGACTAGCTGAATATCGTATCTTATTGCAAGATTGCATAACACTAAGATTTTAACAATTAATTGGCAATTAATTACCTTGAATAATAAGTGCCTGTTTACCGGGTCGAGGAGTTGAAGTCGCAGAAAGAGACTACTTTCTACGCAAGAGAAATAGGTTAGAGGTGCCAGACCGACTTTTATTGAAAGGGCGACATGCTGCCCAAGCAGAGTAAGCTCAAATATAATTTAATTATTGAACGCCAGTGTGTCACGAGTAATGTTAATCTAAGCGATTTTAGGTCAATGCAGGTCTGGTAGAAGCTCAAACATGCTTAATTGTAGAAAGTTAAATTTAAACAAAAAACGAAAAGAGAAGATGTAGCTGCAAAACATAAAGACGAAGAAAAGAAAGAACTAATTTCAGCAGTTTCAAATTCTTGTCTGTCAACTATGACAGGCCATCTGAAGGAAAATTTTTCTTCCACAAAGCCGCCATCAGAAATACGGAAGGTTTTCAACAGGAAATTTCATTGAACAAATGTATTTGGCTGTCCGTCTTTGTTGGTTGGTCTGTCTCCTTTTCACGCTCTTGAAGATGCTTAATGACTGTATCTGTGATGCGAGTTTCACCAGTGCACTAGTACTAGAATATTTTAATCGCAGGTACTATTAGGATGGATATATTTCTTTATGCTCGCCATAGCGCAAGTGGCTAGGGGTTCTCCGGGATCGATTCTCGGCGCTGGCGGTGGTGATTTTCTCTGTTGGGTATAGGAGAAAAATTCCAAGCACAATACCCCACTCCACCCAGGTGTCTGAAATAGGTACCGGTCTTGACCAGAAGGAAAGTGTCATGGCGTCCTGGCGTTGGCTATAAGGCATTTGAAAATACAATGTACAAGGTGATATGTATCAGGCTTGATTGGAAATAAAGCATCCGTAGATGCCTTCATTATGATCCACATGTGGAGAATTCGTATATAGACAATATTAAATCCCATCATTTATCACGGGTCGAGTACACAATTTTGTATACTGAGTGTTTCAGAACACGAGGTACAAAATTGCACACCAAGTGGAAAATGGCTCAATAAACACTTTTAATTCCATTAAATTTTCCCCAAAAATTGGGGGTCGTGAGATATTAGCTGTTTATTGTTTTAAATGGTGAAATTTAATGGCACAATTACTCGCAATATTTATTTCGAATTTACTTTACAAAATTGTTCAAAATGTGTTCCACCTACATCAATGCACTTTTCGAATGTTAGCCTTAACGACTGCCGGATATTAGGAAACACGTCTGGCATAAAGGTATCTCGCCAGCAGCCACAGCAATTCTGATCACAAGATCTTCCTCAGACTCAATGAGTGTAGCATAAACATGGCTCTTCACGTGTCCCCAAAAAATGAAATCGAATGGAGTCATGTAAGGAGATCTAGGAGGTCATGCAACTAAAAGATTTCGCTCGATCAACTTAAATTCAAATGAATATTGCGAGTAATTTAGTCATTAAATTTCATCCTTTAAAACAATAAACGGCTAATACCTCAATGTCTCTTTCTTCGGAAAATTTCATAGAAGAAAAAGTTTTTATTCGGACATCTTCTACTTGGTGTGCAACTTTTTTTATTACTAAGTAAACACTCATTCAGTGAAATTATAATTATAATAAATTATAATGACTATGCTTCATATCCACAAAATGATATACATGTAGATAAAGTAGGCAAGATTTGCACACTGCCTCTTATTCTCTGTGTCTACACTATGCAGGGTAACAAGGCAGAAAAGGTGTCATATTATTGCTCAACACTATTTTATATCTCGGCTATAATAGGCAAAACTTGTTTTGCTTTCGTCGAAGGGGACTGTAATTTTCGGAACGTTTTGTTCACGAATAAAAGTCACTTCTAGCGTCTATGCGTGTAATATGATACTATCTCTTATTCTCGTCCAACCTTTTACTTTATGTTTGACACTTTCTTATTTTAATAAACGCCCATGTTCTTCTAATTTCATGCTTTTTGGAGCGATTTGAAACGTCTCCAGTAAGAAAATTTACACTATCGCATAAGTGTAACAACCATTGCAGCTGAGATAGTGCATTGCTTTCAGTTACAATATGTATGTGACTAAGTGAAGTTTTTGCTAGTGTGTTATTATTTTCATTGCAGCTCGTTTACATTGTATTTTAATTTTTCATGTGTCTCAATGTCGATATTGATTACCTTACAACATTTCCAAATCTTCCATAAGAAGAAGTAATTAATTATATAATGCTGCAAAACGGCGACTATTTCAGTGTTTAAAATTGTAGAAGCATAAAATGAAATTCTCCATGTCAGCGTATGCTTAAAAACTGGGGAGTGATACCGAAGATAAAAATTCAACATGACAATGATACATCGAAATACAATATAACTCTGAAAGAACCAAACAACATTCAAGAAATAACTTTAGAAATGTGCAGAAATTGTTATTGATAATACATGTTAACTTGACCTAAAGACAAGGAAGCCATATCAATTTTGATAACATAACCTGAGAACTAGAAGTCTTTATGTACCAGACCATAGCTTCAGGTTTTGGCAAAGACTACTCATTGACAAGGAATCATAACATAAAGACTAAAAATATTTATGATCACAACATAACATTAGGTTTCTGCACAGACTAGTCATTATCAATCAATGCATCATTAACAGCGTACATAGTTACCACTCCTTACGTGAGTACAATGTATTGCATCAGCTGAAATGTTCTACAAGTAACTTGCAACACATTTAGTACTATTTGCTACTTCCTGTGTACAAATTGAAGGGGAAATGAACGAAACATAAATATACAGAACAAATTTTCAATGCTTCAAATTACTAATTATTGCTTAAATAACTGCCAAATATTCATCATTTCTCCAGTACAATTATACTTCTTTCTTGTATTTATCATATATAGGAATGCAAACCCACAACGACTAGACAACAATGACGGTATTAGGTGATAGGTATAAATACGCTGTTTCAAACTTAAAAAGAAATAATCAACAAAAACATTGCGTATTTTTAGATTTTCAGCAAAGTATTCTAACTCTGTTTGTTTACTTTCGGTTTTAAACAATTATAGATGAAAAAAAAAACAGTACATTTCCAATATAGATGGTACGAAAGTACCATAATTGGTTTTTAAAATATCTTAAAATTATTACACTTAGATGATACACACGCACGAGTATTGTAAAATTCGTGTCACTAGTCGAAAAGAAATGATTGAGGGCAATGTACTCCTGATCTTGCTTAATCTACATTTGATGATACATTTAATGATAATTATAAGAGATAACACAATTTCATGGACGATGCATTTCCATTGTGAGGTGAAAACATTTTAACAGTTTACATGTACATGACATAAAACTTCGCAATTCTTGACGCCAGGAAATAATACATCAAACGCTTCTTTCGGCCAATGTTCATAAGTGTCATTTTAAGGAAGCATGAAAAAATATGTATATAAATATACATCCGTATATATATACATATATATATTCATACATATATACATGTATATGTACATATATGCATATTCATGTATACACGTACACATAAGCATGAGGACCAGAAGATTATAAGTTTTGTATTTCTAATCCAACAATTTTAACATAGCGGTCATTAGTTTATAAGTATTTTATTTAAACAAAAAATAAATGATCGCACAACAAATGTATAGTTTTTACATGAATGCTTTACAATAATAAAAAGATGACGAGTTAGGTAATGTTACAAGTTGAGAGTGAACAGAAAAAAGACCATTATCTCAAGTAAAATGCTAGTTGTCAGTCTAGTACACACATATGTGCACATATACATGTAAATATATACACATACACATGCACGCACATACCCACGCACATACTTACACCAAACTCGTAAGGATACACAAATGCATTTCTATGCATCAAGGCAATACATACGCATTCTATGGAGTGTCATACGCATAGCGTGCACACGTACACATATACACAAGTAGGCATGTGCGCAAATATCAGCGTAAACTAGTCAGTATAAACCAGCATTCCAATCGAGGGAAACGGAGAAAATATCTTTTATTATGGCATGAATTTTATAAAATTTCGTACTAAAAATAGTCGCACAAAACTGTCTACCTAAGTCTGAAGCATGAAAACGATTGTGGGACGTGAATAAGAAAGAAAACATTAATGTCCTATAAAGGTTTCATATTAGAAAAAAAAATCACATTATCTTTGAGATATGGCGCAAATTGTCGGCAATTGATAAACAAACATAGGTATCACATTATTATAAGCATATAAGCAGGAACATGAATGTTCGCCCTGCTGCTCAACCGGGGGCCTTGCTGGCAGCCCCGAAGGAACTTCTCAGCACTCGTCCGTTTGCACGTATAGTTACTTCCGCAGGCACAAGTGACACGGGGTGATTTTCATCAATAGCGATGGTCAAGACGATCAAGGTAATAATAGAAGTAATGATAGTAGTAGCAATCGTAATAATCTTAAAATTAGGGACCAGTTCACGATCTCACCTCCGTTCGTGCTCCAAACCTCAAGTGTGTGATGAAACGAGGTCTTGACTGCTATGTTACGGAGGTGAGGGCACTGTATTTCTTATATTAAAACGTGTGGGAAAAATTTTTTACTAGACCTGTGGAAAGGAAATGAAATTCGTATAAAACTGAGGTAACTATTTACATTATGATAACGAAAAACAGAATAACAGCCTTATTTGTTAACCCATAAGAAACAAGAAGTTAAATTAGATTACATATTTACTCAAGATGTTATGGAAAACGAACGTCTGTCGCGATGCAGTCGTTCAAACGTCGCTGCACAGTTGGCCGGACGCGATCGAAAACATATGCAAGTATCACCAATCCTAGTGCAGGCAATTCTGTTATTGTTGTAGACATTCTGTTTCTCGAGTTCATTATAAAATACTCTCATAGCTTCTACTTCACTTCATTCGTAACTGAGATCCAAATGACGTGTCGAGTACGTGCCATGCAACAGTACTGCTCATAATGACACCTTACGCTCTAGTGTGACAGAACAAATGAGAAAGCAATTTTAATGAAAAATTTGCTCGTGAACTAGGCGAGATTCAGGACGGTTCTTTTTCACACACAATAGTTACTCAGTATATTTTCAATTTTATATCAACAATATTTATAAAATATACCGTTTTATAATGCTCTCAGTCGCAAGTTATAGTACATAGATATAAGATACAATTCAGAAGCCGTGCGATGGCGCAGATCACCGTTGGGATGATTTTAATTTCTTACCAATATTCGCTATGCGCGTTTGTATTGGAGAACACAGTCAACATCTGCCAGATGCTGGTACTGAAATTAATTCAAATTCGGGCCGTTAAACTTTCAATGCTGCTTATATCAAAGTCTTCGAACTAGAGAAACGAAAAAGTGTGGAATATGGAGCTTGAAAGAATCCGTAATAACTCCCACAATATCAGATGGGGGTTAGTGTGGGTGAGTGTCAGGTTTACGTCGCAATCGTAAATCACCATAGACAGAGGTCGTGTAAAGCAGAAGATGAGCCTGAAATTGCATGTTGTGTTTCTACAATTCCTCAAACTGTTGGACGATGACTGTCGACGCCCCTTTAGAATTCCCTCTAGGCGGAGTCGTCGCTTACCTCGTTGTAAACATAAACCAAAAAATAGGTTTTCATTGCTATCCAATGCTGATGAAGAGGATGAAAAGCCCCTCTCAGACACGAGTATAAATCAACATCCAATCACATACTCGGAAGCAGTAAAATCAACAGGAAGAGAGAAATCGCTGCAAAATTGCAGTCGACAATCGATGGAAAATCCACTACCCAACGGTATGCAAAATCATCACCAGAAAAATATAATTGACACGAGCATTTCTCAGTTTTCTGCAAATCCCCATACGAGAAATCACCACAGAACGGGAATTCAGAGCCAGAAAAACGTAAATTCCCCGCACCTCTCAGAACCTCTTAATGACGAAAAAAGTGCGAAAAAAAACGTCTCGAGCCCCATTTGTGAACGCATGAATTCCACAATGGATAAATTGAAACGATCATGGAACATAAAACTGATTCCCACCAAAGCCGATGGACACTGCCTCCTCCACGCAGTAGCTCATCTACTTACAAAACAACCAGCATCAAAATGGAATTACAATTCCCTAAAGGCTGCAATCAAAACAGAGAGTAAAGCAAACTACAGCACATATGCTAAGTTTTTTGACAAGAACAGTGGCGACATGCAAAACCTCATAGATAATTACATTGACGAAAAACATTTTGACCAAGCTGCTGCAGACCTTATACCACTAATCATTTCAAATGTAACAGGCCAAAAACTTCTCGTCCTGGATGAACGAGATCATTGTGTTTTAAAAATATCAGTCGTTCCCATTTTTGAGTTATCAAATAATAACCCTCCACTACTGCTCCATCGTAAAAACGATCACTACAGTGCTCTTGTCACACAAGGCAAAAATCAGACCGGGGTTACCTCATCTTGACAAAGTGCCGCTGCCCAGCCAAATAGTAGACTTTCTTACATAGCAGATGCTGGGCAAACACCCTGGGCAACTTAGACAAAATTGATAAATCCCCTGAACGATCCCATCGAGATAGTAACCTCGCTACCTTTAAAGAGAGTGCTAATATAGGTAAAATCAAAATCAAGCATGTAAATGCTCGAAGCCTGAATGGTAAATTGGATGAAATCAGAGTAATGTTGGTCACTGAAAAAATTGACATTTTGTGTGTCTCAGAAACATGGTTTGATTCACGAACCCAAAGTTCATTTTTTAACATTCCTGATTACGTGTTGTACCGCTACGATGGCGCTAAAACCAGCCGAGGTAGTGGATCTTGTATTTTTGTGAAAGAAATGTACTCAACATCTTCACTACTAGCGAATAAAGTTTGCGAAGGCGTTGAAATGGTTTGGTTAGAAGTGCAAATAAATAAACACAAATCAATAATCGTTGGCAGCCTTTACCGGCACCCATCGTCTCCCCTAAATCTAACACTAGATTTCATAGAGGAAACCTTCAAAGAAATCCTTCAGGCAAAAAAATAATTCTTTGCTTTCGGAGATTTCAATGTTGACCTAACGGACAAAAACAATCAGCTAAGCAAACTATTGTATAAACTAAGCTTATCACAAATGGTCAAAGAACCGACTCGCATCACTAAAGTCTCTGCAACTCTCCTCGATCTAGCAATCACAAATAATCCCACCGCAATACTTAGTACAGTAATATCACCTTCTATTTCCGATCACCACTCTATAGAATGTGAAATTAATATTGCGAAGGAAAGACAAAAATACCGCTTAATGACCTATCGCTCGAAAAGGCACTATTCAGCAGAACTATTTCAAGAAAAACTACTCGATAGGTCTACCGAATTCCAAAAAATGATGCAATCTGACGATGTTGACATACAAGTGTCAATTTTCAACGAGAACTTCACAGTAGCTCTCGACGAATGTGCACCTTACGTCACCAAAAAAAAACAAGCCAAAACGGACTGTTTGGATTACTGACGAAGTTAAAGAGATGAGCAGAATAAAGAAAGCTAACTTGCGAGAGTACAAAAACAATAGATCAAACAGTACCTTATACAAGAGATATAAAGAACATGAAAAAATTCTTCGAAAGAAAATCACTGAAGCGAAACAAACTCACTTCCACCAGGCACTGATAACGGCTAAAAATAACCCGAAGCGAACTTGGGAAATCATTAGTGAGTTAGCCCCATATAAAAATTTAGATCGCATAAGTAATTTTGAAAATCCCTTGGCAACAGCCACGGATTTCAACACATTCTTTTCAAAAGTAGGGGCTCAAGTTTTCAGTGAGGTGTGTACCAATCCAGATGAAACGACAATTGAAAATTCATGCCCCACTGCACCCTCGAGGACTGATGTCAAGTGGAGACCACACCCTGTCGATTTACCAGAGTTACGAAACATCTTATACTCACTAAAAAACACAAAGACAGTTGGACATGATGGTATCAGTCTTCAATATATCAAAGACAGTTTCCCTGTTACAGCACCATGGATTCGTCTGATAATTAATACATCAATAGTAACCAATACGTTTCCAAACCAATGGAAACACTCCATTATTAGACCGTTGCACAAAAGTGGTGACCTAAATACAGCATCAAACTACAGGCCCATCAGTCTTTTGCCTGTCATGTCCAAACTATTGGAGAAAGTGGTGACAAATCAACTGTCATTTCACCTGGACGAGTCAAATTTACTCCACCAAAATCATATGCCGATAGAAGAAATACTAGCATTCAAGACGCTCTGCTCAATATATCTGAAAAAATATACAGTGACATCGATCAAAAGAATGTAACACTCTTGCTACTACTCGATCTCTCTAAGGGTACGGCCAGACTGAACGCGTTGGCGCTGACGCGTGCGTACGCTTCGCGCGTTCTGACGCTGTCATTTGAATGGAGGCGGCCACACTGCACGCTGACGCGCGCGTTCGTCGATAAGCATCGGGCTTCGGGGATAACTAATTATCATGATGACTTCTAGTGAGAAGGTGTTATTGTTGGAGCCCTCACATGTAGAGTACCTAATTCTTGATGGAAATCAGTGAGTTACCGTTCACCCAATTAAATAAAAACAAGTTCCGAGCATGGAGAATACCATCAATAGTTTTCTGATCGACGGAAATGTCCAAAAAAGTTTAAAGAATATACAAAGATGAGCATGGCTATATTTGATGAAGCTTAGTGAGTGAGGATATATACAAACAAACCACTAACTTTCGGCAGGCTGTCTCCCCAGAGGAACGGCTGAGGGTAACAATAAGGCAAGTAAAATTATGATGGTTCAATCAACAAGCTGTACTTAATATCACATTACAATGAAATTAAATAAAAGTTTATTGATCATAAAGTAATTCTTTACGCACTTTTATTTGCGAAGCAATTTCATTTCAGGTTATATAATTAGCTATTAGTTTTATGTCTGTCATCCAAAAGGTTATGGTTTACTCTCGATTTCTGTAACAGTATATTTGATTATTTATTAAACGTAAAATTAATTCGTAAACCTTAAAGACTAATACAAAAATATCCACTGGAATGTGCTGAAAAAGTTGGGGAAACATAAACATTCGAATGCAATACCCACATTTAAAATTATGCGCCATTTTTTTCATGTAAGAACTTGTAAACTAATACTTGAACCTTAATCTTAAATAGGCATTGATTTCTTTTGCTCATGCTCTGCATTGAGAGTACAACACTCTGAAGAAAGAGACTGCATTCATCAGGTTCACTCTCTCCTTTGAGGTATTCAAGTTTCTCTTTTTATAATTGCAAGAAATACTCCCTGATGTCACTCTGAACTTATCCTCTTTTTCTATTTGGTTCTTTGAATCCCTTTTCTATACTTTCTGCCGTTCCATCAGTACCGGTTTCTACAAGACCTTCGCAAGCGCCATCAGTGTCATGAGCAGAAGTCGAAGTAATGCTCGCACTCATCGACTCTGATTGCTGTCCATCAGTGCAGTTTTGCTTCGAAGCCATCTCTGATAAATTTTCAATTATCTGTTGTGCGTACATTTGAGCTTTCATAAAAAAAAACACATTTTTAAAAAGGCCACTTGCTTTCATATGATTCAGGGAGAGGTCCTGCGTTTCCCATCTTTCCTTGCGGAAGTTTCTTCAATTCCACTCGAAATTTAACTTGCATAGTTTCAAACTTCCTCCTTGCTGCTTCTTCTGAAAAAGAAAAGATCTATCATTTAAACTGACTAATGTGGCATTTCAAACATGATTATTATGCTTTTCAGAAATGTGGCAACTGGATCGTCCTTTTGATTGTTAGCTTTTCAATTCAGGATGAGGAAATCAACAGCTGCAACTATTGTGACGAAGACGTGCAAAGCTATTTGGAGAAACCTTCAACTCATATTTATGCCTTACCCTAATCAAAAGTTGTGTAGTGAAATTGCAGAGCAGTTTTATAGAAAGTGGAACTTCCCAACTACTTTGGCGCGATAGACGGCAAACAGATTTGAATAACATGCTCAAACCCTGTATTGAACGAAAAACGTTTTTTTTGAATAATTCTCAAAGGTGTTCCAGATCATGAATGCAAATTTGTGTGTGTTGGCGTTGAAGCATTTGGTAAGCAGAGCGATGGTGGAGTGCTCCGTAATAGTGACCTGTATGAATGCATGCAGGGAAATGAATTCAATTCCCTGAATCAATGAAGCTACCCGGGAGTGATGAGGAAACACAATTTATTTGTGTAGGAAATGTAGCCTACACATTGCTCCTTTATTGGATGCACCCATGCCCATGCCTAAACTTAAATGAAACCAAAAAAATTTTCAATTATTGTCTATCTAAAGTTCGGCGTTGTGTAGAGAGTGCTTTCGGAGTAATGACATGAAAATTTAGTATTTTGACAAAATCCATTGCAACCAGTGTAGAGAATGCAGCGGGAATCACGAAAGCAGTAACAGCTTTATACAATATGATTGTTGTCAGGGAGCGAGTGGACATAGGGCTGGAATTTATATTACATGAATTCTTTGAATTAAATGAACAATATGAAACTGCTCATGCTGACAGAAACAGCTCACCAATTGCAGCAAATGTGAGAACTAAATTGAAAAATTATTTTATTTCTGGTGTTGGAAAAGTTGCATGGCAGACATATGTATTGTAAAGAAACATCGTACATCTTAAAATTTGAATGTTATTCACGTGAGTTTAGTTCAAGTGACAGATCATATTTTCTGCCACGAAGGAAATAAATTTCAATTAATTTCATAATTTACCTATCTTTATATCATGGAAAAACTTTTAAGCGTCACGAGTATGCTAGAAGTCTTGAACGCAGCTACAACTCTCCCCTGAAACTTGCAGTGCATCCGCTATCGACGACCACTGGTCGCTAATGAACACCCTGTCATTGAGCTGAGGGTGAAAAGCATCCCACATTGCATGCACAGCCTGAATGGAAGGGAGTAGCCGCTCCATATCCTTCACTCACGGCTGCTCGAGATACACTGAACGCGCCGCGCAGCGTCAAATATTCAGGCCTTCCACGCTCGTCAATCTTTGTACCCTAGGCGGGCATGTATTTTACCCTAGAATGCCCCTTGATTACCCTAGAAAAATTAAATGACGTCTATATAATAATTACCGTACAGTGATTTATAATAATTAGCTTTGCACTTGATTACGTCGCATTGGAAGCTTATTCAAAGTTTCTGTGGATTCCCTCATTAATAAATGAATGATCTGAACACCTTTGTTATGGAAATGTGTGTAAAATGACATCCTTCCATTAACATTACCTAAGGTATTCCCAAATGTGGATCGAAAAACAACTCAGAACACAGAGGTCGACAAAATTGAAGTCCAGATTTACATAACTGGTGTTCACAATACATAAATAAAATTGTTACAGAAACCAAACAAAAAATTGGGATCGAAAATACAGACCTACGTAATATTTTTTCCCGCTCGTTGTATTGAGTCTTTTGACTGATCAAAAAAAATGAATTAACTGTACGGGCGTTGTTAAAAATAGCCTTTGACTAATCTGTTCAAAATAAGAAAAAACTTAACTTAATACAAATAATTTTTTTCACCAGAAAGCTTCCTCAGGGGGATAAAACTGTTGTGTCTATGGGAATTAGCGCTCCCAGGGAAACTATTTAAGGGCCCGTGCCAAAGGTTAGGTAGGCTTTTTTTCTGTTAAAATAGAATAGGTTTTTGTTTTTTACGGACCATCTTTTTTCGGTTCACTGCTGTCCTGTTTTTCAGCCCCTACTACTTTCTTCTTCAACTTTTTCTTGTTTCATGATCTTCTTTCTTAGCTTTCTGTGCCCTTTCTGCATAGATTCCGCGTTTTCTTAACTCCATACAAAATGGTGCCTTCTTCCTTCCTCTCTTTGGATATCCTTTGTTGCGGATAGGGAGGCTTAAACTAACTGATAATCTAATCTAATCTTCACCAGAAAGCTATACTACTCACATAAAAAAAATTCTTGGGAATGCACAATACAAAACTACAATCTACAACATAATAAAAACGCTATCACGCTCTTTGCATTTTGTAGTGCTGGACACAAGTATTTGCACAACTTAATTTTTCGCGTATTTCAAAGACTTAGAGTTCTGGGTTGGGGTAAAGATCACTTAAGGTTCAGCCAACATTCATTAAAGACTAGCGAAAAATACTGGATAAAAGTTACCAATATCATAAAATACTAACCAAATGAAAAATAACATAGAACAAAAGAGTTTAGCCGCAATTTGTAATCCCTTCATTTTCTTGTACAATTCAAGTATCTTAACTGCTTTACCTCCAGTAAACATGAGAAAGTTTCTAGAAACTCTTAGGGGCACATTTGAAGTGAAACAAATATGATCAGCACATATCATTTACCTTCAAGATTTCCATGAAAGCGGATTTCGGTGACAAAAATACCGAAAGTCAAAAATGTTCCAAAAGCAATTCGAAAGCAAATATGTAGTTGGGCTTCGTAATGAAGGATTAACATACAGGCAAATCGCTTAACGCGGTAAACTTTCGTACTCAACTATTGGAGCTATTGTTCGGAAGTTTGAAGTGACGCAATCTCTAATTTGCCAAAAGCCGGAGCTCCTCGCAAGATCAAGGATCCCTGTCGAAGTTATATGCTTTGTAAAGTGACTAATGAACTCATGACAACCCGGAAAGATCTGCAACAAGGACTTGAGTTTCATGAAGTTGGCGTCAGTCTAAAAGCTATCAGTAAAGAATTGCACCGTAGTGGCCTACGGACCTTCACTCTTCGTTGGACTCCTCTTCTGAAAGCTAAACATGTGAACTGTTTGAAGTTGACCAAAGACCATCTTGACAAAGGTTATGAGCTTTGGGAACAGGTTGTGTGGACCGACGAAAGTAAAATTGAGCTCTTCCACTGAAATGATTCTCGTCATGTATGGAGGAGACCGGGGACTGCCTATGATCCTGAGGACATCCTCCCTACTGTCAAACATGGAGGAGGCAATATCATGATTTGGGGATATTTCACTTCTCAGGGTGTAGAGGAACTCAACGTCATTTATGTCAAAATGGATAGCTCCATGAACCGGCAGATAGGCTGATTCCAAGCACAAGAAAATTCTTCGCTTGGCTCAAGTAGATCTTCCAGCAAGACAATGACCCAAAGCATACGGCCAAATTAACAGAAGAATTGTTTGCTACTAAGAAAATAAGTGTTTTTCCTTGGCCCATCTAGTCTCCTGACTTTAATCCCGTAGAAAATTTGTTGAAAATACTGAAATCTGCAGCGCAAAAATGAAATCCAGTTTTTTTTACAGAATTGAGGACAATCTGCGTTGAAAAATAGAAAAAGGTTCCACCAACAGAGTGTCATCAGCAAGTTTCAAACTACATCAACCGTCTGCATGCTGTAATTGCAAATAAAGGCTATGCCACTAAATATTAGATTTTATTTTTATTTTAGCCAAATAATGTTATTCCCAATATTTTTTGTTCGGGTGATGTAACAAGTTGACCATTCAATTTTTTCTGTTCGTTTATAAAATTCTGTTAAATAAATGTTCTCTGAACCTTTTGTAATCTTTACCCTAACCTTGAACTCGAACCCCTCAGGGGGATACAACTATTGTATCTATGGGAATTAGCGCTCCCAAGGGGACTATGTGAGGGCCTGAGCTAAAGGTTAGGTAGGCTTCCTTTTTGTTGTAATAAAATATGTTTTTTTTTGTTACGGACCATCTTTTTTCGGTTCACTGCTGTCCTGTTTTTCAGCACCTACTACTTTCTTCTTCAACTTTTTTCTTGTTTCATGAACTTCTTTCCTAGCTTACTGTTTCTGTGCACTTTGTGCATAGATTCCGCGTTCCCTCAACTCCATACTAAATGGTGCCTTCCTCTTTCCTCTCTTGGAACATCTTTGTCGTGGTTAAGGGAGGCTAAAACTTTCTTATATAATAATAATATAATAACCTTGAACTCGAAGTCTTTGAAATACACGAAAAATTAAGTTGTGCAAATACATGTGTCGAGGCACTGTATATTTCTATGGTATTGGCACTGCCGAAGATTCTGCACACGTGGCGTTACTTTTTACTTCATTAATAGCCTTAATTAGATTATTATTATTTGGAAAACTAGATGCAGTGAAGCCAGATTCTTTAGAGTAATATGCTGCATGCATTAAACCACGCACGATTTCGTTCTTCAAACTCTCTTTTTTTTGGTGAAGTTTTGGTCAAATTTAATTAGCTAAAGAAACGTTCAACGAAAGAATTTGAAAATGGGTGGGACAAAACGTTGAAATTTCAATTTTAAGATTTGGATAACATGGTAGCCCACTCGTATTTTTACCAGTGGTCTACCATGTATCATATTAATGATTTTATAATTATTATTATTGTAATTATTATTACAGTATTAATTTTAAACATTGTTGCCCAGTAATTAACGGCTGGCATGACTAGTGTTAATTATTCATCCAAGAAATGTTTTTGCCTCTCTTTCCCAAGACATTTTTTTCGACTAACGTTTTCATTTGAGGAATTTCGTCTAATACACATGACAAAGATTTTGGGTCAGTGTTGAAGCTTTATGCGGATTTAGACAGCGTACGAGATCATGTACAGGATCCTTGACGGAAAGCTTTTTCTCGATTTGTAAAAACTGCTTCAACCAAGAAGCTTCTACAGTTAGTAAAAAATCTCTTCGGCTTGTGAAGTAATGCCAATTATCTTTGACATCGTTTCAGTTCCTGTCATCTCAGTGTATACATCACCTACTGGCACAAAACACTAGTGAATGTTGAATGGGGCAGATTCAGCTAAGAAATTGTCGCATTCTTTACAGAAGCAACACGCACAAAATGTGAACAAAAGCTCCTAATCAGGTTATAGATTTCAGATCTTAGATTGAAGATATTCGGCGAGTCAGATTGACACAAGGTATTCAATGCGTTTAATTTCCTCTAATTGTAATCGATGAACTCCAAATTAGTGAGGATTAAAGCATTGGCTATCATATCATTTACCTGAGTCGGCTCGCTAAGCGACGACTCAAAGTATAGTGAGAGTGCATCCCCCTGGTCCAGCAATCGTCCTACACAAATGTGCAATAAAGCTTCACGGCGCTCACTGCGAAAAGAACCGCAACTTGTTCAGTACCGGTATGGAATACGTTACTTGTGCTATATTTAGGACTCAAATGTTGATACGTACAATCTTTGAATCAATACCTTCAGCGGAATTAATTCTTATTTCGGTTACTCAACTGTAGTTATTGACAATCTTCAATATTTTTTCATTATTTCATAAACTAGATTTGAAATATAGATTTTACCCTAGATTTTACATTTTTTCTCTTTACCCTAGACTCTACCCTAGGAGGGGTCTGATTACCCTAGACTAGGGTAATTACCCTAGGAGTGGAAGCACTGACAAGAACAGGGTTTCCACGCGAGGCGACTCTAATTACCCTAGCTGAAGGGTGTTGATTACCCAAGATTACCCTAAAACAGCTAATCCTGACCCATGATCTATTTATTAACTAAAAGGTAAATAGACTGGTTTCCAGAGCTCTGTCAGTATGAATAAGTCCTGTGTTACATACTGCATGAGCGTCAGGAGGGAAATCCAGTCGAACGACGTTAAAATGCAGGTTTGATATCCAGACGATATCACGTACAAGATGTTTGCCAAAAACCTGTCGAATTAATTTTGATGCCCGCTGTTTTCCAAGGCGCCCTTTTTTTCTGCGACTCCTGATCTGGGAACATTGTTTTCATCAAACTAAAAGAGGTTCACACAATGAGATAGGTGGTGCGCTAACAATACACAAACTTGCAGTTCCACTTTACGAGCAAGATTTTCGAGAGGATCATTGGATAGCACGTAGCTGGCAATTAATGGGGTTTTCTTTGCCACCATGGATCGTTGTTTGTGTCTCTGAGAGCATGTGACGCTTGATTTCCCATTTCCCACAAGTAATATCGGTTCGACAAACCTTACAATATGCCAAATCCTTTTGCTCTGTTGATTTTGAGGACTTGGCTCATCATCCCTCAAACTCAGGTTCTGATGTCCACGAATCTTTAAATTTCTAGTGGTTGTTTTTAGCTTTCACGTGGAGCTTTCTTTTTTTCGAGGTGGTGTCATTGGCTCGCCTCACTCGGTGCGCGATCATCTGCTATGCTGCAAGAAATGCAATAATATGCGTACTTATCCCTACTACAATTATTTATTCTTTATTAAATTTTCCATCCATTCACGCACTTCAGCCATTCTTTCCACATGCTCAATCTAACCTAACACTTTGATCCACTCTCTGCGATGACTTTCTGGCTTCCCTCACACATGACCTTCGTCATACCTTTTCATAACGAATTTTATCCAATCTTGTTGCACCACATATGCTTTTCAGAGACTTCGTTGCAATCACATTCACTTATCAACTCATAAAGTTGATTGTAAAGTTAACAAATTTCTTCATTTCCTGAAGGGCGGGTGAGGAAATTCAGAGGTTTTTGCAAAAAACTACCTTGCCTTTATTAATATGCATAAACTTTCCTCAACACTCAGTTGTAGAATCCCTAGTGCTTCAATTTTGGTTGACGGAATTCTAGGCATGATCGCAGCTATATCAAATTCTACGTCCGTGCTACTGCGCCTAAGAAAGACAGTGAGAATACAAACATATATTGCAAGTTTTAAGTCGATAACTGTACTCTTTTGTTTACATGAATTTTTGTAACTAATTTCATAGCTTCTTCCTTTCGCCTTTAGCACCTTTTGCAACTCGAAGTGTCAAAGAACCCTGTCTAAATTTTTTTGTTTGCATCGATACAATAACATGCTTCGTTGGCGAGCAATATGGCTAAGAAATAGGACGCCTTCCATCTAATTAGCTGGCAAAATACCAGCGCTGTGGGGCAACTCTGCTGTTAATTCAATGATTATCACAAGAATGAACCTATTAATTATTTCTACGATGAAATATATTAGCTGTGGAATTTAACAATACAACAAACATACCTGTCAATATCCTTTTTAAGCTTATAACCACTAGCGCAATCAGAATAGGACAGTGACTTGCGTCGACTGGCTGTTGCTGACACCGATCGAGTTTTTATTAGCAAAATGCAACTCAGAATCATTTGGCAAAACGAAGTGGATAAGTGGATAAGAGATATTATGGCTTCGTATCTTGACGCCGTCTTTCGTGAGCGATACCTGATGACATTCAAATATGCGACACTAACCACAGCAGCAGTGCAGTTTTGTGAACACTAAATTCTGACCCGTTTCATTACATTTCGTTTAAGTGGTAACCAGTAGGGTGCTTGCACATTGCCTTTCAATTAGGCGGTCACTTCCTTCACGGAGCTTTGATTACCCTAGATTTGCCCATATTTTTCATTACCCTAAACATTACCCTAGGGTACCCCTGATTACCCTAAACTGGGGTAATTACCCTGCTCGTGGAAACACTGCAAACATTTCTCCCAAGTAATCCTGAATTTGGACAGCGCGACGCGGCGTCTGTGCGCTTCGGTCCGCTTGCGTCCGCGCGCGTCTAGTGTGGCCGCTCTCCGAGCAACACATGTATTTAATTTTGCAGCTACTGCCTGCGTACGCGCGCGTCAGCGCCAACGCGTTCAGTCTGGCCGTACCCTAAGGCGTTCGATAGCGTCCAACATGAAAGACTTCTACGTAAAATACTGAACTTGGGAATAGACACGCAATGGTTTGAAAGTTACTTGTCAAATCGATCTCATGCAGTCCGCATAGAAAACAAATTGTCCCCATTCATTCAAAACAATTTTGGTGTTCCCCAAGGATCCATTCTTGGTCCGCTACTGTTTTCTATTTTCATTAATGATTTCCCTCCAATGCCTTCTAACACACGGATCTCAATGTATGCAGATGATGTTCAAATTGCAATAACAAGTTCTGTATCGGAAATACCACAGACGCAAGTTAAAGCCGAAACTTTACTGACTAGCCTGAAATCATGGTACGACCGAAATGGTCTCAAATTAAGTGCTAATAAAACACAATGCATTATTTTTGGATCCAAAGATGCAATTAAAAAAACTTCAGATCTTACTCTTGCAGATGGAAATGATAAAATTAATGCATTAGAAAAAGTTAAAAATCTAGGTATCTGGTTCGATAGAAATATGTCCTTCAAATCTCACGTTGAGACTACTTGCAACAAAATCTACGGAACTTTAATGTTTTTTCATCGTATAAAAAGTATGCTAGACGAAAAATCCAGATTATTAGCCATTCAATCCCTTGTGTTATCGCGCATTGACTACTGCAGCCTAGTATGGGGAGACTTACCTCAATACCTTCAAAGGGACTTACAAAAATGCATGAATTTTGCAGCCAAGGTGGTATGCAACGGTAATTTCAAAAGAAGTGATCACGTAACCCCTCTCCTCAATAAACTCGGCTGGATCCCTATCCAAGAAAGGCTCCTCATGCAGAAGGCCCAATACGTATTCTCCTCGTTATATCTTTCTCAGAGCAATGCTGAGATAGTGCGTTTCCATCCACCCACTGTAACCAATCAAAAACCGAACAGAAACAATAATGTCTTAGTCAACTATCGTTCATCTCACTTAGGGCAGAAGGCTCTGTCCATATCAGGCGCCTTACTGTGGAACAAACTTCCCCTGAGTATTAAAGTCCCTCAAAGACCGAGAGAATTTAAAGCCAAAATAACTCGCCATTTTGTTTCTCAATAATAATCCTTAGTTACAGAACATACTGAATGAGTACTGACGAATCTCATTTACCTGGTATCTCCATTGCTGAACAATCTCCCTCGCTCATTGTTTTATAATTCAAGACATCAAACAACAGTTTTGAAGTATGCGTAGGTATTATGATTTGACCGCCTATACGTTGTCATTTGCGGACATGCTTACTTGTATATGTGTGTACGTATATAGGTGTGTGTGCGCAAATGGGTGTGTATATGTGCACGTACAACTGTGTGCACTAGAGTAGATGAACCAGTCGAAGGTGCATTTTATGTCATTCCTCTCCGTTTCTGTGCAAGCATCAAACTAGACCGTCATGGTACCTATGTGTGTGTGTGTTGATCAATTACAGACATTCTGCACCATATTACAAAGATAATGTATTTTCTATAATATGAAATTGTAAAGCATCCATGTAAAAAAAGCAATAAATTCGTTGTGTGATCATCCATTTATACTGCAGTAATATACTTATTCGGCTTATAGTTATATGCTTATAATAATGTGATACCTATGTTTGTTTATCAATTGACGACAATTTGCGCCATATTTCAAAGATAATGTGATTTTTTTCTAATATGAAACCTTTATAGGACATTAATGTTTTCTTTCTTATTCACGTCCCACAGTCGTTTTCATGTTTCTGACTTAAGTAGACTGTTTTGCGCCACTATTTTTAGTACGAAATTTTATAAAATTCATGCTATAATAGAAGATATTTTCTCCGTTTCCCTCGATTGGAATTCTGGTTTATACTGACTAATTTACGCTGATATTTGCGCACATGCTTACTTGTGTAAATGTGTACGTGTCCACGCTATGCGTATGACACTCTGTAGAATGCGTATGTATTGCCTCGATGCATAGAAATGCATTTGTGTATGCTTACGAGTTAGGTGTAAATATGTGCGTGGGTATATGTGTGCATGTGTATGTGTAAATATTTACATGTATACGTGCACATATATGTGAACTAAACTGACAACTAGCATTTTACTAGAGATAATGGTTTTTTTTCTGTGCACTCTCAACTTGTAACATTACCTAACTCGTCATATCTTTAGTATTGTAAAGCATTCATGTAAAAACTATACATTTGTTGTGCGATCATCCATTTATATTTAAATAAAATGCTTGTTAACTAATGACCGTTATGTTAAAATTGTTGAATCAGAAATACAAAACCTATAATCTTCTTGGTCCTCATGCTTATATGTACACATATGTGTGTGTGTGCGTGTGTGTGTGTATGTGTGTTTGTATGGATATACACACACATGCGTACGTATGTGTACATATGTGTGTATATGGATATATATTTAGATATATATATTTTTCTTTTTTTCATGCTTCCTTAAAATGACACTTGTGAACATTGACCGAAACAAGCGATTTCATATATTATTTCCTGGCGTCAAGAATTGCGAAGTTTTATGTCATGTACATGTAAACTGTCAAAAGTGTTTTCACCCCACAATGAAAATGCATCGTCCATGAAATTGTGTTATCTCTTACAATTATCATTACATGTATTATCAAATGTAGACTAAGCTAGATTAGGAGTTCATTGCCCTCAATCATTTCTTTTGACTAGTGACACGAGTTTTTCAATACTCGTGTGTGTGTATCATCTAAGTGTATTAATTTTAAGATGTTTTAAAAACCAATGATGGTACTTTTGTACCATCTCTATTGGAAATAAACCGTTTTTCTTTCTTTCTTTCTTTTTCGTGCTCGGTTTAATAGTTCGTCTCAAAGATTTAAATACCCTCAATAAATTGTATCAGCCTTTCTTTAAACATTGTGTGTAACACATTGATTATCATCCAAAATTCATTTCATTGTAGTGTACCGACATGAGCCCACTAATGATGTGTACATACATAAATGGATCATGCATACGTTTACCCAAATACGCTAATGAATTGCCCGTACACGCCGAATAAAACTTGTATTGAAAAATTATAGTAAAATTTCATTGCTATGAAATGTGAACACTTAGGGCTTTCCGGCAATTTCAATTTTCATTCATGGAAAACTATCATAACAATGAAATTAGGTACAAGCTTTTATTACACTAGAATACCACAATGACGCGTACAAGTACTCCTGAGATGCTCAGCCTTACAGACATTTTACGCACTGTGTAATGTGAACATGGAAGTTTTGTTAGACGCTTCGTTGTGTAACATAAAAGTTTTTTTGTTGTATTTAGTGGCAGAGTGACGAAGCAATCAAAATTATAATTTTACTTGAACAGTTTGAAATTGTTTCAAGTGAAATCGTAAAATTATTACCGTAGTTTCACATTAACAATTAGAGAAGCCTGATTATTTCAACTTGTGGCTGTATTATCTCACCTGAGATCCTGTATTTGAAGACTTCTGCTTTATTTGATTTGTTTAACTACTCTACGAATACGAAGAGTAAAGCCGCCTTTAATTAAGGTAATCTGAATGTATTATGCGACTCCACACACTCTTTAGTTATACGTTTCATTTCACCGCGTCATAAGCCCAGAAATGATTGCCTATACAATATTCGCATACCTAAAGTCTCCACATCTAGACGTTATTTTACCATTATACACAATAGGGCGATTTAAGGTTATGATAGACTTTTACCATCAAAATTTCAATTTGTTTCTCACGGCACTGATACTTCACATCCTTCACTTCAGCTTAGCCTGCACCATTCATAACCACATCACGTACCAAGGCTTTTGCCTTCCAAAATTAGAAACCAGTATTTTCTTCACTCGCGGGAGAATTTCATCAAAATCCCTTCTTCAAATACTGAGGACTTCCATTTAATCTTCGTCGAAATAACTTCAGAGATAACTAATATAAAATTGTTCACTCGCGTACATTGGTGCACGTTAAAAGGAGAATGTTGAAATTCGTTCTTGTAGAGCAGAAGTACGGCGTTGTGGGCTAAATAAAGGCGAGAAATGACTTGAACATATGTATTTGGAAGCGTCGGTCGGAGATGCTGCACGGCGCGGGGTCAAGCAAGACAGCGCGAGACGAAGATCAGAGGCAGCGGGACGGGCGCAGGAGCGGCCTTGGCTTCCGGTAATGAAGTTCACTCGGAACCGCAAGTGCAAATTTGCACCTCACAATTTAACGAGGATATTGGCTCAGTACTTGAGAAACTGATTTGTTGTGTGTCTTGTGCGTGTCACGTGGTTTGTTCATGCATGAACACCATCAGTTAAGAGAAGCAATATTGCTAGCAATAATTTAAGTAATTTATTCAGTAAATGTAAAAAAGAGGTATAATACAAATAGCAATTTTTGGAAAGACTTTACACATTGTCGCTAAACAGATTCGTAGTATTAGTAGGCACATTGCAGGTGCGATTATCAATAATACTTTGAGTAACGAAAAATGTGTTAATATTTGGAATAGGTAAGCAGTGACACCAATATAATCCTACGTTCATGCGCAGAAATGAAGACAGTGCAATCATAAGTAACACGCTGAAATATTACGAGTATATAATCAATGCTATGAACATGACATCAACATCACCAGCAGCCCATTTTTCTTGCGGCCATCTTGGAGATAGAGGGAGCTGGGATCTCTGTGGAGATAAGGGTTGAACACCCTTCTTTACACGTTTTGTTTGATAATTTCTGATTATGGTAAGTTGAACTTACTTTTGAATCCTCATGGTGAGAGTGGGTTCTCTTTTGAGAATTTCATATTTTCTAACTCATACAGGCACTTTGTCTCAGAGCAAAACAAGGAGCGGCTGTGCGCGGCACGTTCACTCAATTGCAAAGGTTTGCCAGGTGTTGACTTGGGGAGGATGGAGAGCAATGCGAGCCAACGTTATACTTTTACTCTTCTTCCCTTGAAACTTGTTGATACAGCTAGAATTTCTTTAGATTTAAGGGGATCATCCCAGGCCCCTGCTAGGCCCCTGTCGGTCCGGTGAGCTTTTTTTGTTTTGTTGTTGGAAAAGGACCCTCAGGTGGTGGACTATTCGGTCCTAAAATTTTATGGCGCTACGGACACTAGATCTCCCCCCAGAGAGGAGGGGGTAAGAGTACTAAAAAATCCTAAATTTTCGACCCCATTTCGACCCCATACAAAAACAAAACAAAATGGAAAAAAATTTGAACCCGTAACTTTGTTTACAATGCTTCAAGAATTCGAAAACTGTCAATGGTTTTGTTCTAGCATAAAAACTCAATGAGTTCTATTCATTTGAAATATCAATAAAATGAACTAAAAAACCAATATGCCCAATTTTTTCGAAAAACTAAGGCCTGAATCGAAAAAATGAATGGGTGAAAATTTGTTTATTTTCACAAGTTACATATCACAGTCAAATTTCATAAGAATTAGACTAAAAATATAAAATTTCAAAATTTTTCTAAAAAGGTAAAAAAAATTAATTTTATTTTTATTTTTTATGAATTACAATTCAGTATGAATATGAAGTTATGCATAGAGATAATCGAATTAAAAGTGAAAACAGCAATTAAATTACATAAATTGTCCATTATATTAAACTTCAACAAAAAATTCTGTTTTTTCTCATAATCAAAACCTCTCACTTTCAACATTCAAAAGAGGACTCCTCATTGAGTTTTGATGCTAGAACAAAACCAAAGACAGTTGTAGAATCCTTGAAACATTTCTAACAGAAGTACAGTTAGAAATTTCCCAATTTTATAAAAAAAATTATATAGCTCACAACACAAAAATAATGTATTCGTTTGTAACGATAAAATATCGCTTATCACAAATTTTTTTTCCAAACGTTCAAATTCCTAAATGTACTTTTGTTAGAAATGCTTCAGGGATTCTAAAACGGTCTTTGGTTTTGTTCTAGCATCAAAACTCAATCAAAACTCTTGTGAAATGTCCATAAAAATGTACCAAAAAAACTAATTTTTCGTAAAAAAAACTATGGCCTAGGAGTAAAAGAAGTTTACTTTCAAAAAATCTATATACTGGCTAATTTTCAAACGAATCAGACGAAAAAAGTTGAAAAATCTGGATGATCCCCTTAAGATGAGTAGAGTGTTAATAAAAAAGATATGTGAAAAACCATTGCGAAAATTTATTTGCAAGCTATTACATAATAGTTGCCCATCATATGTAAAATTTTTCAAATTTTCATAATTTTGCATTTATGTAATGTATTTTCACACGTCTACATTAAAAATTGTAGTTGAAAGTAAGTAAAACTCGTAAATAAAAGTAATGAAAGTAGAGATTTGTTTAGATTATTTTGGTGTGGCAGGAAATCACGTGCTAGATGTTAGGCGACAAAACTGAACAGATGATACATTGACTTGGCAGCAAATCGTGAAAAAGCGTACGTGTAAAGTCGCATGTAATATACGCAACGCATTTATAGGATTACTATTCGTTGAGTAATTAGGTTAAACAAACGCATTCAAATATAGTAACTAAGGTAAAAATATATCCGAAACTTGAGGTTTTCGGACTTCTGTGCTTGTAAATGTGGCACTAAGGTTTTCATTTAATGATTCAATTTGACTTATTTTCAAATTGAGTAGGTAAAATTCTACTTTTAAGCTCGCTCGTCACGCTTACACTGGACACAATAGGTGCGTAACGAAACATCTACTTTTACATTACGGAGTGCATCGAGTGTCTGTGAGGGTAAGCCACTCAGGAGTACTTGCACGCGTCATTGTGGTATTATTACGTTATGAACACTGTTAGGTTTTTTAATTGACATGACAGTTTCCCATAAAAAAAGTTACACATGATGAGAAAGCCCTTATTATGTTCAGTTCGTCACAGTGGAATTCAGCGGTAATTAACGAATGCGAGTTTTACCAGGCATGGACGGGCAACTCTTGTGGGTCATCCGTGTGCGGATTCGGCTTACCGTATGCATTGATCTGTATGTGTACACAGTAATGTGCTCATGTGTGTACAATCATATAAAATAACTTGTAAAAGATGATCAAAGTGTTAAAACTGAATATATAAAAACGGGCTTTGAAAAAGTTGTTGAATGCATTTACATCTCAGATGAACTATCAAACCGAGCACGAGGGAACCGATGACTCTGCCTAGAGGGAATTCTAAAGGGGCGTCGATAGTCATCGTCCAAAAGTTTGAAGTATCGTGGAAATACAACATGAAATTTGCAAGCTCATCTACTGCGTCAAATGACATCTGCTCTTTGTTAATTTGCAATTGTAGCGTAATTTTGGCATCGCCCCAGACAGTATCTCGCGCGATATTGTCATGAACAATTCTTTACAAAGCCATAATTCAATCTCGTTTTTTTCAGTCCGGATTTTGGCACCGGAATCTGGCAGACCGTGTCTCGATTAACACCCGCATCTCCACTCGATACGTAATTTTGTTCGGTTGGAAAACAACCAACTCGGTCTAGCGTTGCTTCGTGTGGTGACCCATCGAAGATTTTACCTTAATAAATAATAATAATAATAATAATGAAGGCATCTACGGATGCTTTATTTCCAATCAAGCCTGATACATATCACTTTATACATTGGATTTTTAAATGCCTTATAACTAACGCCAGGACGCCATGACGCTTTCCCCCGGTCAAGACCGGTACCCATTTCAGACACCTGGGTAGAGTGGGGTATTGTGCTTGGAATTTTTCTCCTATACCCAACAGAGAAAATCGCCACCGCCAGCGCCGAGTTTCGAACCCGGGTCTCTGCCGCACGGCGGCAGAACCTCTAGCACATGGCTATCGCGAGCAGTCCACACCATCCACACCATCCTCTGTTAAGTCCACACCATCCTCTGCAGCTCTTATTGAGCTTTAAAAATAAGTGCAATTACCTCAAAATATAAAATTCACACCTAGCGTGGAACGAATGAAAGTCCGTTTTACAAGCACTGATGACACAGTTTCCCAAACGCAGAACTGCCCTGAGTCACACAGCTTCCCTTCTCAGGGCAGTTCTGCCCTGAGTCTTGCCATGTTCATGCGCAAATTTTCCATTCTAATTTCTCATTTGTCCAGCCCCACAAAAGTGTAAAGGTGTCATTATGAGCAGTACCGCTGCATGGCACGTAATGAACACGCTACCCGTGCATCTTAGTTACATATCTGGGTTTTAGGAACAGTTATTACACACACATGTCTTGAATGTTCTAAAGGTGTAAATGAACACCAGCCCGATTTTTATATATACACTGTACACTGTGTATCGAACTAGTTTTATTTGTGCTTAAAAAAATAGAGTTATGGTCTAAATTTTCACGCAGGTCCTGGAGTATAAATTGGCTATATGTTTATTTGTGAAGAAAATCCTTGTTTCAGTATAAATTAAAGAACAATTGACAATTATTGAAGAATGCTCCTATTGCAAAGTTCAGTGAACGTGAATATGAATGCCAAATTACGGCAGGAGAATTAATTCAGCAATTCAGGAATGACGAACACGAATGGATTGATTTCTTGAAAACATGAAAATAAAATAGAACTTTACAAGCGATGTTTAAATTGCTCTGAAAGATTTATGAATTTTAACAAAATAATTAACGATGCTTTTCATACAACTATTCTCAATATTAATCTGTCGTTGTGTATTTTTTCTAATAGTTCACGAATATAATTCGTAAATTAATTAATTTTAAACGAACATTCAAGAACTTTAATTACAAATCACGCCAAAGCCCTATCTCAACCATCGTAATACGCGAGTAAAACATGACTGATGTAAACAACAAAAGGTTAGGTAGTTACTCTTTGGGGCATCCAAGACATGTTAAAGTAATATCTGTTTCTAAATCCCAGATATGTAACTGAGATGCGCGGGTAGCGTACCAGGGATGGGGGCGCGGGGCCGTGCTTCTCCTCCCTACATTAGTTACCAGTAACCATCAGTTTCACGTACATAAGTTACCTTAAATCCCTTGAATGGTTAATGTCATCAGTACTTATCAAATGCACTTTCATTCATTTCGCGAAACGAGCCGCTCTTTAAATTCCAGACAAAAAAACTCCAACACTAGCATCATGTGCGCAAAGCGCATATCTATCAGTTTTCTATCTATCCTTTTCCGATTCACCCCTTCTCTTTCCGACACACTCTGTGTCAAACTCTCTCTCCGTCTTTTCTATACGCATCGACTGAAGAGCACTTTGGCGCAGTAACTGCTTTTTCTGATGAAATTTTTGAAACAATTAGGGGTCTAGAAAACGTAAACTAATCTGCTGTTTCAGCATTGCTTGCTTTCGAGGTGGAATTCCGTATCAGTTGTTACTAATTCACCTGTAAGAGCTAGAAAATATTCTTAATTGCATTTGCCCAATTCTTCACCGGAGATGTAACACAACCAATGAGTGAAGTTAATTGCGTACCAATACACAAGGCAACACTAGGGTCTGAGACTGTCAACGGAAATGACAGTATTTCACCAGAAGAACTTACGTATCGAGTGCAGAATTTACGTATCGTAATGCGTACATAAATGACAAAGCTACTATTGGATATATACAAATGGCACTCCACGACAACGGTTGTATTCTAATATATATGAAATAATACCAGACGTACGACAACAAGAGAAGAGAATGTGAGCAGAGTAGGAATACCAGCAGGTGCCCCGCCACCGCACACCACTCCCAGTCACGGGTTTCATGACACCGGTCTCACAGTCAGACTCTATTTTCGTCTTTTCTATAACCATTTACAGACTGACTGATGTTGGTTTTTCGTCACTTTTGTTTTGTAAAATTATATATGTTCCTTCAGAAAGTCTGCTGAGTGTTTTAAGCTGCGGTAGAACGCATGTAAACGTCAGTATTGGATAGGGAATTTCTGAGTATTGACTCCTGCGTTCAGGATTGGATAGGGAATTACTGAGTATTGACTTCTGCGTTCAGGATTGGATAGGGAATTACTGAGCATTGACTCCTGCGTTCAGGATTGGATAGGGAATAAACAATTTAAACAATTTAAACAATTTATTTACCACAGGAGATACAGAGGTAGGTGATACAGAGGTAGAGTTTTACTTAAGTCTAGTACAATGGTCAAATTTGAGTATAGCTACCTGTGGGCCCGAATAAGTTCAGCGACTTCTAGGGCATCCTACCATCACGCTATTCTAGGGTGTACAAAAGTTTAACCTAGTTCACTTAACCTAGTTTCGCATTAGACTGATCATTGAGATGATTAACTCGATATTTTACAAGTCGGCTATATTTAACAGTATGTTCGATAAAACGATTCAAGAGCAGAGAGAAGATTGGTTATGGTACACAAGGCAAGTTACATTATGACATTATCATTAGTTACATGTAGGAGGCAAGATTTCGACACGGTGATCTTACACTACTAGTATTCTGATAGGAAGTGAGACTCAAGATGTCTTTTGAATACTTTGTACGAATTACATTCACGGATCTCTGCAGGTATAGAGTTCCAAGTTTTGGTTCCAACGAAGAGAATACTGTGTTGCGACCTGGCCTTTGAATAATAAGGAAGCATGAATTTACTTCTATTTCGGGTTAAATGGCCGTGATGACCAGTTTGCGCAGTCAATAATTGTCTTAGGCTATTGTCGCCATCATTTCTTAATGTTTTGTAAATGAAATTACAGATGGAGATTTTGTATAGATCCGAAAGTTTAAGTATTTGTAAATTTTTGAAAGAATCATTTGTGTGAGCATTATATTCTAGGTTCTTTACCGCTCTGACAGCCCTTTTCTGCAGAGTAAAAATTTTGTTGGTTTTATTTTTATCAGTTCCGTGCCATGCTTCTATTCCGTATTGCAAGTATGGAGAAATGAGCGTTCGGTAGAGCATTTGTAAAGCTGTTTCAGGCAGAAAATTTTTAACTTTATTTAGGATTCCGATGGATTTTGATAATTTAGAACTAATATGAGTGATGTGCTCTTTGAAGGTCAGATGTTTATCTATTATGATGCCCAGAAACTTACATGAGTTGGTTTCTTCGATTTCACCTTCGCCAATTTTAATGCATGGGAGAGATACATCTTTCTTGTATGAGAAAGTAATATAATTTGTTTTATCGATATTTAGGCTTATTTTATTAGCTTTGAGCCACGATGAAACCTTGTGAAGTTCAGTATTTATACTCTCCACAATCATAGCAGGATTTTGGTTCGGAAGGACCGCAGAAAGCGTACTGTCATCGGCAAAAAGTATGAATTTGAAGAATGATGTAGATTTTACAATATCATTGATAAAAATCAGAAACAAGAGAGGCCCGAGAACAGATCCTTGTGGAACTCCATGGCTAATTGTCTGTGGGTCTGATTTTGCGTCGTCAATGACAACGTATTGTTTCCGATTTGTTAGGTATGATCTGAACCAATCATGGGCAATCCCTCGAATGCCATAACAGTGTAGTTTCGATAATAGTATTTTATGGTCCACACAATCAAATGCTTTTCGGAAGTCAAGAAATACAGAGAAGACAGGCTTTCCTTCATCTATATTAGAATAGAGGAATTGTAAATGATTTAATATAGCCTGTGTTGTTGATTTTTTAGAGCGAAAACCGTATTGTTTATCGTAAAGAAATGATTTTTGTTCAAAATAAGAGTAAACTTTTTTATACACAATCTTTTCGAATACTTTGCTAATAATTGGTAGAATGGAGATAGGTCGATAATTGTTTACACAGGTTTTTTCACCACTTTTAAAGATAGGGGTTACTCTAGCAACTTTGAGGGAGTTCGGGAAAGTGCCTAGTAAGAGAGACTGGTTAATAATATTTGATATCAGTGGGGCTACAATGTCAGCAATAACTTTAAGTACTTTAGTCGGAAACGTTTGTAACCCACTCGATTTATTTTTCATGTTGTTTATGCACGTAATTACATCGGAGGAGTTTGTAGGCGTAAAGAAAAAGGAGTTGGGTTCTCGAATATGATCCATAAATTCCAGGTGATCAGTAGGTTCACTTGGAATACCATCAGCTATTGTTTTCCCTACGTTTACGAAGAAGTTGTTAAAGAGATTAGCAATTTCTTTCTTCTCATGATATTTTACATTATCTTGAACAACATATTCAATTTTCTTTTTATCGGCATTATTCGGTTTACAGCAGGAGTTAAGGAGATGCCAAATCTTTTTAACGTCAGTTTTGAATTGAGTAAACTTGAGCGTAAAGTAGTTCTTTTTTGATGTTCTTATCTGGTTTGTTACATAGTTTCTAAATCGGTTATATGTTTCTCTAGATATTCGTCCTTCGCAAAGGAGGGCTAGGTACGCTTGACGTTTCTTTATATTTATCACGATGTCTCTGGTAATCCAGGGCTTATGTTTATTTTTCGGGGTAACTGTACGAGTTACAATTGGGCAACACTGATTGTATGCGGTCATTATAGTTTCAGTCAACTTTACTACTGCTTCATCAATGCTCGTAGTATTATTGTTTTGTTGAGAGATGTGCAATGTAGGCATTGATTCTTCTAGAACGGTGCGCATTTCTTCAAGATTTGATTCGTTTATTTTACGATATGAGTAAGTTTCAGCCCGTGCCTTGGTGCAAGCAATATAGACATTTTTCTTAATAAGAAAAACTGGGAAGTGATCTGATAAGTCAGAAGTAATTATTCCAGCAAGAAAATCACTAGGGTCTGTCATAAAGATATTGTCAAGCAGCGTAGCACACTCTGAGGTTATTCGTGTAGGCTTTGTAATGATCGGAAGGAAGGATTGAGACTGAAAGGTAGTTAGGAAATTAGAGATTGGTTCATGGCTTTCATGTTTCAGTAGATCATAATTGAAGTCACCGCATATTATTATGTCATTGTATAAGGGCCTGTTGAACTGAGAAATAATACGATTCAACTCATTCAGGAAGGATATAGGACAGGCTGTAGGAGGCCTATACACCGTTCCAAGCACAATGCGTTTACCATCTCTAAAAAGTTCTACGAAGAGTGATTCTATATGATCCTGATTCATGGTTGCACTTGCTATGGTTCTCGAGTCTATGTGGTTAGATATATATGTGCTGATGCCTCCGCCCCGCTGGTTTTTTCTTAGCGAATGGTAACTATGATAATTTTCAAATCGAATCATGTCTTTAGTCGAGTCATCTAGCCAGCTTTCGGTGAAGCTAATCACGTCTAGGTTATATTTAAGTTCAGTAATAGTACATTGTATCTCTTCCAATTTTGGATAGAGTGACCTACAGTTCCAACACAGGAGTGAGAAATCTCGGTCAGTTATTCGTATAGTTTCGTTGAATTCTGATATATTAGTATACCTACACTCTTGAGAGTCGTTTAGGTTTGGATATATTCTGTTCAAATGATTGAAATCTGGATCGATTTCCTCAAATATTACAGGGTGATCAGTCATTTAAAATAAGTAAAAGTAAGAATTAGGTACTATAGAGCTTAAGACGAAATACAGAGTCAAGCTTAAAGGGATATTTCAGTCTAAAAAGTAGCTTATTAAGTAAGAGAGAATAGAGTAAAAAAGAAAAATCTATCGCGATTTCGTGAGTACACACAAACTCAGTCCATGAGCGAGTGATAATGGAGTTCAATATCACAACATTGGTGCAAACAGATTGCTAAGGGCGTTTTCGCAAGTTCACATACAACAGGTAATAAATTTCTAAAGATTATGACGACAATGATACAATCAGCTAATATGGTTTACGCGTAATAATAACTGTAGTGGTAAATAGAGAAGAATTCACAGTAACATTGGTTGGTGAAAAATTACTAATTGCGATGTTACAAAATGTGACACACAGTTGTCATAGATGTTTACACACACATCTATTATTTATTTGTTATAATATTGGAGTTCGATATCACTACATTGGTGCAAACAGATTGCTGAGGGCGTTTTCATAAGTTCACATACAAGAGGGAATAAGTTTTAAAGATTATGATGACAATGATACAATCAGCTAATATGGTTTACGCGTAATAATAACTGTAGTGGTAAATAAGGAAGAATTCACAGTAATATTGGTAAGTGAAAAATTGCTGATAGATTATAATGACAATGATATAATCAGATTATAAGAAGATTACAACGACAATGATATAATCAGATTATAAGAAGATTACAACGACAATGATATAATCAGCTAATATGGTTGTACGATGGCAGTGGAGGGCAGAAGCGATTATCAGATTATAAGAAGATTACAACGACAATGATATAATCAGCTAATATGGTTTACGCGTAATAATACTTAAGTGGTTAAGAAGAGGAAAAATTCACAGTAACATTGGGAGGTAAAAAATTGCTGATTGCGTTGTTTCAAAAGTTCACACACAGCTGTCATAAATGTTTACAAGCACATCTGTTATACACTTGTATAGATTCAGGTTGAACGAGCATCACGTTGAGGTTTACTGACATGATACCTAATTGAGGTTAAATTAATACGAAGTTGACATATTTAGGGGATGAAAATGAAATTGACTAATTTAGGGGATCACCTAGTCTAGGGAATTTAGGGGATCACCTAATGACAATGATATAATCAGCTAATATGGTTTACGCGTAATAAAAAAAAAAAAACTTTAGTGGTAAAAAATGAAAAAAAATCACAGTAACATTGGGAGGTAAAAATTGCTGATTGCGTTGTTGCAAAAGTTCACATACACCTATCATAAATGTTTACAAACACATCTGTTAAACATTTGTATAGATTCAGGTTAAGCTAACATCAAGTTGAGGATAAGCTGATATGATATCTAATTGGGGTTAAACTAGCACGAAAACTGACAATCAAATTGAGGAGATCACCTAGTCTAGTCACCCATGACTTGTTTTGATGTCATATTGAGTTGTTGCATCAGGTATTGCTCGAGGTCATCTGGCGTGTTGATCTCGCGGCGTCTTGAATCTGGGTTTCCGGGGTTAAATATGAAAATGTTTCCATCCTGTGTTTTTGGGGTTCCAACTTTATCCGGGAATTTCCTTTTGGCCATCCTCAGAATGTACATGGCGTTAGCTCGTGAAGGTATGAGGTATTCATTTATGAAGAAGAACTTTGGTTTCTTTTCTCGGCAGGCGTTGAGAATTTCACGTTTTTTGTTGTAATCTTTTAGTTCAAATGCAATGTTTCTTTGATCTACGTTCCCAGTTACTGGTTTTTTCCCCATTCTTGTAGCTGACGTCATATCAGTGTCGGAGAGGTCAATGTTGATCTTGTCCTTCAGGAGTTTGCAGACTGTATCCTTACAGATTTCGTTTGCGTGAGATTGCGGTATTTCCCTTCCAGAAATGACGAGAGTACATTTTTTGTCTTCAATGTCTCGGCGTTGATTATTTTTTTCCAACTGGTCGAGGCGGGAGGTTAAGCTATCCATTTTCTTGTTCTGTTCATCGAGAATTTTTTTGTGTTCCGCTTCTTTTGTTCCAAATAGCGTTTTAAGGTGGCTTATTTCATTTTGCATTTTTTCAATATCACTATTAAATTTTGTCATCACTGAATCGAAGTATTTTATTAAGACAGAGACCACTTCTTTACCGCCTTTCGTTAGGCTAGACACATCAGGGTATTGACCAAACTTCGGTTGAAATTCGGTGCTGTTGTTGCTGCTGTTGTTGGTGCTGTTGTTGGTGCTGTTGCTGGTACTGCGTCGTTTGCTAGTCATCTTGAAGATTGAGGGAGTGCGGTCGTTGTGTAAACGAGGGTTGAATACTCTCACGCTTTTGAGGGAATATTATGCTTTTAGTTTGATTATTTTTATATATGGGGTATTTAAATCACATTTGAATACTCAGGACGAGAGTGGGTACCCATTTAGGTTAGAGGTACATTCTTTCTAACAATAGGCACTTTGTTTCGGAGCGAGCGCCACACCCGTCCTCACACCACGGAGTCACTGAAGACACAATGCTGTTTATTTACGGTTGTGTTCACTCACTCCGGCACGCAGTTGATCGTGCGAGTAGCGGTGACTCACCGTGACTGAAATGATTTCATTTACATCATCCACGCCAATACATCAAGAAAAGAAAAATTTCTGAGTATTGAAAAGAATTTCTGAGTATTGACTCCTGCGTTCAGGATTGGATAGGGAATTACTGAGTGTTGACTCCTGCGTTCAGGGTTGGATAGGGAATTACTGAGTATTATCTCGTACGTCCTGTACAGTTTAGACAATTACTCTGTATTGGCTCCAGCTTCCTGTATTGGAATGCAAATTACTAAGTATTAGCTCTTGCGAAACATATTTGTTTAGCAATTGTTGAGTATTGGCTCCTGTATCTAGTATTGGGTAGGCAATTACATATCATTTTCCAATATTCAATACTATTCTGTTAGTTTCTTTTTGAGATGAAAATATTGATCTGATATTGGAAATAAGTTCTAAGTTCAGACAATATTTAATTTAGTATTGGATGCTGATTATGAGATGGATTGGCTGCTGCGTTTATTAATTTAATAATTATTAAATATTAATAAAACTTAGAATGATTTGTCAGAATATTTAACTAGTTCTTTACAGGTTTTTATGGCAGAACACTGGAATTCCTTATATTTATCTACAACCCTCTGAGAGATGGATGTAAATCATTTTTAGTTTAGTTATGACTTCATTCAATGAAGTAGTTCAAGTTTTTAGTAAATTTGTGCCCCAGCAATGAAAGTACAGTTAGTTGAAGTAATATATGAATTTAAAAATAAACCTACAGATTTTGCACCGCTAATAGCGCTTTAACACCTGATATCAATACCGAAGCGCACAAGTGCTCAATGCTGTTTATTTACGGTTGTGTTCACTCACTCCGGCACGCAGTTGATCGTGCGAGTAGCGGTGACTCACCGTGACTGAAATGATTTCATTTACATCATCCACGCCAATACATCAAGAAAAGAAAAAACAGTGTATTTCCAATATAGATGGTACAGAAGAACCATCATTGGTTTTTAAAATATCTTAAAGTTAATACACTTAGATGATATTCACACATGAGTATTGTAAACTCATGTCACTAGTCGAAAATAAATGATTCAGGGCAATCTACTCATGATATAGCTTAATCTACATTAGATGATACATGTAATTATAATAATAAGAGACAACCCAATTTCATGGACGATGCATTTTCATTGTGGGGTGAAAACACTTATGACAGTTTACATGTACATGACATAAAACTTTGAAATACTTGACGCCAGGAAATAATGTTAGAATAGCTTGTTTCGGCAGATGCTTAAAAATGCCATTTCAAGGAAGCATGAAAAAATATAAATATGAGCATGATGACCACGAAATTACAAGTTTTGCATTTCTAATTAAGACCTCATCACATGACGGTCATTAGTTGATTAGCATTTTTATTCAAGTATCGATGAATGATCACACAACAAATTTATAGTGTTTTACATGGATGCTTTAGAATAGAAAAGAGATGGCGAGTTAGGTAATGTTACAAGTTGAGAGTGAACAAAAAATGACCGGTATCTCTAGTTAAAATGCCGGTTGTCAGTTTAGTACACACATATGTGCATATGTACACGTAAATATATACTCATATACATGCACATACATAAATACGCACATACATACACCTAACACGCACACATACACAAATACATATCTATGCATCTAGGCAATCACACTTCATGTGCGTTCTACAAAAATGCTGTGCGATGTATTGGTATATAGGATAATGAGCAGAGGAAGTTCGTGACAACTTTTTTAGTATGTGTTGCTGCTTTCAATTTCTGATGGAATATTGAAGCGATGTTTAATTAAATATTGTATCGAAAGGATCATTGGTTGATAAGCGTCTTATTTATCACATGTGGGTGATCGCGCAACAAATTCAAATATATTTTTTTAGAAATGCTTTACAATAATGAAGTGAGATGAAGTATTACGTAGTGACACATATATCACCCATCTACGCGCATATAGCGTGCACATGAACACATATACACAAGTAAGCATGTGCGCAAATATCAGCGTAAACTAGTCAGTATAAGCTAGCATTCCAATCGAGGGACTCGGAGAAAATATCTTTTATCACTGCATGAATTTTCTGAAATATCCGTACTAAAAATCGTGGCACAAAACAACCTACCTGAGTCAGAAACGTGAAAACGATTGTTCTACAACGGTCCTCACGTACAGAATAGTTCCAGAAATACGTGAAGCCTAGGTGCGGTAGTTTTAATATACTCTAGAGCGTAAGAGATGATATGATAATTGGCACTACACTAGCTTAACAAGAACATTTTTGGACGTAATTAGAAAGAAAACATGAATGCCCTATAAGGGTTTCATTAACATATTAGAAAAAAATCACATTATTTTTAAAATATGGTGCAGAATGTCTGCAATTGATAAACACACATAGGTACCAGGACGGTCTAGTTTGATGCTTGCACAAAAACGGAGAGCTAACACATAAAATGCATCCTGTGGTTGGTTTATTTAGTTTAAATAGAGCTTGTTAATTCATGCAAGCAATAAAGATACTGAACTTTGTGGGGTGAAAATATGGCATTTAACATGTACAAGACATCTAAGCTTTGGATTGCTTTAAGATAATAAAATGAAATGATGTGTTGGGTAGTGTTGAAAGTTGGGAGTAAAAAAAGGCGGTATGTATAGTTTATATACTAGTTGCTAGTCCAGTGCACACAGGTTTATGTGCACATATGCACACCCATATGCGCACATACACCCACATATACTCACATACAAATACAAGTTAAGCATGTTCGCAAAATCCCAGCTTATAGGCGATCAAATCATAATACCTACGCATACTTCAAAACTGTTGTGTAATGTCTTGAATTATAAAACAATGAGCAAGGCAGATTATTCAGCAATTGAGATACCAGGCAAATGAGATTCGTAAATACTTATTCAGTATGTTCTGTAACTAAGAATTATTGTTGAGACGCAAGATGACGAGTTATTTTGGCTTTAAATTCACTCGGTCTTTGAGGGATTTTAATACTCAGGGGAAGTTTGTTCCACAGTAAGGCGCATGATATTGACATAGCCTTCTGCCTTATGTGAGATTAACGGTAGTTGACTAACACATTGTTGTTTCTGAAATCAACATGTTCCTAGCACTCACCAAAGCAACAATCAGTTAAGAACTATAACCCCCCCCCCCCCCACACACACACACAGGATGTTTTAAACATGGGTTCCAGTATTACAATGACAAGAATAAATACACTGCTAAATAACACCGATCATAATGGAGCGAAATGATAAGTTCGCGGGATGAAAGAAGAAACAAAGTAGCCAAAGTATCCCGCATGCAAATCAAATTACAATAGATTTTTATCATAAACATAAAATGAATAATCTAATTGCTATACGTTCAATTTCGTTACTCTAGTATTTTCCTACCTACAGTATGTATAACTAAAAATTCATGCATTGACTTTCATCGATCATGTGTCTTTCATAATTTGAATGATGAACCTATGACAAAAACGAAACGTGGCACTGACGCAGGGATAGGAAACAGTCAAAAGTTTATGTTAATTTATTTCATTTAGTATATAAGTGACCCTTCTTCTATCCCGCGAGTGGGCTGGAAGACGGGAGAGCTGGGACACCAGCACGCCCATAGCGCCCCTCCAGCACCGTACCACGATCACTGTCGTGGGAGAACAAATATTTAGTTACAAGAAAATAGAGTCGATAACGACTGCTCAAAAATTTGGTAATTAAAATGTTTATTCGATATTAAGTTAAATCACGCCGCAAAATTGCACGGGTCAGCAAGACCGCGTAAGTTAAATTTAAGAATGGCGACGTGAGAATTAAGTATTGGGTGAACGAGAGTCTTACAGAATATAATGCAGGGCTACTGCGTTCAGCTTTAGTAATTATCAAGGAATTTCTAGGATTAGCGGATTTGAGACCAAGTCAAGTCTCGGTAAATATGCTAAATCCTAACTTAAGTATATTAGTTAAATTTATAGACATTACTTTCATTGCTCTAAATCTAGAACACGAAATTTAATAATTAGTAAACTGCGATAACAATTGCCGTATTAGTGTGTAATAAGAATAAAATTAATTATTGATAAGAATTAAATTGAGCTATGGCAATATTGCAAGAAATTTTAATCTCCCATTTAATTTTAAGGTATGCAAGGCAGGTTACTTAGAACTGCAACTGACGTCACTAACGTAAAAATGTGGCGCTAACCATTACGGTGACTTACATCAGTTAAGCAGCCGAACACGAGTGGCGAAGCAGACGCGAAGCGTAGGGAGGCAGGAGGTCGGCGGAGACGTCTAGCCGATCATGGCACCGTCAGGGCCCTCTCGATGTAGGAGAGATGGCGAGCTGAAGACAGTGACCACGACAACGGCCACACTCACGAGAATGTAGATCAATTGAAGAGATGAACAGGTGGTCAAGTGCGGTGGAAGGCTGGTAGGCGACAACGCTGAAGCTGTGGCAAAGGCTGCAGAGGTAGCTTATTCTTCGGTGTATTCGAGAAGAAGAAAACTTTATTGTACAGTACACCGAATGGTTGCGCCTTTCATTTTAATTAAGTTTTAGTGACGTTTTATCTTAATTCTTTTTAATTTTTAAGGGAGTCTTGTATAAAAAAGAAATTTGCCATAAAATCGAGAAGAAAATCGTTAGGTTTTTCTACAACCTATGTATTTGGCATGTTTTTAAAACTAGCTTACACCAAGTTGTTAAAACACAATTCTGTTTTCAAACTTGAGGTTGAAATTCTCTTTAAAGACCAGCTTAGTAACAAATTTGAGACCTATGCAGGCTACGAACGACCAGTCAACGAGCGACTTGGTAGGAGGGAGCATGGTTGCCAGATCAATAAGTCAGGTTAAGGCCATTTTTCACGACAAACGATGGCCAAAATGACTACTACAAAATGTATAGAGATTTTTTTCCTTTAAAAACCACAATTTTATTAAAATTTTACTCACTTTGATATATTTTTTCGTGAACACTTCCTCGAAATATTGTAGGTTTTCTGTTTCATGAATCGTGCAATGCTTTTAAAAATGGCCAAGTGAATTGATCATGGCTACGGCGTTCAAAAAATGGCCAGTTATGTGTAAATTGAACATGAAATGGCCAGTCTGGCAACTCTGGGAGGGAGTGTAGAGTGTGTAGTGGTGTGTGCTGGTGTGTACTGGTGTGTACTGGTGTGTGCTGGTAAGTGCTGGTGTTGTCTGCCATTAGTTACTGCGTCTGCAGGTGTTGTTGTATATGTATATAAGGTATATCCAGAAATTGAACAGACGGATATAGACCTTTTCCTCACCAGCATTTCGTAAGAATTTTGAGAGATTTTTACCAAACATTTTTGTTCAAATAAGAAGTTTTTATGATGCATAGCCGAGCAGTGAAGTTGTCAAAAAGTTCCATTACACATGGAAACATTGAATGAAAACTCCAACTTCACTCAAATATCTCAAGGCACTCAACGCACTGAGTGCGGTGGCGAGCTATCACAATCTTAAAGATATAATGGACTTAGTTGATATTTGGTATCGAAAATGTTGCCAACAACTTTTAAATTTAAATCATAGTGAATACTGAACTTCAGTTTAACCTATCACAGTCATTGAGTTAAAAGAAAACATGGTGTACCTCCGACTCCAGTACAGATGTTTTGCAGACTCTTTGAGGAGACTGTCATGACTGACAAACATGTTATTATTTTTTATTATAGAACCTATGAAAATGTAATACTTACCACGTTTCAGTCCAACAATACCTATATTTTATCTAGAAACGTGATCATCAGTCAGGCAACTTGATTATTTGCTCAAACGATTTATTTTTCCTTTTAAAATTTTGTAAACAATATTTTTCAGCGTTTTTCTGTTCGAATTGCATGCTAAACTTTATATTTAACACGTAGCATTTCTAAAACTTCGGCAATTCAATAAGTAACTGAATAATTTTTCAAACTAATATTGTGTGATCGCTTCATTCTAATTTGTTGACTTTTGTATGCAATAGCGCACGACAACGGTAATTTAATATAAATTCAGAACAACGACGTTAATTTTGTATCGGGAAGGCATGGCAAGCAACTATAGAAAAAGCATGGAAAATGAAATCTCTAGAATTCAGCTGTCACGATGAAGCGCTGTTTCGATGTAACTCAAGCGCTAGGCAATAGCATGTGTATATAAAAATATCAAGACTGCAAATCTTCGAATTAGTTACACAACTGCGGAACATTTTGCAGAATATCCCCTTAAAACATCGGTTATTTATGTATAAAAGAGGTACAAAACTAAAATTGGCGAACTTACTGAATAAGAATAAAAGTAAGTAAAAACGCTTCGGCCCACCTACACCTTTCTAACCTCAATGGTTTTCTGTGTACTGACACGATTTGTCGTCAGCAAATCGGCGCAATGAGCAATGATTACTGCGGTTACGGTATGTACCGTGACTACGGTACCGTGGCAATGGTTGGTTTCTTGAATGTGAGAGCCCTGGCAGTAATTATGAATGAAAACTCAATGTTGCCACAAACTGGAAAGCACGCTTATAGTCAATAATAGCATTATTTCGAGCAAGTTTTAGTTCTCTGGAATTGAACAACAACAAAATCAGTAATATAGAATAATGTTTTGTCAACCTTTAAACTGGACTTTCAAAATCTGTTATCATAACTCACACATATCTCGCAAGGTAATGTATCAACTGACTTTACTGGACACAAGAGTGCCGATCAAAAATTTTATTTGACCATGATTGCCATTTCTAATTTTGTGAAACATGAAATGCTATCAGGTTATTCCAATAAACTTCATCAAGGAAAATCCAGCAAAAACTGGGGTGGAGTAGTTTTATGAACTTCTCGCTTGGTGCGGGTAATTCGATTTTGCGTTTGGTTTTTAAGTACACCAGTTTGATGTTCTGGTATCATCAAGGTTTAGGCAATTAAGGTTGGACGGGGTCACTAGCATTTACTGTGCCTATGGCAAGGCACATAAATACAAAATAGGATGAAGGTTGAAAGTCTGTTTAGGCCCTTGGACTCAGAAGGAGTGGGTAATCTGGTGCTCTACTGGCACCGAGGTTTTCAGATCACTTGCACGAACCATCTATTGAGGAAGTGAAAGTCACTGATTAGCTTGCTTCTTTATTATTTTGACGCGGGGGGGTGCTGTGGCCACTGTCCCCTCATAGGGGTTTTCCACTTCTTGATGCGAGGTTCCGGATCCAGTCCTGGCGGCGTACTCCAACCGCTCGCGGCGGCGAGTGGGAGTCCGTTGTGAGTCCAGGTGAGGACGGAATGTGAGTGTAGTACTTCACGGATGTGGGTGATTAGTGTGGCTAAACGAGTGGAGATGGCCGAAGTGGAATGGACGGTGAGAATGAAAAGGTGAAGCATTAACGCTTGTGAGGGAGGCAATTTAGGTGGATTGAAGTATTGAACGAGATATTGAAAGAGTTGAAAGAAGGCTCTTGAACGAGGGCTCTTGAAAAAGGGCTCTTGAAAGAGGCAGTACCGTTATCGCGGTGACTGAGTTGTGAAGCCGTGTGGCTGATTTGTAAGTCTGAAGTGTGTCTGAGAAAGACCTAGTTTCGGCTCAATAGCGGGGATTGAGAACTAGGTGGTTGTGTAGGGTGTGTTTGGCTCGTAGGTCCTCATTTCCCCCTCTGGGGCCTAAGCACTACACTCAGACGGTTCTCTTACATGACTGACGGACTCTGCCTGGAGGGCTGGGTTCATATACGTAAGATACCGTAAGAGCGCTTGCGAAATGGTTCTGCATCAAAACGGCATGAGAGCTAATTTTCAGAACTGTCGAAGTATTTTCGGTTCAAATTTTAATAGATTTCGGGCTAATGTTGAATGAAATTTGTGATCTAAAATTGTAAGAATTATTGTGCTAATTTTATTTTATTCTTAGAAGATAGTTTTAATAATTTATGAAATTAGGCTGAAGTGCGGCTAAGGGAGTTCACAACAGTTTTATCGGACATCCAATAGTTTTTTAATTAAAGATCAATAACATACCTCAATATTGTAATTACCTTTCTGATGAAGTTCAAGGCTTACATAAGTCTCTTTGTGTCCAGGATTTTTGGGAGTTAAAGGATGATACAGGTGCGTTCAAGATGATATAAGAAGTTGTGATAGCTCTAAGGTTATTGACGACCGGCTAGAGTACACTCACGGCCCCCACTAGAAAATTGAATGGTCCAGTGACAAAATGAGAACACTAGCTGTGGTTCTGAATTTTATTTAAGCAGTATGTTTGATACAAGGTTTAAGGTTAGGAGCAACTGGGACTTAGCGAAGAATAAAATGACAATGATAATCGTACAAAATAGGGAATTTTAAATTACTTGCAAGATAATTACAATAATAAAAAATAAAATTAATAACATTCGCCAGAATAACGATACTCTCTGTAAAAAAGTGAAATGACGTGAATTTTTATCTGATTTCGATAGCTCCGACACACGTGAAAAAATGCATCTTAGAACATGGCTTTTTTTTAAATGTGCTGTACTGGAATATGAAACGCCAAACCGGGCCATTACACAAAAAACACAAGGTAACCGGTTATTATAACTATTATAATGTAGCTACCGCGCTAACCTGGGATTTTGGCAAAACTAACGTGGGTTACAATTTAGCTTGATTCAATAAACAATACGAAATATTTATTATTATTTTTTTTATCCATCAACAACCAATTACGATATAACTATATCCTTTACCAATGATAGCATACTACATATGCGTACATTTTAACATGTCCCTTTCGAGTCAGGGATTTTTTCGGCTCGGCGGACGTACGCTCGGCTACGTCTTGAACTGGTAGGAAAGTTTGCAATAGAGCTTGCGTGGTGACGTGCGTCCTAAAGTGCAAAAAGTGATACACAGAAAAATATTCAAACTTTTTGCTCATATATTTCTATAATAAAAGGAAATAGTTGATCGAAATCAATGAGAAAAAGTGAAATAAAGCCGGGAGGCTCGTCAGCCTCTTGGCCAGCAAAAACAAATAGCCAACCGGCACCTAGCAGTCTCCACAAAAAGGAGAGTGGCAAAGCTCAACCTCACTTGGAGATACCTAACTCGGCCCCAGCTTCATCGAAGTTCCAACAGAAGCAAAAACGTACTTCTCCACCTCCGAGTTCCTCTTCAAAAAGAGGATTAACAAATGATGCAAAAATTCAACCCAGCAATAGACAAGGTAGCAACGATAGCCTAATCTCAATAGACTCCTCTCCACCTGGTATACTATCAGAGACAGAAGAACCTGGTATAAACCAGGTGGAAAATCAGGAGGGTGCACCAAGGGGCTCAACAAAGGATCAGACGGGACAAAGCCAAAGGAATACCCAAGAACCTAACTCTGCCCAAATGAACTTGTCTGACCCGGCCTTCCTGGAAAATATCCCAAACTCTACCAAGACGGCACACATAAAATGCAGAGATCCAAACAGGAAACTTTCTCAAATAAACCCTTTCAAGCTAGCCAAGGCCATTGATCTGATGTGGGGTGAGGTGGAGGGGGTGCAGCACCTAAAATCAGGGGCTTTATTTATTACTTACAAGACTCAAACTTAGCTGCTCTCACTACTTTCTGCAAAAACAATTCGAATTGATTCATCAAATGAAATTCCCTTTCTAGTATCCATTGCTCTAAATTCTCAATCAGTACAGGGAAAACTTTATGCTCCGGAGCTAAATGGGAAACCCATGAGAGAACTGCTGGAATGCCTAAAGGAGCAGGGAGTGATAGCAATTAGGAAACTCTACAAAAATCCTGAACGCTCCCATGTCCCTCTCTTTGTAGTTACCTTTTTCGGATTAACTAGACCTCATTTCCTGAAAATTGGATACAGTCGATATAAAATAGACCTATACATTCCCAACCCACTCCGCTGTTATAGATGCTGCCGCTATGGGCACGGTTCAGCTTTTTGCCACAGCGCACAACGCTGTAGCCGATGTGGCCAAAACGGACACAGTGGCCTGGTCTGCAAAGAACAAGAAAGATGTATCAACTGCAGTGGTCAGCATGATGCATCATCCAAAAACTGCCCAGTATACATCAAGGAAGTGCAGATCTGCCAAATTTTAGTGGAACAAAACATATCATTTATAGCAGCAAGAAAGCAAATAGAAAAGTCTCACACTGATTCCATGCAATCACAACCAACAAGAAACTCTGGAGCAAATTTAGCTTCTTCTTATCAACTTGGTCAAACAACCTGTGACTTTCCCCCACTCCCAAAGCCACAACCCCAAGTTCAAAAGAGGAAGCCAGCTGTAAACAGTGAGGTGGATGGTAGTGTGAATGCCCCTCTTTCCCAACAGGAAATGACAGGAAGCTCTTATTCATCCATGTGTATCACTCCAGGGCAAATATCATCAACGCACCATAAAGACAACACTGCTTCAACTCAAACTACCATGAATGAAGATTTTGACCCTACTCTGCCTCCATTTCCCTCACTGACCCCTTGCCCAATCCCAAATTCTCCAACACATGAACAAATCGAAACACCCCTATATAAAAAACAAACAACAAAACAACATACTCTCCTCTCCTCTCCGTCTGAAATCCCTACATGGATTTTATCTCTCATTCCGCTGATCATCAAACTTCTCCTCTCCACAACTCTAAGTGAAAAAATAGACTCCATTGTAGCAGAAATAGGTTCTCTCCTGCAAGTAGATTCCACAGTTTCAACTCTCCTCTCTCAGTTAGGCTACACCTCTCTCTCCTCACAATGAACTGCAAAATTATTCAATGGAATATCCGAAGTTTTAACAAAAGCCGTCCTTTTCTCCAGTTAGCAGTAGAAGAACTCTCCCCATCTATTATGTGCCTCCAGGAAACAAGGGTGCCTCCTTCTTCCCCTATTGCCTAAGCAGATGGACAGCATCAGCTAGATCTGATAGATCTTGTGGCAGCGGAGGAGGTACAGCAATTTTTCCCTTTGAGCAGGTCCCAAGGATCTTCATAGATCTGCAGACATCTCTGGAAGCATGTGCAGTCAAATATGCATTCAGAGACAGCCACTTAACAGTGTGCTATATCTATTTACCTCCGAATCTAGATGTAAGAAATCTAGCTCAAAAATTGGAGGATATCATCCACAATTTGCAAAATCCCTATATACTGTGCATGGATGCCAATGCTCACCATCAGTCCTGGGGATCTACCTACTCAGACCGAAGGGGACACATCATTTCTGAGTGGCTGGAGAGAAATCAGCTGGCGGTCCTAAACCCAGCACACCTAAGACCCAGCATACCTAAGCTCAAGTGGCACATACACACACATTGACCTCTCCATCACATCTAGTAAATTTGCCCCAAAGCTAAAGTGGGAGGTACATGCAGATCACTGCCACAGTGACCACTTCCCAATAGAAATAGAAGTGGAACATCAAGCAAATCCCATCCCCAAGCATAAAAGATGGATTCCTAAGAAAGCAAATTGGGACCAATACAGCTCAATAGTTTCACTGCCATCTCAATTTTTGTCCCCAACAGAGGCCTGTAGTGCTATCAAAGGCAGACTGAAGGCAGCTGCCACAGAGACTGTGCCAATTTCAGGGGAGGTGGCAAGCAAAGAAAAGAGACCCATTGGTGGTGGAGCAGAGAATGCTCAAGTGCTCTTAAAAACAATAGGATTGCTCTCTCCAAATATAGAAGGAACACGGGAAATTTAATATTATGGACTGAATACAAGCAAAAATCAGCCTTTCTGAGGTATACCATCCTGAAGGCCTGCCAAACAGGCTGGAGAGGATTTGTCTCTTCCATTTCTGTGGGTTCCGACGCTTCAACAGTGTGGAGGAAGGTGAGGAGTCTGAAGTCCTCCCCCAGACCAGTGCCCATCTCACTGTTGGAAAAAGGCGTTCTTCTTACTTCTGAGATTCAAGTAGCAAACGCTCTAGCCTACGAATTTGCAAACAGGGGTTATTTCAAACTCACCTGTAGGGCTCTCTAGCGATACCTCTCAAGAATACAGAAATAACAAGACTTGGTGTAATGAAAATATAAGAATCTCCGAGCTAAAGAGCGCACTGAAAAAATGCGAGCCTCTTCCCCAGGTCCTGATGATATAATTTTGCCATTCTTAACCTACTTACCTGATCCACAGCTATTAAAATTACTGAAATTCTTCAACTTTGTCAACACCCACGGCCTTCCTCGACAATGGGGTCACGCTCACATCCTCCCAATCCCTAAACACGGCAAGCCAGCATCATCATATAGACCTATAGCTCTCACCAGCATCCTATGCAAAACAATGGAAATAATTTTAGTACATAGACTATTACAATTGCTAGAAGACTCCCATTTTCTGAATAGAAACCAAAGTGGTTTTCGCCCCAAGTTCTCAACATCGGACTGTCTCTTCAGATTGGAATCACACATACGCTCAGCTCTTATGCAGGATGACAGTGTAGTCTCAGTCTTCTTAGATATTTCCTAAGCCTTCGATTCAGTTAATCATACCCTTCTCTGAATAAACTAGTATCCATGGGAATAGGGAGAAATTTCTTCCTCTTTGTCAAGGGCTTCCTATCCCATAGACGAATTCAGGTCAAAAATGGTGGCTCCTTTTCCTCACCCTTTCCCATAACCAGAGGAGTACCACAGGGGTCAGTTCTAAGCCCAACCCTTTTCCTCATTTTTATAAATGATATCTTTGAAAGTTGCTCAAAACAGGTTCAATATTCAATATATGCAGATGACTGTGCACTGTGGGTTGCACACTATAACATTGATGAGGCTATCAAAGTGCTCCAAAAAGCCTTAAACTCCATAACAGCATGGGCCAACAAATGGGGGCTTACCCTATCACCTGCAAAATCAAAAAGCATGATATTTACCACAAAAAGAAAACTCTCCCCTCAAAGATTGAAAATAAATGAAGACCCAATAGAAAATGTCTCAGCATACAAATCCCTAGGCATGACACTGGACAGCATGCTCTCCTTCAAAAACCACATCAAGGTCTTGCAAAACCGCTGCAAGAAGGACTTACACCTCCTCCAAATAGTAGCAGCAAACAAATGGGGCGCAGACTTCCTCACTCTCAGATCCTTATACTCTTCTCTCATACTCAGCAAGTTAGATTATGGCTTTTTTCTCTTTCATTCGGTGGCCGACTCCACCCTTAAAATCCTGGATCGCATCCAATACGCCGGAGCCAGAATAATGCTGGGGGCTTTGAGATACATCCCGGTTCTTCTGCTGGAAGCAGAAGCAGACCTGCTGTGCCGACATGGTTACGTACTTGTTTCGTACCCATGTCAGTAAGTACGTAATGCCACTCCTTGGTGCGACTCGAGCACAGTGTGCGCCGCTGAGTCAGCGAATTATAGCTATAAATAGGGCGTGTTCAGCGCTGCAGAGCGCATTTGGTTGTACTACCTCTCTGCGACAAGTACAAGTAAAAAGTCTACATCGTCTACTCAATATCCACCCTTACGTAAGGCACAGATACGGCACACTGGTGGATCAGTTGGTGCGTAACCACGACGTGAGATTAACTTGGTACTTGTGCCATGATTTGGATGGTGCAAGTACGGTGATTGAAGATATCGGGAATTTCCATCTGTTTTGTCGACGACGATTTGGAGATCGCGTGTCTACAGAGGTTGGAGGAAGTCCTACGTTGGTGATCTACGCTTCACTTCGTGTAACGTGAAAATTTTTGGTGCAATCAACAACTGTGCTATGGAGAAGACTGCGGCAACGGGACGAGAAATTAAAGAAGCACCGAAAGTATATAATAACGTGTTCAGATTTATTGTGAAAAGGGTTCCTGAGAAAGATATGGTCGATTCCTACAAATTGGACCTGCAGATTCCCGTAGGAGTGCCCTACAAAGCGCGTGTAGATCTGGAGCAGGACGGTGATCACTGTGTGATTAAATTGTGCGTAAATTTCCATCGGAAAGAATAACGTGGTAATTTATCAGTTGAATGCATAAGTGATTGTGTTCATTAATTTCTACGAACATTTTCCTGTGATACTACATCTTCGAGAACATTTGTGACACGTGTATGTGATAAATAGATTGCATACCCAAGTGCGCTTACTTAAAGTCTATAAAGAAACTGTGTTAAAGTTATCCATACGTGTACATAAACTGTAGACTGTGATATTACACGCAGTCTGGAACCGTGAATATACGTAGAGACTCGGAGAGCGTGCTCGTGCTCCCATCGCTACCCCGCTGTGTGTCGACGCTTCGTGTACGACCTTCGCATCTGGCAGTCTCGCATCTGCCCGTGCTGTGACTACGCTACGCAGACGACCTTGGGCGAGGCTGCACGGCATCTGCTGTTACTGTGCTGGGCAGTCTACTTGGGCGTCCTTGACATCGGCTGTAGCTGTGCTGCCTGCTCCCTGCGGCTGCTGCACTGCATTGGCTGCGTTGCTGTATTATCAGTTAAGTGTGCTATAACTATATTGTTCTTGTTGAAATTGTTAGGTAATTTTCCGTGACTTCGTCAGTTTTTATTTTGTTACTTTTTATTGATTCAGAAATTGTTGGGATCGATACCTTTGAATTCGTGTAACAAGTTCCTTGTTATTAATTAATTTCAGTTCGGTTTGCAAGTAGCAAGAAAAAATTTTGGGATTTAAATTTTCAGTGATATGTAATTGGAGATTTCACCGTGTACTATCTCCACGATTGGTGTAACGTGTGTCTTTAGCGTTACGTTATGTGATTAATTTTTTGCGAGGTAAAGTAATTTTTTTTTTGAGGTTCTACAGTCTTATTTTTTTGTGGCGTTGGAATATTGCGTTGGTCGGTGGCATTATTCATTTTTAGATTTGTGCGAAAAAATTGTTTTCTTGTTACGATAACTGATGTGTGACTCGGATTCAGATCCAGAATTTATCCGTTCTACGAGTACCATAACTGGTAGTGGAAGGGTTTCTGTTCCAGCATTTAGTGGTACGTTACCTGGTACGTGTATACATACTCCATCTAGTGTGATAATGTCTGGACCACAGACCACGACAGTAATTACGACCACTGTTAGCACACAGACTGTGTCTTTCAGTTCGCCGAGCGTTAGTACAATGACGTCCTCTAGCGGACCGATGACAGGTGGTGGTGTAACAACCACGTTACAAAGAGGCAGTACTATTTTGTCAAGTGCAGAGCTACCTTTGTTTAAGGGCCGTCAGAGAGTCAGAGATCCGATTTTCAGTGAAACGAAAAGTTTTCGAACGCATGTAGCCAATCTTAAATCGTACATGTGTTTGTTGCCCGACGTCACTTCAGATGAGGCGAAAAAAGAGTTACTTGTGCGCAGCGCTCACAAAAGCGTGGGTGACTTTAATGGCGTCGTCACAAAATTAGTAGACCCTGCTATTAATTATTCATTTGATCAGGTTATCGATATTCTCGACGACATCTATGTCTCGAAAGGTGAACGATCTGTACATGCTTTAGCTTGCGACCTTAACCAGCTACGGCTGTTACGAAACGAAGGGTTGTCTGCCCAATTGGTTATGGCAATGTCATAAATTAGAAATTTGAGTGACCACATTCTTAATAGTAATGAGGTAGGAATACAAAGACATCCATTTGTTACTGCTAGTACAAATCAAGCTGAATTGAAAAAGTTCTCTGGAGATCTAGTTGTTTTCAGCCTTGCTACAGCCATTCTTGCACCATTATTGGAAGAGAACTTTTGTAAAAAAATCTTCTCGAAACCGTTCAATACCTCTGAAGAATTGTTAGCTCGCCTCGTTTCCGCTGTGCGTAATAACCCTGAGGGAAGAGAAATACTTGCGCGCAAAAATAATACCCAGTACCCTTATCAAACCAGAGAGACTTATCTTGCGGTCGTGCCCGAAGAGGGAGAATGGGATGAGAAAGATTCGTCCCCCGAGGTCTTGTATGCATCACAAAATACCAGCCGACGATTTCAAGGTCGAAGACCATTTTTCAGAAACAATTGGAGAGCTGCTAGATTTCCAAGGGGGAGACAGCATGCTTACTTCGGAGATCGACCATTAGGTTCCTTGGAGTGCCATGAGGCTCAGGTGGTAAACCCACAACAGACTAATAATGATAAATCTAAGTCGTTTTGTTCACTGTGCAATTCCGCAGGTCATGTTCAGAGTATGTGCACGAGTAAAAGAGGCCAAAGCAAATCAAATTTCCGAGGCCATGCTTGTTACGCTTGTGGGAAAACGGGTCATTTTGCACGTGAGTGTCTTTCGCGTGGTCGGAGTAGAGGACGAGGTGAAGCGTTCTACGCTGCATCTTGCGAGGGTGAAGATTTTTTAGAGTAGACAAAGAAAAATCGGAAAATTCAGAGTGTCTTGTAGTAGAGAAGGAGTTGCCAATGCCCGGGGTTGGAGCTGCTATCCCCGTCAATAAAAATGTGGTGTTGAAACCAGATACTATTATACAGTCGACTTCTGTGGTGGATCCGCTTTTCCTGTGTAAAAATAAATTTGAATTACTAGGTGAACAAGAACTTGACGTAGGTGCAAATTCTGAACTACCTGTAGAAGTTTGTTTGTCAGCGACGATAATGAAAGAAGGTCGTCTAAGGAAAGAAAGTGATGGATTATTTTCAGTACGGCGTTCTAAGAAGCCTACAATTATATTACGTAATGATAACAAATTGATGAGCGCTCTGATCGATAGCGGTAGCGACAGATGTTTAGTGAGTTACCGGAATTTAAAAGGTATAAACGAGCAAATTAAGCCCAGTGCTCTGAGTATCAGAGGTGTAAATTCCAAAAGCCAGGTATCAGGAGAACTAGATCTTTGTATTACGCTGCCTAATAGTAAGGAAATCAATACCAGTGCTTTGATTTTGAAAGATGCCGAATTCAAATATGATGTAATCCTTGGTAGGGATATTTTACAAGACGCTGTGATTAATTTCAAAGAAGGATTCATTGTTCTCGACGGCGTAAAAGTACCGTTTCATGATGTGCAGGAATTGCACGAGCAAAGTAGGAAGGAGATATTCTTGAACACTGTAAGTAATCCAGAATGTCTGATGGCGGACATGCTTACGAATAGGAGGAAATTAAGGAGATATCAGCTGAAACAAAGAGAATCAAAAATTGCGAGCCAGGAAAGTGGCGATAATAATGGTATAGAGATAAATACTGCAGAAGAGAAGGGTATCCCAGGCCCAAAGACAGGGCGAGAGAATAATGGAAAAGTAAAAAATAAACAGCATGCGAAGAAAATAAGAGAAACTAAGGAACATGCGAGAGGTTTAAAATATAGTAAACGAGAAATAGTTGTTCATTGTGGAGCAGTGGAAATGCCCAGAAACTGCTTACGTGTTATTAATGGGTATGTCAAAAAGGCTAAGCCCGGAAGGTATATTATGAATAAGACAATTCTCGCGAATGGTATTTATGTCGCCGAATCTGTTGTGGATATCAAGTCAAATGGGTTTGTCCCTGTAATGCTTTTGAACGTCTCGGAAGACGTGGTATATTTGAGCGACAATACGATGTTAAGTACAATTGAAGAAATTAACGACATGGAAATTGAACACGAGAGTTACATGTCTACCGTGCACGAAGCTGTGCGAGATGCAAATTTATGCGATGCTCGAGATAATGCGGATCTACCCAAAGTCGACAGTGTTAATGGTGGAAAGTTCAATGCCATCTCTGGTAAAGACGTTGGTTTGGTATCTGCAAAAACGAGGCATTGTGGTAACGATAATCGTGTTGATGAAGTGGGAATTAATACAGACAAAGATGTTGTCCCAGAAGGAGCTAGTAACGGGAGACGTCCTCTGACGTGTAACGATGTAAATTGTGAAAATGATGATGCTAAACCATTATTGATGAATTTATTAAACAATTTTAGAGACGTAATTACTCTCGAAGGCGAAAATATTGCAGTCACGAATGTAATGCGACATGATATTGTATTAAAACCTGATGCTCCAGTACTTAACATCCCTCCATATCGAATTCCACATAAGTATCAAAATGAATTATTGGAAGCCAATAAACAGATGTTGAATCAAGGAATAATTGAACCTTCAAGCTCCGAATACAATTTTCCTTTAATCGTGGTGAAAAAGAAGTCGGGCGAGATTCGACCCGTCATAGATTTTCGTGAACTCAATAAAATAATTATCAAGGAAAGTTACCCAATCCCACGAATTGACGAGGTTCTTTATTCTTTAGGTGGTAATTGTATTTTTTCAAGTCTTGATCTCCGCTCAGCCTTTCATCAGGTCGAGTTGGAAAAGAAATGCCGTAAATTCACCGCGTTCAGTATCGGTTACGAGAAATTTCAATTTAAGAGGTTGCCCTTCGGGTTATCCTCGAGTCCATCAGTTTTCCAAAGAATCATTTCTTCTGTTCTTGCAAATATCATCGGTAAATTGTGTTTTGTATTCCTTGATGATATACTAGTATTTTCCAAATCCATGAATCAACATCTGAAAGATTTACAGAGTGTTTTTGAGAAGCTACGTAGTGGAAATCTGTCCCTTAAACTTGAAAAATGTCATTTTCTCAAAAGCTCCATTGAATATCTTGGACACATTGTGTCGGCAGACGGAATCCGTTGCAAGGAATCGGAAAAATTACAAAAATTCCCGATTCCAAAAAATGTGAAAGAACTACAAAGTTTTCTAGGTGTGGCGAACTATTTCCGCAATCACATTCCGATGTTTGGTTCCATTTCGTATCCTCTCTATCAATTGTTACGAAAAAACGTTGAATTTATCTGGACGCCTGAATGTCAGAAAGCTTTTGAAAAGATTAAATCTGTCTTAACATCAGATACAGTTTTAAAGCACCCTGATTTTTCCAAGCCTTTTCATGTATTTACAGATGCTTCAAACTATGGCATTGGGGCAGTACTTTTGCAACAAGATAATGATTCAAAAAAATCCATGAAGGCTATAGCATATTACAGTAAAAGTTTGAATTCAACACAAAAGCGCTATTCAACGACGAAAAAAGAATTCTACGCCATTGTGAGCGCACTTAAAGCATTTAAATATCTCATTCTTGGATATCCGATCTATTTATACACTGATCACAAGCCCTTACAGCCCTTGTTTTTCAAAAAGCTTCCTGACGATTCGGCTATGTCTCGATGGTGTCTAACAGTGCAATGTTTCGAACCAATAGTAAAGTATTTTCCAGGAAAAAAGAATCTAGTTGCAGATTGCCTAAGTAGACTACCCGAGCATTTAACTATTTCTGATCTTGAAGAATGCTCAGAGTTCGATGAGGTCGACGTGTTGGCAGTAACTACTCGCCGTGGTGCACTGACCGCCGGCGTAGACGATACAGACGCGACGCCCTCAAACCAAGTGGCGCCTGAGCCGACTGAAAAACCCCGACTGACTGACTACGTGCCCAAGTTAAAAGACGTATCATGGACTTTAGACGAATTCAGAAATGAGCAACGACTAGACCCATTCTGTTCTGAGGTTAAGGACGCATTACTATCTAGTAGACAATCTACGATCCCTGACTTACAAAAATACTTAATTCTGAACGACATACTTTATAGACGACGACAAATAGACTCTAGGGAAAGTACTATTCTAACTTCGGTAATACCAACATCGCTCATGCACAAGGCGGTGCTGAGTATACATTCATTGTACCATACTGATGCCACGCATACGTTGTTTAAATTTAAGTTGCGTTATTTTCATTTATTGGAGAAGAGTATCATCCGTAAATTTGTCAAAATGTGTGATGTATGTAAGATTTTGAAAGCCCCCAGTACTGTACCTATTAAAATATTAGACGCTCCCATCGCTAAAGAACCGTTTGAGGTGGTATCAATGGATTTCCTTGGCCCGTTACCTGTTACAGATCAGCAGAATAAATATATTCTAATCTTGATTGATCTATTCTCGCGTTACTGTAAGCTTTACGCGACAGCAGATCGATTAGCGGATACAGTTGTCTCTTGTCTGGACAACTGTTTCTCAACCTTTGGCTATCCTAAAATACTTCTAAGTGACCAAGCTCTTGAATTTAAGTCTGCGGCAGTTAAAAAATTTTCTCAAATTCATTGTATTGCGAAAAAAGAGGTCCTCCCTTGGAGTCCTCACAGTAACGCTATTGTTGAACGTAATAATCGCAAAATTACGAATTTATTAAAACTATACATTAATTCTTTAGCGCATACGGAATGGGATCAATGCCTCAACAGCACAGAGAACGCGATAAACAATAGTTTAAATACCACATTGGGGGATACACCCTCGTTCATTGTTTTCCATCGCGATACGTGTCCGAGCTTTAGCGCTGTAACTTTCGAACCTAATTACTGTCACGACACGAACGTTGATATAATAAGATTTCGAGCTCAGGAAGCTGCCCGCATTGTTGAAAATGTTAGAGCTACAATAATAAATAATACCAGTGAAAGAACCATGTATCACAACCTTCGACGCAAAGATAAAAATTTCGAAATAAATGACCGTGTCTTATTGCGCAATCACATGCGAAAAAACAAGCTAGATATCGCTTGGAATGGACCCGGTATTATAACAAAAATTAACCGAAATTACGTAGAAATCAAAATAGGCAATAAAACATTCCGGAGTAATAAAAATCATGTACTACCTTTAAGTAAAAAGAGTTGAATGAATACTATGCGACTTACGACTGACGATGTTACTAGGTGCTCATAATTCTATTGTGTGATGCTTGTTTCGATGTTAATTTTACGTATATTTTATTGGAACTTTCCTTATATAACCGTATGTATTTACCTTATATTTTCGTTTCGTATTTAGTGTACCGTGTTATTACGTGCGTGATTGAGTCTGTACCCGTTCACTTAAGCCACCGAGGCTTACATCTGCCCGAGAGCCTTGCTCAGTCCAATAACATCTTGCTCAGTCCAATAACATCTTACCCGGTCCAACAACATCTTGCTCGGTTCAATAACACCCTGTGTTTAGAAATACGGCCCCTCATTGCTGTGGGAGCGAAGGCTGGCTCCCGATTTGTTTTGCAAATAGGTGTGCAGCTGTCGATGCCGTGTGGGATCAGCTACGTGGAGATTTGATGTTTGTTTTTTTTTCTCATAGCAGCTGTCACCAACTGTGATTTTGGTTTCTTTAATTAATTCGACGTACTAATAATTGATTGAAAAATTTTTTGTGAGGCCATGCTAATTGAACTCTGTGGTTGTTTCATTTTCAGACCGAGCACGCTCGCGTTCGTGCCTTCCAAGATGGGAAATAGGATGACCCATGTGTCGGTGGAGGCACTCACAAATGCGCTGGAGCAACACCAGGGAAGAGTGTCCTCCGATTGGGTTAAGGCAAATGCCCTCGTCGACATCCTTCCCGATCGAATATCAGATTTAGGTATTCTCCTTCTCTTTCCTTTAACTCTGGGATTAGGGGTTTCCTTCTTCTATCTTCGTCGTGAACTTAACTTGCTGGCGGATCGCCTTCGCGCCGAAGATGCACTACTCCGTCGTCAGCAGCTCAGATCGAGTAACGCTGAGCAACCACTGCGTCACCTGCAAGCAAATAGCGAAGTTTAGGTGTCAGTGAAGCATGTGTTGTTCTTGTGTTGTTTTAAATATGTGGACTTTATTTTTTTTGCGTGTCTTCTAAGCGACACTATTTTTCTCATGCGTTATATAACGGAATTCTAGTTTTATGTTTAAAATATATCTCAGGAATTAGTTGTAAGGTATTAAGTTGAATCAAGTCTTGAAATTGTGGTAATTCCTTCTAAATTTTAGTATTGATGCTCAAAAATAATATGATGTTAACGTAACTCAGTATGTATTAATTGTTTTCCGAATTCAGTAAACGTAATGCGAATTTTCTGTTCAAATAATTTTAATAGACAATGCGTCGGAATTCTTTTCATGCTTGTTTGTTCTTATATTTCACGAATGTATTGTTCTTAGCACAAATTCATAACAGGTAAAACTCTTTATTTCTTACATTATGTTTGAATAAAAGTATTTTAATTGTTGTTTCAAGATGCGATTTTCTATTTTTACTGCGTAGCATTTACACTGTTCATCATGAATTAATGTTTGCGGTAAGTGTGTTTTCATGGCGAATGTTGATGTAAATGTAAAATACATGCGATGTTTAATGATTATCATTCTTCATGCGTAATAAATCTTAAATTTTAAAATTAACAGTTGAAAATTATAATTTCAATTAAAAAGTTGAAACTTAAAGCTGAGAATTAATTAAAAGTTGAAAAATTTTTTTTTACTGAATTTCGTTGTTTTTTTTATTTTTTAATATGATGCCTACGTAGTTTGATATTGCTGTGTTCGTTAACGTCGTTGCGTTTATTTTTCTTCGATGAGTACTTTACGGGTATTTCACCAGTAGAGATAGTTAAATGTTGGTTCCTTGTACCGTAGATTTTTTAGGTACGTTAATTCGGAATGTCTTCACTATTTTTGCGGTACGCTGATATTGTTCTGTTGCGTTCTTGCCGAGTTGACTTAGACGCGTTTTACTTTTATTTTACGGATGTTTTTCAATTTCGATAAATATATTATTGTTGTTGTAGTTGTACGCCTTTCAATACGGGTTATCGTTTAAAAAAGAAGATATGTTTCACTATTGTTTACGGCACAGGTTCCTAACCTGCGGCATATAACCTTCTTCTATTGTTGGTGGGGGTAAATTGCGCTTTTTTCACCTTGCATACCTAAATGCCAATTACATTGATGTGTTTGCTTCACTGATTGTCACGAATTAGTAATTTTCAATTTTAAACACTGATGCCTTGAGATACCCTTGTTGATTTTGAAGTTATGTCTTTTCAAATTGATTGTTTTATTCAAAAAGGGAATTTCACCAGGCATGGTGGGGGAGGTGTGTGCCGACATGGTTACGTACTTGTTTCGTACCCATGTCAGTAAGTACGTAATGCCACTCCTTGGTGCGACTCGAGCACAGTGTGCGCCGCTGAGTCAGCGAATTATAGCTATAAATAGGGCGTGTTCAGCGCTGCAGAGCGCATTTGGTTGTACTACCTCTCTGCGACAAGTACAAGTAAAAAGTCTACATCGTCTACTCAATATCCACCCTTACGTAAGGCACAGATACGGCACACTGCTCCCCCTGAGGTTCCGTAGGCAGTTGCTGCTAACAAAATATGGCACCCGGGTCCTTTCCATCAACAACCATCCAGTCTGAGAGAAAATCAGTGCTTACTATCCCTTTAACTTTCACTCTATTCAGTGCCGGCCACTTCCAACAACATCAATCGTGCACAGGCAATTCCAAGAAATTGGAATGAAGATCTCAGATATTCCGGTCATAAACAGAAACAATCTCTTCTGCTTCCCTCCAGCGGAAGTTCATGACTCTCTTCACAAACACTCGAAGCTCTCGATACCTGACGACTCGTGGAGACAGCTGTATTCAGAACTTTGCGCAAGGTACAAATCGCGCAAAGCAGTCTTCTGTGATGGGTCCAGAGCGGGAGGCCAGAGTGGTGCAGCAGTCTGGTGTGACCCTGACAGTCTTCTAGCCCACCTTCCAAACCATTCTTCTGTATTAACAACAGAACTTTATGCAATATATGCTGCAATCTCTTTCTTCTCCAAACACAAAGGACAATATATTATCTTCACTGACTCTCTAAGCTCCATCCATGCTCTGCAAAATCTACACAGCTCCTCCCACTTTCTTGCTCTGCTCATATCGAACTCTCTCTTAAAGCACCCAAACAAATTCATCATAGAATGGGTCCCCTCACATGTGGGCATAAGAGGAAGTGAAAAGGCCGATGAGTTGGCCAAAGCAGCCACCAAAATTACTTATATCACCCCAGTAGGTATGTCCTCCAAAGAAAGTGAAAGCTTTCTTCTCAATTACTACCAAGCCAAATGGCAGTCTGAATGGACTGCTTCTACAGTACGCAGTTGGTCGCTCAAACCAAAATTAGGGACTGCACCCTACCTAAGCCTGCCACGGCGGGAACAAGTGACCCTCTCGCGTCTCCATCTGGGTGTATGCCGTCTGACACACCAACACCTGTTCAGCCGAACCACGCCGGTGATGTGCTCCACATGCTCAGAGAAATGGACTATAAGCCACTTGTTGCTGAAGTGTCCAAGACTCGCTACTGCCCGCAGATTTACGCTTCAGGAGAGTGCAGATCTAGAAACAGTGCCTACTCTACAGTCCCTGCTAGCAGATAACTACAATCCAAAGTTGTTGATTAAGTTTTTGCAAGACATCGGTGCTACCGAATTGATTTGAATGTTCCTCAAAATCTGCTGTGATCAAGGCCCCTATGCCCCTGTAGGCTGGGTGCCAAAATTCAAGACTCAAGAACTGGTAGGGGGAGATCCAGAGATCGCTGAGATCATAAGAGTGACGGTTCAACGTAGTGGCTGGTGACACGTGCTTCTGATCCTCCGACGAAAATTGTGGTGAATTAAAGTGAAGTTGCTGAAAAACTGGTATAGTTTGTATATTCACGTGAGTACAGTGTGTAACTTTGTATGGAGTGCTCGTGAGAGTAGTTTTTTTGTTGCGTGAGACTTGAGACTGAGCATTGGACTTAAGTGTGGTGACTTGCAATTTTTGACTGAGGTGTTTTGATTGGTAAGCTTTCTTTGCATATAAAGAGTATAGTGTGTGACATTGTAGAGAGTGACTGTGAGAGTAGTAGGAAACCTTTTTGTTTCTTTTTGTTTGATAACTTGATTTTTTGTAGATTTGATGAGTGAAGACTTCTTCTGCCTGTGAAATTTGTACTGAGATAGAAGTCTGTGTTTGAGGATGGCAAGAAATAGGAATGGTTGTAGGAAGGGAGGTGCAGGTGGAATGGATGAGGAGATTGAGTGCATGACTTGTAAAGAGTGGGTAGATATAGATGCATGCAAAGGTTTGAGAGAGATGAGTCGAAGAAAGTTGAGTGATCTTGTGTTTACGTGCTGGAAATGTTTGAATGATAGTAAGAAGTTGAAAGAAGAGGTTGAGAGATTGACAATTCTGATGGTTGCTTTAGAGGCTGACTTGAAGGATGAAAGGAAGCTGAACGAAGGAAAGAATGAGAATGGTGCAAATGCAGTGAATGGAGAGGTAAACGGTGGTGCAAGGAGTGCAAATGAAGTGGATGATATGGCAAATGATGGTGCAAGGAGTGTGAATGAAGCATATGATGGTGCAAGGAGTGTGAATGAAGCAAATGATGGTGCAAATGTGACAGATGAGAGTAGAAGGATGAATGAGCATGATGAAAGAAGTACAAATGGAAAGAGAGTGAATGAGCGACCTGTTGAGTTGCCACATAAGGTGCAGGAGCCTGAGTGGAAGCGAATGAAAGGAAGATGAATGGATAGAATGATCTGAGTGAAAGAATTGAGCAAAAGAGTAGCATGAAAGGGAGAGTAAGACCTATGATTAGAATATGTGGAGATAGCATGGTGAAGAATGTTGATAGGTTCGTATGTATGAGTGACAGTAGCGGATGTACAAGCATGAGAGGGAAAGGAGTGGAGGAAATTTGTAGGCATGCTGAGAGAGTGATAGAAGGAATGGTTGTACTGCAAGGAGGTGGCAGTCGGTTGCTTGAATGTGGAAGAGAACGAACGGTGAATGCAATTATGAAAGTTGTTGAAAGGGCACGGAAGATGAAGAATGTTAGAGTGGCGGTGACTAGCCTCCTAAGAAGGCCTACTTGTGATGAGAAGTATTGAAAGGGTGTGGAATGAGGTGCATGAAAGGATTATGAGTATGAAAGCTGAGAGTGTGAGAAAGCATGAGTTGGGTTCCAGCTTCGTAGACATGGATAGCGTGATCCAGGATGGGTGTTTTCTTGGAGATGGAGCCCATCTTACAAAAGAAGGTGAGATGAAACTCTCCAAGAAATATATCCGGTGGATCAGGGCTACTCATGTCATAATGGAACGTGGAACTGGATGAATGAAAATCTGTCAGAGCAAAAGTGAGGAATGTCTTGAATTATCCAATTGTGTTGCAAGGTTTGGAAGTATAAATGTGCGTGGATGGAATGCAGGAAAGTTAGACGACCTTGTAGTAGAATTTGAGAATGGAAAATTCGATTCTGTTGGTGTAGTAGAGACCCAAATGCATGATAGAGTCAGTTTAAAATGTAAGGAGAGTAAGTATCATATGATAGGAAAAGGGCGTGTAAGTTGGCAAAAAAGAAGTGGTGGAGTTGTTTTCATTGTAAAAAATGCTCTAAATTGGAAATTAGAAGAAATTCCTGTTGGAAATGAACCCGAGAGTGAAGATCTGTTAATAATAAAGTGTGAAAGAATGCATGCCAGAGAATGTGTTATTGTGGTTGTATGCTATACGACAACTGATGGTATTTTAGCTCATCAAGAGAATGCAAAAAAGTATGAAATATTAACAAGAATTGTGCAAGAGCATTGTAGATGCCCTCTGATTGTGATGGGTGATTTGAATGGCCATGTTGGTATACTTGGTGAGCCTGTGAATGCAAATTGTCAAAAAATGATTGATTTCTGTGATGAGAATGAACCTGAGAACCTGAATGTAAGAATAGGAAATGGCTTGCATACATGGCAAAGCAGGGAATGTGAAACTGCAATTGATTATATGATAGTGAATAGTAGAGCAAGAATATGTGTCAAAGAAATGTTTGTAGATGAATATGATTTTGATATTGATAGTGACCATTAAATGCTTGTACTAGAATATAATTAGGGTGGAAAGGAGTCAATGCAGAAGGCCAGCAGAGTAAAAGAAAATTGGCGTATGAAAATGGCAAACTGGAAGAATTTATAAATGAATTGAGTAGATGTAACTGGAACAGGTGTGGAAATGTAAATGACCTAAATGGGGAGACTGCAAGAACCTTATATGATGTGGCAGAGCAAAAGATCGGTAGAATGAAATGTAGGAAAAGTACAGGGAATGCTAGGTGGTTTACGAGTGAGATAAAGGAAGAACGAATGAGAAGAAAGACTTTAAATAAAAAGCAACGAAATATTAGGAAAATGTATGGTAGATGCAGAATTACTGAGGATGAATGGCAGAATGTATCGAATGAGTACAAGGACCAGCAGAAGAAAGTAAAGAGAATGATCAATGAGGCTAGAGTTAAAGAGGAGAGACACCAAGTAGAAAATCTAAGAAAGGTCCAGATGGAATAAAAGATTGGTATAGGTTTATACAGGGTAATGATAGAGGTAGTGAAGTTCAAGTTGATGAATTAGTAGTCAATGGTTGCAGTGTGCAAGATAGGATGCAAATGGTGAAAGCAGTTGAAGAATACTGGGAGGACATTGGTGGAATGAATGAGCAGGTTACAGATGATGAACCCGTAAATTTTCTGATAGATGAACGTGAACTGCAAATGGAAGACAAAATCACTCGTGAAGAGATTGTAAGTTTTCTGAAGAAGGTGAAAAAAAAGCATGTGGCCCTGATAAAATCCCATTTGAGTTCTATAAATGTGGAGGAGAGAAGGTAGTCAGTATGTTTAAATGTCTATTTGATGAAATAAGGAAGAGTGAAAGAGTACCGGATGAGTGGAACAAGTGTAATGTAGTCCTATTGCAAAAGCGTAGACATAAGAGTATGAAAGAGCCTAAAAATTACAGACCAATTGCACTGGCTGATTCTGTATGTAAGATGTTTTAAGGTATTTTGAATGAGAGAATGAAACATTTAGTTGGGGAATTAGGCATCCTGGGACAAGAACAGAATGGATTTAGGCAAGAAAGTCATAGGGACGATAATCTGTTAGTAGTGAGTGAAATAACTGAATGAATGAGGAAGAATTATAAGAAGGTATATTCAGCATTCCTGGATATTGAAAAGGGATATGACAGAGTGGATTAGGTTAGGCTGTTTGAAATATTAGGAAAAGTAAGGTTTAGCAGAAAAACAGTAAACATTGTACAAAGTCTGTATGAGAACACAAGTGCTGTCTACAAAGTTAGGAAATTTGGAAACAGGGCAGGTGAGGAGTTTCAGAGGAGTGAGACAGGGTTGTACTCTGTCTCCCCGGTTGTTTTGATTGTACGCAGAAGAATTAGCAGCTCAACTGAAAAGGAGTGGCTTAGGACTGAAAGTTGGCAATGAGAGACTGAGTTGTTTGTTGTATGCCGATGATGTGGTTGTGGTTAGTTAATGTGGACATGAACTACAAAGGATGCTTGACATTGTGAATGGGTATAGTACAGATTTCAAAATGAACTTTGGTACCAATAAAAGCAAGGTTATGGTTATATATAGTGATGAGGCAGGCTGTGGAATATTGGAGAAATCAGAATAGGTAGAAGAAAAGAATACAAATATCTAGGTTGTATGATAAGTGAAGATAGATGCACTAGAACTAAGGATGATAAAGTGGCAAAAACAATGCAGTGGAGAGGACGGTTAAGTAATGTGGCCAGATACAAAGAAAACAAATATGAATATGCAAGAAGAATGTGGAAGTATGTTGTTGTACCTAGTGTCCTGTATGGTATGAGTGCTCTTGCCTGGAATGGAAGTGACCTTGAAAAGCTGGATGTGATACAAAATAAGGTAGGACGTTTAGCAATGGGTACTCCAAAATGAACAGCTACAGAAGCTATTAGAGGTGACCTAGGATGGAGCTTTTTTTCAGAAAGAATGATGAAAGCTGGGCTGAAATATAAGGTAAGAATTGAGAGAATGCAGAACAGCAGGTAAGGAAAGCAAATTTTTGAAAGGAATTCGAGTGTAAGCTATTGGGAGAAAGTATGTTGGGGTCTTACAGGGAAACTAAGTATGCAGAAGCTTATTTTTGTTAGACTTGGGAGACCTGTGGATGACTGGGTTGTAATGAATGTTGGAGGCAAATGACCAGAGTGGGACTGCATGGAGTGGTTGGAAAAAAAGATTGAGAGGCAAACAAAAGAGTATGGATTGACTAAGTGGGAGCTCAGGATGACACGTAAGCCTACACTAACCTGGTATATGAAAAAGGAAGTACCTAAGTGTGAGATGTTCTATGATGGTAGTTTTAGTAATCAACTCTTGTTTGCTGTGAGGTGTAAGTCATTGAGCGTGTATAGACGTACATGGAGGTGGAATGAGAATAATGGTAGATTATGTCAGCAGTGTGATAGTGGAGTGGAGGAAACAATTGAGCACTTTGTGCTGATATTTAGTAAGTATGAGCAAGGGGGAGAGAGTTTCATGAATGTGGTGTTTGAGCAGTATGGAGAGAATGAGTATTATGCCAGATGTAATTGTGGTGTTGAAGTGTTTGCCGCCGCAAGAGGGCGCTGCAGCGATGTGCGCTCCACCGCCAAACTTTGGGATCTTGCCGCCGCTGCCGGACGGCGGCGGCTGGATGGCGGCAGTGTATTTACGGAAGTGCTGGAGTGCTGACGCGTGTGTTTTCGTTCTTCGTTCGTATTTGTCTTCGCCGCGGTTCGGTACTTGTGCAAGGTTGGCAAGTGCCTTGCTTTCGTTCCTCTGGGACAACGAGGAAGGTCAAACAGCTGCGGCAGCTGGTTGGCGGTTGCTGTCGGTGTCGGAACCGGGCAACGTTAAAAGGTAAGCCAACAGTAATGAAGATGATTGTGGTATGAGCTGTATAGTTGGATTGGATCAGGAGTGCAATTTGAGTATCATTGAACATATGCATGTTTTTCTTATCCGTGCATGGAGTAAAAGTGACTGGAATGAGCTTGTCATGTAGAGTGGACTGTAATGACCTGCCATGCTCTGGGATAGTGTTTTGATGTACTGGTTATCACAGTGATTCTGTCCAATGGCAGCTTGTGACAAAGATTGATGGATCTTGAGTAGTTTGTTGGACAAGTCTGGTACACAGGCACTGAACTCCTTTGTGTGAATATTGTGAGTATTGCAGAGGGAATTGTAGGCCGTTATAAAGGCCCCAACAATGTCAGCCCTCAACTTCAAGGTCAAGATACCGCCAGGTTTGTGAGAACCTTAGGTATAGTGTATAGACTCCAGAGATAGAAATATAAGTAACCAGTACTAAGTATTAAGTGATTCTGTATTGTGTCTCCAGCTAGTGAGTGACAGTGAATCGGAAGACTTCAAATGATGTTGGGTTGGAATAAATGCTGCCACAGCTTTTGTTTTTGCCCCCACAATTCTAGTTGCAATGGCAATTCATCATTTGTGGTGTCTATGTCATGGTCAAAGTGAACTTTTTCGTATTCACGGAATCAAAAATTCCGTTCCAAAGAATCACTAAAAGAACACATTTAAAAACGTTTTACATGAATGATATTCTGCTCGCTAATTCACTTTTTTTGAGATATAACAAAAATTACGTTCAGACAGGAATAACATTATATGGTCGGCTGCTTAGTCGCCTCATTATTGGGTCACGCCCACTTTTCTGGCAGGCCACGCCCATTTTTTGGCGCAAAAAGAACAGCGTTGGTTTGGGAAGGTTAAGGTAAGCTATTTTAGATTAATTTATGTTATTTTAAGTTGGTTTATTTAAATAACCTAACGTTACCTACCCTAACCTCACCAATCGTTACGTCAATACTGTATTACAGCATGTTTACGTGTCCATTCCTTCACTTTCAAATATGACATTCAATTAACGTCAAAGTTGAATAATTCAAATATTCTGCATCAGCGAGCACAATGTCATTCCTGTAAAATTTTCTTAAATGTGTTCCTCTACCAATTCTTGTGAACGGAATTCTTAATTTCCGTGAATACGAAAAATTCACTCTGACCAATGTTATATATCTCTCGTGCTAACAGTTTTATACACATTGTTCTAATTGTTAAGTTGGATTTGATCTGTGTTGGAGAGTGTTGTGACTCTTTCTTGATGCTTTTAATAGTGTTCCTCTAGTGATTCTTTGAAACAGAATTGTTAATTTCCATGAGCGCAATTAACTCCATAATGACCCTGTCTCCATTTGTATGAATAACAGAATGTGAAATAAATACTTCCAAATGAATACTTCTATCGTCATTATAATGATTATTGCACTCAAACGGGGTTGCAGAACACCCTTTGCACGCATCTACCACCACAGGAGCCATACCTAAACGGCCGGCAAAGCTATTCTTACCCTTACCTTATTTATGCTATATCTCTAAAACTAAGCATTTGCGAGCACAATTTCGTTCATGTAAAACGTCTTAAGGGGGTCCTCCCATCAAAATTGAATTTAGATCCGATTGGTCTGAAATTTGGCTACTATATGTATTTTTGCAAGAAAAACATATTTTATTCGAGAAGTTTTTTGATTTAGGCCTAAGCTTTTTTGTTTTTTTTTCAAAAGAATAGAAGTCCAAGAATTTTTATGCTAGAACAAATACAAAGACAGTTTTGAAATCCTCGGAACATTGCAAACCAACTGATAGGTCTGAATTTTTTATTTGAATTTTCTTTTTTAAGTATATGCGATATTTGATCAATACTGTTACGGAACGTGGCTCGGTCAGAGCACGTAACGCAGGAGGAATTGAAACCCCCGAAAGCAAAAGAAAGAAAAATAAAGATATGAAATACACAGTCTGAGAGTTGGACAGAAAGGTGGGAAATGAACAGTGTTTAATTGGTGTGTACTCCGCTAATACTGAGTTGACAAGCATGGGGTGAATAACAAACTTTGAAAGATGAAAACACATTTATTTTTGAGATGAACACGTGGGTATATGCACAAGGCATTTAGACAGAATTGACATGAGAGAGCACAACTGCGTTAATGAAAGGTACGCACATTTCTGCCGCCATAAAACTTTAAACACGACATGATATAAATGTGATGCTTACCGAGAATTCAAGTTACCTATACTCCATCGCTGACAACAATTCACAAAAGAATGCACAAGTAATAGAAATCCCTGCGCAACCCCTATCACAGAACATTGATGACAAACGTACCGGCCTTTACTGCGCTGTAGAGCGTGCCACTTTGACTCCCACTAATACACTCCAAAGCACTGTTTCAAAATACTCGATGCCACAAATTTTCAATCCCTCTGGGGTGCGTTGCAGGTGTTGTCAAAATACTCGATGCCACAAGTTTTCAATTCTTCTGGGATGCGTTGCAGGTGGAACTCTTGAAGGGCGCTCGCAAAATTTCTTCGCTTGCGGCCGCTCTAATCGCAGGCGTAGGCCGGCTTGCTAGCACATCGTAGACGCGGTGCCTAGAGCGCTCGTTTGTTGCGTTCACGGCGTTATTACCCGAACAGCTCAACCCCTTTGTACTTTGCGATTTTGACGTTGTTGAAGATTGACAGCTGTGCAAGTTCAAAATGCAGGTTGGAGTACTCATGCTGTCTTAAAGACGACGTAGAACTGACATATTTATGTTCTCTCAGGAGACGATTTAACACACTTTTATACGTGCCGGTTATCCGCGACGTTGTTGCGTATTAAGCGGAATATGATGCCGGTGGTACTTCAGTGTCTGCTGGGTCCGTTGCTAACTTTTGAAGGCTCAAAGGAGCACTCTATCGGGGCACTTTCGCGATGTTTCTTCTCGAGTAGCAGATCCAATGGGGATCTCGGCGGCGGCCGGATCCCAGAAACGTGCACGAAAAAGACCGTCTCTCGTCGTGTAACCAAGTGAAATCCTCCCTAATTTCTCTTCTCAGTTCCTTATAAGTCTTCCGCTTGTTTCCTTCGAGAACATACCCGACTGTTCCTTTGCAAAGCTCACGTGTTTCACTCACAATTGGTTGAGCCTTACTTGTTTCGGGTGTTCTGCACTGTCATTGGTCCGTGCTCTGCCACACTTACACGCCTGATCCCTTCCAGAGCGCTGATTCGCTGACGGGATGTGCTCCCCTTTGACGCTGCCTCGTTCGGGCGTTCCCACGCAACGCATCTGTGTTGGGCGCTTTGTGTTGTGTGTGTGCCTGTGTGTGTGTCGATGTGCGTCGTGTGTTTTGTGCTTTTCTGGTGTGTGTGAGTCGCTCACGATGCCTGCGCTCGCAGTTCTGGTAGTGTGCTGGCCGCAAGGTTGGCATTGGTCAATGTTGGCTCTTGAGGCCGTGAAATATGATACACACCTCTACTCCAGCTCAGCTTTTCTTATGTCGAGCTAGCACTTGCGATGTCGCTCAAACAATCGCTGCTTGTTTTCGACAGAACAGTGAAGAATTGACCTTACACACACGGGTAAACTTTGGTTGCTAGAATTTCCTAAAGTGAAGTATTTTCCCAACAACATTTTACGAGCATGTTTCCCACAAAAATATATTTTACGAGAGTATTTCTTAATAATTCCCTAAGACATTTTATGGAGCAGTATTTCCTCACAATACCCGCTTCGCCCCAGAAAAATTTGGGCCAACTTGCAAAGTTGGTTCAAATTTTCACTCGTTAATTTCAATTATAAACGTGACATACCCCTTACGTTAAAAATTTAGAAAATGTTCACCCCCCTTATTCAATCCCTTCGCTTTTCCCGACATCAAAATATCCTTACATATCACCTCATGATTTACCTTCTTGCAACACGCCGATGTTGACGCATTTATAAAAAATTCAATAATACCTGACACACACTAAATAATTGAAACGCACATTTCTTATACACATTATTGTAGTACGCAAACAGAAAAGAACACAGTAAAGATACCGCACATATCCGACAACTTGAACGCATAAAATAAAACACACATGACATCTCATTATTCTCGACTTGCTCTCGGCAAATTCATCGACATAGATAAACATTCAAATTAGAGATCGAAAAATAGGCGAATTTGGTACAAGCAGATACATCCTTTCGGCATTCTCAGTTGCAATTCCCCTAAAAACAAATTTAAAATGGAGGTGATTTTCCAACCTCACTTTATTCTTCATCATCATTATTTCATCCTGTGTCTCAAAATTTGACGTCTTCTCTTGGACAAAACTTGCTGTTGCTCCTCCTATGCGCCTAGCTAAAGCTTGTTGTTGTTCTTCTTGTGACGTGCTGCTGCTCTTCGGCTTGCTACTGATCCTTGGGAGGGCCCCCTGCTGTGCCGCCTTAGCCATGTGGTATAGGTTCTGCCGCCGTGCGGCAAGGACCCGGGATCGAATCTCGGCGCAGGCTGTGGCGATTTTCTCTATTGGGTATAGGAGAAAAATTCCAAGCACAATACCCCACTCCACCCAGGTGTCTGAAATGGGTACCGGTCTCGACCGGGGGAAAGCGTCATGGCGTCCTGGCGTTAGTTATAAGGCATTTGAAAATCCAATGTAAAAGGTGATATGTATCAGGCTTGATTGGAAATAAAGCATCCGTAGATGCCTTCATTATTATTATAAAAAGAATCGAAGTGTACTGAAGCTTTTCCATTAAAAAATTCATCCTTGGCGTCGCGTGAACTCGTGGAAAATTCCGTAGATACTCGTTGCGTCAATTCGCGGACAAATTCGTAGATTACTGCGTCAATGCGCGTTGGACTCCCACGTAGGAGCTCGTCAGCTCTTTCAGTATAATTGCAGAAAATGAAGCACCTTTCTTTGCGAAGACCGTCAAGTTCGGTATCCGTCCGCTCGTCGACTAGCATGACATTAACCCCTGAGGTTCGCATTAAAATTGCTAAGATTAACTTCCGTAAAATACGCGTTTAATTGTCTAACCTGGTCACTTTGTACTCGAGAGACAGCGCATTACTTGGTTGATCAACGTAAGAATTGTTTCCTCGGGTTCCTTCAAAATCTGCCCCGAGTGAGGCGGAAGTGATATCATCCAGGAGTTTCCTACGTTCCTACATAAAATAGTTACTTTCCGGTATCCTCAACCAATTCTAGACAAAAGCCGAAATTCGTTCGACGGTGTCACTAATCAGTCAAATCACCTAATTATTTCGAAGATAAACATTTTGCACATGACGTACGAACTAGTAGGAGATTTACCAGGTAGGCCGACATCCTGAATACGTACCATATAATAAAAATGCACATATACATTGGGTATTGTCAAGGCGTCGAATTTACGTCATACTCTGCCGCGAAGGCTTTTCTAACGATCCGACATTCTGACAACACCGACACACAAAAAAAGTGCAGAAATAGACAAAAAGTAGTGTTAACAACCCGTCAGACTTCACGTCGCACTATGCCGATAAGGCTCTTCTGACGATCTGGCTTTGCGTTAACACTAACACACAAAATGTAAAAAAATAGACATGACATAAAATTCTATCTGATTCTCAGCCCCCAGAGTCAGTGCAGCACATTTAAATGATTCCACCTTGCCACAAGATTATATAAACATTCACACAAATATTGTGCGCTAAATCGGGAGATTTACCAATCAGGCTGACATCCCTAACGCACTTAATGTAAAAATTAATACACAGTGTGTCATCACTCTGTCAGACTTTACATCATACTTTTGCTGAGAACAGCCGTTCTGATGATCTATCATCCTGATAACACACACAAAAAAAAATGCAAAAAAATGACATGATTATTCACCTAAGTCTCAGACTTTGAGACATTGCACAATTGTTATTCAATGATGTCATTTTCTTCGTCGTCCTTCAATTTCAACGCATTTATTTCAATGCTACTGATAACATTTAATGTACATTCTTTCCATGTTCTCACAACATCCTACATTCTTGCGATCCGTAATACCACACTAGAGTTTTAACCACATCAGCCTCAACGTTTCGCCACAATTTCTTAATTGCGTGAGCTATCCACCAAGCAACAAAAATTCCGACCGATGCTCTCGGCCGCACGGTGTACTTCTCTTACACACATTCTCAATGAAGATTTCACTTGTAAGTTCCAGTCGTAATTCATTTTCAATTTTTACGCTATAATCAATGCGTCTGCAGAAATTACAGTCCATCTCGAAATATTGAGCATTTTCGTTGTAGAAAATGAACATATCCTAATGAAGTTGATAAATACATCCTAATTATGCAAACCCACTCTCGCCATCAATTAACGATTTAATTTCAATTACTGACGAAACGGTCCACACAATTTGTTCAAAGTTACTGCCTAATCATGTTAACATTCAAAGCATTATCGTTTGCTTCTACTCCTCCAATCTCGTGCTCAAACATAGATGGCTCGTTTGAATTACTCTGTTGACCAGGCAAATTAACTCTCGTGAACCTGTCTGAAGTCCGCGCACGAACGAGAGAGAATGCTTAGACAAATACTAGGAATCCATTATAAAAAATCCAAAAATATTCTGAAGAATTCTCAGGGATATTCCGTTCCACCGATATAAATTTATTTCAAACACCAGGTAAATCACCTTTATACGACAAGTAAATCTTCCTGTTTAGGGAGACAATAATCCCAGACGTACGCAGGAAATATTCATCTCTCACACGAGGCAATACTTTTACTTTGCGATAAAATACGAGGTTGAATCCCACTCGAGAAATGGCGTTGTATTTCTTTAAAATCTACACAACTCTATCTCTTTCGCTGTAGTAGGATTCAGTTTCAGTAAGACATAATTTGCACCTCTCACATGAGTATAACCTGAACATTCCCTGAGACAACCAACGACTTGAAGAAAAATACACAATTTTCCAATTAACGCACACTTCAATAAGAAAAAAAATTTATTCATTGGCGACATGTTACTGAATAGACAAAATGTGTCTGCACCCACACGTGTTCTTTCTCTAAAACTACGTATACCTAATTATTAATAAAGTTTCATCCCACCTATAGAAGCTGAGATTTGAACACCCTAAATTTATCCGCCAAACACTCCACACTTGCAAAAATTATATTTTCCAAGGACTTTATATGTATTGTAGTATGACGCAATAAATATTTTATGTCCACGGAATTTGAGAAGAATAACAAACAAATCAGTTTGAATCAATGGAATTCAGCAACAGCTCAAAAGAAGCAATATTCAATTCTCACTCTTGAACACTGGAGTTTTGCATGAAATTGTTATAAATACTGAAATTTAACAAATGGAGTTTACTTTACTGGTTACGTGTGTGGCGATATTTTATCTCTAAGTAACTAAATTTATCCAAGAATTGGCTGCGTGGCATTTTCCGAAGATGCAACACATTCTCAGAGAGGAAACGAATACACTTCATTAAAATTTATTATTCTAGGCACCGTCACTTACTCAGCTTCAATCCGACACCGGCATGAAAAATTTAATTTACTCTGCATTTGACAGCCAGGAACAAAATTCGTCGTTAAAAACGCCTAAATGATTATTTGGCTGAAGATCTCGACCATTATACTTGAAATACTCTCACATTTAAGAAAATGATTTGAGTTCCTGAGCTTGTTAGTGCAAACTTTACACAGATTTAGATTCACACTAAACTTCAAGAAACTTCTCACATTAAAATTTAATCGAGGTGTCATAATAAAATTAAACTTGCTCAGTCATTCAATATTTTGAATACCAAAAACGCAAAATTTATTCAAATTTTCAAGTGATGTAAGGCGGTTTCAACTAAAAATATAGGCATCCATCCGGGGCCATCGTTCTACACATAAAACCAATGAGCATTAAAAGGTGATAAATCCTGGAAACATTCAATAAGGAAACAGCATACTGAAAATTTTATGAAACACATATTCAAGACAAGCTCTGCACGAGTTCTCGCTTAGCAAATGCATCGGATTCCATTGGTTCAATTCATGCTGATTATATTCTCATCACAATGGCATTCAACTGTTATTTTCCGACTGCAGAATAAAATGAAATGAATTGCGAGTGCAGCATCGTTGAAAATTATCACTTACTTCAAAACACTACATTTAGTTTTTAACCTAAGCACCGTCACTTAATTCATTCAACAATTTGCAACACAAAAATTTACCGCCCCATTGGTAGCACGGAAATTGATTCTCAAACAATCCCATTACTTCTTCTTAGTTGATGTCAATTTAAATAATTGAAGCACTCAAATATCAACGAATGAAAATATGAATTATGTTGCTAAAGCTGATTGGAGAAGCTTGACACAAACGAGGCCAAAAAAAAAAATTCTGTAAATTATTATTTAAGTGAGGCGTCACAAAATGAAAAATTCCAACGGGATTAATTACTCAATGCCTCAAACCTTGGTAAACTTCAACTTGCTTCAAAGATTCACTTGAGATAAGGCGGTGTTTGCTAGAATCACGGCGTTATTTTCAAGAGCCATCGCTGCACACCTAAATTCAGTTAAACCTAATAATTGTACAGATCATATAAAATTCAACCAAAAAAATTTTAGCACTCAAGAAAATTTTTATAGAACACATCGTCAAGAAAATAGAGCAAGTATTCTCCTAGCAAACGCAGCAGAGCTTATCTATTGATGCACAATGATTATTTCTACTCATAACACATTCAACTGTAAATTTTCACTGAAGAATGAAGGACATTTAAATTTGATGACTCACTGCAGCATTTGACAGGATTTTGATGGTTTTGGAAGTTCAAGAAAATGAGAAATGCCCAGAAACCATGCTCCATTATTCTAAATAATTGGGGCTAGATTCGCTGTGGAAATCAACTCAGCGAAATCAACTCAAATCAACTCAGCATTATGACGAGCTTGAACACTTTGTGTAATACTGATGAAGTGAATTTCTCATTTGATTTAGAAAAGCTAATGTTAAAGGATCACTCAGCTTCAAATGACTTAGTCGCGCTCGTTTAAATTAGCCACTTTAGGAAATGGTCTGGCTACGACCACAAGAATTTGGTTTATTGCCTTACGAGCAGTATCCAGTGCCTGCCTGTCTCCTCAAACTCTGGGCCGTCAATTAGACTGCACTCCAAATGCATCGAGAAAAAAAATTTAACAGGCAGAAATTTCTATTTAACATTGAGCACTTATATGATTGAATTGACTGTTTTATCATTACACACACAAAAAAAAATTTTTCGGACACCGCATAAATCATTTAAAAAATTTACCCATGCTGACAAATAGATATCACGAAGCACACAATCCAATTTGCATTTTAACCTGTTACGGAACGTGGCTCGGTCAGAGCACGTAACGCAGGAGGAATTGAAACCCCCGAAAGCATAAGAAAGAAAAATAAAGATATGAAATACTCAGTCTGAGAGTTGGACAGAAAGGTGGGAAATTAACAGTGTTTAATTGGTGTGTACTCCGCTAATACTGAGTTGACAAGCATGGGGAGAATAACAAACTTTGAAAGATTAAAACACATTTATTTTTGAGATGAACACGTGGGTATATGCACAAGGCATTCAGACAGAATTGACATGAGAGAGCACAACTGCGTTAATGAAATGTACGCACATTTCTGCTGCCATGAAACTTTAAACACGACATGATATAAATGTGATGCTTACCGAGAATTCAAGTTACCTATACTCCATCGCTGACAACAATTCACAAAAGAATGCACAAGTAATAGAAATCCCTGCGCAACCCCTATCACAGAACATTGATGACAAACGTACCGGCCTTTACTGCGCTGTAGAGCGTGCCACTTTGACTCCCACTAATACACTCCAAAGCACGGTTTCAATATACTCGATGCCACAAATTTTCAATTCCTCTGGGGTGCGTTGTAGGTGTTGTCAAAATACTCGATGCCACAAGTTTTCAATTCTTCTGGGATGCGTTGCAAGTGGAACTCTTGAAGGGCGCTCGTAAAATTTCTTCGCTTGCGGCCGCTCTAATCGCAGGCGTAGGCCGGCTTGCTAGCACATCGTAGACGCGGTGCCTAGAGCGCTCGTTTGTTGCGTTCACGGCGTTATTACCCGAACAGCTCAACCCCTTTGTACTTTGCGATTTTGACGTTGTTGAAGATTGACAGCTGTGCAAGTTCAAAATGCAGGTTGGAGTACTCATGCTGTCTTAAAGACGACGTAGAACTGACATATTTATGTTCTCTCAGGAGACGATCTTGTCACGTCGTACAAGACGTGAGGAAATTTGAAGAATTTTGATAAATTTATTGCGGCAACATTCTGCGGATCCGCGCTTCGTCCGCAAGAATGACGCCAACGTTTTATTTGTTTGATGTGCGTGGGAGGAACAGGTTCCCGGATAATTTTAAGTTTTGCGTTGTTTAGGAAGTGAACTTGAGTGAGAAACTCACTCGATTTACGTGTTACCTCGCTAGCTATATTTTTCGGGTGTTTTCACACGGTGTAGCCAGTAAGCTGCAGTGTAATGCTGGGAATTAGTCAGGTTCTGGTTTAACGGTATTTTAGCTGAACACTGTGATTTTACTAATGAACTTTCCTATCTCTGTTTCACTGCTCTAAGTGATTTGTGTTAATGTCCAAACCTTTGCTCAGCAACATTTGCATAATAGCCAAGCCATGTGAGCTATGTTGTCATATATAATATTGTAAACAGTGTCATGGGCAGTAAATGCAGCATGGAGAGACTGACATTTCAATGCCTCTTAGTCTACACAGAGGATTACTTGAAGTTTATTGCATTTCATAGATTAACACAAGATAGCACAATTTATATTTATTTGATAATACAAACCAACCACTGCTTCACTATTGAAAGATTTGTGTACTGAAAATAAAAGCTATGGTGATTCTTCCATGAATTAGACATCAGTTGTTGATATTGAAAAATTCATGGCACGTCGTGCCAGACTTGTACCAACTTGGGAACACGATTTTTCTTGTCTTTGTATTATCTCTTGTCTTTGTATTATTTATAACGTTCATTAATAGAAAGATGCGAACCAAGCAAAATAAATTTAGTCGATTGGCTTCTTACTTATGAGCTGTGCTGGGCAAGTTGCGCCAGTCAGCAAGGTGGAAGCCTAAAAGTACGGCATTCAGTAGACTGAGAATAGGCGCAGAAATTTGAGACCACTAGCTCATATGATTGTGTTTTCAAAGCGACGTTGACAAACGTGCACTTACCTCTCTCATTTTGTTTATAATAGAATTTATTGATAATGGTGATTTGATGACCTGAGTGACTTGCCCCTGCTTTAGAGACCTAATTTGCTGTCTCTTTTCCACAGATAGGAAAAAGAAAGCCAGAGTAGGCACTTATTTTGCAGACTAAAATAAGCTGTCACAGGTCCAAACTGAGGGACCTTTCCTCATCGTCTGTAAGTATTTTAGAGTATCCTCTTTCAACTTGTGATGTTACCTAACTCGTCATACCTTTATAGTGTGAGGCGTTCATGTGAAAACTATAAACTTGTTGTGCAATCGTCCACCTTTGTTCAAATAAAGTGCTTATTGACTAATGACCGCTGTGTTAGGATTGTTAGATACGGATGTACATTCATGTATGTAACTTTGTGCTTCCTTAAAAGGACACTTTGAACATTGGCCGAAACAAGCGATTCATGCATTATTGCCTGGCGTCAGGGATTACGAAGTTCATGCCATGTACATATAAACTATCAAAAGCGTTCTCACCTCACAATGGAAATGCATCATCCATGAAATTGCGCTGTCTCTTATAGCTGTCATTACACGTATTATCGAATGTAGATCGGGCAGGATTAGGAGTACATTGCCCTCAATCATTCCCTTCGACTAGTGACACGAGTTTACAATATTCGTGTGAGTATATCATAAATGTGTTCTTTCTAAATGTGTTACTCGACTAGAGAATTATTTTTCTTCCCCGTCGATGCAACGGAAACCTTTCTTGTTTGTGAACTTATTTCCCAGCCTACTGTTCCTGTGCACCCTGTGCGTAGATTCCGCGTTCCCCCAACTACACGCTAGATGGTGCCTTCCTCTTTCCTCTCTTGGGACACCTTTGTCGCGGTCAGGGGAGGCTAAAACTTTCTTATATGATAATACTAGTAATGGTAATGCGAATTGTTGTTGTGCTACGTCGTTAGCAGGGCGGTGAATTCTCTTTTTATGTGCTACTATTCTATGGCCTCTTATGTCCCACTCAGCTATTTCTCGTGTACCCTTGAGGTGTGAGTTACTTTCTTGTTGGGCGGTGCTATATGCATCAGTTAATCATTCGACTATGATCTTGAATTAGGCTTCTCATGTCATGCAATTCGTGGTCCGACTCTGAATCATACCTTTCTTGGCAGATTCACGGAACCAGGGGATAAGAAATAAAAAACCTGAAGAGACCTCGTTTCCCTTTGGGCATCCTACCGAGTTCCGTTCAAAGGCCTGCCGAAGCGAAGATCAATTCCGCTAGCGCACGACATTACAGTGAATAGACGCCAGCGGAAGGTGCCCTCCCACGAAGAAGCTCTCCAAAGAGGAGGCCCACAGCAGATTCTCAGCCGCCCGCGGCGAATATCCGAGACCACGGAAATGACCTCTCTCGGAAGAAAGAGCAAGCTTAGACTTCCACAGCTGGAAGAACAATTCCATACGGAGCTAGCAGCCTTGAACAGTCTCCTGAATGGTGCAGTACCACGAGATCTCAAGACTCCCAGCGAGGTGGATCAAGTCCACGCTGGAATCCGAGCAAAGGCTAAGACCGTCAAGCGAATCGGAGACCAGCTGGTCCTAGCTCTCGAGGGTTCAGGAGCCACCGCAGAAGCGACGGTAATCCGAGGCTCATTGACAAGCGCTAGAGCTCGCAGGAAAGCACTAGCGGACTCAATGGATCACAGAAACGAAGAGCTCGGTGCGAGCTCCTCACGGAGTGTGACAACGGAACCTTCCCAGCGTAAGAGCTCGAGGTCGAGGAGGACCTCGTCCAAGAACCAGCAGCAAGGCGCTGCCCATCAGAACAAGCCCCCAAAATCATCATTGGCTGAGAACAGGAACGGACACCGTTCCAACCGTCGGGACAGAGACCAGGCCAGCCCCAGCCATCGTCGTCAGAGTCACCAAGGTTCGAGCTATTACAGCCAGAGTCAAGACAGTGAGAGTGATCATAGCCAGAGCCTTCCCAGTGCCAGCTCTCGTCACAAAGACGGCGAATCCGAGCGCCGCGAGCCCCCTAGCCAAGGCAATAAGCAGATGCTTATTGACATCACTGAAGAGCCATCGGTACTGTTGGCGCAAATCGCCATCGAGAGGTCGAAATTGAGGAACAGGAACCGAACGGAGAACGATCAGCACTTCGGTGAGCAGAATACCGAGTGCAAAGAGGACCGCACAGGAGCCTGGGTCGACCAAGCCTTCCGGCATCACGTCATTGAACCCGCAGGGGGCACAAAGGCGGTAGCGAATGCTTCGCCCCGTGACACCGATCTCGCACCTCCGATGAATCCCTCCGCACCAGCATTCCAGCCCCGGGCTTCCACCGGCTCACCTGCCGTGGTCTTTGAAACGAAGCCACCAGTGATCGACGGAGCTATGAGGCTCTCGATGATCGAAGATCTAAAAAAGGCGCCAAGCCAACTTTACGCGGGAGAGGCTCACCTGTTCCACAGATAGTTCGATGCCATCAAGAGAAGGATGGAGAGGCTCGCCGTGGAGCCCATCGACGCCATCGAGATCCTCACGAACCACACCTGCGGCGAGCCAAGAAGCCTTATTGACGACACCCTGGCAACTACCTACCTGGACACAGCGGCCCTGCTCACCCTCATCGTCGAACAATTGAAGACCCGCTTCGCCTCCGACGACAGGGTAGCCGATAGCCTGCTCGAACGCCTCGCCCAAACCTCGGACATAAAGGGCATGAAGGGCGACTGCACGGTCGGTCTCAAGCTGCGGAAGTTCAGCGACGCCTGTCTAGCGATTCATCACACAATGCAGCACAACCAAGGCCTCGCCTTCCTGAACACCGACGTAGGGCTGTCTCCCATCGTTGAGAGACTACCCTTCTTCGTTCTGGACGCCTGGAGAAGCGAACGAACTAGGCACAGAAGATTATTCGGATCGCTACCTGATTTCGCCGGGTTCTGCGAGTTCATCAAAACGCTGTCAGACACCCAGTGTGATAGTTTTGGGGCATCGAACCTCAACTGGGTGAGCAATCGACTCGACACGGCCACCCCCGCTCGCCTCAATCCAAGAGCCTCGCGAGTTCTCTACACGTCCTCGGAGAATCAAACCGGCAACTGCGTTCTCCACCAGAGTGCACAACATGCGACAAACTCGTGCCAAACGGTAAGAAAGATGGAATCTCGGAAGAAGAAGGACTTCATACGCGAGCATAAGTTATGTTACCGTTGTCTAGGCCCTCACTGGGCAAAGCACTGCAATGAAGTTGTGAAGTGCGATGACTGCGGAGCCAGCAGTCACAGCACGGCCGCCCACATTAACTGGCGAGCAGCTGGAAATTCGAGTGAAACCACTCGTCAGGAGAGACCCAGGCGAGAACCGAGCGACGACAGAGCTCAGAGCGAACTCGGGGAGAGATTGAGAGCTGTGGCCCTGGCCTCTCGCGTACTCACAGCCGAGGAGGGTGCATGCAGCAAAGTTGTTCTGGCAGACGTTATCGACGAGAACACGGGTCGGTCGTGCCGCGCCTACGTAATCTTAGATGAGCAAAGCACCACGTCCTTCTGCTCTCCTAAGCTGTTGAACGCCCTCCGCGTGACAACCCCCAAGTCTCACTACGAGCTGGAAACGCTGACCGACCAATCCGCCACTCGATACGGCAGACGCGTGTCAGGGTTGAAAATAAAGGGAGTGTCCGAAGACCGAACCTTCGAGCTCCCACCGATGTTGGAATGCAACTCCATCCCCGATAGAAAGAAAGCAGTCGCGACCTACGAACGCGTCGCAAGAACCCCGGAGATATCGCACTTCGCTCAGCATTTCTTGCCCTTGGACAAACACGCAGAAGTCGCGGTGCTCCTGGTGACGGACTGTGGAGACCTACTCTACAGTCACTCCGACAAACAACGCCGCAAGGCTCCGTTCGTCCACCACACTGCCTTAGGCTGGGCAGTGGTCGGCAAGGTGAACGACGACGTCAGCCCCGAAGGAGAGCACTCTTACACGGTCGCAAGAATCGTAGCCGAAGCCACTCTCAAAACCTGTGGCCCGGAGACGTGCCTTGAACCGCTCTCAGGAGAAGATGCTATCGCCCAGCAGCGCAGCGATGAAACCCCTCATCCGCGGCCCCCCGACGGTCGCGGAGACCCTGAAAAGATGAAAAACACAAGAGCAGAGGAAGACAATCAAGCGGAAGCCCCGCCAACGACGAGATTTATCAACCAGTCAGCAACAAACGATGAAATGGACGCTCAGTGCGATCCAGACAGCGCATCACCAAAGTCCAAGGAGAAACGGAAATGGGAGCTTCCGCACCCTGGTGATCGGACGAGAAAGTACGACGCGCACCATGCTGAGCGCACATCTGTTGACAAGAGAGCTCGACAGAACGGGCCAAGCAAAGGGGGAGGCGGCCACGCGACTCCCGACCCTCCAGGAAACGCCGAGCACCCACCTCCATCTTCCCTTTACCAGCCTCTCAGTACCGCCTACGCGACAAGCTACCGTCGGAATCCGAAGCATCGGGACAAGCATGACGCACTCGCCGACGCACGAGGAATGCCGGGCAGTGTCGAGAAAGACCAGGAGACAACACCCGGACCCCTCCATAGGTCCACCACCCGCCAGCGACGGAAAGTTCGACGTTGGTCGGGGAAGCAGAGAGGACTCATCTATGAGTCACGCCCGCGCAGCAGGTGGAAGGCCACCCACACGTCGCTGAAGACAACACCGACGCGTCCCGCGGGGCGAGACGACTGCGATGAGCACGCAGTGGGTGGCGCCCCGCCACTGAACCAGCCCTTAACCAGCGCTTCCCCCCCCCCCCCCCCCCGAAGGCAGTTATTGATGGCCAGAGCCACCAAGGGGGGGAGTGTCACGTCGTACAAGACGTGAGGAAATTTGAAGAATTTTGATAAATTTATTGCGGCAACATTCTGCGGATCCGCGCTTCGTCCGCAAGAATGACGCCAACGTTTTATTTGTTTGAAGTGCGTGGGAGGAACAGGTTCCCGGATAATTTTAAGTTCTGCGTTGTTTAGGAAGTGAACTTGAGTGAGAAACTCACTCGATTTACGTGTTACCTCGCTAGCTATATTTTTCGGGTGTTTTCACACGGTGTAGCCAGTAAGCTGCAGTGTAATGCTGGGAATTAGTCAGGTTCTGGTTTAACGGTATTTTAGCTGAACACTGTGATTTTACTAATGAACTTTCCTATCTCTGTTTCACTGCTCTAAGTGATTTGTGTTAATGTCCAAACCTTTGCTCAGCAACATTTGCATAATAGCCAAGCCATGTAAGCTATGTTGTCATATATAATATTGTAAACAGTGTCATGGGCAGTAAATGCAGCATGGAGAAACTGACATTTCAATGCCTCTTAGTCTACACAGAGGATTACTTGAAGTTTATTGCATTTCATAGGTTAACACAACATAGCACAATTTATATTTATTTGATAATACAAACCAACCACTGCTTCACTATTGAAAGATTTGTGTACTGAAAATAAAAGCTATGGTGATTCTTCCATGAATTAGACATCAGTTGTTGATATTGAAAAATTCATGGCACGTCGTGCCAGACTTGTACCAACTTGGGAACACGATTTTTCTTGTCTTTGTATTATCTCTTGTCTTTGTATTATTTATAACGTTCATTAATAGAAAGATGCGAACCAAGCAAAATAAATTTAGTCGATTGGCTTCTTACTTATGAGCTGTGCTGGGCAAGTTGCGCCAGTCAGCAAGATGGAAGCCTAAAGTTACGGCATTCAGTAGACTGAGAATAGGCGCAGAAATTTGAGACCACTAGCTCATATGATTGTGTTTTCAAAGCGACGTTGACAAACGTGCACTTGCCTCTCTCATTTTGTTTATAATAGAATTTATTGATAATGGTGATTTGATGACCTGAGTGACTTGCCCCTGCTTTAGAGACCTAATTTGCTGTCTCTTTTCCACAGATAGGGTAAAGAAAGCCAGAGTAGGCACTTATTTTGCAGACTAAAATAAGCTGTCACAGGTCTAAACTGAGGGACCTTTCCTCATCGTCTGTAAGTATTTTAGAGTATCCTCTTTCAACTTGTGATGTTACCTAACTCGTCATCCCTTTATAGTGTGAGGCGTTCATGTGAAAACTATAAACTTGTTGTGCGATCGTCCTCTTTTGTTCAAATAAAGTGCTAATTGACTAATGACCGCTGTGTTAGGATTGTTGGATACGGATGTACATTCATATATGTAACTTTGTGCTTCCTTAAAAAGACACTTTGAACATTGGCCGAAACAAGCGATTCATGCATTATTGCCTGGCGTCAGGGATTTCGAAGTTCATGCCATGTACATATAAACTATCAAAAGCGTTCTCACCTCACAATGGAAATGCATCATCCATGAAATTGCGCTGTCTCTTATAGCTGTCATTACACGTATTATCGAATGTAGATCGGGCAGGATTAGGAGTACATTGCCCTCAATCATTCCCTTCGACTAGTGACACGAGTTTACAATATTCGTGTGTGTATATCATAAATGTGTTCTTTCTAAATGTGTTACTCGACTAGAGACTTATTTTTCTTCTTCGTCGATGCAACGGAAACCTTTCTTGTTTGTGAACTTATTTCCCAGCCTACTGTTCCTGTGCACCCTGTGCGTAGATTCCGCGTTCCCCCAACTACACGCTAGATGGTGCCTTCCTCTTTCCTCTCTTGGGACACCTTTGTCGCGGTCAGGGGAGGCTAAAACTTTCTTATATGATAATACTAGTAATGGTAATGCGAATTGTTGTTGTGCTATGTCGTTAGCAGGGCGGTGAATTCTCTTTTTATGTGCTACTATTCTATGGCCTCGTCCCACTCAGCTATTTCTCATGTACCCTTGAGGTGTGAGTTACTTTCTTGTTGTGCGGTGCTATATGCATCAGTTAATCATTCGACTATGATCTTGAATTAGGCTTCTCATGTCATGCAATTCGTGGTCCGACTCTGAATCATACCTTTCTGGGCAGATTCACGGAACCAGGGGATAAGAAATAAAAAACCTGAAGAGACCTCGTTTCCCTTTGGGCATCCTACCGAGTTCCGTTCAATGGCCTGCCGAAGCGAAGATCAATTCCGCTAGCGCACGACATTACAGTGAATAGACGCCAGCGGAAGGTGCCCTCCCACGAAGAAGCTCTTCAAAGAGGAGGCCCACAGCAGATTCTCAGCCGCCCGCGGCGAATATCCGAGACCACGGAAATGACCTCTCTCGGAAGAAAGAGCAAGCTTAGACTTCCACAGCTGGAAGAACAATTCCATACGGAGCTAGCAGCCTTGAACAGTCTCCTGAATGATGCAGTACCACGAGATCTCAAGACTCCCAGCGAGGTGGATCAAGTCCACGCTGGAATCCGAGCAAAGGCTAAGACCGTCAAGCGAATCGGAGACCAGCTGGTCCTAGCTCTCGAGGGTTCAGGAGCCACCGCAGAAGCGACGGTAATCCGAGGCTCATTGACAAGCGCTAGAGCTCGCAGGAAAGCACTAGCGGACTCAATGGACCACAGAAACGAAGAGCTCGGTGCGAGCTCCTCACGGAGTGTGACAACGGAACCTTCCTAGCGTAAGAGCTCGAGGTCGAGGAGGACCTCGTCCAAGAACCAGCAGCAAGGCACTGCCCATCAGAACAAGCCCCCAAAATCATCATTGGCTGAGAACAGGAACGGACACCGTTCCAACCGTCGGGACAGAGACCAGGCCAGCCCCAGCCATCGTCGTCAGAGTCACCAAGGTTCGAGCTATTACAGCCAGAGTCAAGACAGTGAGAGCGATCATAGCCAGAGCCTTCCCAGTGCCAGCTCTCGTCACAAAGACGGCGAATCCGAGCGCCGCGAGCCCCCTAGCCAAGGCAATAAGCAGATGCTTATTGACATCACTGAAGAGCCATCGGTACTGTTGGCGCAAATCGCCATCGAGAGGTCGAAATTGAGGAACAGGAACCGAACGGAGAACGATCAGCACTTCGGTGAGCAGAATACCGAGTGCAAAGAGGACTGCACAGGAGCCTGGGTCGACCAAGCCTTCCGGCATCACGTCATTGAACCCGCAGGGGGCACAACGGCGGTTGCGAATGCTTCGCCCCGTGACACCGATCTCGCACCTCCGATAAATCCCTCCGCACCAGCATTCCAGCCCCGGGCTTCCACCGGCTCACCTGCCGTGGTCTTTGAAACGAAGCCACCAGTGATCGACGGAGCTATGAGGCTCTCGATGATCGAAGATCTAAAAAAGGCGCCAAACCAACCTTACGCGGGAGAGGCTCACCTGTTCCACAGATGGTTGGATGCCATCAAGAGAAGGATGGAGAGGCTCGCCGTGGAGCCCATCGACGCCATCGAGATCCTCACGAACCACACCTGCGGCGAGCCAAGAAGCCTTATTGACGACACCCTGGCAGCTACCTACCTGGACACAGCGGCCCTGCTCACCCTCATCGTCGAACAATTGAAGACCCGCTTCGCCTCCGACGACAGGGTAGCCGATAGCCTGCTCGAACGCCTCGCCCAAACCTCGGACATAAAGGGCATGAAGGGCGACTGCACGGTCGGTCTCAAGCTGCGGAAGTTCAGCGACGCCTGTCTAGCGATTCATCACACAATGCAGCACAACCAAGGCCTCGCCTTCCTGAACACCGACGTAGGGCTGTCTCCCATCGTTGAGAGACTACCCTTCTTCGTTCTGGACGCCTGGAGAAGCGAACGAACTAGGCACAGAAGATTATTCGGATCGCTACCTGATTTCGCCGGGTTCTGCGAGTTCATCAAAACGCTGTCAGACACCCAGTGTGATGGTTTTGGGGCATCGAACCTCAACTGGGTGAGCAATCGACTCGACACGGCCGCCCCCGCTCGCCTCAATCCAAGAGCCTCGCGAGTTCTCTACACGTCCTCGGAGAATCAAACCGGCAACTGCGTTCTCCACCAGAGTGCACAACATGCGACAAACTCGTGCCAAACGGTAAGAAAGATGGAATCTCGGAAGAAGAAGGACTTCATACGCGAGCATAAGTTATGTTACCGTTGTCTAGGCCCTCACTGGGCAAAGCACTGCAATGAAGTTGTGAAGTGTGATGACTGCGGAGCCAGCAGTCACAGCACGGCCGCCCACATTAACTGGCGAGCAGCTGGAAATTCGAGTGAAACCACTCGTCAGGAGAGACCCAGTCGAGAACCGAGCGACGACAGAGCTCAGAGCGAACTCGGGGAGAGATTGAGAGCTGTGGCCCTGGCCTCTCGCGTACCCACAGCCGAGGAGGGTGCATGCAGCAAAGTTGTTCTGGCAGACGTTATCGACGAGAACACGGGTCGGTCGTGCCGCGCCTACGTAATCTTAGATGAGCAAAGCACCACGTCCTTCTGCTCTCCTAAGCTGTTGAACGCCCTCCGCGTGACAACCCCCAAGTCTCACTACGAGCTGGAAACGCTGACCGACCAATCCGCCACTCGATACGGCAGACGCGTGTCAGGGTTGAAAATAAAGGGAGTGTCCGAAGACCGAACCTTCGAGCTCCCACCGATGTTGGAATGCAACTCCATCCCCGATAGAAAGAAAGCAGTTGCGACCTACGAACGCGTCGCAAGAACCCCGGAGATATCGCACTTCGCTCAGCATTTCTTGCCCTCGGACAAACACGCAGAAGTCGCGGTGCTCCTGGGGACGGACTGTGGAGACCTACTCTACAGTCACTCCGACAAACAACGCCGCAAGGCTCCGTTCGTCCACCACACTGCCTTAGGCTGGGCAGTGGTCGGCAAGGTGAACGACGACGTCAGCCCCGAAGGAGAGCACTCTTACACGGTCGCAAGAATCGTAGCCGAAGCCACTCTCAAAACCTGTGGCCCGGAGACGTGCCTTGAACCGCTCTCAGGAGAAGATGCTATCGCCCAGCAGCGCAGCGATGAAACCCCTCATCCGCGGCCCCCCGACGGTCGCAGAGACCCTGAAAAGATGAAAAACACAAGAGCAGAAGAAGACAATCAAGCGGAAGCCCCGCCAACGACGAGATTTATCAACCAGTCAGCAACAAACGATGAAATGGACGCTCAGTGCGATCCAGACAGCGCATCACCAAAGTCCAAGGAGAAACGGAAATGGGAGCTTCCGCACCCTGGTGATCGGAAGAGAAAGTACGACGCGCACCATGCTGAGCGCACATCTGTTGACAAGAGAGCTCGACAGAACGGGCCAAGCAAAGGGGGAGGCAGCCACGCGACTCCCGACCCTCCAGGAAACGCCGAGCACCCACCTCCATCTTCCCTTTACCAGCCTCTCAGTACCGCCTACGCGACAAGCTACCGTCGGAATCCGAAGCATCGGGACAAGCATGACGCACTCGCCGACGCACGAGGAATGCCGGGCAGTGTCGAGAAAGACCAGGAGACAACACCCGGACCCCTCCAGAGGTCCACCACCCGCCAGCGACGGAAAGTTCGACGTTGGTCGGGGAAGCAGAGAGGACTCCTCTATGAGTCACACCCGCGCAGCAGGTGGAAGGCCACCCACACGTCGCTGAAGACAACACCGACGCGTCCCGCGGGGCGAGACGACTGCGATGAGCACGCAGTGGGTGGCGCCCCGCCACTGAACCAGCCCTTAACCAGCGCTCCCTCCCCCCCGAAGGCAGTTATTGGTGGCCAGAGCCACCAAGGGGGGGGGAGTGTCACGTCGTACATGACGTGAGGAAATTTGAAGAATTTTGATAAATTTATTGCGGCAACATTCTGCGGATCCGCGCTTCGTCCGCAAGAATGACGCCAACGTTTTATTTGTTTGAAGTGCGTTGTTGTTGAGTATCGCGTATTACGAGCGGTGTGCACGTGTTTCTGGTCCTCCGACGAATATTGTGGTGAATTAAAGTGAAGTTGCTAAAAAATGGTATAGTTTGTAAATTCACGTGAGTACAGTGTGTGACTTTGTATGGAGTGCTCGTGAGAGTAGTTTTTTTGTTGCGTGAGAGTTGAGACTGAGCATTGGACTTTGGTGTGGTGACTTGCAATTTTTGACTGAGGTGTTTTGACTGGTAGTTAAGCTTTCTTTGCATATAAAGAGTAGAGTGTGTGACATTGTAGAGAGTGACTGTGAGTAGTAGGAAACGTTTTTGTTTCTTTTGTTTTGATAACTTGATTTTCAGTAGATTTGGTGAGTGAAGACTTCTTCTGCCTGTGAAATTTGTACTGAGATAGAAGTCTGTGTTTGAGGATGGCAAGAAATAGGTCTGGCCGTAGGAAGGGAGGTGCAAGTGGAATGGATGAGGAGATTGAGTGCATGACTTGTAAAGAGTGGGTAGATATAGATGCATGCAAAGGTTTGAGAGAGATGAGTCGGAGGAAGTTGAATGATCTTGTGTTTACGTGCTGGAAATGTTTGAATGACGAGAGAAAGAAGTTGGAAGAGGAGGTTGAGAGATTGACAATTCTGATGGTTGCTTTAGAGGCTGATTTGAAGGATGAAAGGAAGTTGAATGAAGGAAAGAATGAGAATGGTGCAAATGCAGTGAATGAAGAGGTAAATGGTGGTGGTGAAAGGAGTGCAAATGAAGTGGATGATGGTGCAAGGAGTGCAAATGAAGTGGATGATGGTGCAAGGAGTGTGAATGCAATAAATGAAGTGAATGGTGGTGCAAATGTGCCAGCTGAGAGTAGAAGGATGAATGAGCATGATGAAAGAAGTACGAATGGGAAAAGAGTGAAGGAGCAACCTGTTGATATGCCACATGAGGTGCAGGTGCCTGTAGTGGAAGTGAATGAAAGGAAGATGGATGGAAAGAGTGATATGAGTGGAAGAGTTGAACGAAAGAGTAGTATGAAAGGGAGAGTGAGACCTACGATTAGAATATGTGGTGACAGCATGGTGAAGAATGTTGATAGGTTTGTGAGTATGACTGACCGTAGTGGATGTACGAGCATGAGAGGGAAGGGAGTGAATGAGATTTGTAGGCATGCTGAGGAAGTGATAGATGGAATGGATGAAGGGATGGTTGTACTGCAAGGAGGTGGCAATGGATTGCTTGAATGTGGGAGAGAGCGTACGGTGAATGCAATTATGAATGTTGTTGAAAGGGCGCGAAAGAAGAATGTAAGAGTGGCTGTGACCAGTCTGCTGAGAAGGCCTGCATGTGGTGAGGAGTATGAAAGGGTGCGAAAGGAGGTGAATAGGGAAGTGCATAAAAGGATTATGAGTATGAAAGCTGAGAGTATGAGAAAGCGTGAAATGGGTTCCAGCTTCCTTGATATGGATACCCTGATCCAGAGTGGGTGTTTTCGTGGAGATGGAGTCCACCTTACTCAAGAAGGTGAGATGAAACTCTCCAGGAGATACATCCAGTGGATTGGGTGTACTCATATTGTAATGGAAGGTGGAACTGGATGAATGGAAAGCTGTCAGAGCAAAAATGAAAAATGTCGTGAATTGTCCAATAGTGTTGTAAGGTTTGGACGTATAAATGTGCGTGGATGGAATGCAGGAAAGTTAAATGACCTTGTAGCAGATTTTGAGAATGGAGATTTGGATTGTGTTGGTGTAGTAGAGACCCAAATGCGTGATAGAGTCAGTTTAAAATGTAAGGAGAGTAAGTACTACATGATTGGAAAAGGGCGTGTAAGTTGGCAAAAAAGAGGCGGTGGAGTTGGTCTCATTGTAAAAAATGCTCTAAATTGGAAATTAGAAGAAATTCCTGTTGGAAATGAACCTGAGAGTGAAGATCTGTTAGTAATAAAGTGTGAAAGAATGCATGCCAGAGAATGTGTTATTGTGGTTGTATGCTATATGACAACTGATGGTATTTTAGCTCATCAAGAGAATGTAAAAAAGTATGAAATATTAACAAGAATTGTGCAAGAGCATTGCAGATGCCCTCTGATTTTGATGGGTGATATGAATGGCCATGTTGGTATACTTGGTGAGCCTGTGAATGCAAATGGACAAAAATTGATTGATTTCTGTGATGAGAATGAACTTGAGAACCTAAATGTAACAATAGGAAATGGCTTGCATACATGGCAAAGCAGGGAATGTAAAACTGCAATTGACTATATGATAGTGAATAGTAGAGCAAGAGAGTGTGTCAAAGAAATGTTTGTAGATGAAGATGATTTTGATATTGATAGTGACCATAAAATGCTTGTACTAGAATATAATTGGGGTGGAAAGGAGCCGATGCAGAAGGCCAGCAGAGTAAGAGAAAATTGGCGTATTAAAATGGCAAACTGGGAAGAATTTAGAAATGAATTGAGTAGATGTAACTGGAACAGGTGTGGAAATGTAAATGACCTAAATAAGGAGATTGCAAGAACCTTGTATGATGTGGCAGAGCAAAAGATCGGTAGAATGAAATGCAGGAAAAGTACAGGGAATGCTAGGTGGTTTACGAGTGAGATAAAGGAAGAACGAACGAGAAGGAAGACTTTAAATAAAAAACAACGCAGTATGAGGAAAATGTATGAAAGACGCAGAATTACTGAGGATGAATGGCAGAGTGTATGGAATGAGTACAAGGACCAGCAGAAGAAAGTAAAGAGAATGATCAATGAGGCTAGGGTTAAAGAAGAGAGACACCAAGTTGAAAATCTAAGAAAGAAAGGTCCAGATGGAATAAAAGATTGGTATAGGTTTATACAAGGTAATGATAGAGGTAGTGAAGTTCAAGTTGATGAATTAGTAGTCAATGGTTGCAGTGTGCAAGATAGGATGCAAATGGTGAAAGCAGTTGAAGAATACTGGGAGGACATTGGTGGAATGAATGAGCAGGTTACAGATGATGAACCAATAAATTTTCTGATAGATGAACATGAACTGCAAATGGAAGACGAAATCACTTGTGAAGAGATTGTAAGTTTTTTGAAGAAAGTGAAAAATGGGAAGGCATGTGGCCCTGATAAGATACCATATGAGTTCTATAAATGTGGAGGAGAAAGTGTAGTCAGTATGTTGAAATGTTTATTTGATGAGATATGGAAGAGTGAAAGAGTACCGGATGACTGGAACAAGTGTAATGTAGTTCTGTTGCATAAGGGTGGACATAAGAGTATGAAAGAACTTAAAAATTACAGACCAATTGCACTGGGTGACACCGTATGTAAGATCTTTTGTGGTATTTTGAATGAGAGAATGAAAAATTTAGTTGAGGAATTAGGAGTCCTGGGAGAAGAACAGAATGGTTTTAGGCAAGATAGACGGGGGGAGGATAATCTGTTTGTAGTGAGTGAAATAATTGAGCGAATGAAGAAGGATAACAAGAAGGTATATTTAGCATTCCTGGATATTGAAAAGGCGTATGACAGAGTGGATCGGGTTAGGCTGTTTGAAATTTTGAGAAAAGTTGGTTTTAGCAGAAAAATAGTGAACATTGTACAGAGTCTGTATGAGAACACAAGTGCTATCTACAGGTTAGGAAATTTGGAAACAGGGCAAGTGAGGAGTGTTAGAGGAGTGAGACAGGGCTGTACTCTGTCCCCCCTGTTGTTTGGATTGTACACAGAAGAATTAGCAGTTCGACTGAGAGGGAGTGGTTTAGGACTGAAAGTTGGTAATGAGAGACTGAGCTGTTTGTTGTATGCTGATGATGTGGTTGTGGTTAGTGAATGTGGTCATAAACTACAAAGGATGCTTGACATTGTGAATGGATATAGTACAGATTTCAAGATGAACTTTGGTGCCGATAAAAGTAAGGTCATGGTTATAAATAGTGATGAGACTGATAGAGACAGACTGTGGAATATTGGAGAAATCAGAATAGGTAGAACAAAAGAATACAAATATCTAGGTTGTATGATGAGTGAAGATGGATGTACTAGAACTAAAGGTGAGAAAGTGGCTAAAGCAATGCAGTGGAGTGGACGGTTAGGTAGTGTGGCCAGATACAGAGCAAACAAGTACGAATGTGTGAGAGGAATGTGGAAGTATGTTGCTGTACCTAGTGTCATGTATGGTATGAGTGCTCTTGCTTGGAATGGAAGTGATCTTGAAAAGCTGGATGTGATACAAAATAAGGTAGGACGTGTAGCATTGGGTGCTCCGAAATGGACAGCTATAGAAGCCATTAGAGGTGACCTAGGGTGGAGCCTATTTTCAGAAAGAATGATGAAAGCTGTGCTGAATTATAAGGTGAGAATTGAAAGAATGCAGAATAGCAGGTGGGTAAGGCGAATCTTTGAATGGAATCTGAGTGTAAGCTATTGGGAGAAAGTATGTTGGGGGCATGCAAGGAAACTCAGTATGCAAAAGATTATTCATGTTAGAATTGGGAGACCTGTGGATGACTGGAGTTCAATAAATGTAAGAGGTGTAGGGCCTGAGTGGGACTGCAAGAGGTGGAAGAAAGAGATTGAGAGACAAACAAAAGAGTATGGATTGAATAAGTGGAAGCTTAGCATGATGCGGAAGCCTACACTTAACTGGTATATGAAAAAGAAAGCACCTAAGTTTGAGCTGTTCTATGATGGTAGTTTTGGAAGTCAACTCTTGTTTGCTGTGAGATGTACGAGGCCTGTCGAAAAAGTATCAGACCTTAATTTTTCCCGCGCAAAGTAGTGATTCTAAGGCGGCGCCACTGTGCACGGTGGAAGGAGGAATCTTAATGCGCATGCTTGACTTTTTTCACCGCATTCACTTGGGCCAGTCACTGGCTGGTGGTCGCCAAGTAAGGTGCTGTTCTAAGTGTTTGTCGGATTTAGTTTTCTTGCAAGATGACTGAACGAATTGAGCAAAGACACTGCATCAAATTTTGTCAAAAGCTTGGTGATTCATCACGAATACGCACCGGAAGGACAAACAGTGACAAAGGAGTACTATCAGGATGTTCTCCGGCGACTTCGTGATGCAGTTCGGCGCAAAAGACCAGACATGTGGACTGCGAACAACTGGCACTTGCATCACGACAACGCGCCCGCACATTCATCCCATTTGATCCGCAATTTCTTGGCCAAACATGGAATTACGACCGTTCGCCAACCTCCCTACTCTCCAGACCTGGCTCCTTGCGACTTCTGGTTGTTTCCAAAATTGAAGACACCACTGAAAGGATCCCGTTTTGAGAGTAGAGAAGAGATAATGCGGAACGCGACGACAGAGCTGAACACCATTCCAAAAGAAGACTTCCAGAGGTGTTTCCGGCAGTGGAAGGATCGGTGGGCTAAGTGTGTGGAAGCACAAGGAGCCTACTTTGAAGGGGATTAGGGTCCCAACCCCGTCAGATTGTTGAAGTATTTTTTCTGGCCAAAGGTCGGATACTTTTTCGACAGGCCTCGTAAGTCATTGAGTGTGAACAGACGTACATGGAGATGGAATGAGAATAATAACAGATTATGTCAGCAGTGTAATAGTGGAGTAGAGGAAACAATTGAGCATTTTGTGCTGGAATGTAGTAAGTATGAGCAAGAGAGAGAGAGTTTTATGAATGTGGTGTCTGAGCAGTATGGAGAAAATGAGTGGAATGCCAGATGTGCTGAAGATGATTGCGGTATGAGCTGTCTTGCTGGATTGGATCAGGAGTGTAATGCGAGTATCACTGAGGCTATGAAAGTGTTTCTTGTGCGTGCCTGGAGTAAGAGACAGTGACTGGAATGAGCCAGTCTGGTAGAATGGGCTGTAATGACCCAATGTGCCGGGGGATGGTGTTTTGACACACTGGCTGTCCCGGTGATGCCTTCCAATGGAGGCTTGTGACAAGGATCGTAGATCCTGAGTAGTTTAGTGGACAAGTCTGGTACCAGGCGCTGAACTCTTTGTGTGAAAATTGTGGAGGGAATTGTAGGCCGTTACAAAGGCCCCGACACTGTCGGCCCTCAAGTTCAAGTTCAAGTTCAAGTTCAAGTGTTTGGATTGTACACAGAAGAATTAGCAGTTCGACTGAGAGGGAGTGGTTTAGGACTGAAAGTTGGTAATGAGAGACTGAGCTGTTTGTTGTATGCTGATGATGTGGTTGTGGTTAGTGAATGTGGTCATGAACTACAAAGGATGCTTGACATTGTGAATGGATATAGTACAGATTTCAAGATGAACTTTGGTGCCGATAAAAGTAAGGTCATGGTTATAAATAGTGATGAGACTGATAGAGACAGACTGTGGAATATTGGAGAAATCAGAATAGGTAGAACAAAAGAATACAAATATCTAGGTTGTATGATGAGTGAAGATGAATGTACTAGAACTAAAGGTGAGAAAGTGGCTAAAGCAATGCAGTGGAGTGGACGGTTAGGTAGTGTGGCCAAATACAGAGCAAACAAGTACGAATGTGTGAGAGGAATGTGGAAGTATGTTGCTGTACCTAGTGTCATGTATGGTATGAGTGCTCTTGCCTGGAATGGAAGTGATCTTGAAAAGCTGGATGTGATACAAAATAAGGTAGGACGTGTAGCATTGGGTGCTCCGAAATGGACAGCTACAGAAGCCATTAGAGGTGACCTAGGGTGGAGCCTATTTTCAGAAAGAATGATGAAAGCTGTGCTGAATTATAAGGTGAGAATTGAAAGAATGCAGAATAGCAGGTGGGTAAGGCGAATCTTTGAATGGAATCTGAGTGTAAGCTATTGGGAGAAAGTATGTTGGGGGCATGCAAGGAAACTCAGTATGCAAAAGATTATTCATGTTAGAATTGGGAGACCTGTGGATGACTGGAGTTTAATAAATGTAGGAGGTGTAGGGCCTGAGTGGGACTGCAAGAGGTGGAAGAAAGAGATTGAGAGACGAACAAAAGAGTATGGATTGAATAAGTGGAAGCTTAGCATGATGCGCAAGCCTACACTTAACTGGTATATGAAAAAGAAAGCACCTAAGTTTGAGCTGTTCTATGATGGTAGTTTTGGAAGTCAACTCTTGTTTGCTGTGAGATGTAAGTCATTGAGTGTGAACAGACCTACATGGAGATGGAATGAGAATAATAACAAATTATGTCAGCAGTGTAATAGTGGAGTAGAGGAAACAATTGAGCATTTTGTGCTGGAATGTAGTAAGTATGAGCAAGAGAGAGAGAGTTTTATGAATGTGGTGTCTGAGCAGTATGGAGAGAATGAGTGGAATGCCAGATGTGCTGAAGATGATTGCAGTATGAGCTGTCTTGCTGGATTGGATCAGGAGTGTAATGCGAGTATCACTGAGGCTATGAAAGTGTTTCTTGTGCGTGCCTGGAGTAAGAGACAGTGACTGGAATGAGCCAGTCTGTAGAATGGGCTGTAATGACCCAATGTGCCGGGGGATGGTGTTTTGACACACTGGCTGTCCCGGTGATGCCTTCCAATGGAGGCTTGTGACAAGGATCGTAGATCCTGAGTAGCTTAGTGGACAAGTCTGGTACCAGGCGCTGAACTCTTTGTGTGAAAATTGTGGAGGGAATTGTAGGCCGTTACAAAGGCCCCGACACTGTCGGCCCTCAAGTTCAAGTTCAAGTTCAGTTCAAGCGTGGGAGGAACAGGTTCCCGGATAATTTTAAGTTCTGCGTTGTTTAGGAAGTGAACTTGAGTGAGAAACTCACTCGATTTACGTGTTACCTCGCTAGCTATATTTTTCGGGTGTTTTCACACGGTGTAGCCAGTAAGCTGCAGTGTAATGCTGGGAATTAGTCAGGTTCTGGTTTAACGGTATTTTAGCTGAACACTGTGATTTTACTAATGAACTTTCCTATCTCAGTTTCACTGCTCTAAGTGATTTGTATTAATGTCCAAACCTTTGCTCAGCAACATTTGCATAATAGCCAAGCCATGTAAGCTATGTTGTCATATATAATATTGTAAACAGTGTCATGGGCAGTAAATGCAGCATGGAGAGACTGACATTTCAATGCCTCTTAGTCTACACAGAGGATTACTTGAAGTTTATTGCATTTCATAGATTAACACAAGATAGCACAATTTATATTTATTTGATAATACAAACCAACCACTGCTTCACTATTGAAAGATTTGTGTACCGAAAATAAAAGCTATGGTGATTCTTCCATGAATTTAGACATCAGTTGTTGATATTGAAAAATTCATGGCACGTCGTGCCAGACTTGTACCAACTTGGGAACACGATTTTTCTTGTTTTGTATTATTTATAACGTTCATTAATAGAAAGATGCGAACCAAGCAAAATAAATTTAGTCGATTGGCTTCTTACTTATGAGCTGTGCTGGGCAAGTTGCGCCAGTCAGCATGGTGGAAGCCTAAAGTTACGGCATTCAGTAGACTGAGAATAGGCGCAGAAATTTGAGACCACTAGCTCATATGATTGTGTTTTCAAAGCGACGTTGACAAACGTGCACTTGCCTCTCTCATTTTGTTTATAATAGAATTTATTGATAATGGTGATTTGATGATCTGAGTGACTTGCCCCTGCTTTAGAGACCTAATTTGCTGTCTCTTTTCCACAGATAGGGTAAAGAAAGCCAGATTAGGCACTTATTTTGCAGACTAAAATAAGCTGTCACAGGTCTAAACTGAGGGACCTTTCCTCATCGTCTGTAAGTATTTTAGAGTATCCTCTTTCAACTTGTGATGTTACCTAACTCGTCATCCCTTTATAGTGTGAGGCGTTCATGTGAAAACTATAAACTTGTTGTGCGATCGTCCACCTTTGTTCAAATAAAGTGCTAATTGACTAATGACCGCTGTGTTAGGATTGTTGGATACGGATGTACATTCATGTATGTAACTTTGTGCTTCCTTAAAAGGACACTTTGAACATTGGCCGAAACAAGCGATTCATGCATTATTGCCTGACGTCAGGGATTACGAAGTTCATGCCATGTACATATAAACTATCAAAAGCGTTCTCACCTCACAATGGAAATGCATCATCCATGAAATTGCGCTGTCTCTTATAGCTGTCATTACACGTATTATCGAATGTAGATCGGGCAGGATTAGGAGTACATTGCCCTCAATCATTCCCTTCGACTAGTGACACGAGTTTACAATATTCGTGTGTGTATATCATAAATGTGTTCTTTCTAAATGTGTTACTCGACTAGAGACTTATTTTTCTTCCCCGTCGATGCAACGGAAACCTTTCTTGTTTGTGAACTTATTTCCCAGCCTACTGTTTCTGTGCACCCTGTGCGTAGATTCCGCGTTCCCCCAACTACACGCTAGATGGTGCCTTCCTCTTTCCTCTCTTGGGACACCTTTGTTGCGGTCAGGGGAGGCTAAAACTTTCTTATATGATAATACTAGTAATGGTAATGCGAATTGTTGTTGTGCTACGTCGTTAGCAGGGCGGTGAATTCTCTTTTCATGTGCTACTATTCTATGGCCTCTTATGTCCCACTCAGCTATTTCTCGTGTACCCTTGAGGTGTGAGTTACTTTCTTGTTGTGCGGTGCTATATGCATCAGTTAATCATTCGACTATGATCTTGAATTAGGCTTCTCATGTCATGCAATTCGTGGTCCGACTCTGAATCATACCTTTCTGGGCAGATTCACGGAACCAGGGGATAAGAAATAAAAAACCTGAAGAGACCTCGTTTTCCTTTGGGCATCCTACCGAGTTCCGTTCAATGGCGTGCCAAAGCGAAGATCAATTCCGCTAGCGCACGACATTACAGATCTAACACACTTTAATACGTGCCGGTTATCCTCGACGTTGTTGCGTATTAAGCGGAATTTGATGCCGGTGGTACTTCAGTGTCTGCTGGGTCCGTTGCTAACTTTTGGAGGCTCGAAGGAGCACTCTATCGGGGCACTTTTGCGATGTTTCTTCTCGAGTAGCAGATCCAATGGGGATCTCGGCGGCGGCCGGATCCCCGAAACGTGCACCAAAAAGACCGTCTCTCGTCGTGTAACCAAGTGAAATCCTCCCTAATTTCTCTTCTCAGTTCCTTATAAGTCTTCCGCTTGTTTCCTTCGAGAACATACCTGACTGTTCCTTCGCAAAGCTCACGTGTTTCACTCACAATTGGTCGAGCCTTGTTTCGGGTGTTCTGCACTGTCATTGGTCCGCGCTCTGCCACACCTACACGCCTGATCCCTTCCAGAGCGCTGATTCGCTGACGGGATGTGCTCCCCTTTGACGCTGCCCTCGTTCGAGGCGTTCCCACGCAACGCATCTGTGTTGGGCGCTTTGTGTTGTGTGTGTGTCGATGTGCGTCGTGTGTTTTGTGCTTTTCTGGTGTGTGTGTCGCTCACGATGCCTGCGGTCGCAGTTCTGGTAGTGTGATGGCCGCAAGGTTGGCATTGATCAATGTTGGCTCTTGAGGCCGTGAAATATGATACACACCTCTACTCCAGCTCAGCTTTTCTTATGTCGAGCTAGCACTTGCGATGTCGCTCAAACAATCGCTGCTTGTTTTCGACAGAACAGTGAAGAATTGACCTTACACACACGGGTAAACTTTGGTTGCTAGAATTTCCTAAAGTGAAGTATTTTCCCAAAAACATTTTACGAGCATGTTTCCCACAAAAATATATTTTACGAGAGTATTTCTTAATAATTCCCTAAGACATTTTATGAGAGCAGTATTTCCTCAATACCTAAAATATACCAAATTTTTAGGTTTTGAACTAGCAGAAAAAAAAGACATTGTACAAATTGGAAAATCGAAAGCTATCAGTTTGTTAGAATTGCTCCAAGGATTCTAAAACTTCTATGTTTTCGGTAAATGTTGAGGACTTGACCATAATCGATTTTCCACTCTTTGATCAATAAAGATTGTTGATGAGACCAAAATAAACAAGTTTTCTTCAATGCACTTTCCGGCGGAAATGAGTATTTTAAAAGTTATGGCATTAAATGAGTTACCGTAACTCCAGTGTTTGAGGCGGGGAAAAATATACCGCGCGGTCCGACGTGAAAGTAAACAGGGGTTCCCGCGCGCCAACCAAGCCGACGAAGAGCAAACCCCCTATTACAAACGTAAAGAGGTTGGGTCGTGAGGGGTAGCAACAGTTCTTTTAGTGAAAATTATAAAACTAAAAGAACTGTGGCTACCCCTCACGACCCAACCTCTTTACGTTTGTAATAGAGTGATGCACACTGAAGTTCCGGTAACTCATTCAACGCCATAACTTTCAAAATACTCATTTCTGCCGGAAAGTGCATTGAAGAAAACTTGTTTATTTTGGTCTCATCAACAATCTTTGTTGATCAAAAAGTGGAAAATCGATTATGGTCAAGTCCTCAACATTTACCATGTTTTCTTCCTAGCATGAAAACTCAATGACTTCTATTCCTTTGAATTTTGAAAATAAGTGACTTTACAGTATAGGCCAAGAACAAAATTTTTTATTGAAGGGTAATATAATGGAAAATTTATGTAATTGAATGCTATTATCGAAAATCTCCATGCATAACATCATATTCACACTGTGAATTGTAATTTACAAAAAAAAATTTTAAATTTATTTACTTATTTCATAAAATTATGAAATTTTTTGTTTTCGTCTGATTCTTATGAAATTTGACTAATATATATGTAACCTTTGAAAAAACACAATTTCTTCTATACATTTTTTTGATTCAGGCCTTAGTTTTTGAAAAAATTTGACGTATTTGTTTTTAGTCCACTGGTTTTGATATTTCAAAAGAATAGCTCATTGAGGTTTTATGCTAGAACAAAAACAGACAGTTTTAGAATTCTTGGAACATAACATATCTAACAAAAGTACATTCGCAAATTTTCTCTTTCTTCTTTTGTGTTCTTTTTATATGGGCTCAAAATGGGGTTGAAAATTTAGGATTTTGGCGCTCTTCCCCCCCCCTTTGGGGGGGGGATCTATTGTCCGTAGCACCATAAATTTTAGGACTGAATAGTCCACCACCTGAGGGTCCTTTCCAAACAAAAACATGAAAATGACCATCGGAGAGAAAAGGGGCCTTGGAAGACTTCCTTAAAATGTCTCCAATTACCTAACTTTTGCAGTGAAACTATATAAATTGTTGATAACATTAAATTCAATATTGACCCTAAGTATTAAAAAGGTCCAAGTGGTCAGAAAATTTACCTCTTCAGTGGAAATTTCCAAGTGACTGAACTCTATATTGCTGAACTAACAAAGGAGCAGTGCATTTTCATCAACAGCATCTATGCAAGAACATAGAGTTTGAAATGAATTTAAACAGAGATTTCTTGAAAGAAGCTCTTAGACCAAGAATACTGTTTTGATAACTGTTAAATGTACATTTTTTTACAAAATTTTTACTGCCAACATAGTTCAACATACAACATTTTTAAAATGGTTATTCATCACATCACTGATAAATCAGTTTTATTGTAACTTTTAATGTTTGGTCAATGTTAAGGCAGAGCTACTAATCAATTTTCAAATTTTTGTTGCTTGTATCATGGTAATAACATCAAAATAAACATCTTTTCATCATCACCCTCTGGGGCAAATGAGTATTAGAAGTAAAGTTTATTGAAGAAAAGTTGTTTATTTTGATGGTATTACCATGATACAGGCAACAAAATTTCAAAAATTGATTATTAGCTTCTGCTTAACATTTAACTAACGTTTTTCTCAAATATTATACAAACAGAATTAAATTATCTTTATTCACTGTAAGGTTATACACATTTGAAGTTGATTTACTTTATGGTCTATATGGTAGATGTTTAACTTATTGTTAGCTTCAAGTGTGCTACATTTTTTTCAATTTTAGTTGTGTGCAATGTGGTGTGACGGCTTGACACAACAAGCTCTGGACTTGAAAATTACAGAGCATGTTGGTTTATTTTAGTTTTTAAGTATTTTTAATTCTTAAAATTTGTGTATTAGACTGCATTGTTCAGATGGTCCTTGTGTGCAAGTCAGGGTAGCAATAAATTTTTAGTTCTAGATTCCTGTTCATCCGTCTACTTTGCATTATAGGATTCTCAACACACGCAAGTCATAAGTTTTCAATAAAAGAAATGAAAGATCTATGCTAGTCAATTAAACATGACCCATATCATTTTGTTCATTGGTTTCTCAAATGCTCTATAACTAATATCCCGTTACCACTGATTGAGTTGGTACACATTTCTAACACCTGGGTAGAGTCGGGAATTACGACAGTTCTCCATTTTCCCAACATGATAAAATCACTGCCCTGCACTGGGATTCGAACTACTGACACCTTCCCATAAAGGGCTGGTTCTTAACATGTTAACTGAGATGGGTTAAACTTAAGTTCAATATTCATTTCCAATTTAAAGTCAATTGTGGTAACCAACTTTGAAAATAGCAAACATTACCTGGATTGGGGCTTCAGTTAGTTTTCATTAAGTATTAATAAAAAATGAGTTAGTAACTGCAGGTGGGCCACCAGCACTATGAAAATCACCTAATTGACCACTGGTGGGTCCCTTTGCAGGGAATGTGTTAATGACTCAGGTTCTTGAGAACTAACAACTGTGAAATTCTAAAATTTATGATTAATTTCATCAACTCATATGTGTGATATTTTATGATGAGTCCAATTTTTACTCATATTCATAGGGTTTTGATTGATAGTTTAGTTAGGTGCAACACTTGTGTTGTAAATGTAAATGTTATGTGAAATGATTTCTTCTTTTCTGTAGCACTAGGGTTATGCATTGTGAATTAGATCAGAAAAGTCCAGGTTTGATACTATCTTGGCACAGCCGGTATTTGTTGAAAGAAGTGTAGTTTCTTTGCTGCCTATGGAAAACAGGTGAAAAAAATAGAAGAGTATTCCTCCAATCGGTAAACTTTAAATTTGCCCACTTCCTGATAGTTATGATGAAAACTTATCTGTACAACATTTTGATACTAGAATGACCAATATACGTAGAGACTTTAGTTTTTGTTACCTACTGCTACGACAGAAAATGTCCCAAAATGTTAGCCGTTGCAGATATCAGACAATTCCTAAACATATACAAATTCAGTACATACTTTGCTTCTTTATTAATTTCAACTGGGTTCTGTATGTGTTGAAATTTGTGATATAAATAAAGGAATCTGTAATCATTGATGTTGTGTTGCTGGAAAGTTTTTTCCATCTGGTACAAGTCATAACACTTGATTAGCATATTATTGAAAAAAGTTCCATTACCTTCCATATGAAGCATATTTGAGTTGAGAGTGTCATCAAGATGAATATAGTAGTTTCATTTAGGCATGCGTAAGGTTTAGGCATGGGAAGAATTAAAAAATGATCACAGTCATCACATGTTCATCACTTGAACACAATAATTTAATAAGTAACATTATTTAATGATATTTTAGTACCAATTAAAATTTTTGTGCAGCACTCATTTAAACTTTTAGATGTTGCTTTTTGACAGATCATGAGCACTATTTGTTAGTAAGTGATTTTCAGAGAAATCTTTGAACTTGAATGTCTTAATAGACTTATTATGGTGGCCAAAAAGAATATTTTTTTTGCTGTAAGTTTTAGTGTTGTCAGATTTATGCTGAAAAATTAAGATATCATCATTTGAAACAATTTTTTTTTCTCAGATTAAACTACGAAAAGGCAGGAGTACGCCAGTGCGAATAAAAGAATGTAATTAATCCAAAGATGAATGGTCAAGAGAGTAGAAGTTGGAGTCTACCCTGGAAAAAGCACTCTAGGGTAAAGCGTTTAAATTATACAGAGTGGCATCTGAGCATTCAATGAAATGATGTGTAACATTGATTGTTGTAGTTGCTGAATTTTGTTGTTGGTGCATTGGTGATAGATTTGAGGAATGCATGTTGTGATTCAATTGTATAAAAATAAGGGGGTAGGTATGAGAGCTCAAATTCAAAAAGTACAAGAATATCAAACATGGTTGGTAATCTGTATGGCAGAGTGTTATTGAATCTTATAAAAGAGGAAACAGAAAGTGCAATAGGAGACAAGATATTCAGTTTTTGGCACAATAGAGAATGTATGGATCTGATTTTAGCTGTGAAGCAAATGAAGTGAATGATACAGTTGATCAGGGAGTGTTGTTTGAAGTGATTTGAATGTCTGGTGTAAAGAGCAAGGTGCTTAAGACATATATTGATACCAGAGCATATGTGAGAACTGAAAGTATAATGAGTGAATGGTTGGAATTGCTCATGAGTTTGCATCTGTGGTATGTAATGTTATGTTTGTTAAATATGCATCCAGACCAAATTTTGTGGTGTTGGAAATGTTGGCTGCTCAGAGTACAGTCATCAATAAATTGCAGCTACTCTGTGCTGATATTTTAGCATTATTAGCTAAGATGAAGAAAATCTGGAGACTGATAAAAGTGTTTACAAGGGTCTTTTATGGAAAGACTACAGGTGGTTGTTAATTAGAATTAAGACCCCTCAGGGGGGAATACAACTATTTTATCTATGGGAATTAGCACTCCCAGGGGGAAAATGTGTGAGAGCCTAAGCTGAGAGTTAGGTAGGCCTTCTTTTTGTTGAAATAAAATGTTGTTTCATCAACTTCTTTCTCATCAACTTTTTTCATAATTTCATCAACTTCTCAACTGCATCAACTTCTTTTTCAATGGGCAGTTTCTATGCCCCTTCTACATAGATTCCTCATTCTCTTTTTTCCATATTAAATGGTGCCTTTGTCCTTCCTTTCTTTGATACACTCTTTTTTTGTAGCGGTTAGGGAGGCTTAAACTTATTTGTTTTTAATCTTTATTAGAATTAAGACAAAAATTGTTTATCAAAGTTGTTACTAGTATTTGGGAGTGCTTGGAGCTGCTAATAATGAATTTAGATAAGGTGAAAACTAGAAGATGGTAACAAGCATGGGAAAGTTTGTAAGGAAATGTTACCTGGCTATAAGTGCTATAAAAATTGTACTGTAAGGAAATAAGGCATTTTGTTGTTTCATTGGTTAAATGTACTTAATTCTCCTTTGTACTTCAATTTCATTCTATTGTATTCAGTTTTGTTTGTTTACTGAATGCTTCTTAAATTTTTTTTAGCTTTCTCTTACAGTAGAGAAAAAAGGACTTTGTAATATAAATTTAATCAATAAATATAATACTTACACAAATTATTAAAACCTGCCTTCCTGTAAAAGGAATATCCTGTGTGATTGGGACTCTCATTAGGTAAGTCATTTATCTTTTATTTGAAGATGCTTATGATGCCAGTCTTTAATTACTATAGTTCTTATGTTATGTATTGCAGGATTAAACTATTTGTTGTGATAATGTTGAATGTTGAAATATAGTCCAGATCAATTTCTCTTCAATTTAGAAGAACATTTATGTGTGTACACTTGTATAGCTATTGCAATTGTATAGTAGGATGAGTTGATGCCATACTGCAACCTTGAAGGTTATGATTGTTTGTCCTTGTTTACCTTCAGAGCAGCGAGGGTCAGGTGGAGACCAGCAAGTTGGTGCTGGCTGGAGTGCCTGGCAGTGTTGGGGCCACTGATTGACTTCTGGAGTCTGACAGGTGAGCCTTCATGGCCTGCTCTACTTCTTTGCTGCCTCTCCTCAAATCCTGTGACTCCTTGATTTTTTAGTTATTTGTTCCTATAGTTTAAGTTGTGTTAAGTTTTGAATTGTCTCCAGTTTTAGATAACTATGTTGAAGATTTGATTGCGTGTGTAACATAATTTAAGACCTTTTAGTTATTCTCACTTCTTTAATGTTATTTATGTAATTTTAATTAAATTTATTTTTTTTGTTTGGCTATCATAAATTTTTTTAACAGTAAATAGTAAATAGTCAATTTAATTTTGTGCTATGATTTCCAGTGATGATAAATGTTCATGAGTCTTCTCTTGGGCAGCCTTTGAAATTGCTAACAAGTTATCCATATCACCATTTTGTAGTTTTCCTTAACTTTATGCAATATTTTGCTCATTCATAAGGTTTGCTGCCAGTTTTCTTAAATGATAGTCTGTGTATTTGGTGCTATATTGAACTTCTGGAACCTTTAGTATTTATGTGTTGAGGAGGCAGACATTCAAGTGTTCTCCTAACAGTATGAGAGTTTCAGGTTTATGTGCTGGATGGATATGAAATATGAGGCTCAAAAGTGGCTGATAGAAGTCAGTGGCATGTACTTCAGATGGAGTGTCTGAGATGTATGGCTGGAGTGACTTTGTGAGATAGGTAAATCAATTAGGTGAGCAGTGTGACAAATGCGAGAAGGAAGGCAAAAAGTGTGAACTACTGTGTGTTGAAGTGGTTTGGCCATAAGGCGTAATTTAAAAGGCATTGTTGGTGAAGGAAGCAATGAAATCAGAAACACAGGGAAAGAATATTAAAGGTTAGTAAAAAACTAGATTAATGAATGGAGTTGAATGTCCATTGCACCTCAATTCAGAAGAGGACCAACAGTTGGAGATGAGTTGATAGTGATTGTGAGTGCCTGACTGTGATTGTCATGATGAATATGGCTGGAGGTTCATGACCTGCAGGAGTGACCCTGGTTTGGTAAATAGTATGGATAATTGTATCAGTTCTTCAGGTCTGGAATCTTTGAAATGTTTTATAACTGCAAGAGTAAATCCACATAGTGCTGTTGGGCCCTGCTGTGGAAGGGAATCCTAAAAGATCTATTATGTAATAGAGTAAAGAAATTGAAAGCCATTGTCCTCTCAGGAGGATACAACTTCTGTGTCTATGGTAATTACTGTTCCCTGCAGGAATTTTCAGATCCCAGGCTTAAAGTTAGGAAGGTGTTTTTTTAATAAAATAGAAAAATTTCATTTGGGGACAGGTTAACTTTTTTCAGTTACTGCTCTTTTTCTCAATATCCATAACTTTCTTCTTCAACTTTAATATTTTTCCTTAAACTCGTCTCTCTACTTGCTGTTCTTGTATGCAGGGGACCCTATGTGACCGCAGACCTTGTGTGTAGACTCCTTGTTGCCTCAACTCCAAACTGAACGCTGCCTCCAACTTTCTTCCCATTAAAACACCTCTCTAGGACAAAGGAAGGCTTAAACTAACATATCTAGTATAACACTTCAATTCTATACTATGCAGGGTCTTCTTAATTTCTCCTTTTGGCTCTCTTTTGTTGGGGTTAGGGAGGCTTCAACTAATTTATAATTTGATCTGTAGATGGCTTGACTATAGGGGTGAACCTGATTCTTGCTGGTTGGCTGTCTTTCCTTGGTGGAGGAGATTGACCTTTGTGATTACAAGGTGTCTGTTGATAGTGTAGCCTGTTTGAAAATACTTCCAATTTTTAAATTGTTATGAAAAGTTTGAATGAAACTTATTTCAAAGGGATGACTGAAATCTAACTTTTTAATTGGTTTTTGCTTTCAAAACAACCACCACCAGTCTCAAGACATTCACCAATATGAAAATAATTTGTGCTACAACAGCCTTCATAGTATTATCATAAATAAATTAAATGATTTCCCTGGCATTGTTTTTCAGTGGAGCAATGTGCAGTACAAAATACCCTTCCTGTTACCAAGTCAAAAATGAAATTTAAAAAAGACTCAAATCAGGTAATCTTCTTACCTCATGAAAATTTGATCTATATGAAATTAGTCATTGAGGAAATCAGCTCTCCAACTAATCCATGGTTTCATATACAATGTGGGCTGTAGTTCCATTTTATTGAGACAATTCATCAAGTTGTGGTATGTGTTTCTCAAAATTCTTTTCATGATTTACTTGTACATTTGAAGAGTCATTACGCCCATCCATTTCTCAACTCATCACAAGAAATTCTTGCAAATTTTTTTTCTGTGTTAGTGTATGTTTTGAATCTTGTGGTGGCTATTTCAAAAGTTGAAAATGAAACAAACTATTTAAGATCTTGTTCTTTTTAATTAAATGTACATCAGTCATTTATCACTACAGCTTCACAAACACTTGCCATCACAGCCTTAATTTTTTTATATAAACTACCTTTTTGATATATTAATTTAGCATCATTTTGAAAGACGTCTAGAGAATACAAGGTTTAGCTTGAGAAGTCCCTAGTAGTCATGAGGCTACTGTTCATCTGGTTAGCCTGAGCTAAATGAGAAATTTCCTCCAGCTGTTGAGTTGTCTTACCTTCGAATAGGCCTGCATGTTTTCTATGTTTTGTGCAGTACCCACTTATCTTCTCTGGGTTTCCATACCTCTTTATTACTTTTGCTTTTAAATCCTCAAAAGTTTCTGTTTGAATGCATAAGGTAGCTTGTGTAAGAACACACTATGATCCTTGCGACACATTTTCATTAGTTTATACTGTGTGATCTCTTGTCTTTCCTCTCTGAAAACATTTATGCAATGGTAATGAAGTCTTAAACAAACTAATACTCAAGTATTCAGCATCTGTGATTTTTCTGCTATGTTTGATCGTTTTTTGTGCATGTTGTGGATTATACAGTTGTGTTGCAGCCAGAAAGAGGCGTGAAGTAAAGAATTGAAACTTCTAACACTGTCAGAAATACTCAAGATCCACCAGTTGAAGAATGTTCAGTTTATGGTAGCAACATCTAGAATATTTAATTTTGTTTTGAAATTTTATCTACTAATTTTTTTTAGGAAAATTACATAAATTTGCAGGGTGTCTTTAATTTTTGTAATGACTCTTATTTACATGACCTTATACACGTAAATATAAAGTAGTTTGTAAACTCATGGTATGGGTAGAGAGCAAAGGGTAGAAAAGCTGAAAATAACAACTTTCTTATGAAAAACAAAAAGTCTGGAAAGCTATCATATACAAGATATCAAATCATGTTTATCCACAGCCAGAACCCACCACAACATAACCTCATGAATGGGTGTACCTTACAATAGATACTTAACTTGACCATCTTCTGCTACAATGCAGATTCTGTACCGATGCAGTAGTGATTCTTAGACATGATTAAACACTCATAGATCATCTGTAAAGCGTTTTGGAGCCTCTACTATCCTTCCAATCAGATCCATCTGTCTCCACTGGCTATTCAGAAACTGAACTGTTTAGGTGACCCCAAAGGTAGAAGTCCAAAGGTGTTAAATCTGGTGACCAAGCTGGCCATGGTATGGGTCCAAATTTCCCTATTCATCTGTTCAGAAAGGTACAGTGAAGTTATTGATGCACATTCTTAGTGACATGTGGTAGAAACCACTTGTTGCGTTGTATGTCTGAAAGTGCATTTTCTAAGTCAGGTAATAACTCCATGAGAGATACTTTATAGTTTTTCCCCGTTAAACATGCTGGAAGCACATATGGCCCAAATAAATGGTCGCCAATAATTCCTGCCCTTACATTTACAATAAAATGTGCTTGGTGATTGTGCTGATGCTAAGCATGAAGTTGTCAGGTTGCAACAAGTGTAAATTATGTGTGTTAAACACACTACCATGCATAAAAGCTGTTTCATCAGTGAAGAGTACATGCTTTGAAAATTCATTACCTGCAGTATTTCTATTTATGAACTAGCGTGCAGATCATTCACGTTGCTGAGAGTCAATTGGAAGCAGTTCTTGTATTCGTATAACATGATAGGGATAAAGGCTGTCAGCATGGAGTACGTTCCATGCTTCAAAGTAGCAATGTGTTCCAAGATTGCGTGCAGCAGCTCAAGTGCTAGTATGTTGGTTTCTTTCAAAATGCTGTAGTATCCAATCTTCATCCTCAGTGGATTTTTGCCCTAGCTTTCGACCATTGGCTTCTTTGTGTTCACCTCAGAATTACAGGCGGCTTGCAGATGTTGATGCAACCTTGTGAAGAGTCAATGATCATTTACATGACAGTTGGGAAACTGCCTTGAATACAGTCTAGCTGTCAATCTTGCATTGCCATTTGCCTTACCTTATGCCATTTGCATATCTACTTTTTTGGAATTTGGGTAGCAATTCATAATATTCAACTACTCACACTATGGACCACACATGTAAACAAATGTTGCCAGATGCAGAGGTTGTGAAACTTCTCATTTGGTTGCCTGTAAATGATAGTTTTCCAGACATTTTGTTCATTAAAAGTTTTTTTCAATTTTTCTACCCACTGCTGAAGTTTGTACAATGAGTTTACAAACACTCTATGAGTATGTGTTGTATATTATGGCAAAAAAAGAAATGTCACTTGTTGGAATTTTGTTTTTATTTCAGAAATAATCATAGTTGAACTAAAATGTTCACGAGCATATGTGAACACACGTTTTTTGTGTATCATTGTTCCTTGATTGTTTTTACGTTTGAATTTACCATGCCAGCTCGCAAGGTCTAGTTTTGATTATGACAGAATGATTTTATCCATCTTAACTTACTATTTCTCATGGCATAGTTACTAACGATATGTAATAGCTACCATTTTGTGAACCTTAACTTGTAACAGACAGATAACATTCTGAAACTAAACCTAGACAAGTACTTCTGTCTTGATGATGTCCCACCAATGGGAGGTCCTAATGAAGACTGTAACTTCTACAACTTGATGTTCAAGTTGACATGAACCTTTGATTTATGTTAACTATTCATTATTGCTTGGTCAGATGAGACCCAAAAACAAATATACTCATCTTGTGCAAGCTAATTGTTATAAAGCAACCAGACTATAGAAAAGCCAAAGAATTAACTCACAAAGTAATTCGATAGTGCATGTTTCATTTGAAAAACCAAAGGATTTAAAAAACAGGTACCACTTCAATTAAATATTCATTTTGACTGCACACTTTTTTCACTAAAAAAGCATTGAGTGGTTCATCCTAAAACACAAAGACAAAAATTATATTACTCTATTCATTTACTAAATGATTTAAAATTGTCTGATCCACTTGATATATGGTTCTATTGCATTATTGAAATGTGTGGTCACTAATTATTTTCTGTAATGATGGAAGAACAGTGTAATGTTTTAATTTTTTCATGTTGTGACTTCAGGTTTCTCAAATATTAGGGCAAACAAGCATCCCATTGCTCAGGTACTTAATCACCCAGCATGGAGCATGCAGTGGTTATAGTGCACAACCTGACGGATGCTGAAGTGGAGAGGCTGTGCTGCAGGCAGGATTGCATAAAGCAAGAAGCTGCAGTGGAGAACATGACGCAAGGTGAGGCTCAGTTCTTGTCTGGGTGTAGACGAAGACTGTTGATATTAAAGTAGAAAACTAAGCCTTTCTAATCTAAAATAAAATAAATAAACTAAAATGAAATAAATGAATTAAAATGGTATTAAAGTAGAAGATCTCCCCACTGTTTTGAGGGTATAACTGCTGTTTATGATATTAAAGGTAGTAAAGGAAAATAAATTATCCATATATAAGAAACCTCAAGGTATCTCTTTAAATAAATAAATTTGTATGTTTTTTGTTTATAATTTCCCCTGTCATTACAATTGGTACAGTTTCCTGATGTATGCACAGTTATTGCATTTTTGGTTGGTCCGTCTCTTTGTCACACTCTTTAACACTCTGACTGCAACGTGTGCTGCTTGGTTGCCACCTATAAGATTTTCATTATGCTGTTAACTTGTCAGTAGTAGCAAACTCAACTTTCCTCCTCAGGGGGATACAACTATTGTATCTATGGGAATTGGCTCTCCCATAGGGACAATGTGAGGGCCCGAGGTGAGAGTCAGGTAGGTAGGCTTTCTTTTTGTTGAAATGAAATATTTTTTGCTATGATAAGGACCACCTCTTTTGGATCCCTGCTGTCCTGTTTTTCAACACGTACTATTTTCTTCTTCAATTTTTATCTTATTTCATCAACTTCTTTCTCAACTTGCTGTTTCTATGCCCCATTTGCAAAGATTCCTCATTCTCTTATCTCCATACTAAATAGTGCTTATGTCCTTCCTCCTTCAATACGCTCTTTTTTGTACCAGTTAGGAAGGCTTAAACTTACTTATAATCTTATTAACTCAATTTTCATGATTACTTAGTTAAAGCTAGATGAGAGTGGGATTCAGTTAATGATTGCTGGTTTCAAAATTGCCTATTACTATTGACTTTGAATTTGAGTTGAATATTGACCTTCAGTTTTGCCAATTGCCGTCAAAATGCTAAAGGTACTTAATGACCATATCTGGATACAAACAATATTTTAATGACTGGTACTATTAAGATGGATAAACTTGTTTGTCATTTACATCTGGGAGATTTATTTAGAAAAAATATCACATTCCCTCATTTTTGATAGGTCATAATATTGCAAAAATTTTGCTTAAAAATAAAACCAAATTGCACGTAAATATTTTTCTCTAGTCATTATTTTGACATGGTTTGTACAGCCAATTTTGGTTTGAATAGAATTTCTTGAGCCATACATAAAATGAAACAAAGTTTGAACATAATGCAGTTGGTATGTACATTTTATGATTATCAGGAGCATAGATAAATTAAAAATCCCAGGCTGTGAGTGGAGATGGGGCAACACTAGACACAAAAAGCTTTAGTTTTCTAAACATTATCTGCAACGTATTGTTTTTGGGTTTATGCTGTCATTTTGCATTTGTTTTGGTGTACACAGCCATGTGTGTAGATGTATGAATATTTGGGAGGGCAATACTGCATGTAAATCTCTGTTTGAAGTAGATCATTGGAGTACCATGTTTATTAATCTTTTAGTTGACATAATTTTTAGCATCTGCCACCTGAGCAATCACACTGTGGATTTTTATGAGAATTACTCTCAGAGAAAACCTTATCTCACTGATATTCTTTCTGTCTGCCAAACCAGGCTATGAGTGTTATATGTATTTAAAAACCGTCACCCCCTCATGAAGATACAACTATTTTTTCTATGGGAATAAGCACTCCCAGGGGAAATATGTGAAGTGCTGTGCTCAAGTAGGTAGGCCTTCTTATTGAAAAAGAATACATTTTTGGTTCTGTCATGGACCATTTTTTACATTTTGCTACAGTCTGGTTTTTCAGTATTCATTACTTTATGTGTGAAGTTAAATCTTGTTTCATGAACTGCTTCCTTGACCTACTGTTTATGTGCAGCTTGTGGATAGATTCCCCATTTCTTCAAGGGAGGTCCTCCCAAATAATTTTTTCAATCTAATTGGTCTAAAATTTTGGCGGTATATGTATTTTTGCAAGACAAACACATTTGAATCACAAAATTTTTTGATTTAGGCCTTAGTTTTCCGAAAAATTTGAAATATTAGTTTTTTGAGTTATTTTTAAGCTTATTTCAAAAGAATAGAAATCATTGAGTTTTTATGCTAGAACAAATCCAAAGACAGTTTTTGGAATCCTTGGAACATTCATAACAAAAGTACGTTCAGGGATTTTTTATTTTTTCAGTTTCTTTTCTTTATGTATGCGATGTTTTACCAATGTATATGAAATACACCAAAGTTTTTTATACATGAACTATGATATAAACAAATTAGAATGTAAAATTTGAAAAAGTGGCAATTTTGTTTTGTTAGAAATGTTCCAAGGATTCTAAAACTGTCTTTGTTTTCTTCCTAGCCTAAAAACTCAATGACTTTTATTCTTTTGAATAAAAAGTAACTTAAGTAACTTAACAGTAAGTAACTTAACACTACAGGCCAAAAACAAAATTGTTTGCTGAACTGTAATATAATGGAAAATTTATGTAATTGAATGCTGTTTTCATTTTTATTTCGATTAACTCCATGCATAACTTCATATTCACACTGTGAATGGTAATTTCCATGAAAAAAAATAAATAAAGTTTTTTACTAATTTCATAAAAAATTATGAATTATTTAGTTTTCAGTCTGATTCTTATGAAATTTGACTTTATTATGTAACATTTGAAAAAAACAATTTCATCGATACATTTTTTTGATTCAGGCTTTAGTTTTTGAAAAAAATTGACATATTAGTTTTTAGCCAATTGGTATTGCTACTTAAAAAAAATAGAACTCATTGAGTTTATATGCTAGAGCATAAACAAAGACAGCTTTAGAATCCTTGGAACACATCTAACAAAAGTACATTCGCAAATTTTCCATTTCTTCTTTTGTTTTCTTTTTATTCAGGGGTCAAATTGGGGTCGAAAATTAAAGGTTTTGGTCCCCTTACCCCCCCCTCCCCCCCCCTGGGGGGATCTATTGTCTGGAGCGCCATAAAATTTTAGGACCGAATAGTCCACCCCCTAAGGGTCCATTTCCAAAAAAAAATATGAAAAATGACCATCGGAGAGAAAAGGGGCCTCGGAGGACCCCCTTAACACCATACTAAATAATGCCTTCCTCTTTCCTATCTTTGGAATACCTGAGTTGGATAAGTGGGCTTAAACTTGCATTCTAATCCACTTTGAAAACTTTCAAGAAGCTGCGGTATTGCTGTTGTGGGGTCAGAATTTCCTACAATATATCATCAATCTTGTATAGTGAGTCTAAACTGTTGGTGAAATGAAACCTTAGTGATTGTTATAGTTTACTCAGAACCAGAATATGAGAATTAACTAATCCAGAGGCACAGCAAATAGAAGAAAATGTACAGCCCGTTATGATAAGATGAGCCAAGAGTAGGGAGCATAAGGAGCATGGACATGAGGTGTTGACTTGCTGGCTGAAAAGAATAAGTACAACTTATAAGTACAAGAACTGCAAGCAACTCCCATGACCAGGCTTTACAAAAAAAAATAAAACAAACAGAATATAAACAGAAATCAGGCAAATAAATCTCATAATGCAAAGTAAATCAAAATAAATCAAAATGCAAATTATATAAGTAAAATGAACATAAAGAACAGAACTTCAACTCAAAATAAAGGAAATCATTCAAAATGAACATCTCAAGACACAATGGGAAAAAAATAAAAGAAGCAAACCAAATCAGAAACCAAAACTGATGAACTGAAAATTCCAACCAGGCACATGCTAATTAACTAGAAGAACCATTCAACTCACCTCCCAAGATGATAGCACTCAAGCAAGCCAGGTCTTCCAGGCTTAAGATTAATTTATGTACAGTAATAGTTCATACACAGCAAGAATCTAGGCTGAAACAAACAAAAAGAACACACAAATTTAAGCATGCAAACCAATATTATTACAGAGCACACAAAAACCACAGCTGATAGTGCGTGATGAAAACCTTAGGAGGCCTCCCGGTAACAGTGCTCTGTTGAAGATGAGGACTGCAGTGGTATAAGGAGTAGAGTTGAGTTTTGGTCTTTGTCCTTCAGTATGAAACTTCCTCCCTCAAGGTTGAGAAATGGTGTCATAATTGAGAAAACATGTCACCCACTGGATTTCATTCTATTCTTATTGTCTCATGAATGATTTAAAACATTAGTGAACACTAATTTTTAATTCAAGCTTGCATGATGTCCTTCAGAAATATAGTGAAGTGCAAAGTACAGTTTTTAATGCAAGTTTTTATTGGAATTGTTAGTTTATTATGAATTGTAACTACTATTTATTGTGAAGACTGTTTCTTGCTTAATATTGTCATTTAAATTTGCTGGTGTAACCTGAAACATGATTAAGCTCATTTATCTCTAAAGCTTTTAGAGTATTAAGTATTTAGTTGGAAGGGTTGCATTGTGTTGCCTGCTATAATTATTACTAGATTTTTTTCAAAATTTTCTAGATTGTTCCAGTTTTCATGCATCAACCCTTTAAGTCCGAATTTTTGTACTCATATTACCGTTAACACAACCACTTTCACTAAATTGGCGCCGGCATCAGGCAGTCACCAATATCAGGATGGGATAGGAACTGCCACTCGGCAGAGAACTTCAAAGAACATATTAGGGAACTAATTGAACAAGAAATACAATATATTGAGGGCATTTTTGAAAGAGGACACTGGTGTCCTCTGGGGCGTTAAAGGGTTAAAATATTTACAAAATTGTCAACAATGTCAAAATTATGAAATTAGCTTTGCATTTTTTAGCCTCGCAGTGGCCGAGTGTATAGAGCGCTTACGTTCTATGCTTCATGCCCGGGATCGAGCCCTGTGAGGCGGCAGTTGGCGTGAAAAACGCTGATGCCGCAAATCAGGGTTGTTGCCTGCAGTGTGGTCACTGTCCTCAAGGAATTTTACCTGAGCACTAAACGAGAGGAAAATAAGGCCTCAAGCTCGGGCGTGACTAGGGGCCTGGGGAACCCCTATCATGTACCTTCCTTGTAAAGTATGTCAATGATGCTAGCCACCCTCTACTTAAAAAGAGGAAAAGGCTTGGTATATACCTATATACCTATTTCAACACATAAAAAGATGTTACTAGATTTGTTGTCTCGCAATTTTTCTCAGTGAGCTTGTGTCACTTGCAGGTGATGGGCCGAGCTCTGGAAGCCATCTAGAAGAAATTTACATCAAAAGTGAAGTGCCTGACGCTGAGCTGGAGGCCGTTACTGTAAAGGACGAGCCCATTGACTGGCATCATGAACCCCAGGTGCTGCGATTGGCTGCTTACTCTTCTATTGAGTGCTTCCTATTGGCTGCTTACTCTTTTTTTTAGTGTTTCCTGTGTACTCTCCTTGTGAATGCTTCCAATTGATAACCCACTTTCTTCTTGAATGCTTCTGTTAGATTTCAGTAGAGTATTTATCCCTCCATTGAAAATTTGAATCCAATTCATATGTAGTCTGTTTTTACTTGTTCTTGTCCACTATTTTGTGACATTTATATAATTATTACTGCTCTCACCTATTATTGTTTTGAGCATTTCTGACAAAATTGACAAAACTTCTCATTCAGCAGATTTAATTCTATTCCAATTGCTTAATAAATGATTGAAAGCATCACACTTTAGGTTTGCCTAATTTATTGCAAAGCAGTTTCATTAGCTGCTGAGCAATGTCTTCCTCTGGTTCCAGAAAATAATCTCACTGCACACTCCATTATTCTCTATTTTCAATTCTGTTGAATTGAGATTAATTGTCTATTTAATTGCATCCCTAATGGTTAGTGTACTACGTCTTATTTTCAAAAATTGTTGTGCCTGTCGTAGAGTCATTGTATCTCTGACTGCTGGTATTGTATTGAGTCTTATTTCGTAATTCTCGACGTGATCCACTTTATTCCCGTTCTCCGACCACAGCTAGTGTTGAGTAAGCTATGGTCCCTTTATTATTAGTATCGAAGCTATTTTTAGCATCACCAGTATCGTTGAGCCCTTTCTTGATTGCGCTGTACCCCAGTGAGTTGACTTAAACGACGCATTTTAACTGGTTTATGCAGTGGTCCTCTCAAGATGCTTTGAAGTTTTTTTTTTGCTTTCTCAACTTCTTCAAACATTTGCTGCCAAATCTTTCATAAAAAGATGTCCTCATGAAACTCTTGCTATGCATGAAACCAAACTAATTACTTAAGGAGTTAGATTTCTAATTTTTATGCGTGTTTCTTGGTTTGTGTGTGAGACCAACAAATGAAAATTTTTTGGTTGTATTGCTAGTGTAAGAAATCACTTCAGCCGCTTTCAGGGAAGAGTACCCCTTTAAAAAAAAATTTATTATTGAACCTATAGCAATGAAATTTGGTACACAGATAGGAAATGCAATTTAGAATAATTTTCCATTCGTGAAAAAATGCGATTTTCCCCATAGAAAACGAGATATTCATAGGAAACTAGATTTTGGGTTTTTTTTTCAAAATGGATCTTCTCCTACAGTTTTCAAGCTACAGTAATGATTTTAATGTCATTGTATGCGGAAATACTTGTAGATTTCAAAAACTAACTTGACATTCTCCATACTTTGGTTTAAAGTTGAAAAAATTGAAAAATTCAAAAAAAGGTATTTTTTCTCAACATTTCATACCTTATGACGTCACAACTTTCGATGAAAAATGAACTTCCGAAAGGCTTTTTAGTTTTCGAAATGCCCCCAAATTTCCGCATCCAATGATACTAAAATCATCACTGTAGCTCAAAAACTGTAGGAGATACATTTTGAAGCCCCACAGTCCGATCTTTCAAAAAAAGGCAAAACAGGTAAACAAAGATATATAAACAATTTTAATTTTTTTATTTTTTTTATTGGGTCAGCTAGGACCCTTGAAATAATTATACAGTAAAAAATAGACATAGAAGAAGGCATAGCAACGTCAAGCCGTGAAGAAAGAGCCAAGGGGGAGGTGTAACATGATAAAATATCACTTCTCCCTCCCCTCCCCCCCATAATTCAAACCCCCGTAGCGGGCGAACCAATGAACGTACGAACTTCATTTTTTCACAGGATGTACCTGACATCTCACCCTTCCTATTGCATCTGAAACCCAATATCTCCAGAGAATTCGAAATTTTATGGGTACTCTTCCCTTAAGTTATTCAGAAAATATTTTATATACATATGAAGTTGCTTATAAATTTATGAAGAATAATCAAGTTAGTTGTGTGTTTTAAGGAAAAGTAAAATTTTCTGCAGGAATCTTTATCGAAAATATTCTGGTCATGACAGGCGCTATTGCATGTAGAAGATATTGCATGAATACCTTCAAAAAATTTTGCACTATATTCCAGTACTAATTGGCTGTGAAGACAGAATATACTTTAAAAATTTCTCTTGTGCGATCTTTATTTTTTACTTCCTGTATTATTTTTCATATGTAATGAAACAGAAATAAGTCTCTGTCTTCCTTTGAGGGATTGAAACCTTGATTGTCGAAGAGGAAAGAGAAATTAAAGAGAGGAAAATGCACACAAAAAGAGAGAGCACAGGAAAGGCAGAAAATAGAAATAGCAGGACTAGAAATCGTGTGCATATACGTAACCACCTTAGTAATTCTCTTATCAGCATGTGATAATAATAACTACAATAGGCATTTACTAATTAAATTTATTTAACATTACGAATTACACACGTGAGTTAAGCGTATGATTGATCACACAGAATATTGAACGACATGACACACAACATGAGGCTAAAGCACAATGCAAACACACAGCGCATGCTTGGATTACAGATATAAATATTTAATATGAAATGGCACACAATGAGAGAAATGCACACTGCAAATTATTAACGAGTGACTACGCAATTTAATTTTGCCCAAGACAATATAACGCATAAGAGGATCAGAAAGCACGACGAATTAGATGAAACACTTTCTCGAGAAGTGCTACGGCACTGGTCCAACCCAAAACTTCAAACACACCACTCGTTCAAACTTTGAACAATTTTAAACCCCCCACTCACCTAGAGATGTCTCAGAAAAAACTGTGCCTTTTTTTAAAAAAAAAAACACGTTTTTTTTTACAAAAAAAACCATGGCCAAAAAAAACGTGGATATATATTTTTTTTTTAATCTTTTGTCTGTAAATAACTCAGCAAGGAAAAGAACCACTTTACAATATTTGTTTTCATGTCAGATTACAAAATGAAACAGCATACTTCTTAATTGATGGTTTTCTATGGTTTTATGAGATTTTTCATTTCCTGCGGTTCCATGTTTTGATATTTCATTTATTTTAAAATACATGTGAATGACCTTCAACTCCCAAAATGGTGTGTTATAATAACATATCTTTACTTATGGTCATTGATGGAGATGTGACTGAAAAATCATTGCTATTTTTCAAGCATGTTATTTATACAAAATTATGACTAAAAAACATGGATATTAATATATTTTATGTGATCTAAAAAATCCAATGCTGTTTTTTTTAAACATTGTTTTTTGACAGAAAAATCATGACTAAAAAAACATGACTATTATTATATTATATGGGACCAAAAAATTAAAAAAAACATAAAAAAAATCACGACCAAAAAACACGGATGTAAATATCAGGAAAGTTATTTTCTTCAAGCAGACAAACTTATAAACAAAGAACGCTGTTAAATTGAAATCATATTCATTAGAACTGTACTAGGTCTTAGAATAAAATATGTACTAAGAATCTATTCACTCCACAAAACCTTTTGGAGTCCAGCTCCATCCTTAGTCATTCAGTAAAATGTGGTAAAATGGACAATGAATTTTCACTGTTCCTTTAAAAAACATTTTGCTGAATGACTTACTGAGGATGGAGCTAGTCTCGGAAAGGTTTCATAGAGTGAATAGATTCTTTGTAGATATTTTATTCTAAGACCTGGTATGTTTCTAATGGATATTAATATATTTTATGTGACCAAGAAATCCATGCTGTTTTTTGAATGTTTTTGTTACAAATAAGTCAAGACTAAAAAACACGGATATTAATCTTCATATGACCATAAGCAACCATGCTGTTCTTTTGAACATCTTTTTACAGAAAAATCATGACTAAAAAAACATGGATATTAATATATTCTATATGCCAAAAAAACCATGCTGGTTTTTAAATCATGTTTCTTTACCAAATAAAATCATCACTAAAAAAACATGGATATTAATGACTTTTTGTGAAAAAACCATAGTTTTTAAAAATGTCATGTTATTTTTTGGTCAGATAAAATTTAATAATACTCATGTTTTTTTAGTCATGAATTTTTGTAAAAAAACTTTTTCAAAAAGCATGAATTTAGTCACATAAAATAAATTAATATTCATGTTTTTTTACAATGAAGTCCTGACCAAGAAATGAATAATAAATAACTTTTTAATAAAAAAACATGTTTTTAAAAAAACAGTAAATTTTTTGGGGACAAAATATATTAAAGTCCATGATTTTAAGACACGATTTTTATGGCAATCACGTGAAATAAAACAGCATGGTTTTCTTGGTCACATAAAATATATTCATATCCAGGTTTCTTACACATCATTGTTAGTAAAAAAACACATTTTTTAAAAAAACAGCATGGGTTTTTTTTAGGTCTCATAAGATATTCATGTTTTTTTAGTCATGATTTTGTAGTAAAAAAACATTTTTTTGGTCCAATAATAATGTTAATCATGTTTTTTCAGTCATGATTTTTTAATAAAAAATGTTTTTTTAACACATTCCCTGCAAAGGGACCCACCGGTGGTCACTTAGGTGATTTTCATAGTGTCACGAGAAATGGGCCCTCCTCCTTGTTAACACTTCATTAACAAGAACAGGTTCACGGAATTGAGGGAATGGCGCACCTCCATGCTACATAAACAACACAAAATTAATGAATAATAATCGGCAATTACAGTACATATACTAAAAAGAAAAGGTACTCACCGGTGATCGCTGACCCACTTACGCAGCGCATTTTCTGAGCGCCCTCCGTGGTATTACGATTTATCGCTTCTATTATTGTGGAGCATGATACACAAGATAAACTATGCTTAACATTTATAATTTCCAGCTATACGTCATACAAACATTAATGAGCGTACACACAATGAATGGTGTTAGGAATAATGCCAATTAAGTAATGGAATCAAATAGCATACGTCAAATGACTTACATCACATAATTATACTGAAATATTGGCTGGCCGGCCGCCGCTAAGTTTACAAGAGTTACACATGAGAATTCATCTATTCTGTCCTATTTCTATCTCAGCTATTCCAGCAGCACAGGATGTGATCATTACTTCGACCCTCACGTTCATGAGCCGATACAACTTCAGTTCAAATCACTGTCCTAGGCACAGTTCAAGGAATGTTTGTTGCTAATCGCCAGATTCGTAGCTCCCGAGTATTTTCTTTTCTTGCGAACTTCTATCCTCAGGCACAGACCTCCCACCTGCAAGATCAATTTATAACCCATTAATTCTGATAGCACCCCTTAAGCTCCCTTAAAACATTTCAATCTTTACATCACTGTATGCCAATAAATTTCAGAAAATTTTATAAAGAAGAATTATCTTTTCCCAAGAAATGGCTTTGCTCTTACCCTCCCAGAGACGTTGCGCCTAAATGTTCATTAAATGATTCCCACGCTGGTTGGGGTTTTAATTTGCTCTTCTGCAAGTAAAAAACGAGAAAATGTATGAATTTCATGATCACATTTTGGCGTGAAACTTAGTATAATTTTCAATATAGCCACTTTTCTTATTATTTCATTAAGCACGTTTGTTACTGCTAGCACCCGCGTTTCTTGCTTACACTTCGCGTTACGGTCTCGCCGGTCGAACTGCCTTCTTGTTCCTCAGATGCCTGCGTATTTTCTCGAGGGTTGTCCCCTCTCACCTTCGGCCTATAAGAATCTTCGGACCTTGACAGCGACCGCCTACAACTTTTCTAATTGGTAGTACCGCATTCTCACGCTCAGCTCCTTCGAAAACGACCGTTGGTTTGCCGTCTCTCTCGGCTTAAGTGTCTCGATTCATATTTGACCACAAGGCGGCTTTTGTTGCGCATGGGTAGGCATTTTTCCGAACGTCTACAGTTTCCAAGGGCTCGCCCGAATGAAAAAAATTGCTAACACCACAAAATAGACCCCTCCAGAAACAACACACAATGTAAACAGACATCGTTTGGGCTCTCGCATCTTATCGCGGCCTCCTAACATTGCTGAGTCAAAAAATATGGCATAAAAACATACATGTTAAAGCGACCCTCCTGTGCTGCTGGGATTTACTGAGATATAAGTAAGCACAAAATTTATTACACACTTAAAATTTTTCCCTAAATCCTCATTTTTTAATTCACAAAATTGGTTATTCATAACAGATTCTCGACAGAAAATTTTTCCCTAAATCCTCATTTTTAATTCGCACAATTGATTATTCTTAACAGATTCTCAACAATAGTGCTGTTGGCCCACCTGCAGTCACTAACTTATTGTTTGTTAATACTTTATAAAAGCTTAATATAGACAAGATCCACTTAATGTTTGCCATTTTCAAAGTTGATTAACGCAATTGACTTTGAGGAGATCATCCGGGGCCCTTGCGATGTCATGGTCATTTTGCATGTTTTTGTTGTAGAAGGACCCTTAGTTGGTGGACTATTCGTTCCTAAAATTTTATGGCGCTACGACAATAATTCCCCCCTCCCGGGGAGGGGGGGGGGGGTGAAGGGACCAAAATCTTTCAATTTTCCCGATTTTGACCCCATATAAAAAGAGAACAAATGGGAAATGGAAAAAAAGCCGAATTTGAGTGTGTTAGACATGTTCCAAGGATTCTAAAACTGCATTTGTTTTTGTTCTAGCATCAAAACTGAAGGAGTCCCATTTTGAAATATTAATATCTAAAAACCAATATGTCAAATTATTGCCAAATCTCAGGCCTGAATCAAGAAAATGAATGGAATCAATTGTGTTTATTTTCAAAGGTTACATATCATAGTCAAATTTCATGAGAATCAGACTGAAGAAAAAATTATTTTCTTGATAAAAAAGAAACAAATTTATAATTTTTTTTTTTGAAATCACAGTTCACAGTTTGAATATGAAGTTATGTATGGAAAGTATCGAAATAAAAGTTAAAGCTGCATTCAATTACATCAATTGTTCATTATATTACTCTTCAACACAATTTTTTTTGCTTATACCCAACACTTCTAATTTTCAACATTCATCCTGGGACTAGTTCTTGAGTTTTGATGCTAGAACAAATCCAAAGACAGTTTTAGGATCCTTGGAACATTTCTAACAAACGTACATTCGTTTTTTTCAAATTTGAATTTGAAGAAATATATACCTCTATACCCAAAAAATTGTTGCTGATTTTTGAAATTTCCAAAAATTTTGACAAAAACATAAAAAATTTGAATTTGAAAAACAAACTGAATGTGCATTTGTTAGAAATGTTCCAAGGGGTTCTAAACTGTCTTTGTTTCTGTTCTAGCATCAAAACTGAAGGAGGAGTTCCAATCTGAAAAATATACCAAAAACACATTTTTCGTCAAAAAAAACTAAGGCCTAAATCGAAAAAATGACATGAGTAAAAAAGGCTTACTTTCACATAAGACATATACTGGCCAATTTTCAAAAGAATTGGACAAAAAAAGGTCTCAAACCTGGATGATCTCCTTAAATTTGAATGAATATTGAACTGAAGTTTAACCCATCGCAGTTAATGTGTTAAAAACTGCATGGGGTTTTTAGGTCATATAAAATATATTGTTTTTTAATAAAGATTTTTTTGTAAAAAAACAGCATGGTTATATTTTGTACTAGAAAATAAATTAATATTAATATATTTTCTGGTACCAAATATAACCATTGTTTTTTTTACAAAAAAAACATATCATGTGTCAGAATTTTTTGTAAAAAAAACGTTTTAAAAAAACAGCATGTTTATGGTCATCTAAACTATATTAATATCTATGTTATTGAGTCATTTTTCTTGTAATGAAAACATAAAATAGAAGCCATACAGTAAAAGTGGTGGCAGATAACCCACAATTACCTAGGAGTCTAAGAGGAACAGCAGGAGCAACATAACTTACCACAGAACTTATATTGATGGAATCAAAATTCAGAGCTTATTATCTCTGCTATGTCTGATTTTTTTGGTCACATAAAAATAAAATCAGACATAGTAGAGATAGAAAGCTCTGAATTTTGACTCCATCAATAAGATCTGTGGCTCCTGCTGTTCCTCTTAGACGCCTCTAAGTAATTGTGGGTTATCCGCCACCACTTTTACTGCATGGTTTCTTTTTGATGTTTTTATAACAAACAAATGACTAAAAAATGGATATTAATTTATTTTAGGTGTCCAAAAAAACCAGACACATACCCAACAAAATTTAAGTGTGTGCAAAAAAAAACAAAAAAAAAAACACAGAAAAAACACATAAAAACACGTTTTTTTGGCAAAAAAAAACCGCCATCAAATAAAACCGTTTTTTTTTTGCATCACTACACTCACCCCAATGGCATTGCGAAGGAAATATGTGTTTCATAATAAACCTGTAAGTGGCATCCATGTCAATTACCCACACCAAAATAACACATTTTAACATGAACAAAAATATTGATGCGCATTAATTGCTGACAAATCTGGGGTGCTTTTCCACACATCATTGTTGAAACACATGATTACCTCAATTATACATAAACTCGTCATGGACCAGATTTAGTTGATTCACAGTCCCCTGTGCTCCAGGTTGCCGATGTGTAGACGTGACGATCATGTTCATGTTTCTTGTGAATCCGCGTGGCTGGTACTGGTTTGGTGTTGACTCCGTTCAGACCTCTTAAGTTAAGCCTTGCTGCTGCCCGTGCTGTGGCTTGTGGGAAGCGCTTCAGTCTTCTGTGGGCAGGTGCTTAGCTGCGCTCAAGATGCACATTCGATTGCTCTCCTTCCTTGGAGTGCTGAGAGAGCTTGGTCATTGTAGATCCCGCAGGTTGATTCCGAATTGCTGCAGACTTCTTTATTGTGTTGTTCCAATTGGCATGCTGAAGGTACTCGGGTGGTTGGAGTTGACGTAGAATATTTTCCGAACCTCCGATAGACATTGACAAGCTGTGCCTCTTGCCGTCTTCTTCCTTCTTACGCTTGGTGATTACCCGTGCAATGCTGAGGTGCTCGCAGTCATTTCTAGTGCATAGGTACGCTGGGAACTGCTGGTGAGACGATGCTACGCTCCTGAAGCATTAACGTTGTGGGGTTTACTTTATTTTGATGCTAGGTTTGAGTTGCCCTCCCAACGCCCCCTTACCTTATTGTGGTGGGAGGGTTTGTGTGTTGTGAGGAGGAGTGAGGCTATGCTGTCGGGACCTCGGTCCTGGTGGGTACAACCGCGGCAGACAGGCTCACTCGGAGCAGCCAGACAAAATTGGGGGCCATGGGAAGGCCCCCCATGTAAATAAAACTGGACCCCGGCAGTTACGGGTGATAAAGCCCGTTATCCCGGGCGTACATAGGGGCTGCCACGGGCCGGGGTCGACGGGGGGAGGAATTTTCATTCCTATTGGTCAGTGTGTGCCCGCCTTAAACACGGAAACGCGTCAGTAGGCTACTGACCGCCCGGGGGGTTCTCTTCCGGCTTGAGCCGGCCTGGATAGGTGGGGGGGGGGGGGAACCCCCACTGACAAGAGTCTCCTAAGCACTTGAGCTTGCTTCTTCTAATACTTTATCTACTTCTACGTTGACAACGCGGCCCTCACAAATGGATACACTCAATGGAATTCCCTCTCCTGAACCCTGTAAACGAGTCGCACCGTCATCTCAATTTCCTGCTGGTGGCGAGGGGACAGGGCGGCGTGACGGAAATGTAGAGTGGACAATACAGCCATATGAACCACACAGACCTTCGAGACCTGCCGAGGCCTCATCTGATGGCCGAGTACCGGGAGCAGGCAGAAGGAAAAACCGTCGTTGGCTACGCCTGCCCTCGGCGGTAGAAGATGAATTACCTGCCGTGGAATACAAAAAGTTCTTTGTAATAAAAGCCAACGATAACTCCCCTATGGCTGAAGTGGATGTCGCGAAAGCCTACAGAGAAATATGTCACCGACTCGGGGGTGAACCCGCTAAAATTAATGAAGTCCGTAATGGTAGTTTATTGGTGGAAGTCAAGAACCTTCACCAGAGCCGCTGCATCACCACCATAAAGTCTCTTGCCGGAGTGGAGGTAACAGTATCTCCGAATGAACGCCTCAATCAAACGAAAGGACAATCTGGTATAAGAACAGCCCAAGGTACGCAGACGCTCGTATCTTGGAGGAGCTGGAGCGATTCAGCACCAAAGAGATGTATTGCTTCAAAAGGAGAGAGAGAGAGAGAGGTGTGCTGACTCCAAGCTCAGTATACCTCATAACGTTTGATTGTTGTAGACTACCCAATACCGTGTCAATCGGGTGGACGCGATGTCTGGTGCGCCAGTACGTGCCAAGGCCGAGGCGCTGTTTTAAATGCCAGGCCTTCGGACACGGCGCCAAAACTTGCCGCGCCCAGCGAGGAACGTGCGCAAATTGCTCAATGGAGCAACATGAGCCGCCTTGTGTCCGACCTGCGAGATGCGCCAACTGTGAGGGTGCGCGTCCAGCCAGCTCCACATCATGTTCCCACTATGAGATTGAAGCAGAAATCCTCGCAACTCAGGTGAGAGAGAGCATTAGCTATGGAGAAGCCAGGAGGACGGTGACATCCAGGTATGTTTCTCCCCGCACTTCCTACGCTGACGCCGCCCAACACCGTAGACTAAATTCTCAGCCAATCTATCAGCAACCTGAGCAACCGCACTCGCGGAGTGTGGCAGCACGGCGAGATGAGCAGGAGCCAGAGCCTTTGAGCCTTGTGGATGCCTCTGCTCTGAGGAGCCAGGGCCTGGCCCAGAGGCCTCCAGTGCGCGTGACCCAACCTTTGGCTCAATCAGGACGCTCTAATAAGGAAATTTCAAAAGACCCAGCTTCCACCACTCATCAGAAAGATTCATCTAACGAACAGTTTCAAACAATCCCCTCAATTATTACCTCCCGGAAAAGAACTAAAAGCGGCATATCGCCCCCACAAGATGTAAAACAAACAAAAACTCCGAAAACACTGAGATTTATGGAAGACACCACAGCAGACAATCAAAGCCAAGCTATCCCGAGTCAAGAGAGGGATCCTGTCTGGGATTCAGTGGCTACAACCGGTGGAAGGGCAGAGCATGAACGCAGCACTATGAGGGAGTCTCGGTCTGCCGTGCGAGGGCCCAGCCGTAGAGACAGCGGGAAAGAGGATCCGGGCGCGACTTGTCGCTACCGAGCAAAGAAAAGAATAGCTCCCACATTGACAGTGAAAAGCAGCGTGATATTGTTACTCAACGCATTCGTTCTTTAGAGCGGGTCACGACCGTGCCAAAAGAAGTAGCATCACACCTGTTAAAAATCTTCCCACCCCCAAAAAACCTCCCCACCCCCAAAAAACCTCTCCACCGGGCCTCCTCCGGCGGTACCTGACCACCCGTGGATTGACCGACCTCCTATCTCTACGTCACCCGGACTGGCGTGTGCCGCAGGTGAGGGAATTGAAAAGTATCCTACGTATATAACATCTAAAACTGACAAAAAATGAACACCTTCTTACAATGGAATATACATGGCTACAGACGAAATTAAGGAAATTTGAGAGCACTTCTGGAAGAGCACCAGCTTAGTTGTGTTTGTCTGCAGGAAACACTGCTAGGGAACGTTACCCCAAGGCCCTCAAGCAACTATAATATAGAGTTGTTCTCCCCAGTGCCCAACCCGGTACCTGGAACGGGACTGGCGGTGCTTGTGCGGAGAGACGTTGGCTACAGTAGAATTGCGGTCAACACCAGGCTGCTGGCTATCGCCTTCAGTGTCTGCATTGGGAAGCGTATGAAAACAGTATGTAACATCTACATACCACCAGGCGAACCCTTAGCCTTGCAAGATCTCAACCACTTGATCTCAACCACAAACTTTATGGAAACGCCCGGAGCGATCGTCGCGGTGAAATTGTGGAGGACTTCATCGTCGCTTCTGATTTTTGTCTTCTGAACAGCGGAGCCCCCACGCATTTTCACGTGCAGACCGGACATCCTCCGCCATCGACCTTAGTCTTTGCACTTCCGACATCCTTTCCGAATTCCAGTGGTCCGTGAGTAGCGATGCACATGGTAGTGATCATTACCCCGTCTTAATGCACTCGGTCCAAAAACAGCAGATGCTGATAGAACCAAGGTTTAACTTCAGAAAGGCAAATGGAGAAACTTTGGAGCGCTGACTACGATGGAGGACCCAAATGAAGCTCATGGCGTGGATGAATTGGTTGACAGCTTTGTGAGTGCAATGCACGAAGCTGCCAACAGTACCATTCCAAGGTCTAAAGGCGGTTGCCCAGTGCACCGCGTCCCGTGGTGGAACAATGACTGCCAGGCCGCAAATATCAAGAGGAAGCGTGCATTGCGGCGATGCCAAAGAACAAAAGAACTAGCCGACAAGATCGCATACGATCGGGCTAGAGCGCGAGCTCAGATTACAAAAGACGTCGCCCGTAAGGTATCGTGGCAGAAATACGTCTCCACTCTCAACAGCGATACTCCTATGGCCAAGGTATGGCAGCGAGTAAATAAAATGAGGGGAAAATGCAGTTATAGACAGCCGTGCCTAGAAGTTAATGGTGTTCTCACCTCAGACCCGGAGTGCAGGGCGGAGGCACTGGCCCGAAGCTTTTATAGTGTCAGTAGCGGACGACTTTACTCTCCTGCCTTTACAGTGTTGAAACCGCAACAGGAGCAGCAGCAGCTCGAATTCTCAACAAATTCCACCTACTCTAATAATGACCCCCTTACAATGGTTGAATTCTACAACGCCCGGAATAAATATAAAAATACCGCTCCCGGACCAGATGGTATCCACTACCGGATGTTGAAGAAAATGCATACTACAGCTATTAAATTCTTGCTATATATTTTCAATAAAATCTGGATCACGCATACATATCCACAACAATGGCGTACATCATTAGTCATGGCTTTCAAAAACCAAACAAACCTCCATCCAACCCTGACAACTACCGACCCATTGTCCTAACTAGCTGCCTTGGAAAATTGATGGAGAAAATGGTCAATGCGCGACTCACCAGGTGGTTGGAGGCGGAGGAGCTACTGAACCCCGTCCAATTTGGCAGTCGGCAGCTTCGAGGGACCACAGACCCTCTGCTCCGCTTACAGAACCACCTGGTAGCCAACCTTGCCGAGCGTCGCCGAACCATGTGTCTTTTCTTTGATATACATAAAGCCTATGACACCGTGTGGAGATATGGAATACTTAAGACATTACATGAGTATGGACTCTGTGGTAACATGGCCCTGTATATTCAAGAATTTCTTGGTGAAAGAACTTTCCGTGTTAAGGTCGGCGACACCCTCTCTTCCTCGCAGTTGCAGTGTGAAGGTTTACCGCAGGGCAGTGTTATGAGCTGCACCCTGTTTAGTGTCGCCTTAAATGGTATCACCTCCACCTTGCCTCCCGGAACGGTGGCCTCCTTATATGTGGACGACTTTATGGTATACTCTTCATCAACACATTTTCCAGCTCTGACGCGAAGAATGCAATTAGCCATCAATAACGCTAATAAGTGGGCTCAGGAACATGGCTTCAACTTTTCACCGGAAAAAACAGTTGGACTTTACTTCCATGGCCGTGACCGTAGTGATCCCCCACAGCTCACACTGCAGGGAAGACAAGTGAGATTTTCACACAGCGCCAAATTTCTGGGGGTGACGCTTGATGACAGGCTCTCTTGGAAGCCCTACCTAGCCACCCTCAGGGCTGACTGCGTCAGAAGTCTGAACTTACTAAAAAGCCTGGCCGGCCTCACGTGGGGGGCTGACAGGATGACCCTACTGAGACTATATCGTACTCTTATTAGAAGCAAGATAGACTACGGCTGCATAGTGTGTCAATATGCTAAGGCGACCTCACTTTCGAAGCTGGACCCTGTGCATCATGCTGCTATCAGAATCTGTACTGGCGCGTTTAGGTCGTCCCCTTCCAGCAGCTTATGTGTGGAAAGCGGTGAACCTCCTTTACGGTACCGCCGTGTGCAGCTGACCCTTCAGTACTTGGCACGATTGGAGCAAGTCCCATTGTCTCCTGCATGGACCAGCGTGCATGCGCCACTAGGCCGACATCTGCCTTTCCCTTACTTTCTGCCCTCATCTGAAGATTATTCGGCAGTCGTGGTTGCAATGCAGCTGAGGCCAATGAGAATACAACCAGTGTTCTTGGAAAGTTTTCCCACGTGGCGTGTCCCAATCGGGAGTTTTCGTCCGGGATGTCAAATGCCTAAGAAGGATTCTATGCCTACCCACATACTAAAGGGGATCTTTTTGGACCATATTGCCAAAAAACATGCCCGTGCGATGAAGTTCTATACCGACGGCTCAAAGATGGGAGACACTGTAGGGTGTGCGGCTGTGTCGGGGAAGATGGTGAGCGCCAAGAGATTGCTCCCAGAGTCGTCCACTTTCACTGCGGAACTTTACGGTGTGCTGGAGGCCCTTCAACTAATTAAACATTGTGAGCATGATATTTTTGCTATTTTTGTGGATTTAAAAAGTGTGGTGGAAGCCACTCGAGAGCATAATAGTACCCATCCGCTCGTTGGTGAGATCGTCATGAACTTAATAGATTTAACACGTGAGCGTAAATCTGTGACGTTGTGCTGGGTGCCCGGCCACGTAGGAGTGTCTGGCAATAAGAGAGCTGACCATGAGGCTAAACGGGCCGCAGAGGCAAACGAAGAGACTCTAAATCTGATGGTTCCTTTCCGGGATTAATACACTCGGATCAAAGCGGCAGTGAGAGAACGATGGCAGCAGGAATGGGACAACGCTGCTAATGTTAGCAATAAATTAAGAAGCATTAAACCCACTATACGTGAGTGGATATCGTCCAGTTGTAGCCGCCTGTTAGAGGTGATGCTTGTTGCCTCCGTATTGGCCATACGCGGCTAACACACGGCCACCTAATGGAGCGGCTACCACAGCCGCAGTGCGAACGGTGTCGTGTGCCTTTGACTGTAAAGCACTTCCTCGCGGAGTGTCCTCTGTATGCTGTTGCCAGGAATCTGCATTTTCCACACCTTCGCGGTCGTGCACAGGATGTTTTGACCGGAATACTTGAGGCTGAGCGGTCAACTTATAATGTGACAGCGCTACAGTCGTTTATTGGAGCGTGTAATCTGTCTTCAAAAATCTAGCCTCAAGATTCTACGCATGGTAATGCGATGTAAACACTGAACCGTAAAATGGCCGGGTGCGCTGCGCAATGCCCCTGGGGGTTTCTGCGCAGGTAAGGCGCCCGGCCATAATTGGGTGGGCAGCTGAGACCCCCATTAGGGGGTTAGGCTGCTGCTCAATGTGCCAACTGTGCATGTACCTTAAGATCATTATATGAACTGATTGAACCCTACGCATGAGGAGTATGGTATTGAACTAGCAGCTCTTTCATTACTGGTGATGCAGCTGCTACTACTCCCCTCAGGGGGATACAACTATTGTATCTATGGGAATTAGCGCTCCCAGGGAAACCATGTGAGGGCCCGAGCTAAAGGTTAGGTAGGCTTCCTTTTTTTTGTAATAAAATAGGTTTTGTTTTGTTACGGACCATCTTTCTTCGGTTCACTTCTGTCCTGTTTTTCAGCACCTACTACTTCTTCAACTTTTTTCTTGTTTCATGAACTTCTTTCCTAGCTTACTGTTTCTGTGCACCTTGTGCATAGATTCCGCGTTCCCTCAACTCCATACTAAATGGTGCCTTCCTCTTTCCTCTCTTGGAACATCTTTGTCGTAGTTAAGGGAGGCTAAAACTTTCTTATATAATAATAATAATAAGCTGCTACTACTACTGCTGCCACCAATGAAATTAAGTGTTCAGATCACGCTCGTGGCTGTCGCGTCTTTGTTTATTTAATAGTTGCTGTGACTTGCGTTGCGATGTTTGTGGCTGTGAGACCTCGAAATTTGAGACGTGGAGACAACCTGAATTGTGAGACCTTCGGCGCGATATAGTGCAAGCACTGAAGCGCTAGCAAATTGATGTTATTACCACTACTACTACTACTACTACTACTACTACTACTACTACTACTACTACTACTACTACTACTACTACTACTACTAGGTTTGAGTTGAGTTATACTTCTCCCATCTGTGGGGGAAGAAGGGTTTCTAGAATTCTCCCATCATGGTCCGCTGCGTGTTGTAAGGCGACTGAATGGGATGGAGCAAAGGGACTGGGGATCCCCTCCTCTGTAGTGATTTTTCCGGAAGGCAGCAGGCCAACGAAGGGGGTTAGAGGGGTCAAAAGACCACTCAAACCCTAATACTAGGATCTATGAATGAAAGAGGTGTGTGGAAGTAGAGCAACTGAGATTAAGAGAGAGGAGATTGGAAGGTTGTTGATAAGTTGAAAGATGGATCTGTTGGCGCTGAGTGAGACGAAGTTGAAAGGTAGTGGTGAGTTGATGTTTGGGAGTGGGGGGGGAAGCATCTGGGGTGCATGGAGGATATGCAAGAGAGGGTGTGCTATATTATTAAGTGTAAGAATCAGAGAGAAAGTTGTTCAAAAGGGTGAGTTTTGAGTAAGAATAGTGTGGGTGTTAATGAATTGAGGGGTAGAGTCGTGGGTGTTTGTGAGCGCATACGGACCGGGTTCGGAGAGGAGTGGGGAGGAGAGAGAAAGGAATTTTGGGAGAAGTTGTCAGAGTGTGTCGCAAGAGTGGGGAGTGGTTGTAGAGTTGTGGCGATTGGGGACCTGAATGTGAGAGTGTGTGATTAGGTGATGGATGGTGTTGTTGGTAGGTATGAAGTAGCTGGGGTGAATGAGATTGGTGAATACTTGGTGGAGTTATGTGTAGAGAGTGAGTTAGTGATTGGGAATAGTATGTTTGAGAAAAAAGTATAAACAAGTATACATATGTGAGGACGAATTGAGGTTTTATAGTGGAGAGAGCATTGATGGATTATATTTTGGTTAGCAAGGGAGTGATGGGTCGTTTCCTCGATGTGCATGTATTCTGTGGTGAGATGAATGGGGTATCAAATCATTACATGGTCGAAAGAGAGTTGAGAGTAAGTGGAGTGTGGGGAGGTGTAAAAAGGAGTGAAAAGGAGGTGTTCAATGATATCAAGTTGCATGATTTTGAGCGTGAGTGTGAGTATCAGGAGAAGGTGAAAGTTGAGTATGGGAGGATGAAGGTAAGTGAGCTTGGTGGAGTGAAAAGGGAATGAAAGTTGTTTGAAGATGCGTTGGAACAATGTGCAAGGGAAGTGTGTGGGGTAAGGAAGGTTGGAGGGGGGATTAGAGAGGGGAGTGAATGGTGGAACGGACAAGTAGGAGCGGCTGTGAGGAGAAAGCAGGGGGCGTTCGAAAGGTGGCTGCAAAGGGGCGGCCAGCAAAATTTTGAAAAGTATAAGGACAGGAAGACAGAAGTACAAAGAATGGTAAGGAGCGCAAAGAGGGTGGTGGATCAGGAATTGGGGAGGAAGTTGGGAGGGAATTTCATGGAGAGAAGGAAGGTTTTCTAGAAAGAAGTGAAGAAAATTAGGTTGGGAGTGAGGCTAGAGTGAAGGATGCAAATGATAGGCTGGTAGTGGAGAGTTGTGATGTGAGGAAGAGATGGGCGGAGTATTTTGAAGAACTGCTGAACGTGAAGGATGTTAGGGTTACGAGAGTGGTAGCTGTTGGAAGTGAGGTTACAATGGCTGTGTTTAGTAAAGTAAATAGAAGTCGAATAAGAAGTGTAGAAGTGAAAGGTGCGTTGGATGTGATGAAAAACAGGGAAGCTCCAGGTATGGATGGCTGCATGGTTGAATGTCTAAAGAAACGAGGAAATGTGGTTGTAGAATGGTTGGCATGTTTATTTAATGTGTGTTCTGAGGCTAGTAAAGTGCAGGTAGATTGGATTAGCACTTGTGTAGTTCCGTTGTGCAAGAGGAAAGGTTACAGGTATGAGTGCAGTAATTTTAGGGGTATAAGTCTACTGAGTGTTGTTGTGAAGCTGTATGAGAGAGTTTGAATTGGAAGAGGGAGAGTGATGACGGATCGTGTGCTTGCTGAAGAACAGTGTGGTTTTAGCAGTAGTAGAGGTTGTGTGGATCAAATGTTTTCTGTGAGGTAGGTAAATGAGAAATACTTGGCAAAAGGAAAAAATATATATTGGGCATTTGTGGATCTAAAGAAGGCATATGACAGAGTGGACCGTGAGGCTCTATGGTGAGTTGTACGCTTGTATGGAGTGGGTGGGAGATTGTTGAATGCAATCAAGGGTTTCTACATTGATGGCTAGAGCATGTGTGAGAGTAGAGAATGAGGTGAGTGGTGCCCAGTTGTGACAGGTGTGATACAGGGATGTGTTATGTCGCCTTGGTTTTTTAATTTGTTCATGGATTGTGTGGTGAGAGAAGTGAATGCCGTGCCAGAGTGTTGTGAAAAGGTGTGCAGTTGGTGGGACAAAATGGTATGTATTGGGAAGTGTGTCAGCTGTTGTTTGCAGATGATACAGCGCTTGTGGCTGATTAAGAGAAAACTGAGGATAATGGTTGGAAAGTTTGGTAGAGTGTGCGAAAGGCGTAAATTGAGGGTAAATTTGAATAAAACTAAGGTGATGAGATGTTCAAGAGGTGGAGTGTTTGGAACTTTGGATGTAGGGATGAATGGTGATGTGTTAGAAGAGGTAGAGCACTTTAGGTACCTCGGGTCGGATGTGACTGTTAAGGATAGTATGGAAGTAGAAGTGAGGCATCAAGTGAGTGAAGGCTGTAAGACATTGGGTGTAATGAGGAAATTTTTTGAATGCAGGAGTTTGAGTATGAATGCTAAGAGGGGACGGTATGAAAGCTTGATCGAGCCAGTTTTGTTGTATGGAGCTGAGTCATGGGGGTTGAGAGCAGCTGAGAGGAGGAAGTTGGATGTGTTGGAGCATGTATGGAGTAACATGAAGAGATGGGATTAGGAATGAGTTGGTTAGGGGGCAGACGGGTGTTAGCAAAAAGTTGAGCAGGCGACTGGATGAAAGAGTGCTTGGATGGTTTGGGCATGTTGGAAGAATGAATGTTGAGCGACTGGTGAAAAGATTTATATGTCGGAAATGAGTGATCATAGAGCGCGAGGTAGACCACGGATAAGTTGATGGATGGGGTGAAACGTGCTTTGTATGAGAGGGGTCTGACTATGGACGTGTCGAGAGGGATGACTGTGGACAGAAGTGAGTGGGGGCAGTTCATAAGAAGGTAATTTTATTATTGACGCAGTACTGGAAGCCTGCCCGCTTGTGATAGGGTTGACTTGTCTTGTGCGGGGGGGAGGGGCTACACTCGATGAAGCAGTGGGGGAAACCAGTTATTGCTGTCGGGCCTGACTGAGGAAGGTGGTTGTGCTGGGCTGCTGCTGATCCTGGCAGTTCTGGTGCAGCCAGTGCTGTCTCTCTCGCCTCCTAGTGACTAAGAGTGATGATTGTGGCCTGCTGTCGGCTACCCTCCCATAGGGAGGCGAAGCCTGGTATATGTTTGTATGTATATATGTAGGTTTGAATTGTCCTCATGCCAGGCACGCCGGCGGCTGCTGGGCGCCCTGCTCTTATGCACGCAAATTCCGTGTCTCACTTGTTGCGTAACTCTGAGAAAAAAGAACCCCGTCCGATTCTTGAGCTCAGCTTTTATAAACTCCCCTTGTTTTTCTTTAGAACCTTCTTGAATGTTCTTCCTTGTGTTGATGAATCGTACGCCGATTGGTTAAGGCGTTGCTTGTTCTGATGTATCGTTGCTCATTCGTTTAGGCACTCACATGTCTCTGATACTTTGCGGTACTTCTTGCACTCTCATTGATTCTGGTGATGCGACTCTGTTTTCCCCCTCACAGCTGTCCATCACACCTGCTTTTCTCGTAGAATGCTGACCGTTTCTTGGGCTTGCTGTTCCCACACCGCGTACGCTTTTTCCACCTTACTATTTTAAAGGTTTCTAACAGCCCAAACTCGACCTTCTGGTCTTAACAGCTTCTCTGAATTACGACATCCGACATTCCAGTGTCTGTTCACGTCGCAGCTTTGATTAATTTTCCTAACGAAATATATAAGTTGTATTATCCATTTCGTTACACGTATATTGTTCTATTTTATTTTGAACAGTTGAGCGCATTTGCTTAACACGTTGACTCCGATTCTGCGGTTGCTTACGTTTAGTTTGTTTCGGCTAGAAGAAGTCGCTTTGAAAAACTGGCTTTTCTGCTCTTATAAATTTTAAACCTTTTTGAAAAGTGCATAGAATACACTTGAACCATAAAGTGTTACCTTTCACTCTGAAATTATTTCCGAAAAAGGACGGAAAATAGTTGAAATCTTATTTGCATATTCCGGTACGTAAATTTACCTAGTGGTACACATATGTACCACTTCAGAGTCAACGTGTTAAGATTAAAATAAGAACGTATTCTCAAGTGCACAACTTTGTCTACAAAGTACATGGTTAACAATTGCATCATTACTTTTAATGGCAATTTTTTGTATAATGCGGTTTTACAATACTAGCCGGTGATAATCGAGTCAAATTCTCCCTCCCAGGCCAGTTCAAGTTCAAGCTTTCATGCAGTTACTTTCAAGAGAGAAGTAGACAATGACAGCACTGAGGCACGTTCAGGGCACGCAGAAGCAGAGGATGAGTTGAGGGAAGGAAGCTCTGATGCGTGCAACACAAGTGCTGTTCGTCAGGGACCAACTGGAGCATCTCAAGGAAGCGCTGACTCGCTACCCCCAGATGTGTCGGGCAGCGGCAGTGGTGTTGAGGCCGCACCTCCTGACAGACTCATGTCACGGCCATTACTATGTGAATATTGTGATTACTCCACTGGCAGGAAGGGCCTTATGGAGCTGCACCTTCGTGTCAGGCACAAATTGGGATGCTACAACGATTGTGAGTTAAGTGATTACTCCACAATGTACACGAGTATTTTGAAGCGGCATGTAGTGGAGCAGCATGATAATGAGAGCCGTTACGAAGGTCTATCCGGGAGTTACCAACGTACAGGTGTGGAAATGATGGGGGAACAGCGACCTATTAAACATGGTCAGGAAGAGCTTAAATGTGATTTCTGTGACTCTCGTTTTGCCATCGAGTCTAGTTCTGATTCACCTAAAAAAGGTGCATTAGACAATAGAATGGTGAACAAGTGTAAAGTGTGCGAATGTTCTTCAGGAAATGAAGGAAACGTGAAAGAGTATTTGTCTGGTAAACGCAAAATTGGACTTCAAATAAACAGACATGTTCAAAGCCGACCTTACAGGAGTAATTTGAATGGCTCTGCTTGTAGAAACAAACGTGAAACATACCAAGCCAGCAAAGATAGGGAAGGAGAACTGTTCAACTCTGAGTTCTGTGACCATTCCTCTGCACGTAAGGATTATGTTAAACGACAGCAAGGCAGAAAACATGGTAAAGGTCACTTCTTCAAGTGCAAATTATGTGAATATTTTTCTGCTCGTAAGGAAAATCTGAAATTGCACCTAGCCAGCAAACATGGTAAAGGTCAGTTGTTTAAGTGCGAATTTTGTAAATATATCTCTGCTCGTAAGGATAATGTAAAATGGCACCTAGCCAGCAAACATGGTGAGGGTCAGCTGTTCAAGTGTGAGTTATGTGACTATTCTTCTGCTCGAAAAAGTGCCGTCAAACTACATCGAGCCAGCAAACATGGTGAAGGGCAGCTGTTCAAGTGTGAATTATGTGAATATTCCTCTGCTGAAATGAGAAGCGTTAAATTACACCTAGCCAACAAACATGGTGAAGGCCAACTGTTCAAATGTGAGTCATGTGAATATTCTTCTGCTCAAATGAAAAATGTTAAATTACACCTAGCCAGCAAACATGGTAAAGGCCAACTGTTCAAGTGCGAGTCATGTGAATATTCCTCAGCTCGAATGAGCATGGTTAAACTCCATCTAGCCAGGAAACATGGAAAAGGTCAGCTGTTCAAATGTGAGTTATGTGAGTATTCCTCTGCTCAAATGAGTTGGGTTAAAGTACACCTAGCCAGCAAACATGGTAAAGGTCATCTGTTCAAGTGTGAGTTGTGTGACTTTTCCTCTGCTCAAAAGAATGGTGTCAAACTACACCGAGCTAGAAAACATGGTGAAGGTCAGCTGTTCAAGTGCGAATTATGTGAATATTCTTCTCCTCGTAAGGGTGATCTTAAAAATCACCTTGCCAGCAAACATGGTCAAGGTCAGCTGTTCAAGTGTGAATATTGTGATTATTCCTCTGCATATAAGAATAATTTTAAACATCACCTAGCCAAAAAACATTGTGCAGGTCAGCTGTTAAAGTGCGAATTATGTGAATATTCGTCTGCTCGTAAGTGTGACCTTAAAATACACCTAGCCAGCAAACATGGTGCAGGTCAGCAGTTCAAGTGTGAATTATGTAACTATTCTTCTGGTCGAAAGGGTAATCTTAAAGGTCATCTAGCCAGCAAACATGGTGAAGGTCAGCTGTTCAAGTGCGAATTATGTGAATATTCCTCTGCTCGCAAGGGTAATCTTAAAAATCACCTAGCCAGAAAACATGGTGAAGCTCAGCTGTTCAGGTGTGAATTATGTAACTATTCTTTTGCTCGAATGGATGAAGTTCAAAAACACCTAGCTAGCAAACATTATTGCACTAATGCGTTTTCTTTCTAGATGTGAAATGCACATTTACGGGCTATTCAAATGTCTAATCACTACATCACACTTCATATTTTTTAAATACTGTAGCTCTTCCGTGTGGTCAAAGATCTTACGGGCTTCTCCCTCTGCAGAATGTAACTCTATTTCCAGGGGAATTGGTGCCTACGAGGGAAATATGTGAGGTTCTGAACTAAGAGTTAAGGAGGTCATGCTTCTGTGGAAAAGAAATGTTTTTAGTTTTGTTAAGGACCATCTTTTTTGGTTTACTGCAGTCCTGTTTTTCATTATTCGTTACGCCTTCAACTTAACCTTGTTTCATAAATTTCCATTCAACTTATTGTTTCTATGAACCATGGGCATAAACCCTGCGTTACCATAAGTGATTACTGAATGATTTCCTTCTTTCATTTTTCGTGCTAATCTGCGCAGTTTTCAGTAATCTATTAGGTGTCTTTTTCTAATGAAATTAAAACTTTCTTTCAGTTGTTATGTGGCTTTTTAGGATGACGCATGAAAATCAATTGTTCACATTCTATTTTGTAGTGTTTCTTGTTGCATCCTTGTGACATTTGTCAGACTTACACTGCGGTTTCTTTTTCTTCGTTAATATTCCAGGATTAACGATCACAATTTTGAATTATTTCGTGTTTTTTTTTGTTTTTCTAAGAAAATGTACATTTTTGGTAACCTACTCGAATGTTTTATATCAGTGGTTCCCAAACTGGGGTCTTGGGGCGCTTGGGGTCCCTGAGAAGGTCCTAGGGGGTCAGCAACACAATGGAAAAAATTACCTCATGATAAAAATATATATGTAAAAATATACAGCACTGATTCTCTGTCATTCCCCTCAGGGGGATACAACTATTGTATCTATGGGAATTAGCGCTCCCAGGGGAAAAATGTGAGGGCCCGAGCTGAGAGTTAGGTAGGCCTTCTTTTTGTTGAAATAAAATGTTTTTTTGTTATGTTAAGGACCACCTTTTTTCGGTTCACTACTGTCCTGTTTTTCAGCACCTCTGACTTTCTTCTTCAACTTTTATCTTATTTCACGAACTTCTTTCCCATCTTACTGTTTCTATGCCCTTTCTGCATAGATTCCTCATTTTCTTATCTCCATACCAATTGGTGCCTTCCTCCTTCCTTTCTTCGATAAGCTCTATTTTTGCAGCGGTTAGGGAGGCTTAAACTAACTTATAATCTAATCTTCTCTGTCATTATAATAGGTGGTATTGAGATTTGGGTGTTTGGGTACAGCAGCTGTGTTACATTTATATATCCGTCATTTTTCATTTAAGTTTGTTGCTCACCCTTTGCTTCCGGCTATACTGGAGCACTGTGTTTACTTCTGTGGTGTGCGTATTATGTTCTCCAGAATGTGTGTGGTGGGTTTTTGGCATGTGTGTAAATATTGAAGAATGCCCATGTATTGATAGGTTTTTTGTATCTTATTTTCAAATGAATACCATTAACTAAATATAAATTCATTATGCCGTAGCAACTTCGATCCTTTGCCAGTTTAACTGTCACTATCGTGAGTCTTGTGACCTGCAGTCTGGCCCCAAGTCCATTTAGACTCTAGCTGTCTGGTCGGTCTGGCTGCTACCCATTCGCATTGTACGCAGACGGCATTCGCCATATGTTGCTATTATGTAAGAGATAAACAGTATGTTGGTAGTGAGTTGTTGATAATTAACAAAACAGTATTTGGCAAGGCGAAAGTTTTACTATTCCCTTTGCCAAGTTTTACTGGCCTCGAGCGTATTATCATTCATTTTTTTGCATTTTCGAACGTTGTTAAAGAGAACATTAAACTGCTGCAGACAAGGATATGACAGAACTACCCGCACCAAGTGTGTAGGTATTTCAGCCCACCTGTACCTTCCCGCGGTGATGCCGTTAGTATACTCAGCCTACTGTAGAATATAATTGTGTTGTGTAATCTCCGCGCTTTTGGTAGCAATAGTTTTTCATTCTGAAACTCGCTGACATTGGGTAGAATCAACACAGGGGGCGCCTAGGGCACACAAGTGCTCTAGTTCTTGCACTTTTTCTGTATATATAATTTTGATGTCGTTTTGCCCGATTTTGGATGAATAATTATGTTTGTTAACATATATTGAGTAGTTAAGTGTGACAACACGTTAGTAATTAAGTTGTATAAAGTATTTGTATCGCGGTGAGAAAAGAGGAATAGGTAGAGCAACAACGCGCATCCTTTCCCTGGTTTCGGGGGGCGTCACACCCCAGAGATAAGAGACTATGGGGGGGAACAATCGAGGGGTAGCTCGAGAGGCTCAGCGATCGGTCGCCCCAGCGTGGAGCGCGGTGCTGGCGCTACGGGTCCAAAGATCGCCGGGACTACGAGGGGCAGCGCGGGGAAGCGGCTGCGCGCCCTGCTCTACCTGCCGCTGCTGCGAAACCTACTGCTGCTGCTGCCGCTGCCGCTGGAACAGGCAACCACAGTGTGGTTGCCAAAATGATGGACGCTCTCGAGGAAAAGATAAACTTACTAGTGGACTTAATTCGAAATCTACAACAACCTACGAAAACATTCCTGCAGGCTCCAGGCTCAGCAAAACTGAGGCTGTGGAAGAAAGGAACGGCAACATGGAACGCATCATAGAAGATGTGCTAGGAGCGGCTTCTGAGCTTCTTCAAAAATGCACCAAAAGTGTTCGTGGTGCTGGGAGCGAGCGGTAAAGAACAACAAACGCCCCACTTGACTTGAACAATTTGCCTGAAGAGAAACGCTTCAAGAGATTCTACACCATGAAATTTACTCCTGAAAAAAAGAGGAAAATCAACCCCTATCATCTCCGACATGAAATCTATAAACAAAAAATTGCAACGAGCGGGCAAGACAACTAAATAATAGTAGTAGTCAATCAAAAACAAGGCGAAGCACTTCTGAAGATAACAAAGATAGGCCAAGTACCTTGCCGTGTTATCGAAGCTTTTCATTTAAACATTTCCAAGGGTCTTATCTACGTCAATGAATTCAACATCGAGAATGTTGAGTTTGCAAGCAGCCTCATAGAAAACTGCAACGTTACCACAGTCACTGAAGCCTCCTTTATTAAGCCTAAATACCAGCAAACGAAACCCTTCTTTGTAGAATTTCACCAAGAAATACCTCCCGAATACAAATATATTCCCGGAAACAGATCAGATACTAAAGTTTACCCCTACAAAGAAAAATCAATGTTGTGCTCCAAGGACCAATAGTACGGCCATACTTGGGGAAGATGCAGCAAAGTTCACCCCGTCTGGGGCAGATGTGGACAAGAGAATCAAACCTCGGACTCGTGCTTGGAAGAGAGAGCGACTTGCCTCCATTGCCAAGGGCGATATCGTGCTAGAGACAGGTTTACGGTAAGTACCAGGACGAGGAGAAAGTTCTGGAAATCCAGCAAAAGTTCAAGGTGGGCAAAAGAGGAGCCAGACATAATCAACGGAGTTGATACTATACCCGAGCAGAGAGATAAAAAAGGTGCAACACACTTCATATGCAAGCTCTCCAAAACAGACTAACGAAAACTCATCCCATGGGCTTTTAAAAAAGTCTCAGTTACAAACTCGGTCAAAAACCCATAAGTATTCGATCCAGCGGCAAAGATCATTTTAATTTTGAAATTTTACCCAACAATTGCAATACCCAAATTACCAGCATAACCTGTGAAGAACCTTTAAAGTTAAGGATTCAATTTGGAACTAACATTATTTGCATTAAAGTATTTCTAGGTTTAAGTTGAATTCTGATGGATACATAAAAATGATTGCGTACCACTCCAGCACCATGGGTGACATTCATGTAGTTAGCCGACATGTCGTTGCCTGAATACAACCTGCCTTAAACAGCAGAGGTTATTTTAACTCGTCTCGGAGCTGTCTGAGCAGTTCACTCCTGCTCTCCGAGCTGGCACCACTGCATACGCACTCTGAGGTCTAACGTGACGTCATCCGTGACGCCTCCCCGCATCCAGCTGCTTTGCAAACTTCCGACTGTGCTTCCTGCGCCTTCTGTCCTGGGGGAGTTTCTGGCGACCCTTTCGTCATGTTCTGCACGGCTGGGGATGTGGTGATGGGCTGAGAGTGCCACCAGCTGCTGCGACGTCTACGCCTGCCTACCTCTGCTCCGCTCACTCGCTGAGGCTCACGGACTTGTGGAGGTTGGTGACTATTGTCGTTAACTATGTGAATGTCCATTCCGTGAGCTGGTTTTAGGTGTGCGCAATCCAGGCCTCGTATCTATTCCAATCTCTACCATAACCTGTAAGCCCTATAACTATGATTACGTAAAACTGCAACGGCTTCATAACTACTTTAGAACTATAACTAAAATACTTAATAACTATAACTAAACTATAACTATAGTTATAACTAAACTATAACTAAACTATAACTATAACGGTTACTATGACCATCTTATAACTACTGTCTGTAAGACGACGAACGATAACCATAAGGAGTCATTATTATGCTCTGAACCTCAACGCAACTAATTCGCATTTCTTTATCCCCTTGCAGTTCCTTCGCGGCTTAATTGAGTGCAAGGTGTGACGGTCCGCTTCTTCAGCCAGTCACCCTGCTCGTGTGGAGCTTGAATCTTCCTGCTACGCACTTATTATACATTTCACTGTTTATCTATGTCTGATCAACTTTGAATAAAAGTTGGAACTTTCAATATACGGATAAACGCTTCAACATTATTTTTTCCCCCCATAAATATTTATTTTCTGTATGGCGCCCAACGTGGGGCCTGCGTTTGTGTTTCAGGAGTCAGAGGTCGTGGGCTGGAATACCGCGGCATTGCTGTGTTCCATTAACACTTTCTAATTTCTAATAACTTCTAATAACTTCAACTATTGTTTTCAGCAGCAATGGCGTCTGTAAAACCTAAAGAACCTCAGTTGCAGGCCGGAGGCGGAAGTGATCTCACCATTTTAACCAAAACTCGTAAGTACTTAAGACAACGTGTGACTAAACTACACAATTCTATTTCTGCTGTGGGGTCAGATTACTCTGAACAGCAAAGGGCCTTAAATATGGCGAAAGTAACCTCTCTACAGACGGAGCTAAAGGACCTCGACAAATCCATCTTTGAGTTGCTCATTCGCAGCGAAGCTGCAGACGATGTACTCGCCGCTGCCGCTGATGAGCAGGAGTCCTACGAGGAGCAGTTGTTTGACTGCCTGGCCCTCCTGCAGCCTCAGCCCTTGGCGGTGGCTTCTGAGGCTACGACTAACTCTGCTTCAGCAACATCAGGTATGGTTCAGGCTAAGCAAAAATTAAGGCTGCCCGATATACCTCTTCCTAAGTTTAGCAACGCAAAGACCGAGTGTTTTGAAAAATTCATAACTAATTTCGAAGCAATTTTTGATAAGCACGCTTTGTCTTCCTACGAAAAATTTGTTTACCTGTATAATCAGGTGTCTGGCGCTCCTAAAATCTTGCTAGATTCCCTCGATACGTCAGAACAAAAATACGAATCGGCTAAAGACTTGCTACAGAAGGCTTTTGCCTCAGAAATTGTGCAAAAATATAATGCCATCGAAAAACTAGCTGCCATGAAGCTGGCTATTTCTGACGATCCCATTGTTTACATTGGAGAAATGAAGGCAATTATTGCTTCGTTCCGTAAGCTGAAAATTGACGTCGATACGGTTTTAGCGTACTTTTTATGGAGTGCCCTAAATGATAAATTTCAGAGTAGTTTGATTCAAATCACGAATGTGAATCGCCCCTCATTGTCTCAAATAGAAGAGTACGTATTCGAAGCCAACGAACGCTACAAAAGCAGCTTGAGATTTCCAGCCATTCAGGTAGGAAGGAAAAGGCTCACAAATTTGAGCCTACCGCTGCATTGGCCATAAACGTAAACCGAAAAACTGAAACGTGTGGTTTGTGCCTGAGCGATGGTAGAAACCCTGAGCACCATCTGAGTAAATGTCCTAACTACGATACTGCATTCAAAAAATTTGACAAATTAAAAGCCATTAACGCCTGCACAAAATGTTCTTTCCAGAACCACAGCACTGCGAACTGCAGGTTTAAATTTTCGTCACGCTGTCGTGTTTGCAATGGCGAACATATGACCTACTTGTGTCGCAAGGCGAGACTTCCTCGAGAGGGCACTCGGCGGAGCACCACTTCACCAGCGCAACCGGTAACGAGCGCCTTGACGCTGACACGGTATGTTTTCACAGGGTCTGTGGGCGCTGCTAATATTTTGCCTACTCTCACTGCTGGTATCGGAAACTCAAATATTAGGATATTGAAAGATGGCGGGAGTCAGAAAAATTTTATTACTAGCTCTCTTGCCGATGAACTGGATTTGCCAGTTCTGAAGGAAAATGAAACTGTGAATATTCAGGGTTTTAATTCAAGTAAGAAGATTGAAACAAAAATTGTGAAAGTTCCTCTAATTTTGAAGCATAAAAAACTAGTTGTTGAGGCGATATGCGTTCCTAAAATAAATATTGCTTTACCGTACAGGGATCTGGAGCAGGTGGTTTTTGCATTTGAGAACGCTGGTTATGAGTTGGCAGACCGGTCCCTCGTAGATAGCGAAAATTACCCCTCTGAGATATCTCTCATATTAGGCGCAGAATCCGATCCGGACTTCAAAATGAGTTACATCAATTTTGGTGGGACTAAGCAGCAGTCCTGCTTCATCGATTCCACTGTGGGAGTGATGTTGACGGGAAATCTGCAACTCATGAAAGACAATATAAGGCGTCTCCCTCCTTCCCAACCCGATGCTCGTCCAGTACGCGTGGCACCTGCGGTCTCTGTCCCCAGACGGGTGGTCGGCGCTGCTACCGTGTCAGACTGCGCGGACTCAGAGCTCGCGTCCGGTGAGATGGGGGAACCATACGAACCTGTCCTCCCTTCTCTTGATGGGGCACCTCCAGCAGATCTAGGTGAGCGTTGTGCTGATCTCTTGGGTATAGACCGTCTAGAGGAGCCTGAGGAGACAGAATTAAATGATAAATTAGTAAATTATGTTCTGAGTAACACTAACAGAAATACAGATGGAAGGCTGGTAATGCCCATCATGTGGAATCATAGAATTTCTCACAGACTTGCTAAAAACTATACCTTGTCGAGGCAAATTCTGCAGAGCAACTATAAAAAGCTTTCGCTTGATCCCGATCGCCTAAGCATGTACGATAAAGTAATCAAGGATCAAGAGAACGATAATATCATTGAGAGAATCGATAACATTGAGTCATTCATGAACTCCCATCCCGAGTGTAGTTTTCTTCCCCACATGGGAGTTTTTCGCTTGGGTAATGACACAACAAAATGTCGCGTCGTGTTCCTGGCTAACCTCTGCGATAAGATAAATGGCGCGGTTAGTCACAACCAAGCCACTCTTCCAGGCCCTTGTCTAAATCCCAAGCCGGATGTTGCTCTCGCTTCCCTGAGATTTGATAAATACTTGCTAACTTTTGACTTGGAAAAAGCGTTTCTAAATATTCAACTGAGGGAAGTAGATCAAAGTCGATTCTGTTTTTTGTGGTACAGGAACGTACTAAAAGGAGACCTGACTGTTGTCGCATACAAATGTCTTAGGCTTTTGTTTGGCATAAGGCCTAGTCCAACTACCTTAATGTTAGCATTATACAAGTTGCTAATATCCGATGATCCCCAAAATGATCCTGTTCAGTCTAAATTGCGGAAGGTGGTGTATAGCTTGATGTACATGGATAATGGTGGATACTCGACTAACAGCCCCATTGAACTTTATCAGGCTTATAGCTTATTACCTTGCTTATTTGAAGACTACAAATTCCCATTGCAGAAGTTTTATACCAATGACCAAGCTCTGCAGAATAGCATGGATAAAGATTTTCATACAGATTCTTCTAAGCAAGTTAAGTTGTTGGGCATGACCTGGATAAAGAGAATGACACTCTAGAGCCCTGTGCGCTTAAACTCGACGTAAAGGCAGATACGAAGCGGAAAATTCTCTCCTCTATTCATGAAATCTATGACGTGTTCAATATCTTTTGTCCCATCCTCAACAGGGCTAAGGTATTCCTCCATAAATTGCAGTCTGATCAATCTATGAAGTGGGATGTAAGGCTACCGAAAGAACTATTAAGAGAATGGAGACTGATCGCAAAACAAGTAAATTCTTCAAAATGCCCTCCGATTCCTAGATCACTAGGAAGCAGAGACGGACGGTACTCTCTACTTGCTTTCACTGACGCCTCAAAGATGTTGTACGGCTATGTCATTTACATGAGAGACAATGAATCAAATACTCTCAGCCTACTCTCTAGTAAATCTAAAGTGGTCAGTATAAAATTGAAAACTAAAACAATTCCAGTTCTCGAACTTGCCGCAATACACTTGGGTGTTGCAGCTTTGCTAGACTGGTACCGTAACTTTTGTGGCACTAAAAACGTGGTCCCTCTGAACATAGAGTCTCTATTGCTGTACACCGATAGCATGGTTGCCCTTCATTGGATCCAGTCATATGCAGTAGATTTTGATAAAATGCAGAAGCGAAACGTTTTTACTCTGAATAAGCTTAATGCCATAGAAACATTGTGTGGACAAAAACAAGTGAAATTTTGTTTCACGGCAGGTAGAGGAAACCCCGCTGACTTAGTTAGCCGTTGCTCTAGCGTAAAACAACTAAAAAAACTCTCAGTATTTCACTGGACCTACCTTTCTTCAGGAGGATGCAGTTTCTTCCGCTGACTGCGATCTCTCGGTGGTGTTGCCCAGCCTCGGCGTGCGTCCTTCCGCCGCCGCGGGAGAAATCCTTAGCGGTGAGGTTACCTGTGGGGTGGCATTAGACAGGAGTGTCAGCAAGGAGGTGGAAAGTGGCTCGGGAGAGGTTCCTGAAAGAAAAGGACATTTGATTCCCCTGAACAAATATTCATCTCTTTCTAAACTTGTAAATGTTCACAAGTACGTACTAATGTTTGTAAAAAGATTAAAATCGAACTCTGAGGCGTCTGACGATCGGAAACCTAATTATTATGCTGCGGCACTCAGAAACATTTTGCTCACGGAGCAGACAGACGCTTTTCAGCAGATTTTCACCTATTTTAACTGTCGGGACAAAACTATTAATAAATTACCGCCTCTAATCAAACGTTTGAATGTGATAGTGTCTTCGGACGGTCTATTAAGAGTCAAATCTAAGTTCATGAAGGAGAAGTCTAGCTCCTATCCGATACTATTGCCTAACGGTAGCCTGCTAACCAGACTGATCATCGAAGATGCCCATATTAAGACAGGCCATGCCGGTATTTATTCAGTGTTACATGAATTGCGGAAAAACTATTTTTTCCTTCACCCTTACTCAGAAGTGCGCAAAGTGCTTAGGCAATGTGTAACTTGTCGCAGAGTAAATCAAAGACCCGTGATCTTGAGCCAGAACGTCTATCGTGATTTTAGGATTTCTCCTCCGGCGAAGCCGTTCAGATCGATATTTCTGGACTACATGGGTCCTTGGACCGTGACTATCAACGACAAAAAACAAAAGGTGTGGATCTTGGTATTGACCTGCCTCTGGAGTAGAGCGGTTAATATGAAGCTTTGCTTGAGCGCGGATGCAAAAGACTTTCTTAGAGCGTTACAGCTTCACATTTATGACTATGGAATATTTAAAAATTGTGTGGCCGATCTGGGAAGCCAGATATCTGCCGGGTTCAACACTTTGAGATCTTTTCTGGACGATCATGAGACCCGCAGCTACTTAGAGAAATTTGATATTAAAGAACTCTCAATGTCTCAATATTGCCAAGGGAACAGTGCATTGGGATCTCTTGTTGAATGCTGTGTGAAGGCTTGTAAACGGCTAATTTGGAAGTCAATTGGGAAAAGGATCTTGCCAATATTTGATTTTCAGTTTCTGATAGCTAAAGCAGTACATTTAATAAACAGACGGCCAATCACGTTCAAGGAATCCCTGCGTACAAATCATATTGAACCAGTAGTTCCGATTACACCAGAGATGTTGATTTACGGTCAGGAGCTGCCGTCCGTAAATTTGATTCCTAGCCTTAACCGGTACAGCTAGAAGATGCTGATTACCAACCTAACTCCGGAAGGGAAATCAGAGAGCATTACTCTAAATTGGTAGCTAGTAACAACAAATTGAATGAAGTCTATCATTCTGAGTTCTTGGCTACATTGATGCACCAAGCTACCAACCAGAAGGAACGTTATAAGCCTGTTAAGCATGTACCATTAAAGGTTGGAGACGTCGTCCTACTAGTGGACAAGTTCCTTAAACAATCGTCTTACCCGTTAGGTGTCGTCGTCAAAACGGTGGCCAATTCCATGGGTGAAGTGACGGCGGCCTTCGTTCGTAAGAGTTCCGGCGAGGAGGTATACCGTCACGCTACTTCTCTCATTCTTCTGATTCCAGGAGAAGCTGGCGTCCGGGCTGCGCAAACTTTGCCGGATGACGTGCGCTCCAACTCCGAAGAAAGACGTCGTGGTAGACGTGGAGCTGCGGTCTTGGTGGAGCAAAAAATACGCTCTTTAATGATGAGCGATTGTATATAGATGTATAACCTTGTTCTGATTTTTAATTACTAATCTCTTGAATCTTCATCTTCACCTTCACTTTCACTGCAGGTGAATTCTCGGGGGGGGAGTGTGAAGAACCTTTAAAGTTAAGGATTCAATTTGGAACTAACATTATTTGCATTAAAGTATTTCTAGGTTTAAGTTGAATTCTGATGGATACATAAAAATGATTGCGTACCACTCCAGCACCATGGGTGACATTCATGTAGTTAGCCGACATGTCGTTGCCTGAATACAACCTGCCTTAAACAGCAGAGGTTATTTTAACTCGTCTCGGAGCTGTCTGAGCAGTTCACTCCTGCTCTCCGAGCTGGCACCACTGCATACGCACTCTGAGGTCTAACGTGACGTCATCCGTGACGCCTCCCCGCATCCAGCTGCTTTGCAAACTTCCGACTGTGCTTCCTGCGCCTTCTGTCCTGGGGGAGTTTCTGGCGACCCTTTCGTCATGTTCTGCACGGCTGGGGATGTGGTGATGGGCTGAGAGTGCCACCAGCTGCTGCGACGTCTACGCCTGCCTACCTCTGCTCCGCTCACTCGCTGAGGCTCACGGACTTGTGGAGGTTGGTGACTATTGTCGTTAACTATGTGAATGTCCATTCCGTGAGCTGGTTTTAGGTGTGCGCAATCCAGGCCTCGTATCTATTCCAATCTCTACCATAACCTGTAAGCCCTATAACTATGATTACGTAAAACTGCAACGGCTTCATAACTACTTTAGAACTATAACTAAAATACTTAATAACTATAACTAAACTATAACTATAGTTATAACTAAACTATAACTAAACTATAACTATAACGGTTACTATGACCATCTTATAACTACTGTCTGTAAGACGACGAACGATAACCATAAGGAGTCATTATTATGCTCTGAACCTCAACGCAACTAATTCGCATTTCTTTATCCCCTTGCAGTTCCTTCGCGGCTTAATTGAGTGCAAGGTGTGACGGTCCGCTTCTTCAGCCAGTCACCCTGCTCGTGTGGAGCTTGAATCTTCCTGCTACGCACTTATTATACATTTCACTGTTTATCTATGTCTGATCAACTTTGAATAAAAGTTGGAACTTTCAATATACGGATAAACGCTTCAACATTATTTTTTCCCCCCATAAATATTTATTTTCTGTATAACCTCTGTCAACAGGATGTCTGTAGAAATCAATGAACACCCACGTTATAACACCATCCAAGGGCTAACATTCGTTTACGAATATGATCTGTCAGACTTGGAAGGGTTCAAGAGAGGTCTTATGGAAGAACATAACCTGCAAGACGCCCAAAAAGCAACTTGGATCAAGCCTAAAAACCTCTTCTCCAAAAAGGAGTAGAAAAAATTTTCTTCAAAAGAAGGGCGCAAATCTCGCGTGGATACTCCTAGAGCGATGAACCAACGGGAAGAGCGCTCTCGGAGCAGCTTACAGCCGCGAAACCGCTCAGTAATCCGGACAAAGCAATACTGCTGTTTCCCATCTATAATCTCATCCCTTCATTTTTTATAGTTTTATCCTACCACAGCATTCAACATTAGCGAGGCTAACATTCTCCAGTGAAATTGTCAGAGACTCCGTTCGAAAAAGGATGAACTCTCTTTTCTAACTAATGACTATCACCCAATCGCAATAGCTCTTTGAGAAACAAGGCTGTAGAGTAATTCCAACTTTGACAACCCACACTATGCCTCCCTCCGTCGAGGTGGCCATTTTAACGTTACCCAGCACGGAGGAGTAGCATTATTGATCAACGAATCAGTTCCGTATCAGGAAATACCTCTTAACACGCAAATGCATGTGTTAAATTATATAGTAGGCGTATCCTTCTTGGGCGCCAGCTGATAGGTTAATTTGGTGGGCGAGTCCTGTTCGGCCCGATTGATAAGTTAATTTGGTGGGCGAGTTCTCTTCGGCCCAATTGATAGCTCATTTTGGGTTGATCCTTCTTGGATGCCACCCTTTTGAATATTGTCCCTGTCATAGGGATTACTGAAAACCGTATTTTCTGAGGTATTTTATTCTGGAGGAATCTTCCTGATACTTTCAGGGAAAATAGAGAAGTCAGTTTTTGCAGACCTTTATTAAGTTGGTTCGTCAACAGTTTTCAGTTGTTGCGAACATTTCCGGTATTCTTTTCAATCTGTTTACAAGCTTTGGAGATTTTTGAGCTCTTTTCAAGGTTTGAAGATGTCGAGCTGTTTTTCAAGCATTCTAATTTTGAGCCGAACTAAATAAAGCTTCGAATTTTGAGCCGAACTAAATGAAGCTAATGAAATTTTGAAGTCCGTGACAGAAGTATGTTTCGCGAGTTATTTGCGAGGAAAATCATTTTTTCTCTTGTTAAATTACATAGGCACTAGTCGACATCTTTTGGCAAAAGCCTAACAGCAGGCAATAGCTGCTGTCATCCAAACAAGTCAAACCATAACCTTAGCATCTATCTATTCTTCAAGGACCTACTCACTAAATAAAGGAATCCGTGACGTCATCAATCAACTGCCCCCTCTGTTGCTCATCATGGACGATTTCAACGGCTATAACACAGCTTGGGGATGCAGGATTTCAGATGCCAGGGAACACATCGAGGAGGACCTTGTAATGGACTGAAACCTAAACATTATCAACTCTGGAGCACCAACAAGGATATCATACAACACCAAATCTGTAATTGACCTAACCATTTGTTCGCCAAGGCTCTCGGCTGACCTCCAGTGGTCAATCGCCAACTCCCCAAACGGCAAAGATCACTGCCATCATGGATAACCTCATCTGCAAAGCTACTTCAGGGAGTATTATCCCGAACTGGAAAATTTCCACGTGAGCTAGATTAGAAACCCTTTCGCAGCCGTGGTAAGTGCACATCTTGATATGAAGTCGCAAGAGAAATTCATTGAACTATCAAATGATGGGCGTATGAAAAAAAGTTCTTTGCCTTTCCATTCACGGAGTTCTGGATCTACTCAAGAACTGAATATCATGCTCTGGGTGAGAAAACTCTGAAATACATTTTGCCATACGCCACAACCTGCTGTTGTGATAAATAAATTTCCGCATTGACAATACTGAAAATCAAGCCCATAGCACGCCTACAGGTGAACAAAGACATGCGTTTGGCGCTCACTAACATCAAACCCAGAATTGATCAAATGTGTAGGAGCCATGAAGCCCATCCATCCCAATAAACAAGAAATGTTTGCTAGCTTTTGTGTTTAATTCTGCACTTTTTTATGAAGGTATTTCGTTTTTTGATTTAGTTACCTATATTAACTGTACATTCTGTAATGAGTGTACTCATTTATCTCCTCTTGCTATATTTACAAATTTTATTTAAATTGAATTTAAAACAATAAACAACTTTGAGAAATTTTTGAAAGCCTATATTTATACATTCTTTGTGTAGATATGTGTAAATAGTAAATTTACTGCATACTAATCATGCAATAGATATCTTGGTATGGCAACAATAACTTTTGATTGGCTGAGGGTCCTCAGATGGGGCTTAAATATCTGGGGAGTCCTTGGCATGATAAAGTTTAGGAACCTCTGTTTTATGTCATAGAAACAGTGTTCGTACGGATTTTAATCCCGAATCTGACTATGAAAATTAGTGGGCAGAAAATGTGAGGTTTCTGAGCTGTGATTTAGGTGAGTCTTCTTTATGTCTAATTGAAATGTTTGTAAGGACCAATTTTTCGGTTTATTGGTGTCCTGATTTTCCGCACCTCCGAGTTACTTCTTTCACCTCTATCTCATATCAACCTTATTTCTTAACGTACTGTTTCTATGTGCTGAGGTTCCTGGTTATGAACACTCCTTGTGCATAGAATCTGTGTCCCCTCAACTCCATCCTGAATGATGCCTTCATTCTTATTCTTATTGAACGCCTGTGATGCGGATAGGGAGGGAGGCTGAACAAACCTATTTCAAATTCAAAAATTTTGATTTCAAACCTTGGAATTTTCCTTGAAAATGTTTTGGTACAATGATGGCATGTGTATGAATTTCATCACGTATTCTTCAATAGAATGCCAATTTTATTGCATTTCTGCGTGCACCTTCTGTTAGACGTGCGCGTTGTGCTGTGTTTTTTTTTAATTTTTCGCCAACTATTTCCCACTTCTTGAACATCACTGAGGACGGTATTTTGGTTGTTCAGTCAAGTGTTTCATGTATTTTTGTTTTTCCTAACATAAAGACAAACATTTTTATTGCACATCTTGTGGTTGATTTGAACCTTTGTCGTGGACCATTGGAATACCTTTTATTTTACTACGACTAAGTAGATATCAGTAATTTTATATTCAGGAGTTCCTTACGATCCAAAACATTATCTTTTATGTTTTCGACAAACTCTCATTTATGTTTAGAGTTCTTTTTGAAGGTGAAATATTTATGTTAGCCTTGTGCGACGGCTGCTCTTCCTCGTGTCTGACTACTGGGAATCTTTTTTGCCAGCCTTATTTTGGTAGAAATTTTAACACAATATTTTTTTTTATTCATGTTCGTCGAGTTAGCAGGCGCGTTTCATTGACATGTTCACAGGAAGAATTATTTTCTAATTTCTACGGCATCGACTTTTTGTATTCGAGGCAAAATAATTCATTTCCCCCCATTATACCTTCAACAAAATCAACTACAGCTGCGGCAGCCTGAGTTCTTGTGTGAATGTAAGAGGAGACTGTCCGGCCTGACATTATTTAGTATTATTGACGGTATTGATGAGCTTCCAGTCCTAGTGTGTAAAGGAAGATATCCGAGGGAATAGATTTTAATTCTATGTATGTCAATCAAGTACTCAACCCCTAACGCAGCTGATGTCTACTTAACACGGTGTGTCTTTTACTTTCCCCTCTTTGAAATTGGTTGTGATGAATTTCGTTTAAAAACTTCTGTGGAAATAAACACTCAAACTCTTGCTGTATCAACACATAAATTTTTCCTTCTCGTTCTACTAGTAGAATATTTTACATTTCTGCATGTGTTCTGATTTGTAGCTAAGGATGCACTTTTACTGCTATGTCCTCTGTTAATTTAGCTACTGTTCTAGATATTAGAATAGGTGCTGCGGTTTCTCCTCAAATTAGATATAACGCTCTTTGTATTAAAAAAATTTCTGAAAATCATTGTGTTGAATTTATTGTATTAACTTTCAGGAATTGTACCGTTTTTTGTTTCTCACAAAAAATTAGGAGTGTGGTACCAGGGAGGTTTTTTATATTTCGGAAGGTATTGTCGGCATGTTCAACTGTTTCTGTATTATTACCCAGTATATAAATTTTCATACCTATAATACTGACCGGTCTTGGTCTTCAGTTCAATTTGTTTTCTCTTGGTCAACTATGCGCAAATGAGTTCAGGAAAAAATAACCGTATTAGGTAGCTTAAGCTAGAATGTAAGGCTAAATATAACCTTAAACAGCTTTGATCTGTTTTTAACTGGTTAACATCCTATATCGTCCTCCGTCTTTCCTGAGTGACATCAGGACATCACTCACATCGTCCTTGTATTCCAAATGTTTCGATGTAAGCCCCCATTCACTGGGTTTATTACGATAATTTAGGAGAAATTAGCGTAACATTTCGTTTCGTTCGAGTTAGGAACCAGGCCGCAATTTTCTTTTTACGTTCACCGCTTCTGAAAAAGGGGATGTGCTTTAGAGCTTCCGCAGGGAATATGTGAGGGCTCGAGCTAATGGTAGAGCAGGCTTTCGTTTTTTGTAGTATATTATGGTTTTTGTTTTATGACACCTTTTTTGGTTTTTACTGTTCGGTTTTCCAGCAACTACTCTTTTCTTCTTCATTTTTTATCCTATTTCGTAATATTCTTATTTAATTTTTTGTTTCTATGTACTTTGGGCATGAATTCCACGTTCCCTTAGCTACATATGTACCATACGATGCTTTTTGCTTTTTTCTCTTTGTAACGACCATGTTGCGGTAGGGAGGCTCAAACTCAATTACACAATGATGGGGAGCCTGTGATCTGGCCGTCGTTAACGAAACTCTGCCCTCGTTTCACAATTGCTACAGTAAATATAATATCTCTCGAATTTTCTAATCTTTATTCAATAAAATGTGTACACAACCTGCCAAAAATGAAGATTTGATATTTTTCACACAAACCCTTCAGATGTGAATGACAAACAAATATATCCATCCTAATAGTACCCGCAATAAAAGTATTCATGTCCTTGTGCACTGGTGAATCTCGTATCACAGATACAGTCACCAGACATCCTGTAAAGGTGCAAAGAGAGACGGACCAGCCGATTTGATGTGTTGAATGAGATTCCTATGGTGATAAGATGGGAGAAATTGCACACAAAATATATATTTAGATCTAAATTTTAGGAGACACATTGCGTTTTATCATAAAGTGTTGATTTTGTATTAATAAATCGTTCGGAGACCACGTGAGATGAATATCGCCATTTTCCTGAGTTCGTGTCGTGTTGTGTGTCGAGCTTTTTCCTTAATTCAGACATAAGAATACTTTTGATGCGCTAGGTTTTATCAAGACTACACCTTTTTCACTTCAAATTAATCTAAGTCAAGTTCAATTTAATCCGAGTCAAGTTCAAATTAATCCGAGTCAAGTTCAAATTAATCCGAGTCAAGTTCAAATCAATCCAACCCTAAGTTGAGTTAAAAATGACGTAATAATTTGTTAATTTGAATTTTTTTGTTAAATATGTATGTATTGGATGTGATGAGCAAAACTGGTTTCGAGGATTTATTTGCACTCATAGATATTTATACACGTGAAATTACACTTTATCACATAGATGAAATCAAATACATGCAAGTAGAAAATATTATCATTGGACGATATGCAGATTTAATCTTTAAAAGAAATATGCAAGTGCGATTCATTGAGTACTAATGTACGATTCCGATTGATTACAATTTATAGTTGTACAATACTACCCATGTACATTCTTGTATTAGCAATATAAATGTTGCCATCCATTCTAATTCCGTGTTAATCATTGTGAAGAAATGTAGGATCCACTTACAGTACACAATAATAATACAAGAAACAATGTTTCTAACTTGATACTGATTTTATTTGTGTGTGTTCACAATTCAATATTCTAGTATAATACTTTTAAGATTTCAATAACTTTTATAATAATCATTTTATGAATATTTAAGTCTTGAAAGTAGTACTCAGTGAATCGCACTTGTATATTTCTTTTAAAGATTAAATCTACATATCGTCCAATGATAATATTTTCTACTTGCATGTATTTGATTTCATGTATGTGATGAAGTGGAATTTCACGTGTATAAATATCTATGAGTGCAAATAAATCCTCGAAACCAGTTTTGCTCATCACATCCAATAGATACATATTTAACAAAAAAAAACTCAAATTAACAAATTATTACGTCATTTTTAGTTCAACTAAGGGTTGGATTAATTTGAACTTGACTTGGATTAATTTGAACTTGACTCGGATTAATTTGAAATTGACTCAGATTAATTTGAACTTGACTCGGATTAATTTGAACTTGACTTGGATTAGTTTGAACTTGACTTGGATTAAATTGAACTTGATTTAAATTAATTTGAAGTGAAAAAGCTGTAGTACAAACGGCCGGGCAAAAATGCCCGTCAAACAAGTCCGTAGAATTACCAAATGCCGTTCAAGGGTCAATTTAGCTCTAGATTCTTGTTGGCGAGCAGCATCGCTTCGTCTTGCCATGCCGCGTTGTTAATGCGATCGTCTTCGGCATTTTTGTTGCTGTCGAAGTCTTGCTACTTCTCTCTTGCGGTTTGACACATTTCTGTCCTTGGTGGCCTCTTTTGCCGGAATTTTATTCTGAAATATCGTTTATTATCGCTCCGTAGCTTTTTAAGAAAATCACAATTTCGAAAACAATAACTCAAGTTCCAAAATCTTGGACCTTATACCAAGTGGTAGCCACGTTACTGGTCAAAGGAATTTAAAACATTTCTTTTCGCGTTATCAACTAAAAATATCAAAGCAACATGCGGAATTTCGACAGAAAGCTCCAAAAAAATTCTATTTGTAAAAATATGCCGCTTGCGTATTCTGAATACCATAATCCAAGTGAAAGGGAATTGAATCGCCATAGAAAAATAATGTAATAGAATAATTTCTTGCATTTCTTAGGCTTTATCCTTGTTGCTATCAAAACTAACGATTAGAAGAGGGGGTCACACGGACGGATGGTCGGACGCGGCTCCTTTTATAATAGTGATTGCTTTTTTGATAAGCAAAATTAAAGTGCAGTTCAAGTCGTTTTCGTACCTGGTTTGAACTGAATTCGATATTGTTGCTGATGTAATTAAATTATTTTCACTACTTTGAGACCCAAAAATAAATGCTCATGGTCATAGGATGATCATGATGTGAATAGTTGACGATACATAATTGGCGTTGTTTATTTGAGAAGCATTTCATCAAAGTTATAATTCTCTTTTGATATGGAGATCGTCACGTGGTTGATGTATGCTGCATAGAGGTGACAAAAGACTCATCACGGGGGTACAACTATTGTATTATGGGAATTAGCGCTCCCAGGGGACAATGCAAGAGCCCTTGCTAACGGTTAGGTAAGCTTTCTTTTATGTTAAAATAGAATAGGTTTTTGTTTTACCATAAATGAAATAGCAAGGATAGTTACTTTTAAAATCGACATTATTACTTAGCCAGTTGAATATGTCAAAACTAAAAATATAAGAAAGATGAACGTTTCAACTACAATGGTCATCTTCAACATCTGAGGAAACAGTTATTTTCATAGAGATAAAAAAAACATATATACCTAGTGGCGTATAAGTAACGCACCCTTTCAAAAAATTAATAATAAACAAAGTATCTGTAGACAGTATACGACATGTAAATAAATTTTAGGAGTTCCTCCATCGTTTGGAATTATCCCCATCGTTATACCTTTCATAGCTTATTTATTATTAATTTTTTAAAAGGGTGCGTTACTTATGCGCCACCCTGTATATATATATATATATACATATGTATGGTTAACATTTGAATTTTTCGGATGTTTGGATGTTCGAATTTTTCTTTTCCAGTTTATTAGTTAAATTTTTTCAATTATTTCTTGCACTTCGAAAAACTTTTCGCCAGCCTTAAATCTTCAATACCATTTGAATCGTCTGTGATCAAAGATCAGTTGACAGTCTTAGCTCACAGGTATTATTACGGCTTCAAGCCGTATAAAATTTTTTCATGCATATTCAGCAGAGACGATATATCACTCCTAAAAAACCTAGCCTCAAATAAAGACGTAATTGGTACACGTCCTGATAAAGGCCGAGGTGTTGTTCTTGTTGATCAAGATAAGAATTTACATAGTATGAAAAGCATTAGTTTAGATGCAACTGAATTTAGAGTGATTTCTCAACCAATACTGAAATTCTCAACCAGTGTTGAAGATGAGATGAATAATTTTTTACGTAAACTAAAAAATTCTGGCTCAATTTCCGATGATGTGTACAAAACCTATTTGTTTCCGGAAGCGCTCCTGGTGTTTTATATGGCTTGCGAAAAATCCACGAACGAAATTTCGAGGTAAATTTTCTGTTCAGACCTATTTTTGCAGCCTACCGTACTCCAAGCTTCAATCTGGCCAATTTTTTTGTACCTATTCTGACTCCCTTTACTTTTAGTGATTATACAGTGGGAAATTCAAAATCATTTGTACGCGATGTGGTGTCTATTGATAACGCTGATAATATTTTTATGGCTTCCTTTGATGCCGAGAATTTCATTACCAACATTCCGCTACACGAGACCATAGAGATTCGTTTAGATTTCTTGTTTTCTCAGACTTTAAACTATTTTAATCAATTTTAACAATTTATTTACCACAGGTGATACAGAGGTAGAATGTTTCTTAAGTCTCGTACAATGGTCAAACTCAAGTATAACTACCTGTGGGCCCGAACAAGTTCAGCGACTTCTAGGGCATCCTACCATCACATTATTCTAAGGTGTACGGTAATGTTTAACCTAGTTTACTTTACCTAGTTTCGCATTAGACTGATCATTGAGATAATTAACTCGATGTTTTGTGCTGTATTTTACAATATAGGTCAAATCAGCTATATTTAACAGTATGTTCGATAAAATGATTTAAGAGCAGACTGAAGATCGGTTATGTTACCCATGGCAAGTTACATTATTAGGACCAGAGATGTAAGAGGCAAGATTTGACATGGTGATCTTACACGACTAGTATTCTGATAGGAAGTGAGACTCAATATGTCTTTTGAATACTTTGTACGAATTACTTTCACGGATCTTCGCAGGTATTGAGTTCCAAGTTTTAGTTCCAACGAAGAGGATATTGTGTTGCGACCGGGCCTTTGAATAATAAGGAAGCATGAATTTAGAAAAAAAAGAAAAGAAAAAATGTTTATTTCCAAGTTGCCACATGAGATACATGCCAACATTTTGGCTTTTAAAAATTTCTTAATATAGAACATCCTAAAACAAATGTTCCATACGAGGAGTACTAATTGACAAACCATCCGAGGTGTACAAGTAGATAAGCCATACGAGGCATTGTAATAAACAAACTATACGAGGTGTACTAATAGACAAACTATCAGAGGTGTACAAATAGATAGATCATACGAGGCATATTAATAGACAAAATATACGAGGCGTACTAATAGACAAACCATACGTGGCGTGCCAATCGTCTATCTCTGTCAAGGGTTGTTGAATGAGAAATGAAAAATATGCCCTAAAAATATGCAAAGCCCTATCACCATCAAAAACATATTTCATATCTTCTCGATATTCACCACAACATCATGCGGACATGGGTACATGGGATAAAATGGAGATACAGTGTAAGCCGGTTACCACTCATGATTGACAAATATCTACAAAATATTGGCAGAAACGGGTAAACAAACATATACTCAAAATCAAAATTCATAGCTTTACAACATACGGACAGAAAGATAATTTTATCACGATTCATACCTTCAAATTGCACTTTATTTCATTAATTATATTTGTCATTAATCCGATTCACAGAAACGGCCTCTGGGGAAGTGATAGATCTATTTTTTATCATTTCGCTAGTGCAATAAAATTGATTAACCGGATGGTTTTTGCGTAAAGAAATGAAATAGAAACATGTATATATATCTATTGAAGTAGATACATATATATACCTACACACGTACACACACATACTGTTATATATACCTATTGAAAATGAAATATTAGAAAAAAAAATACACATATGAAATAAAAAGATAAAAACAACATACCATCTACTACACAGAAAATGACAGTTGAGATCACTGTAATCCTAAGAAATTTATAGGAAAAAAAATAACTTAAAGGAAAGGAAGACTTCGAAAAACATAAAAATGAACTGGTTTTTAATTTCTTCATAGAAATTTTTCAGAAAACGGTTTATTGGTGTACACACAAAATGTATTTGATGGTTTATTTGTCATACGGACGTTAAATATTGGTTCAGAAAAGAGAAAGAAATAACAAAATAAAGATGAGGAAATACTCCTAATCATGGAAAGAACGTTCGTTCTGCTGCATTGAACTGACGGCTGTGGTGCTCATTGTTGTCGACAGAAATAAGTAAGATGAATATACGAATGGCTTAGCAAACGTAAAATGAAATAGTTCCCAATTTTCTAACAGAAATTTCAGGATAATTAAAATTTCTCATAGATGGGAAGTTCACACCGAAATGCTGCAGGCCCTATGACAGAGATGACAAATGACGTGACACATTTACTCTAAATTCTTTTACAGTCTTAAAGGTTTTGATATGCTGGGGAAGCTTGTTCCACAAAAAAGCTCGAGCAACTGAGAGAGCTTTTTGTCCCACGTTAGATGAACGGTAACTGATTAAAACATCGTTACTCCGATTTGGTCTTTTGTTTGGGATATTAGATGGAAAAATTTTTACCACCTCTGCATTACTTTGTGGGAGGTACAGAGAGGAGAATACTCGTCGAGCTTTTTGGATCATGAATCTGTTCGGTATTGGGATCCAGTCGAGTTTTCTTGAAAGAGGGGTGACATGATCGTATGTACTGAAATTTCCATTGCATACCCCTTTGGCGGCGAAGTTTATACATTTTTGCAACTCTTCCTGACGACATTGAGGTAAATCTCCCCACACAAGACTGCAGTAGTCCAGACGCGATAAAACTAAAGACTGAATCACTAATAATCTACATTTTTCGTCAAGTGTGTTTTTAATGCGATGAAAGAACATTAAGGTTCCGTTAATTTTGTTGCACATTGTTTCAACGTGTGAATTGAAAGTCATATTTTTGTCAAACCAAACACCCAGATTTTTAACCTTATCTACTGGTTCAATTGTATCGTCTCCAAATGTTAGCTTGAATGGTGGTAAATTTTCAGTCGCATTCTGTGATCCAAAAATAATGCATTGCGTTTTACTTGCGTTAAGTTTGAGGCAATTATGGTCATACCACAATTTCAGATTTCTCAGGTTTTCAGCGTTGGCTTGTGTTTCTCTTAAATCCGCTGTTGAGCTTGTCATGGCATATTGTACGTCATCAGCATACATTGAGATTTTGGTTTTTGCCGACATGGTGGGGAAATCATTGATGAAAATTGAAAATAGGAGTGGGCCGATGATTGAACCTTGGGGAACGCCAAAGTTATTTGTTATGATGATGACATTTTGTTATTCAAGCACACTGCATGAAAGCGGTATAGTAGGTAGCTTTCAAAACACTGAGTGTCTATTCTGAGGTTAGAAATTTTTTGTAGACGTTTCTTATGCTCAACACTGTCGAAAGCTTTGGAGAGATCAAGCAATAGTAAGAGAGTTAAATTTTTTTGGTCAATATCATTGTAAATTTTTTCTGTTATGTTTAACAGGGCGTCCTGAGTACTGGTATTCCTTCGTAAGCATATTGATTGCGATGCAGTAGATGTGACTCGTCTATGTAAGACGAGAGCTGGTTTCTTATTACCTTTTCTTATATTTTGGACTTAACAGGCAGGAGACTGATAAGTAGTTTGACGCTATGTCGATATCACCAGATTTATGTAATGGCTTAATAATGGATAGTTTCCATTGATTGGGAAACTTGTTTGTTGCTATAGATGCATTTATTATCAAGCGAATAAGGGGTACTGTGACAGGGAAGCTGTCTTTTATATGTTGGAGGCTTATGCAATCATGTCCAGTCGCTTTAGTATTCTTTAGTAAGTATAAGATTTTTCGGATCTCTATGACGCTAACTGGCTTTGGTCTCCACTTATTGCTACTATTTGGGGACGAAACATCGCTCAGATTTTCCCCTGTAGATGTATTTGAAACTGTCCTGGATACTTCATTGAAAACATCTTCGCCAACTTTTGAGAAGAAAGTATTAAAGTCATTAGCCATTTTTGAGGGGTTGTCAAAAGTGCTTTTGCACTCCGAATTTTATACTGAGCAACTTCTCTAATGATTTCCCAAGTTCTTTTTGGGTTTTGTTTTGCCGCCAAGAGTTCTTTGTGGAAGTAGTCCCGTTTTGCTTCCTTAACTTTTCTTCGTAGGACCTTCTCATGATCTTTATATAACTTTCGACGCGTACTGTCTGATTTATTCAGTTTGTACTCACGCTGCAAATTTATTTTAGCTCTGCACAACTGTTTTATCACATCTGTTATCCATTTAGAAATTCTTTGCTTAACTTTCTTCGTAGTGAAAGGTGCGCATTCGTTAAGAGCTGATACGAAATTTTCGTTGAAAAGCGAAACTTGTAAATTGACATCATCGGTGTTTTCCATGCCTTGAAATTCACTCCATCTGTCTAATAGCTTTTCTTGAAATATTTCAGGGGAGTAGTGGTTTTTCATGCGACATGTAATGTTACTAGATTTTTGTTTCTCTTTTGCAATATTTATTCGGCATTCTAACGAATGGTGATCAGAAAAGGACGGTAAGATTTTTGTGCTGAGTACTGCTTGGGGATTGTTTGTAATTGCTAGGTCAAGAAGATTTTTAGAAGTGTTGGTAATTCGCGTTGGTTCTTGGACCATTTGAGAAAGATTAAGTCTGTGCAGCATCTTGCTTAGCTGATTGTTTTTATTTGTCAGATCTACGTTAAAATCTCCGAAAAAATAGAAAGATTTTTTAGCTGCAGAGATTAATTTAAACGTATTTTCAATGAAATCTAATGTTGGACGTAGAGATGCTGACGGATGTCTTTAAAGACTGCCGATAATGAAAGACTTGTGTTTGTTTACTTGAACATTGAGCCAAACCATTCCTATGTCTTCGCATTTTTCTTTTATCGGAAATATGGATGTAGAGTAGACATCTTTGATGAAAATTCATGAACCGCGACCTCTATTACTCTTGACTCCGTCATGACGGTACAATGTGTACCCGGCAATGCTGAGAAATGAGCTTTCGACTCGTGAATCGAACCATGTTTCAGATACGCATAAAATATCGATATCGTTAGTGATCAACATTACTCGTACGTCATCCATTTTACCATTGAGACTGCGAGCATTATGTGCAATATTTTGATATTATTTATTTCAATGGGCAGATCTTTAGTGGAGTTATTGCATTTTTCAGGTCTAGCAGGGCATTTAGTTTTCGTCTCTAGGTCTTATTGCCGCGTTCATTGTTTGTGATTTCAGCTTCAAATTCAATTTGATCACTGTTATTTAGTCACAAAATGGGGGAGGGAGCAACACGATTTTCATCACGCATTTTCAAGAGGGCGCTATAGTGGTCCTGTTTCCGGTGTATGTTTACCGGAGGACAGTTTATCAGAGCATTTGATGTAGGGGAGATTGTCGTCTTCCAAATCCCATTGTCTCTTTCATCAAATACGTGAATTGGTGTTCTCGTCATAGTAGAAAGTATTTGGGGTATGAGGTCTCCAACTGCGTGATCGAAGACTTTTCTATCGATGTATATATCGATGAGTTGTTCGAAACTGCCACTGTTCTTGTCAACGAATTTTGCATTCTGGTCCTTGTTTCTGGAGCTTTCAGTTTTTATAGCTTTTTTCAGAGATGTATAATCCCATTTCGATATTTATTGTGAAGCAGCCTGCGTCGTTACGGCGTGGAGGAGACAGTGTCCGTCATCTACAGTGTAAGCAGGCTCCATTTTGAGCGATCGTTTCAAGTCGTCCAGTGTGTCTGCAACTCGTGTGCAATTTTGTTCACTGTTGATTTTGCGGTAGTAGTATCAGTTTGGTCGTTCGACGGAGGCCTGGCAGAGGCAACAGGTTTTTTTTCGAATAATTTGATTTTCTTTGGAATAGTTTTGAACATCGTTATTAGTTTGACTTTCCTCGGTTCCTGCACTGAGAAAAAATATAGGGTCATTTTGACGCACTTAAGCGTGTCATACGTTTGTCACAAAACCGGCACACAATTGTGTTTCATGAAGGCGGCATGTTACACTTAGGTGTGTTACATACACTTAGGGCAGTCTTGACACACTTAGGGGAAATCTACGGAACTTAAAACATTGATTTAACTTACTCCTACCATGTAAGCTCAGATGTGCCTCTGTATTGACAATGAGTCATTACGCTTCAATGAATTATTCGAGGCTTATGTAGACGTGTCGCTTGATTATCAAGTTTGAAAAAAACACTCTATTTCTACAGAAAAAATTTACTACATAAAAAACGCATACTGTAATTATACAGAAAGTGTTAGAGCATTTTGTTCCGTTGTGTAAAGAAACTTCATAAAATTTATTCTGAAAGTGAACAGGTTCATTTAAATTATCAAATAAATCGAGACCGTATTCAAGATCTGCCTCATCAGTGTTGAATATGTTTTAACATGTATTAGTTCGAATATTATTACTGTTACAATGCCTATGTATATTATCGAATGAAGAAAGCGCCGATATCATGAGAAATTGTATTCGATAGATAACTAAACAAATAATTCATGCATTACAAATAGGCTTCATCATGACCACATTCTATATTCATCTATTCAAATACAAACAATAAAACAATATCAGTTTAATTTAACCCTTTTTATTCAACACTGTAATAACAATTTCTGTGCGTTCAATTCTAGGTCAATTACTAGTTGAATCTCATAGAAGTAAAAAAGGTAATAAAATTCAGCACTAAATGTTTACTTACTTGAAACAAGGTTATTGGAATTATTCAACATTTGCGAGCACATTTTCGTACAATCAAGAGGTGTGCAAACAATCAAAAGAACCAATTTTCACTGCTAATTCCATATTTAACTTGAGAAGTACAACAGGTCTCAGGCTACGCTAAAAAATTCTCTATTTTGGAACACACACTCCAAAACCTGTTTTTAAGCACAAATAAAATTCTAACTTATCGCAATAGCATATGAAATAACTCACATTTTACACATGACTAAAATTGAATACTCTTCTGTATTAACCTCAGCTTAAACTAATTAAAAATATTATATAAACGATCTATAAATGAAAAAGAAATATTTACTTCTATGCGCATCCCAAGGAAAATTAAGAAATATTTCAGGGGAATTAAATATTCCAGTTTTCCCCTTAGATTCCTAATCATTTCACGTTCTCTTAAAATCAAGCATGTATTAAACTACGAAGAGAACCTTCCATTTGAAAAAAAAACTAATTTACAAACACTTATCACGTACGTTTCAAAACCTCATTCATCTCTACAAAGAATGACTTCATTTTCAAACAAGAAAAATCGAACAATACCTATTTGTACTTACCGATCCAGTTATTCACTTGTACAAAAGTGAAAGTAGCAAATGAATAATACTTTCAAAAGTGAAAGTAGCGAATGAATACTACTTTCAAAAGTGAAAGTAGCGAATCAAATATTTCAACACTGGTTTGAACGCTTCCGAATGAACACAGAAACCTTTAAACAAATCAAAAATGTTTTATTCCTCACCTTCATTTTTATATATCACAGGGGTTCCCGTAAACTTAGAATAAGTGTTACACTACGGTAGAGAAAATATTTTCTAATGTAAATCACAGCCAAAAGAATTCTATTACTATTAGCATCACACTAACGGTATTCTTATATATAACTATGACAATGAAGTTTATTAGTTTAATTTTATACACAACAAAATAGCACATAAGATTACTCATCACAGTTCAAGGCAATGGGCTTCATAAAATCAGAGAATTTATTCAACCAATAATTTGTTCTCAACAACATTGTGCACATTACTATACGAATCAGAATATCTTGGAACGGACGAAAATATTACATTTTTCACTTTTACTCTCATATTTTCTTGGAGTTCTCGAAAAGTGAACGTCTCAGATTTAAGTTGGAAGCATTCTAATCATTCGGAAACGTTGAAATTTTTTTCGAACATTTATACTCTTACAAATAAAAGCCTCATTTACTACTACACCATTACAATTCGAGAGTTTAATTTTCATCCAAGATGAAATGAGCAACATATGTTACAGCAATGTACTGAGAGTGAAGAATAAAATATTTACGCAGTTGTTTCTATACGTTGGCAAATAAATCCAAGAACATTATAGCAAATCAAAAAAATTGTATTCCTTAATTATGATTTCTCGAAAAGTTGAAAGAGACCTAACACTACCATAGAAAAATGACCTATACTTTCAAACAGCCGAAAAAAATGCATCGAACACATAATCATCCATGAGATTTTAATTCATCACTATTCCATAAATTCATTTGTTTCATCTCTAAATATAAAAACATCGAACACTGTATATCACCTATCACAGCTCAAGTTAGTCATTAATATAAAACAAAAGAAATAAAATTAAAATACTATTCAACAACTGCATGCATATTTAAATCTGAAGCTAGAAATGTTCAAACAAGCGGAAAGGCTTACTTTAGTTTTTAGTTTCATAATTGCTTGAAGTTCTCCACCAGTGAGAAAAATTTGACAAGACAGGACGGCAGGCAATTGTTTTTTCTATTCTGGAGGAGTGAGAAACCAATCATCTATCACATCAAACAAGTTAAATCCTCGTTTATTTCTATATATTTGACAAGACAGGACGGCAGGAAATTGTTTTTCTATTCTGGAGGAGTGAGAAACCAATCATCTATCGCATCACACAAGTTAAATCCTTGTTTTTTCTATATATTACATGATAGTTTCATTTGGATTTACGAAAAAATCATCACCTATTTTTGGTCAACGGTCCAGTTTTCAATTCGTATAGAAATAATGAACTGAAAGTAATATAAATAAAATATTGAAAATTGTTTGAATGTTTTCGAATTGATTTAAAAACTTTCAAACAAACAAAAATATTTTATTTTTCACTTTCGGCTCCATGAATAACATGAGCAAGTGCTAAGTTAGAGGTGACGTTTTATGCCACAGTACAGAAAATACTTTCTATCATGAATCAGCCGTAATAATCCCTTAGTTATTATCATCCGAATGATTTTCTTATTAACCATTATGACAGTTCAAATTAATAGTTTTCCGTTATACTAAAAAACAGAACACTACATAATTCTCATCACAGTTCAAGCAATGTGCGCTATAAAATCAGAGAATTCAAGTGACCAATAATTTCTCACAATTGCACGCACATTTCTACACAACCTAGGAAATGTTTAAATCAAAGAAAAATTCAATTTTTCACTATTAGTATAAATACTTTGGGCTTTTGAAAACTGAAGAGTCGCATTAGTAAACATGCAAATATTAGTACTTAGCAGTGAATTAGTTAATAGACTCAATTTTGAAACAGTAAAATAATTTCGAACACTTACTACCTCTCAAATAAAATTTTCGTTCACCAGTGCACAATTGCAATTTATGAGTCCCATTTTCATTCCCAGAAAATCCAACAATGTTAATTTGTACAAAGTATTCAAGTTATTGACTAGCATTTAAAGCAGTGTACTGAAGTGAAGAATGAAATGCTTAAGAAATTGTTTGTACGTTTGTAACTCACTAATCACAGCTCTAGTAATTGCTACAATGACACATTTGAAATGAATTGGAAATAACATAATTTAACATTTATATGCACATTTCTTTTTGGAATCGGAAATGTTCAAACAAACGAAAATAATTTAATTTTTTAGACTCATATTAACTTTGCTCAAAAAGTGAAAGAAGTCTTTCACTATAATATAAAAATTGTTTCTGCATTGAAACCGCAAAAAAATAATAATAAAAAATGTGCGAAGACTTCTCAGACGGGTGATATGAAATTATTTATCATTGGGTTATACAATATCTTACGAATCGAAGAACGTTCAAACAAATGAAAACAAAATAGCGTTCCCATCGAAATCAAAGAAAATGAAATACTTCAAACCAAAAAAACTGACTTCATTACGTTGCATCAAATTTTGACGCGTTCCATTGTTTCATCTTATGACCATCACTTGTGACACTGAAATCGATGAGTTGACTGCCGCCGGTATAGCGACACCGAGGTTTTGGGGTGAAGATGGTGACTGGGCTAGGTTGTCGCGCTACTGCTCTCGATCACGGTCACTGGATCTTGCAAGCCTGTTCTGCTCGAGTAAGAACATACTAATTATATTTTTATCAACAAATTTAATGCTTTTTTCTTCGATATCTGTAAAACAGTTGCTCTGCTGAACATCTATCTATTAACTGTATACAATTATATAACAATGTGATTAACCTAAATGGGTCAGAGTCACAGCCTCAAAGAAGTTCAGCTGTCATGTTTTATTTTTAATTAAACAATGCTATTAATATTTTTACTTAACTACTGCATCAGTCGTTTTAAGGCTCCCAAGTCACAAGAAACGCAATTACAAGAGAGCGAGTAGAAGGTACCAAAGATTTAGTATGAGTATGAAATATAAAAAATGAGAAATCTCCGCAGGTTTTTTCTTACATGGGTTATTCTGCACACTGAAACCGCATGTTAAAATTATCAACGAAAAAGAAGTATAAAATATATGACAACGAAGATAACACATCAACTGAGAGAATCAAAGTGGCTACAAAAGAAAGCAGTTCCAAAGGCTTCTTCAATAGCTGAAGTAACCCAGCAGTATCCTATTGCCTATTCAATGCCTTTTAGTTCTACTGTGAATTGTCTGATCTAATATATCAACATCAGCTGATTAACTTTGAAGGAAACAACGATACAATAATTTTGAGTAAACCAAATAAGGTTTATAGCTAATGAAAGGGAATAGGTCATGACTGCTTAACTAGGCGGGGAATTCTGCTCGATAATGAAGTTGTTTTTCTTTGTTAATGAGTGCTACAAAGGAGTGTTTGTTTAACTTACAATTTTTAATAAATCGGTAGGTTTGGTGACGAGTAATTGAGTTCAGTGCATTTCACCATTTTAGTTCCACAGAAGATAGTGCTCAGTGGACTGTGAGTTAAAAGTGGGGTTGTCAAAACCTAAATATAGTGATCTAACATTCAACCACATATGTACAGCAAATATGTCAAATTGAATTATCCGATTGTCAACATTTGCAGAGATATTCATTCCCCTTTTCTTCCAAAGATAGGATTGTTCAACTTGTTATAATTCTATGATCCAATTTTTAAACCAAAATAGTCTTAAAGATGTGACAGTGGTCACTTACCTGAGCTAGTTTTATTTTATGGAAAGTCGTCATTACAGTAAGAGGAGCTTTTGTTTGATCCTTGAGGCTAAGAATGGCTCGCTGCAGAAAACGTAGGGTTCTACTGCAACACTTGGGATAGCTGCAGTCGAAGCAGTAGTAACTCGCAAGCCATACTGCCACGCCAGCCATAGGCCCCTCGAAAGCGCAGATTTCTTCTCCTTCAGCCACAAGTCTTCCGCGAGAGGTTGGAAGCAAATTCGGGCTGTCAAAGAGGATCATCGGTGATGGCACCTAGAGAAACAGATTATTAGATTAGATAATTAGTTAGTTTAAGCCTCCCTATCCGCAACAAATGCGATCCAAAGAGAGGAAGAAGGAAAGCACCATTTAGTATGAAGTTAAGGGAACGCGGAATCTATGCAGAAAGAGCATAGAAACAGTAAGTTGAGAAAAAAGTTCATGAAACAAAGTAAAAGTTGAAGAAGAAAGTAGTAGGTGCTAAAAAATAGGACAGCAGTGAACCGAAGAAAAGATAGCCCTTACCATAACAAAAAACATTTTATTTCAACAAAAAGAAGGCCTATCTTACTCTCAGCTCCGGTCCTGACATTTTCCCCTTGGGAACACTAATTCCCATACATACAATAGTTGTATCCCCCCGAGAGGTGGTAGAAAGAGAAAAGCTTAGTCCCTGTATAACCTACATCCTCCAAAAACTTGATCTATAACACCATGGAATTTTGATAATTTCATTTAATTTCTCTTTTAGTGGTTTGTAAGGTTACTACTATCCACGCAGTGCTTCCAGGAATAATGTTAAGACTAAATTCAATTCATCTTCCAATTTATCAGTGGGTTGGATATAAAATTTTCAAACACAGTAAACAAACATGATGGGCTAAAAATACCTTTTTAACCTTAGAATGTACACCGAACTTTTCTTTTGTATGAAACAAGACTCAATTGGTATTAACTGTTCAAGTTTCACATCAAGTTTTTATGCGTCACATATATTTGCCTCCGGAACAGCAGTGAAATCCAGAGTTTCTCTCATGAGGGCTGGTAATTTGCTCACTGCTGTACACGCCAACAACTCAGAAATAGGAGAACAGACAATGAAATTATTGTAGTAAAAGACTAGGACTCACCTCAGCTAGGACGAGGGCATCCGACGAACACAGTACGATGCACAAGTGAATATGTACAAATTGTAACGAAAAACGAACAAAGACAACGAACAAAACAACAAACAAAGCAACACAAACCAACACTGAAGAACTACACTAGCACGAAAACGGTAACACGAAACACACTGGAACGCCGGCAGACAAGCGACTGCACCACCGCCACAACCTCTCACTACGACGTCCAGCTCCTGTCTGCCGCCAGCCACATGCCATGCCGCCGGCCACATGCCGCCAGCCACACGCCGCCAGCCACACGCAGCCAGCCACACGCAGCCAGCCACACGCAGCCAGCCACATGCCGGTAACCACAATTACACCGATTGGATTTTCCTTTTTTGAAGGCGCGACAAGTCGAATTTTTTGATTCCAGTTAAACCTTTGCTTTGATTTGTATCAGCTTGCTTCAGAAGACGAATGTATAATTTTAGATTGTTCAACAACTGTGCGAGAAAAACTGCTGAAAGAACAAGTTTTGAATACCCTACAACATCAGAAAAGTTCATACATTTTTGCTCCTCTTCACAACGAGAAGGATCTATCTCATACGGTGTACGAGACCCTTCTAAAATTCCTTCCGCATATTGCAGCAAATTGGCTCTCATGGCAGCGATAATGTCCATCTCAGTGATCCTTGTGAATTCGTAGCATATCTGAAAAAATCACGGTTATACGTTATTATCTACCTAAAACAGCAAAAATGCTACTTCAAATATCATTTCAAGCCTCGTCTCAAGTGTTGTCGTTTTATGATGATTATTACTATTATTTTCATCATCAGTGCCGTGAGGAACTTTTGATAACTAAAATTTTCAACACGGACTAACGCCTGCCTCTCTTTCCGGTGTATTGGATTTACACAGCAGACGTGCTAAAATGCAATGCTAAAATTCACAAATTTCCACGATTTGTTCAGCGTTAAAACTCGAATGGTAGGTTAAGGTTAGAACTAGGCTGTTAGTTAGGTTTTGGTGTATCCAATTTAAAAAATAAAGGAAACAGGGCTAAAACCTTGAAAGGGCAATGATAATAGAATTACAATTTAAATTCCTATATTATTTAGTTCCAGACATCCCAACAAAAAAATTCGCTAGAATGCCAACAGGGGGACCATTTAACATGAGCTCGGTGAACCGTGTTGCTTGATTAGTGAAGCAGTTGTATCATTGCTCAGTTATGCAATTGTTAGTCGTGAAATTATTGAACAATTGGTAATAGTATAATTATTATACAATTATCTATGCATAAGGTGTGTTCCAAAATGTATACCTACATCCATCAGGGGAATATAATTTATTTATTTATTTATGGGAGTTAGTACTCCCAAAGAGAATATGTGAGGTCCCATCTAAAGCTAGGTAGGCTTTATTTTTGGTTTTGTTATGGATGATCTTAAAAGGTGCTCCTTAACAAAACAAAAAGAAAAACCATTTCGTTTCGACAAAAAGAAGGCTTACCTGAATAATCTTTTTTCAGTTTTTGGTTGCCCTGTTTTTCAGCACCTGTTACATTCTTCCTCGACCTGTATCATGCTTAATGAACTTTTTCTCAATATAATGTGTCTATACGTCTTGTGAATAGATTTCGGGTTAGCTAAACTTCCTATTAAATGCCTTCTTTTTCCTTCCTTTGGAACGTCTGTCTTGTGCTTATAAATAGGAATGCTTAAACTAGCATCTAATCTAATCTAATCTGGATACAAACAGCAGGTTAGGAGAGAAAAAAAGAAAAGAGAAAGGGAAAGAAAACAGAAAACAGAAAACAGAAAAATGCAATACAGACTTGATAGATGCTTCAAATGCCTATCTAGAGCTGAGATACCATAACAGTAGCCAACCCGGGAGCACTAGTCTCCGTTAACACACAATAGCAACAATAACCGAACTTAATTGAACCAATTTCCTATCCCAGACCCCTTGAGAAGTCATCTCACCGGTATTAACTTATTTCCAAAGAGTTTTCTCACCTGTGTGGAGTCGAACAAAATGGGATATACTTCCTTTACAGCTGGGATTGTTATATTTTGTGTAACAATTAGTTGTCGGCGATGATGAAATGTTTGTTTCATACTGACTTCAATTTTTCTGGGGTCTCTGGTATAACCTTTACCACTTTCATTTCGAAGAAATTTTATGTGTCTTTCAACAGACGCATCATCTTCTGGATTTGGTTTTTGAGGCAGATAATTTGGTGCTCCATACGCAGGTGTACTTTTGTGTGACGGAACTACGCTGCTTCCTTCTGGTCCATCTTTTTTAGCCCTCTTCTCAATTACCACAGGCAGGGAATGATCCTTCCTACGTCGTGAGTTGCGAGCCTTTGTTGAAAGTCTGATCTTCCACAGCTCCTACACAACAGAAAAGTTTGCACTGACATAAATGAAAAATTCATATAGGAAATAAAACTGAGACTTCCAACAATGATGATAAACACCAGTGTCAGGCCGCACAGGGGTTGTCGAACCTTTTGTGTTAGTTACCCATAATCTTAAGTATTTTCTTTATGTGTCCAGCTCCCTGAACGCCGACTTGTCTGTTTCTCTGCGCTGATGTTGCGTCTGTGCATTTACTTTAGTTAGCCCTTAAATATCATTTGTCTCAAATGTCGATATTCCAATGTTTTTTGTATTACCTAGCTAAATACGACTAATATTTTAAATGCAATTTTGAGTGTTGTACCCTGATATGCAATAGCTCATGTCTGTACGCACTATTTTTGCAATAGAAAATAAATCACTGTCTTTGTTAAAATATATCAGTGTATGTGTTAGGGACTTCAAAGAGATCAGCATTAAACAAGTCACACCCTGAGGTCAAAAGAATTTTCCTTTCTCCATGTTGACACAGGCTTTAGTCTTATACGACACCTCGCCTAATAAGGGGTTTAAGGAGCCACCTCGGAAGGACGAACTATTTCGCATAGTTCGTCGTAAGGAAGGCGCTGTCGCAGTTCGGCACCAACAGAATTCGCTTCTGTTGCCCTAGCGGTCTCAAACGGCGCAGACAGTTGCTCGTCTTCCTAACGGTACCACCGTAGTTCGGCACTAACACAATTTACTTCTGTTGCCCTAGCGGACTTATTACGGCGTAGGTGGTACCCACACAAACCTCCCCCACACACACAACGGTACCGCCGTAGTTCGGTACTGACAGAATTTACTTCTGTTGCCCTAGCGGACTTGTTACGGCGTATGCGGTACCCACACGAACCTCAGGAAGGGCAGCTGCGAAGAAAAACTAGCCCCCCGGAAAAAGGTAGCTGCACCAAAGACAGCCCCCTTTTTCCACGAACCCTCACGTCGACCGCACGACGGTATCGACATATTCTGGCGCCCGAACAGGGACCCAGAAGCTTTGCGCGACTACCAACGTTGCCTGGGATTTCTGGGTTCTACACAACTACGCGGACACCGCACCATTAAAACAAGATGAACCTCGTCGCTCAAGCTCGAGAATACGTCGAAGTCCTTGGCCTCACTCCCACCGATGCGGAGTACAGGGAAGAATTTACCAGCCGCCTGAGGCATCTGGAAAAAGCGGAACGAGAAGCCGCAGAACGAGCAGCGGAACGAGAAGCTGCGGAGCGAGAAGCCGCAGAACGAGCAGCAGAACGAGAAGCCGCAGAACGAGCAGCGGAACGGGAAGCTGAACGAGAAGCAGCACAACGAGACCACGAGCTCAGACTCAGACAACTCGATGCTCAAATCGCTCCTCAAAATGTTAGAGTAAAGATACCTCCACCGGCTCCATTCGATCCCACGAAAGAAAGGATGGACGAATTTTTGCAACGCTTCTGCACTCACACCACAGCGATGGGATTTACTGAAGTCGATGCTGTTGTCATGCTCCATAATTTGATCACACCGAAGGAACGTCGACTCATCGATACCCGGCCCGCAGCAGATCGCTTCAAGCTTCCTGAAATTAAATTGCTCCTACTAGATGCTCATAAAGTTACTCCGGCAAAACTACGTGCCAACTACTACGAATTGAAGCAAGAAGAAGGCGACAATATGTCACGTTACCTACGGCGACTCGAACAATCCTTTGACGCTTGGTTAAAAGGATGCAACATCGAAGCCAACTACGAGACTCTTCGTGACTTCCTTATTGTTGACCGAGCTTATTCAAGCTTGCCGCCCTTCCTCGCTACTCAATTGCGTGACAGGGGTGGTAACACAGTCGCAAGCCTAGGAGAGCAGGGTGATAGCTTCCTGCAAGCAAGACCTCATACATCGCTCCATCAGCTTTGTAAGGGTCGCTCACTGACATCGACGACGGATGCGGGCCCTCCAGCACTCAAAGCATCATCAGCACCAGAGCGACGCTCGACATTTCCTGTCCGAGCCCCTAGCACCCCAGCACGATCAACCGACTCCAGCAACAACTCTCGAGGAACGCCACCAAGAACTTCTAACCCTCGTGATGTTCCCACCAGCTCAAGATCGATCAACACTCCGCAGCGCGAGGAACAACGAGGACCTTACACTGGATATTACTGCACTTTCCATGGCCCCAACCGATCACATTCCAGTGGTGAGTGCCGCCAGTTACAGAGGAGGCAAGGTGAAAGCCACAGTAGTGGAGCAGCAGCCCATGCAAGCCCACCTATCTCCAGTACTACAGCTCGAGTAAACAATCTAACAACGCATGAAGAAGCAGATGAATACGACGATATTCCCCCAGTCGCATGCAATCACATTGCCTCAAACAAACTGATCGAATTGGGACAACTGAAAACATGCTCCGGCACTGTGAACCAACAACCCGTCCAAGTACTACTCGATGGAGGAGCAACAGCGGTCTTCGTCAAGAAGGCTCTCGTCCCAGCTGACGCCATTTTGAAGAAAGAAATTACCATTCGGCTGGCCAACAATCATTCCTTCGAAGCGCCTCTTGCCCGGGTCACTCTCGTTTGCCCCTACTACCATGGAGAGGTGACAGCCGTAGCCATGGAAGAACTCTCCCATGATGTCATCCTCGGCCGAGTTCCCGGAACCACCTCCTTCGAAGAACAGATGATCGACCATGAAGAGCAACCAGTTGCTGCAGAAGTCTCTCATGTTGTCACAAGGGCAGCAGCAAAATCGAGCGAAAATCCCCCTGCCGCACCAAGCACTGTCGATATGTTGCAGCACACAAAGAAGATTTCAAGAAATTACAACGGGAGTGCAAAACATTGCAGTTTTTATTCAAGAAAGTTGACACTGGTAAAAAAGAAACGCACAAGGATGGCAGAGTCATTACCTATGAACTCCACGATTGCATTCTGCACCGGAAAACGTTACGAGACGGTCAGGAAACTCATCAACTTGTAGCACCTGCAAGCGTGCGCCCACAAATCTTGGAAATGGCTCACGACAATCCACTTGCTGGCCATTACTCTCAAAAGAAGACTCAGGCTCGACTAGAACGAGATTTCTACTGGCCGTCCCTGGCAAAGGATGTGGTCCAACACTGTCACTCTTGTCACACCTGCCAGACGCACGCTCCATCTCGACCAAGGAAGGCACCAATCTCAACCCCACCGATCACCACTCCATTCTCCGCGCTCAGTGTTGACTTGGTAGGCCTATTGCAACCAGCTTCGGCACGTGGCCACCGATACATTCTCACCGTGGTGGACCAAGCAACTCGGTACGCAGACGCAGCCCCGCTCAGACATATAGATGCCGAAACAGTCGCCCAGGAGCTACTCGATATCTGCAGCAGAGTTGGTTTCCCTCATACGCTAACGAGCGACAACGGCACCCAGTTCACAGCCGCAACCTTCGAAGCTTTCCTGAAACTCGTCGGTATCCAGCACCGATTGACGCCATTATACCATGCCCAATCGAACGGCATAGTCGAACGCTTCAATGGTACGCTCAAAGTCATGTTGCGGAAATTAGCCGTAGAACAACCGCGAGACTGGGACCTGTATCTGCCTTCCCTTCTTTTTGCATATCGAGACGCTCCTCAGGCCTCAACCGGGTATTCTCCTTTTGAACTCATCTACGGCCATCGCGTCCGTGGACCTTTAACCGTGCTCAAGAAATGCTGGACAGATGGAAGCTTGCAAGACGACACGAGCACTGCTCAGTATCTAATGGAAATGAAGCACCGATTGAAAGAAACATGCAAAATCGCTCGCGAGAATCTAAACAGGAGCCAAGAGAAAAGCGCCAAGTTCTTCAACAGACGTACCAAGATGCGAACTCTAAAACAATGAGATAAAGTCCTCGTATTTCTGCCCGATTCTCGAAAGAAGCTACTTATGACTTGGAAAGGTCCCTATACAGTAAAATCACGCCTGGGAACCTATACCTATACATTGGACGTGGATGGAAACAACAAAGTTTATCACATCAACCTCCTTCGCCAGTACCACGACCGGGAGCGGCAAAGTTCCGCCTCACCAAGCGAGAAAGATCGCGAGGAGGACGACGAGAGAGTAGAGGAAGCATTTGCAGCGGCTAGCCTCGCCCTAGAACCTACCTGCGAAGAAGAAGAACTCGACCGGAAAGAACCAGAGATACCGTCACCCGTCGGAGAAACCATTGAAGACTGTCTCATCTCCTCGACGTTGACTACAACACAACGCTCAGAACTCCAGGAACTACTTGGAGAATATCGCGATCTTTTCACAGATACTCCCGGAAGAACCAGCACGGCAGTTCATGAAATGAAATTAAAGGATCCTTCCTGTTTTCGACTTCAACATTCGTATCCACTTCCCTTAGCGCTGGAGCCTGAACTGCAGTCAAGTTTAGAGAAGTGAATGAAGATGGGAATCGTGACGCCATCCACATCACCTTACTATTCACCGCTCCTTGCCGTTTGGAAGAAAGACGGAACCCACCGATTTTGTCTGGACTGCAGGCACCTCAACAGCCAGACAGTATTCGATGCCGAGCCGATAGTAGACACCACTGCTATTTTCACCAATTTAGCTGGCAAAACAATCTTCAGCAAAATGGATCTGACCAGTGGATATTGGCAGGTACCTCTACACCCTGAGTCCCGCCAATACACCGCCTTCAAAACTAGGTCTGGCCTCTATGAATTCAACGTCATGCCTTTCGGCCTAACGTATGCTCCAGCCACTTTTTCCCGCCTTATACGTCAAGTCGCTGCAGGACTGCATGATACTGAGGTCTACATGGACGACATCTTAATCGCCTCGACTACCTGGGAAGAACATTGCGCAGCATTAGCTAAACTGTTTGAAGCTCTTTCTCGACATGGCCTTAAAGCGAAGCCATCCAAATGCGAATTCGGATTTGACAGCCTCCAGTATTTAGGTCATCAACAGAGCAGTAACCAGATCCAGACTCTGGAGAACCGAGTCGAAGCCTTGAAATCGGCTCCACTCCCAAAAACCAAACGGGAGCTCCGAAGTTTTCTCGGTACAGTTGGGTACTACAAACAGTACATTCCTAACTACTCTCAACTGACTTCTAAGCTCCATGATTTCCTAAAGAAGAATTCTCCGGAACAAATACCCTGGACCGATACAACAGAAGACCTGTTTGAAAGTTTGAAGACAGCGTTAGTCAAGAGACCGGTCTTACAGTTACCAGACCCCAGATGTCCTTTCATTCTGAGGACAGATGCCTCCCAAACTGGACTTGGAGCAGCTCTCCTCCAGCCAAGCAAACGAGACTCCCGTCACTACGCACCCGTAGCATATGCTTCACGTCGACTGAGAGGAGCAGAAATAAACTATTCTACCATCGAAAAGGAAGCATTAAGCATCTGCTGGGCTCTACAGAAGTTTGAGGTCTACCTGTATGGACGAGAATTTGTGTTACAGACCGACCATCGACCGCTCCTTTATTTGCAACAGGCAGACAAGTTGAACCCCCGATTGAAACGCTGGGCTTTATATTTCAGCCTTTTCAGGTTCCGAGCAGAACACCTTCCGGGAGTCGACAACCACCTTGCAGATTTCCTGTCTCGGCTATCGTAGCACAGACACCCTCCCCTGGGCGTGTCAGGCCGAACAGGGGTTGTCGAACCTTTTGTGTTAGTTGCCCATAATCTCAAGTATTTTCTTTATGTGTCCAGCTCCCTGAACGCCGACTTGTCTGTTTCTCTGCGCTGATGTTGCGTCTGTGCATTTACTTTAGTTAGCCCTTAAATATCATTTGTCTCACATGTCGATATTCCAATGTTTTTTGTATTACCTAGCTAAATACGACTAATATTTTAAATGCAATTTTGAGTGTTGTACCCTGTTATGCAATAGCTCATGTCTGTACGCACTATTTTTGCAATAGAAAATAAATCAATGTCTTTGTTAAAATATATCAGTGTATGTAATAGGGACTTCAAAGAGATTCAGTATTAAACAAATTGAAGATATAGAGACAATAGAAAGAAAAATGAACGACATCGCTCCCCAAAACGAACAACACGAGACAGAAGACACTTCCCGCCTTCACAATTTCCACTACCCAGCTATCACAATCGAAGAACTCAAAAACGCACTTCGTACGTTCTCCCAAAAAGCACCAGAACCAACTAAAATAACCACACACCACCTAAAACACTTACCGCAAAACATGGTCCAGGACCTTCTGTACATATATAACAACGCCCTCTCAGCGGGTTCTTTCCCAAACAAACTGAAACACGCAATAATGATCTTTTTACCGAAGCCCTCCACCACCCAACACGAGGTGCAAAATTACCGCCCAATCTCCCTACTCGACACCCACGCTAAGCTTCTAGACAAGATATTAACCTTCAGGCTAACAGACCACCTAACCATCAACAACATCTACAACAGCCGCCAACACGGATTCCGCCACGGAAGAGGTACACACACCGCACTTGCCCCGCTACACGAGACTCTTCACATTAAGCAAACACAGAGAAACAAAACAGACATCATTCTACGAGATGTAAGCAAGGCCTTCGACAAAGTTTGGCACACAGGACTCAAATTCAAACTGTCACAGCTACAAATTCGCCCCCTATTTACAAAAATCCTGTATAGCTTCATCACCAACCGCACCGCAGCCATACGAATCGTAAACTACACTGGTCCACCCTTCTCCATCAAGTCAGGAGTCCCCCAGGGAGCAGTCCTCTCCCCAACACTGTACAACTACTTCACGCATGACCTCCCCCCACCAATACCCAACACTGACTACATAGCCTTTGCAGACGACATCACACAAATCATATCCGCAAAGCATTCATACAACATGGCAGCTCTACTAACAACAAGAGCCATTGCCCAAATCAACGATTACGAACGAAAATGGAAAATCTAAATCAACACAAACAAATTCAAAATAATTGCTATCAGCCGCCGCAAACACCCAACAGTGCACATCAACAACACCCCACACCCTTACACAAGCTCAGGTAAAGTTCTGGGTCTCACAATCAGCACAACCGGATATGCACTCCACACCAGACAACGAGCAGCAATAGCACATCAAAACCTCTCACGCCTTTACCGATTCAAACACCTGAACCCAAAAGTAAAACGCCAACTCTACATCGCCCTAGTAAGATCCACTCTCATCTACCCAGCCATTCCCCTACACACACTTCCACCAACATCCATCTCAACACTCCAACGTGTACAAAACCGAGCCACGAGATACATAACAAATTCAAAATGGCAAAATTTCTCCGCCTCTGCACAACTACACCGCCGAGCAAACTTGCAACCAATCAGCATTACACTCCACAAACACGCAAAAAGAATCTGGCAAAACATTCACGACACGCACCCACAACTCTACGTACAACTCACATTCCCGCAAGACACCCCGCAAACACCACACAAACAATTTCAGAGCTCAAAAATGAAAACACTCGCACCCCAACCGAGACCAAAATACACTTAACACGACTCTAACGACGGACGGACGGACAGACTCGACTGACCAGCACCGACTCAAGCGAATGTTTTGGGCTAGGAGAGACTTAACCCCTACGGCAAGCCTACCCACCCACGTCCGGTATTGAAGATGCCTACTAACTAAATACCCAACCATACAAAACCCTGACGGGTAATTAACTTTTACCACCCTTAAACTACCTACAAAAAATTACCCCCAAACACTAGCATCATATGCGCAAAGCGCATCTCTATCAGTTTCCTATCTATCCTTTTCCGTTTCACCCCTACTCTTCCCGACACACTCTGCGTCAAACCCTATTTCCATCTTTTCTATAAGCATCGAACGAACGAACGATTAAACAAGTCAGACCCTGAGGTCAAAAGAGTTTTCCTTTCTCCTTGTCGACACAGGCTTTAGTCTTATACGACACCTCGCCTAATAAGGGGTTTAATGAGCCACCTCGGAAGGACGAACTATTTCGCATAGTTCGTCGTAAGGAAGACGCTGTCGCAGTTCGGCACAACAGAATTCACTTCTGTTGCCCGAGCGCTCTCATACGGCGCAGACAGTTGCTCGTCATCCTAACGGTACCACCGTAGTTCGGCACTAACAGAATTTACTTCTGTTGCCCTAGCGGACTTTTTACGGCGTAGGCGGTACCCACACGAACCTCAGGAAGGGCAGCTGCGAAGAAAAGCTAGCCCCCCCGGAAAAAGGTAGCTGCACCGAAGACAGCCCCCTTTTCCACGAACCCTCACGTCGACCGCACGACGGTATCGACAACCAGCTTCCCTGAAATTTTTTCTACCTTATTATAGAGCATGGAAATGGGTAGAGTAACACCATATTGTTTAATATAATTATTTATTAGTTAGAAATTGGTACTCTATTTTGTGAACGATGTTAATGATAAAAGATTTTCTTTCCATTCCGTAAATATCTGTATTCTGGTGCAATATTTTCTTAATATGCTCTGTCCCCTTGAAGAACTTAAATGAACCCACAATATTTTGTAGCTACACTGAGGGTGATATTTAGAAAAAATATATATGGCATTTTATCAACTGTGATATAGTCCAGTTTTAACCACAGACTGCATTTGAAATATGCTATGGCAAAGTAATCCAATTCTCACTGACATCTCTAACTTCCAGTAAAAAAATCTCCTACTATACAGAACAATTTGATGTTTATCATTAGATAACATAATTACCTTGGCATCCCCAATAGATGAACACTCCTTCAGCTGAGGAAATTTCCTTAGTAGAACTGTAGCTACCTCGTCATAATTCCTTGGCGTAGGATAACTGAAAAACAAGATCAATGAAACACGTTTTCCACACAGCATGCTTGCTCTATAGTTATACCATACTATTCTTAGTCATAGTTATAGGAAGCTAATTTGAGGTCACTTACACTGGCTATTGAAAAAAATTACCTTAATTTGGACCAACGCATTACCCGAAATTGGGATGACAAAACTTAAACGTATGGTAAATTTTTCAATATGCCCATATAAGGTAATATACTTACTATGTATATCGGGTCATTTCTTCATACAGGATATTGAGAAGTGCAGACCGCTCCTTCTTATTTAGACATACTCCTGATTGAATTGATTGTCTCAGGGTTTCGGGGATTTTTCTCTCCTGAATTGTGAACTGTTTAGGCCAGCCTTTGATTCCACACTCAGCAAATTCATTGCTTGGATTGTCTCTGGTGTGCATTTCGCTGTCGCTAAGGCCCCTGCAATTAAAGCCCAAACATTTATTATAGATATGATACAGAAGTTAGTTTATTATTTCGATCTAATTCAAGCCAAAAAATTACATTTTACAAAATAGAGTAAAACTAGACAAGGCATTTAAGTTTGATGTTTTTATAATATCACCATCTGGCAGATACCGCCCAACGCAATTAAACAAACCAAACCTAACGCTGAAATGGTATGAATGCAGACCATATTCCTTACATAGCACTGCCATAATTCATCATGTTTCCCTGTACAAGGCAAATAGAAAATAGAAAAGTGCTAATCCTAATAAAATTTAGTATAAGGTTTATATGTATTACAAGAGGAGTATAGATGATATTCAAAAGTGATTGATATAAATTTAACAGAAGTATAGAACAGATATTCATGTACACTGTACGTACATATAAACGTGTATTTATATCTACTCCAATAAACAAATACACTTACGTGTATAAATTTGAGTGTATGTGAAAGTGAATGATATTTTTTTCTGCATATTAAATAAAATGATAGAATATACCCAATTTGCATGTTTTAAGAGAAAAATTGACAAGACTATGGGAAAAAGAAAGATGTGCTTAGCTTTTCAATGTAAGACATATGACATTGTAGACCTTGAATTGCTTTTTCACACCCTGCAAGAAGTTGGTAGAAGTGAGAAAATTAGGGAAGTCTGCATGAAAACACCAATGCAATTACCCATGTGAAGAAACTAGTGCAATCTACTTGCTACTCAGAAATCTCACACAGGATCGGCATATGATTGCACTTGGTTTTTATTGCTGTGAAAAGTTTTACACGAAAGAATTTGTGATTTAACTCAGATTGAATAGTTTGGGATGGAAAGTTGAAGAGATAAGACTATGTTGTCTGGTGTAAGTTGATTATACTGTTGTAATTAGAGTCATAGGAGGAACTATGAACAAGGCTTATGATTGTGGATGCTTGTAATAGATTTGAAGGGAAAAACTTATGGAAATGAAATGAGATAGTTATGAATGCTGAAGAGACAGTGTAGAAGATATATAGGATAACCAATCCCTGAATTATTTCCTCTGATGAGGAATGGACCAGAGCAAAGGACCTGGAGGAACCATCATGTACATGGATATATGTGAGGAATTGCAGAATAAAATGAAAATACTATCTAAATTTTTATGTGGGAGTCATGTACAATTATTTCAATGTAACCAACTTTTCAGGAAATAGTTTTTTCATGCCCTGTTTTGCATGCATCCTGGGATTAGTTGTAATCATGTCTTTCATGAAAAATTTTATTCACACATATCTACAAGAAAAAATCGAACCCCACAATATTAGTACAAATACATTCATCTGCAAATATAGTAATTAATCATGTTAAATGCCCTAGCTTGAGCTAGAATAAAAAATTTCTTTTTCATACCAACCCAACAACTAACTGCTTAAATTGAATTAGTGACAATCTGAAACAAGTTCCAATAATTTATTTACCATTACAAAAAGTTAACCTGAGAGTAAATGAAGACATTCATTAACCAATTATAATAGAAAATTTCATTGGGAAAAAATTTAATCACCAAAAATGTGGTAACTTACATATATCCTGGTTGCTGATAGAGAGAACTCAAACCACTAGTTGACGGAGTTGGCTCATCACAAGCACTCGATGATGCAATTGGCGAGTCAAAAATTAGTTTTATCAGACCATTGTTCGGAAGGTCAGCTTCTTTGATTGAATAATAGACGCCAAGTTCTTGGCTGTACAGCTCCATTCTGCATTTTTCGTCAGGCACAATTATATTGTGGCTTTTGAGCTCTTGAATTGCACTCACAATAAATTCTTTATCTGGATCACAGTTGAGGAGCACCTTCCTATCTTTGTATTCAATAACATAAGGACCCATTCTTCTGAAATCACTTATCAGCTATTCTGAATGTAGTGTTTGAGAATACAAACAAAAATTTCACTGGAAATGGGATATAAATACTGAGGAAATTCTGATATTAAATTCATTGAAGCTTTCAGAACATATTCATTTTTTTCCACAACGTATCCATGAATATGGTTATCAAAATAGCTGTAATTCAATTTAGTCACAAGAAAATAAACTGTTCCATTCACATAGATGATATTCTCTAAATAACCAAATTTGATCTCCTCCTCATTGCCAATTATTAGAGCTATGCCTTTGGAATATGTTACATCATAGTGAACCACAGTCTATGAAATAATGACTTCTTACACTTTCACTTCTTGCTCAAGGAGGTCTTTAATATTTTCATTCAACTCAGATGTTTCAATTTTGTAGCTCGATTTTGGAAAAACAGTTTTTGCATCAAATAATTGTCAGAAATATTATAAAGGCATTGCATATATTGGTGTCTGTAGGCCATTGTGTTTGCAGGATTTCTAGAACTTTTTGTATGTTCCATTGTACTTTTAAAGTAGCTGTGCTTTCCTTCATACCGAAGAGTAGATTGATTTACCAAAGGGCCAAACTTTCTGAGCTGCGAGCCATAACGAATTAAGAAATGTGCTTTTGGTTTTACATTGACCGATGGGTAGAGAGTAAAAAACTCTTCTAAAACTCAGTGATTAAATTTTCCATGTGTATGATTTGCCCCACGTTTAGAAATGGTGCACAAATGAAACCTAACACTTCCAGAAAATCAATAAAATTGCTCCATTTCTGATCAGTTTTGGGAATTTTTTCTGCAACAAAAAGAGGTAGTAGCTTGATCAAAGAGCGAGATTGGGAGCTGTTTGCTTAATAATTATTTTTCCTCTAGCAATACTCAAGCTTGCTGGTTTATTTCTCAAATCAATTCCAGAGTAAGGAAAAGTAATTAATTTTTCATTTAAATATTCTAAATCAAAGTCCTTTTTTTTAGGCAGTGATCAATGACAGCTTTCATTATATCCAGTCCAAAACCTTCGTATATGCCATGAGCTAGGTCTGATGGTGAATTCCAACAAATGTGAAAATGTTCAAGCTCATTTGGGGGACAATTATTTTCAAGGCCATATACAGTGCTTAAGTTTTTGTTGTCTTTAACCAATTTTATCATATCATTATAAGATTCAGGAGTTCTCAATGAAAAGAATTTTTCTTTGAAGTGTTTTTTATGAGTTCTTTAGTGCCATTACAGAACCTGCATATGCGAAAAGCTGTGAAACTTTCCATAAAACCACCCAACTCATGAGCAGCCAAATGGTCAGCAATTAACATTGAAATTGTTCCCACAAATTGATACTCCTTATTTTGGAAGTTTATCTTTATTCCTTGAGACTCCAATATTTTCATATCTTCAATGAAAACTCAAAATAGCGTTAAACCCATACTTCTTGATATTGGAACTATTTGTTAAACACAGCAATTTAATTGTGTGTAGTTTACTCCTAAGATGAGCAGGGATGTTTCCCAAACTCCAGTACAGCGCACAAATTTTATGTTTGCGCGTTTGATTTCCAAGTGGATTAACGATTTGAAAATCATCTATGTATAACTGAACTTTAAGACAGTTACTTTGACTGAGGAAACTATTTTCTTGGCAAATGCTGCCATCTTCAAAATTATGTATGAAACCACTCTTGCTTTGAGTAGGATTCATTACATATGAAAAAACGTCATCTTTTTTCATTAAAATCTTAATTGTTTCGATTATGGGAATATACATTACTGTCTCCTTACCCCCTAGTCGAATTTCCTTTGGGCACACAAAATCATGCTTTTGAAATTGCATTCGTTGTTTATGAACAGTATTGCAGGCTGCAAAACTTTGACTAAATTTACACAAAGGTTCTAGTATCAGGCTTTTCTGTTCTTCACTGATGTTCAAATTATTCACTTAAAAGCACATTTAGTTTCATCAAAACACTTATTGACCAAACCTTCAAATTTTCCAATAACAGCAGGTGACGTTTTTTCAGAAACATTTTGCTTCTCTCGGATCTGAAGGAGAAAAGTCATTATCTCACTGATGCTTTTGTCTATTTGACTTACAGTCTCTGCAGGATTATCACTGACTTTACTTATGGGAAATAATTCCCATACAATCGATTTCAGCGAAGGAATAGAAAAATAGAAGTAAGGTTTTTTCAGTCAAGGTTTTTATTAGATCCACCCTTATATCGAGTGATTTAACGACATGAACGTAACGAACACAATGAACGCAAAGCCAACTCTTAATATTTGTTTTTTCGTATAATTAATGGATGACGGCTTAACCGTCGCTATCCAAGGTGGTTAATTTTCATTTAAAAGCTTCTTTATTAAGTTGATTAGAAGTTAAAGAGTTAAAAGGCCGCTTATGCCGTAGGCGTTAAAAGTTAGCAGGCGCCGCAAATGACCACCGTCCAGGGCGGAGGCGTGGTGAGCACGAGACGCTGACGGGCTCCGGTAGTAGTGGTTGATAGCGCTGGCTCCAATTGAAAGGCGAAATTTCAAGAACACGTAGACCCTTAGTTCCAAACAGAGGCGACACCTCAAGCGGTGGCAGGCAGAGGGCGAGTAACGCCGCGACTCAAGAAAAGGGCTGGAATAATAGATAGAACCCCGCGTCGACACCTCTGGCACACGCTCTACCCTCAACTGCTAGAAAACAGAAATATTAGCGAAAGTCAATGCGAAACAACGCAACTAACCAATGAATTTCAAGTATTACGCAAATGCAACCTAACTTTTTAAGTTCTTACTAGATATATACCTTAAAGCAACGGAGAGGCTAGCCTGTTAGAAATTAGCTGGAACAGCTGAAACCCTGCTGCGACAACGTCAGCACCAGCAGAAGCCGCCTCTGGAGTATACTATAAAAAAAAACGTACAACCTCAAACCCTGAATAAACCATCAAATTATAAGGACAATATTCCACGTAAGACAAAAACACCAATGACAATGACAGTAACAGTAACTATACAACACAATTTATGAAACAAACCTGAGTTTTTAATGCCCTCAGTGACGATACATTCAGACAGAAGGTTTAGTTGAGGAAATTTAGAAGAAATCAGTAAGAGATTAAGTGCTTCAAGCGGAAAGACAGTAAGAATAGTCAAGAGATTTTAGATACTTAAGAAAGAAGTTAAAGTTAGAAGATCGCTCTGATCCAGGCTAATTTAGCCCATCAAAAAGACGAACGACTTCTATAGCAATATTAATAGTAATAGTAATTAACGTCGCCAGGACGAGTTAAGAGTTAATTCATTGAAGTTTACTTGCTTGAAGCACCATAGGAAAATTGACACGATAGTCTACAAAATAAAAGTAATGCAATAATAGCACAAGCACACAAAATAATAGACAGAGAAAAAGCAGTCAGGAAGAGGGTAGAGGGTCTTAGCCGGAACTGGGTGCCACGGAACTAGCCTCGAACCACATCACCGAAGCGTAGGCCGACGATACAACACGCCTTTATAAAGGCATAAACGGACCGGTAAAAACGGCAGCTTTAACACAAAGTTAAGCACAGCTTAATTCGACATGACGTCGTTAGAGAGTTAAACTAATATCAGCTTTAAGAGGAATCAAAATCAAGTCTGCTAAATGAAAATTCCGTACCTACGACCCCACCTGCGACCCTACCGAAACACCTGAGCAACGACCAGCGAACGGCACCCCGACACCTATGCGGAAAGGTTGAAAGAGAAAAGCCACCTCGGACACACCCATTTTCCCATATGAAGGACACATTTTCCCACACACTTTCTTCATCATATTCTTGCATAATTTCATCTTCAACTTTTTCATGCATTTCAACTTTTGATTTGTGTTTCCTATATATATGCCGTCTTAAAGATTCTAAAATTGAATAAGAGCTCACACATCCATCAATGCCACATCTCACTATGAAATTTGGCTTATACTCATGTTCAGTAGAATAATGTTGAAAAAGTGACGCAAGATACCTGGACTCGTAGGAGCAGAAGGAACACTGTCGGTAATTCATCTCTGCTGTAAAGTGCCAAAAAGGTCATTTACTTTTAATGTAATTCTTGGTAAATTCTAAAATCATGACATTAAAAACATAGGTAAACAATATAGTAGCATACATAAAAAACAAAGAACTTAATTATCAAACATTTTGGCTGAAGCAATTTATGGCTGTAAAAGCATGATATTCAAAATAGAGTTAAAAGTTTCGCAATATTTAAAAATGTAAATAATCATATTAGCCCAAGCCAAAATATCTGACAATTTAAATTTTTAGTATCTTTTCTACAGGATTTTTTCAACACATTTGACTAAAATGAGCATTATAAAATAAAGATTGAAATTTGTAGGGCTAGATTAATTAAATAACAAAATTTTGGTAAGCGAGATATATCAACCCTGGCAATGATTGAATAAATTTCTCCTAGCAAGATTTATTGTTCATGAGCATGATTGATCAGTATACAAATTTTCTTCAGTGTCTTTGATACATGCACAATTTTACATTAAATAATGTCACCATATTTGATTGGCAGCTTACCATAATACACGGTCGTCGATTATTCGTAAACGACCCTTAACTTAATATTTATTCGACGGCAAGAATTAATCCATGTACACACGAAACTACAAAAAATATGGTATTGTATTCAATTCGCAATCATTTCAATTCTTCGTTAATTATTGATTTACGCATTTGCATTGTCTAAAATTGATTACCAGAAATTCACAGTATTTCATTCAACTATCAGCAATAGTAACACTCTAAATTTACTCGGAGGATAATGGAGAATTCAAAACGTAGTGGATCACACAACACAAAACTAGCGAGCGGCAGTTTGTCCTTGAACTTCAACGCCATGATGACCTTGACGAGGCTAGGATCAGGCAGCTCTAACCAATCAGCATACGAGATTTATTATTTTTACGTACGAAACGAACGCTACGGGATTCTCAAGTTTGATGAAGTTTCCACGCTCGAATGATATCTGATCATTTTCACTGAAACTAAATCGCAACATTCAACAGGCTTTCGAACGAATGTCTTTCTGGTAATCACCGCCATACAAATGAGAATAAATGTATTGGTTAAGGGGACCGTCTAGTCAGAAGTCCAAAATTGGTTGAATTTTTTTTCATTGCTTAATTCAATAGAGTGATGCACAATTGATAAGCAGTAAAAAATTTGGAAGCATCTGAAGCACCTGTGGCGAGTAAACGGAGGGAGAAGAAGGGGCGAAGGAGGGCTGCATGGTGTGTCTGCGCTCATGTGCCAAATCATTTCACCCAGATGTTGTTCACCAATTGTTCATTTCTAAAAACATATGTATTTATCACTCAGCTTTTCAAGAACTCTTACGATTTGGCAACGTCTATCTTGGTACCTCCCACAGACCCTTCCCCCCCTGCCCTCCTGTGCTGTAGACATAAATAAGACTGCGGGCCGGGGGCGGAGTTCAGTGTAACATGAATGCTGAAGCGAATACGTTGTCAAACAACTAGCTGAATCAGCCCCTCAAACTCTGGCCGCATCTGGGTAGTCTACCGAGTTCCAAGTTTAGTAAGGATTGAAGAACACCTCAAGTGCACCTGAGCTATGCGTTACCCCTGATCCTCATGCTTGGTACCAGGCCCCTGTACCAATTATGGAACCGGTTTTGATAGGGAACCACAAAATACTACGAGGAAAGATAGTCAAAATTAGGACAATATTTCATAATAGCTTTCAAAACGTCAACTGGGCTGATTTCTCAGAGCAATATAGCTTGCAAATGAAAAAAACTTTTTCTGTACAAAAATGCATTTATTGAACAACTCAAATGTCAATATTCAAGCCACTTCTCAGAAACTAGTTATCGTAGAGCAATGTTTTTGGTATCATTGGATGCGCAAAGAGTTGCTGCATAAAGGGTCAGAGAATCTCATTGAATTTCATGGTGGTATTGTAGTGACATTAAAAAATCTACGGAAAAATGAATGACTCTTTGAAAAAAAATTTAAAACGCTATAAAAACTAAACTATTATGAATTTCAAAATAATCCTCAGACTCTTTATGCAGCAACCCTGTGTGCATCCAATGAGATACTTAGATCATTACCCTTTGTTAACGACTTTTTGAGAAGAAGTGGTTTGAAAATTTCAGTTCTCCTGCCCACTTTCTTCCCATTATCTCCGCCATTATGGCGAAAATGGAAAAAAGTGTTGGATGCAGCCCCTATTTATTTTCCAAAATACATACGTATGCCAAATTTCATAGGTCTAGATACCATACAAAAACGGGATGGCCATTTTCTTGATTCTGTCTAGACGGTCCCCTAATATTTAAGATTTAAGAACTTTTCATCTTGGAATTACTCGAAAACGGTGTAGTTTTAAAATTTTCGTTACTCGTGAAATTCGCTTTATTTAGCGATTTTCTATATTGTTATATTTTTTTCACGTATAGTTCTGAAACACACTGTATAACAGATCTCTATTTCTATCTCTCTCTCTCTCTATATACATATATATACATAAATATATATATATACATATATCAGATTTTGTGCATCCCGAGTGTGGTGTACACTTGAATATTTTTCTTTTTTGCTGTTCATCTAGAGTCAAATTTGTCAATACTTTGAATTTATTTCTGTTAGCATTCTTCGTATGCCCATGAATGCTTACTGCTAATTTTTGTAACTTATCGAGCATTGCAGCGTAATTGTAGTGGGATGACCACCGTTTTTTTGCTTTTTGTATGGCAGCCTGAACGATACAATAGTCTGTTGTTGGTTCAGATAATGTCTTATTTCACTCAGTGTGTCCCTTTCTGAGGGTATTTGACATGTATTTTAATAGTTGCTGATGTGAACACTGGTTCTAAAATGGACATTTCATTTCAATGCAAGTTGCTTGTGTTCGTAGCTATCTACAAAGGTACAAAAATATTATTTTTTGCAATATTGTTACCTACAAACGCATACAGTACTCATGTAGTGTTAGTTACTTTTGAGTGCCGGGAGATGCACTGATAATAAGGTACACCGTTGAAGTTTAGGATATTGTACTGTGTTCAGAAAACAGCTTCAAAAATTGTATAAAATATTTAAGATATTCTATGAACTTACTTCTGTTTTCACGAATTAATTTTGCATTCTCCAACAACTTCAAGTTTCGTTCAATTTTTGAAATTTTCTTGGTAGATTTTTTTGTTGGCAAAAATCAGTTTTCGGCGATTCCTCCAATGACTTCAATGTTTAACATTCGATGTATTTTGTTGAAGCAGCAATAAGATGAAGTTTTTGTGCATTCATTGTTCACGTTGCAATTTTAGTGATTCTCAATCAGCTAGAATCTATGCCGCGTAATTTGTGTGCATAACTGACGAGTTATTTTTCACAGTCCAGTCCAGGTGCAGCGTTCTCTAACTTCGATTTCAAGATAAAAGTAGAGAATGACTGCTCTGAGGCACGCACAGGGCATGCGCAAGCAGAGGATGAGTTAAGGGAAGGCAGCTCTGGTGCGTGCTACACTAGTGCTGTTCATCAGGGACCAGCTGGAGCATCCCAAGGGTGCGCTGACTCGCTACCATCAGATGTGTCGAGTAGCGGCAGTGGTGTTGAAGCTGCATCACCTGACAGACTCATGTTACGCCCCTTACTGTGTGAACATTGTGATTACTCTTCTGCTAGGCGGAGCCTTATGGAGCTGCACCTCCGTGTCATGCACAAATTAGGATGTTACTACGATTCTGGGTTGTTTGATTACTCCACTGTGTACAGAAGTATTTTGAAGCGCCACGTAATTGAGCAGCATGATAATGAGAGCCGGTATGAAGGCCTATCCGAGGGTTACCAACGTCCAGCTGTGAAAATGACAGCAAAGCAACGACGTAATAAACATGGGCAAGAAGAGCTCAAATGTGATTTCTGCGAATCTAGTTTTATCAAGTCCAGTTCTGATTCACCTAAAAAAGGTGCATTAGACAATAGTATGGTGAACAAGTGTGAAGTGTGCGAATATTCTTTTGCAAATGAAGGAAACTTGAACCAATATTCGTCTAGTAAACGCAAAATAGGACCTCAAATAAGTAGACATGTTCAAAGTCTGCTTTACAGGCGTAAGTTGAAGGACTCTGCTCGTAGAGACGAACATGAAATCTACCAAGCTAGCAAAATTAGGGAAGGTCAACTGTTCAAGTCTGAATTCTGTGACTATTCCTCAGTTTGTGAAAATAAACTTGAAGGACACAGAGACAAAACACATGGTAAAGGTCAGCTGTTCAGGTGTGAATTATGTGACTATTCCTCGGCTCGAAAGAACAGACTTAAACAACACCAAGCTAGCAAGCATGGTGAAGGTCAGCAGTTCAAGTGTAAATTCTGTGAATATTTCTCTGCTCGAAAAGACAATGTTAAATATCACCTAGCCATCAAACATGGTGAAGGGCAGCTGTTCAAGTGTGAGATATGTGACTATTCCACTGCTCGAAAGAGTCTTGCCGAACAACACCTAGCAAGCAAACATGGTAAAGGTAAGCTGGTCAAATGTGAAGTATGTGAATATTCGTCTGCTCTAATGAGTAATGTAAAACTACACTTAGCAAGCAAACATGGTAAAGGTCAGCTGTTCAGATGTGAATTGTGTGAATATTCCTCCGCTCAAAAGAGCAATGTTGAAGAACACCTAGCCAGCAAACATGGAATAGGTCAATTGTTCAAGTGTGATATATGTGACTATTCCACTGCTCGAAAGAGTAGAGTTGAACTACACCTAGCCAGCAAACATGGTGAAGGTCAGCTGCTCAAGTGTGAACTATGTGACTATTCCTCGGCTCGAAAAAGTAGAGTTGATCAACACCGAGCTAGCAAACATGGAGAAGGTCAGCAGTTCAAGTGTGAATTTTGTGAATATTTCTCTGGACGAAAGGATCATGGTAGACTACACTTAGCCAGCAAACATGGTGATGGTCAGCTGTTAAAGTGTGAGTTATGTGACTTTAGCTCTGCTCATAAGAATAGTGTCAAACTACACCGACCCAGCAAGCATGGTGAAGGTCAGCTCTTCAAGTGTGAATTTTGTGAATATTCCTCTGCTTATAAGGGTAATCTTAAACATCACCTAGCCAGCAAACATGGTGCAGGTTAGCTGTTCAAGGGTGCAGGTTAGCTGTGACTATTCTTCTGTTCGAAAGGGCGAAGTTCTAAAACACTTAGCTAGCCAACATTGTTCACTAATGCCTTTCATTTCTAGATACGAAATGTACAGTTATGGGCTATTCAAATGTTCAATCACCACATTCACATTTTTTAATATTGTCGCTCTTCCGTGTTGTCAAAAATCTTACGGGCTTCTCCCTCTTGAGAATATATTTTTTGTGTCCATGGGAATTGGTGCTGACGCAGGGAATACATGAGGTCCTGTACCAAGAGTTAAGGAGGTCATGTTTTTGTGGAAAAGAAATTATTTTAGTTGTGTTAAGGACCATCGTTTTTTGGTTTACTGCAGTCCTGTTTTTCATCATCCGTTACGCTTTCAATTTGGCCTCGTTTCATAAATTTCTATGCAACTTGCTGTTTTTATGATCCATGTGCATAAATTCTACACACATACTGTAAGTCAGGCTTCTCCTCATTATGGGAGGGTAGCCGACAGCAGGCCACAATCATCACTCTTAGTCACTAGGAGGCGAGAGAGACAGCACTGGCCGCACCAGAACTGCCAGGATCAGCAGCAGCCCAGCACAACCACCTTCCTCAGTCAGGCCCGACAGCAATAACTGGTTTCCCCCACTGCTTCATAGAGTGTAGCCCCTCCCCCCCGCACAAGACAAGTCAACCCTATCACAAACGGGCAGGCTTCCAGTACTGCGTCAAAAATAAAATTACCTTCTTATGAACTGCCCCCACTCACTTCTGTCCACAGTCATCCCTCTCGACACGTCCATAGTCAGACCCCTCTCATACAAAGCACGTTTCACCCCATCCATCAACTTATCCGTGGTCTACCTCGCGCTCTATGATCACTCATTTCCGACATATAAATCTTTTTCACCAGCCGCTGAACATTCATTCTTTCAACATTCCCAGACCATCCAGGCACTATTTCATCCACTCGCATGCTCAACTTTTTGACAACACCCGTCTGCCTCTTAACTAGCTCATTCCTGATCCTATCTCTTCTTGTTGCTCCATACATGTTCCTCAAACACTTCTTCTCAAACACATCCAACTCTCCCTCTCAGGTACTCTTAAACTCCAAGACTCTGTTCCATACAACAAAACTGGCACGATCATGCCTCCCTTCTACATTGATAGTAGAAGTGAATGATAGCGATACTATCATTCACAGCTGTGTCCGACCCGAGGTACCTAAAAAGGTCTACCTCGTCTAACACTTCATGTATTGTCGTGCGCTAGCGGAATTTCTATCTTCGCTTCGGCACGCAATTGAACGGAACTCGGTAGGACGCCCAAAGGGAAACGAGGTCTCTTCAGGTTTTTTATTTCTTATCCCGTGGTTCCGTAAATCTGCACAGACAGGTATAGTCAGACTCGGACTAGCGATTGCATGACAGGAGAATTCCTAATCTAGGATCACAGTCGACTGACCAGTTGATGTATACAGCACTACATAACAAGAAAGGAAATTCATGCCTCGAAAGTATATGAGAAGTAGCTGAGTGAGACATGAGAGGCAACTGAATAATTCTAGCACTAGACATGATATTCTAATGACGGAAGGGCGATAAGAGTGGTCACGAGGCGTAGTCCTCGGAACAACATAGCACAATGATATTCTATGACTCAATTATTATCATTATATAGGAAAGTTTTAGCCTCCCTCAACCATGACAAAGATGTTCCAAGAGAGGAAAGAAGAAGGCACCATTTAGTATGAGGTTGAGGGAGCGCGGAATCTATGCACAAGGCGCACAGGAGTAGTGAGCTAGGAAAGAAGTTCCTGAAACAAGAAAAGGTTTCTGTTGCATTGACAGGGAAGAAAACCAGTCTCTAGTCGAGGAACACATTGTCAAGAACACCCTGCCAAAGACAAACTGCTAGGAAACACATTAGAAAGAACACGTTTATGATACACGCACACGAGTATTGTAAGACTCGTGTCACTGGTCCAAAGAAATGATTGAGGGCGATGTACTCCTAATCTTGCTCAATCTACACTTGATAATACATGCAATGATAATTATAAGAGACAACACACTTTCATGGACGATGCATTCTCATTGTGAGGTGAAAACACTCTCGACAGTTTACATGTACATGACATAAACTTCGCAATTCCCGACGCCAGGAAATAATACATGAATCGCTTGTTTCGGCCAATGTTCGAACTGTCATTTTAAAGAAGCATAAAAAAAATATATATATGAATATACATCCTTATGTATATACACACGCATATGCATTCACACACATACACACATGTATACATACACACAAGCATGAGGGCCAAGAAGACTATAAGTTCTGTATCTCTAACCCAACAATTTTAACATAGCGGTCATTAGTAGTTAATAAGCACTTTATCCAAACAAAGGTGGATGATCGCACAACAAATGTATAGTCCTCACATGAACGCTTCACAATAATAAAGAGATGACGAGTTAGGTAATGGTATAAGTTGAGAGAGGATACTCTAAAATACTTACAGACGATGGGGAAAGGTCCCTCACTTTAGACCTGGAACAGCTTATTTTGGCATATGAACTAAGTGACTACTCTGTCTCTTTCCTCAACCTATCTGTGGAAGAGGGACAGCAAAATTAGGTCTCTAAAGCAGGGGCAAGTTACTTAGGTTATCAGATCAGCCATTGTCAACAAATCCTATTAAAAAATGAAAGCGGCAAGTACACGTTTATCAACGTCGCTTTGAAAACACAAATCACATGGGCTAGTGGTCTCAAATTTCTGCGCCTATTCTCAGTCTACTGAATGCCGTAACTTTAGGCTTCCACCTTACTGACTGGCGCAACTTGCCCAGCACAGCTCATAGGTAAGAAGCCAATCGACTAAAATTATTTTACTTTGTTTCACATTTTTCTATTAATGAATGTTATAGAGAGCGCAACACAAAGACAAGAAAGATTCATGTTCCCGAGTTGGTACAAGTTTAGCACGATGTGTCATGAATTTTTCAATATCAACAACTGATGTTTAATCCATGGAAGAACCACCATGGTTTTTATTTTCAGTACACCAATCTTTCAATAGTGAAGCAGTGGTTGATTTGTATTCTTAATTAAATGTAAAATTGTGTTAGTATTGTGTCAAACTATGAAATGTAATGAACTTAAAATGAGTCTTCTGTGTCAATTCGAATGCATTGAAATGTCAGTCTCTACATATTACATTTACTGCTTATGACACTGTTTACAACGCTATATTTACTTTCTATGACGACATAGCTGACATGGCTTGACTATCATGCAAATGTTGCTAAGCAAAAAGAAAGAAAAAACATTTGAACTTTAATACAGAATCACTTGGAGCAGTGAAAGGAAAAACAGGAACCAGTTTATCAGTCAAATCACACATTCTCTTCTAAAGTACTGCCAAAATGGAACCTGACATTTCCAAACATTACACTGCAGCGCACTTGCTATGAAACGTTCCGACGGCTAGTCTAGCTTAATGTGGGTGGCTCACCGGCCACCGGAAGCATCCTCGAATGCTCTAGAAGCCGGCTGTTCACCGCTATCTAAACACAAATATGTTAAGGCGATCGACAAATGTAGCTAACAATGGAACACGTTCAATTTAAATAAATATCCAACACGAATTCACTTTTAAAAGACACAGAAACTTGAGATTATCCGGGAACACACTGTTGTATCACGAGCACTTCAATTCAAATAACACGCCGCGTCACTCCTGCGAACCAGCGCGGATCTTCAAAATGTTGCCGAAATAAATTTTCAAAATTCTTTGAATTTTTCGTGTCTTGTAAGACGCGACACTTCACCATTCATCCTCACATCCAAAGTTCCAAACACTCCACCTCATGAACATCTCATCACCTTACTTTTATTGACATTTACCCTCAATTTACACCTTTCGGACACTCTACCAAACTCTGCAACCAGTATCCTCAGTTTTACTCTGAATCAACCATGTATCATCTGTAAACAACAGCTGACACACTTCCCAATACATGCCATTTTGTCCCACCAACTACGCACTTTTCCCCAACACTCTGGCATTCACTTTTCTCACTACACCATCCATAAACAAATTAAACAACCACGGCGACATCACACATCCCTGTCTCACACCTGTCACAACTCGGAACCATTCACTCACCTCATTCCCTACTCTCACACATGCTCTGCTATCAATGTAGAAACTCTTGATCGCATTCAGCAGTCTCCCACCCACTCCAAACAAGCTTACAACTTGCCATAAAGCCTCACGGTCCGCCTTGTCATACGCCTTCTCTAGATCCATAAATGTCCAATATACATCTTTTCCATTTGCCAAGTATTTCTTATTTACCTGCCTCACAGGAAACATTTGATCCGCACAACCTCTACCACACCTAAAACCACACTGTTCTTCAGGAAGCACATAATCCGTCAACACTCTCACTCTTCCAATTAACACTCTTCCATACAGCTTCCAAACGACACTCAGTTGACTTATACCCCTAGAATTACTGCACTCATACCTGTCACCTTTCCCCTTGTACAACGGAACTACACACGCGCTACTCCAATCTACCCGCTTTTTCCTAGCCTCAAAACACACATTAAACGAACGTACCAACCATTCTACAACCACATTTCCTCCTTAAACCGGCATGAACACTACGTTCCACTTAGTTATTACTGAATGATTTCTTCCTCCTTCCTCTCTAAAAACCACTTTTTGTAATTAAACAGGCCTAAACTATCTCATCTAACGTATTCTAAGGCCTCAGTTGCGTTGTTGTCGGTACGATGTTTCTTTCCTAACACTGCATTCTTCATTTAGCGCACTATTCTGCGCGAATTTTGGTAATATATAATTTATGAGGAGTGTTTTTCGAATGATATGAGAACTTTTTTTCACTAGGTGAGTGGCTTTTTATAATGACGCAAGAAGATCAGCCGTTCACATTCAATTTCGTAGTGTTTCGTATCGCATTTTTGTGACATTTTTTAGACTTACACTGCGGATTATTTTTCGTTTATATTCTAGGATTAACGGTTACATTCTTGAAGTGTTTCGTGTTCCGTGAGTGTGTTTGTAAGAAAATCTACATTTCATGGAATCTACTCCATTTTTTTTTGTCAGTGGTTTCCAAACTGGGGTACCCCGGACCTTTGATGTCCCTGAGAAAGTCATAGGGGCCGAAACACAATGAAAAAATTTTCCCAAGGCAAAAATATGTATGAAAATATACAACACTGATTCTCTCTCAATATAATAGATGGTGTCGATATTTTGGTGTGCAAGCAGCCAGCACTTCTCTATTACATTTTATATCCGTCATAATATCTTATTTCGGTTTGTTGGCTCACCTTTGTTACCGGCTTACTTGGAGCATTGTGTTTACTTTTGTGGTGTGTGTGTGTGTGTTATGTTTTCCAGAATGTGTTTGGTGGATTTTTGGCATGTGTGAAAATGTTGAAGAAAGCCTATGTATTGGTAGGCTTTTCTGTATCTTATTCTCAGATCAATGTCATTAGCCTAATTTGAATTTATTACGACATAGCCACTCCGATCTTTCGCTAGTTCGACTGTCACTATCGTGAGTCTTGTGACTGGCAGTCTGGCCCCAAGTCCATTTAGGCTCTGGCTGTCTAATCGGTTTGGCTGCTACACATTCGCATTGTACGCAGATGGCATTCGCTATATGTTACTGTAACATAAAAAATGACTGTATATCGGTAGTGAGTTATTGATAATAAACCAAACTGTATTTGGCTAGTTTGCCTAAATATCCTTTAACTGTAGGCTGCTCTGTTTCTTTTTCATTACCATTTAAATTCATTTATGCTCACAGAAAGTATAAACTGAAGATGGAGAAGTATTTAAACAAAAATCGACTGATGAGCTTTGTCACGGTCACCTTGAAGTTTACCTTTCATTGTGGCAACATCCGATAGCAGCCGAAGCCCGCTGCCCTAAATTAAATGTATTTCTTTAACGGATCTAGCTGAAACTGTCATTGCTGAAATTTCTATTCCCTAATCGATAACATTGTTCAACTGTATTATTGTTTAATCGGTTTTACTGCTTAACTGTTTACTCGTGCGTTCGTTAAATTGTTAGGAATAAGATATGCAATAAGGAATTGCTTTCATGAATAAATGTGAGAATATGCATTAGCTATTTGTCGAGCGAGCGAACCTAACGACAGTACACTGTTTTACGATGCTGCGCTTCTATGAGTCAAAATTAAATACCTAGATTCGGTGCTTTTCTAATTTTTCACGGCATAATTTGTCTGCAATGAGGTGTTCAATGTGCGACATATTTTCTATACATGTATAAATAAATAGTAAAGAAATGAAAACATATCATAGCACCATAGGGTCGGTCGCTGTACATCATCTGTACCTGCTCCTATTTTTTTAAATGTTTTACATTTTATTCGGCGTAAAAATATTGTGTCCTGAGTGTATGAATTTTCTTTTCATTATATGAACTGCCAATGCCTTCTAAAGGTCTAAAGAAGTTAATATAGTTTTATGCGATAGTTCTTGTGAATTCATATCTTTATACATGGAATTTTTGACGTTTCAGAGGCATTCATTTGCTTTAAATTGGTCTTTGACCTGGAGCACCAGCTCGCGTGGCCAACTACTCATTGTAGGAAGCGTAAGAAATAAACGCATGCACAATAGAATACCCCACGATGAAGTGCAGATATAAACTGCGACAGCTGTCGGGCGATGACCTTTAAATAATATGTAGGTAACTCTTAAGTACGCACTTCCGATGCTTGCTTCACAAGAAGCCGCGTCAAAAACTGCATGCAGTGAAAGTTTGTGGTGTTATGAACTAGCTGTGAACACACACCACCACACAAGCATAAAAGCGCCACCTCACAGCCTCGAAGCGCCCGGACTAAACGACCTATGGTCAGCGCTCAAGTTTGGCGCTGAGGTGCCGGACGAATCTTTATAAGCAGCCTGACTCGAACAGTCCGGCAATGTGCGTTGTAGCTAGCTGTCCATACAGAAAAACATCATTAAACAAAAACGTGAAGAAGAACAACAAAAACATCACACAAATAGCACATATGCAGAAATAGCCAAACAAGCCATACAACAGACCAATCCCCCACAGCACACACTAACTCTGACCAACCAAACGTACAATAAACTCACTGCATTAATTCTGGAAGCACATATCGCCGCACTTGACAGAACTAAGAAATTTGGTGAAATACTTTCCAAATCTCTCAAGGACAATTTCGACATACTGTAGATACAACTTTCCCCGACCGAGACTCAACTGCCATTTTCAATTTTTACTATGGAAACAACGACAGCGAAAACCCACAACCAACATCACCGAAACACCTGCTCAATAAAAGAAGCAATGGATACGCAAGTAGAAGCATGTGCAGAAGCAGAACTACGGCAGAAAAGGAGAATCAGTGACGAAGTGGAAAATTCAACAATAATAATAGACAACAAACATAAAATTAATATCAAACTATACAGAAACTTCCCAGATCGGTCATCAATTCCATAAGAACCTAATTATGACTGGTATATATCACAACTAAAAAAGGACAGTGACAAAGGTCTCAATTTCGCAGTTCAGGAAGTAAAATCAGGTACACTACTGGAATACGTTTTTCTGAACGAGCATTTTTTTCTAAAATCAACATAATACCCCATGAACAATTTATCGCATTCCCAAGACACCAATCAATATTCACAGCTACTAAAAAACCTAAGAAAATTGAACCGCAAAATGAACCTACGAAATCTGATAGTGATACAACTTAACGTTCAGTCTTGGAATTAACAAAATATCCCTAGCAAACATTTACAATAAAATTGACCCAAACATTCTCATTAACGACCACAGCTTGACAGGAAACAACCACCTAAAAATATTCAACTACAACACTTTCTATGTAAATAAGAATAACGTACTACACGCAGGAGTCGGGATAACAATAAAGAAAAATATTCCATTTAAATTTCACGACAACTTTCACTCAGACATGCTAGCATTTACAGTTGAATCACTCCAAGGATTAATTACAATAGGAACTACATACACCCCACCAAGAGTAGATTATCTTCATTTTGCTGATTTTCATACCCTTCTATAGACCACACCCGGTATACTGCATAGCCGATATCAATGCTGCACACAGAACCATAAGGCACTCATATAACAACAATAGAGGGAATCATTTACACTACCTTGTTGAAAGACATAAATGCATTTATGTAGGCCCGTACTTTCTTACGCTGGTCACGCATAGAAGTACCACAGCACCGGATATAGGACTACAGAACACTAATGCCTTCCATAACATCCATCTATGACCTGGGCCAATTACACCATCAGACCATATCCCAATTATAGCAACCATTTCAGCGAATCCAATCCAAATCCCAATCAAACCTAGAAAACAATTTCATAAAGCCGACTGGGTCAAATATAGACAACAACTAGCAATAGTAAACCCAAACATGAAGGACGAACCAACTTTAGAAGAAATAGATGAATATTTAAATAAATGGACCAAATACATTCATGAAGCAAATAACATAGCAATTCCTACAATAATACATAGAATAAACCCTGAAATAAAACCTACTCCTGAAATACTAAGAATCCAAGATAGATACCAGCATTTAATAGGATACTTTCAAAATAACGGGCCATCCAGAGAACTCCATAGACAACTAACCAGTCTCAGGAGACAACTACAAACCCTATACCAACAGGAATATACGCAAACTTAGGAATCCCTAGTCCAAGCATTAGAACTTCAAGATGATCCAAAAAATTTCTGGTCTTCAATCAAACGAATGATAGGATCAAATAATAAGCAAAAAGTTCCGTACCTGCAACACCAAAACAAAGAATTTCATTCACCACAAGAGAAGGAACCGGTTTTTAGAGAACACTGGAGGAAAATTTTAAAGAGCAAATAAATAACATGACATATCAAATTATTTCCTTTCATACAGGCAACATAAATAGACTGGATTAGCTCCACTTCCCACCAATAACAATAGAGGAACTAAAGCAAACTTTAAGATCTTTCAAACAGAAAGCGCCCGGCCACACTGGAATAACCACCCTTCAAATAAAGAATTTACCGTTAAACATGATAACATATCTCTTAAATATATTCAATAACTCCATTTCAGCTGGATACTTCCCGGACAGCCTCAAACATGCACATATGATATTTCTACCAAAACCCCTTACACCACAAAAACAGGTACAAAACTACAGGCCCATATCACTGCTGGACATAAAAAGCAAACTTCTAGGCAAAATCTTGAACAACAGACTAACCAATCACCTAATCATCAATAACTTATACAACAGTAGACAGCATGGATTCAGGAGGGACAGGGGCACGCACACCGCACTAGCAACATTCATAGAAACACTCTCCATCAACCTTGCCAATAATCATACAACAGACATAGTCTTCCGCGACTTAACTAAAGCTTTCGACAAAGTATGGCACACAGGACTCGTATTCAAACTATCGCAATCCGGTATCCACAACCTTTTCCTACGTACGCTTGGAGATTATCTAACAGGCAGAACAGCGTCAATCAGGATAGGTAATTACATTGGTCCCCCTTTCACATTACAAACTGGCGTCCCACAGGGAGCATGTCTTCCACTCACATTGCACAGCTATTACACACATGACATCCCCAATCCGCTACCCAGCACAGAGTACATTTGTTTTGCAGACGATATTACTCAAATCACTTCTGGCCGATATAAACCAAATTATGCAGCCCAAAAAACACAGCATGCAATAGAACAAATCAATAAATACGAAAGACAATGGAAAATTTCAACAAACGTCAAAAAATTCAAAATTATCCCAATCAGCAGACGCACAACTTCAGACATCTTCATAGACAACCAACATTTTCCATACTCCACCAATGGCAAAGTTCTAGGCCTCAATTTTTCAACTTATTGTCGCGATACGTGAAAAAGGTTTACTAATCACGTACGCATGAGAGGATTTTCCACCTCCACAAATAAATATAATGTACACCTTTGTGCTCGCACGTTACCCACATAAATAAGCATGGAAAATAATGAGCATTGAAAGATTAAACACATTTATTTAAGATGAACACGTGGATATGGTCACAGGGAAATATATATCGCCACAACAATTGCACACCAATGCCCTCAGGCAAGATGCCAATGATCTGCGAAACACTCTCATTCGGCTCAATAAGATAGCTACACCTTAGTTGCATCGAAAAACGGGGACAAAGGAAATACATTAAATCAAACCTTGCTCACCAACATTGCGCATTACGCACAACTTGAGTCAAATAAAATACATGAATACCTCGCGTTTAGGTCGAATTAACACAAGACACAATTCATTAAACAGCGCGCCTAATTTTGGATTTGCACAGTTCAGTGTACTGCTTCGTGTTTAAATTGGCACCACGACCATCCTGTAGAGTTCTTACTGCCACACAGCACTCGCATTTTGTCAATACTTCGTTGCTATACCTTCACTGTTGGTTCCTTTGGCCTTACTGAAACTGAATACTCCTCGATTGTTGACCGGTTGTGACACGTAATCACTGTATCCCGGTTACCCATGTCATCGACGAGTACCAGGGGCTGACCGCTTCACAACTCTGATACTGCCCGGCTGCCGCCACTGCCCTAGGATGTGAAGAGCACACCACACCGGTCGTGGTGCTATAACACAACCCAAATCTCCGCGATGTCGCAGCTGCCGCGTGGACCAGCTTCCCAACCCGCCTGTGCAAATAATAAGCGGGGTTGAGTAATCTATTCCCCGGTACATGAACGTTATTAAATTCCGCCTAATGACATTCGGAACCAGTTTAAGAATGAAATCATTTAACCTGCACCTCAACAATCCCATAAACACACGAATATTCTGATTTCCCTCTGAGAAATCGTCACACAAATATTAAAGTTAACTTTAAACACTCCCTGCTTGAGAACAATCTACAAATGCAAACCCTCCAATAAGCACACGAACATTCTGATTCCCAATTTTATGCCATCTCAAAAACAAATCCCCTTTGAGAAATGATCATTTTACCCTCATACTAAAGCTCAATGTAAAGCATCCTGTTTGAGAGAATCAATGTAATCAAAAATGAAAACAAAACTAATTAGCATTCTGCAAATCACTGCGTCCAAAAGTTAGACGTGCTTCGATAACTCCAAATGAATTATCAAGCAAATTTAACCACGTATTCTCACCTCTCCTCTCCTCTGGTAGCCTACATGCTTCACAGCACCAAGCAAAAATAGGCCGGTTCTACGTTCTCCTACCCTTTTATACCTCACCCGCACAAAGGATGCGCATCGTGGGTTATGCGGGATGCCCGCGAAAATCCTCGCCCTCTAATTGGTTCGTTCTTAAGCGTCATTTCCTTATGCGACATGTCCCTCTCTCCACTTTGAAATTACTCCGCTCTTTACTCTCAAATACCAAGAATTCTTCGTCCCCTGTTCGTAGCTAATTATCTTTTTAACCCACTATTTTTATGTGCTATTTTGCTTATTTACAATACCTCCCGTATATGTGATGTATTTCGGACTAGCTCTTGATACAGCCTCTACCCCCTACGTGCTCCTCCCTTCTCCTGCTATCCTGCCTTTCCAAGCTCCCTCGGCTCGCGCCCGGCTGCCTCTAGAGCCGATTGCTGACTCTGTCGTATCGGCTTAGCTTATATATATGCATAATATAAACTATTCCCTATTTTATCGAGAGTTCACAGTCTAGTAACCCCCAGAAACTATTATATTAACTATAATATTATTATTATAATATAAACTATTTCAAACTATCTCTTGACATTATGGATTCTCAACACAAATACCAACAAGAAGGGCAATAGTTTTTAGTAACCTCAGCAAACTATACAGATTTATGCATTTATCCCGAGAAAATAAAAAAAATTATATATAGCTTGTGTAAGATCAGCCCTATTATATCCAGTTATACCCTTGCACACAATGTCACCAACAGTTGTCTCCAAATTGCAAAGGGTGCAAAATAAAGCTTTAAGATTTATTACCAACACCAAACTTTCAGACCGTATAGCATCCAGAACACTACACAATCAAGTCAACATACCACCTATCAATACACTACTTCACAGCCATGCCCGCAAAATATGGAGCAACCTACAACTATTCGATCCCGACCTCTTTCAACAACTAACATTCACACCGGAAAATGCTAAAGAAAAACATTCCAGGTTTAAAAGCTCAAAAATTTCTATACCTGGCCCCCCTCCAGATCCGAAATTCATATGAAAATATCCAACAGTTCATCATGGGGAAAACCGAAAACAATACTTATTTATTAACTTTGTTTTTTCATCTTGGGGTTTTGACGAGCTGACGGATCGGTCTTCGCCCACGGGTGGAAAGTCAAAACCCCAAAACACAACAACTCCATCCATCACAATAGGACACAACACTCAGCTACCAGGATCACACAAACACTCAGTAACCAAGATTCAACTTACACTCTCTTTTCATATTTTCCATCTCATCATCCTCCTTACCTCCATCACATCACATCACATCAGAACTCGAAATGGTTTCCTGTTACTCAAAAGTAACATAATTCGACACCATTAAAAGAATCCGTTTGACCGGCGCTTCTTTGGTTGCTCAGGCTTGCTCCCTTGTGTATAGTGTAAAAAAAGTCTATGGTATATAAAAGTACACACAAGTGTGTAACGGTCTGTGCATCTTGGGGATGTTGTACATATATATGAGTATGAATGAGGAGTGTAGCTTGAGTGAGTGGAGCGCGTCAGATGGTGAACAGAGTGCTAACGGACGTATAAATGTACTAAGCAATCTCTGTATAGAAAAAAAATTTGTATAATGGTGTACAAAATATAGTAATGTGTATGTAGTAATAATGGGAAAATTCACTATTGATGAGTTAAACATATAATACCATAAACTCCATACCGCTGTACATAGCACCTTGCAGAAGGTAATAGGAACCATGCGGGATTCTGATCTAAGCAGTCTAATCCAAATAAACTATTTATAATGACAAATAGTCAGCTTCCAACTCAGTATTATGGGAGACTATGTATATATTTGTGAATACAAAGCCCTGACGGGTTTCCCCTATCCAAACCCTGGAACATCAAGTGAAACTAACTGATCACCTAATTATGCGTTTTTCGCCTGTTTTTCTCTTACTACCTTTTCTTTTTTCTATTCTTCCGGCAAGCCCTGTGTCAAACTCTTCTTTTTTTCTCTCTTTACTTATGGCTTTGACTCCCCCCCCCTTCCCGTCAGGCAACGTCGATAGAAACCTCCATAAGCTTAGCACAAGCCTGGACGGCGATAAGCGGCCACTCCATCTCGACCAATCCGAGACCTGGACGGCCACAGTGAGGCTCCACCAAGGCCTATATAACAGTTGCGCGGCGAGCGCAGCCTCATTACTTGCGTCTCAGGGACTCTCGTGTATGCGCCGTGGATGGCTTGTGGCTCTCTTTGTGCGATTATGTGCTTAAAAACAATTCTTTCTTCAGCTACCTAATTTTTCTATTTTTCTATTCTTTCTATTTGAAAGCTTAAGAGGTAGCTTAGTCGGATCGGAGTGTGGTTTTTTGACCACCGGCCCCGGGGCAACCCCTCCGGGCCAGAGGTGAGAATTTTTTTCAACTATTGCCTTTTTCATTTGTCTCCGTCATTCTATTCCGGTGATCTTGTGCATACTTGTTCAAATGTATTGATATTGTATAGTTTGCTGTGTTGATGTGTATAGTTTACTGTATTGATATTGTATAGTTAGGTGTATAAGTATTGTATTGTTTAATGTATTGGTATTGTACAGTTTAACGTATTTTCATTGTATAGTGTAATGTATCTGTACTGTACAGTTTAACGTATTTAATCTAGATTTCGCCAGTTAGGGACCTGATATCTCACTCAGTTGAACTGCTGCTAGGTGTGTCCTAAGTTGGTTCCTAATTGTGTGGTGGAGAGTTGTATATATTGTAGTATAATACTGTATATTGTATTGCAATTGTAATAAGGGTAGGGCTAGGCTTTTTCCGATATGCCTCCCCCAGATCGGGGGAGGGGAGCTGCTGCTGGGCGGGGAGGCTTGGGTGGCCGCCCCCCCAGGGCCCCTCTTCTTCCAAACCCTCGTTCTACTTCTAAAACTAGGGATGCTATTCCGGGGTCCCTCCCCATTAATCCTAGTAACCTTCCACCTACGGTACTCATTCCGCCAACTTCAAGCAGTGCCGCAACCGGTTCTGCACATAGAACCAAATCACCAACGTACAGAATACAACTTAAACTTATTGACAGTGCAAAGCCAGTAGATAAAACAAAAATTTTCGAAACGACCTTTAAAGACCTCAATGCTCCCCTTATTCGTCTAACTCCCACCAAAACCGGTTTTTATGCAGTAACAGATGATGCCACTTCAGTTGACAAACTAACCTCTAGCAAAGCAATTAACGCATTTCAGAAGTTGAACATCATTCCGGCCATTCCCCCGGACCTAAGAGCAAAAAGATCTATTTTTGTTAGGCAAATAGACGGTGAAATAGGCTCAAGACCTGCAGAAGAAATAAAAGCAGAAATCCAGCAACAAAATCCATGGCTATCAGTAACGGAAATAGTCAAAATAAAACAATACACTCATCTAATCAAACTGATAACTTCCGATACTACTACTGCACAAAGGATCCTCCGAGATGGTTTTTACATGTTCCACACGAAAATTACACCCTATCAATGTGAACAAGAGCAATATACACACATCCTCATCTGCTACAAATGCTATAAATACGAAGACCACCCAACAAACAAATGCACCCAACCATCTCAATACTGCTCAGAATGCTCCTCTCAAGAACACACTTACGATCAATGCACAAGCACGCTCAAGCAATGCCTCAACTGTAATGGACCTCATAGGACATTAGCATCAAGTTGCCCGTACAGAAAAAATGTAATTAAACAAAAAATCGAAAATGAAAAACATGAACAGCATCAGCAAACCCAAAACACCTATGCTGAAATTGCGAAACACGCAATTAAACAAACAAACCCCCCCCGAACATACTCTCACACTAACTACAAAGACACATATAAAACTCACAGCACTCATATTGGAAGCACATATAGCAGCGCTCAATAGAACCCAAAAATTTGGTGACATTCTATCGCAATCCCTAAAAATGAATTACAATATTGACACCACCTTTCCAGATCGAGACTCTGCAGCAATTTTCAATTTCTATTACAAACCAGAATCAACCCCACAGGAAACGGAAACTGATCAGGAAAAAACGGTGGATGTGTCCCTGGAATGTGAGCAGGAGCATATGGAGGAGGCCATGGAAACGGAGGCGAGATCAAAGCGTAGGATCAGTGATGACGTTGGAAATTCAAGCATAGTACTGGACAATAAGCACAACTTTAATATTAAACTCTACAGAAATTTCCTCGACAACTCACCAATTCCAGAAAATCCCCCAACAGAATGGTACATCCAGGAACTCAATACAAAAGAAAATGACAAAGGATTAAAATTTACAGTTCAAGACGTGAGATCGCAAACATTACTGGAATACATAAAAAACAACAGGGTACAATTTACAAGAACCAAACTAAACATTATCCCCCACGAGGACTTCATAAATCTTCCGAGACACCAGTCACTAATAGCAGACACTAAGAAACCCAAAAAATTAATTGCTCAAAAATGAATTTGAAGAAAATAACAATAATTCAACACAACGTACTATCTTGGAATACCAATAAAATCACTCTATCAAACATATATAATACACTGGACCCAGATATCATACTCATCAATAGTCACTGCCTCACAAACAATCAACCTCTCAAGATCTTCAATACAATACATTCTATTCCAATAAGTTGAACGAAAATTACGCAGGCACCGCAATAGCTCTCAAGAAAAACATCTCATACAGACTTCACGATAATTTTCATTCAGACATGATGGCAGTAACAATAGACACGTTCCAAGGACCAATCACTATAGGCACTACTTATACACCCCCCAGAACGGACTACCTTCATTTCATAGACTTTCACACGCTTTTTAACAGACCTCATCCAACTTACTTTCTTGGTGACATTAATGCAGCACACGATATAACAGGATACTCAAACTGGAATAATAGGGGGAAACATCTCTACTACCTAATCACCAGACACAAATGCACATACGTTGGACCATATTTTCCCACCAGAATAACTCATAATAGCGCCACCTCACCAGATATAGTCCTGCAGAACAAACAAGCTTACCACAATATCTTTCTGAAGCCGGGACCAATCACTCCATCAGATCACATTCCCATAATAGCAACAATATCGGCAAATCCAATACAAATTCCCATAAAACCTCGAAGACATTTTCATAAAGCAGATTGGCAAGCCTATAGACAGAAACTTTCAGCAGTCACACCCCCATTGAAACAGGACCCGACGCTTAAAGAAATAGATCATTATTTGGAAAAGTGGACAAAACACGTATTGGACGCCACCAAAGCAACGATCCCACTCATCACTCACAGAATCATACCAGGAATCAAACCAACTCATGAAACCCTGCAATTACAAGCACAATACCAGCAAACAATGCAATATGTTTACACAAACGGCCCTTCCATAGAACTCAATAGACACCTGACCGCAATCAAAACCAAACTACAGGAAGCATACAAAAGAAAATATCATGAAACCTGGGAAGAACTAATTAAGAATCTTGAACTGCAGGAGGACCCGAAGGCATTCTGGTCATCCTGCAAGAGGATGATGGGGAACAACTCAAAACAAATAGTCCCATATATAGAAAACAATAAAATTCAATTACACACACCACAAGAAAAAGAACCTATTTTCAGAGAGCATTGGGAGGAAATATTTACCGAGCAGGACGAACCTTCTTTTGACAGAGAACATATTGAAGCAGTAAATAATCACATAAACAACATAGCACATTCGATTGTCCCTCACAGAACAGGAAATATTAACAGACTTGATCCAATTCATTTTCCCCCCTATATCATATGAAGAGCTACTGCACGCACTCAGATCATTTAAGCAGAAAGCACCAGGAATAACAGGCATAACCACTCTGCAACTAAAAAACCTCCCAAAAAACATGATACATTTTCTCATTTACATCTTCAACATGTCTATATCTGCAGGCTATTTCCCCGACAGCTTAAAACATGCAACAATGATTTTTTTACCGAACCCAAATTCATCCCTAAAACTAGTGCAGAATTATAGGCCGATCTCCCTCCTAGATGTACAAGGTAAATTACTAGACAAAATCCTAAACAACAGATTGACAAATTTTTTCACAATTCAGAACCTTTTCAACAGCAGGCAACATGGATTTAGATGCAACCGAGGAACTCACACGGCCCTAGCAACACTTCACGAAACTATATCAATCAAACTAGCACAAAAGTGTAAAATAGACATCTGTTTGAGAGACGTAAAGAAAGCATTTGACAAGGTGTGGCACTCTGGCTTGATCTTTAAATTATCACAAAAAAACCTTCCCCCTCTATTTTTACGGACTCTGAGCAACTACTTGAGCAATAGAACAGCAGCAATAAGAATAGCAAATTACATAGGACCCCAATTCGCATTGCACACCGGCGTACCCCAAGGAGCATGTTTATCCCCCACGCTTTACAGCTTCTACACCCACGATCTACCTCCTCCATTACCACATACGGATTATATATGTTTCGCAGACGACATCACCCAAATAACAGCCGGACAATACTCGTTGAGATTTGCAACATTAAGAACCAAAAAAGCAATAGAACAGATCAATTCATTCGAAAATAAATGGAAAATCCTAACCAACAGCAGTAAATTTGCTATTATTCCAATCAGTCGAAGGAAAACTCTCGATGTAATGATAAACAACCAAGTGATTCCATACACAAATAGAGGCAAAGTTTTAGGACTAAACATAACGTCACAAGGCATTTCATCTCAGGCTTCCATTAGACAAGCAATAGCGTACAAAAACCTAAACAGAATTCTCCGTTTCACTCATCTGTCCACAAAAACGAAATTAAAACTCTACATGGCCTACGTAAGATCACCACTAATATACCCGGTTATACCATTACACACAGCATCAGCATCATCAATATCCAAACTGCAGAAGGTTCAAAACAAAGCTCTCAGATTCATCACAGGCAACACACTAATAGACGCAATACCATCTGAATATATGCACATACAACTAAAGGTCCCTCCCATCAATATACTGTTGCATGAGCACGCAAACAAAATCTGGAACAATATGCAGCAATTTGACCCTGATCTGTATACTAGTCTAACCTTCCCACCAGACCTCATCTCAGAACAAAACTCCAGATTCAAAAGCTCAAGGTTACTCGCAATGGCCCCTCCTCCCCCTCCAAAGTTTAATTGAACCACCAATATTTAACAAACATATCTATACGAAAAACCTACCAATTCTAAAACCTCTTCGGAGGAAGTGGGGGAAGACCAAAAATACTTTCATTTACATTTATTTTTGTTTTTCTGGGGTTTTGGCGAGCGGTAGGACGGTCTTCCCCCCCATGGGTGGGAAGCCGAAACCCCAGACATTTCACTTCAGTTCAATCGCACTGACAAAAGAACGTTTTTCATTAATTATTTTTCATTACTTTAAAAGTTCTTAATTCCTGTTTACTTGGACCTCTAATCAGTCAATAGCTTTTCTGTAAAAAAGGTATGTAAAGTTAAGTGCAGGGCTGCAAAATTGTATCTAGGTGTATATAATGTATGATGTGCATAGACGCTATAATTGTATATATGTTGAGAACAATAATTAACTTAAAATGTATGTATATATGTAGGTAGGTATGGTAGGTGGAATTAGCATAAGAATAGATAAAACTTGTAATTAAGATAGTGTATAGGTAAAAACTCATACATCAATTATAGGCACTAGATGATGTACATGTGTAGATATTAAACTGTTTATACCGTTGCTTAATAACTAGATAGGCCTAAGTCATAGTTCAGTACCACGAATGAAATTTTAGGTAATGCTTACTGTGTAGGTAAGATAAGTGTAATTGTTTAGATAGCTAGAATGTAGTGTAAAAAAAAAAAAAAAAAAAAAAAAAAAAAAAAAAAAAAAAAAATAAAAATAATAATAATAAAAAAAAATAAATAAATAAATAACATAAAAAAAAAAATAAAATAAAAATACAGAAATTAAAAAAAAAAATAAAAAATAAGAAAAAATTATACATATATAAAAAAAAAAAATAAAAAAAAAAAAAATAAAAAAAAATAAAAAAAAAATAAAAAAAAGAAAAAAAAAAAAAATTATATATACAAAAAAAACAAACAAAAAAAAAAATCATAATAATGATGTATATATGCATATTGGTGTGCATGAATGTCGTCGGGTGCGTGTGTATGTTTGTGGGTGCTTGAGTATGGGATGTATATAACTATTTGTGTGTTCTTGTGGTGTGTGGTATGTATATCTGTACAAGAAAAAAAAAAAAAAAAAAAAAAAAAATTGTGGGTGCGTGTCGGGTATGAATGTGTGTATATGTATGTAAAGTTGTAAATATGCATATATATGAAAAAAAAAAGAAAAAAAAAAAAAAAAATTGTGGGTGCGTGTCGGGTATGAATGTGTGTATATGTATGTAAAGTTGTAAATATGCATATATATAAAAAAAAAAAATAAAAAAAAATGAAAAAAATAAAAAAATAAAAAATAATAAATAAAAAAAATGAAAAAAAATAAATAAATATATATATGTATATGTTAGTATATAGTATATGTGTATATAGTGTATGTATATAGGGTAGTGTAGATGAGCACAAGTTGCCTGAGCTTAAATCTAAATTCACTTCATGTACGGATTGCTGATGTCGCCCTCTACCGTGCATTTAATAATACAATAGAGCAAAGTAGACGCGGCACAATAGAAAACATGAATCATTTTTTAGCATAAAAAGCCCTGATGGGTACTTTTCCCTTTTTTATATTAACTAATTAGCAGTATAAAGAACACAAGATGCACAAGATCACCCACAAACTCCTCCGATGTAATTACGTGCATAAACAACATGAAAAATAAATCGAGTGGGTTACAAACGTTTCCGACTAAAGTACTTAAAGTTATTGCTGACATTGTAGCCCCACTGATATCAAATATTATTAACCAGTCTCTCTTACTAGGCACTTTCCCGAACTCCCTCAAAGTTGCTAGAGTAACCCCTATCTTTAAAAGAGGTGAAAAAACCTGTGTAAACAATTATCGACCTATCTCCATTCTACCAATTATTAGCAAAGTATTCGAAAAGATTGTGTATAAAAAAGTGTACTCTTATTTTGAACAAAAATCATTTCTTTACGATAAACAATACGGTTTTCGCTCTAAAAAATCAACAACACAGGCTATATTAAATCATTTACAATTCCTCTATTCTAATATAGATGAAGGAAAGCCTGTCTTCTCTGTATTTCTTGACTTCCGAAAAGCATTTGATTGTGTGGACCATAAAATACTATTATCGAAACTACACTGTTATGGCATTCGAGGGATTGCCCATGATTGGTTCAGATCATACCTAACAAATCGGAAGCAATACGTTGTCATTGACGACGCAAAATCAGACCCACAGACAATTAGCCATGGAGTTCCACAAGGATCTGTTCTCGGGCCTCTCTTGTTTCTGATTTTTATCAATGATATTGTAAAATCTACATCATTCTTCAAATTCATACTTTTTGCCGATGACAGTACGCTTTCTGCGGTCCTTCCGAACCAAAATCCTGCTATGATTGTGGAGAGTATAAATACTGAACTTCACAAGGTTTCATCGTGGCTCAAAGCTAATAAAATAAGCCTAAATATCGATAAAACAAATTATATTACTTTCTCATACAAGAAAGATGTATCTCTCCCATGCATTAAAATTGGCGAAGGTGAAATCGAAGAAACCAACTCATGTAAGTTTCTGGGCATCATAATAGATAAACATCTGACCTTCAAAGAGCACATCACTCATATTAGTTCTAAATTATCAAAATCCATCGGAATCCTAAATAAAGTTAAAAATTTTCTGCCTGAAACAGCTTTACAAATGCTCTACCGAACGCTCATTTCTCCATACTTGCAATACGGAATAGAAGCATGGCACGGAACTGATAAAAATAAAACCAACAAAATTTTTACTCTGCAGAAAAGGGCTGTCAGAGCGGTAAAGAACCTAGAATATAATGCTCACACAAATGATTCTTTCAAAAATTTACAAATACTTAAACTTTCGGATCTATACAAAATCTCCATCTGTAATTTCATTTACAAAACATTAAGAAATGATGGCGACAATAGCCTAAGACAATTATTGACTGCGCAAACTGGTCATCACGACCATTTAACCCGAAATAGAAGTAAATTCATGCTTCCTTATTATTCAAAGGCCAGGTCGCAACACAGTATTCTCTTCGTTGGAACCAAAACTTGGAACTCTATACCTGCAGAGATCCGTGAATGTAATTCGTACAAAGTATTCAAAAGACATCTTGAGTCTCACTTCCTATCAGAATACTAGTAGTGTAAGATCACCGTGTCGAAATCTTGCCTCCTACATGTAACTAATGATAATGTCAAAATGTAACTTGCCTTGTGTACCATAACCAATCTTCTCTCTGCTCTTGAATCGTTTTATCGATCATACTGTTAAATATAGCCGACTTGTAAAATATCGAGTTAATCATCTCAATGATCAGTCTAATGCGAAACTAGGTTAAGTGAACTAGGTTAAACTTTTGTACACCCTAGAATAGCGTGATGGTAGGATGCCCTAGAAGTCGCTGAACTTATTCGGGCCCACAGGTAGCTATACTCAAATTTGACCATTGTACTAGACTTAAGTAAAACTCTACCTCTGTATCTCCTGTGGTAAATAAATTGTTTAAATTGTTTAAATTGTTTAATTATGCGTTAAGCGCCTTTTTCTTCTTCCACTATCCCTTTCCTTTTCTCTCCTCCTATTTCTCTTCTGGCACACTCTGTGCCAAACTCTAATTCTCTTCGCTTCTTTCCTATTGTCACCGCCCCCCCCCCAGCCTCATTAGGACTCTCGTGAATGCGCCGTGGTTGGTTACTGGCTCTCTTTGTGCGGTAAAAGTGCATTTAAGTAACACTTTCTTCAGCTCCCTATTTTCTATTCTTTCTGTTTTTTGAAGCTTGACAGAAAGTTAAGTCGGAGAACTGAGTGTGGTTTTGTTGACCACCGGCCCAGGGGCACCCCCTCCGGGCCTGAGGTGAGCACTGTTTCCCAATTGTTGCTTTTCTCATTCCGTGTGTTTTTTCGGTCGTGTGATCTTGTGCATACTTGTCGATTCAAATGTCCTAATTCTGTACAGTTTGTATTCACTCACATTGTATAGTTTAATGTATTGATATTGTATAGTCTATTGTATTATAATTGTATAGCCTATTGTATTAGTACTGTATAGTTTACTATATTAGTATCGTATAGTGTAATGTAATAATATGCCTCATCATTTAGGGATTGCTTCACTGTGTTGATATTGTACAGTTCACAGTGATACAATTTTCTGGAACTCGTCTATTTAGGTAATTAATAACTGAACTAGGGGCACCGTTGCTAAGTGTGCCTTCGGAGGGCGATTTGTACAGCTGTGTGTTGTATACATTGTATCATAATATTGAGTAGCTCAACTGTATTTATAGTAGGGTAGGGCTAGGCTCCTTCCGTAATGCCCCCCCCGGATCGGGGGAGGGGAGCTGGTGCTGGGCGGGGAGGCCCGGGTGGCCGCCCCCCCAGGGCCCCTCTTTCTTCAAACCCTCGTTCTGCTTCCAAAACTAGAAACACAATTCCGGGGTCCTTCCCCCTTAACCCTGGGAACCCTCCGCCTACGATGCTTATTCCACCAAAACCCAACATTGCCGTAACCAGTACAGCACCTAGAATAAAGTCATCAACACATAGAGTACAACTTAAGTATATCGATCCAGCTAAACCAGTGGACAAGACAAAAATCTTTGAAACAACCTTCAAAGACCTAAATGCTCCTCTCATTAGACTGACTTCCACCAGTACAGGTTTCTATGCAGTAACTGACGATGTCACTTCGGTTGATAAACTAACTTCCAGTAAAGCAATCAATGCATTTCAAAAATTGAATATAATACCAGTTATTCCCCCCGACCTAAGAGCAAAAAGATCCATTTTTGTCAGACAAATTGATAATGAAATAGGTGCAAGACCTGCCGATGAAATCAAATCAGAAATCCAACAGCAAAATTCATGGTTATCAGTCACAGAAATAGTTAAAATAAAGCAATATACTCATCTAATCAAAATTATAACTTCCGACACCACCACTGCACAGAGGATCCTCCGAGATGGGTTTTATATGTATCATACAAAAATTACACCCTACCAATGTGAACAAGAAAAATACACACATATCCTCATCTGTTACAAGTGCTATAAATATGAAGACCACCCAACATCCAAATGCACCCAAACAACACAATATTGCTCAGAATGTTCTTCACAAGAACATACTTACCAACAATGCACTAGCACACTTAAACAATGCCTCAATTGCAATGGACCACACAGAACATTAGCATCAAGTTGCCCGTATAGGAAAAATGTAATCAAACAAAAAATCGAAAATGAAAAACAGGAGCATCACCAACAAACTCAAAACACCTATGCTGAAATTGCAAAGCACGCAATATTACAAAAAACCCCCCAGAACACACCCTCACATTAACATCACAAACACATATTAAACTGAGAGCACTCATCTTGGAAGCACACATAGCAGCACTGAACAGAACACAGAAATTTGGCGAACTTCTTTCACAATCTTTAAAACTGAACTTCAATATCGATACTACTTTCCCAGATCGTGACTCAGCCGCAATTTTCAACTTTTACTACAAATCAGAAACAATACCACAGGAGACGGAAACGGAACAGGAAAAAACGGTGGATGTCTCTCTGGAATGTGAGCAGGAACAGATGGAGGAGGCTATGGACACGGAGGCTGGAACTAAACGAAGGATAAGTGGTGATGATTTGGGTAATTCAAGCATAGTATTAGATAACAAACACAACTTTCAAATGAAACTGTACAGAAACTTCATAGACAATTCACCAATCCCAGAAAATCCCCCAATAGAATGGTACATCCGGGAACTCAGCAGACAAGAAAATGATAAAGGATTAAAATTCACAGTTCAGGACATAAGATCACAAACATTACTGGATTACATCAAGAGTAACAGGGTCCAATTCACAAGAACAAAAATAAACATAATCCCCCATGAGGACTTCATAAATCTTCCAAGACACCAATCAATAATAGCAGCCACCAAAAAACCAAAAAAATTAATTGCTTAAAAATGAACCTGAAGAAAGTAACAATAATTCAACATAACGTGCAATCTTGGAACACAAATAGAATCACACTATCCAACATATACAACTCACTGGACCCAGACATAATACTTATCAATAGTCACTGCCTCATAAATAACCAGCCCCTCAAGATCTTTAATTACAATACATTTTATTCAAATAAGCAAAACGAAAACCACGCAGGCACTGCAATAGCACTCAGGAAAAGCATTTCGTACAGACTTCACGATGATTTCCACACGGACATGTTAGCAGTAACAATAGATACGCTACAGGGACCAATCACCATAGGTACTACATATACACCTCCGAGAACAGACTACCTGAATTTTATAGACTTCCACATGCTTTTCAATAGACCGCATCCAACCTATTTTCTAGGTGACATAAACGCCGCACATAGCATAACTGGATACTCACATAGGAACAATAGAGGAAATCATCTTTTCTACCTAATCTCAAAGCAGAAATGCACTCACATTGGACCCTTTTTTCCCACCCTAATAACTCACAATAGCACCACCTCACCCGATGTAGTTTTGCAAAACAAGCATGCATTTCATAATATTTTCTTGAAGCCTGGCCCCATCACACCTTCGGATCACATTCCAATAATCGCTACCATCACAGCCAACCCAATACAAATTCCCATCAAACCGCGAAGACACTTTCGTAAAGCAAATTGGAATTTATATAAACAGTTACTATCACCTGTCACACCCCCTTTACAACCGGATCCAACTATAAACGAAATAAACAAGTACCTAAACACATGGACTAAACACGTACAGGATGCCACAAATACAGCCGTTCCACTCATAAATTACAGAATAATCCCGGGGATCAAACCAACTCACGAAACTTTGACATTACAAGCGCAATACCGACAGACAACTCAATACATCTCCAGATATGGGCCATCTATAGATTTGAACCGACATTTGAACGCAATAAGAATCCGATTACAAGAAATATACAAAGGCAAATATCAGCAAACCTGGGAGGAATTAATTCACAGTCTCAAACTGCAGGAGGATCCGAAAATGTTTTGGTCCTCCTGCAAAAGGATGATGGGCAGTAACACTAAACAACAAATACCATATATAGAACATAATAAAGAACAGTTACATACTCCTAAAGAAAAAGAACCCATCTTCAGAGCACACTGGAAGGAAATATTCACGGAACAGGACGATCCCCTCTTCGACAAGGAGCACATTGAAACGGTACAAGAGCAAATGATCAACTTAGCAAATACAATCAAACCATACCGAACGGGAAATATCAACAGACTGGACCCTATACATTTTCCCCCTATTACATTCGAAGAACTATTACAATCACTGAAAACGTTCAAACAGAAAGCACCAGGGACAACGGAAATAACCACTTTACAACTTAAAAACTTACCAGAAAACATGATTCACTTTCTGATTTACATTTTCAATATGTCCATATCTGCTGGTTACTTCCCGAACAGTCTAAAACACGCCATAATGATTTTCCTCCCAAAACCAAACACATCTCTAAAATCAGTTCAAAATTACAGACCAATTTCCCTCCTGGATGTACACGGCAAATTACTAGATAAAATTTTAAATAATAGATTAACAAATTTCCTTACAATTCATAACCATTTTAATTGCAGACAACACGGATTCAGATGTAATAGAGGCACCCACACCGCACTGGCAACCCTTCACGAAGCAATTTCCATCCAATTAGCTCAAAAATTTACAATAGACATTTGCTTAAGAGATGTTAAAAAAGCATTCGATAAGGTATGGCACTCTGGTCTCATCTTCAAACTTTCACAAATTAATCTTCACCCTATGTTTCTCCGGACCCTGAATAGTTACCTCAATGGCAGGACAGCCTCAATAAGAATATCCAATTACTTAGGACCGCGATTCTCACTGTGCACAGGTGTACCCCAAGGAGCATGCCTATCCCCTACACTGTTTAGCTTTTATACCCATGATTTACCACCGCCGCTACCTAAAACAGACTACATATGCTTTGCAGATGACATCACACAGATAACAGCCGGAAAATATTCACCAAAATATGCAACAGCCAATACCAAAAGAGCAATAGAACAAATAAACACATTTGAAAGTAAATGGAAAATATTAACCAACAGTAGCAAATTTGCAATAATCCCCATAAATAGAAGGAAAACATTTGAAGTTACCATAAACGGCAAATCAATACCATACACAAATAAAGGAAAAGTCCTGGGGTTGAACATAACTACACATGGTATATCATCACAAGCCTCCATTAGACAAGCAATAGCCTACAAGAATCTAGAAAAAATTTACCGTTTTACTTACCTTCCTACAGAAACCAAACTGAAATTATACATGGCCTTTGTAAGATCAGCATTAATATACCCAGTCATACCTTTACACACAGCATCAGCAACAGCAATATCCAAATTACAAAGAGTTCAAAACAAAGCACTTAGATTTATTACCGGCACTAGTTTAATAGAAGCAGTACCATCACAACACCTGCACAATCATCTAAATATCCCTCCCATAAACATACTGCTGCACGAGCATGCAAAAAGGATCTGGCACAATATACAGCAATTCGATCCTGACCTGTACACAAAATTAAGTTTTCCTCCGGAGCTCATCCCCAATCAACATTCCCGATTTAAAAGCTCTAGACTACTTGCATTGGCCCCCCCTCCACCTCCGAAATATACATGAACCAACAATCTTGCCAGGCACACCTATTAAGACAAATTCCAGTCCTGTTATGAGGACGTGGGGGAAGACCAAATTAATTTCAGTAATATTTTTATTTTTTTTTGTTTTCTGGGGTTTTGGCGAGCGGTAGGACGGTCTTCCCCCCCATGGGTGGGAAGCCAAAACCCCAGACTTTTAACTTCATTTCAGTTGCATTGACATACACAAAAATTCTTCTTTTCATTAATTATTTTTCATTACCGTAAAATTTCTTAAATTCCTATTTACTTACACCTCAAACTACTTAATAGCCAACTAGTAAAGATGTACGTAGCGTAGAGTGCATGTTTGCAAAACTGTATCTAGGTGTATACTGTATAATGCACGATGTGCACAGACGCTATAATTGTAAATAGGTAGAGAAAAATAAGTAACTTGAAATGTGTATATATATATGTAGATATATATGGTAGGTCGAAGGTAATGCAACATAATGTGCTCGCGCACTGTAGAGAAATAGACAACACTCGTAAATAAGACAGTAAATAAGTAAAAACTTAGTCTCCAATTATAGGCGCTAGATGATGCAAATGTGTAGATATTAGATTGTAAATACTCGTAGACCAATAACTAGATAGGCCTAAGTCATAGTTCAGTAACAAAGAATGAAATTTTAGGTATTGCTTACTGTGTAGGTAAGATAAGTGTAATTGTTTAGACAGCTAGGATGTAATGAAGGTAATGTAAATAAGATATTTAATAAGTAAAAACTTATTCTCTAATTATAGGTGCAAGATGATGTAAATGTGTAGATATTAGATTGTATATACTCGTAGATCAATAACTAGATAGGCCTAAGTCATAGTTCAGTAATAAAGAATGAAATTTAGATTTTGCTTACTGTGTAGGTAGCTAAGTGTAATTGTTTAGATAGCTAGGATGTAATATAGTGTGTAAAAAAAAAAAAATAAATAAAAAAAATAAATAAATAAATAAATAAATAAATAAATAAATAAAATAAAAATAAAGATAAAAAAAAAAATAAAAAAATAGAAAAAAAAATAATAAAAAAAAAAATTAAAAGAAAAGAAAAAAAAAAAATAAAAACATAAAAAAAAATAACAATAAAAAAAAAAATAAAAAAAAAAAATAAAAAAATGAAAAAAAAAAGAAAATAAATAAAAAAATCGAAAAATAACAAAAAGAAAAAAAAAATATAAAGGAAAAAAAAAAAAAATAATAACAAAAAAAAAAAAATTATGTATATATGCATATTAGTGTCCATGTAATTCGTGTGCGTGTGTGTGTAGGTTGTGGGTGTGGAACGTATAGAACCATTGTGTGCTCATGTGTCGTGTGTGGGTGATAATATATGTATATATATGTATGATAAAACAAAAATTGTACAAAAAGTTTATATACTCATATGTATGTCTGTGTATCGTGTGTGTGAAATTCTGAAGTAAGAAAAAAAAAAAAAAAAAAAAAAAAAGGTTCGAGTGCATGTGTCGGGTGTGTGTGTGTATATAAATGTAATATGTATATATGCATATGTATAACAAAAAAAAAAAAACAAAAAAAAAAAAAAAAAAAAAAGAAAAGAAAAAAAAAAAAAAAAAATTAGGAAAAAAATATATATATATATATGTATAATTATGTGTATATATTGAATATAGGGACTTGTAGATGAGCATAAATTTCTCCCATTTAAAATTTATATTGCTTGACGAGGGCTTTTATCGCCTTCCCACAAAAAAAAAAAAAAAAAATTACAATAGAGCAGAGTAGACGCGGCATAATTAAATAGATGAATCGTTTCTAGCATAAAAAGCCCTGACGGGTATTTTCCCTCGTTAAACTAACAAATTAGTAGTATCAATCGAACAAGATGCACAAGATCAACTAATTATGCGTTAAGCGCCTTTTTCTTCTTCCACTATCCTTTTCCTTTTCTCTCCTCCTTTTTCTCTTATGGCACACACTGTGCCAAACTCTAATTCTCTTCTCTTCTTTCCTATTGTCATCGCCCCCCCCCAGCCTCATTACACTTTCAGCGTCTCTGATATTCACATCAGAGTCTCGACGCTCCGCCAGCACCGCCTTCGCTGCCTTCACCGCCGCCTCGACTGCCAGCGACCACGCCTCGCTGCTTCCTAGACTCGAGCCAGATCCCTGCTAGCGTCTCTGGTGCTCCTTGGTCGGAGACACTCGTGTCAGCAGCAAGATAATCACAAGTCTTTAGACTTGTTTCCTGTTATTCAAGTCTTTAGACTTGTGATTGTCTTTGCCTGAAGTGAGTGCCTGAGGTACAAACAACCCGGCAGGGTAAGGAAAATACAACTGGTATTAACGCCGTATTATTGTGAAGATCGCCGACACACACACAATAATGGCACACAACGGAATATTACAGCCGAGTAATACAAAAACCGAGGACGCCTTGGTGGACCGACGGTTGTCGGGGAGGCGCAGCGTTGTTGGAGGACGAGAGCAGAGACCGGTGAGGCTGCTGCTGACACGAGTGTCTCCGACCAAGGAGCACCAGAGACGCTAGCAGGGATCCGGCTCGAGTCTAGGAAGCAACGAGGCGTGGCCGCTGGCAATCGAAGCGGCGGTGAAGGCAGCGAAGGCGGTGCTGGCGGAGCGTTGAGACTTTGATGTGAATATCAGAGACGCTGGGAGTGTAATGAGGCTGCGCTCGCCGCGCAGCTGTTTATATAGGCCTTGGGGGAGCCTCACTGTGGCCGTCCAGGTCTCGGATTGGTCGAGATGGAGTGGTCGCTTATCGCCGTCCAGGCTTGTGCTAAATTTACGGAGGTTTCTATCGACGTTGCCTACTGTTCGAGGCAGGCTGCTTATAACGATTGGTCCGGCACCCCAGCGCCAAACTTGAGCGCTGACTATTGGTCGTTTAGTCTGGGCGCTTCGAGGCTGTGAGGTGGCGCTATTGTGCTTGTGTGGTGGTGTGCGTACACAGCTAGTTTATACCATCACAAGTTCGTGCAGTACTCGTGCAACCGATATGCAGGCTTCAAATTTGAGCGAGTCGCGTCTGAGTTTCACGAAGAAACGCACAGTGTAGCCGCTCCTCAAGAGAATGCAAAATCTAAGCTCAAGGTGTACCCCGCACAGCACTTGCGCATAGAAACAGTAAGTTAAGAAAAAAGACAATGAAACATGATGAGAGTTGAATAAGAAAGTTAGAGGCTTTGAAAAAAAGGATAACAATAAACCATAGAATAGGCTCTTAACAAAACAAAAAAGAATTTTTTCTACAAAAAGAAGATATCCCTAATTCTCAGCATGAGCTCGCCGTGGCACAGTGGTTAAGAGATCGGCCTTGCATGTTGGAGACGAGGGTTCGTATCCCGGCGCTGGCGCGGTGATTTTCCCCGTTTAGTATAAGGGAAAGCTCTAGCACAATACCCCACTCAACCCAGGAGTCGGAAACGGGTACCGGCTTTACGTGGGAACCGTCGTGGTGTCCTATATATAGTGTTAGTTATAAGACATTTGAAAAACCAATGCTCAAGATCATATGTATCAGGCTTGATTGGAAATAAAGCATCCCAAAGATGCCGATGTTTGTTTGTTTTTGTTTATGAAACCGTACACTTTTCCCCTGGAGCTCTTATTCTTATACAGGGTGTTTCAGAATTTGAGGTACAAAATTGCACAGCATGTAAAAAATGATTAAAAGAACACTTTTTCTTTCATGAAATTTTCGAGAAAAATTCCTTTTTCTGAGACATTAGTTGTTAATTGTTTTATAGTATCAAATTTAATGTTACAATCACTCACAATATTTATTTTGAATTACTTCACAAAAATTGTTGAAAATGTGTCTCACCTACAGCAATGCACTTTTCAATTCATAGCCTCAACGACTGTCCGGATATCAGGGAATAAGTTTGGCATTTCAGAAACCTCACCAACAGTCACTGCAATTATTCTGGCCACGAGATCTTCCTCATATTCAATGGGTGTAGCATAAACAAGAATCTTCATGCGTCTCAAAAAAAATCGAGTGTAGTCACGTCAGAAGGTCCAGGAGGCCATGCAACAAGGCTTGTTACGTATATTCAAATTAAACATTGCGAACAATTGCGTAATCAAATTTCATCCCTTAAAACTATAAACAAGTAATATTTCAACAATCCGATTTTTTTCGGAAAATTTCATAGAAGAAAAGGGGTTCATTTTTTCATTTTTTACTTGATGTACAATTTTGTACCTCTAATTCTGAACCACCCTGTATATATAATAGTTGTTGTGTTCTCCTCAAGGGTACGAGCTCGTATAACGGGAGACGACCGAGTATTGGGGTTTTATTGAAGTGTTTGGTGTTATCATCGTCTTATTGCAAACTGTTCTGACACTGGAGTGAAAAATTGGTGCTCTTACTTCACCACATGTATATGAGTTCGTATGTGTGCAGGATATTGGGGCCGAGAGGTGAAACCTGGTGAGAAATAAGAACATTAGCAATAATTGTACGGATGACAAAACTACTAAATACATACAATAGCTATTAGCTCACCATTCGAATAAAACCACTCGGAGGAACAGAGGGTAAATTAAGCTAACTTATTTGACTTCATAATTAAGACAAGGATCTTTTAGGCTAATTTAGAACAAAACGTAGTTCAATGTCGCACTGAGCTCCAAAAAGCACGCCAAAGGGAATATCAAGCTTCAACATGAGTATCATCTAGTTAAATAGATACGAATGGAGCCATAGTAAAATATCGTTTCAAGAACATGTATAGATGAGAGAGGCCGATTGGTAGGAAATCTTACTTCAGGGACAAAAAGGAAAACCAACTTAGCTATGAATGTCATCTCAAAAACAAATGTTTTGGATTGTAAAAACTCATCTTCAGTGCTCTAAAATACAATAAATCAATGTGTGAAGAAAAATTTCAAACTCAAATCTTATAAATGAACTGCAATAAAACATTGACATTAGAAAAAAAATACTCTAATAATAAAGCAAAAAAAAATATTCAGAATTTGACCAAACTATGAAACGTTTCACTGCTGCGTCACATTCATTTATTGAAGGACGGCTCTTTATAATGTGCATCGAAAATTATACGGTACTCCCCGAGTGTGCTGCAAGGGATATTAGGGTTCGGACGAATTTGGGGCTGAATCTATATTTTGAAATTTGTGCTTCTAAAGATACGGTCGTTATTCAAAATATGTTCTCATATAGACGAGTTGGATGGTCTGGTCAGGTTATTGTCGGTGTGAATAGAGACTCACCCGTGTTGTGCACACCTCACGCTGTGTTGTGCACACCCCACACCTGTGTTGTGCACACCCCACACCTGTGTTGTGCACACCCCCCACCTGTGTTGTGCACACCCCACACCTGTGTTGTGCACACCCCACACCTGTGTTGTGCACACCCCACACCTGTGCTGTGCACACCCCACACTTGTGTTGTGCACACCTCACGCTGTGTTGTTCACACCCCACACTTGTGTTGTGCACACCCCACACCTGTGTTGTGCACACCCCACACCTGTGTTGGGCACACCCCACACCTGTGTTGTGCACACCTCACGCTGTGTTGTGCACACCCCACACTTGTGTTGTGCACACCCCACACCTGTGTTGTGCACACCCCACACCTGTCTTGTGCACACCCCACACCTGTGTTGTGCACACCTCACACCTGTGTTGTGCACACCCCACACCTGTGTTGTGCACACCCCACACCTGTGTTGTGCACACCCCACACATGTGTTGTGCACACCTCCCACTGTGTTGTGCACACCCCACACCTGTGTTGTGCACACCCCACACATGTGTTGTGCACACCTCCCACTGTGTTGTGCACACCCCACACTGTGTTGTGCACACCTCCCACTGTGTTGTGCACACCTCACACTGTGTTGTGCACACCCCACACTTGTGTTGTGCACACCCCACACTTGTGTTGTGCACATCCCACACTGTGTTGTGCACACCTCACACTGTGTTGTGCACACCTCCCCCTGTGTTGTGCACACCCCACACTTGTGTTGTGCACATCCCACACTGTGTTGTGCACACCTCACACTGTGTTGTGCACATCCCACACTGTGTTGTGCACACCCCACACTTGTGTTGTGCACACCTCACACTGTGTTGTGCACACCTCACACTGTGTTGTGCACACCTCACACTGTGTTGTGCACACCTCACACTGTGTTGTGCACACCTCACACTGTGTTGTGCACACCCCACACTGTGTTGTGCACACCTCACACTGTGTTGTGCACAGCCCACACTGTGTTGTGCACACCTCACACTGTGTTGTGCACATCCCACACTGTGTTGTGCACACCCCACACTTGTGTTGTGCACACCTCACACTGTGTTGTGCACACCTCACACTGTGTTGTGCACACCTCACACTGTGTTGTGCACACCTCACACTGTGTTGTGCACACCCCACACTGTGTTGTGCACACCCCCCAACTGTGTTGTGCACACCTCACACTGTGTTGTGCACACCTCACACTGTGTTGTGCACACCTCACACTGTGTTGTGCACACCTCACACTGTGTTGTGCACACCTCACACTGTGTTGTGCACACCCCACACTGTGTTGTGCACACCTCACACTGTGTTGTGCACACCCCACACTGTGTTGTGCACACCTCACACTGTGTTGTGCACACCTCACACTGTGTTGTGCACACCTCACACTGTGTTGTGCACACCTCACACTGTGTTGTGCACACCTCACACTGTGTTGTGCACACCTCACACTGTGTTGTGCACACCCCCCAACTGTGTTGTGCACACCTCACACTGTGTTGTGCACACCTCACACTGTGTTGTGCACACCTCACACTGTGTTGTGCACACCTCACACTGTGTTGTGCACACCTCACACTGTGTTGTGCACACCTCACACTGTGTTGTGCACACCCCACACTGTGTTGTGCACACCTCACACTGTGTTGTGCACACCCCCCAACTGTGTTGTGCACACCTCACACTGTGTTGTGCACACCCCACACTGTGTTGTGCACACCCCACACCTGTGTTGTGCACACCTCACGCTGTGTTGTGCACACCTCACACTTGTGTTGTGCACACCCCACACTGTGTTGTGCACACCTCACGCTGTGTTGCGCACACCTCACGCTGTGTTGTGCACACCCCACACTGTGTTGTGCACACCCCACACCTGTGTTGTGCACACCTCACGCTGTGTTGTGCACACCCCACACTTGTGTTGTGCACACTTCACACCTGTGTTGTGCACACCTCCAATTTTTTGAGAGGTGTGCAGGGTTACCACTGGTGTATACGAATGGAATTTCCGTAATTCTGCAGACTGACCAGAAGTAACAAACTCAATTTTCATGAATACTTGATCAAAGCTAAATGAATGCCTTATCCAGTTATTGTTCGCTATTCTAAAAATTGCTTAATACAATTATTTTTAGATCTGACTTTAATATTGAACTTCAGTTTCACCCATCGCGATCAACGCGTTAACACCCACAATCAGCCAGCCATAGGGCGCGCTGTTGGAAGGGCCAAACTTCAGAAAAGGACTGCAGGTGATGATGATAAAGCCATCGAGGCAGCGATGTTCGCACACTTTGAGCGGGAATCTCAAGTGTCAGATGGTCGACGGTTCCTAAAGAGCGCAACAGAAAATAACGACAGCCGTCACAACCCGGGGGCAGCAGTACTAGTGCCATTGTTTGGTCAAATTCTGAATAGTTTTATTTTCAATTTTTTGTAGGAGTATTTTTTTAATGTCCATGTTTCATTTACGGTTCATTCAGAAGATTTTAATGAATAAAATTTTCTTTACACTTTGATTTATTGTATTTTAGAGCACTGAAGATGAGTTTTATAATCCAAAACATTTGTTTCAACTTGATATTTAGCTACGTTGGTTTTTCTTTTTGTCCTATAATTGAGATTTCCTACAAATCGGCTTCTCTCATCTATACATGTTCTTGTAACGATGTTTTTCTATTGCTCAATTTTCGTTTTTATCTTACGAGATGATTCTCATGTTGAAGCTCGATATTCCCTTCTGTATGTTTTGTGGAGCTCAGTGCTACATTGAATTACATTTTGTTTTAAATTAGTTTGAAAGGTCCTTGTCTTAATTAAGAAGTCAAATAAGTTAGCTTAATTTACCCTCTGTTCATCCGAGTAGTTTTATTGGAATGATGAGCCAATAGCCATTGTATGAGTTTAGTAGTATTGTCGGCCGTACAACTATCGCTAATGTTTTTATTTCTTACCAGGTTTCACCTCTCAGCCTCAATCTCCTGCACACATACGAACTCATATGCATGTGATGACGTCAGAGCACCAATTTTTCACCCCAGCGTCAGAACAGTTTGCAATAGGACGACGGTAACACCAACCACTTTTATAAAACCCTAATATTCAGTCATCTCCTCTTATACGCGCTCGTATCCCTGAAGAGGAAACAACAATTATTATATCTACAGGGTGTTGCAGAATTAGAGGTAAAAAATTGCACACGAAGTAAAAAATGACTTGATGAACACCTTTTCTTCTATGAAATTTTCCGAAAAAAATCGGATTGTTGAAATATTACTTGTTTAATGTTTTAAAGGATGAAATTTAATCACGCAATTACTCGCAATGTTTATTCTGAGAGTACGTAACAAGCTCTGCTGCGTGGTGTTAGGCCCCGCGCCAGTATGGCCAGAAGGATATTATAGTATTACTTTCCCGGCTTTGTAAATACTGTTCGCCGGAGTTTAATCCGAGTATCCCAGATAATCGCCAAACCCCCTTGAATCTGGCTGATCCGAAATAAAAAGACAACAAAAGAAAAAATGTTTATTTCCAAGTTGCCACATGTGATACATGCCAACATATTGGCTTATAAAAGTTTCTTAATATAGGACATTCTCAAGCAAATGTTCCATACGAGGAGTCCTAATTGACAATCCATCCGAGGTGTACAAGTAGATAAGCCAAACGAGGCATAATAATGGACAAACTATACGAGGTGTACAAATAGACAAACTATCAGAGGTGTACAAATAGATAGACCATACGAGGCATATTAATTGACAAAATATACGAGGCGTACTAATAGAAAAACCATTCGTGGTGTGCTAATAGTCTAACAAAAGTTCTATACTAGGAGTACTAATTGACAAACCATCCAAAATGTGCAAATAGATAAGCCATACGAGGCATAATAATAGGCAAACTAAATGAGGTGTACTAACAGACAAGCTATCAGAGGTGTACAAATAGATAGACCATACGAGGCATATTAATAGACAAAATATACGAGGCGTGCTAAGAGACAAACCATACGTGGCGTGCCAATAGTCTATCTCTGTCAAGAGTAGTTGAATGAGAAATGAAAAATATGCCCTAAAAATATGCAAAGCCCTATCACCATCAAAAACATTTTTCATTTCTTCTCGATATTCACCACAACATCATGCGGACAAGGGTACATGGGATAGAATAGAGATACAGTGTAAGCCGGTTACCACTCATGATTGACAAATATCTACAAAATATTGGCAGAAATGGGTAAACAAACATATACTCAATATCAAAATTCATAGCTTGTACAACATACGGACAGAAAGATAATTTTACTACGATTCATATGCTCAAATTTCACTTTATTTCAGTAACACGTTAAGTGCGGCGAGTTAAACTGAAGTTCAATATCCAGCTCAAATTTAGAGTCAATTGTAGTAAGAAATTTTAAAAATAGCAAACATTGACTGCACCATACCTTGATTTAACTTTCATTTAGTATTTATAAAATTTGAGTCAGTGAATACTGGTAGGTCAGCAGCATTATGAAAATAACCTAAATGACCACCGGTGGGTCACGCCGCACTTAACGTGTTAATTATATTTGACATTAATCCGATTCACAGAAACGCCCTCTGGGGAAGTGATAGATCTATTTTTGAATCATTTCGCTGGTGCAATGAAATTTATTAACCGGATGGTTTTTGCGCAAAGAAATGAAATAGAAACATGTATATCTATTTATGTAGATACATATATATACTCACACACGTACACACTCATATTAATATATATACCTATTGAAAATAGAATGAGAAAAAAAATTCAGATATAAAATGAAAAGGTAAAAACAACCTACCATGTACTACACAGAAAATGACAGTTGAGCTCACTGTAATCCTAAGAAATTTTTCGCAAAAAAAAATAATAACTAAAAGGAAAAGAAGACTTCGAAAAACATAAAAAAGAACTGTTTTCAATTTATTCATAGAAATTTCGAAGAAAACTCAGGTTACAGTCAAGAAGCAACACAACTCTTCAGCAATGTACGAACATGTGTACATGGGATAAAATGGAGTAACATTGTGGCCGGATATCACATCTGAGTGGAGAATATTCACAAAATTTGACACATATTGGTAGATTAGGCAACGATCCAAAGTGATAATTTTAATTACAGAAATTTAGAGTTTTTCAGATTTGAAAGTTCAGTGCTAGTGTGCGCTGAACGCACGGAAAAAAATAAAAAGACTAAATGAAATGCTTAAATTACCCCCTCCCCCTAGCTCAGCCGAAAATCGATTGAAAACATCTTCGAGAATGATTTTGAAATAGCGAGACAACGTTATCCAAAATTTAATTCATTAAAAACTTTGCACAACCCTCACATCTATATACTTGTTTATTGGTGTACACACTAAATGTATTTCATGGTATATTTGTCATACGGACGTTAAATATTAATACAGAAAAGAGAAAGAAATAACAGAATAAAGATGAGGAAATACTCCTAATTATGGAAAGACGTTCGTTCTGCTGCAATGAACTGACGGCTGTGGTGCTCATTGTTGTCGACAGAAATGAGTAAGATGCATATACGAATGGCTTAGCAAACGTAAAATGAAATAGTTTCTAATTTTCTAACAGGAATTTCAGGAAAAGTAAAATTTCTGATAGGTGGGAAGTTCACACCGAAATGCTGCTGTTGAGCTATGACAGAGATGCAAAATGACGTGACACATTTACTCTGAATTCTTTTACAGTTTTAGAGTTTTTGATACGCTGGGGAAGCTTGTTCCACAAAAAGCTCGAGCAACTGAGAGAGCTTTTTGTCCCACGTTAGATGAACGGTAACTGACTAAAACATCGTTCCTCCGATTTGGTCTTTTGTTTGGGATATTAGATTGAAAAAATTTTGCCACCTCTGCATTACTTTGGGGGAGGTACAGAGAGGAGAATACTCGTCGATCTTTTGGATCATGTATCTGTTCGGTATTGGGATCCAGTCGAGTTTTCTTAAAAAAGGGGTGACATGATCGTATTTATTGAAATTTCCTTTGCATACCACTTTGGCGGCGAAGTTTATACATTTTTGCAACTCTTCCTGACGACATTGAGGTAAATCTCCCCACACAAGACTGCAGTAGTCACGACGCGATAAAACTAAAGACTGAATCACTAATAATCTAGATTTTTCGTCAAGTGTGTTCTTAATGCGATGAAAGAACATTAAGGTTCCGTTAATTTTTTTGCACATTGTTTCGACGTGTGAATTGAAAGTCATATTTGTGTCAAACTTAACACCCAGATTTTTAACCTTATCTACTGGTTCAATTGTTTCGTCTCCAGATGTTAGCTTGAGTGGTGGTAAATTTTCAGTCGCATTCTGTGATCCAAAAATAATGCATTGCGTTTTACTTGCGTTAAGTTTGAGGCCACTATGGTCATACCACAATTTCAGATTTCTCAGGTTTTCAGCGATGGCTTGTGTTTCTTTAAAATCCCCTGTTGAGCTTGTCATGGCAATTTGTACGTCATCAGCATACATTGAGATTTTTGTGTTTGCCGGCATGGTGGGGAAATCATTGATGAAAATTGAAAATGGGAGTGGGCCGATGATTGAACCTTGAGGAACGCCAAAATTATTTGGTATGATGATGACGCTTTGTTATTCAAGCACACTGCATGAGAGCGGTATAGTAGGTAGCTTTCAAACCACTGAGTGTCTATTCTGAGGTTTGAAATTTTTTGTAGAAGTTTCTTATGCTCAACACTGTCGAAAACTTTGGAGAGATCAAGCAATAGTAAGAGAGTTAATTTTTTTTGGTCAGTATCATTGCAAATTTTTTCTGTTATGTTTAACAGGGCGTCCTGAGTACTGGTATTCCTCCTGTAAGCATATTGATTGCGATGCAGTAGATGTGACTCGTCTATGTAAGACGAGAGCTGGTTTGAAATTACTTTTTCCAATATGTTGGACATAACAGGCAGGAGACTGATTGGTCTGTAGTTTGACGCTATGTCGATATCACCAGATTTATGTATTGGCTTGATAATGGATAGTTTCCATTGATCGGGAAACTTTTTTGTTGCTATGGATGTATTTATTATCAAGCGAATAAGGGGTGCTGTGACAGGGAAGCTGTCTTTTATATGTTGGAGGCTTATGCCATTATGTCTAGTCGCTTTAGTATTCTTTATTGAGTATAAGATTTTTCGTATCTCTATGACGCTAACCGGCTTTGGTCTCCACTTGTTGCTACTATTCGGGGATGATACATCGCTCAGATTTGCCCCTGTAGATGTGTCTGAAACTGTCCTGGATACTTCATTGAAAACATCTTCACCAACTTTTGAGAAGAAAGTGTTAAAGTCATTCGCCATTTTTGAGGGGTTGTCAAAAGTGCTTTTGCAGTCTGAATTTTAATACTGAGCATCTTCTTTAATGATTTCCCAAGTTCTTTTAGGGTTTTATTTTGCAGCCAAGAGTTCTTTGTGGAATTAGTCCCGTTTTGCTTCCTTAACTTTTCTTCGTATGATCTTCTCATGATCTTTACATAATTTTCGACGCGTACTGTCTGATTTATTCAGTTTGTACTCACGCTGCAAATTTCTTATAGCTCTGTTCAACTGTTTTATCTTAACTGTTATCCATTTAGAAATTCTTGGCTTAACTTTCGTCGTAGTGAAAGGTGCGCGTTCGTTAAGAGCTGATACGAAATTTTTGTTGAAAAGAGAAACGTGTAGATTGACATCATCGGTGTTTTCCATGCTTTGAAATTCACTCTATCTGTCTAATAGCTTTTCTTGAAATATTTCAGGGGAGTAGTGGTTTTTCATGCGATATGTAATGTAACTAGATTTCTGTTTCTCTTTTGCAATATTGATTTGGCATTCTACCGAATGGTGGTCAGAAAAGGACGGTAAGATCTCTGTGCTGAGTACTGCTGAGTACTGTAATTGCTAGGTCAAGAAGAGTTTTGGAAGTGTTGGTAATTCGCGTTGGTTCTTGGACCATTTGAGAAAGATTAAGTCTGTGCAGCACCTTGCTTAGCTGATTGTTTTTATTTGTCAGATCTACGTTAAAATCTCCGAAAACATAGAAAGATTTTTCGGCTGCAGAGATTAATTTAAGCATATTTTCAATGAAATCTAATGTTGGACATAGAGATGCTGACGGATTTCTGTAAAGACTGCCGATAATGAAAGACTTGTGTTTGTTTACTTGAACATTGAGCCAAACGAGAGAGCGAGAGAGAATTCGAGAAATTCGAGAGAGCGACGAAAAGAACTTCTGTCAGCTCCCTGGAAATTCCGGAACCGTCTTATCCAATATTGTATGACTCTGCTACTAACCTTGTTAAAAGTACAAATAAATATAGAAACTTAAAAACGAACCTTCTCTTCTCCGAAGAAAGCATAATAACCCCCAGAAAAAACCCTATGACAGGGACTTTAATAAAACGCCATCCAAATAAGGACTCGGCTACTGAAATCATCTAACACATGGCCTCCTGGATCTTCTGACAAGACTGCACTCGTTTCCTTTTTTTTGAGACGCATGAAGATTCTTGTTTATGCTACACCCATTGGAAATGAGGAAGATCTCGTGGCCAGAATTGCAGTGGCTGCTGGTGAGATTTCTGAAATGCCAAACGTATTCCCTAATATCTGGACAGTCGTTAAGGCTAAGATTTGAAAAGTGCATGTATGAAGGTGGAACACATTTTTAACAATTTATGTAAAGTAATTCGAAATAAATATTGTGAGGAATTGTATCATTACCTTTGATCCTAAAAACCAATAAACAACTAATATCTCAAAAACCCGAATTTTTTCCCGAAAATTTCATAGAAGAAAAAGTGTTTTTTAGTTATTTTTACTTGCTGTGCAATTTGTTACCTCTAATTCTGAAACACCTTGTATAAGAATTAGAACTCCAAAGGAAAACTGTAAGGTTCCAAGCAGAGAATTAGGTATATCTTCTTTTTCTTGAAAAAATTTCTTTTTTGTTTTGTTAATGACCTATTTTTGCTTCACTGTTGTCCTATTTTTCAGAGCCTCTTACTTTCTTCTTCAACTCTCATCATGTTTCATAGTCTTTTTTCTTAACTTACTGTTTCTAAGCGCAAGTGCTTCGCGGGGCACACCTTATGCATAGAATCTGCGTTCTCTTGAGGCGCGGCTACACTGTGCGTTTCTTCGTGCAACTCACGCGCAACTCGTTCAAATTTGAAGCCTGCATCTCGGTTGCACAAGAAAAAAAAGAAAAACATTTCATTTCCAAAAAAGATGGTACAAAACTACCTTCATTTGTTTTCAAAATTTCTTAAAGTTAATACACTTAGATGATACACTCACACGAGTATTTTAATACTCATGTTACCAATCGAAAAGAAATGATTGAGGGCAATGTACACCTAATCTTGCTCAATCTACATTTGATGATACATATAATGATAATTATAAGAGATAACACAATTTCATGGACAATGCATTTTCATTGTGAGGTGAAAACACTTTTGACATTTTACATATCCATGACCTAAAACTTCGCAGTTCTTGACGCCAGGAAATGATATATTAATCGCTTGTTTCAGCCGATGTTCAAAAATGTCATTTTAAGGAAGCATGAGAAAAAAAATATATAAATGAGGACGAGGACAACGAAATTTTAAAGTTTTGTATATCTAATTAAACAATTTTAACGTAACGGTCATTAGTTGATGAGCATTTTATTTAAAAATAAATGGATGATCGCACAACAAATGTATAGTTTTTTTGAATAAAATGCTTTACTATAATAATGAAGAGATGACGAGTTAGATAATGTTGCAAGTTGAGAGTGAATAGAAAAAAGACCATCATTTCTAGTTAAAATTCTAGTTGTCAGTCTAGCACACACATATTTGCACCTATACATGTAAATATGTACACATACACATGCACATAAATACCTGTGCACATACCTACACCTAGCTCGTAAACATAAACAAATACATTTCTTTGCATCGAGGCAATTACAATGCATGCGCATTCTATAAAAATGTTGTGCGATGTTCCGAAATATAGGATAATGAAACATAGGATAATGAACAAAGGAACTTCGTGACAACTTTTCAGTATGTGTTGCTGCTTAAAATTTCTAATGAAATATTGTACCAATGTTTAAATTGTATTGAAAAGAACACTGGTTGATAAGCGTCTTATTTATCATGTGTGGGTGATCGTGCAACAAATTTGTACATACATTTTTTATAAATGCTTTACAATAATGAAGCGAAATGAACTATTACGTAGTGATACATTCACCCATCTACGCACGCATAGCGTGCACGCGTACACGTATACACAAGTAAGCATGTGCGCAAGCATCAGCGTAACCTAGTCAGTATAAACTAGCATTCTAATCCAGAGACTAGGAGAACATATCTTTTATTACATGAATTTTATGAAATTTCCATACTAAAAGCAGTGGCACAAAACAGAATACCTGAGTCAGAAACATGAAAACGATTGTTCTACAACGGTTCCCAAGTACAGAAAAATCCTAGGTGAGGTTGTTGTAATATACTCTAGAGCGTAAGAGATGGTATGATAATATGCACTACACTACACTAGCTTAACAAGAGCATTTTTGGACGTGAGATAAGAGAGAAGACATGAATGCCCTATAAGGGTTTCATATTAGAAAAAAAATCACATTATCTTTGTAGTATGGTACAAGGGCTGCATGAACTTCTACTGCGTGCGGTTTTGACGCGTCTTTTTGTTAAGCAAGCATATGTAGTGCGTAGTTATGAGTGAACTACACATCATTTCAGGGTCAACGCCCGACAGCTGTCGCAGTTTATATCTGCACTTCATCGTGGGGTGTTGTATTGTGCATGTGTTTATTTCTTGCGCTTCCTACAATGAGTAGTTGGCTACGCGAGCTGGTGCTCCAGCTCAGAGACCAATTTAAAGCGAATGAATGCCTCTGAAACGTCAAAAATCAAACGTATGAAGACATGAATTCACAAGAATTATTGCATAAAACTATATCAACTTTTCTAGACCTTGAGAAGGCATTAGCAGTTGACATAATGAAAAGAAAATTCATACACTGAGGACAGTGTTTTTAAGCCGAATAAAATGCTAAACATTAAAAAAATAGAAGCAGGTACAGATGATGTACAGCGACCTATCCTGTGGTGCTTTGATATGTTGTCATTTTTTAATGAAAGAACAGAGAGCCGGCAGTCAACATTAAATTTGCATAGTCAAATGGTCGCTCAAGTAAGTTATGTTTCTTATTTATTTATACATGTAGAGAAAATACTCAAGTTAAATAAATCCTCCCATAGCATTTATACTCGAATAAATAAAAATATAATCGAAAATTAATACAGTGTATAATTATTTAAAAATAAATAGCATTATTCTTGAGTAAATCAACCATTTATTGTAAATTAGAGAGCTTAAACTGAAATTAGTGTACGTCACCACGGTACACAGTTGGGTAGTTGTGTCTTTAATTGACACAATTTTTTTGCATCAAATGAGACCAAAATCAAGCTTCTTCGTTGAAAATTGTGGGAGTAGGGTTTTGCACATACATGTAAATAATTTTACATTCTCGCGCTATATTTTTTTCTATTGCAAAAATCGAAAATTTTTATAGAGGCCAATGTGTTTGAAATTCAGTTTTACATATCTGAATGCATTTTCGTTATCCTAGTTACGGTAGAAATGTAGAGAGGGGAATTTGAACAAATAAGGTAAGGTCCAGGGGAGGATGTTTCCTTAAGAAATGTGTTAGCAGAGCCTCTTTACTGCAGGAGTTTAATATTGTATTGAAACAGTCCGCTTGCTGCCTCATACGACAACGATTGGAATATCGAGTCTTCAATTTAATGGAGCGTAACGAAGCTTTTTGTTACAAAGCAAAATAACTGAAAGTTTTTTTATACTTATCAAACCCTCTACGAACATTAAATTATGAATAAATAACATGGGTACTTGGTGAGTTGACTTCTCTGCTTGGCTTTGCCTTGCCTGTATTTCAAAATAATAATTTGTGACTTGGAATTTGTAGCCTATTTACCTCACTTATTCTCGTACATTTTATCCAGTGCAAGCAGGGAAATTCATTTCAGCAGGAATGCATGTTTAAGACGCGCTTGTGATATTTGCCTTCCGTAAATAATGTTGACCAACTCTCTTTTGCTTCCAAAAATCATTAATGGAAGACTATAATCTTGGTGAAATTTGTTAAAATAGTTTCACAAGCACTAATATTAGCTTTCACACATCACACTCCCAACATCTTGGGTCATCATTAAACAATCGTGGAAGCTCATGTGTCAATGAGAAGGCTTAGATCCTTCAAATCTTTTCTGTATCAGCGTTCTTTTTAGTCTAATCAGTAGTGTTTTTGCTTTTCTCACTAGATTATCATTATCAACTCTTTAGAACTAAATGTTATTTCTTATAATTCTGCCTCATCCCGCGCTGCAGTGGTGGCAAGGATCACCGCGCAAAAATAAGGACAGAATTGAACAGATACAGTATCATAGATACGCGTGCAGGAGGTCGGGAGCGCTGCACGCAGACCTACCCAACCTGGGAGTTGAAGTTGAAAAAAGACTGCGTGACTGCAGAAGTTGTAAGAGGATGGGGCACTGGCATTTGCACATCACCACACGTAGCTATGTTCAGACCAAGAGCGGAGGAGTAATAATATTTTCTTTGGATAATACTGGTTTATAGTGGAACAGGTGGTTAGTGATGCAAAAATTAGCAGGGCTTGGAATCAATAGACCGATCAGGTGAAACTTCGATGAATGAAGCCCTGAAAACAGTGATAATTCAAATAAAAAAAGATGTAAAAATAAATAAAACCTTGTTCGTTTACATTCTTTAAAATTAAACTCCAAGGTAAAGAAAATAGAAATAAACAAATACGCTTAGAATTAACTCACGCTAAACAAGTTAAATGCATTGACGAAAAAATGTGACAGAGAAGCCTAAAAAATGGATCATGACAAGAACTCGAATGAAATTTACCTCCAACCGAATCATTAGGCCACAGATTGAAATGGACAAATTATTGAAAGTTTCTATTACAAAAAGTCTTGACATGTAGCAGAATTGGGACAAATGACAACTCAATCATCAAACCCAAAGGAATGAAAAACCAGCGTACCAGCAGAAAACACACTCAACATTAAGAATATCTTAGCCTAAAGCAAAACAAAATATACAGAAGCAAAACAGAACTGACCAAAAAAGCAACGCTCACCAGGTCAACCCTTGGTTATAGCGTGTGAAAGAATAGTTCTTCCAAGAAATACACTCCAGTTTTACTGTAAACCTGAGTGACTGAAAGAGGAAGAAAAAGCAGCGCATTAAGAAATTATTCTATCCCATAACGCAGTAAAATCAAGAAACACAAAACTACAAAGACTCCTATTTTAACATAACAAATATTTTGAAGAAAGAGTAGCAGACACAATCTACTGAGACTCCTGCAAGCTGACCGTTGCCTGCACACACTCGTCACATTTTGGGCCACGCCCACAAAGGGAACACACAACATCCTCCTGCAGCTGACCGTTGCCTGCACACACTCGTCACATTTGGGGCACGTATACAAAGGGAACCCACAACATCCTCCTGCAGCGAGTGTTGCTGCGGCGGGCAGCCACGGCTGTAACACAAGAGCACATTCCAGCCTCGAGGGCCACAAGATGCCACCATCACCCCACTCCTCTTCCTTGAGCTCTCTTCGTTCTATGAAGTCTGCGCTTCATTTGTAACAGTTCTGAAAATTGGGCTTCGAATGTGTTCAGCGTTCCTGCATTTGATGTTATCGTACACCACCGTACAGGAGATAGGCGTAGCAGAGAGTGCGTTGCGTTTACTTTGAAGGAAAGAGTTCCGTTCACGGCACTTTCTTTTATTGCGATGTCAATACTCAGCCATCCTTAACATCCCCGAGCAGCGCCAAGTCCCCATAGAAATGTGAGAGAACAACCCTATCGGCAGGCCTCATTGAACAATGAAACTTATATTCGCCACGACGCTTCCCTCACTTAGTCCCGCTATCCATACCGGATATGCGGAGAATCTAGTTCTAGTTCGTATAGAACTCAAGAGACAAATATGACTAACATGAAAACTACAAGCAATGCCAGCCTTCCCCTGCTACTGGCATCGTGCACGGCGCCTGCCCCACGCAACTCAGCAACAAGCCCACGCGCTGCACCGCGATGTGCAACAAAACTAGGGCCACAAATGTGCACAGCGACTTTCCTCACAGGCTGTATCTATGCTACCTCACTGCTGCAACACGGGCAGACTGTACCGAGATTTGTTTACAAGGAGCGCTACAAGATGTGAGGCGTGTTTACAAGGAGCGCTACAAGATGTGAGGCGTGTTTACAAGGAGCGCTACAAGATGTGAGGCGTGTTTACAAGGAGCGCTACAAGATGTGAGGCGTGTTTACAAGGAGCGCTACAAGATGTGAGGCGTGTTTACAAGGAGCGCTACAAGATGTGAGGCGTGTTTACAAGGAGCGCTACAAGATTTGAGGCGTGTTTACAAGGAGTGCTACAAGATGTGAGGCGTGTTTACAAGGAGCGCTACAAGATGTGAGGCGTGTTTACAAGGAGCGCTACAAGATGTGAGGCGTGTTTACAAGGAGCGCTACAAGATGTGAAGCATGTTACAAGGAGCGCTGCAAGATGTGAGGTGTGTTTACAAGGAGCGCTACAAGATGTGAGGCGTGTTAACAAGGAGCGCTACAAGATGTGAGGCGTGTTTACAAGAAGCGCTACAAAATGTGAGGCGTGTTTACAAGGAGCGCTACAAGATGTGAAGCTGCCAGAAGTGCGAGGTGCTCCGTCTCACTGCAGACGTCATCTCACAGCATCACAGGTTCACGTCACAAGCCAAGTGAGGCAGCAAGCTTTATTCTTCTCTTAATAAAATCAAGCGTCACACCTAACGTCTGCTATATAAGCGTTGTGTTCGCGCAATCCTAGAGTGTATTTTCACTGCAGACACATACAAAATGCAGAACAGTAATAAAATAATCCAAAAGATAAAAATACACAAATAAAATAACGCTCAAATAGGCGTACATACCATTTGCTCAGGCAGCATTAAACAAAAGCTGAGGGTTAACTAGGTCTGAACTAAGAGCTAATTAAATGTAACTTAACTTACTTAACACTTTGACTGCGGCGTGAGTCACCGGTGGTCACTGCGAGAGTTTGTAGAATGCTGCTCACCGACCAGTAATCAAAAAATCAATTTTCATAAATACTTCATGAAAATTAAATGAAAGCTCAACCAAGTCAATGCTTGCTTTTTTCAACATTGCTTACTATTAATGACGTAAAATTTGAGTTGAAAATTGAACTTCAGTTTAAACCTGCCGCAGTCAAAGTGTTAAGATGGACATAAAACTATTGAAAATATTTTAATTTTAGGCGACAGTTTTCTAAATTCAGAGACAATGATTAGAACTGAGCAGAAAATGTTGATTATTGAAATTATTGGTGTGGCACAAGGTCACCACTCAAATATTAAGCTAATATCCTGAAATTATTGGTGTGACACAACTTACACAAGGTCACCACTCAAATATTGAACTAACATCCTGAAATTATTGGTGTGACACAAGTTCACCACTCAAATATTAAGCCAACATCCTGAAATTATTGGTGTGACACAAGGTCACCACTCAAATATTAAGCTAATATCCTGAAATTACTGGTGTGACACAAGGCACAATTGAGGTCTACACTCCCCGTTTCATGTTCAGTTGAGCAATATGAACTTCACAGAAGGCAAATCAGTACGCAAGCATGGGCACACTAAATTATCCCATCAGTTTGCGGGCATTCAATGATACCACATTTATTGACAGATTAGATTAGATTTCGGAATTGTTTGAAGCCTCTCTAATTACAACGACAGTGTTCTCAACAGAGGAAGAAGGATGGCACTATTCAGAACGTCAATTGAGGGAATAGGGAACTTATGTACGAGGATACTACAACCCTGCGCAAAGAAACAGCAATATTTGAAGAAATTCAAGTAATGCAATAAAAGAAATTTAAGAAATTAATAGATGCTAAGGAGCATCAGCAAGGAACCTAAAATACGATTTTACGTAACAAAAACTCAATAAATGAAAAAAATCAACAACATATAATAAAATACCAGAGTGTCTCTATAAATTTATAAATAATTATGTTTTTTTTACGTCATTTCCCCTATGTTATTACGAGTACAATGGGAATTTGCTTGCTTGGCCGGTATCATAGATACCATTCAAATGATAAGAAAACCTGGCGTCTGCTCACTTTTGTTTGTAAGTCAAAAATATTGAGTGAAAAATTACTCTACTGTTGAGAAAATGCTGCTTATCACGTTGAAAAAGAATTAGAATACTTCTTTAAAAACTTCCTGGGTAATAATAATTAAATAATAAGACACATATGATGCTTGTTTGGTTGGTGCGTGTGTCTGTGACGTTCTTCCGTGTTGCTTAAGGACCGTATCTGTGATACGAATTTCACCAGTGCACATGAACAAAAATATTTTAAATTCGGGTACTATGTATTATGATGGATATAATCGTTTGTCATCCACATCTGGAAGATTTGTTGAAAAAAATGACCGACCCCGCAATTTTTAGAAGATTGCGTACACTAGTGATTTTATAATTTATGGTTTCCGGATCAATAAAAATTAAATAATAATTTATTAGCTAATAAAAAAGAGCATCAATGATTTATTAATTTATGGTATTTGGATCGTCGTACCCGTGCGACCATCGAACTTGCCTCCGTCCAGGCAGACCCTGGTTCGAGTCCCGGCGCTGGTGGCGATTTTTTCTGTTGGGTATAGGGGAAAAATTCAAAGCACAATACCCCACTCTACCCAGGTGTCTGAAATGGGTACCGGTCTTGACCGGGGGAAAGCGTAATGGCGTCCTGGCGTTAGTTATAAGGCATTTGAAAATCCAATGTATAAGGTGATATGTATCAGGCTTGAAATTGGAAATAAAGCATCCGTAGATGCCTTCATTATTATTATTATTAATAAGCTAAAAAACAACAGTAATGAACCATAATTATGATTTAACGTCACAAGCAATGAATAAATGAAAAATATGAATATATAAATGAATGAAAATGTGAATAAGTTGTGAAATGCTGGAGCGGTTGTCCAGCGCACACAACACCGCACCACGTGTAGGTGACCAGCATGTCGGAACGTGATCAGAATTGCGACCGCATTCAGAAGTTCTTGAATTCTAGGTCGGTCTTGTGTTTCTTAGCCGCTTGGATACAGTTCTGAACATGATATACTTCAGGAAGGTACAGACGGTGTTGCGTGGAGAACTTCCTGCCAAGCTCAGCGAATACGGGGAACAGCTCACTTGGGTTGACTTCATAGTTGTACCCCAGCAGGTACGCGCGGCACTCGCTGGAACAAACAATGGGATTACAAAGTTGCTCTCCACGAGTCACTCCTGGAACAAACAATGGGATTACAAAGTTGCTCTACATGAGTCACTCGCTAGAACAAAACAATGGGATTACAAAGTTGCTCTCCACGAGTCACTCGCTGGAACAAAACAAAGGGATTACAAAGTTGCTCTCCACGAGTCACTCGCTGGAACAAAACAAAGTGATTACAAAGTTGCTCCCCACGAGTCACTCGCTGGAACAAACAATGGGATTACAAAGTTGCTCTCCCCGAGTCACTCGCTGGAACAAACAATGGGATTACAAAGTTGTTCTACATGAGTCACTCGCTGGAACAAAACAATGGGATTACAAAGTTGCTCTCCCCGAGTCACTCGCTGGAACAAACAATGGGATTACAAAGTTGTTCTACATGAGTCACTCGCTGGAACAAAACAATGGGATTACAAAGTTGCTCTCCACGAGTCACTCGCTGGAACAAAACAATGGGATTACAAAGTTGCTCTCCACGAGTCACCCGCTGGAACAAAACAATGGGATTACAAAGTTGTTCTCCATGAGTCACTCGCTGGAACAAAACAATGGAATTACAAAGCTGCTCTCCACGTGTCACTCGCTGCAACAAAACAATGGGATTACAAAGTTGCTCTACATGAGTCACTTGCTGGAACAAAATAATGGGATTACAAAGTTGCTCTACATGAGTCACTCGCTGGAACAAAACAATGGGATTACAAAGTTGCTCTACATGAGTCACTCGCTGGAACAAAAAAATGGGATTACAAAGTTGATCTCCACGAGTCACTCGCTGGAACAAAACAATGGGATTACAAAGTTGCTTCACGAGCAACGGTGCGAAAGCTACAATGCCACGTTCAAGTCGGGACCTCACATCTTACGCTTGGGAGCAGTACCTCAAATAGATACAGAAGTTGTTTTAGACAGGATCATCCGTCTGCAATATTTTCCAGATCTTCACAATCTGATTTCTATTTTCCTACAACCATAAATGCACCGAATACAACTCTGCAAAATTAAATTCTTCATGAACAACTTTTCGAACTCTAAAGCGATGCGTTTTACATTATTAGACTGAATCAGCAACCAAGTCAATGCTTCATTACAAATATTTAACTTATAAAATGATTGAATATGTACATAAGTGAATATCCAAAGTTTACGACTGTTAAGAAACTAATAGGAAGATCGATTTTTTTGACAAGTCAAACTGAATCATATGAAAGTTACTCGCGCTGGACGTTCCTTCCATGCGTCGACGTAAACCATGGGGTTGACCATATTCTGCTGACGAACATGTTCCAGGGCACTTCTAATTAAAAAATTAGGCATAAACTTGAAATAAATTATTTACACGCTTTTCTTACCCCATCTTAGGCTTGGCCATTGAGTACAAAACTGGCAGGGAGCTCTTCACCCAGAGCCAGTGTTCAGCAGTCAGACCCATCACATGGACCTCGAGAGGCAGGGGCCAGGAACCAGCGGCGCTTTTAACAATCTTGCCATACGCCAACACATCTGATCAGATCACAAATCTCAGTACAGGTTTGCTAAGATTGGTTCTGATTCTCGACTAGCGCAATGGTCGAACGTTGAAGGAAAATCCTTAATGACTTGATGCCTTTGCGACAAGGGTTCATAAAAACAAAACATAGCAGATGTCCCTTCAATATTCTCATTAGCCCTTAAGTATGAATATTCATCACAAATTATTTTCCTTAGCTTCCATGAAAACGTTTATGCACTTATTGATGATTAATTTTCAATTTTATACTCTAGGTAAGAGGAGTAAAATGTTTGACCCATTGAATTAGATTTTCATGAGCTATGATGCCAATGACTAAGCGAAGGTTAAAATTCTAAATCAAAGCGCTACCTCAATAATACCGGAGCTTAAAGTCAGTCCTAACGTCAAAAGCACGTTATCGACAATTAGTTCATCTACTATGAGGACATTTCTCCATCACCAACAACGCAACTTCGAACTATCACGTACGTAGTTGAGAGCTAGATAATGAAGTGACTTCCAAAAGTTCCAGATCTCGCTACGACCGAGTAGTTCAAGCGCACCTCAGGGCTAATTTCCCGGTTGAAAATCAGAGCAGGGTTTTCAGCAATTTCTCGACGTTTTTGGCAGAGGTTAGTGGCGCCGCAGCGCAGTGCAGCGGTCGCCTCATCCGCTTTAGGGACGATTATCTCTGCCGAGGCTGTTGGCGGCACTCGCAAGAACGTCTGCTTAGATCTGCCTAGAACTGCTAGAGGCCACTATTCAAACGTCCAATAAAAAATGCTCCACACAATCAAATTATCTACTTAGAACTGCTAAACATTTTTATACGGCACATAATTTCAACATCCTTATATCATTTAAAAATGGTTTGGCAACAACAGATATTTGCAAACAACAGAAAAACCCCTGATTCGCCGATCTACAAGCATTATCTTTCATCTAAGGAAACCTTCATAACAAAAATTTTTCCGACTAAGGTTCTCCCATTAACCCATTAACTACAATTGAAGGGAAGTTTGCCATTGAGCTGATCCTTCTTTTGTAAATAGCTTGTAGCGAAATAGAACTTTTTATCCGAAACGTTCACTCTGAGTACTTATACAGTGGCTTGAAAATACACAGATATATTTCAACAAATCCAATAATTTATTTCTTTTTTCAAAAATATCGAGTACAAACATAAACTAATGCATAAAACAACAAATACAGGTAGAATTACTCGTAAAATATTTGTGCTATTTACCTAGGTATTCAGACTAATGTTAGGTTGTTGAAATACAATACAATTAGAATTTGAGGACTAACTAAAGTAAATGTACGGCGCGCCATAAGCGGAAGCACACCTGTTACTGCCTGTTTTCGACTGAGGCATTTACTGCTGCGAACGACGATGGCCAACAGAGAACTATCTGCTTCAATTCGACTGTAGACAATTACTGCAAAGGTCTGCCAAAAAACGCTATTCAAATTGACTCCCATGCATTTTGTCTGTGGTGAACAGCTGAAATTCGTATAATAACTACGATCATTGCGAAAAACTGCCAAAATTCTTCCGCGCAACTGCGCTCATTTTCAATTATGTTCTACCCTTAGAAAAAGTTAATTTCCAATGAAGATGACACGAAACAAGAACATCATTGATTTTTAAAATATCTTAACGTAAAAATGCTTCGTTAAGATACACACAGGGGTATCGTAAAACCCTCGTGAACAGTCTACACAGATGATTAAGAAAATACTTTGGGAACATTATCGTTTCGGATGCACAATCTAGGTATGATAATACATATAAATACAAAATAAATGAAAATAAAATCAATGATGATGCATTGTTAGAAGCACTCTTATTGGAGCGCACATACGTTGAAATATGAGCTCAGGAACTTTCAGTATATGGGATTAATATTGAAAGGTAAATAGTTGGATTTAAATCATTTTACGCCTTAGACTACGAAGTCATTAATCGAAATTATCTTTCCCTCCTACTTATCAACTAGTAAATCAATCGATGAGCTCGGAGTAAATATACTTTACCTAGAAAATTGAAAAAAGAAAAGAAATAAAAGAAAAGAAGAAATAGTTCAATTTCTTCACGTGTAAGTTGATTAAGAAATGCACCTAGCATTTTCGTACTAAAACACAGCAATTCGTTAAAATCTATATTTCTGTCTAATTATAAAACGCAACGTTTCGACGTATCAAACATCATCCTCAGGCTGTAAAAAAAAACAGAATGATTTTCAGTCACATTGGAAAGAATGCATAAACTAACACTTGAGTAATATAGACTAGATAAGTAGATCACAAAAGACGAAAGCGACTAGACAAAATAACAACCTTTTTTATCACAGAAATAGTAGTATGACTAGATACATTGTACAAAACCGATGTTCATCACACGAGAGACAAGAGCAAAATGGTCGAGCAGCCTCGTCGCACCTAGCAAGCTGAAGTTCTACGAAACAGTTTGAGAGCGAAAAAATCATTCGTGTTTTCATTAAGGGGAGGTTTAAGCTCATGAATGTGTAATGCTTCAATTATATGAATATGATCTTTTGAACCGTAAAATCAGTGACCAATTAGTAAAAAATAATCTGTCTGCATCTGGGGTCAACGATCTGGACAAGGCCGGTGTGATTTATCAATTTAAATGTAACCGAAAAAAATGTAAGTCTCTTGATAAACGTTACATTGGCATGACCAGAATGACCCTGAAGCAAAGATTAACCGCTCATAAATATCAAGGTTCCATTTTCAATCATTTTCGTGTTGACCATAGTTGCAAACCATCCAATGAAGATCTGTTCCCTAACACCAAAATTCTTTATAATGTTATTAAAAAAGATCATATTCATATAATTGAAGCATTACACAATCATGAGCTTAAACCTCCCCTTAATAAAAACACGAATGATTTTTTCGCTCTCAAACTGTTTCGTAGAACTTCAGCTTGCTAGGTGCGACGAGGCTGCTCGATCATTTTGCTCTTGTCTCTCGTGTGATGAACATCGGTTTTGTACAATGTATCTAGTCATACTACTATTTCTGTGATAAAAAAGGTTGTTATTTTGTCTAGTCGCTTTCGTCTTTTGTGATCTACTTATCTAGTCTATATTACTTAAGTGTTAGTTTATGCATTCTTTCCAATGTGACTGAAAATCATTCTGTTTTTTTTACAGCCTGAGGATGATGTTTGATACGTCGAAACGTTGCGTTTTATAATTAGACAGAAATATAGATTTTAACGAATTGCTGTGTTTTAGTACGAAAATGCTAGGTGCATTTCTTAATTAACTTACACGTGAAGAAATTGAACTATTTCGTAGGGCTGAAAAGTTAGAAAAGAAAGAAAAGAAGAAAGAAAAACAGTTTATTTCAAAAAAAGTTCAACAATGAAATGTTCAAACATTGGTTTTTAAAATACCTTAACATTAACATCCTTAACTGATAATAACACATATGTATCGTAATACCCGTGTAAAATATTGAAATAAAAATCGTTGACCGGAAAGCACAACAAAAATGAGTTTCTTCGTTGCGGGATCTGATTTTGACAGTGCATTTAAATATAAGTAACTAAGAGAACACAATCCTCGCAACGCTTAGTTGAAAAATTCATTCGTTTTTGTGCACTTATATTGAAATATAAATCAAATTCGCATTAAAATACCTTAACTTAAAGATCTTTAATTGCTATTCATACATAGTTATCGTAATATCCGTGTTAATATTAACAAATGATATTATTAGAAACAAATGATATTAGAGACAAATGATTCGGATCCTCAATTGCTATTCATACATGGTTATCGTAATACCCATGTTAATTATCGAAACATGATTCGGAGAAAAGCACGAACAAATGCGTTTCCCTTCGTTGCGGTAGTCGGATTTTGGTAATGCATTTAAATACAAGTGGCTAATAAATCATAATCCATGTGACACGTTGTTGAAAACCCTTTCATTAGTGCGTACTTATATTGAAATATGAGCATACAAACGTAGGAACTAGTGATACGAGCATGAGGAATTGAGGTTTAAAGTAAAATGGGCAGATTTGATTTATTTTGCGTCTAGAACTATGAGGTCGACAGTCAGGATTTGGGACAATTTTCACACTAACGCATCAACTAGTGTGCCAAATGATGAGCTCGGAAAAAATATGATATTCACTATAGCAAAAAAAATTTTCATGATATTTCCTCCTTAAAACAATAGTACTGACACAAAAGAGTTTACCGAAGTCAAAGACATGACAAGGATTGTTGTACAATGCTAGCCGTAACATTTTAACCATAGCTGGAACCGAACAAAAAGAGACAACTACCTAAAATAGCGTTGTCAGAATGTATTCACGAGCGTAAGAAACAAAACTAACATGAACAATTTTAAACTATACCATTTACAAGTTGATTTGATAAAATGAATTTTGATTTGATCCTCGTGAAATTAGAATTGCTCCTAGTGAATTTTAATTTGCTCCTCGTGAAAATAGATTTGTTCCAAGTGAAATTTGATTTGCTCTTTTTCACCTTGAAATCGTTCCATAAGAATTTTATCGGCCTTATAATGTTATTTGATAGAATTTTAGGGAAACTTATTTTTTCTTTGTGAAGTAAATTCATTCCAACAATGCGTACAAAGATACAGAGTTTTTACAGAGAATAATTTACAAAAAATACAGAATGTAATATTCGTTGTATGAACCATTACTCATTATCAAACCATTACACAAAGACTCGTATCTCGAACACTTTGATCAAAGAAACATCACAGAAATACGGCCACGTTCTACATTGCTGCACATCACGTTGCATCATGTGTAGGCATGCTACTGTCATCAGCAATAAGTGTACACCTTAACTCCAAATATCTTCATCTGTCAGAAACCAAAACCTTCACGATGAAGTATAATAAAACAAGTACTTATATTATTTTATACTTAAGAAGTATAAAATGCTTATGCAACTTATCGAGAAGACCTTATAGAAATATGTTAATGAGACAATAATTGTCAAAACTAGCGCAAATGTTGTAATATATGCTTACTGATCTTATTGTCATGCTCAGTTATGACGTTTCAGTAGTATTATTATTTTGATAATATTACTGTACTTTTTCATCAAAATATATTTGTACATGAGTTATCAGTAAAATATATATTTATTATTTTTTCGAATTTTAAAACGCTTTCTATCCATGTATTCTCAAATCCCGCTAGGGTTTGCGACCTAAATTTTGTATTTGTATAATGTATAATGTATAATGTGCTCGTCGTAGCCGTGAGACTAGCGAACTTGCCTCCGTCCAGGCAGACCCGGGTTCGAGTCCCGGCGCTGGTGGCGATTTTCTCTGTTGGGTATAGGGGAAAAATTCCAAGCACAATACCCCACTCTACCCAGGTGTCTGAAATGGGTACCGGTCTTGACCGGGGGAAAGCGTAATGGCGTCCTGGCGTTAGTTATAAGGCATTTGAAAATCCAATGTATAAGGTGATATGTATCAGGCTTGAAATTGGAAATGAAGCATCCGTAGATGCCTTCATTATTATTATTATTATAATGATAATAATAATAATTGTTTATTCGATAGTGTATCATCTACTGGATGATCGTCGGTAGGAAATAAACCTTGGGTAAAACAGCTACTGGATGATCGTCAGTAGGTTACCGGTTGAACATGTGATCCCAATACCCTGCACATTATTGAAAGTCCCTTTGCTTATATGCTTTTTACTGATAGATTAATTAATTAACTAACTAATTAATCAATATATCTTCAAATTTTTTAAAATTTTATTAATAATTATTCAACATTAAATGTAATTAGTTGCTATTAATATTAATTAACTATATATTAGAGCACTGATTTTGTAAGCCAGAGAGTTCGAACCAAGGTCCAACCCTGTAGTTAGGACAGTATATAATATTTTAAACATTTTAAATACACAAGCTAAACAAAATTGCATAATTTTGGTATTATATCTACAGTAAACTAAAAATCAATTGGATCGATTGTAAATTAAAAGAGCAAATCAAATTTCATTTGGAGCAATTCTATTTTCACGAGAATCAAATCAAAATTCACTTTGAGCTATTCTATTTTCCCGAGGAGCAAATTAAAATTCACTTTGAGCAATTATATTTCCACTAGGATCAATCAAATTTCCCTTGGAGCAATTCTATTTTCACGAGGAGCAAATTATAACTCACTTTGAAGAATTCTAATTTCACGATGATCAAATCAAAATTCACTTGAATCAAATCAACTTGTAAATGGTATAGAATAAGAAAATAAAACAATGATGTACTCTAGAGTTATGATATTCATCGAATCCGTCCACGGCCTTTTAAAATTTTTTAAAAAGAACGAAAAAAAATATGATGCAAAATGCCCTCACGTTAACATCCTTTCTTTCTTCACGGTAATCAATTTGGTTTTGAAAATGCAAATAAATATAAATAACTAAGAAAACAAATCCCTGTGACACATAGTCGAAAACACTCTCGTTAGGGCGCGCGTATATTGGAGTATGAGCAAACAAACATAGGAACTAGTGATTGGAGGAATTAATGTTAAGAGTAAAATGGGCAGATTGAAATCATTTTGTGCCTAAGACTATGAGATCGTCATTCAGGACAATTTTCTTTTTGTCATTCTAATGTTTCGACTAGTATGCCAAAATAATGAGCTCGAAAAAAATAAAATGTTTTCCCACACGACAAATTCATAATATTTACTAACTACGCTGATGATACTGGCACACAAGAGTTCACCGGAGTTAGAGACATGAGGATTGTTCTACAGTAGTCACCGTAACATTTTCAGCATAGCTGGAACAGTAAAAAAGTTAACTACAGAAAGTAGTTTTATCATAATGCACTCACGAGCGTAAAAAAGTAAGAATTGTAAATGAATTACGTCGCATTTTCAAACGTTTTAATATGAGTGAAAAATGCTTTCAATATCCTAAAATTTAGACCTTGACTTTATATTTACCCATGGGGATCATAAAACTTATGCAGGTTAATTGTTGAAACAAATGGTTGGTAGAAAAGCACGGAAAAATGCGTTTTCTTCGTTGCGTTGGTCTGATTTTGACAATGAATTGATTTTGACAATTTGACAAACAAGAGATCAAGAAAACATTATCCATCTCATGCATTGTTGAAAGCACTATCGTTAGTGTATTATCATCTATCATCTTGTATCATCTAAGTGTATTGACTTAAAATTTTTTAAAAACCAATGATAGTACTTTTGTACCATCTCTATTGGAAATAAACTGTTTTTCTTATTTCCTTCTTTTCTTTAGTGCACTCCCATATTGAAATTTGAGCTTACGAACATAGGAACTTGTGAAATGAGGGATTAATATTGAAAGTAAAACGGGTAGATCCAAATTAATTTGCATCTTAGACTTTGAGGTTGACATGAGAGACAATTTTACATTGTTTCGTATCAACTAGTAAGCTAAATAGCTTGCTTGGATAGAGTGAAATATTTTACAATAACACAAAAATTAAATTTCGTATGTTAATAACATTGGCACAAAAGAGTTCACCGGATCTAAATACATGAGAAGGATCGTTGTACAATGCTAATCATAACATTTGCAACAATGCTGGGACAAAACTATAAAGTCGAAACGTAAAAAAAAATTTTGGGCAAAATTTACTTAAAGAGAGTAAGGAACGACACATTGTCACACAAGGTTACCAAAAGCATTTATGGATAGGAATATAATTTGTTTTATATGTACACACACACACACACGAATACATACATACACATGTATATACATACGAGCGTCACATGTGCATACATACATGTACTTAATATTCGCATACAAGGAATCGCATTGCATATGTGTATTACAAAGATGTCTTGGTTGTGGTATAATGTTATGAAAGATTGGATAATTAGCAATAAAAATTACTGACTACCTTTCCAGTACGTACTGCAGTTCCTACTTATTGTGTAGACGCAAGATAACGACACGAGTTATTTTAGTTTTGAATTCTCTTAATTGTTTGAAGGGTTTTGATGCTCTGGGAAAGTTTGTTCCGCAGTAAGGCGCCTGATGATGACAGAGCTTTCTGCCCAATGTTAGCTGAACGGTATTTGATTAAGACATCGCGTCTCCTATTCGGCTTTTGGTTGGTGACTGTAGGGGGATGGAATTTCACTATTTCATCATTGCTCTGAGGAAGACATAAATAGGAGAATACGTATTGGGCTTTGTGCACCAGAAACCTTTCCTGAATATTAGCCCAGCCGACCTTATTTAGGAGAGGTGTTACGTGATCATTCTTTTTGAATTCACCTTTGCATACTATCTTAGCTGCGAAATTTATGCATTTTTGTAAATATTTTTAAAGATATTGAGGCATATCTCCCCATACCAAGCTACAAGAGTCAATACGTGATAAAACTAAAGATTGAACGGCCTATAATCTAGATTCTTCGTCAGGCATACTTTTTACGATTAAAAAACATTGAAGTCCCGTGAATTGTGTTGCAAGTTTTATCAACGTGGGATTTGGAGGACATGTTTCTGTCGAACCAAATACCTAAATTTTTCACTTGTTCTGATGAGTAAATTTTATTATTCCTAACTGTAGGAATTAGATTTAGATTTTGAATGTTTTTTTAATGCATCTTTTGACCCAAAAATAATGAATTGTGTTTTACTCGCGTTTAGCTTGAGACCATTTTGGTCATACCATGACTTGAGACTGATCAGTGGGGCTTCAGCTCCTATTTGCGTCTGTCGTATTTCTGATACAGGGCATGTCATTGCAATTTGAACATCATCTGCATACATGGAGATTCGAGTGTTAGAAGGCATTGGCAGGAAATCGTTAATGAAAACTGAAAACAATAGCGAACCCAAAATGGATAAAGAATATTTAATCCTTTATGGTCCTGAAAACTCTTTGAAACATGTTTTCTGAGAGCAATACCTCAAGTTTTCTTTAGATTTCTATCAATTCGTTCAAAAGTTGGATAAACCAAATCCTGGACCTTTGAAGCCGATTGCATGATTTGCTTTCAAGAAATATTAATAGACTTTGAAATGTGAAACAAATAATTTGTATAACCCGTGCATGTGAGCAAAGGCTCAAAAGAACTAAGTTTGGTCTTTTCATTGATAGCTAATAAACATTTAAGTAGTGTATTTTTGCAGTATAAGTTTGAACTATCTCTATCTCTTCCGCTGAAGTTCACGGGCAACCCTACCAACTCGCTGCACAGAAATTGGCAACACAAAGCTCTTCATGAGACCCAAGACCAAAAACTCCACGGAGGGCTGGCTTCATTTCTCAGCGCTAAGCTGACGTCAGAATAAACAAACATTTTAAACAATTTAAACAATTTATTTACCACAGGTGATACAGAGGTAGAATTTTTCTTAAGTCTAGTACAAAGGTCAAATTTGAGTATAGCTACCTGTGGGCCCGAACAAGTTCAGCGACTTCTAGGGCATCCTACCATCACGTTATTCTAGGGTGTACAAAAATGTTTAACCTAGTTCACTTAACCTAGTTTCGCATTAGACTGATCATTGAGATAATTAACTCGATATTTTATGCAGTATTTTACAATATAGGTCAAATCGGCTATATTTAACAGTACGTTCGATAAAACGATTCAAGAGCAGAGAGAAGATTGGTCATGGCACCCAAAGCAAGTTACATTATGACATTATCATTAGTTACATGTAGGTGGCAAGATTTTGACACGGTGATCTTACACGACTAGTATTCTGATAGGAAGTGAGACTCAAGATGTCTTTTGAATACTTTGTACGAATTACATTCACGGATCTCTGCTGGTATAGAGTTCCAAGTTTTGGCTCCAACGAAGAGAATACTGTGTTGCGACCGGGCCTTTGAATAGTTAGGAAGCATGAATTTACTTCTATTTCGGGTTAAATGGTCGTGATGACCAGTTTGCGCAGTCAATAATTGTCTTAGGCTATTTTCGCAATCATTTCTTAATGTTTTGTAAATGAAATTACAGATGGAGATTTTGTAGAGATCCGAAATTTAAGTATTTGTAAATTTTTGAGAGAATCATTTGTGTGAGCATTATATTCTAGGTTCTTTACTGCTCTGACAGCTCTTTTATGCAGAGTAAAAATTTTGTTGGTTTTATTTTTATCAGTTCCGTGCCATGCTTCTATTCCTTATTGCAAGTATGGAGAAATGAGCGTTCGGTAGAGCATTTGTAGAGCTGTTTCAGGCAGAAAACTTTTAACTTTATTTAGGATTCCGATGGATTTTGATAATTTAGAACTGATATGAGTGATGTGCTCTTTGAAGGTCAGATGTTTATCTATTATGATGCCCAGAAACTTACATGAGTTGGTTTCTTCAATTTCACCTTCGAGAATTTTAATGCATGGGAGAGATACATCTTTCTTGTATGAGAATTTAATATAATTTGTTTCATCAATATTAAGGCTTATTTTATTAGCTTTGAGCCACGATGAAACCTTGTGAAGTTCAGTATTTATACTCTCCACAATCATAGTAGGATTTTGGTCCGGAAGGACCGCAGAAAGCGTACTGTCATCGGCAAAAAGTATGAATTTCAAGAATGATGTAGATTTTACAATATCATTGATAAAAATCAGAAACATGAGAGACACAAGAACAGATCCTTGTTGAACTCCATGGCTAATTGTCTGTGGGTCTGATTTTGTGTCGTCAATGACAATGAATTGCTTCCGATTTGTTAGGTATGATCTGAACCAATCATGGGCAATCCCTCGAATGCCATAACAGTGTAGTTTCGAGAGTAGCATTTTATGGTCCACACAATCAAATGCTTTTCGAAAGTCAAGAAATACAGAGAAGACAGGCTTTCCTTCATCTATATTAGAATAGAGGAATTTTAATGATTTAATATAGCCTGTGTTGTTGATTTTTTAGAGCGAAAGCCGTATGGTTCATCGTAAAGAGATGATTTTTGTTCAAAATAAGAGTACACTTTTTTATACACAATCTTTTCGAATACTTTGCTAATAATTGGTAGTACGGAGATAGGTCGACAATTGTTTACACAGTTTTTTCACCACTTTTAAAGATAGGGGTTACTCTAGCAACTTTGAGGGAGTTCGGGAAAGTGCCTAGTAAGAGAGACTGGTTAATAATATTTGATATCAGCGGGGCTACAATGTCAGCAATAACTTTAAGTTCTTTAGTCGGGAACGATTGTAACCCACTCGATTTATTTTTCATGTTGTTTATGCACGTAATTACATCGGAGGAGTTTGTAGGCGTAAAGAAAAAGGAGTTGGGTTCTCGCATATGATCCATAAATTCTAGGTGATCAGTAGGTTCACTTGGAATACCATCTGCTATAGTTTTCCCTACGTTCACGAAGAAGTTGTTAAAGAGATTAGCAATTTCTTTCTTCTCATGGCATTTTACATTATCTTGAATAACCTATTTAATTTTCTTTTTATCGGTATTATTCGGTTTACAGCAAGAGTTAAGGAGATGCCAAGTCTTTTTAACGTCAGTTTTGAATTGAGTAAACTTGACGTAATGTAGTTCTTTTTTGATGTTCTTATCAGGTTTGTTACATAGTTTCTGAATCGGTTATATGTTTCTCTAGAAATTCGCCCTTCGCAAAGGAGGGCTAGGTACGCTTGACGTTTCTTTGTATTTATCACGATATCTCTAGTAATCCAGGGCTTTTGTTTATTTTTCGGGGTAACTGTACGAGTTACAATTGGGCAACACTGATTGTTAGCGGTTATTATAGTTTCAGTCAACTTTACTACTGCTTCATCAATGCTCGTAGTATTATTGTTTTGTTGAAAGATGTGCAATGTAGGCATTGATTCTTCTAGAACGGTGCGCATTTCTTCAAGATTTGATTCGTTTATTTTACGATATGAGTAAGTTTCAGCCCGTGCCTTGGTGCAAGCAATATAGACATTTTTCTTAATAAGAAAAACGGGGAAGTGATCTGATAAGTCAGAAGTAATTATTACAGCAAGAAAATCACTAGGGTCTGTCATAAAGATATTGTCAAGCAGCGTAGCACACTCTGAGGTTATTCGTGTAGGCTTTGTAATGATCGGAAGGAAGGATTGAGACTACAAGGTTGTTAGGAAATTAGAGATTGGTTCATAGCTTTCATGTTTCAGTATATTATAACTGAAGTCACCGCATATTATTATGTCATTGTATAAGGGCCTGTTGAACTGAGAAATAATACGATTCAGCTCATTCAGGAAAGATATAGGACAGGCTGTAGGAGGCCTATACACCGTTCCAAGCACAATGCGTTTACCATCTCTAGACAGTTCTACGAAGAGTGATTCTATATGATCCTGATTCATTGGTGCACTTGCTATGGTTCTTGAGTCTATGTGGTTAGATATATATGTGCTGATGCCTCCGCCCCGCTGGTTTTTTCTTAGCGAATGGTAACTATGATAATTTTCAAATCGAATCATGTCTTTAGTCGAGTCATCTGGCCAGCTTTTGGTGAAGGTAATCACGTCTAGGTTATATTTAAGTTCAGTAATAGTACATTGTATCTCTTCCAATTTTGGATAAAGTGACCTACAGTTCCAACACAGGAGTGAGAAATCTCGGTCAGTAATTCGTATAGTTTCGTTGAGTTTTGATATATTAGTATACCTACACACTTGAGAGTCGTTTAGGTTGGGATATATTCTGTTCAAATGATTGAGATCTGGGTCGATTTCCTCGAATATCTCAGGGTGATCAGTCATATAAAATTAGTAAACAGTAAGAATTAGGTACTATAGAGCTTAAGACGAAATACAGAGTCAAGCTTAAAGGGATATTTCAGTCTAAAAAGTAGCTTATTAAGTAAGAGAGAATAGAGTAAAAAAGAAAAATCTAGCGTGATTTCGTGAGTACACACAAACTCAGCCCATGAGTGAATGATAATGGAGTTCAATATCACAACATTGGTGCAGACAGGTTGCTAAAGGCGTTTTCACAAGTTCACATACAACAGGTAATAAGTTTTTAAAGATTATGACGACAATGATACAAACAGCTAATATGGTTTACGCGTAATAATAACTGTAGTGGTAAATAAAGAAGAATTCACAGTAATATTGGTTGGTGAAAAACTACTAATTGCGTTGTTACAAAATGTCACACACAGATGTCATAAATGTTTACACACACATCTGTTATAAATTTGTTATAATATTGGAGTTCGATATCACTACATTGGTGCAAACAGATTGCTGAGGGCGTTTTCACAAGTTCACATACAAGAGATAATAAGTTTTAGAGATTATGATGACAATGATACAATCAGCTAATATGTTTTACGCGTAATAATAACTGTAGTGGTAAAAAAAGAAGAATTCACAGTAATATTGTTAGGTGAAAAATTGCTGATTACGTTGTTATAAAATGTCACACACAGATGTCATTAAATGTTTACACACACATCTGTTATACATTTGTCAAGTTTAGTCACCCATGACCTGTTTTGATGACTTGTCCAGTTGTTGCATCAGGTATTTCTCGAGGTCTTCCGAGGTGTTGATCTGAAGGCGTCTTGAATCTGGGTTTCCGGGGTTAGATACGAAGATGTTTCTATCCTGTGTTCTCGGTATTCCAATTTTATCCGGGAATTTCTTTTTGGCCATTCGAAAGATGTACATAGCGTTAGCTCGTGAAGGTATGAGGTATTCATTTATATAAAGAGACTTTGGTTTCTTTTCTCGGCAGGCGGTGAGAATTTCACGTTTTTTGTGATAATGTTTTAGTTCAAATGCAATGTTTCTTCGATCTTCGTTCCCAGCTAAAGTTTTTTCCCCATTCGGTTAGCTGATGTGATTTCAGTGTCGCAAAGGTCGATGTTGATTTTGTCGTTCAGGAGCTTGCACACGGTTTCGTTGCAGATTTCGTTTGGGTGTGATTGCGGTAGATCCTTCCCAGAAATGACGAGAGTACATTTTTTGTCTTCAATGTCTCGGCGCTGATCACTTTTTTCTAACTGGTCGAGACAGAAGGCTAAGCTATCTATTATCTCATTCTGTTCAACGAGAGTTTTCTTGTGCTCTGCTTCTTTTCCCGCTATTGTTTCAACTAGTGTTTTAAGGTGACTTATTTCTATTTGCATTTATCAATATCACTCTTAAAATTTGTCATCACTGATTCGAAGTATTTTACCAGGACAGAAACCACTTCTTTGCCGTCTTTCGATAGGCTAAAAACATCAGGATATTGACCAAACTTCGGTTGGAACTCATCGCTGCTATTGTTGCCGCAGCTGTTGTTTCGTTGCTTCTTGGGTCCCATCGTAGATTTAGAGATTTCGTTTCTTCGCTCGTGTACGCGAGGGATGAGCACTTTCACACTTTTTGAGGGAATATTTTACACTTAGTTTGATGATTTTTTAATTGTTGTGTGTTTAAGTCACATTTGAATCCCCACGGCGAGAGTGTGTACCCATTCAGGTTAGGAGTATATTCTTTCTAGCGTTAGGCACTTCGTTTAGGAGCGAGCGCAACGCACCTCCTTACCACACGGAGTCTCAGAGGACATCGCCACCAGCACCGCCTCACTTTCCTGGGTTGGACGCAGGGCTCATATACATCCCCAGATACGATGAAATAACAGTAGCTGATGCGCCCAGAACTCGATTACTTTGTATCCAACCCACAAAATTTCTTTAATACTTCTCATTGATAAAGGCTCTTAGCTCCAAAGGAATTCTTGACAATAATAATTCATGCTAAATTTAAGGTCTTGCCCTGAATACATTCATAAGGTGAAAAATATTTTTGAGCCATTCCTGATATCATGCTCAACTTACAGGTGGTTCAAGTTGAGAAAATAATTCAGATTTCTTAGAATAATTTATAGTGTATTAAAATAAGTTTCATTTACATTTTTTTATAAATTACACAACATTTTTAATTACAAAAGATTTTAAAATGCATCACTTACTATTTTCAGAAGAGACTGAGTCCTATTCAATCTTCTATTTAATAGATAACTCTTAAAATGACACCCCAGTGCTGTCTGATAAAACTTAAAATATTTTGATGAAACCTCAAGCATAATGGAGCTGAGCTGACTTTTTAGACAGTTAAACTTAAAATTAATAAAATTTTATTGAACTTACAGACACCGTGGGTGGCCGTAGCAGGATGCAGAAGAGCAATCATCTTGTTTTGACTTGAATCATTTATGACTTGACCAAATGTTGTCGTGACAGAAGTGAGGGTTTGGAAGTATATCAAACCGTCCATCAATACTCTAAGTCTGTAACTGGAAAAGAATCGCAGTAATGAAACACATGAATGGAAGATGAACGGGATACTTGTGCGTATGACTGAATGGAGGTGCAAAGGAAACGCATGTTTTTAGAACCGCTAGTACGCGGCGACGAGAGGGGGTATTGACCTTGAACGAATGTTGGCAAACGGCCCATACAATGCCGTTTCATTCGTTATGGAGCGTTAAAGCGTAAAACATCGTGTGTTCGTTGTCGAGCAGTTTTTTAGAAACAATGATGGATGAAACGTCACTGGCCCCCTCGCTCACCCGACCTGTCGATATGTGACTTATTTTTGTGGGGATATTTGAAATAAAAAGTGTACATCAAGAAGCCTCGCACACTCGATGACCTTGAGAATTCCATTCGTCAGGAAATTGAAGCCGTGCCGAATGAAATGTTGGAGAGAGCCATCCGTAATTTTCAGAAGAGGATCCAAATTTGTATCCAGCAAGAAGGACGTCATCTCAAAAACATTATTTTCTTAACCTAAATATGGTGTGTTATTTCAAAAACTGCATTAAAAAGCTGTCATTTAATACTTGTTTTTATTCTTTTCAACCCATTGTGTTCCAGTAATTCAATATTGAAAAACATGCGTTTCCTCTGCACCACCCTGTATTTCAGAGGGACTTGAAGCCCCTAAAATTCTCCAGATAAGAAACTCACCTAATAAGATTACAAGTTAGTTTCCCCAGCTCCAACGAGGGGTTCCGAAGAAAGGAAATAAAAAGGCACGTTCATGTGTGGACTAAATGGAACAGGAAATCCATCCTCACAGAGTGTTCCTACTGAAGCTATCAAGCACACAAAAACAAGTTGCGAGGATGGTGCTGAGATACAGGGCAGCAGTGAAACAAGCGTAAATAGTTCACCACAGAAAAAAATTCAACAAGAAAGAAGCCTGCCTAAACTCCAATTCAAGACTTCACATTTTCCCGTCGGAGTGCAAATTTTCATTGAAAGTGTAGCTCTATCCCTCTAATGGGCATCAAGCTATCTCTCATATCACGTGTTCCATCCTTTGAGATCATAAACAAATTTAGCAGCCTTATCTATCAATATCATATTTTCACAAAGTTACTTTTCTAAAAATTAAACTTCCTCAAATTTATATTATTAATTAAAAGCTCAACCTTTTATTCTTTACCTATAAAAAGATATTAGCTAGCCTCCCATAGTCACTTATTACTATGCACACGGTAAAACTATTATATACATTTCCTATAGATACTACAAATTTCATGATTTTTACTCACAAGATTAATTAATACAAAATCATTTATTGCTAGTAGACTACAGCTCTTCCCATGAAATTAGCCAATCTTTCAACACTCTAACAATAGTTTTTCTGTGGCGTCATACATGACCGGTTAGTTCTCTGACTATACTCTCTTATTAAAATAAAAGGTTTTAGCTCCATGACTAAGCTCATTATTCTTACCAATGATTACAGTTTGTTGATTTGACACCTCCAGACTTCAGAGGAAGCCTGTTTCTTTTGTCTATATATTTTTTATTTGATTTATCCATAAGCTGCAGTTCCATCGAAGCACTTGAGGCTGCCAGATACTGCAGCAGCTCAGGGAGGCACAGTATGGGGCTCTCATCAGTTGATATCACAGTTGCTTTGGGAGTTTTGTGGTCTGTCTCCTTCATGGTGCGCAGGGCTTTTTCTGCCAGCTCATTGGAAATGATGTCCCACTGTTGACCATCAGGAATGTAGGTCTCAAACAGTTTGTCTAACGCTTCATCAGGCTTGGTGCTCACCTGCTCACAGTGACGTAATGGAATATTGTTATATACACCAAAACACTGCATAATTAACAGGGTGACCTAGAAATCTTATTTAATTTTATTCACTTTAAATTGCTAATTGAAAACTTCACTAATTATTATTTCATTGCGACAGTTTGTTTATTGGATTTTTTTCAAAATTCCAATTTCAAATTGTAGCAAATCTTCAAGTATTCAAGCTGAAACGCCAACTCACGTGAAAGATAGATTTGAACTAAATTAAGAAATTATAATACAGAAACCGGGAGGACAGGAACATATTAATTCAACGTGAGTTTTTATAGGAGCTATTCCAGAGATCAGAAACTCAGCTTTCATGAATACTTGATCAAACTCAAATGAAGGCATGTTCCATTCAAAACTTCGCACTTCAAAAGTTACGCAATAAAACTCAGTTAAGTGAAAACTGAACTTCAGTGTAGCGTTGAGTCAATAATGCTGTGGATGAACAGGTCCAGAAATAACGAATTCAAAGAATCCCATATATTCTGGATGACTAATGTTGGGTTTTTAGATTTCAATTCGGTGCTACTATAGCGTGAGGTCTACAGCCATATATCGACTACCCAGGTGTAGCTTGAGATGTACAAATTAAGTGTTTATCGCTAAATGAAATGTGTGGAAATAGGGAATATCCATTAGTATCTTAACCTAATCTCACGCCATAGAACTAGCTAGAGGTATATCTCATGCAATAGTGTGGTAGCCCTCACGCTATAGCAGCACCTGTCAATTCATTGGATGCTGGAACACAAGCAAATAAAGGCTATGCACAGATTTGGCAGCAATGGTATAAGTACACATCCAGCAGACGCATAGTTCTGAGCTGTGCAGACTCGGTGAAGAATAAATTCTCACAACAAAGAACTCCAAAAATGTAAAGTGTAGATGCAGGCTGCTTGAAAATATGTCAGCCAATTGCTGAAACTTTGGAAAGGCTCGTGTCATACATTCAAAATTTTGCATTCAGTAGCAAAAACTAATCACTAGGAAAAACCAATTCTTGTGAATACTTTCAAACCACCTAATTACCTGAACTTCATCTTAACTCACCAAGAAATACCCAAATTTTCATTCTCGAAAACGACACTTGGGTCTCAGAAAGGTACATCACTGTTGGCTGATTTTTCCAGAGAAAAAATCAGCCAGCGTGTTTTGATGCCTAAAAAACCACAAAAACCATTCAGCAATAATGAAGGCATAAAGAGTCATCTCGTGAAGCTCCACGTCAGCTATGTACTCACTACTAAAAGCACAATATCACGTTTGAGTAAGGAAGATGCTCAGACTGTCACCGGTCAAGCCTGCCAACTTCCCTTTCCTTTATGCTACGAGGCAGTCACTGGCATTGCATCCATCCAAACAAGTCAAAATCAAGAGAATTTTCTTTTGCAATATTCTTTTTTCGAAAAAACATTTGATAGTTTGTTAGGAGTCTTATACAAAAGTATTAGAAGCTCATTTAAAGAAGTTTAAAATTTTGATTGCGAATTCGGTTTAAATTCATTCGTTTCGTGGAACATTGCTAGGCTAAAACCTTGATCACGAGGGTCGAGTGATAAGGTAGTTACTGAGGGGGTGTATCCCATGTGAAGCTTAGGCCAGAAATCCCCAAAGCCTCAGATGCATCAGGAATGCTATTCCTTTACCTGCCGGTTGGGATGGTTAAGAAAAATCCTTGATGTCTGATTATTCTTTATGGTGACAGCCAATTGTTTCACCTCCAGATTAAAATTATTCATTAAGTAAGTTAGTGAGCACTATAAATAAAATTGTTACGACCTCTAGAACCCTTACTTTGGATTTGTCTGTATTGGAAGGTGATTTGGGTCCTAATGTGACATTTAAATTCATTAGTCAGCAGTCAACCATAAAACTAAATATCATTTAATGCAATTCTATCAGGAGAACATTAATATCGTTTTAATTTTGAAGCAAAAATTATTTTGTAAGCGCAGAAATAAAAACACAGAATACAAATACTTCAAACAAAAAATATACAAGTTAGAAAATATGTTTATTTCCAAAACAGCTGGTGTATGAAATGTATTGCGGCACATTGGATTTTTATCATTTCTTGAAACAGAGGTCTCTAATTGATAGCCAAACAATACGAGATCTATAATTACCGGGTGAGGGATTAATTATGTAATTGAAACAAAATGAAATATATTCTCTTGTGTATTTTATCCGTGGCAAGATGATTAAAAGCTTATCGATACTTTAAATACTATTCGAGAACGGCTCAGAAGTGTTTTGTTATAAGTTAAAATGAAAGATGAAAAAACACTAAACGCTCAACAGAAACAGGCCGAAATCTTGTCCTAAATTATTTCCAAGTAGTGAGAAAAGGTTAGGTAAAAGTAATTTATACAAACGTAGCTGAAATCGCGTTTTTAGAAAAATGTAAATATACATGCTTGCCAAATTAATTGCATAGCCTGTTCATCGTACGGATAATACGATAATTTGTTTACGAATCCTTTGCTCAGATTTTGCTTTTTTCATTTGTTGATTTATGATTTGGATAAAAAACGTGAGACGCTCATTGGGGTAGCTATTGATCTTCTTTTGAAACAGTGAACAAGTGTAATAAATTTGGTCACTGTAACATCGAGTTATTTCTGACTTGAAGTTCATTGCAAGCGTGTCGCAGAGCACTAGGTGAATGTAATCGCCCAGCGTTTCAGGCTTCGTTTTTTGATAAAACTATTTTGAAATATGCATGTATGAAAAGGGGATAAGAAGGTAAATAAAATAAATAATAATAACATAATAAACTGGTATTTATAATAATAGAATGAATAAAGGTAACGATCGTCAGATACATCGAACTGACGGCTGCATAGCTCATTGAAGTCGGAAGGAATAATTAAGAAATAAGAAAGAAAGATTTAGCAAACGTAAAAATGAGCTAGTATCTAATTTTCTATGGAATTTTTAGAAAAATCAAATTACAGCCTAAGAACAATTAAAAACTTCCAAAGTTTTTCATCCTTTGGGTATTTTCCAAAGTGCAAGTAAATAGACATAAATCCATCATTACAGGCAGCCTTTACCGGCACCCATCAGCTTCTCTACCTACAACACTAGAGTTCATTAAGAAAATTTTAAAAGAAATTCTAGCTATAAAAAAGTCATTCTTTGCTTTCGGTAATTTTAATATTGACTTAACGGATGAAAAAAATCAGCTTAACAGACTGTTGTACAAACTAAACCTTTCACAAATGGGGAAAAAACCGACTCGCGTTACATGAGTATCTAAGACTCTCCTCGATCTAGCAATCACAAACAAACCTACGGCAATACTTAATACAGTTATATCACCCTCTGTCGCCGATCACCATTCTGTAGAATGTAAAATTAATATTGCAATGAAAAGACAGAACTATCGTTTCATGACTTACCGCCTAAAAAGTTAATATTCACCGGAACATTTTAATGAAAAACTCCTGAAGAGGTTCACCGAATTTCAAAGTATGATGCAATCTGACGATGTGGACATCCAAGTTTCTATCTTTAACGAGAACTTCACAGCAGCTCTCAATGAATGCGCACCTTATATCGCCAAAAAAACTAAGCCAAAACGCACTCTGTGGGTTACTAACGAAATTAAAGACTTAAGCAGAATAAAGAAAATTTACTTGAGATTATAATGAAAATAGATCAAACAGTACTTCATACAGGAGATATAAAGAACTTGGAACGATTCTTCGGAAGTAAATCAGAGAAGCAAAACAAACTCACTTCCACCAAGAACTATTCATGGCTAAAAATAATCCAAAACGTACATGGGAAATCTTTAGTTAGGTGGCTCAATATAAAATTTTAGAGCGCAAAAGAAATTTTTTAAATCCTTTGGAAAAAGCTATTGTGTTCAACACATTCTTTTCAAAAGTAGGTGCCCAAGTCTTCGATGAAGTGAGTAAAACCAGTCCGGGGCAATTGTCAGCTGAAAGTTCATGCCCTACTGCACTTTTAAAGGCTAGTGCCCTGTGGAAAACACGCCCTGTCGATTTACCAGAGTTACGGACTATTTTATACTCATTGAAAAACACAACAGCAGTCGGACATATTGGAATCAGCCTCCAATACATCAAAGACAGTTTTCCAGTCACAGCACTATTGATTCGTTTGATTATCAACACATCAATAGCAACTAATAAGTTTGCAATTCATTTGAAACACTCCATAATTAGACTGTCACATAAAACTGGTGACACACTGTAAATACCTGTCCTGTTACTGAGGGGGTGTATCAATTGTGAAGTTTAGGCTAGAAATCCCCAAAGCCTCAGATGCAGCAGGAATGCTATTCCTTTACCTGCCGGTTGGGATGGTTAGGAAAAATCCTTGATGTCTGATTATTCTTTATGGTGACAGCCAATTGTTTCACCTCCAGTTTAAAATTATTCATTAAGTAAGTTAGTGAGCACTATAAAAAAATTGTTACGACCTCTAGAACCCTAACTTTGGATTTGTCTTTGGATTTGGATTTGAACCCTAACTTTGGATTTAGGAAAGGTTTCTGGCACACAAAGCCCAATACGTATTCTCCTCTTTATATCTTCCTCATAGCAGCGCTGAAATAGTGAAATTCCATTCTCATTCCGCCACCAACCAAAAGCCGAATAGGAGACGTGATGTCTTAATCAAATACCGTTCATCTAACATTGGGCAGAAAGCTCTGTCAGTATCGCGTTTTACTGTGGAACAGACTTCCCCAGAGCATCAAAACCCCTCAAACAATAAGAGAATTCAAAACTAAAATGGTTCTCTATCATGCGTTAACACAATAAGTGTAAACTGCAGTACGTACTGGAAAAAAAGTCAGGAATTTTCATTGCTAATTATCTTCTCATTTGTTACATTATGCAACAATCAGATAGATTTATAGTATGCACATGCAATATGACTGCCTGTACACGAATATCAAGTACATGGATGTACGCACATGTGGCGCTCGTATGTATGTATATGTGTGTATATGTGTATGGATATAAATATGTATGTGTATGCCTGTCTATATATGTAGAACATATTCCCCACCTTAAATGCTCATGTTAATCTTGTGTGACAAAGTTTCGTCCCATACACTCTTTTCGTATACTTTTGGCCACACCATTTGAGGTTGTTTTGACTTTCTCGTTTTGAACCAGCGATGTTGATAATGTTACGGTTGGCATTGTTTAACGATCCCTCTCATCTATTTGAATCCGGTGAACTTTTCTGTGTCAAAGCTAGTAGCATTTGAAGTTTAATTTTTGTGTTATTGTAAAATCTTTCATTTCATCCGTGTCAGTTATTTAGCTTACTAGTTGATACGAAACAATGTAAAATTGCCTCTAATATCAACCTCGCAGTCTAAGACGCAAATTAATTTGGATCAACCCGTTTTACTTTCAACCTTAATCCCTCATTTCAATAGTTCCAATGTTCGTAAAATCAAATTTCAATACGCAAGCGCACAAACTAGAGTGTTCTTAACAACGCATCACATGCACAATGTTTTCTTAACCACTTGTAATAAAATCCAGTGGTAAAATCAGACCAACACAACGGAGGGAATGCATTTTCTACGTGCTTTTCTCTCAAAGATTTGTTTCAAAAATTAACCGGTATAAATATTACGATCCCCATGTGTAGATACCAAGTCATGGTCTCAATTTTAAAATATTTGAAAGCACCTTTCGCTCATATTGAAACATTTGAACATACGACGTAGTTCATTGGCAATTTTTTTTTTACTTTCCTACGCTCGTGTGTGCATTGGTGTTCCAGCTATGCAGCAAATATTATGGACTCCTGATCCAATATACGCCCACCCTATCATGAGTGTTTTCAACTCTGTGTCACAGGGATTTTGTTTTATTTGTAACTCACATTCATTTTTGTAGTATCTCAATATAGGCCTCGCAGCCGGATGTCCTTATCACATTTGGTTTGGGATATCGCGGCACCGGCGGAAGCGTCTTAACCGCAGGGCGAAGCCGACGGAAGCGCTTGTTGCGCATTGCCCTATGTCCTTATCGTACTTGGGTTCGGATGGGTCGGAAGCGCCCCTACCGCAAACGCCGCCGGATGGTACGGCGGAAGTCTTTGTTGCCCACTAGACTTAAAAGCATGCTGTGTGAACTGCAGTGACCAGTAGATGAATAAGTGCCTTACTGAGAGTTTCCTTCTCCTACTCCTGAAGTTAAGGCTTCAGATACGGTAGTTAAAGCTACCGATACTGTAGTTTGCAGCTACAGTTACTAAACCTCGTATCGTGATGGAAAACCACGAGACTACAATTGGCGACGAGAATTTCGAATCTCCAAAGTAAATTTGAACGTTACAAGTGCTCAGAAATTAAGATGGCGCATTCTACAGTTTGCTGTCCTCCATTTGACGTTGAAGTGGAAACAGTGAGTAATATCTACAACGATTCAAGTACAGTGTGCAGACGTTCTTCAGAAGGCGGGAAACAATGGTGGTAAAAAAGCTGGTATTTTAATTAAAGCATTGCCTGTGAACATAATTACTGATCTACAACGAAGAATTAAACCTACGTTACTCACTGAGGCTACATATGAGGAACTTGAAGAAAAATTAACACAGCAATTTGAAATAAAAAAATCCATCGTCGGTGCATCAGTTACATTTCTAAATAGAAAACAAGGTGCTAATGAATCCATAGAAAGTTATGCTAAAACGTTAAATGACTTAGCATCTGAATGCAATTATGGAAATTGCTGTCGTGATCGTTTATTGAGAGATGCCTTCGTGGTTGGTCTACATTCAGCGCAAATTCTCAGCGCGGTTCTACAGAAGTGTGACAGCAAGTCCTTCAACAGTAAAGCTTTGACGCTCCAGATATTATTCGTGATGATTCATCTTCATCGTTTTTCACTACAGAAAAACTACAGCCGAATTAAATATGTATTCGCTGCGGAACTAGGCAGAAGCACCATACAAAGAATTGCTATGCCCTAAAATTAAATGAATAAAATGCAAAAAATGTGAAAAAATAAGCCACATTTCTAAAGTTTGCAAATCTACGACTACAGCACGGCCTCCTCCTGTTAAGCCTACACGAAGGGGACCTACACGAGAAGAATTTAACGCAGCTCGCACTTACATAGTGCAGCTGGAAAAGAGCGGTTGTCAGTGCAACGTCGGAAGAGAAGATGTGCCAAGGAAGAGTTCAAGTGAGCCTCTACAGTGGGAGAACGAAGTTATTCTACAAAAGCCTAGGAACGATACTCGTGACGGTAACTCTGTTCATAATTTCTCTGATGTACAAACTATTCACGCGTTATTTCAGTCACATTGTATTCCTCAAAATGTCACAAAACTTGCTCCCTCTGTTGCGCTCAACAATCGCAAAATTGTTACTTCCAGAGATAGGGTCAATCCTAAATATTCTGTCTCCAGGGCTAAGCCTATGTATGTAACTCAATTCTCTGATAATCTGTTTAATGATTCGTACTTGGCTTCTGATTCACAGTCTAACGTTAAAGATACCGTTCATCTCAATGTGTTGCGTGATGCAGTTCCTGTATTTTGTAAAGCACGCCATTTTCCAGTGAGACTTAAAGACTTCTGCTTGACAACCTGTTAGCAGTTCACTTGTCCAAAATGAATCTCGTAAATTCAAGTAGAACAACTAAGCCTGTAATGCGAATAGGTTGCTGAGTCTTCCTTCCTTGTGTCATATATTCATCTGAATGGAGGGAAATTGTAGTATCTCAATATAGGCCTCGCAGCCGGATGTCCTTATCACATTTGGTTTGGGATATCGCGGCACCGGCGGAAGCGTCTTAACCGCAGGGCGAAGCCGACGGAAGCGCTTGTTGCGCATTGCCCTATGTCCTTATCGTACTTGGGTTCGGATGGGTCGGAAGCGCCCCTACCGCAAACGCCGCCGGATATTACGGCGGAAGTCTTTGTTGCCCCCTAGACTTAAAAGCATGCTGTGTGAACTGCAGTGACCAGTTGATGAATAAGTGCCTTACTGAGAATTTCCTTCTCCTACTCCTGAAGTTAAGGCTTCAGATACGGTAGTTAAAGCTACCGATACTGTAGTTTGCAGCTACAGTTACTAAACCTCGTATCGTGATGGAAAACCACGAGACTACAATTTTTCATTTCCAAACCCAAATTAATTACCGCAAAGAAAGAGAGGATGTTAATTTGAGGGTATTTTGGTAACTACTTTCTCTTTTTTCGTTCTTATTGAAACATTAAAAAAGGCCACGATTTCGACGAATGTTAAACTTTAAAAAACATAATTTTTCAATCTTCTTATTCTGGGTACAAATTGCTGTCGTTAGCTTTGTGCGGTAAGCTCTTCTTACCTTATATTCTCGTGAATACATTACGAAAACACTAATTTGGATATTGTTAACTTTTGTACGATTCCACCTATGTTGAAAATATTACGGCTAACAATGTAAAACAATACTTTTTTTGTCTGTGACTCCGATGAACTCTTTTCGCCAGTACCATTAGCGTAAGTAAGAAATATCATAACCATTTTCTGTTTTGTTATATGCGGATATTATATTCTTTCCGAGCTCACCACTTGGCACACTGTATGATACGTCGGTGGGAAAAATTGTCCCAAATCCCGATTGTTGACCACATAGTTCTAGCCGCAAAATAAATCAAATCTGCTCATTTTACTTCTAACATCAATCCCTCACGCTCGTATCACTAGCTCCTATGTTCATAGACTCATATTTTCAATGCGGGTGCGCACTATGAAGAGGGTTTTCAGCAATGCGTCACATGAATCATTTTTTTTTCAGCCACTTGTATTTGAATGCATTACCAAATATAACTACCGCAAGGAAGAGGAACGTATTTTTTTCTTTTTCGTGCTTTTCTCCAAATCCTGTTTCGACAATTATCATGGGTATTACGATAACTGTGTATGAATAGAAATTAAGGATCAAAATCATTTGTTTCGAAACTTAACATGGGTATTACGGTAACCACGCATGAATAGCAATTAAAGATCTAAATCATTTGTTTTAACACTTAATATGGATATTACGATAACCATGTATGAATAGCAATTAAGGGTCTCTATGCTAAAGTATTTGAATGCGCTTTTTGCTTTTGTTTCAATACATGTGCGCACTAATGATAGTGTTTTTCAAATGAACGTCATGAGGATTATGTTCTCTTAGTCACTTATATATGAATGCACTATCAAAAAATTTTCTGTCCATGATTTTCTTTTCAACTTTTACACGGGTACTTCGACACCAATGTGTTATTATCAATTTAGGATGATTAAGGTGCTTTAAAAACCAATGTATCGACATTTCTTGTTTGTACTTTTTGGAAATAAAATGTTTTCTTTTCTTTTTTCTTCTCTTTCTTTAACAACATACGGACACTGGTACATGGGATAAAATATCACTAAAGAGTAACAAATGGCTACAAAATGTCTACACATAGATTACTTATGAACCCAATTATGGCTTCTTAATCTACTGCGGTTTCCAGGTTAAAAAGTAAAGTAGGAAATTAACCAAATGAGCTAGAACAAGTGCCGGCATTTCAACTTCAAAAAGTTTTAAATGCCGACCTTTAAGTAGCAGTGAGGAGGTTCAAGTAAACCAGTTGATCGTTTACTTTATATTCTCCACAAAATGTTGCAATTCGTTACTCCCTATGACAGCAATGCAAAATGGTGCGAAAAAGGGAACAATCAAAAGATCTCTTTCTGTGTGAAAGCCAAAACTTGCGAAAATGTCATACTGACGCACAGCGTTGAAACAGGCAAGCAAAATTACATCCAATTTTCACTTCTTTAATTGTATCTAATTGGTATATTGTTAATTCTTGAGAAATAACCTGTGGTGTTAAGAATCAGTTATGAGTGCTCTGAAAGAAAGCATCTTTGAATAAAGAAGTTTTCCTTCCCGTCACATTTTTATTTTAATAATATCGTAATTGGTAGGTTATACGTTAGTTTCAAGCTCACTTTACACGAAAAGGTGTTTAATGAAAAGAAGGATGAAGGTACCATTTAACATGGAGTTTAGGGAGCACGGAACTTATGCACAGAGGGCGTTTCTGCACAAGATCCCTTGTGCATAGGAATAGTAAGTTGAGAAAGAAGGTTAGAGAACATTATACATAAAAGTTGAAGAAGAAATTCAATAAAAAAAATTTCCAACATGAATGATATAAAAACATCATTGTATTTTTGAATATCTTAACGTAAAAATACTTAGTTGATGTACTCTCACGCGTATCGTAATACCCAGGTCTATAGTCGAAACAGATGATTCAGAGAATGTTTTGGGAAATGTATTCCATTTGTTGCGTTATCTAGGTTTGATGGTACATGTGGATACAAATTGAAAAAACTTTATACCAGTGACGGTGCAGTGTTGAAAATACTCTAATTAGTGCACATTTACTCTGAAATACGAGCTCAGGAACATGCGGAATAAGGACTTAAAATGATGCCTGACTTTCAACTTAGAACCACGCATTTTTTCCTAGAAGTGCTAATTCACAAACTTACAATAGTTGTATCCCTATGAGGGGTTTATCAACACCATCTTAAGCGTGTATGGCAAATGTAAAATTTCTCATTAAATTGTTCAAATATTTATTTGACTGCATTTATGGGATATTCTGTATGTATTAAAATATAACAATACACAAATTAACGTTATACAAGAAAATGAACAGAATGTATCAAGCTCACCTTGAGTTATGATACCCAGTCGTGAATTTCATCCAGTGCATCACTGATATTGACTTCAATCAGTTCTTGAGATTGACAATGTAAAATCTTTTCACAACACTAATTTGCTTCTGTGAGGGTTCTGATGAAATTTTTTCTAACACATCAACCCATTCTGTCAGGATTACCTGCTTCTTCTGGATAAAATTTTTTTTAGTTAAAATATCTCACTTCTTCTCACTAATTTTACTACCCACAGATTCTAACCGCTGTAGGGTCTCCATTAAAGTTTTAGAGTGCTGCAATTCAGTAACAATTTGATCTTTTTTATCAGATAGTAGCATCTTGTCCGCTATCATTTCTTCTATCAGACTGAACTTGTGATCAGCATGGGCTACCACCAGACATCGTTTGCAAATAGAAATTTGGCATCGCTTGCACCAATAGTCCAATTCATTCTGATGAACACTGCAAGGCGATTCCCTGTTGACCATACTTTTTGAGGCTGCTTTCCCCGAGCTAGAGGGGATCGCAATGAAGTTGACAGTAACTCATCCACTGGAGTCACTATCTCCTTCCTGCAGGAGGGGCACGCTGGGCTGCTCCCTGACACCACGTTAAGAAGACACTGTTGGCAGTACGTGTGGCCACAGAGTAGCACGAGAGGTCTTCTTCCTGTCTCATCGTAAGTATTCTCACAAATACCACAGTAAAAAACTGCAGCCATGATAGTTTTCCAAAAGTTAATGAAAAAAATCTTGTTCTGAAAAGAAAAACCATAAATTGAAAAAATATGAACCAGTTGATGAGCACGAGATTGAATATTGTCCTCACTACTCAAAATTGTTTGTTGTGGTTTATAGAAATACAAGTTCCGCATGGAGGACAGATTTACTGATAATTTGGTTAGGTAAAAGGCACAATCAGTCCTGAAAAGCTCAGAGTGCTTTGCAAGTCCTCACAATCAGACATGAGAATCTATGGTACGACCACAGGTTATCGCTACTTCGCGGCTCGACCATTGCGGATTCACGTCTTCGCGGGTTTTTAAAATGGAAATTATTTAGAGGACTTTCTGGAAAATTCTAGAAAAATCACAAACCGTAAACTCAGAAGAGTTTTTCACTTAAATCTATTGAAACATAAATAGTAAATATAATTTTCAAGTCGAGAAACAACGAAACAAGCTTAAAATAGAAAAAATATATACTAGGGATATTTCAATCTGTAATTCACGGCAAAAAAAACTAAAATGCAATGTGCATGTAGTACATACCTGAGTATCCTATTCATCAACATCATTATTTCATGTGTGTTATTGCTTAACAGATATCCCTGTTATTAATAGATTACCTACCGTAAAAAGTGGGGTTTCAGGAGAACAGGGAATGTTTCAAATTCCAAATTCATGTTGAATAAATACGGTAAATATGCTGTCCCTACTTCGCAGAAATTCAGTTATCGTGGCGGTCTCAGAACCGACCAATTGCGATAAATGAGGGATTGCTGTACATGTTCCTCAGTTTGAAATGTTAATTCTTTATAGCTGATTGAGATGTTTTATAGCTAATCCTTCATCATACTCAACATCCAAGAGAAGGAAAACAAGCAAAGAGCAAAATTTTTTGTACTCCTGAATGTAAACTGACTCACAAACTATCCAGTATGCGGTTTTGTCCAATGTAGTCCCAACTCTATCCATTGCTCGAATTGTTTGCCGCTTACAAATTCCCTCAAGTATAGGTAAAAAAATGGGATATCAGTGTTACTGAACCTCATCTCTCAGGAGAATTAGGTTAGACTGCTACCATTATTGAAAAAGACTGGAAGAAAAATAATAAAACTTACTCATCAACCTTCGAAGTGCTTTAATTATTTCGATTCAAAAAATCTAAGCTCCGGCATTAACTATTGCAAAATCCGTACCAACTCAATATGGTTCAGTGAAATACCTAATAGGAGAAATTTTCTTTACACTTTTTAATTATATATTATACTTCGTTTTTATCAAGTCTTATTTCAGTTATGAATGCAACAATTACCACACAATGCTTGCACTATCTGGAATGATTTGGTATCAACTGATTGTCGTACATTTGGTGTAGTATGTACTCGTATTTGTGGTCCAATAATCTGTTCACAGAATATCAGTTTTTGAGTTAGATCCACAGAACATTAGATTCTGTGTCGTTGTATTAGTGAGACTACGATAGAACAGCAGAAAATAATTGATGTCATATTTTTTCAATATTCACGAGCTTTTTGATACGTGCCTTTCAATCAATGGTACCTTTCTTGGAAGGTTAGGAGGTGTGAGTATTGATGGGCCTATGTTGTCCTGGATCTAGTTTCTTCTGTTTGGCTGCACATTTCAAGCGTTAGTTGAGTGTCTGAGTAAAGCTTATCGACAGTGGGTACCAGCATAACTCATTTTGGATCCTCCTTTACATTATACATACTGATACATATTGATTCTCTCATTTCTATCCTACCTTGTTCAGTTTAATTTGATAATTTTGAGTTGTATTTTTCATTCACATATTCTTCAGCCAGAAAAGTAAGATATCATTCAAGACCGCGAATGATTCGTTGGCATTGCTAGGTCATTAAAGTGATTAAACAAAACATAATCTGGAATCGCCACAAGTTCAGTAAATATGAGTTAAGCTGAATTCATCAGTTTGAAGATCATGTTCCCTTGCCCTTTACTATTGCTGATCTTAAATAAGGAATGAACGTATTATAGCTCCAAAATTGAGGACATAGTTTTAAAACCCATATCCACATTAGTGAGCTTATTACAAAGGCAGGTAGATTGGTAAAGTGACTTTGCACTCGAGAGTGAGTAGGCCGCTGGAGCTCATGGTACTTTTCTTCGTTGCGCTTGTATGACTGATCTTGGACGTTTGCTCAGTGGTTGAAAGCACTGATTATAAAAACATTTACTCTGACATATAGAATTGATGGATACAAATGAACAACATATGGTGCGAATCCAATTTTTTGCATGTGACGATGGAAAGAGCAATATTAACTATCTTTTCTGTTATAGGGCAGCTATTCCTAACTGATCCAAGAAAAGTGCTTTAAGGTTTAACGAGTCGCGTTGAATTATCTGGTTTCTTATTTTTGGATGATAGGAACATTGCTCAGGGTCATCATTTAAAGATGAGTTTGTTCAGACTCCAGTACAACAATCAGATCAGTCACTTATCATGCTGAGATTTGCGAGATTTTGGCCTAACCTGATGATATTGTGATGTAGGATTTTTTGGTTGTCTTTAAGAGGCTTCTAGCTTGTCATTTGAGTAGTGTTGAGTCTGTCTTACGTTGGACTTATGTTGTTTTATTGATGTTTATATGGCAAAATTTACTCGTTTTCGGCTCAGTGAATTGGCGACAGAGTGCTTTGTTGCAGATGGCATACGAGGACAAACTGACCTAGCTGAGTGCCCACTTTGTTGCAGATGGCACACGCGGACAAACTGACCTAGCTGAGTGCCCACTTTGTTGCAGATGGCATAGGAAGACAAACTGACATAGCTGAATGCCAACTTTGTTGCAGATGGCACAGGAGGACAAACTGACCTAGCTGAGTGCCCACTTTGTTGCAGATGGCACAGGAGGACAAACTGACCTAGCTGAGTTCCCACTTTGTTGCAGATGGCACAGGAGGACAAACTGACCTAGCTGAGTGCCCACTTTGTTGCAGATGGCACAGGAGAACAAACTGACCTATCTGAGTGCCCAATTTGTTGCAGATGGCACAGGAGGACAAACTGACCTAGCTGAGTGCCCACTTTGTTACAGATGGCACACGAGGACAAACTGACCTAGCTGAGTGCCCACTTTGTTGCAGATGGCACACGTGGACAAACTGACCTAGCTGAGTGCCCACTTTGTTGCAGATGGCACACGAGGACAAACTGACCTAGCTGAGTGCCCACTTTGTTGCAGATGGCACACGTGGACAAACTGACCTAGCTGAGTGCCCACTTTGTTGCAGATGGCACACGAGGACAAATTGACCTAGCTGAGTGCCCACTTTGTTGCAGATGGCACACGTGGACAAGCAGACCTAGCTGAGTGCCCACTTTGTTGCAGATGGCACACGTGGACAAACTGACCTAGCTGAGTGCCCACTTTGTTGCAGATGGCACACGAGGACAAACTGACTTAGCTGAGTGCCCACTTTGGGCTGTTTAGCTTTGGATGTAGCAGACGTAATTTACAGATGTATCTCTTGTATTATCTGCAAATTCATTTCACGCAAAATGCGCAGTGTGTAAATGTTAACTGTCGTCAATAAATTTTCTACAGTGAAGGAAGCAATTAAACCCATTTCTCATTTTCATTACGTGAGACTAACCTTCTCTTTCACTTAACTCAAGTCACTCACTTAACACATCACAATATAAGGATGTCCCAATTCTTCACTTTGAAAGTTTGAATAGTTTTCATTCCTAAAATGAGCATTGGATCCTTCCAACCGTTGTTTTGAAATTTTTACAGCCAATCAATGAAAGCAATTAATTCTCATTTTAGAGTTGCTGTAACTTTAAATCATCATGCAGATAATGTAATATTACTATGCCAAAATAAAAATGCTTAGGAATGGTGCAACAGTTCACTCATGACATATACGAAAGTATGCTGATATTCCCATTAATGTGACTTGCTGCACTAAATAGTACATAATCCAAAGTATGTTTGAACTGTGAAAGATCAAAAGGTTCCTTCTTGTGCAACTGCACATTAGCACAAAGCACTGCATGCCTCACTTGTGCTGGATGAAACAATGAGGAATAACTCAGATAAAGTTCTGAGTTGAAACCTACTTATTCTTCTTTTATTGATGTTTTTTCACTTTCGGGTTAAAAAAATCGTTTATTTGAAGTTGAAAGTTGCAGTTGGGTACAGTGTCCGCGCATGAGATCTTAGCATGAGATGTTAACAAGTTGTAACATCAAATTTAACATATCTTCAACGTTTATGGGCGTTGCAGCTTTGTTTAAAGCGCACTCTATTAATAACCGACTGTTCTATCAAAGGCTGCATCAACATTTCCTACTTATGCCTTTGGAAACGTAAGTATATGCAATAAGGCCGATATTTTTATTCAATTGACTTTCTTTTATAATACATGTTTTTATATTTCTAGGAAGCTTTTGGTTCATATTTATTGGCGTAATGACTTGGCTTAGGGCTAATTTTACTGGTAATTAGATTAACTACAATTATTATATATTTAGTTCGATCGTTATATATTCGTTTTCAGGTAATTTTGTGTTTTTTCTTCATAATTATTCATTTCATAAATATTTAAATATTTTAAATTTTTAAAACGTCATCAACGGCAAATTTGAATTTTAAATATATAATTATAGTAGAATCTTGTTTACTGAGTGCGGTTGCACTGAAAACAACTTTTAATACAGTTTATTTGGTTTAAAATTACCTTATAAAGTCGCTCAAAAAACTTTCTCATCAAAATAACTAGTTTTCTAAGCGAATATTTGAAAAATGAGTGTGTACAAAACATTACAACCCCGTTAAATCCAAATCAGCTAGGTTCAGTATTCCATTGAATCTTATTTTTATATGTAGGTGTATTTTGAAATAAGTATGTTATGAGAAGTGTTAAATTACTTCAGAAATTCTGCCAGGTACACAGAAATTTTTTACAAATAAGTAGGTGATATATATAAAACAATAACTATATGTATGATAAAATTGATAACTGTTAATCTATTCAAAAATTTTCTGCAATTTACAAAGTATCTGCATGAGTCAACTTTGGCCATTTTTTCGATCCATTGTTATCAAAGGGCTGTTATTTGTTGCAATAAATGGTGTAATGGCTCAAAACTTACAGGATTTTTTCGTAAAATATCAGTTTGTTATACAATTCTTACACCACTGAATATGAGTACTTTGACTGGTAGAAGTACAATTAAATTATAGCGTCGAATAAAGTATGAATAATAGTAGATTTATTAACATTCATTTATTTATTTATTTAGATTCTCAATCGTTTCAATGATATTGGAGCCGTTCCCAACTTAGCTTCCATGTGCAAGAGAACGTTAATTCTTCAGACGTAATTTACACCTACAATTTTAATTGGATCTATTGAATATCCATGGAATTTAGAAGTACAAAATTAGTTGTCATGTTCATGAATAACGTTCAGTGCTTCGCATCGTCATGGCTGCTAAGATGACGATCGCCGCACTTACATGTGCCCATGCTGAATGAATGACCGTGTCACCGCAAGTACGCCGGTGCGCCCACTTTGATGCTCTGGCCTAGTACCCTTCGGAGCTGCGTTCAGTTTAGTTGGGCCATACACTAGTCGGGGGTGTCACTGAGTGTCATCCCCACCTCAGCATCCCGGGTAACTCCACGCGTCTCTAAGTAGAGCATGTGGTGCGGATCACAGTGTGTTGCCTTCCCTGTGTCTGGCAACCAATCTCATTTTGTCAGTCTTACTTGATTATTCTAGGTTATGATACTAAACTTTCAATTGGAAATTGTCAGCCATTTGTAATAAGTTGCATTAATTCGTCATTATTTACTCCTTGTGATAGCGTCTTCCAAAGCATTCACTCGATAACAGAAAACAAGAATATGTTAAAATGAAGTTGTTCCCGTCACCATAGCAGAACTTGAAAACCAATGAATAACGCAGTGTAGATGAAGATTTAATTTGCCGATATTAATGAATTTTAAAGCAATGAAATGAAAAGTATGAAGCTCTGCATTTTTTATTCAAAGCATGACAAATAGAAGTGAAACTGAAGACATTTTTCAAGAACCGAGCACCGATGGAAAATGTACTCAAGAAGTTAGCAGAAATTCATCATTTAGCCGAAAAATTACTGCATTTACAATATCGTAGCAAGCTTGAATTGATATTTGTATGATTTTAAAGTAAATTGCAAAATGAGGTATAAGTTTTTCATTTTAGGGAAAGAAATAGGAGTTTATCAAGAAACAGAGAATGCAAAGGTTTTCGTGTGAAACTGAAAATGAGCATCACCAGCAGTTCGATCAAATGGATGTACCAAGATCCTAACTTCATGTTAGGGAGCACATGCTGCAGTTCTTTGTGGTAGGAAGTAAGACTATATTTCCTTTTCAAAATCTTAGTTGTAGATTTAGAGCGGGAAAGCATGAAAATTCAAACCAATTTACGAGAAGCTTTCTGCAATTACAGGGGAAAAACAAAGCCTTCCAAGTATTTAAATGGTGCATCAAAATGTTTTAACTAATTTTCTAAGCTCATAACAAACATTCTTTCCCGCTTTCCCTCCATGATATAATTGTTCAGCATGAGCAGTAAAACAGTATGCCAACTGAAGAGAAGGAATAAATGAGGCTAAAACGAAAAATTTCAAATTTTTGCGAAACTGTTTAAAACAAATGAAATTCTATTTCACACTAGTGGAAACACGATGTAACACAAACGGAAATTTTATTTACACAAACAGAAAAAGTCCTTTCTTATAGCAGTATTATATTGTGTTATATTAAAATTCATTTCAGTTCTATATATTATACGTATTTTTGCTGCGATATATATATGGTCTCTTTTGATTAGTAAAATCAATATCATTGCAATAAAAATGATTTCTAAATTAATTGCGATTGGATCATGTAGTGCCAAGTTGTAAACCGTGACATAGAAATTGGCATTCTGCTTAATTGGCCTAGATAGCAATGTCTCCTATCATTGAAGTAAAAACAACGGGTTCTCAAAAACTTGTGGGGATAAATAAATGGTTATATTTTTGCATATATAATGATGCCTAAGCTTTTACATTGATTACATGTTCGAAAACGTAAAATAAACGTATTTATGAATACTTTTCCATAAAGGGAAATTGTCATATATTACATAAAATGAATATAAGTAAAGACATGAAATCTTTCATACAGGACTTTTCCAGTATCTTTTAATGACAAAAGAAAATGCACTCAAAAAACATATGTTTGAATTCATGACAGACATTTGAAAAGAACTGTTTTGGTACGTATGTTGTTAATTCAAATAAATCATAAAACCATGCTTCATTTTACATATAATTTTGAAAAATGATTTGTATACGATGTAAATGAATAATTGTAATCAATATTATGTTTAAATTGGGAAATTTTGCTGATAGATCTTGAATTTCACATACGTTATTCATAAGTCTAATGCAGTCAAGTTTTTAGTAATCTCCCTAGCGCATGATTGCTGGATAATATTTTTGTACAGGGCTCAAAAATTCTGCAAGCATTTGCAGATACTTTTCTAATAACCGCCGACGCAATTTCTTCAAGTATTCACATGCTTTGTCCCGTAATTCTTATTCTTTCGAAACTTTACGCATCCTCTGGTGTATGTTCTACATAATGTCGCTTATGAGAACACCCCAAACAAGTTCTATTGGACTTGAATGGTAAGAATACAGAGCAAGCGAAGCATTTGCACATTTCCGCGTTCTACAACTGATTTTACGCGTGCATGCCAGGAATAATTGTCAACTATATCCTCCTCTATTCATTGGGTAGTACACGTCTCACTGAGTTATGTAATTCATTCACTGAACATTTAAAATTTGAAGGCGCCTTATCGTGTGGTGAACTGAAGCATTCTTGAATCAGTCATAGCTTCCAAGCAGTGTAGATTTGTAACTTTGCCTCCAAGTAGCACTACTAACGTTCTTGCTCCAATTTTGATCTTCCAATTTGCCGACGACAATTCAGGATGAAATTCGTTTCATCAATCCTAATTAATGTTCTTCTCCCATGTACCATATATTGATACAAATTTTCCAAGTATTGGGCTTATTTAACTTTGTTATCATGAGCCTTCACACTGAAAATCATTGAACAAACATTTTCAAGGATATCAGTTGACCATTCAACCAGTTCTTCATCGAAAAACACATTCAGATACCATTAATCTTATCGTTACAGTTGTGGTGAGTTCAACAAGAGTTGTTTACGGATATTTTTCAATATGATCGACGAGGCAGTTTATAATTTCTTCTGTTCTTTCGGTCTTTGATCCTCGAGTTTCTCTGCGTCAGGCTGCTCATTTCGAATCCAATCATAAGCGGTGCGAACATTAATCCCCAAATTTTCATGAAGTTCTCTCCAATCTTTTCCTCAATGATGCCTTTACAAAATCTTACACTGTCGTTCGCAGATTTTTTGTTATATTTCTTTGCGAAGTCTTTCTGCACGTAATGAAATCGTGAAATGAATGCAGAACAATAAATCTGTGTTGGAACGTTGAAATATATTCGTAGAAATTATCACTGTGATGCCTGTGAAGTATTGAAAATTTTAATTCTTCAAACGTTAAATTTTAATTCTTCAAGCTTAAGATGCAAATTTGGCGTGCGCTTGAATGCAGTCATTTTTTTGCACCTGCGATGGGTAATGTCATAGGAAGTTCCTGCGCTGGCTGCGGGAGATTGTTTATGAGAGCCATTTTAAACAATTTAAACAATTTAAACAATTTAAACAATTTTAAACAATTTTAAACAATTTATTTACCACAGGAGATCCAGAGGTAGAATGTTTCTTAAGTCTAATACAATGGTCAGAGTTGAGTATAGCTACCTGTGGGCCCGAATAAGTTCAGCGACTTCTAGGGCATCCTACCATTACATTATTCTAGGGCGTACAATAATGTTTAACCTAATTCACTTAGCCTAGTTTCGCATTAGACTGATCAACAGGATAATGAACTCGATATTGATGTTTAATTTTACAATATAGGTCATATGGACAATATTTAACAGTATATTCGATAACGATTTGGGAGCAGACTGAAAATCGGCGATATTACTCATGGCAAATTTCATTATTAGGACCAGACATGTAGGAGGCAGGATTTGACTTGGTGATCTTACACGACTAGTATTCTGATAAGAAGCGAGACTCAAGATTTCTTTTAAATACCTTGTAAGAATTACTTTCACGGATCTCCGCAGGTATTGAGTTCCAGGTTTTAGTTCCAACGAATAGTATACTATGTTGCGAGCGGGCCTTTGAATAATAAGGAAGCATGAATTTACTTTTATTTCGTGTTAAATGGTCGTGATGACCAGTTTGCGCAGTTAATAACTGTTGAAGGCTATTGTCGCCATCATTAGCTAATGTTTTGTAGATGAAATTGCAGATGGAGATTTTGTAGAGATCCGAGAGTTTAAGTATTTGTAAATTTTTGAATGAATCATTTGTGTGAGCATTATATTCTAGGTTCTTTACCGCTCTGATGGCTCTTTTTTGCAGAGTAAAAATTATATTGGTTTTATTTTTATCAGTTCCATGCCATGCTTCTATTCCGTATTGCAGGTATGGTGAAATGAGCGTTCGATAAAGCATTAGTAAGGCTGTTTCAGGCAGGAAATTTCTAACTTTATTCAGGATTCCGATGGATTTTGATAATTTAGAACTAATATGAGTGATGTGCTCTTTGAAGGTCAGATGTTTATCTATTATGATGCCCAGAAATTTACATGAGTTGGTTTCTTTGATTTCACCTTCGCCAATTTTAATGGATGGTAGAGATATATTTTTCTTGTATGAGAACGTAGTATAATTTGTTTTATCGATATTGAGTATTATTTTATTAGCTTTAAGCCACAGTGAAACCTTATGGAGTTCATTATTTATACTCTCCGCAATCGTAGTGGGATTTTCGTTCGGAAGGAACGCAGAAAGCGTACTGTCATCGGCAAAAAGTATGAATTTAAAAAATGATGTAGATTTAATAATATCATTGATAAAAATCAGAAAAAGGAGAGGCCCAAGAACAGATCCTTGTGGAACTCCATGGATAATTTTCTGTGGGTCCGATTTTGCGTCGTCAATGACAACGTATTGCTTCCGATTTGTTAGGTATGATCTGAACCAATCATGGGCAACCCCACAAATTCCATAACAATGAAGTTTCGAGAGTAATATGTTATGGTCCACACAGTCGAATGCCGTTCGAAAGTCAAGAAATACAGAGAAGACAGTCTTTCCGTTATCTATATTAGAATAAAGGAATTGTAAATGATTTAATATTGCCTGTGTTGTTGATTTTTTACAGCGAAAGCCGTATTGTTTATCATAGAGAAATGATATTTGTTCAAAATAAACGTACACTTTTTTATACACAATTTTCTCGAATACCTTGCTAATAATTGGTAACATGTAGATAGGTCGATAATTGTTTACACAGGTTTTTTCACCATTTTTAAAGATAGGGGTTACTCTAGCAACTTTGAGGGAGTTCGGGAAAGTGCCTAGTAAGAGAGACTGGTTAATAATATTGGATATCAGCGGGGTCACAATATCAGCAATTATTTTAAGTATTTTAGTTGGAAACGTTTGTAACCCACTCGATTTATTTTTCATGTTGTTTATGCACGCAATTACATCGGAGGAGTTTGTAGGCGTAAAGAAAAAGGAGTTGTGTTCTCGAATATGATCCATAAATTCCAGGTGATCAGTAGGTTCACTTGGAATACCATTGGCTCATGAAGGTATAAAAGACAGGAGGGAGCGCTGCATGCGTTTCCTGTAACCTAGCTGGCTGTGTGCTAGCAGCCCGTATGGCTGTGCCTGCCGACCTTGAACCACTGCTCTAGTGTAGTGAGCAGTGATTGTCAGACCGTCGTTTTGTTAGTGTGTCGCTGCTGGCAACATGGTGAATTCCTGCAGCGCTTACGGTTGCAATGCTCGCAACGACAAAAAGAATAACATCTCATTGCACAAGTAAGCACTAAATCTAGGTAACATTCATACTTTTGGAGAAGGCTTAAGTAAAATTGCAGTTCAGGCCCGTGTATTTTAATTTCGTTTGTTATTTAATAGGCTATACATATTTGCACAGTATTGTTCTGCGTAGAATTCAAATCTGAAAACCATTTCATTCGGCGATCTCTACTTTTTGAGTTATAGCGTTTCAAATGTGTAAAATAATACGCATCCCCCTCAACAGCTCGTTACTAACTTATGTTCTTAAAGCAGCATTCACACGATCAATATTACTTAAAATATTTACTATTAGTGTAAATATATTGATCGTCTGAACGGCATACTGATAGACTGATGAAAATATTTATGTGATCAAAATTTTCTGAAATTTCATCATAATTTGAGCATTCTTGGATTGATGGAAAGTGCTCTATATGAACGTGTGAACGCAACCAAGAGTTCGTCCAGTTGCCAAAAATCGTAGAGTTAGAGCCGGTCTCTCATTACTGAAATGCCTCCCCTCTTTGTGGAATCTTCCTCGGTTATTCAAAATATCCAGAAGCTAATAATATATATCATCGTTCATTCGGAGCTGGTTATAAAAGTCTTCCAGCTCCGTTACCCTTATACCATTAAATCAATTCACATAAGTGTGCATATTGCGTTTCAAAATCCACTCCTTCCCCGATTTCTTCCGATTTCGTCTCTTTTTCTGTAGCAAAACAATTAGTAGCTCAAAATTTTTTGGCCCTGATTTAAGCACAACATTAACCACTTCCGATGGAAAGTCCGAGCAACTACTGATAGAAATATCGACAGTACATTATTGATCGAGCGAACTCTATATATTATTAATAAGTTGAATATATTATAGATTTTTTTACATTATAATAAATTATATAAGTAAAAAAGAGCTGTACACGTGTGCGTCAAATGGTTGTACGCGCACATAGTGCCGGCCCGTGTCCGCTGCGCAGCAATGGCTGAGTGGCTGACGGTGTGCCGCCGCCGCCGCTTCAGTTTTGCGTAAGTATTGCTCTGTTTCCTCTTGTGTAAATTTGTTTCATTTGCAATGCATTGCTGTTTTTTAGCACCTGTTATGTAGTTTAATGTTTCAGGTTGATGTCTTTGCGTTTTTTAACAATTATTCGATATAGTTGTGTAGTTATAGCCTGAAACGTGAATTTATTCCTATGCAGTACAGTGTTTGGTACCCCTCCCGAGTGGCTGATTGCGGCCCGAGCTAGCTTCAATCTGCACTGAGGCGCAACTGCGTAGCGCGGTCTCCTGTCTTTTAAACCTTCATGCATTGGCTATAGTTTTCCCTACGTTTACAAAGAAGTTGCTGAAGATATTAGCAATTTCATTCTTCTCATGGTATTTTACATTATCTAGAGTGATATATCCAATTTTCTTTTTTTCTGCGTTATTCGGTTTATAACAAGAGTTAAGGAGGCGCCAAGTCTTTTTAACGTCAGCTTTGAATTGAGTAAACTTGAGGGTAAAGTAGCTCTTTTTTGATGTTCTTATCTGGTTTGTCACATAGTTTCTGAATCGGTTATATGTTTCTCTAGATATTCGCCCTTCGCACAGGAGAGCTAGGTACGCTTGGCGTTTCTTTATATTTATCACGATGTCTCTAGTAATCCAGGGCTTTTGTTTATTTTTCGGGGTAACTGTACGAGTTACAATTGGGCAACACTGATTGTATGCGTTCATTATAGTTTCAGTCAACTTTGCTACTGATTCATCAATGCTCCTTGCATTATTGTTTTGTTGGGTGATGTGCAATGTTGGCATTAAATCTTCTAGAACGGTGCGCATTTCTTCTAAATTTGATTCGTTTATTTTACGATATGAGTAAGTTTCAGCCCGTGCTTTGGTGCACGCAAGATAGACATTTTTCTTAATAAGAAAAACTGGAAAATGATCTGATAAGTCAGAGATAATTATTCCAGCAGGAAAATCACTTGGGTCTGTCATAAAGATATTGTCAAGCAGCGTGGCACATTCTGAGGTTGTTCGTGTTGGCTTTGTGATGATCGGAAGGAAAGATTTAGAATGAAATGCATTTAAGAAATTAGAGATTGGTTCATAGCTTTCATGTTTCAGCAAATCATAGTTGAAGTCACCGCATATTATTATGTCATTGTAGAAGGACCTGTTGAACTGAGAAATAATTCGATTAAGCTCATTAAGGAAGGATGTTGGACAGGCTGTAGGCGGCCCATACACCGTTCCAAGCACAATTCGTTTGCCATCTCTAGACAGTTCTACGAATAATGATTCTGTATGATCCTGATTCAGTGTTGCACTTGCTATGATTCTCGAATCCATGTGCTTAGAAATGTATGTACTGATGCCCCCGCCTCGCTTGTTTTTTCGTAGCGAATGGTAACTATGATATTTTCAAATTTAGTCATGTCTTTGGTCGAGTCATCTAGCCAGCTTTCGGTGAAGCTAATCACATCTAAAGTATACTTAAGTTCAGTAATAGTGCATTGTATCTCTTCCAATTTTGGATAGAGTGACCTACAGTTCCAACACAGTAGCGAAAAATCCTGCCGGGTTATTCGTATAGATTCGTTGAATTTTGATATATTAGTATATCTGCAGTTTTCAGAGTCGTTTAGGTTTGGAAATATTCTGTTCAAATGATTGAGATCCGGGTCGATTTCATCTAATATATCAGCGTGATCAGTCATTCAAAATTATTAAACAGTAGGCAGTAAGTACTATTGTACAACTTAAAACGAAATACAGAGTCAAGATTAAAAGGATATATCTATCTAAAAACTAGCTTAGAAAGTATAGAAAAGAGTAAGAAATCTAGCGTGATTTCGTGGGTAAACTCAATACTCAGCCAAGAGCGATTAATATTGGAGTTCAATATACAAAATTGATGCGTACAAATTGCTGAAGGCGTTGTTACAAAGTTCACATACAACAGGTAATAAGTTTTAAAAAAAATAAAAATAAATAGAAAAAATTTAGCGACGATGATAATCTAATCAGCTAATATGTTTTACACATAATAATAGTTTGTTGGTTAAAAATTACATACAATTTACGAGGAAAGGTGAACAAGGTGGATATCAATATTCCATCATAATATTGGTAGGTACAAATTGCTGATGGTGTTGTTGCAATTTCCAATACAGTTGTCATAAATGTTCATATATATCTGTCATAAGATAGTCAAAATTGAGGTAAAACTGCCGTATATATCTTTAGAGGTTGGAACTGATTCATGACATGAAGTTATGCAGTTTGAAGATCTAGTGTAAAGTTATAGAATTCTAGGCGTTATTGGCATACGAGTATATAATTTGACACAGGTACATGTTTTGATACCTAATTGAGGTGAACACCCAAGACCTGATTCGATGATTTATCCAGTTGCCGCATCAGGTATTGGTCGAGCTCTTCTGGCGTGTTAATCTGACGTCTCGAGTCCGGTTGTCCAGGGATGAATGCGAAGATGTTTCCATCTTGGGTCCTCGGGGTTCCGATTTTTTCCGGGAAATTTCTCTTGGCTACTCTCAAGGTGTACATGATCTTGGCCCGTGAAGGTATTAGATATTCATTTATATAGAACGTTGGTTTATTTACTCGGCAGTCAGAGAGAATTTTACGTTTTTTGTTGTAATGTTTCAGTTCGAAAGCGATGTCTCTTCGATCCTCGTTTCTACTTAGTGGTTTTCTTCCCATTCTGTTAGCTGACGTGATGTCAGCATCACTGAGGTCGATGTTGATGTCCTTCAGAATTTTGCAGACTGTTTCTTTGCAATTTTCGTTGTTGTGTGAATGAGGTAGTTCCCCCCCGGAAATGACGAGAGTACATTTTCTATCTTCCAGGTCTCGGCGCTGACCATTTTTTTCCAAGCGATCGAGACGTGACTCCAAGCTTTGTATTTTTTCATTCTGCTCTTCAATAATTTGTTTGTGTTCTGCTTCTTTTCCTGCTATTGTTTCAGATAGTGTTTTAAGGTCGCTTATTTCACTTCTCATTTCGTCAATATCACTATTAAATTTTGTCATCACTGAGTCGAAATATTTTATTAGAACAGATACCAATTCTTTGCAGTCTTGCGTTAGGCTAGACACATCAGGATATTGACCAAACTTTGGTTGATATTCACAGCTGTTTTTGCAGCTGCTGATGTTGTTGCGTTGCTTCCCCGGTCCCATCTTGTAGGTTTAGAGAGTTGGCTTCCTTGTATAAACGAGGGTTGAACACCTTCACACTTTATGAGGGAATATTTTATTCTTAGTTTGATTATTTATATGTTGATATCACATTTGAATCCTCATGGCGAGAGAGGGTACCCATTCAGGCTAGAAGTACATTCTTTCTAACAATAGGCACTTTGTTTCGGAGCGAGCGGAGCGAGCGCAACGCACATCCTCACCATATGGAGTCTCAGAGGACACTGAGTTTATTAACAGCATTGAGTTTATTTATCGTTCAGTTTATTATTGTTAACGTGTTACCAGCATTGAGTTTATTTATCGTTCAGTTTATTCTTTTCCGCTCTAACTTTTAGTTCATGTGAATGTGATTTCGTTGAGCTATAATTTTGTATGTTTGCGCTTTTTTTAATCGACTCTTTAATAAGTTCATGAGTTTGCCTTAATGCTTTTTTAACCTTTAGAATTAATTCAGTGTTAGTTAATTAACTCATTGTTATTAATTTTTGTAAGCGTGAAATTGATTTTTTGTTTGTGTGAAAGTGAATTTTCGTTTGAGTGAAAGTGAATTCTCGTTTGTGACAAATAGGCCAGGAAATGATAAGCTATAGTCTAAGCTCATAAGTTACGATGAATAAGCACAGGCTGACTCCATCAAGTGTGTCTTGATAAAGCTCTTTGAAATGAAAAGTATCTGGCACACGGCCATAGAAGATTTACTAATCTAGCAGCATACATCAACAGTGAAATTGTTTAATGAATACTGATAATTTGCTCTTTTAAAATAAAATGATTAGAGTGGTTTCCCAAACTAATAACAGCTAACCTGAATAGAAACAGCAGTAGAATGAAGTATTCTATACTGGTGCTGATTTGATTGGTGCAAGATGGTAGAGAAGATAAACCCCCTTCATGTCACCAGAAGACTCAGCTGCTAAACTTATGCTGCATCAGGCAAATGCATATCAAAGCATGACATTCATGAGATCGAATTCATCATTCAGAACTAGAACATGGGTCGGTATGAATCCTGCATTGCTACTGCTCATATACACAAAGATGCAACCGAACAAAAACACTTACAAAATCACAATAACACACACACACACACTCAACTCCTCACCCAATAACCAGTCCGCTCACTGTTAAAGCTTCAAAAGGGACATACCAACACTATGTTCAGAGCATTGTTACAGAAAAGTCCTGGGACCCAACCTTAGTTTCCATGCGTGGACAAGCCGGCTTCTAAAGATTTAAACAATTTAAACAATATAAACAATTTATTTACCACAGGTGATACAGAGATAGAACGTTTCTCAAGTCCAGTACAATGGTCAAATTTGAGTATAGCTACCTGTGGGCGCGAATAAGTTCAGCGATTTCTAGGGCATCCTAACATTAACGTTATTCTAAGGTGGACAATAATGTTTAACCTATTTCACTTAACCTAGTTTCATATTAGACTGATCAATGAAATAATTTAATTTGATATTAGATGCTTCGTTCTACAATATAGTTCATATGGACTAGATTTAACAGTATATTCCATAAACGATGCAAGAGCAGACCGAAGATTGACGATATTAACCATGGCAGATTACATAATTAGGACCAGTCATATAGGAAACCAAGTTTGACTAGGTGATCTTACACGACTAGTATTCTGATAGGAAATGAGACTCAAGATATTTTTTAATACCTTGTAAGAATTACTTTCACGGATCTCCGCAGGGATTGAGTTCTAAGTTTTAGTTCCAACGAAGAGGATACTGTTTTGCAACAGGGCCTTTGAATAATGAGGAAGAATGAATTTACTTCTATTTCGGGTTAAATGGTCGTGATGACCAATTTGTGCAGTTAATAATTGTTTTAGGCTATTATCGCCATTATTTGTTTATGTTTTGTAATTGAAATTACGGATGGAAATTTTGTAGATATCCGATAGTTTGAGAATTTGTAAATTTTTGAATGAATCATTTGTGTGAGCATTATATTCTAAATTCTTTACTGCTCTGATGGCTCTTTTTTTGCAGAATAAAAATTATATTGGCTTTTATTTTTTCAGTTTCGTGCCATGTTTCTATTCAGTATTGCAAGTATGGTGAAATGAGCGTTCGGTGGAGCATTTGTAAAGCTTTTTCAGGCAGTAAATTTTACACTGTATTTAGGATTCGGATGGATTTTGATATTTTAGTACTTATTTATATACGCGATGCGCTCTTTGAAGGTCAGATGTTAATCTATTATGATGCCCAGGAACTTACATGAGTTAGTTTCTTCGATTTCACCTTCGCTAATTTTAATGCGCTGGAGAGGTATATTTTTATTGTATAAGAATGAAATATATTTTGGTTTATCTATGTTTAAGCTTATTTTATTAGCTTTAAGCCACAATGAAGCCTTATGGAGTTCAATATTTATACCCTCCGCAATCAGAGCGAGATTTTGTTTGGAAGGGCTGCAGAAATCGTGCTGTCATCGGTAAAAAGTATGAATTTGAAAAATGATGTATATTTAATAATACCATTGATAAAAATCAGGAAGAGGAGAGGCCCAAGGACAGATTCTTGTGGAACTCAATGGCTAATTGTCTGTGGGTCCAATTTTGCATCGTCAATGGCAAGGTATTGCTTTCGATTTGTTAGGTATGATCTGAACCAATCATGGGGAACCCCTCGAATGCCATTACAGTGTAGTTTCGAGAGCATTATGTTATGGTCCTTAAAGTCAAGAAAACAGAGAAGACATGCTTTCCTTCATCTATATTAGAATAAAGGAATTGTAAATGATTTAATATAGTCTGTGTTGTAGATTTTTTAGAGCGAAAGCCGTATTGTTTATCATAGAGAAATGATTCTTATTCAAAATAAGAGTACACTTTTTGATACACAATTTTCTCGAATATCTTGCTAATAATTGGTAGCATGGATATAGGTCGATAATTGTTTATACAGGTTTTTCCACCATTTTTAAAGATAGGGGTTACTCTAGCAACTTTGAGGGAGTTCGGGAAAGTGCTCAGGAAGAAAGACTGGTTAATAATATTGGATATGAGCGGGGCTACAATATCGGCAATAACTTCAAGTACTTTAGTCGGAAACGTTTGTAACCCCCTCGATTTATTTTTCAGGTTGTTTATGCGCGCAATTACATCGGAAGAGTTGGTAGGCGTAAAGAAAAAGGAGCTGTGTTCTCGATGACCATAATACTTTCATCTACCATACTGAACAAATCCCGCTGCTCAAATCAGCTTCGCAACAAAGCACCCATCATGAAATTGGGTGACATATGCACTCATGAGCATGAAAGACTGTTCACCATCACAGCTTATCGGTAACATGTCGATTACTGCGGGTAAGGACTTTCATGTCAGTCTCTTTGAGTCCTAAGTTCCGGTAAAAAAGTGCTTCTTATTTTCCACCAAAAATGACAATTTTAAAATAATTCCAGAATTTTGAAATACATGTCACTTTATTGCTCGAAATTCAAGGCAATTCAAGAGAAGTCCTGTTCATAATTTGGTTACTAATTTCGACGATTAGACCCTGTAGAGAGTTTGATTTTTATATAAACATCGTTTCAAAAATTAGGAAATGATTGTGAGAACTTGTAATCAATTGGTAGTTTTTTTTTTTTAATTTAAAGTAGGCATGGAATGATCGCTACTTACCTGTTTATGATGACCCATGTTACCAAACTATTAGAGCTTATTTCTTTATCAGAGCCTACCACCATAACACGCACTTTCAGGGTTATCGGATTCTCCAAATTTATTAAACTTTAATTTCGCAATCTTGAGCAGACAATAGTTAAAATTACAGAAGTTAATTTATTTGGAACGATGATTGAGACCTTTGCGGCATTGGTTATTTCTTTCTTGCATGCGTTCCAGTAATATGAAGGTTCGTCTGTAGCATGTCGATTCTCAGCATTTTCAATTTTTCACTTCATCAGCGGACTATTCCTTCTCCAACCAGAATGGGTCGGAGATAATCAACGATAATCTAGAAAGGTAGCGTGTTTAATTTAGTTCCCAGTATGAACAAATTGATGGATTTTGATTTTTAACTTTTTACTTCTACAGTGTTCTCTATTTTGTCGCTCAAACTGTTCATGTCTCTTAGCACCTAGAGGTGTGGTTTTCAATGCGTCACAACTTCTCCAACTAATGAAAACGTTTTTTTAAATGTGACCTGCTAAAATGGGGGTGCATTTTATATGCCCGTGCGCGATATAGCCATCAAATGCGGTATTGCCAAGTTTACTGACTTACGACGACAGTTGTACAGCAAAAAGCATTCGAAAGAGAGGAAATGACCATTCAGAATAGATATAAGAAAACACAAAATCTATGCGCATTAGGCATAGCTACAGAGAGTTAGAAGATTATTAAATAAAATGAAAGTTGGATACACAATGGTCAAGTTCTGAAAAACATGACATCAATGAACTCTGAAAAAACGGTCCTCAATCGAACAAAAAACTTATTCTATTTTAACAAATCAAAACCCTAATCTTTAGCTCAGGACCTCAAATACTCCCCACGGGAGCGCTAATTCCCATACATACAGTACAGTAAGTCTTCGTTATGCGGCACACATGTGATCCTGAAAACCTTGCCACAAATTGACATTACCGTATACCGAACCCATTCTGATTTGTAATAATAGGAGATGTGTTCCAGTGCTTCGAAAGTGACCTCTGCAAAAATTATAAAAACATTCAAATACTTATAAGAACATGAGTACTCAGCAAAATGTAAAAAAATGTTTCCATTTACATCTAACTCGGCAAGTATTCCATCAGATTTCAGGATTTACTTGTGTTCATTGGGAAACGCAAGAAGAGAGATTGTTGTGGTGGCGCTACGGTACGGTGTAAACAAAACACGAGCGCATAGCGCATCTGGGAATTTTCTTACAGAAAATAGAATTTAGGGTTGTAATTACCAAACACCGTAACTGAGAATTTCCCGAATAATGAAGAACCGCATAAGGAGGACTTATTGTACCTGCATTCTCTTGAGATCAATCATCTTTCAAAGATATTTTTGTTTTCGGTATAGGCAGACGATGTCAGATTAATACAACATACCTACTTTGAATACGCATTGAACATATTCTGCAGTCTAGAATCAGAAAAACCTTCACAGAAATGAAAAATGTCGGTGAATAGTTAAAAACATCCGAAAGTAAGAATTTTCAATTCTAGAAACTACAACTTTAGTGCACAAACACTCTAAGCCTCACTTTGCGTCATCATGAAACAAAAGATAACTGAGTAGGTCAGAAGTTTTTTCAGGGTTGGTAAACCTGGCCTTTTCAAGAAAACTATTTTTTCTGATTATTTAGTTATTTTATATTTAAATCGTCGACCTTCAGTTTCATGTGCAATCCTTGCTATATGGGTTAACAGAATTTAAATGCCTACAGAAGTAAAACGCACCAAAGCCTATAACAGATATCTAAATTTATGCTAAAAATTTGTCTATTTTTTCTCCTACGCATTATCTAACGGCAACATTCTCCCTGAGTCATGGAAGGAACAAATTAGCAGGCGTACTCATCAATCTTTGTAAACTTCCCAATTCAAAACCCCTAAGTTGTTATTATCATGCATGGTTTATGAGCGATATGGTATCTGAAAGTTATACTCATGCTGAAATCCATCACATCTGTTTATTTATTCACTACTATCCTTTATAATTCCAGGAAAAAAGTAACCGCCTTCACACAAAGAAGAAAATATACTACAAAACAAGTTTTATTAATGTTTTGAGGCATTCGTGGCAAATCTTGTTACAGGGTTTATGTCAGCCATCATGCAAAATACATCAAGGATAGCTGATAAAATTTCAAAGATTATGAGAACTTATTGAAATTAGGTATGGACTTCTTCTCTACATTTTTATAACCTCTAAAATAACATACCAGTATTATTTTCCATAAAAATAAACAATCTTCTAGAAAATCAAAACCAAAAAACTGCGCTCTTTCAACCCTCCAAAGCTAGTATTTGGTGGCATCCCTTAACCTGTTTAGCCAAATATTATCCACCTTTTACTAGAAACTCTAAATAAGAATTCAATTCATTTTCATACATGAATAAAAGGTTAGGTAATTTTTCACTCAAGATGATAAACTCGCCTCTTACAAAAAGTCAGAATCAGATATATCTAGAGTATTTCCATTGTTTAACCAGCGCCTTTTGCAAAAAACTTAGATCAAGATAGATGTCTGTGATATACATGATAATTATTGAATCATTCTTTGAACTTCGTGGCTCATTCCTATAATTCACTTCAAAAGTCTTATGCAAATTATCAGCATTACTCTCATGCATAATTCAGTCTGAGCATTCAAGCAAGCTAATAGAAGCAGTCTTGACAAAAATACCATTCTCCCAAGGTCCTTTGAAAGCTCTGCATACACTCGATTGGTCGTCCTGAAAGCTCTACCGAAGTGATCAATCGGCCCATGCCAGCTACAAAACTGCAAGTATGAAGACTTCAAACTTGGCGGGATATCAAATTGTAAAACTTAACAGAGAAGTATATTAACAGAGAAGTATATACTGGTTTATTCTTTGTAAACTATCTACTCGAATCACGCACTAGTGGTTGTGAAATAATTATTCACGCCCAAACAGATGAAAATTTCTTCATGAACAGTTGTGAAACACAAACAATCAAATCAGCCCAAATAAATTAAGTTAAACTGAACTGCAACGCACTTCAGCCTTGACTATCTCTTCCAACACACGCAACGACACCACTATCGTTCTCAGAGATAACAGCTATCATTATCAGAGATTACACGCACATGCCACAAACGTGGATATGACGTGGCATGCCTATCGTGGCCTACTTTAATACATTCTAATGTACATATCGATCCTAGATGGGAAGAAATGAATGAAATGGAAAAAGAAAAACAGTTTATTTTCAATAAAGGTGATACAAAACCACCATTGGTTGTTAAATGTTTTTTCACACATGGGTATCGTAATACCCTTGCCAATTGTCGAAACAAATAATTGAGAGGAAACATGATAAAGTGCATCCGGTTTTTTACCGGAGTGCGAAATTTCGACCTCTCGCGCGAATGTCCATTTGAGGTTACCGTTTCCCCAAGAAATATGGTAATTTTCATGAGACCCTAATATCTTAACTATTATACCTAAAAATTTATATTTAATGTCAATTTGAAGATAATAATTTTTTATGACCGTACAAAGGGTTCTGAAGCTTTCTATCTAGAGGGGGTGGGAGAACTAATGAAACGTCCATTTTGATGAGACTTCAATTTCTAACCTATAGCATCTTTAAATTTAAACTTGGTCTCAATTGGAAGCTTACACTATTTTATTACTGCACAAATGGCCACAAATTTCATTTTTATTTAGAAAGGGCAGAAGCGAAGCCATTTTTTATTTCCAACTATGCGGATACTTCTGAAATACTCATTTTGATGAGAATGTAATTGCTAACCGTTTGAATCTAAAAAATGAATTCAGTATCAACTTGAAGCTAATATTTTTTATGGCCATTGATTATGGCCACAAATTGCTTTTCTATCAAGAAGGAGCAGGAATGAAGCCCCCTTAAATCTCCCCCCTTCCCCTCTGCAGTATCTTCTTTTGAATGCACCAATATTGAGCTGCTATTTGCAGCTCCCAAATGCTGCATTGGAGTACAGCTTTAAAGGTCCGTGTTCTTCGCTCTTCTCCTGCAACTTCACAGCTCAACGCAGAAAATACCTTTTACCTTTCCCACCAAGTAAACTGCGAAATGCAATTCAGAGAGCTGAATGTCCTACATTTCCCATAAATATGTTTTCTTTCGTAATTTAGAAATGTTGTGATGCGAGCGAGGGTAGTTTATCATTTGAGTACATCATATGAGTGATATGAAACTCGTATTATTTTCGAATTTATTCACTTTTTTATGAGTTGTTTTAGCGGAGGGTTTCCTTTATGCAGGTCACGCAGTCTGATGAAAGGTAATACATATGTGTTTTATTATATATGTAAGTATGTTTCTTATATGTATAATTTGCATAATGTTTATATTTCATATTGTGTATTACGGAATCCCTAGCTTACGTTTTTTTCCCGTTACGAAGTGGAATGCGAAATTTTTCGTCCCCTTATTAGGGCATTTTCCCCGCCTTACGGCATCAACAACAATTTCTCTCGCGGCGCGGCCAAATATTTGCAAAATTCAAATTTGGCGATCTGTGTGCGAGCGTATGATTGTGCGAGTAACTCACCTCCCACCATGCTCATACGAAACTATATGCATCACTGCATACTCCACTAAGATGCGGGTCTGCTATTGGTCGGCGTCACGGCGTCACTAAGATGCCGACATGTCCCCCATACGAACATTTCGCCTTCCGATCCCAACTCCGGAAAGGACTAATGTCGTATGGCGGGGGTCCACTGTAGTGTTACAATTGTATAACAATAAATATATGTATTTCATACATACATCGAATGTTTGAACCCGATGGAATTGAGTAAATACCTTGTATAGAAATAAATACATTGAGCATGTCAGTAGCATTTTAGACAGAAAATATACGTAAAATGAAGCTTGTTGATTACATAGATTATATTGGATATGATTATAGAGTAGAAAACACCGGTGGGATAATTCCACAGATAAAATACATATAAAAAATTAAAACTTCTATTGAAAAAACATATGAACTTTTAAAAAGAATTTGAACAAATTTTTATTCGGAATTCAATCCTAAGAAATAACATCTTTTTTAAATTAAATCCTAAGAAATTACTGTTAGATTCCTAAATCAGATTTCTAGTTAAAACAGCATGTCGTTTTGTAGTTTAAAATACTGTTTTATCATTTTAAGACAGTTTCATGTTTTAGAAACCTTTTTATTGTACAGCATTCGTTTAGTTTTTGAACGTCGTTTTATCGCTTAATACCCAATTTAAAGTTACAGGCTGTTTTATAGTTTATTAGCTATTTTATTTGTAGATGAACAGTTTTATTCTTGATTGGCTATTTCTTCAGCTTAACGAGACGTTCTTTGTTTTACTGGCTTGTTTAACACGTTCGCTGCCACTGGAGGCGTGTGTGCGTCTAGCGGCCTCATGTTTAAGTAAGGTTATATGAAACAGAGTTTAAAAAACGACTTTACTGCTCTAAAAAATTGTATTTTACCTAAGTAGTTCGAACGTGCAATAGCGTAATGATGTTTTACCTCGTATGCTTAAATCTTATGTAAAAAATGCTGAAATCATTGATATACTGTTCTTCCACACCGATACGTAACTGAGAAATTTCCCTAGTGGTAAATCGGCAGTGAACGTAACTGCAGACCATACCGTTAGATTGGCTCCTTACTTCTAATTGGCCTATTTCGTTGATTCTATGTTGTTTAAGAATTTTGCTAACCGGTTTGTTGCTCTGCGAGCAGTTAAATTCTTTAGAAATTTTTTCATGGTTTGAGGTGCACCACTTTGAAATTTGTAAAACCTTTTTTGCCGCTTAGCAAGCCGTTTTATTTGACAGAAAATAATATTTGCTTCTTTGTGCCATTTCATTCTATTTACAATGAGCCGTTTTATTTGTTCCTGGGCATTTTACTCATCAATTAAGTTGTTCACTGTTTTTTGACAAGGGTACCTTTTGTGAGCCGTTTTTGAACAGCGATCTATGAGCTGTTTTTGAGCAGCCGGTTGCCAATGGTAACCCGTTTTATGGCCTGTAACCCACGTTTTATGGCTCACAAACTGTTTTCTGGCATAAAAACCGTTTTATGAACTAATTTTTTTCTGTCTGTAGATACCATTTTATAATAATGCTACGTTATTTTTCATTATGGACTTAATTTTGTTATTTTTCTTTGGAATTGTTTTCGCTTATCAAGTCGTTTTCTGGCTCGGCGAGCCATTCTATGCTTTACCAAGCTGTTTTATAGTCCAGCTAGCCGCTTCAAAACTACACGAGCTCTTTAATGGCTCAATAAGACGTTTTATGCATTGTCAGCCAATTTAACTTCTACTAACCACTTTATGCTTATTCGAGGTTGAAGAAGCCGTTTAATGATTCGAAAAGCTGTTATGTGGCTTACGGAACAGTTTTATTGCTACAAATCGTTAATGTCAATTTGTCGCTGATTAATGAAGCCTTCGAACGAACTGCAAACTGATTTTGCATACATTTAGATAGCAATATTAATGAAGAAACAAGAAGCTAACTCTGAAACGAGACACGTTAACTTAAAAATGGTAAACTTAATCTAAAACGGGAAGCTGACCTAAAAACGGGAAGCTAACTCTAAAGCGGAAAGTTAACTCGAAAACGAGAAGCTAACTTCAAAATGGGAGGCAAGCTCTACAACGGGAAGTAACTCTAAAACGGGAGGTTAACTCGAAAACGGGGATCCGACTCAAAAACAGAAAGCCAGCTCTATAAACGGAAAGTCAACTCTAAAACGGGAAATAACTCTATGACGGGAAGCTAGCTTTAAACAAGAAGTTAACTCTAAGAGTGGAAGCCAACTCTTTCACCATTCACTGTGGTATGTCTCCATCAACAAACTAAAAATAACTTATTATGGGATAAATTTATGTTTTTCTTTCCGTGTTTTTGAGCAAGCATTGACACGGGCATTCCTGGCATCCATATACGAGTATGTTCATCAATTTAAAACTTTTGTAATATGACATTTTAAAGACATGTAATTTCATCATATGTGTTACCTCCAAAGCACAGTTAACGTTTTCTTTTCCTATTTTCTTTTCTTTTTATTTTCTTTTATTTTCTTTCTCAAAAACATATTTTTTATCTTTGTGTGGCAATTTATCTTTTCTTACACTCCGCAGTAAATTATGACAGCATTATTTATGTTTGATACAGCAAATTTTTTGGTAACATGAAAAACAATTCTTTCCATGTTTCTAACTCATTGAAACTCTTTTGTGCCACTAGTATCAACGTGGAAATATTATAAATGTGAACTACGGTAAAATATATGATATCCGAGCTCAGTGCTCACCAAACTTGTTGATGCGTAGGAGTGAAAAGATAATTCAGGATATCAAAATCGGAGTCTAAGACGCATAAAGGTTTCAATTTAATCACATCACTTTCAAAATCAGTTCCGTGTACAGAGAGTTCCTGAGATCGTATTTCAATGGAAATGCGCGCTGTAGAATGCAAGAGTCTTCAGTTCTGTATTGTCATTAGTATAGAGGTTTTTGTGTACACACATTTAGATTACGCGTCGAAGGGAATACATTTTCCAAACTATTCCCTTAATTATCTGTTGCAACTATTGACCAGGGTATTACGATACTCATGTGAGTATATCAATTTAGGAATTTTACGTTACGATATGGTAAAAATACATTCAAGGAGGAACAGGTGACCCCCTGTCATACCTGTGCCCCTTGTCCAACTTGTGCCCCCTGTCACACCTGTGCCCCCTGTCACATCTGTGCCCCCTGTCCCACTTGTGCCCCCTGTCACACCTGTGCCCCCTGTCACATCTGTGCCCCCTGTCCCACTTGTGCCCCTTGTCCCACTTGTGCCCCCTGTCACATCTGTGCCCCTGTTACACCTCTGCCGCCCCCCCCCTGTCACATCTGTGCCCCCTGTTACACCTCTGCCCCCTGTCATATCTGTGCCCCCTGTCCCACATGTGCCCCATGTCCCACCTGTGCCCCCTGTCCCACCTGTGCCCCTTACTAATTATCCGCACCCCACCCTCCTTACCTGCTACAAATCACACGCCTGATCGCGCTATCGTTATCAGAGATAACGGCACCTGAGTCTCGGGCGTGGCGTGCCGATAAGGCGCGTAACGAACGATTCTCTTCAATATTTATGATAGTTAAAAATTTTAATACCACGTAAATATCTTCTTTTGTTTTGTATCGAATATTATTGAATTTCGATATTTGTAGAATGTGTTAGTTTATATAGATTACTATCAATATACTGATCCTATAAGGGAAGAAGTAACACAGTTTACTTCCAATAAAAGTGAGACAAATACCACCATAACTCGTTAAATTGCTTTAACATACAAATCCAATGTTGATATACACACACATGAGTACCGTGATACGCGTGTCAATCAATAATCGGGCCAAATAATTGAGGAGAACCTCAAGAAGTATATTCTTTCTCACCGAAGTGCGAAGTTTCGACTTTTTCCACAAACGGCCGTTTAACTTAACCATTTTCCAAGAAATAGAGTAATTTGGATGGGACTCTAATTTCCACCCTATGATATCTGGATATTTAACTCATTCTGACGCTAACACTTTGTCTAACTGCAGAACTAAGTAACTAAGATGCTAAGAAAAAACAAGCCAAGTCATTATAGGATTAGGTTGTCCTATACATTTCTCAAAACTAGCGAAACTAACCCTGTTGGCAATAGAGGAAGAGAATAACCTCTTTACGTGCCTATACTAAATTCCTTTAGTAAGTCGAACAGCGACCTTTGGCATTTAAAGCCAGTAAATTATTTATTGTGGTCAGCAAATTGAAAATTGAATGATACATAAAAAGAGTATCTAAAAATATGTGAAAAACAACACAACTTATAAAAAATAATTTTCGTTCACCAATTTCAAGTGCTGTTAACGTTAATGCAATTGCGTACGTAAATAGTACCTACAAGATACGATCCTTATCGTCGGGAATGTTGGATGCAACTTCAATCTACACTTGCGCTATTTATGGAGGCCTAGGTACAAGTCGCTGTACTGTGGATACGGTGCATCCTCGTGTGGTGGGCCTTGTAATCTGCCACTAGTTACTGCGTCTGCAGGTGTTGTCTGCCACTAGTTACTGCGTCTGCAGGTGTTGTCTGCCACTAGTTACTGCGACTGCAGGTGTTGTCTGCCACTAGTTAGTGCGTCTGCAGGTGTTGTCTGCCACTAGTTCCCAATTGAAAATCGAGGACGTCGTGCCGATGTGTTATGGCCGAGCAATGGATAATGTAAGAGACGTATCGCCGGTAAATCATCTCCGCATCATAGGCGAAATGTCCACTTAGGGACGAAATTTTCGGCCCAGGGACATCGGCGGCCAACTGAGATGATCGACCATTTTACGTCTTTGCTCGTCTCCGGTATGTCTAATTTCGCCGGCGATATGTACATGATACGCGGCTGGCCATCCTTCAATTCTGCTTAAAAAAAAATCTCTCGGCCATTCACAGCCGAGATTTATCGCCTCTGAACGACCCTCAAATTTATACATAGGGTCGTTCAGAGGCGATAAATCTCGGCTGTGAGTGGCCGAAAGTTTTATAAAGCAGAATTCAAGGATGGCCAGCTGCGTATATATATTTATAGATACAATTATATATTTATTTAGGTATTTATATTATATATATATAAATTTCTGAGTCGTTCAGTAGCGATAATCTTGGTTGTGCGCTGCCGAGAGTTTTTTAATCGCAAAATTGAAGGATTGCCAGGCTCAAATCATACAAATATTATATTAATAGGGAAAATGTATTAATGTATTAGTAGAGTTTATGGGCGATTGCTCGTAACGGCGAATACCCTAAGCTGAAATGCCGTAAACCGGAGACTCACTGTATATATATATCTATAAAACTACAAATATATAACATATTTGACGGCTGCTCTCCAGGATGACAATGTCGCTGAGCGTAGCCGAGCTTTTAAAAGTAAATCCTTTATTCAAAGAATTTCGATTAAGAATTAAAATGGAAGTTAGTGGAAGGACACTGGGAATCCGTTTGACCAAAGCGCGTCTACAAACCTTGTGCACAGGCACAAAATTGGAAAAAATTATGAAAGATAAAAATTGGAGAAAAAAGTAAAAGGTGATGAAAAAAGACACCCGCGAACCGGGAAAAGACGTTCCGTTACAAGAAAAAAAAAACAGTTTATTCCAATTAAGACACAGGCCATTGGATTTTATAACGCTTCAACTTGAAGATCCTTAGTTGATAGACATATGTGTGTGGGTGTCACAATGCCTGTGTTGCTTGTCGAAAAAAAGTAATTGACAGAAGATCATGAAAATGTATTCCCCCTGTTGAATTATTTCGAGGTTTTTGATGCATAAACACTAAATATACATGCACCTACATATGTATATCTCTATCGATTCATGAATAATGCAACCGACGCATTGATGAAAACAAATTTTTTTAGTCCTTACTTTAATTGAAATATGAAGGCAGCCTTTAGCGATATCGCGGAGATGAATTGAGAGTAAAAATTGGTGGATGTACAGTCTAAAGGATCGACACAGTAGAAATTCGAAAGCATCTTATGTTTGGGTTTCAACTAGTACACCAAGAGACTAGCTCGGAAAAAGTTAAACCATTCAACCAATTCATGAAATTTCTTACGCGAGCATAATAGGCTATGTATTTGCCTACAAAAAATAAAAAACCACTCGAGTCAGGACCAAGGAAATGATAGTCGCATAATACTAATCGAAAACATTTTACAAACCGAATGGAAAATTTCGTGAATGCCTACCAAAATCATGCAGTCAAAAAGCTGTCGAAATGAAAGAATTAAAACATCTTAATATTAAGATCCTTGGTTGATATTCGCACATGGGTATCGTAATCCCCATGTCAATTATTGTCGAAACACAAAATGATTGAGAGAAAGGCACGGTCTACGTGCCTTTATCTACGTTCCCTTCGTTGCGGTAATCTGATTTTGATAATGCATATAAATACAAGTGATAAGGAAACATAATCATAATGATGCATTGTTGAAAACTATCTAAGAAGTGCGCACTTACAGTGTCATTTTAGCATGCGAACATAGGACCTAGTCACATGAGAGATTAATGTTGAAAGTAAAATGGACATATTTCAATAGTTTTGCGTCTAAGTCAATGAGGTCAACATTCGGGACAATTTTTCATTCTTGCGTATCTACTATTGTGCCAAAATAACGAGCTCGAAGTGAATAAAATATTTTACCAAAACACAAAGTTATAATTTCCTACGGTAATAATACTGGTGCAAAAAAGTTTACCTGTCAAAAACATTAGGATCGTTTGTACAATGCCAACCATAGCATTTGCCGCATATAGGCTAAAGTTATTAGTCACGCTAAAAGGACCTGGTAAAACCATGAATGTATTTTTTTTACAATTATTATTGGCTTTAGTCATATTGTTGGATAGCCTAACTTTTTTCTTTTTGCTTGCTTTTCACTAAGACCTTACTTGATACTCATTTGGTATGTTCTTTTTCAAAAATATATCCTAATTTGTTTTAAAAGTTTTTGATATTTTTTCAGCTGTTGAAAATGAATTACAAACAGGGTTCCCTCTATTCTTGCAAGTCCAGATTTATAGCTTCACTTGAATATTATTCAACTAAACAGATCATTGGCCCAGTAATGGCTTGATAAAATTATTCTCAGTTCCTTCAACTTGTGCTCGGAGTGAGCCTTCTCTATTAACCAGTGGTTTTGAGTTCACTCAATCAAGGACGAAAACTCATGTAAGTACTACTGCTCATTATATTATTAGTGCTTCAATTTTCTCTGCATGAAATTCTTATTATAATTGATTATTGGATTAGCCTATATTAATTATTAGGTTATTAACTTGTAAATGGTACATGAATTATTGAAAATAGTTTTTCTTATAATCCAATTTCAGTAGAGTTTACTGATTAGTAGGTATGGGAAAGAAAGGGTTTAACTAAAGCGTAATATAGGATCCAAAGATAATCAAGTATTTTGGTTGCACGTGAAAGTATTTCTATTAATTTTCTGTAGTTTGATGTTTTGTACAGGATATTGTTAATGTAAATATCTATAAATAATGACTTTATAGCAGCCCTCTCAAGGATATATACCTACAGAATAGGATATGAGAAGACTGTCCTCAGAAAAGTTTGTTATAATGAAATAATTGTGCACAACTTCCAACTCAAAAGTGCTTGATAATCAATGAAAATTTAAATCTTTGTTCAGTCTACAATTCTTTTCAACATGTTCAGGCTACAGAGGATTTTTTTCATGCAAAATGAAGAAAAGTAGTATTAAATTCTTTGTTATCTTCAAAATAAATGTTTTGACTTACTGTAATATATGTGACAGCCGAGTTCATACTGTATATATGTATAGATAATCAAAGCAACAAATATGCTGAACATAGAGTTGCCAGTTAGCTTAACCAATTCATAATTCATGATTGGAAATTCTTGAAACTAAAATAGATCCAATCAGAAGATGATTTTGATAAGAAGATGTGGATTGCACTTATGTTTTCTGCACAAATAAATGAAGAATGAACATAATTTAAGGTATAATAGCTTGAATAGTTATGTTAGAAGAAGTACTTTAGTATTAATTTCTAACCAATAATTACGTCTGACAATATAAAGTTACTGTCTACATTTCCATGTTCCAGAGTAACTGGAATTAACAAATCGTAAAAATTTGTAAATTTTAACATTGGGCTTCAGCACGTATGTTTCGCTAATAGCGCACACAACGAAGGCGGGCGAGCATTGACGTTCGTCCACAAAATCAAAATTTTGGCTATCGGATGTTTCACATTGTGATGATGAAAATAAAACACAATAATAATTGTTCGACGAAAACTCTCTAGGTGAGGAAAAAAATCATGCGAGAATATATTTTTTGTCTTTCTTGAATAATAACATAACCTTAATTTTTTCAGATATGCGTTGAATTTGTGGGAATCACTGAGATGAATATCATCGATGCAATGCGAGGGAATCTCCTGGAAATATGCAGCTGGAATACTTCAAGTGTCTCGTGAGGTGTCCATACCTCGCCCTGTGAAGACAAGTAAAAAGGTAAGAATTTCATTCTATTGTTATTTTGGCAGTTTTTGTCCCTCAATTATTAAGAAAAAAATGAAAATGAAACATTTGTCTTCTAAAGGCAGTTGTTAAAATAGTCCACAAGCGAACGCAAGAATGAAGGCAAAAGTTTCATTTGAAAAAAGTGAAAATTATTTGTTATAATTTCATAATTATTCCTTCATTGTAGAGTTTGCATGCAGAGTATAGATTAAATTATTACACTAATGAAGGAATCCTGGATTTCGCTGCTGTCTTGGAGATAAATATTTTTTAACGAATATTGACCCAGTGTTAAATCATAACAAGTAATTACCCATCAAGTCAGTCTTCATATGGAAGATATTAGAGATATTAAGATCTAGAAAAATAAGTATTTAAACCCATCATGTTCGTACTACAATGCGAGGAAATTTATTTGAACCCTACGTTATGACTGAAAATGTAGTCGAACGTTATTCTCATAAGCATATCATGGATGCTTATGAACTTAAAAACGACCAAGCAAGCATTTAAACAAACTAAATTATAAAAGTTTTATTGAATTCAGGTCAAATTTCTCAAGATTATAAATGACACACATACTAAAATTTTTCTTTTTTCACCCAGGAGCCATGACCGATGATCATCTTCGACGGTCCAAACATTTGGCTCCGGCCACATGCGAGAGACTTGTGGCAGAAGGAGGAGAGGTCTGCGCTTTTGAAGGACGCTGACATAGCAGTCGGGCTTGGAAGTTGCTACGGTTTCGATTGCTGCCATCCTAAATGCTGCTGCGCGACTTTCCATAAGATAAAACTCAAGTAAGTGACAATTAGGTCTCGTCTTCAGACTAAACCTTTTCACTTCAAATTAATCTAAGTCAAATTCGAATTAATCCAAGTCAAGTTAGAATAATCCAAGCCTACTTCAAATTAATTCAAGTCAAGTTCAGTTTAATCCAAGTCAAGCTCCATTTGATCCAAGCCAAAGTTAAATTAATCCAAGTGAAATTCAAATTGATATAACCCTAAGGTGGAGTCGAAGTCATTAGCTGTACAACTATGATTAAATACTCGTTCAGAAAATTTAGGTATTGACTACCCAGTTCTTAATTCAAGGTACACTCCGCATTATACTCCGTCTAACGAAGATAGTGAAATTCACAGCACTCATTTCCCCAACAAACTTACATATTTAGTATAAAGTCTTAATTATTCAAACAGTCTCCTTTGTATCATTCATGAAAAAAAAATTAAAATTTCATTATAAAGCAGAACTTCCCTTTCTAGTTCCAGGTTGCGTTGATCAGCTGATCAAGGTTCAGTGTTGATTAGCTGATCTCAGAGCAGATCATACAATTCATAGCGCAAGTTGTAGGAGGCATTATAAAGGCAATAGGATACTGCTGGGTTACCTCATCTATTGATAGGCCCTTGAGACTTCTTTCTTTCGCAACCACCTGGGTTTTTAGTTTTCATATCCTCTTCGTTGACTTTCATGCCTTTTCTTTTTCTATTGCAATACTAACCTGCTGTTTTAATGTGCAGGGTACGCTTGGTGGGAATCCCTTCGTGCATAAGTTCAATGTTTTTTAACAGTCGATACTAAATGTTTGTCCCCTCAGGGGGATACAGCTGTTGTATCTATGGGAATTAGCGCTCCCAGGGGAATAATGTGAGGGCCTGAGATGAGAGTTAGCTAAGTAAGCTTCTTTTTTTTTGTTGGAATAGAATAGATTTTTGTTGTGTTACGGACCATCTTTTTTCGGTTCACTGCTGTCTTGTTTTTCACCACCTACTACTTTCTTCTTGAACTTTGATCTTGTTTCATGAACTTCTTTCTCATCTTACTGTTTCTGTGCCTTTTCTGCATAGATTCTACGATCCCTCAACTCCATATTAGATGGTGCCTTCTTCCTTCCTCTCTTTGGATTGAATTTGTTGCGGATAGGGAGGCTTAAAGTAACTATTGATCTAATCTAATCTACTAAATGTTTGTCTCTTCTCCTTGCTTTCTTTGGATCGCGTATGTTGTGGTTAAGAGAATCTTAATATTAAGCGTACGAATAAATTATTAATGAAAATTAATAACTGAACTTCAGCAAGACCACGAATCTGACCCTACTGATTAATTACACTGTTATGAAGTTGTGTCTACCTATACCATAGATGCTCATCAAAGCAACAGTTTTACTAACATCATATAAAAATGTGTCAAATTTGTTGATAAAAATTTATTGCATGTATTCTTACTTGAGCAGGACAGGCTAGCAGGATCCGGTGCCCGTAACTCGACCAGGAGATGCGACAACCTCGTCCAGTCCTCACCTCCACCAAAAGATCTCGGTATCGCTGCCAGTGGCCGTCAACACACCCGAGTCATGGCCATTTGACATAGCTTAAGGTTGCGTTGTGAAATTTTAGTTTGGTGTAAACATTTTTCGTTCAAACTCGTATGTAGATCCAAAGGAACACGCTTACTTTACAGTGAATGAGAATTTCATTTGTGCGATAATAAGGAATAGGAAATTATTTCACCATTTCAGAATAGAGAGAATGTTTCCTTATGTTGAATGAGACCTTTTTCGTGAACTTGAAGTAAATATGATACTAAAAGGATTAATGTAGCTTTTCGCTTGTTCATACATTCTCTAATTTATGTAGAAATATCCGTACTATTGTAAAAAAAATTAATGGTCACCACACCTTTTTCAGTTCAAATTAATCCAAGTCAAGTTCAAATTAATCCAAGTCAAGTTCAAATTAATCCAAGTCAAGTTCAAATTAATTGAAGTAACAATCGAATTAATCCAACCCTCAGTTGAGTTAAAAAATTATACCATCACTTGTTAATTCGAGCTTTTTTGTGTTATATATGGATCGATTGGATGTGATGAGCAAGACAGGTTTCGAGGTTTTATTTACACTCGAATATATTTATATACGTGAAATTTCACTTTATCACATGTATGAAATCATATACGCAAATACAAAAGATTATCATTGGACGGTATGTAGTTTAGTCTTTAAAAGGAATATTGAAATGCGATTCACTGAGTACGAATGTACGATTCCGTTTGATTACAATTCAAAGGTGTACATTACTACACTGATACATTCATGCATTAGCAATGAAAATATTGCCATCCATTCTAATTCCGTGTTAGTCAATGTGGAGAAATGTAGGATCCTCTTACAATACACAATAATAATACAAAAACAATATTTCTAACTTAATGCTGATTTTATTTGTGTGTGTTTACAATTCGATATATGATGCTTTCAAGACTTAAATGACTTTTATGATAATCATTTAATAAATATTCAAGTCTTGATAAAATTATACATTGAATTGTAAACACACACTAATAATATCAGCATTATGTTAGAATTATTGTTTCTTGTGTTATTATTATGTATTGTAAATGGATCCTACATTTCTTCACATTGACTAACAAGGAATTAAAATGGGTGGTAATATTTTCATTGCTAGTGCAGGAATGTATCTGGGTAGTAATGTAATTGTACTCAAACGGAATCGTACATTAGTACTCAGTGAATCGCATTTCTATATTCTTTTTAAAGTTTAAATCTACATATCGTCCAATGATAATCTTTTGTATTTGCATATATGATTTCGTACATGTGATTAAGTGAAATTTCACGTATATAAATATATTCAAGTGTAAATAAAACCTCGAAACCTGTCTTGCTCATCACACCCAATAGATCCATATAAAAAACAAAAAGCTCAAATTACCAAGTGATGGTATCATTTTTTAACTCAACTGAGAGTTGGATTAATTTGATTGTTACTTGAATTAACTTGAACTTGACTTGGATAAATTTGACCTTGACTTGGATTAATTTGAACTTGACTTGGATTAATTTGACCTTGACTTGGATTAATTTGAACTTGACTTGGATTAATTTGACCTTGACTTGGATTAATTTGAACTTGACTTGGATTAATTTGAACTTGACTTGGATTAATTTGACCTTGACTTGGATTAATTTGAACTTGACTTGGATTAATTTGAACTTGACTTGGATTAATTCGAACTTGACTTGAATTAATTTGAGCTTGACTTGAATTATATTGAACTTGACTTGGATTTATTCGAACTTGATTCGGATTAATTTGAACTTGACTTGGATTAATTTGTACTTGACTTGGATTAATTTGAACTTGACTTGGATTAATTTAAACTTGACTTGGATTAATTTGAACTTGACTTGGATTAATTTGAACTTGACTCGGATTAATTTGATCTTGACTTGGATTAATTTGAACTTGACTTGGATTAAATTGAACTTGACTTGAATTATATTGAACTTGACTTGGATTTATTCGAACTTGACTTGGATTTATTCGAACTTGACTTGGATTAATTCGAACTTGACTTGGATTAATTTGAACTTGACTTGAAATAATTTGAACTTGACTTGGATTAAATTGAACTTGACTTGAATTATATTGAACTTGACTTGGATTTATTCGAACTTGACTTGGATTTATTCGAACTTGACTTGGATTAATTTGAACTTGACTCGGATTAATTTGAACTTGACTTGGATTAATTTGAACTTGACTTGGATTAATTTGAACTTGACTTGGATTAATTTGAACTAGACTTGGATTAATTTGAACTTGACTTGGATTAATTTGAACTTGACTTGGATTAATTTGAACTTGACTTGGATTAATTTGAACTTGACTTGGATTAATTTGAACTTGACTTGGATTAATTTGAACTTGACTTGGATTAATTTGAACTTGACTTGGATTTATTCGAACTTGACTTGGATTTATTCGAACTTGACTTGAATTCATTTGAACTTGACTTGAATTAATTTGAACTTGATTTGGATTGAATTGAACTTGACTTGAATTATACTGAACTTGACTTGGATTTATTCGAACTTGACTTGGATTTATTCGAACTTGACTTGAATTTATTCGAACTTGACTTGGATTAATTTGAACTTGACTTGGATTAATTTGAACTTGACTTGGATTAATTTGAACTTGACTTGGATTTATTCGAACTTGACTTGGATTTATTCGAACTTGACTTGAATTCATTTGAACTTGACTTGAATTAATTTGAACTTGATTTGGATTGAATTGAACTTGACTTGAATTATACTGAACTTGACTTGGATTTATTCGAACTTGACTTGGATTTATTCGAACTTGACTTGAATTTATTCGAACTTGACTTGGATTAATTTGTACTTGACTTTGATTAAATTGAACTTGACTTGGATTATATTGAACTTGACTCGGATTTATTCGAACTTGACTTGGATTAATTTGAACTTGACTTGGATTAATTTGAACTTGACTTGGATTAATTTGACCTTGACTTGAATTAATTTGAACTTGACTTGGATTAATTTGAACTTGACTTGGATTAATTTGTACTTGACTTGGATTAAATTGAACTTGACTTGGATTATATTGAACTTGACTTGGATTTATTCGAACTTGACTTGGATTAATTTGAACTTGACTTGGATTAAATTGAACATGATTTGGATTGAATTGAACTTGATTTGGATTGAATTGAACTTGATTTGGATTGAATTGAACTTGATTTGGATTGAATTGAACTTGACTTAGATTAATTTGAAGTGAAAAAGGAGTAGAATTATCTGATTTTATAGCGTACATTTCCTTTAACTGCGATTAGTAATATGTAATGTTCTATTAGTCGTGTAAAAAATACTATTATTAAGCTGTTGAGCCACAGTTATTATAAGAACTCTTATAAGTGATGAAATCGGCTAGAATTCTTTTGGCTGTTACAACTTGAAGAATATTTTCTCTACAGCACTGCAAGACTTTGTCCAATTCTGCAACAACTCCTGTTTTTTACGGAACCCAAAGTGAAAAATAAAATATTTTCCGTTCTTTCGAAAGCTCCTGGATTTATTCAGGAACGTTCAAACAGACGTTTTAATATTTGATTCTTCACTTTCATTTCGTTACTTGTGTCAAAGTGGAAAACTTGACCGGTATAAATAATTGTCAAAGTTTTTATTGAATGAAAACATTATCATTCTGTGTGGAGATGAATCATGATTTCATTTGTGCGAGATAAGTGTTTGGAAAGTTATTTTAATTTTCGCAATGAAATCTTTTCACCTTTGCTTAAAACATGCGTTATTTTACAAAAACTTGAATTAATTATGAAATTAATAGCAGAACTAAATTATTTCCTTCCGTATGAATATTTCTAGGTTCACCTGGAAATGAGTATAGAGCAGAATTTCTTTATTTCACTTTTTTCACCATAATTTTTATTTCACCATAATATTTATTTCACCATAATATAATAATACTCTTCATTAACTTGATCTGTGATTGATAGAAAAATATTTTATTTCTTTCTTGTGTAAAATGCGATTTAACATTTCTAAAGGTATTGCGAGAAAGTGGAATGTTACTCGTGTGACTTTTGTTTTGGGAACTTTTCGTTTCAAAATAGAGAATTCTTGTACTATAGCGTGAGACCTTTACGTTTCATATCAAATATGAAATTAAAATTGAAAAAATATGTTTTTAATTGTTAGGACATTTCTTGATTACGCATGCGGAAAGGTTCTCACAGATGTACACAGAATTTATCCTAAATGTTGAATAATTTTTATCACTTCCAGTTCTAAGTAGATAAACATTTAGTGCTGAATTTGTTTCACCTTTTTTAGTGTTTAGACTTCAACTATTAATTTTCTGAGAAATGAATACCGAGAAAATGTGTATTTCAGTGTTGAATAAAATGGGCGAACTGAACTGATGCTGTTTTTATTTGAATGAATGAAGGATGTGGTCATGTTGAAGCCTATCTTTAGCGCGTGAAAGTTCTTAGTTATTTAGAATACAATTCGTTATGAATTCAGGGCTTTCTTCGTTCGATGTATGTATAGGTATTGTAACCGTCACAGTGATTCAAGCTCATATATCGTGTTAATATACATTTAACATTGTTGTGGAGAAGTTATTGAAGCTGTTCTCAATTTATTTGCTGATTTCAATCAATCTGTTCTACTCAATAAATCTTTGAAGTTTCTCTACACTACAGTATGCAATGTTTTAATGCTGTCTGTAAAATTGCTCAATACGCTGACTTTATTAGGAACTGATTTTGTTCTGTGGAAATAAAGTGATAATTTTAAATTTGAAAGTCAAGAGTTGATACACCATAAGCCTCTAATACTCGTAGTTCAATAATCCTGTTTAACCATTTTTCTTGGTCCACGGGCGAGTCAGAGGGGTATGGTAGGAGTAAGTTGAATCTATGTTTTAGGTTCCGTAGATTTCCACTAGGTGTGTCATGACGGCCCTAAGTGTGTCATGTAACACACTTAAGTGTGTCATATCGCCTCCATGACACACAATTGTGTGCCGGTTTTGCGACAAACGTATGACACGCTTAAGTGTATCAAAATGACCCTATATTTTTTCTCAGTGTGCAAGTCACATAAAATTTGATGAAGAACTCCTTCACATCAGCAGCGCACAATACAGGCGGAGAGCACGTTTCATCAATGACTTTCTGAGCTAGTTCACAGCAACCTTGAACATGACTGAACTTATCGAAACAGAACAAAAATACTCTCGCGTAGTTCATGATTGTTTCAATGAAAGATTTGCTGCAGTAATGGAGGCTTCGTTGCGGATCATTGTTTTGTACATATTCTTTAAATGACACGAAGAGGTGCGTGTTTAGGTCTTCAGGCGCAAGAATTAACGAACACGCAGAGCAGTCTTTTAACATTGAACCTTTCTTACTTCGGTGATATCTATCAACTTTCATAGCAACATACCCACTCAAGTAAGCTGCTGCATTGTTGACCTCGGCCGACTCAAACAGAGTTCCAACCGATTCGTTGCCATCGAAGTGCTTCGCGGTAGTCATGTCTTCGTCGTTGAGTACAACCGGCGGCGGAGACAAATCCTCATCTTCTGGTCGCTGAATCAGAGGAGGAAAACAGTTTAATATTTACACATGCCGACTTCCATATTTAAATAGTAAATAGTAGTAGAAGTGGCGGTAGTAGTGGTGGTGGTGGTGGTGGTGGTGGTGGTGGTGGTGGTGGTGGTGGTGGTGGTGGTGGTGGTGGTGGTGGTGGTGGTGGTGGTGGTGGTGGTGGTGGTGGTGGTGGTGGTGGTGGTGGTGGTACTGGTGGTGGTACTGGTGGTGGTACTGGTGGTGGTACTGGTGGTGGTACTGGTGGTGGTACTGGTGGTGGTACTGGTGGTGGTACTGGTGGTGGTACTGGTGGTGGTACTGGTGGTGGTACTGGTGGTGGTACTGGTGGTGGTACTGGTGGTGGTACTGGTGGTGGTACTGGTGGTGGTACTGGTGGTGGTACTGGTGGTGGTACTGGTGGTGGTACTGGTGGTGGTACTGGTGGTGGTACTGGTGGTGGTACTGGTGGTGGTAATGGTGGTGGTACTGGTGGTGGTACTGGTGGTGGTGGTGGTAGTGGTACTAGTTCCTAGGAGTTTGGAGTAGTAGTACGACTGTAGGAGTAGTAGTAGGAGTAATACTTTAAAAAATAAAAGTGTGATGCGCGTTTCTGTGATACAGGCTTCACTGGCTATCAAATTCCCCCTATTTTAATCCCTCAGATGGAAGACAAATCATCTAATTTCTCAAATAATCCTCGTGATTTATATATTACAATGGAAGTAGTTATAGCCATTCGAGTCATATCCTAGATACAGAAATTCAGCATTAGTGAAAGCAACTGTGAGCTTCAGTATGTAAATTGTAGCGTTATATGCAAAACCCCGCCGACCTCAGTATACAGGATACGGACTCGAGTATATAAGGCTCTGGATCTCTATAATGTTTTGAAAGTGACTTATATTATATTGCACTTGTACAGCGAAAATGAGTGCATTAATTTACCAGTGAACTAAAACCAAGACCGCCAGTCCTAATTTCTTTCTATCTATTCTTAAGAGGCAAACACGAAACATATAAATAAATCAATATACAAACACACGACTGTTGTTCTTAGTATAGGGATTATAAGGTGACCATGGTCACTTTCTGTGACCATTCATCTAAAGTGACCATGTACTATTTTTTCCCTTCGAGAATAAAAAACCATTATCAAACGGAACATTTGAATCGAATTTCATAACTCAAAATATATTCTTCCAACGCGAACAATTAAAGTTTCTCAACACTTTACAACCGTGACGTCACGACGGATATTTGATCTTTATGTTGAATATCACTTCAAGGGTTATATGAATATCACCACTTACCTTCGAAAAGTGAACCAAAGTCGCGTCCAGCTGGTCTTCCACAGTCTTGCAATTAGCAGACAATGGCGCTCGCATGAATGACGCAGTAGCGATTTTTGAGTAGCTGTCGGCAAATGTTCTGGCGTCCGGAAATTTCTGAAGGAATCGAATCTTGCCAAAGAAACACTCGAGCCCGTCTTGACATACATTCCTCGTAGACAAGTAGGGTAGTTTATACTCGTCCAAGCGTTGCCGAAGCTGCAGGATCACATTAATGGACTGAATCCATCCATTGATAAAGCTACAGCGTTTCCGAGCATTGAGATCTTGCAACTCTTGCAACCAAAGCACAGACTCACGAAGAAACTTGAACTGGTCCGAATTAGTACATATGGGTCTTCGTAAAGGTACTGAACATCTCGAAGTGACGGAATTCAAGACGTCAAATATGTCGTTTATCTTCTTGCAGTAAGAACTAGTAGCTGCAACTGACACACTATTCACTGTTTGCGCAATACCGGCATCTAGAGCTGCAGCAGTGGAATTCGACAACACCTGAGCTGCAAGTTTCACTTTCATTTTTGATGAAAACCTCAAACTGTGCACATGCCTATCAGACAGCTTTGGAACCATTTTCAAGCTGTGCATTCTCTCTTTTTCAAACAGTGTGACGATGTGATCCCAGCTTGCAGTGTGCTTAAAGCCTGGCACAGGAACGTCACTTCTGAGCAAGAGATTTCTAGAGTTTTTCAGTAGATGGGGAGGGTCTTTGTAGACAAAGTAGGACTTCTTTCCTAGCTCAATAGTTGGGTTTGTATGTGAGCAACCCAGGGATTTGAAAGCTTTTTCAAAATTTGAACCTTGGTCAGAAGTTATTCCAAGCACTACAAAGCCCTCAGTTTCAAGGGATTTTATAACGGTCTGAAGAATTTCAATAAGACTGGTAGATTGAACAGCACCCGATGTTAAATAATATCCAATTGGAAATTGCCAGTGTTTCTTCACCCCACACGCCATAACGCACAATGCTGATGACACCAAGTTCTTTTTTCTCTGAAAACCATCGTCTGCGTACCCAAATATTTTCTTCTTGTCGGGACTGTACGACAGGCCTCTTCTTAATGACATTTCATCCATAAGGATGAAAATTAGCTTATCGTGTTCACTTTGGGAATTAATTTTGAGTTTTAACATTGATATGTTCTGCTCATTGCAACCGGGGTTCATTTTGTGGGCCTTCAGGACACGAAGAATTGTAGAAGGCGATGGTAGTGGTAGCATTCTCCTCAACAAGTTGTACCCGGATATGCTGCAACTCACTAGCATGTTAACTGCCATCCACTTATGAAACGATGTGTAGCGTCGCTTTCCTTTCAGTTTAAATTTGAAAAATTCCGTGATGTACGGACCAAATGATGGATGAAACTGTTGTACTATGTTCTGCAGGTTATACCGACGATTGATGATAGGTCCCCTAACTCTCTTTCTCATGAGAGAAGCCCCCTTGCTTTTAGGTTTTAAAAATGTAGACGAACGTTTGGTCGTTACTAGTGCAGAAGGCTGATCAAACAATTTCTTCTTACAGGTCAGAGTTGCTTCATCTTTCGTCATACAGGCCTTTTCCTGGAAGAAACAAATAAATAAACAACATGGCAATGGAGGGAAAATTTAGATGAAAAGAGGTTGAGCGCTAACAAAAATAAGTAACGAAGAATGTGATACGTTATTTGTACACGACAGGGAAGGAAAGTAGGACTGTAGGAATATGAAGAGAAGAAGAAATATTACGGGCTTGATAATTTGATAATACACAAATCAAATGGAGGTGGAGCGAGAGCAGGGTTGGCACATAAAAAAAAAACAAAAAAACACCCAAAAAGGCAAAACAAAACACAAAAAAAACACTAAATGGTTTTTTTTTGAGCTTTTTTGGGTTTTATTGGTGCTATTTAAATTTCACTTGTTTTCAAGCTTATAGAATCAAAATGAGCTAAATATATTTTGTCAAAAATTTGTCCAAGGCATTTGCATGACCATGACAATAAATATTGAAAAACGAAAAACACCACTATAAAAATAAAATAAGAAAAACCCGAATCACAAAACAAAACTCGAGGGACTAGTATACTTCCACGAGTTCAATTTCCAAGGTAAAAAACAAAAGCTAAGAAACAAATGCAGTTTGACTATTTGAGAGTATAGAAACTTCTGAATTCTTCCTCTGTCTTCTAGACTAGACTGCTACTACAGTACTACTGTGTTTCTCTCTCTACATCCACTGCCATTTCATCATAGTCATCCACATCATGATCATTTGTGAGGTTGCGATATAATGAGACCAATTTCTGTGCACATTCCGATCCTAATCTATATCTCAATTTATTCCACACAATTCCAAATGTTGAGAAAATTCTCTCAATGGATCCTGAACTTGCGGGCAAGAATGAAGATTGCTTATAAACTTGCAGAAACTCTCTATCAGTGTTTTTTCAGGAATCAGCACTTTCTGCTGTTTCATGTCTTGAATATCCCACCATCAACGAGGAGTCATTGTCTTAGTGATATTCTCATTAAACATGTGTTTTGGGAAGATGTTTGAGCCCTTCTATTTATACAAATAAAGCGCGCTGATGAACTACGGATTGTATTCAGCCAACCACTCTTCAATATCTGTCTCCTGTGAGAGCTTTGCCTGAAATAAGTCTTAACAATTATAGTCAGATGGGGTAAGATACGACCGCAGCCATCATGGGGTAAGAAAGTAAAGAAACGACTGGCCTATGGTAAGCATTCAAGCTGCACTGGAGCAAACTTGACGATGGAATCTGTTAGAGCATTTATTTCTTATCATTTTAGTGTTTGTTGCCATCCTGAACGGCAAAAAGTGATTTTTTGGGCAAAATATTTCTGGCATGTAACATGTAACAGTGTGGTTGACTGGCTTGGCTTGCGTTGCTAAGCCCTCCAGCTCACACAATACACATGTTAAATTGTTAACAGCATGGCTGTTAAGTGATGTGCAGCTGTCTTGCTTCAAGTTGCTTGTGGTTGTTACTTATGATCTGCATGTGCTACCCTCTCACATGACTTGCGTCTGTCTGCTGCTAAAACAACTCACTATGAATTGACAAGCACAGCAATTCTCTTTGCACATCTTCTATCTTTACAGACTGCAGAGCTATGTCCCTATGCATATGGTAATTGATAAATGGTAATTATGATGGACAAACTTAATTCATATATTGTTCATATATGTAATAATTCATATAATAATGTAATATAATGTTGGAAATAAAGTAATCAAATAACAATATTGACTCAAAAAGTGTATATATGTATGTATATATATATATATCTGGAAAAGAGGCAACTGGAGCTGTGTGAATAACTCTTTTAAACAAAAAAAGGTATTACAAAAAAAACAATAAAGCCCAGAAAAACGATAAAACCCCCAAAAAAATTTAACCAAAAAAGCCCATGTGGGTTGTTTTTTCTTCAAAAAAACCATGGGTTTTTCCATCCCTGAGCGAGAGGAATGGGATAGTGGAGGAGAATGGTAAGGTGAGTTAGGGATAAAAGAGAGGGAAAGAGAAGGAAGAGAAATAGGAGAATGAGGAAAGTTAATGTGTGATTTTAATAAATGTTCTACATGAATATAAAAAATTTCAATGGCAATGAAGACAGTATAAAACAAGCAACACTCACTGTCCAGTTGAAAGAATCTTTTTCAACTTTCTCAGTTGAACCCAAATTTGAAGGAGTTGCAATTTGTTGAGTCTGGGATACACAAGTTGGGTTAGGGACCTGAAATGAAACATACACACTATTAAATCACATGTACAGGAATAAATGTGTATTGCGAAATTCATTAGTTATGGAATCTACTTTGAAATGACATGAAATTAATAGAAAATCGAACAGAATCTTCATATAATAATTTAATAATTAGAAACCAAGGGAGTAAAAAATCTATTTCTATAATTAAAAAATAACAATAACCGGCTGTCCTATGTATTTCTTGAGTTTTATTAGACCTCTTTATTTCTTGAGCTGAGAACCAGCTAAATGACTTGTTATATGTAAGTTCCTTTACACATAGTTTGGAACCTAAATTATAAGATAAAACCATGCTGTAAGGCATATATATACACAGAGCATAAATACTTCACGAACACTAAACACGCCAGTAGGACCCTGGTGCCTGCTGAGCTTAAGCAACAAAGAACTTTCTAAAACGTAATGCCCATGAAGAAGCTTACAGCGGTGCACTTTTATTTAACAGGAACAAAATGTAATACAGAATAAATAAGTAGAGCTGATAATTGGCATACCTCGTAAGTCTCATACGTTACACATTTTGAGACCCAACAACCTTTTTTCCTCACATCTTCTGTGATTCAATTATATTGTTACCTCCAGAATGCTAGAACACATCAACAATCATGATCACACAAACCACACAACAGTTTTTGAAGGCTCAGCACATGAAGAATAAATCATTATGAAAAACAAAGGTCCTGATTTTATGTTATGAACAAGTTTGAGCTACTATTAAGACAAGAAGCAATCCGAGCATAAAAAAATACTTTTTAAATGTAACACAATTGTTAGAATTGACCTTGGGCAGTCATTAATCGAACTACAACCTTTTGAAACTACAGTGGAAACATATACACTGCTGATCAAAAGTTTAAGACCACTTTAAAAATTTAAATAATAAAACAATACGGATCCATAAATACATACTCCTTCACTAAAGGCTCACTTATTAGGCAAGGTTAATTACCACTCTTTACACCAACAACCATCACTGGAGTGCTACTACTTACAGCATTGATGGAGGCCTTTGACAAAACTGTGGCAGGACTTGTGACTTTGGCTTTGACTTGGGTTGCCACAGAAGATCTGAGGGGGATTCTGATGGTTGTCCTCATGGGACTTCTAACTTAAATCTTTGTTGGGGTAATCACAGGGACTGCTCCTGAAGTGCTGGCTTGGAGTCCAAGGGTGCTGATTGGAAGCTGATTTGGGTTGTGGGGCAGGCTTCTGATAAGGTTCCTAACAGGCGTTCTTGCTGGGGCTCTGGGAGGTGTTCCGATTGTAGTCCTCATTTTTTTTAACGGAGACTCGTCAGAGGTTGATGGAGAAACTCTCTTTGCAGGGAACATGAGCTGAGCATTAGCTGTGAGGAAGAAGGAACCCATAGTTAGCTCTTTGCAGCAAAATCATTCTCCTTCTGTTAAAACCTGAGAGGTTGTCACAGGGTTAGCTAAAATCTCTTTTGCCCTAATTGAATATTGTTTGGCAGAATTAAAACCTAAATACCCCATTGTTCAGAATTAAAAAAAGTATGAACGAGTATATTTAAATAACAATTAATGAGAAATAAATGATATACACAACTCTTTCAATCAGGTTGGCCAAAATTCATTTCTTTAAAATCCAATTTCATTTAGAGTTTATCATGCTTTTCCAGTAATATTTATTTCTTTGAGTGTTTTTTATTTCATTCCAGTATTTTATCCGTTGGGAATTATTTCCATTTTTTCTTAAAGGACTGACAATTAATATATAAATATTTGCAATTTTATCATTTAATAGGAGTTGTAAGGAATCAGGGTAACTAATTTGAGCCTGAATACTTCAAGAACAAAACACATCCATCACTGTTACACAGTGCCTTCTAAGCATAGCTAACATGAAAACTTTTCAAAACATTGTAACCAATATGACAGTTGTATAAACATGCTGCTACTTTAATACAAACATATATGAGTGCAGATAATAAAAACAGAGCTAGAATATTTTTAGCTTCTCATATCCCTTGCCTTTTGTACTAAAAGAACCATTAGGTAATTAGTCATCCTCACATGTTGAACAACTCAGTGATATTTTACAAAATATGGGAAAATGATGATAAATGAACTAATACAACAATATAAGCTCATATTGCATATTTATTATAACTTTTGTTGTTCAAGAAATAACTTTTCAAAATTCATTCAGGGGTATTATTCTTCATCTCATATATCACTGAACAAAATGCAAATTTGTGATTGAGTTGTAAATATTTGTATCCAGCAGATTTGAAGCAACAATGACGTGTATTTACATGGTTATATTACTTCATTGGTTGCAAATGTATGAGTTCAAATCTAGGATAAAGTTCAAAGGGGTATTTTCATTTGTTAACTCTGTCTTGTGAGTTTTTTAATACTAACCTTGTCCTTGATAAAAGCTCAAAAAAGTTTGCAGTTTTTGGACTATATTTTGTTGGGCACAAGTGTGAGGTTTGGACAAAAACCCAAAGCTCTGACCAACTATAGCAACTGTGTGTTAGTTTATATATCTGACAAAGTCTCATCCTCCTTATTGAAAAATGAACTTTGTTTCTATGAAATTAAACATGAAATACAGTTAACAATGGGTTTAAAATTCTTTATGTTATATTAGCACTTGTGATTTTTACTTCAATGACCCTTGATTTAAGAATCATAGCTAGTTAAAGCGTAGTGATGCAAAAAAAACGGTTTTATTTGATTGCGTTTTTTTTTGCAAACAAAACGTGTTTTTTATGTGTTTTTTTTGTTATTTTTGTTTTTTTTGCACACCTAAATTTTGTTGAGTATATGTCTAGGTTTTTTTGGACACCTAAAATATATTAATATCCATGTTTTTTAGTCATTTCATCGTTATAAAAACATCAAAAACAAACCATACAGTAAAAGTGGTGGCAGATAACCCACAATTACCAAGAGGCGGCTGAGAGGAACAGCAGGAGCCACAGAACTTATATTGATGGAGTCAAAATTCAGAGCTTACTATCTCTACTATGACTGATTTTATTTTTATATGAACAAAAAAATCAGACTTTGCAGAGATAATAAGCTCTGAATTTTGACTCCATCAATATAAGTTCTGTGGCTCCTGCTGTACCTCTTAGACTCCTCTAGGTAATTGTGGGTTATCTGCCACCACTTTTACTGTATGGTTTCTTTTTTATGTTTTCATCAAAAAAAATGATTAAAAACCATAGTTATTAATGTATTTTAAACTAACATGTATGCTGTTTTTTTAAAAACAAATTTTTTGCAAGAAATTCTGACTAATAAAAATGAATATTAATATATTATCTGGTACAAAATATAACCATGCTGTTTTTTTACAAAGAATCATGACTAAAAAACAATATATTTTATGTGACCTGAAATTCCCTATGCAGTTTTTTTAAAAAAACATGTATTTTACTAAAAAACATGACTGAAAAACAAGAATAATTTATTTATGAAACCAAAAAAATGTTTTTGTACTAAAAAATCATGAATAAAAAAACATAAATATATATGAGGCCTAAAAAACCCTATGCTGTTTTTTAAAATTCTTTTTTTTTACAAACAATGATGTATAAGAAAACCTGGATATGAATTTATTTTATGCAACCAAAAAACCATGCTGTTTTATTTCATGTTTTTTTTTTAAAAATCGTGTCTTAAAATCATGGATATTAACATATTTTATGTTACCAAAAATATCATTGTTTTTTTAAAACATGTTTTTTTATTAAAAAGTTATTATTCATTTTTTGGTCACGACTTCTTTGTAAAAAAAATATCCCCTCAGGGGGATACAATTATTGTATGTATGGGAACTAGCACTCCCAGGGGGACAATGTGAGGGCCCAAGATGCAAGTTAGGTAGGCCTCCTTTTTGTTGAAATAAAATGCTTTTGTTATGTTGAGGACCACCTTTTTTCAGTTCACTGCTGTCCTGTTTTTCAGCACCTACTACTGTCTTCTTCAACTTTGATCTTGTTTCATAATCTTCCTTCCTCTCTTTGGACCGCATTTGTTGCTGGGTAGGGAGGCTAAAACTAATGACTGATCTAATCTGTAAAAAAAACACGGATATTAATTTTTTTATGCGACCAAAAAACCATGCTTTTTGAAAAAAAGATTTTTCACACAAAACATGAGTGGTATTAAATTTTTTTTTTTGGCACATAAAATATATTAATATCCACATTTTTTATTCATGATTTTTCTGTAAAAAAGATGTTTTTCAAAAAAACAGCATGGTTGTTTATGGTAAAATAAAGTATATTAATATCCGTGTTTTTTAGTCATGACTTTTTTGTAACAAAAACATTAAAAAAAACAGCATGGATTTTTTTCACATAAGATATATTAAAATATCCATTAGAACCGTACCAGGTCTTAGAATAAAATATCCACAAAGAATCTATTCACTCTATAAAACCTTTCGGAGACTAGCTCCACCCTCAGTAAGTCATTCAGTCAAATGTTTTTCAAAGGAACAGTGAAAATTCTTTGTCCATTTCACCAAATTTTACTGAATGACTGAGGATGGAGCTGGTCTCCGAAAGGTTTTATGGAGTGAATAGATTCTTTGTAGATATTTCATTCTAAGACCTAGTACAGTTCTAATAAACATGATTTCAATATTAACAGCATTCTTTGTTTTTAAGTTTCTAAAGACAATTCGAATAAAAAGAAATAACTTTCATGATATTTACATCCGTGTTTTTTAGTCATGATTTTTTAAAAATGTCTTTGAAAAAAAAAACAATTTTTTTGGTCTCATAAAATATAATAGCCATGTTTTTTTAGTCAAGGTTTTTCTGTTAACAAACAATGTTTAAAAAAAACGGAATTGGATTTTTAAGGTCACATAAATATATTAATATCTATGTTTTTTATTCATAACTTTTGTATAAATAACATTTTTTTAAACAGCATGATTTTTTAGTCACATCTCTATCAATGACCATAAGTAAAGAAATGTTATTATAACACACCATTTAGGGAGTTGAAGGTCATTCACATGTATTGTAAAATAAATGAAATATCAAAGCATGAAACCGCAGAAAATGAAAAATTTCATAAAACCATGGAAAACCATCAATTAATAAGTATTCTGTTTTATTTTGTAATTTGACATGAAAACCAATAATGTAATGTGGTTCTTTTTCTTGCTGAGTTATTTTCAGACATAATATAAAAAAAAAATATCCAGGTTTTTTTTGGCCACGGTTTTTTTGTAAAAAATGTGTTTTTAAAAAAAAAACGGCATGGTTTTTTTTAGTCACATCTCTAGTATAGGTATTTCTGAGGTCAATATCTACAAAATTGGTAGTTTCACAGCAAATTAATAAATTCATGACTGTTTTCAAAAAATAGCAGGATATTCAAGAACACATCAGAAAAAAATGTGGTAAATCTGAAGGAGATGACAGTTGTCGATTTTCCACTTTTTGGTGCCTGAACCTAATTAATTGAATCAAAATAAACAAGTTTTCTTTTATTCTTTTTTCGTCTCAAATGAGTATTTTACGATTTATAGCGGTAAGTTTAGTTTCGTCATTGATAACTAATGCGCTCGAATAAACAGCTACTCATCGATTTTCGAATTTTTGTTGCTTGAAACATGGTAATAACATCGAAATAAACAACTTTTATTCTATACACTTTTTTCGTCAAATGAGTATTTAACGAGGTATAGCGGTAGGTTTGGTTTCGTCTTTCAAGACAGAGCGCTGGAAGCAAGACGTCATTGCAGTATTGCCATACATCTCGATCAAAGAATTTCTTTCCGCTTCAAAGACTGGAGTTGCGGTAAGTCATTTACCGCTATAACTAATAAAATACTCATTTGAGATGGAAAGTGCATAGAAGAAAACTTGTTTATTTCGGTTTAATTAACTATGCTAAGGCATCGAAATTTACAAAATCGACAACTGTCATCTCCTTCAGATTTACCAAAAATGTTAAATCAAAGTATCAGCAAAATTTCAGGCAGAAGTACATTTATTCTACAAATGTGTGTGTGCAAGGAAACAAAGGTTCACCAACAACGTTGGACTTTCTACACTAAAATTAAGAATCAACTCAAGATCTTGAACTGTCCTTCTTCATTGATTAAGAAGTGCAATATTTGAGAACTGAAATTTCCAGAACTTATAATAGTAAAGTAGTGTACTCTTTCTAAATGGAATAAATTTTTATTTTCAATTGATAAGAACTGAAAACCAACTACTTAACACTTTTGTTGTGACCAATACATTAGCACATACATTAAAAATTTTAGAGAATATCAAAGAAATGCAAACTATAAATAAAAGTGTTATAAAAGTGCAACTCTTTGGGAAATAACCATGAAACTGTACTATAAAGTGACTGATATGTTATGAAAGCCAACAAATAATCCACAAAAAGAATAAGTAAAACCCACCAAAATGTAGACGAATTTCAAAGTACAATGAATTAAAAATGAGAAGATTTTAGTATGACCATAACGGTAACAAACTTTCTTAGGTCAGGCTAATGTCCTACCCAAATAAACACTTACCTTCATCAGACTTAAGAATGTCAACAAATTTTTGTGGTATTGCACCTTTATTCAGCCAACTCTTAGCCTTTAAAGGTGATAATGTTCTTGCGAAATCAGACCGGTGGAAGTGCTTAGCACAAATGTATCGGTGCGTTCTCAAACAACTCAGAGATAAACTTTCAACTCTGCATTTCCAGATGCAGCAATCCATTTTGGGTATAATTTTTTAGGGAAGTTGAAAAACCTGAGCTCTGAGTCGTCTTTGCTGTTACTTGAACAATTCGGGTAAGAACACTTTTTTTTACGAGTAGCCATCACGATTATTGTTAAACAACTGTGGCGAAAGCCCTCACGATTCATACAGAAGGTCACGTCATTCACATCCGTGCTCTGAGTGGATGATTGTCGCTGTGACGTCACAATTGTTATGACGTCACAATAGCCGGTTTTGGATATGAAGTTACTTCTCTTCTCTGTACTGTGGCAGTGGTTCTAGGTCGGCAGGCAAAGCCATACGGGCTGCTAGCACACAGCCAGCTAGGTTACAGGAAACGCATCCAGCGCTCCCTCCTGTCTTTTATACCTTCATGGGCCACACACATCAGGTACGTGTGACGGAAGGGAGGGGGAAGGGAGGAGGTTATGGGTAGGGAGAGGTAGGGGGGCTGCCCTGGTGGGGACAACCCCACGTGGAAGCCTGTGGGGAAGTCCACGGATGCCTGCGTGGGGGGGACCCTCACTGAAGAGCTCCCAGGGAAGAGCCGCCTCGTGGAGGCAGGCTTCCCGCAGGGGGCGTGAGGAGGCCCTCACGCCCCCTGCGTGAAGCCAGCCCCCACCAGGCGTGAGGAGGCCCTCATGGGAGGGTTTCCGGGAGGGGCCTCGGGGAGGCCAGCCCCACGCAGCAGTCGTGTGGGGCCGATCCTCACGAGAACGCTCCCTCCCTCGAACGGGCAACCGGACAGCTTGTTCCGTCTTGAAAAAACTTCGTCCGGGTCACACCTCGACATTGCCGGGCCAACCGTGTCAGGGCCCGGTGAGGAGCCCCACGTGGGGCCCGAGGGGCTCGCCCCACGTGGGGGCCCAGACCCAGCAGCACACACCACCCAAGAAAAGGTACTCGGGTCCAGTCGACGGCCCATGGCCACTTAACGAACCCAGGGACCTCAACCTAGCCCTCCCTTCCGCCCTGGTGGGGCACCGTCCCTCCACGGAGGGGCACTCACCTCTCACCAGCTGCAGTTGCCTTCTTGCGCCAACATCGTCATCACCTGCAAGTGGAGGCATCCTAGGTGTACTGTCAGATGAAGAACTATACTATTCATGTTATTAAAATAATCAATAAATTTTACGTCATCGGTGTCACATCCGTTCTCATTTTACCTACGACAGCCATGCAAAAGGGGACGCGAGTTGTTATTAGAAACAGTTTCTTCCCGGTGCAAAAAAGATCCATCTCGTCTTACCTACCTTACTGCTCGGCCTACAACCTAACTTGGAGCTAATTACAGGCAATAGAGGCTAATAGTTCAGATGTTAGGATCAGTTTGGCTGCTGTGTGGTATGCCAGTGACCAACTGTAGCGCCTGCCTATTGACCACCATGACTGATAACCCCCATTCCCGCCCTACACCAACTCTAGCTCCCCTGTGCTCCCCACGCGAGTCCCACTTGAGATTGAAGCCATCTGATATAGAGGAAGTTGGTCACGAGAAACATTGCTTACCACGTTGACTACGTATTGGTTCACATGTGTTCCACATGGTAATTTACTCATATACTTTCCGGTGTGTGCGACACGCATGTCAATTATCGTACTATTTTTTTTTATCAGCATTTAAAGCACGGATACGGGTAATTTGTTGCTCCCCTTTACGCATGTCCTCTGCGACCGGAAGACCAATTCAACAGTTTATCATTAAGGGTAAGACAATTGATAAATTAAGTTACTGAGACATTTAAATTAGGTCATAAGCGTCTATCACACGAAGATAGGTCATCAATTCTCTAACGTCTAATTGACGTCCCAATACCGTCTCGACGGTATGTCGTTGTAGCGTTCGGCAAGCCTTTATACAATTTTTACTATTGGTGAGACTTTCACATTCTATGATTTCATGTTTGACAGTTAGTGTTGAGTTATTGCAAAACTCGCCTACTGGTGCGATATCGGGTACTTCATTGTTCATCAGGTAGCCATGTGTTAAGAATGTATGTCCTATTCAGAGTCTGTTAACTATTATCTCCTCTTTACGTGATATTTTACCGAAGTCTAACTCACTTCCTGGTGAGGGTTGTATTTCCCCTAATTTGCCTCTGCAATTTTCCCACCTAGTTTTCCACTTGTTCATCACGGCTTGTCGAATTAATGGTTTCCTATCTGTGTGGCAAATTAGGATAAATTCTTCGATTTTTCGGGTAGCGTTCTTGGCTGCAGTATCTGCAGCATCGTTATCGCCTATTCCGACATGGGAGGGAATGTAGCATATGTTGATGGCTTTGCCGCCTCTATAGTCTTCGTGTATGTCGTGTTGTATTCGGCGTAGTACTGGATGGTATTTCTCGTACTATATGCTGTTAACGACACTTAAGGAGTCGCAGTAAATTACGATTTTTTTATCTCTTTTTTCTTTAATGATGCCAAGGGCCAAGTGGATGGCGTGTATTTCGGCTGAGTATATTGAGGCCTCTTTCGGTAGCGTTGCAGAGCGAACAATAGTGCCACATACTGCTGCCGCTCCTGTGCCATTCTCTCCGCTTGAGCCGTCTGTGTATATAGTCACATATCAGTCATATTTTTCTTTTGTCATTCTTTTAAACTCTTGACGGATCATGTATTCAGGGGTTTCGTTTTTTGGTATTTCGGTGAGGTCGGTATTATTTGTTGGTTTTGCCAGCGCCCATGTGGGAGTATCAATGTTTAGTAGTTGGTATGAAAAGTCTGGTTTAACTCGATTTTTCCGGAGGCCGAATTTTTCTATAAGTATTTGCATTTTAATAGCAAATGTTGGAGTTATTTTCATATTTTGAAAGAGTAGTCGGTTACTCGGCGTCACAGTGTAATTGAAGGCGGGGTTTCCATGTTGACTTCGGACTTTGTAGTAATAACAGAGTGATAGATAATTTCGTCTAATATCGGGAGGCATTTCATTGCGAATAATGTGTAGACTATTTGTTGGGCTGGATATAAATGCACCTTTAGCGGTTCGCAGCGCTTCGGACGTAATTGACTCGATGGGCTTTAAAGTTGTTTGACTGGCAGAGTTTGTGCGGAAATCCATATAGGTCACCTCATTAATAGGGCGACCTCTCAAAGGAGTTTTATTCATCGAGTTGACCAGTCACGATTTGTGCGTTAACGGTGAATTGTTCTGGTCAGGTGACTACGACATAGACATGTCTATATAAATCACCTGCCATGCAATCCTCTGCAGTTTTGCCCCAGATTTCACCTCGATCAGTGTCACTGGATCAGCTGTCCTGCAATCCTGGTCAGCGTGGCCGTCGTCGACGGCTGCGTATTGTAGGTACTGCTGAAGTTTGGCGCCGGAAGATCGTGGTGGAGTGTGGAGCGAATTGGTCACTCCGTCAGGGAGCAGAGTTCGCCTCTTCGCCTCTTCGCCCGCTGGCGTGTGACCTCACCATGGAAGCCTGACTCACCGAGGGCCGTGTTACTCCTCTCCGTCTTACTTCGAAGCACTGGATAGCACTGAGGGGTACGTGGGTTGGATGGCCATTGTGATTTGCTGTCAACGTATCAATTTCGTGCTCTGGTCAATTAGGGTGCAACGCCACACACGCATTCGAATAATAACTTTGTAACTCTAAACTTGGAACCTTATACCGTATAACGTATAACTTATAACTGGAAATTTGCAACGTATAACTTATAACTTATAACTGGAACTTTGTAACGTATAACTTATAACTGGAACCTTATAAAGTATAACTTATAACTAGAATTGGAACGCAATTCCGCAGCTGATATATCAGCGGTCCGGTAGGGGTTGAAGTTGTGCGGTGTTATTTCATGTCCTTATAGGATCAAGTCTTTGTTTTCCCTACAGGCCGTTGGGTCTAGGTCTTTCGGGTCAACCGGTGGGCGCTGGTGTGCGGCAAGAGCTGCGTGTTGTGTACTCGGGCCCGATCAGTGCTACGCCTCGCCTGTGGATTCGTTTGACTGTTGTTTACTGTTGTTACTAATCTTTCGTTGAGTTCAAATAAAAACTCTCAATCCGGACTTTCTTCAACTCCACCATCAGGCTTTTTGTATAGAGTTATAGATTATTGATCCATAATCGAGGATTGATCTTGCCATGCTTCGACAGATTTTAAGGATCGTGGTTTGGTGTGCTCCCCAGCTTTGAGTTGTTATTGATTTTAGTAAGCTAAGGCTATCATTCCTTGTTTTCTTTAAAGCAGTGATGTGTTGTTGCCAGTTTAATTTTTCATCGAAGATCAGGCCGGTGAATTTATGTGAGTTTGTGTATTGAATGTTTTCATCATAGAGTTTAAGTATTGGGCTGAGGAAGAGTCCGGGTATGATATTGAAATGTATTGCTTTGCTTTTGCTGGGTGAAAATATGAAGCCATGACTTTGGGACCACTTAAATATTTTATTAATACAGGATTGCATTTTGTTTTGGATAACCTTGAGGTCTTGGTGATGGTATCCAACTTGCAAGTCGTCAACGTATAGTGAGTGGTGGAAATTGTTGTCCGGTGGGATCTGCTTAGCTATGTTGTTTATTTTGAGGGCGAATAACGTGACCGATAGGACACTGCCTTGAGGGACTCCGTTTCGCTGTTCGTAAATACTTGAGCTGTAGTTGTCTATTCGGGCAATTAGTGTTCTACGTTCTAGGAATTTGCGATAAAAGTTGGAAATCTGCCCCTGAGTCCGATATCAAGAAAATTCCGTATGATCCCATACCTCCACGTTCTGTCGTAAGCTTTTTCAAAGTCGAAGAACACCGAGATGAAGTGTTCTCTGTTTGCGTATGCTAATCTTATGGTTGAGTCTAATCTGACCAAGTGATCTGTAGTGCTACGCCCCTTTCTGCATCCACATTGCTCTTTACTTATTATATTGTGCATATCCAAGTATTCGGTCAGTCGTTTATTGATCATTGGTTCCAACAATTTGCAAAGACAGCTCGTGAGGGCGATCGGTCTATAGTTATTTGGTTTACTATGGTCTTTCCCAGGTTTTGGGATTGGTATTATTATTGAGTGTTGCCATTGCGGTGGGAAGTAACCCGTCGTCCAGAATTTGTTAAAGATGTTCAAGATGTATTGTTTAGCCGATGTATTTAGGGGTTTGATCATGTCGAATGTTATTTTATCATTTCCAGGTGATGTATTTTTGGCTCTTGTTAAGGCTGATTCGAATTCGAGCATATGGAACGTTTGATTATAGATTTCTAGGTTTGGTGAACTGATATGAATTGGTATAGTTTCATTAGCTGTTTTTATTTGTTGAAATTCTGGCGAACAGCTTTGATCGCTTGACTCATCGCTGAAATTCTCAGCCAGTTTATTCACAATATCAGGGATTGTGCTGTAGTGTATATCGTTTTCGGTCAATATATGGGTTTTTCTTTGTACTCGACCCTTTATTTTTCTTATTATTTCGCATACTTTGGCCATTGGTGTATATTTATTAAGTTGGTTTACGAATTTCTTCCACGTTTTCTGTTTGCTCGATCGAATTTTGTATTTATGATTTGCCCTTGCTCGTTTCTAGTTAATTAAGTTACAAGATTTTTGTTGCGGTGGTATTTCTTGTATAGTTTTTCTATTTATTCTTTTGATTCTTGGAGTTCTTTTGTCCACCATGGTTTGGCGTTGTATTTTCAAGGTGTATAAGTTGGAATAGATTTTTCAGCTGCTGAATAGACTCGCTGGTATAAGGCTGTGAGTAGATGTTCGTTATTCGTTGTTGTGTTCAATAGCGGCTCGTTCCATGCTTTTTTATTGGAATATAGATCCCAGTTAGCTTTTGAATAGTTCCAGATAGTTGATGGGGTTGGTTGGGACAATTTTCGTTAAAGGTAGGTGATCAAAAGTAGGCAGTGATCGCTATCACCCGGTGAGTCGAAAGCAACCCAATCTAATAGAACGGCCAATGTAGGTGAGCAAATTGTCAGGTCTATAGCTGATTCTGAAATGTATCCTATTCTAGTGGGTGCACCGGTATTTATTGGGCAAAGGTTATTATTTGTAATAACAGTTTCTATCAACTTGCCCTTATTATCTGTATTTTTGCAGCCCTATATGGTGCTGTGTCCGTTAAAGTCGCTGGCTAGAATGAACGGACTCGGTAGTTGGTGGATTAGGTTATTGTGTTTTTCGTTTGTGACTGTTTGTCTACCGGGTATGTAGACGCTGCAGATGGTTATCAGCTGTCCTATGTTTGCCTGAACGGCTACACTTTGTAGTTCAGTCTGTAGATTCAGTTTACAAAAAGGTAGCGAGCTATGGACACATATTCCAACACCTCCATGAGGGGTTCTGTTGTAGAGACCGTGTCGTAGCACGTTACAGTAGCTTTTTGTTCTAAACTGGCAGTTATCCCATAGCTTTGTTTCTTGGAGTGCTATTATACTAGGTTATTGGTTGTTTATTGTTTCTATTAGTTCATCTTTCTTTCCTCTAATGCCTTGGCAGTTCCACTGCAGGATTTCTACGTTAGCCATGGGGTGTGTTAGATTTGGTTTTGTTCTTCGATCGTACAATTAGTTATTTTCTTTTGGGTGATCTATCTCTAATCCTAGAGTCAAGAGAGTAATGTGGTTGTTCCCTATCTGAGTAATTTTGTCGTTTATCGTGTCTGTTGCGGCTGTAGGTGGGGGATCGTGATTTTTATCGTGATCTTGATCGCTTCTTATTTTGGGTTTTAGGTTTGTGCACTGTAAAGAAAAGTGTCAAAACAACGGAAAATTGTCAGGCAGCTTTTTCGCCAGAGAGTTTTTTCCCTCTGTTAGTCCACCAGATGCATCAATTGCTTCTGTCGTGGTTACAGATATCTGTTGAGTTAACGGACTGCGATAGACACACCGTTGGTCCTACGGGAATTATCGTATTTCTCTGTTCAATTTAAAGAAATGTTATGAACGATCTGTATTTCAGACAGGGAACGTCTACATGTCTGTTGTTAGAACGGGTGAGGCCGGTATTGTGCCGAACGAAATATAGGTTGCTGTCGCTTTTCTAGAAACTATAAGAGCTTCTGTTGAATCAACAGGAACATAAAGAAGCCTCTGGGTAAGTGACAGTTTCAAGAGATTCTGTAACTACGACAGAGGAATCAAAAATTCGACGGTGTAGTCCGGTGCATCTGCCCCGTGCAGACACATTATGGTGCTCAGTAAATATTACATGCGATGCTATACTTCTACACACAAAAGTACATCACATGTAATATTTACTGGGCCCCATAATGTATCTCCACGTGACAGATGCATCAGAGTACCGTCCAATTTTCGGTTCCTCTGTCGTAGTAACAGAATCTCTTGAAACTGTCACTTACCCATAGGCTTCTTTATGTTTTTGTTGATTCAACAAAAACTCAAGTCTTCTTTTTCATAAATTGCAAAACCGCTGACGATCCAGGCTGATTGATGAAAGTTTTTCGTACACTACGTATATTTAATAAGATTCACATGGATACTTCTTAAGTTGGTCAAAAACGAATTACTTGCTTGAGAAGAATACTGAAAAACCATTCGGTATACAAAGGGTTTTCACACACCGTATGACACACCTGGGAACAAATGATGAAAGACATGTATAACAAGACAAGAAATGCTGTATAAAAAACGGTAAGCATCGACAATTGAAACTCAGTAAACTATTTTCTGTGAAAAAGCCCTACCCATAGCGCAGCGCACTTCTATCCTCGCAGGAGCATTATGAATAAAATGTGCTACACCGTTCGGTACCTCTTTCAAGTATGAAATTATTTCCCAATTGAAAACAACAAAAAACTATTATGTAACCAAAGGAGTTATAATATACAAGCAATAATAATGAATCATACGGAAAAATTTATCGATGTTCCCAGTAAAAGACTATACCTCGTCAGTTGCTAAGACCGAAAGACTAAACCTGAACTGAGAATTCAGAGTAGTATATTCGAGAGCTATAGCGATACTCTGCGCACAGAAAAATTATTAAATGCCGTTGTCAATGGTGAGGCTGTCTGCTTCATCAAAATACTAGCCGAACATTTCAGAGTTCAAAGAAATATACAAGTATAACAAAACACATTGCTTTTTTACGTAATACCTACGAAATTTAGGCAGCAGTTCTTGAAGACAGGAAATGAAGAAAAACTTACACGAAAGTACGAAATTACAGAAAATTCAACTTATTACTATACATGAATAACGCTTTACATAAATTATGTGGAGTGTAAAAACTTTCTAATACACATCATTGGTACACTCTATGATGAATCAGTACTGAACAATAAAATGAGTTTAATAAAACGATGAACTCAATGATGAAAAGAAAGAATACGGGTCAGAACAAACCAATTCTGACGTCAGTTAGAGTACAATTGAATCTCGATTGGCGCCGTGTCTCATTCAAGCTAGTTAACAATAAGTCCTCTCATATGTTCATCAATGGGCGAAAAAAAGTGAACTTCAGATGCTATATGCTCAATATCTAATCTAAAGTAACTTCTGCAATTGATGCTTCTAAGCTTAAGAATTAAAAGCAAGGCGAAAATCGCTACAGATAAAGTCATTTTTATTAAGAATAATCAAATGAAACAACGTTCGAATTAACAGTCCATCTTCAGCAAAATCTCTGAAGACGAAATCAGAAGAGAAAGAATTAATTCAATAACATAGTATTTACAAACAGTTTAAACTGTGAAAAAACACAAACAACGGTATAACCATAATAGGTAAAAGAAAAATGAGGAACTGAACTATGTGTTGGCAACCTGAAGCGGAAACGCACATTGGGTTGTTATTCAGAGTAGGGTTTCACTTTGTAAATAGGAAAAGATTCGAGAATCCATAGATGTTCTGTAAGAGGTACTCGCCAAGATTTTAAAGTCGTTTAGGGAAACCGGAACATTGCACTCTTCTGCATGAGATCTAACAGAGGATAGTGGAGGGGGATCCAAGAGGAAGACCAGTTCTGCAACTTCGCCCAGCTTGCTCGGAAACTCTAGTCATCAGGGTACGGCAGGTAGAACCAACGTACCGCGATTCACAACGTGGATAACTGTAATGGTACACCAAAGACGAGCACAGTGAGGGTGGCAGTTTGTCTTTGAAACGGAATAGAGAATCAATTGTGAAATTATTTACTAGAACCATAAGAGCTTCGAGTTACGGGAAAAAATAATAATTATGGACTAAACATCCTTAGCTTCAATGACTGATGGCCAAATCACGCCAACTTCACAAAGAAAGCTTGTTGAGCAGAATACTGAACAGATTGAAAGTTATTAATCTTTGACCAAAATTTTATAACTCTCAATCTGTTCAATCTTGTGCTCAACAACCTTTCTTTGTGAAGTTGCCGTATTTTGGCCATCAGTCATTGAAACTAAGCGAGGATGTTAATTCTCTTGTTAATAAGTTTTCCCATAACTCAAAATTATAATGATTATAGTGAATAATTTTACAATTGGTTCTCTATTCCGTTTCAAAGACAAACTGCCGCATTCACTGTGCTCGTCTTTGGTGTACCAATACGTTGCTCACGTTGTGAATCGCGGTACGTTGGTTCTACCTGCCGTACCCTGATGACTAAAACTTCCGAGCACGCTGGGTGAAGTTGCAGAACTGGTCATCCTCTTGGATCCCCCTCCCCTATCCTGTGTTAGATCTCATGCGGAAGAGTGCAATGTTCCAGTCTCCCTAAGCGACTTAAAAACCTTTTCCAGTACCTCTTACAGAACAGATCCGCGCATTCTCGAATCTTTGCCTTATAAACAAATGAAACCTACTCTGAATGACACTCGAAGTGCTTTTCCGCTTCATGTTGCCAACACATAATGCAGTTACTCAGTTTTTCATTTACCTATTATTTTTTTACCGTTGTCTGTTTTTTCAAAGGTTAGATTTGCTTATTAGTTAGTTCAAGCCTCCCTATCCGCTACAAAGGCGGTCCAAAGAGAGGAAGAAAGAAGGCATCATTTAGTATGGAGTTAAGGTAAGAATCTATGCAGAAAGGGCATAGAAACAGTGAGAAGAGAAAGAACTTGATAAAACAAGATCAAAGTTAAAGAAGAAAGTAGTAGGAGCTGAAAAAACAGGACAACGGTGAACTGAAAAAGATGGTCCGTAAAAAAACAAAACCCATTCTATTTAAAAAAACAAAGCCTGCCTAACCTTTAGCTCGGGCCCTCACAGTGTCCCTCTGGGAGCACTATTTCCTATAGATACAATAGTTGCATCTCCTGAGGGTTTTTTTTTTCAAAGTTCATACTTGATGGAAATACTTCATCCTCTTTTGGTTTCGTTTTACAGATATTTTGCTGAAGATGGACTGTTGAACCGAAACGTTCAGATTTATTTGATCATTTTTGATAAAAATGACCTCACGAGTAGCGATTTTCGCCTTGCTTTTTATGCTCAAGTTAGTCACAATTATCTTATAACAGATCACAATGTTATATCAATAACATAACATTTGGTGTAATGACTGACACAAAAGGTGCGAGTGTTTCGTTTAAGCCAAGGCGTAGTCCATTTGGTGTTATTTGACAAAAATAATTTAACGCCTTGACAACGAGAAGCATGAAGGAAACCTGATACTGAAAATGTTCACGTACAACTTGACTCAAACATACCGCAGATCTAAGCACGCCTATCAGAGTCATCTACAATGTAGTTTAGAAACTATTTGAAAATCGCACGCCGATTTGACCAAATCGTCATCCAAACGATGTAGCAGCTAACACGAGCCCAGCAGCACTTACTCAACCTTCCGTCAAAAGTGGAACACTTTTTTATTAACTGAAGAACCTTAGCTTGAAAACCAGTTAGAAGCGAAATTTCTACAAGCATGCGAAACAAAACTAAAACGCAGGAACACAAAATTTCAGGCTCACGCTTCATAAAACTAGCTGTAAGTAATTAGCACTGACATTATTCAAGTTAAGTATGCATCAGAAGGGGCATTGGCGATGTGGTAGCTACTAATCTATAATGCACAAAATGGTTTCTAGCGAAGTATTGTCTCATGCATAGAATAAGGATGAAAAGAAGTGTAGGAAAAGAAAAGCATCAAGATTGAAGTTGAGGTGATGAAAAGGGCAAATGAGGATCAGAAGTCCTCAACCTATTGCAACGAGAAAGGAAGGCCAACTTGCCCGTTAATTCAGGGCCAACACAGCCTATTAGGTACTCGAAGTGCAAAGCATACATGAGGACTACCCATTGGTGGGAGGGGGAGGGGAGTAGTGATAAAAAACAAAATTGAAATGAATCACCAGTTCCACATCGCCTGCATTCTAGTCATGATACATAAAATCGCTCTCCTTTTTCGTATTTAATTGTATCGTGGTAATGAATTGCTCAACTTTTTACTGTTAATTTATAAATGAACTGACAACCTCGGTTGGGGCAATCTTATTTGAAAATACCTATACAATGTTTAGAATATAACAAACGTGGCAGAAAATTGGATTAGACGTCACTTAAACCGAACATAACATTCAATTGTTTGTCACTAAAAGACGGAGGTTTCAATCACACTTGGGGCAAAGATCAGCAAGCAAGGGTGGCAGGGTCGAGTCCAAGAGACTCTTCCGTGCTGAGGCACGCGACCAACGACAGGTCCTTTGGATGCATCCCGGAGTGGCGTTTTCTTCCATTCATGAATTTTATCTTGAAGCCTCCTTCGGTGTTGATTTTCGGTATGTATCTGTTATGGTTGAAAATACATTAGCATTTGTAAGTTAGTGAAGTCATTTTCATACTACTGAAAGTATACAAGCCAACAGAAATTTAATGTGTACAACTCTCAGCTGGACCACAAGTAAATGTTTGGCAAGGGAATGCGCAGGAACATGCAAGCACGTACCTCTCTGAATTTAAAATGTCATGAACCAATATGTCTATATTTGAATGAATATAAACATTCACGTAGACACATATATATAAACATTTATACAAATTTGCGCAATTATTAGTCTCGATTCAGTTAGTTTCAACCATTTGAAAACACTATAGCACGAGGGTAATTTGCAGATTCTTCGAGCATGACATATTTTATGAAAATCATTTTGAAAAATATATTTTGAACCATTGACATTCAATTAAGAATAAGCGTATATTCATCAATTTTAAACCTGTAAACTGTTTTGCCCCAACTTTATGTTCTAATTCCTTTCATGCATCAGAAGAAAAACCCACAGAAATGACATCAGAGAGAGAATGTTGCAGCAGCGCTGACATCCAAATATTACATATACAATAGTAAACATTCTAATATTAAATCAATAACCAGCTGTCTTTTTATATGGCTCGGTGGAAAGGGCAAACAACAAATTTGAAACACCAGTCTAACGTAGGAGTACTTTTACTGATAAGGATATGCCTTTTTTAGCTTCTATTCTTTTGTTTTTGCAACTAGAAAAATTTAAACAAATCGGTGCAAAATTTTTTCTACTTATTAGAACAACAAAAGCTCCAAACCTTTCCAATGTAGAAACTTGATCCAGGTTTGCTCAAGCACAAAAATAAACAATATATACCAAATGGAAACATAATTATCTATATTGAATTAAAAAAAGGTACACATTCAATATCAAAACTTTTGAATGAACACAAATTTCCAGCAACTCTCAGGTTTAGAGTAGAACCTTAAATTTTGATCTCTATTTTTGAAAACAGATCATTTCTGCTTTAAATGAGAGTAGAACCAAGTCTCTACAAAGAGGGACAGAGCCTTCTTTGATGTTGTCAATAACTTGCAATAGCAGAGAAGAGTTATTGGAAAATATAAAAATAATCTTGCATTGCTTATAAATTATTTAATGAATGCAAACACAATAGAAGGCTCAAGGTGCATTAGCTCCTCATTAGTACCCACATCATTTTGAAACACAGGCCTTCGAGATACTAGAAACAAGTTATTTTAACCTCTTTAGATGTTAATTAATTACATAAAATAGACCTAATAATTTAAGTAAATCACCCTATAACCCAGCTTCTACCTCTGTATCTTGTGAACAATTGCACAGTTCTTTATGAGTATATCACAGCTGACACTTGACGTAAACAATCTGATTATGCAGAAAGCAAAAATTTATTTAACGTGTCATTGAATTGCAAGCGAAATTATGGCTATTATGTGCAATGTTGTTACATGTTTGAAACCAAATATCTGCTGTTTCTCTTTAGGCAATACTAGTGTATTTAGAATTTCCTTATAAAATGATGTTCCGTTTCCAACACATTGGAATTCACAAATTTTCAGATATAAATGCATTAAAAACTGCGCATCATATTCTACACAACATTTTTTTAGAGTGACATTTTTTTTATTATGTAGAGTGGTATTATGTAGAGTGGTGTAGAGTGGTGCACAATAAACTAATGTGATTTTCAATTTTAGTATGAACTAATTTTAAAATTCATTTTACTTATTTCAATTTGTCAATTACCATTCTCAGTGGGAACATTCTTATTTGAATAATCTTTTTTCATTCTACCTGGATTTGAATTCATTCAATTAAAGTCAAATTTCAATTTGGAAGTAAAGTTCATGAAAATGGAAATTATACTTTCCCTTAACAAACTTAGCATAAAGATCCCATGATGATGTTTACCATTGAAGTAACTGAGACAAATTCTATGTAAACTTTGCATGGTCACCTTTGATGGCCAATTCAGCATGGCTGCTAACTATGAACAACTTTGATCACTTTTCATTGCATTAAAGGCCACCTTTGTTAGTGACCAGGGTATATGTAAAGGAGAGGACTATAATCGATTTCCTAATTTTTGATGCCTTAAAATAGTTAATTAGATCAAAATAAACAACTTTTCTTCAATGTACTTATCGTCGCAATTCACTATTAAACGAGTGATAGCGGTAGGTTTGGTTTGAGTAGGGTATGTTTGGGTACTTGGTAATTTATTATTAGCTGACCCCTGTGGAGCGTGAGCCCACTTCTAGGATCTTTCAGTTGATAACACGATAAAGGTTCCCACCCATAAAATAATGAGTTATACGGGTATGTCAACTTTTGTCTTTGCGCTTGATCATTCGAGCGCATTGGAAGGGAGAGTCCATTATAGTCTCCCTCCGCCCAATTTCTTTCTGCGTCAAACGCTAGAGTTGCGGTCAGTAATTTACCGCTACAACTTGTTATATACTCATTTGCGACAGAAAGTGCATATCATTAAATTGTTTATTTAGATCTAATTAACCAGGTTTAGGCACCGGAAAGTGGAAAATCGATTATGGTCCTCTCCTTAACATTTACCAGTGACCAGATATAGGATAGGCAGCTGGTATACTCGAAGCCTAATCATTCATTTTAGGACTAAGTGAAGTCAGAGTAGGTACACTATATTCCTCTACAAGGCTACATAAGTCTAGAAGCCTGCACGATGTTATGATTTCAATTATAATTCAAACCAGGAGTAGAGGAAAAATAACTAAAATTTAAAAGCAAAACAATTTCTAAAATGAATCATGCACGGTTATCTAGTGAAGGCTAGATAGCTTTGTGAACACTCTACATTATAGATACATATTTTTAAAAATGGTATAAATAATCATATTATTTTCACTGAGCTATATTTATTACTTATAGAACTTTTAAAATTGTTTGTTTGCAAGTAAACTGGAAGAACCGTGTAAAAACAACGGATGTATACCCAAAGTGTGTGAGTCACTTATTCCAGAATAAAATTACTAATGAGAGATTGTGATTGTAATTCAATATGAGACAGTTACTACATGGTCACTTTAAAATAAATAGGCAATACAGGCAATTTAAAACATTCCAATTATAATTTAATATGTTAAAAATGACTTTTAGAATAGCAATTGTAACTAAATTTTATAGAAAAAGCCAACAATATGTTTATCTTGATGTCAAATAAATTTTGCGGTTGGTGAATGTTTTTTATTTTAGTTTCCCGTATAACTATTTAATTTTGCAAGGCCTACATCACTAGCATAAGTTAAAGCACATACAAATTTTTCTCTTCATAAACTCATGCTATTAGGGGTCAATTAAAAATCTACTCATTTTTCAAGGAATGGGTAAAAAGAATCTCATTATTAATTTATGAAGCTTTGATTCAGTGAGTTAATTGGGGTAAAGGATGTAACTCTAAGTTTTTCATTACCTTGGTCTTGCACAGCTCTTTCTGGAACTGCCAAGATTTCGAAATCTTTCTGGCATTTCTGAAGAGAGATAACATGGTTTTGAAGTTCGAAGCACAGAAGTGCTCTGCACTCAACACAAGAATTCTTCGGCCTATTTGAAATATTATTCATCTTCAATGTTACATCCAACATAGTTCCGTTTCATCAAATTATCAAACACTTATTTTAAGCGTACGCAACGAGCCATTTTAACTCATGTATTCTACTTTGCATCACTCACCGCCGCCATAACTCGATGTAAACAAAGTCACGTGACGGAAAATCGTCACGTGATGTTTTTTGGGCTCCGTCATTGGACAATTGGCATCGCTCACGATCTTCTATTACATGGTCTTTAACCAGCAGGACGTTCAATTCCTGTGAAAATTAATATCAATGACATATAAATGTAATGCACACTTAGGTTATGTATTATATGCCCTCCATTGTGCTGAATTCCAATACAATGAATTCCACTCCGGGCAGAGGAACAGGGACTAGTTTGTGACAGACGTTCGAAAGTGCACAATAGTAACGAGTTCTTTCTATTGCTTAATATTCTACACGACGTATGACTGGACAGGAATTGCAGATATTTCTAGCTTTATAGAGAGCATAAACGACTCAAATATGGTTGATAAACATTTTCTCAAGATAGTGATAAAAAATCATGAGAGTACATAAGTTTGCTATTTGAAAAGCCTTCATATTCACATCTAACACTATTAGCTTATAATGGAATTTATTATCAATAATAAATTCAATACGGCAACGACAGCGTGTCTTCCATTTCATAAACAGCTTCATTTTTCTTTCCCCTCAAGGGGATACAACTATTGTATCTATGGTAATTAGCGCTCCCAGGGGAAAAATATGAGGGCCCGAGCTGAGAGTTAGGTAGGCCTTCTTTTTGTTGAAATAAAATGTTTTTATGTTATGGACCACCTTTTTTCGGTTCACTACTGTTCTGTTTTTCAGCACCTCTTGACTTTCTTCTTCAACTTTCATCTTATTTCATGAACTTCTTTCCCATCTTACTGTTTCTATGCCTGTTCAGCATGGATTCCTCATTTTCTTATCTCCATACTAAATGGATCCTTCCTCCTTCCTCTCTTCGATACACTCTATTTTTGCAGCGGTTAGGGAGGCTTAAACTAACTTATAATCTGATCTAATATTCATTTTTCTTTATCCTTTTATTCTTTTCCGAAGAAGTTGAGAAATTTGAAAATTCATAATAAATGTGCTCAACAAGTGTGCTTTATATTAAAGCTATATATCAAAGCTCTATGTTATTTGGTATATTGTTCACGAGAAACCACAGATTCTCAAAGAGAATATTATTTTAGTGAAGCACCGAATGAACTAATGAATTATGGGTTAGGCCAGTTCTAGTCACTACCTGTTCAGCAGTTTCAGTCACAGCAGAAAAGTTTGGGAACCTCTGCTCTAAAGTATATTTGCGTTGAGTGTAAATAAAGTAGTGTGATCGAATTTGTACGTTGATCACTTACAAATGATTAACATAACTTCTTTATGTATATATTTGGCTATGGAAACGGTTGGTGCTTCATTTCACTTTTTAAACATTGAAACTTTTGAAAATTTAAATACCTCATTAACAGTACAGTACAGTATGTGATGCATAATACAGTATGTAATACAGTAATAATACAGTATGTGATGCATTACTGTATGCCATGCATTATTAGACTGTGTCATTTATAAATAAATTTAAAAATGGGAATAAAAACGCTGCATGTTATCATGTTTTTCTTTTTACAGAGCACAGGTCATGTGTGAATAAAAAAAAATGAACTTCCTCCCTGACACAGGCCTATTTGCAAATTCACATAGATTTTAATGAACACTTTTATAGTATTTTTCATTTATTCGTATGTTTTTTACGCGTATGTACTTACGCATATTTGCACACACACATGTGAATGGACAATATATGTATGCATGTACGTATAAGCGCGCAAGCCCCCAATTGCATTATGTTCCATAGAGAATAAAAATATTCACGTTTAATTACAGTTATTTGCCAACTTATATACGGGCTACACATTTTCTGAATAAATTTGCACAGGCCTTTTATTAACGTTTCGCTTCCTGGCCATCGTATATTTCAAGTCGGCAAATTGATGTATTTGCAACTTAAAACTTTTTTCACAGCGCTTATGTTATAAATTCCATTCTGAGAGAATAATTAACTTTTTAAATGCAGCTCTTCTGCCAGAATTATCTATTTGTTATCTTATACATGTCAAACGCCAATCGGTAATGCTTGGGTTGAACAAAAAGTAAAACGACAACAGAGTAATTACAAGACATACTGCAACATTAACAGCAATTGTGACAGATATTTGATCATGTATTTACTTCTACGGACCATGGAAACAATGTAAATTGAATCGAATTCCGTATAATCCCTTGAAGAGTCAGCCGAATCATTAATATTCAGTTTGTCTGTGAAAACTACTCCTAAATGTAAAGATAAGCCGTTGGATCAACGGACAACTTCCAAGATTCCGTTACGACAACGAAGAATTCAATTTACTCCCGTAATTTATAAATGACCCGTGAGATCAACGGAAATCAGCAAAATTGTCCGGTATGGAAACAAATTACGGATGAATTTGTTGATTTAACAGATAATATTCAGAAAACTGACTAGAAGTAACAATTTGTGTCATTTTAACAGATAATTCGTCTGTTTTTGTCTGTTTTTTGCAGTTTTTTTCACAGTGTGCTGCTTTGGGGTTTGAATTCGTTAAATATTCGTCTGGCTTCTTGTCTCATGATAGGGTTGCATTCGCTCGTGACATCTTCCTCATTTTCAGATCTTTCGGCTGTAGTTTCGATATCAATTGTTGGTTTGAGCATTTGTGTTGGGTTGGGTTTAATGCGGAGTATCTCTTTTTCGCATTTTTCGTGGTCGCGTTGTGGAGTTTGCGGTGGTTGGGTTTCTGGTGTATCGGCTGTGTAATCAATTGTACCTGATTCGTTACAAAATGGGGAGTCATATTTTGTTCGGTTATCGTTTGGTTTTTGGTAGCCGCCATCGAGGGTTGGAATGTTGGTACTCTAGGTATTTCATTCGTTTGATTTCTGGTTATTTGTGCGTAGCTTTGATCGAGTTGTGGGGATCGTGTGTGGTATATTATAAGGGCTTGTTCTCTTGAGACATTTTGTTTGGTACGGATAGAAATTAGTTCTTTTCTTGTAGTCCGGTCTCCAGTTTTGTGGTTATTTCCGCAGTGGTAGCATGTCAAGTTGTTTTCCGTGCAATGAGTTGCTTCATAGCCTTTCGTTGCGCCTTTCCCACCCACGAACCCTTTACTGGTACATCTTTTAGCAGTATGGTTGTATTATAAGCATTTTTTACACATCATAGGGCGGTCGAAGTATTCATATATCCCACTCTTGCAGTCTTGGCCTAGGATATCGATGGACTCAGAGGGTGTTGAGCCTCTAAAAGTTAGGAGTGTTGCTTTAGCATTGGTGTTACGGCTCTTTATCCAGTTGACTGGTTCAACGTTTTTGATTTTATAGTTTTCCAGTAAGCCTTGTTTGAATATCTCAAAGTTGATGAAATCGTAGTTATAGATGTAGGCGAGTCCTTCTGATATATTTACGTAGTTATTTTCTGTTACTTGCACAGGGATGTTGTTTATGTCTTTGATTTTTTTGTATTTCTTCTTTTTGTTCTTTGCGATCTATTTCCACAATAAATTTACTTTTATCACCCAATCTGATAGTTTTGGGTTTTCCTTGGATTTGGTTTGCAATACATTTTCATACAAGCCATGGTGTAAGTTTCCTCTTTTAGTTTTCCTGCATTGTTATGTTGAAATGAGTTGTGGGAATGTTTGCTTCTAGTATTGCTACCTCGGACCATCTGTTTGGCACGACGCCTATTTATTCTTTGTTCCTGTTGGACTTTGCTTATTTCTGTTTCCATGACATGTTTCGGGCATTCTCTGTGGCCAGTTTCATGTTCACGCTTGCAATGCATGCAGGAGAGGACGTTGCTTCACTGTTCGCTGTCATGGCCTGTTTCTCCGCAGCGTCGGCATTTTGTCTCGTTACGGCAGTATTTGGCTGTGTAGCCGTAGTTTTGGCATTTGTGGCAGATCATGGGTCTGGTAATAAACGGGTACACTATCGTATCTGATTTTTCTCCTGGGATGTATATGGTGTCTGGTTTGGTGTAGCTATTGAAGATTAGTAGGAGTGTAGTTTGGGAGATTCGAGTTTTAATGAAATTGGCATGAACGGCGTCACTGATATTGTACTGACTCATGAGGCCTTCCACAAATTCTTCCATATTATCTATATCATATTCTTGAATGTAAATTACTCCTTTGGATTGATTGTAGTACGAATGTTCGCTGATCTGGCAATTAATACCATCGACGTTATTAAGTCTGGTGATGCGCTCAGTTTGAGATTTGTTTCGTGTTTCTATGATAAAGCTATCTTTACCTGAGTAAGTTATTCTTTTTGCCTTTAGACCGGTTGTCTTAACTATTTCTTCTCGGAGGCAAAATGGATTTAATTGGTTTCTCTCTTCAATGTTGAATCTGTTTATGAAGAACTTTGTGAAATGGTCACTCTTTGTCATTTCTTGGTTCAACGATATTGGTGAGTACTTGCTAACTTTGTTTTTTTTCGCATTTTCTCTTTTGCAGTTCGTGTTTTTGTTTTTTTTCCTATGTTTTGTACTTTTATTTCGAAGATTTTTTCGAGTGTGTTTTCGATTTTCTTGATTCGGTCGTCCGTATTTTGTGTTTCTTTTTCACTTTCGTGTCTATCGAGGCTGATGCATTTACTTGCATCACCTGCCGCAAGTCTGTTCAGCACTTCATTTAATTTAGCCTCCAACTGGTCCAGTTTACCATTGGCACCGTTTGGTTCCAGTGATGGAGTTTTCCAAGTTATTAGGTCAAGTATTTCATTGTTCCAGTTTATCATTTTAGTGAGTGTTGATTTAAAGGTTTGTTGTACCAACATTGGTAGCGGTGCTTGGATTGTTTTTGTCGGGGCTTATTCGTAGTTTTGGTTTGTTTTTCTTTATGGCGTGCTTACTCCCGGCTTCAGAAGGGGTTTCCCAACCTAGAAGTCGGGGTTTGAGGTATTCGCTAATTGTTGCCAGAAACTTTTTAAGTTTTACTTTGGGGTCCAAAGTAGTAATCCAATATGGACTATTGGTCTGCGTAACTTGAGTGTATTCTTATAGGTTATTTTAGGGCCCTGGAGTATAGGGCAAATTAAAGAGCAGATAACTATGCAATTGAGACCCAAGCTCCGAAGAGCTCGGGCCACCGTCCGACTTAGTTCTACCCAACAACGGGGATTTAGAAAAAAACTAAAATCTTAATCCCTCGAAAGAACACTCGAAAGATAGAGGAAAGATAAGTTGGGTATTTCAACGGTACCACCTCGAGAAGGTGCAGCGTCAGCTGGATACATGCTCGTGGGCAGGTACACTTGTATCAGTCTTTGTCTCCGACTTCTTTCCCTTCACCCAGTTCAATAATTCAGTAATTTGGAGATCCTCTCAGCTCGGAACCTCACATTTTCCCCCTATGAGCGGTTATTTCTATACCTAGCAGAGTTTTATCCTCCAAAGTGGTCCACGCAGAAAAGCCATTAAGAAAATTGATCACTATTGTCGCATTGGCTTGGAACTCCTTCCGTCGCGTCTGGGGGTCCACAGCGACTCGCGACATCTCAAGTTCACGGGGGCTGGGGCGGGAGTGTCCCAATACTACTCGTGAACAAAATACTCATATTGAAAATTCATTTCTTAGTGCTTTATGTTTCTAAGTTCAGGAATCTCAGTTCAGAAACCTACGTTCATTTAGTTATCATGAAATGTATTACTGGGTTTTCGGATGACGGATTTGAAGACTATTATTATATGAGAAAGTTTCACCCTCCCTTTACCACGACAAAGATGTTCAAAGAGAGAAAGAGGAGTAAATTAGAAAAACAAATGCTTACTTTAAATCTGATATATCAGACCAGGAGAGGAACTATCACAAAAGAAAAATTACTGCAGTTGGAAGTCCCATGAAGGTAAGTTGCGTCAAAACCAATGATTAACTCATTTTGCAGCGATCGGTCAATTTTAGCTGAATTTAGTTGTCAACTTTGTGCTTTTTACTCTGGATGTGATATTACAAATCTGGTGGATGAATATTTTCAGTATAAATAATTTTTTTCTAATTTTGTGGTGATATAGGGTTCGTTTATTATTGATAGTGGCCATTTAATTATTGAATCGTGTTTATTAATATCATATTTATTGTCAAATTTTATTCTATAATTATATGTCACATAATTGTTGCCGAATTCATTTATTTAAATCGATTATTCTCGAATATGATGCAATTTTACAGCTAAAGTAAAATGGAACGCCACGTTTCACTGTATCAGAAATACTGAGTTTATCTTACGTCTGAAAATATTCTCTCTGGAGTTTCATTGCACTCCTACTATTTCCTAAATACTGGCTAGTTAAGTAGGTATTCCAAGTTATGTAAGTACTTTCTTAACACTGCGTCGTTAAGTAGTCTGTGGTAACCATTTTCTTGCTGGAAAATACATGATGTTAGAAAATTAAACTGACCCAATTTTCCCTCGGAAAATTGAACGGGACCTTCGTTTCTAATTTAAAGGCCCTAAATACAATGCCACTATTCAATATCAGAACAATAACCACCAACAATTAACTCTTTCATCCGAGAGTAGCGACTGTTAGAAGGGCGTGCAACCTACCCTCAATCCGCCCCAGCAGCACAGCCGAGGGGTCACTGAGGACATGCCCCCACCCCCTTCCCCCGAAATGTAGAGCTGGGGGACAATTTCAGTCATCGTTTTCAGTAAAATAACAAGTAAATTGCTGATAATTAATGCCTAACCCCCTCGATATTATTTGTCGGAAATCCTGAACCACCCACCGGCCGGCACCCCCCCCTTCCCCTCGAAACTTTCAGCTAGCAGTGCCACTGCTCCACCTGAATTGCAATACAGCGGCACACTCGCGCTGATGAAAATAAAATGCCCACTGCTAACTGCTTGTTATGAATACGGTAAATTCTTACAGCGGTCATTATTTGGGCTTCCACAGTTCCGACAGACCAGTCGTGTTAAATTAAGCAATGCAAAGCGGATTAAAACGAAGTTGAATAGAAGAGTTCGTCATCAAGTGTTCTAGCACACTCACTGCTTGTGCCAATCCAGTGAACCAAAACCGCGTGAATAAAGAAGGAAAGAAAAAGGAAGAATAGACAAGCGCTAGCAAGTTGATTCCAAAGTATATACCCGAAAGTTGCTAAAAAATGAGTGCAGCTAATAGAGGAGTTTCCCAAATCTTCCACGCCGTAAACTCTTACAGAACACATATCTCATGCAGGAAGGATGAGCACGTGGCACACCCAATACACAACTCTACTTATAACCTTAGTTAATGACTTGGCAGTTTGTAACGTCACTTGAAGAAAGTGTTTGCGTAATAATTAAACAAAGATAAAAGCGTTAAAACAGAGGTAATGCTTAACTCAGTTGGCGATAATAGAGACCCTGGCTAGACTAGGGTGGTTACTTTCGTATTTGGATTGTTGGATAACAATTCCTCATTCGCCGCTGAGAGTTTGTCTTCTAGCACACATGGGTAAACTAAACATGTACCTGACAACACTGTTATTGCGAGGTAAAACCTAACAACATTGGTGTGGGGTTGTCGTTAGTTGCGGCAGTTGTCGTACTATGTCGCAAACGCCTCGGCTCGCTGCCGCCCCACATCGGCAGTGTGCTTATGGAAATTGTAGAGTGCAGTCGTGCGTGCTTTCGTTCTTCGGTCGTATTATCTTCGCCGCGGTTCGGTACTTGTGTAAGGCCGGCAAGTGCCTCGCTTTCGTTCCTCTGGGACAACGAGGAAGGTGAAACAGCTGCGGCAGCTGTTTTGCGGTTGCTGTCGGTGTCGGCACCGGGCAACGTTAACGGTAAGCCAACAAGCTATCTAGGCTTTTGGCGGTGGTAGCCATCTTGTTGGTAGCAAGATGGCGGCGGCTGGAAAAGCTGCGTCAGCTGAGGTAGCTGACGCAGCTGAGAAGGCTGCGGCAGCCGGAGCTGGCGATGCGGGATTGCCAGTGCCGCCGGCGGGGAGCACGTCGGGAGTGCTTGTGGATGTTAGCCTGTTGGCTAACATCCTGACTCAGGCGCGTGGTCCGATCCTCGACCGGTTGTCTAGGCAGCTGCCTAAGTTGACTGGCGATGGATCGGTCGACGCGCTGGAGTGGCTGGAGAACCTGGAGAGGCTCTGCCAGCTGGAGTGCGTAGCTCCGACCGACGTCATCGGGTTCATGCTCGACGGCAACGCCGCTTGGGTGTTTCGCTCTATGACTGTCGGTGATGCTGCTCAGTGGCAGGTAGTTCGGTCTACTCTGGTCTTGCAATTTGCGTTGCCTATGCTGAAGGCGTATAGGCGGTTCACCGACCGTCGGCTTGCAGCCGGGGAGTCGGTGGACGTGTACCTGGATGACTTGGCGCGTCTGGGTGGGAGAGTGGGGTCGACTAAGAAGGATTTGATTTTTAGGGTGAAGTTCTAAGAGGGTCCCCCACTACTCTGTATACTTGGGCAATTTCGCGTGAGGACGCGTATACTGCGCCTTTCGATGCTGTGGTGTCGAAAGTGCGGGAAAGAATGGCCGCACAGAGGGCTGTAGCCGGGCGAGGCCAGGAGGCCAGGCTCGAGGCAGACCTTGCTGCTTCGGGGAAGCAGGGCAGTGGTGGCAAGGGTGCTTGCTACCGCTGTAGTGGTGCACACCGCGTGCGGGTTTGCCCGCAGAAGCAAGGCGCTGCGGCGCCTGCTGGTAGGGGGGTCGTGAAGGCTCCCGCCAAAATGAAGTTCGCATGTTTTGCGTGTGGAGAGGTCGGGCATTTCGCTTGCGACTGTCCGGCGGTAGGTAGGCCTACGGTTGGTGGGTCAGGTTTCTCTGCGGAGGACGCCAGTCGGGGCGACGCGTCCTCCTCAATGGAAACCGTGTAAGCCGAGCTTACCGGAGGTCTCCTCTCCCTCGGAGAGAGGGACCTTTAGCGGCACGAGTGTGTCGCTGGGACGCGGCGATCTAGAATCGCTCGGAGAGACTGGCGTTACGACGGGGCGTCGGTTGCCAGTCGTTCGAGCCATCTTGAATAGGCATTGTTCTTGGTGTCTGGTAGACTCCGGGAGCGAGCGGACGGTGGTTTGTCCGCGGGTGGTGGTGGGCTAACGCCCCCGGCCGGGGTGGCCGTTGCAAACGGCGGACGGCAGAACTTCCCATGTGGGGAAGCACTTTCGCGTGGTAGTCGGGTTGCAGGGACGACTCTTCGACAACGGACTTGCTTTCATTCCACTTGCTTGGTGGAATCTTGGCGTGGACTGTCTCCTAGGGAGTGATGTTATTGATCACATGGGGAGCGTCACCGTTAGGAGAGGTCCTGACTCGAAGTATGCAGTTGACTGGGGGAGATCCTGGTCAGCTGGATGCTGTAGGGGGTCCAGCAATGGCTTCGCCTGTGCCAAGCTGGGAGCCGGCCTGGTGACAGGGGCGGGGTCGGTGGAGTCGAGAGGTGCGCCAGCGCCGATCGAGATTGTCGACCCTGACTTTGTTGCTAGGTTCGCTGACGGTCGGTGGACCGTCAGTTGGCGGTGGTCTGAGAAGCCGCCCGAGGGGTTGCAGACTCGGATCGCGGAGTACGGATGTACTCGGGCGCCTCTCGTACGTGAGCGCTATGATGCGGAGATTCAGAGTTGGGTCTCGAAGGGTTGGTTAAGGCGATGGCATGGCCCCATCCAGGGCGTCATTCAGCCGCTGGCCGTCGTGCAGCCAACGAAGGACAAAGTGGAATGAAAGCAAGTCCGTTGTCGAAGAGTCGTCGTCGTCGAACAGGTATGGCATGGACGCCATCCCTCTCCCATTCTAGCGCAAGCTCCAAACTGCAGACAGTCCTTCCCTAATACGAGTACCGCACTAAAGACCTCTCTTAAGCTGGGTTTACATGGAGGGTGACTTCCCCGGGGCAACGCCCTCTCTCCCTCCCCGCCTCTTCAAAAAAACCCCAATCCCCCGGTCTAACGCCTCCCACTACTACCCCATGCGTGTCGACGCTGCTGCCCCACATGCTGGGACTGCCTGTGGAACGACGGAGAGACAGTGCGCTCCAGACAGTCTTGAGGGTAGGATGTATGACTTGGCTGCTCTGTCGTCATGTTCTCATGCGTAATCTCAATCCAAAAAGTCTCTCCTGATCTGGAAAAGTGGCTGAAGGCTAAAAATTTCACATTGATAGATTTATTGAAAGCAAAGTGTCAGTCTGATTGTATTTATTACGGCTGTAAATATAATTTTTTTATCAAGAACTATCGCTGAAATGATCTGTAGCTGAAATGATTTTCGATCTAATTCAAAAGTAATTACCTCTAACAATAGTAACACAAATTGTTCGCTGTCATGCGATTATTAACACAAGATGGCTCGTGATAGGACTTAGACTGATATAATTTTTTTTACTTATTTCTATTTCCTTTTATCAGACTCTATCGCGCATATTTCATTTATTTTGGTTTTTATATACATCTGCTGGGCAAGTTATATTTCGGGCATTAGTTTGGGCATTAACAATAACGTCATAAAAGAAGCTATATCTGCGCGAAGTTTTATTGATTTGCCTCCATTCCTTATTCAACCAATTGACACATTCGTTTCTGCCAAGGCACTTGGCCTTCGTTTAAGGGAACCGTACTCCCAAAAAAAAAAAATCCTAAACTATTCGACCGATCTTCATGAATTTTGCTATAGGTATGTAAAATTGAACAAGGATTAAGATTGGACTCGTGTGTTTTCCCAATTTTCCCCATAGAAACGTGTTATTCAAAGAAAACGTCAAAATAAGGGGTCTGGGGAAAATCTATGGACGTAATCAGATTTTGAGATACAGAGATGAAATTGGTATCAAAAAAGCAGAAATGTATTCTCTACAACGTGACGTGGAGTTATGTTGAATTTTCGAAATACTTTTTGAAAAAAATGATAAAATACAAAAATTTGACCCATTTTCACACTTTTCCCGACAAAAAAAAGAAACTAATTTTCTATTCCGAAAATAAATAAAAGCTCAAGTCATCTTGTAGAGGATTAAATTCTGGTTCTTTTGATACTAAAATCACCACTGTAGCTCAAAAACTGTAGAAGACGCTATATTTTGAAGCCCCACATTCCGGTCCTCCAAAATAAGGCAAAACAGGTAAACAAAGATATATAAACAATTTCAATTTTTTCTTTATAATTTTTTTTTGGATCAGCTAGGACCCTTGAAATCATTATACAGTAAAGATAAGACATAGAAGAAGGCATAGCAACGTCAAGCCGTGAAGAAAGTGCCAAGGGGAAGGTGTAACATGATAAAATATCACTTCCCCCTCCCCTCCCCCCCATACTTCAAACCCCCGTAGCGGGCGAAACAATGAACGTACGAACTTCATTTTTTCACAGGATGTACCTGACATCTTACCCTTCCTATGGCAGCTAAAACCCAATATCTCAAGAAAATTCGATTTTCTGGGAGTACGGTTCCCTTAAGAAGTAATTCTTGAGTTCTCCACGAATACGTTGATATCTTATGCCGGCCTCCGTGAAATAGTTTACAGGTTAAAAATAGCATCTTCTTTTCTGCACGTACCTTGAATTACATTTCGACATCCTCACTCAGTCACTGTTATCTCCAGGGTTGCCGATTTTTTTTCTGATTGAATAAAACCTCCATGAAAACGTACCAAAAATTGTTAAAGTGTACCAAATATATTAAACTAGCAATAAAACGAAAATTTTAGGGTTTTACCTACTTTTCCTGTTTGGATGAAATTTTTTCCTCCTCTTCTTCCTTCATCTGCCAATTTTTTTATTTAATTTGTTGACTAAGCTACCTTGATGGCTCCAATTTGTGCAATCTATGTTCTCTCACGTAAATTTTGATCGCATTCGTGCATTTAGTCTTGCTCATTTTAACGAAATCCTGTTTTTTGTTTTTATGTAGGTAAGGTCAAAAAATTCTCTAGCTGCAGCAAAATAAAGCGGTATTGACAAAAGCTGTAATTTACTCGGGAAGCAGCGAGTAACAAAGCTGCGTACCAGAATTTTTCAGACACAATTTCTGTCTTGAAAGGAGCATCTTAAACAAACAGTTCTCGCCACTTCATCTTTATCTTTTCATGCTGCTTTTCTTTCACGAAATTGGAGAAATGCATTGAATATGGTGTTATTGAATTACATTTATTAAGATCTTTCAATCCAAACTCTTCTAGTTTTTTGGTACATATTTTGTTGACATTTCCAAGGAGAATGCTTTGTGCAGCAGCACCAAAATGAATCTCATTTATATTGACATAGTTTGTGGGGTTGCCTACATTTATTTTGCAATTATTGTCATTCGAAATCAATAGATCCCTTTTTATGAAGTTGCCCATAATAAAATTCTCACTCAAGAAAAAATAAAATTCATTTTTGTAAGGGGAACTTGTACATTTTCTGAACGCACCAATTTCGGCACCCTGGGCATCTCACCCTCCGTCTAAACGCAAGTGGGGAAGCTTGAGCGGGTGAGAGGGGTAGGGTGGGGGCGTCACCCTGGGGAAGTCACCCTCCGTGTAAACCCAGCTTTAACGAACCGACTACAAACTTTTCCTGCCCGTGGCTGTCCTTGCCACTACGGACGGATTTTGTGTCGTTGAATTGTTTCATCAATCTGTAGACAGTTGACGATAATGTAAGTTGCTTAGCGACAATTTCTTTTTTGATAGACCACTCTGGCAGAGAAGAATTATGGTTATGAAGATAAATAAGCCACCGACCTTGCAAATAATTTTTCTTCAGTTCCACTGCTCATATCAGCTTTTAAACCAGCACAAATAGGGTTTCCGTATTTTAGGATAAACAAAGCAGGTAAATTTGTAAGATAATTCACGTACTATTTTTAAAACCTCTCAAAGTAAACAATACAGAACTGTTAACGATTAGGCATAAGTACAATATGAAATAAAGCCCTGAAATAAACTAAAATTATTCGAATCATTGGCCACACCTGTAGATTCCGCGTTCCCCTAACTCCAAACTAAATGGAAAATTATTCATCAATTCATCTTTTCTTTGAACGTCATTGTTGTGGTTATGGAGGCTAAAATTAACTTATAATCAATTAACCTACAAATTTCCAAGTTTTCCTTTCAATGAATTTTCAATGAATTTTTCTTTCCTTCAATCCTTTCCCTGCACCCCGGTGTGTTCACCTATTTCGGAACAAAAAAAAAAATGAAATGAAATGTTAAGAATTTCCGTGTGCGCCCCTCATGTACTTTTCAGTTTGAACTTTAGAGGCTTACAGTCGACCGGGGAAGGAGGAGGAAGCGATGTTGGTGAGACCTTTTTCATTCATATTAGAGGATTTACAATTGACACCATTACGCGACGCACTTACCTAGAAACTCTGCTCAGCGAGTGTAACTTAGGTTTCAAGTTAAATCTCGAAGTGCTGCCCAACGCTATAGCATTCGCCACAACTTACGTAATCTTGGTTCATTTCTTTGACCGTGCTCCTGATATGGTTTGTATGAATGTGTGTGTTTCATGTTTATTTTGTTTGACTAGCCATTCAGAGTGGTATTAATATTAACTAGGCTCTCGAGCCGCCTCTACTATGAACTAGGCTCTGGAGCCGCCTCTACTATTAGCTAGGCTCTCGAGCCGCCTTTACTTTTAACTAGGCTCTCGAGCCGCCTCTATCATTAACTAGGCTCTCGAGTCGCCTCTACTATTAATTAGGCTCTCGAGCCGCCTCTACTATTATCTAGGCTCTCGAGTCGCCTCTACTATTGAACTAGGCTCTCGAGTCGCCTCTACTATTAACTAGGCTTTCTAGCCGCCTCTACCATTAACTAGGCTTTCGAGCCGCCTAGCTTTACCTCGGCTGTATACAAGGCTTTCGAGCAGCATTTACCTCGGCTGTATACTAGGCTTCCTAGCCTCCACTACTGGTAGTTGTATATACTAGGCTCGGCCGAGCCGTTTCTGCTATTGGTAACTTCAACTAGGCTGTGTCGAGCCAAATTTGCTCTGCTGTCATGCAACCTAAGTCTTTGAAGAGCCCGATTGGCCGTCCCTGAAGTGTTAACCTCTCTTTGATACTTGCTCTGAATGGCATTCTTCTCCTATTGTATTTGCAGTATTTTTCCTTCTCTTACCTACCCTCTTACTGAAAGAAGCTCCAATGGCTTCACTCGGGGAACTATTCCCTAGGTAAGGGTTATTAGGACTTGGCTCGTTTATGAATTGAAATTTGTGCTCTACGTTGAACTTTTATTGAAATAACTTTAAGAAACTTGCTAGTTTTGTGTATTTCGCAAGTTTACAGTTTTCTTTGTGCGCAGTATACCGCAACTACGGCCGAGTCCTGTCTGCTTCCGACCCAACGGCACATGTGGGCATCTTTTCAGCCCCGCTTAATTCTTCTTGTGAGCCCATCTAACTCCTAATTTTTGTCAGATTTTCCTACCCTTCTGGAGGTACTATTCAAATACTTGAATACGTTCCTATTCAATAATTTGCTTTCTCAATGATTTTGAAGTTTGATATTTTTGATAATTCCTGGTCACTTTTTTTTTTTGTTTATTGCATTTGTCTCCTTAGCCGCGTTCGCTGATAGACTCTCAGCCAATTTTTCCTACTCTTTTTAGGCTGCGCTGTTCCCTGTGCGCCTCAGCGGAACTCTCGCAAACTAGGAGGAAGTGAGGGCACCCCAACCGATTTCTTAACGGAATGCAATTCCGTTCTTGCCTCAATCTTTGTTAAACTTCTACGTTTTTTGTCATCTGTTGCGTTACCAAATTAAAACTTTAAAAACCTTGAAGTGTGTGATTTCAGTGTAAAAAGTGTCTCCGTGAAGTGAGGACGTGTTTTGTCTTTGCTCGGAATTAAAGTGCCCAATTGGTTAATGAGCATGCATTTCTAACCAAAAAGAGTGCCCACTCAGACCATGAAAATCCAAGAGTAAATTTCAACTAACCAAAATCCATAAAATCGAACCGAAAGTGTGATATTCCCTCAAAAAAGCACTCAACCCCTGCTTCTTTTTTCGCAAGTGTCTCCTTTCCCACCAGATGGCGCCAAAAAGGGCAAGCAATAAGAACAGTGAGTGTTCGCTGGAGCTTGACTGTCCAGACGTACAAAACCTCTCAAAACCGAATAAGCATATGGTTTCCATTATAATTGATCACTTTAACTCAGTAATGGAGAAATTTCAATGCGAAATTAGTGACTTCAAAACGATGATTGAAACACTAACGAAAAAATGATCAAATCAAAAGGCAGTGATTGAGGAGCAAAATAAAATGATAGATAGGCTAGTCTCTCGTCTAGAGCGATCCGAAAGGAAAGAAGAACGGGAAGAGTTGGAAAACAGAAAATGCACTCTGGTTATCACAGGGGAACTACCGCAATCACATTCTGATGAAGACTGTAGACAGACTGTGCAGGAGCTCCTGAAGGACCAAATCAACGTCAACTTTAGTAACTCTGACATCACTACAGCGAATAGACTGATTAAAAAACCTGCCCCTGGAAACGCCGATAGGAGAAACAATACCTTTGAGCACCGACAATACGAAAAGTAACAAGAAGCTTTTTCAGCCTGCCATGTGACTAAACCGAAATTCTACGTAAACGAATACCTCATCCCTTCGCGAGCTAATATTATGTACACTCTGAGATTGGCCAAACGAAAATTTCCGGACAAATAGGTCTCGCAAGAACTCTGGATGGCAATATCAACGTCTACTCTCCTAAGATACCTGGACTAGCATCTCCGAGACCTCAAACCATCAACACACCTGAATCACTTGACCAGTACTTACTACAACATGTCGGCAGGTCGTCAGAAGAAATTATTCGTATTTAGAGACTTACGTACTGAATTTAATAGCATTTTGATCTCTGTTCATATGATTTCTTTTTGCTTTCTGATAGAATCGCCTATGCCTCTTCAAGGCAACCAAGCAGAACTTGCAACTTTGTCTTACTGTTCACTAAATTGTTTTTTTTATCTACTTCTTTTTCTCATTTTTTATAGAAGGCTCATGCCGAATTTTCTACTCTGACTTAAATTATATGTTACCACATGTCTCTAAATCTGAAAATAATCTAGATCCTCAAGATCTTTATATTGATTAAATAACTTCGCTATCACTTCCATTTTAATCCACTTCGTCCTTTGCTACATCGTATGTGTTATTTGCAGATACCACTGGTATGACAGCCTGGTAACTACAATATTTTCTCAATTTATGATCTCTAATGCTCCCACTCATGGACTGAGTTAGTGCTCTCCTTATGAAATCATACTAGATTTTAGACAATTTAGACTAATAATCTCTGTGTGTTTTAGTTTCTCTCTTTTTCTTGAATTTTATTATAAGTAGGAATGTCTTTACTTTCAACTTGACTCTGTAGTCAGTATCATCTTCTTTAATTTTTACGTCACATTTTACTTACTGTTTCTTAATCTTTATGACTGACCATATTTATATATTCGATAATATTGATCCAGATCTCAATCATCTGAATCGACTGCATCCAAACCTAAATGAAACTGGGAATTGTAAGTACATAAATATTTTAAGAATTCAATGAATCGATGAGAAAAACCTGTAACGATTTCTCAATATTATGTTTAAACTGTTGGTCCATTTGTCCGAAAATAGATGAAATATTTTGTACTATCACTGAGCTAAACAGCAATTTTGATGTTCTCAGTGTCACCGAAAGTTGGCTAGATGACTCAACCAAAGACCTAATTTAAATTCAGAACAATAATAGCAATAATTCACTTCGTTGCAACAAACGTGGTGGTGGCATCAGTACGTACATATCTAAACACATATTATCGAAAATCATTATATGTGCAACCATGAATCGTGAACATATTGAGACTCTATTTGTAGAACTAACGAAAAATGGTAAACAGATATACATGGGTCTGTGTATAGGCCCCAACAGCTTGCAACGTTTCTTTCCTGAACGAGCTTCCAAGCATAATATCTCATTTTAACAAATCTCTTTGCAATGACATAATAATTTGAGGGGATTTTAACTACGATCTTCTACAATATGAAAGCTGTGAGCAAATCTCAAGCTTCATAAATGTTTTTCAGTCTAACTCCATCCTTCCAATCATCACGAAACCTACGCGTATTACATCTGAATCTGCCTCGCTGCTCGATATTATTTTATGTTACATCCGACTGGCAGTGTCTTCAGTGACTTCGTGTGGTGAGGACGGGTGAGGCGCTCGCTCCGAAACAAAGTGCCTATTGTTAGAAAGAATGTACCTCTAACCTAAATGGGTACCCACTCTCGCCATGAGTATTCAAATGTGATTTAAATACCCCATATAAAAAAAAAATAATCAAACTAAGAGTATAATATTCCCTCAAAAGTGTGAGAGTATTCAACCCTCGTTCACACAAAGACCGAACTCCCTCAATCTTCAAGATGGCTAACAAACGACGCAGTACCAACAACAGCAGCAACAACAGCATCGAGTTTCAACCGAAGTTTGGTCAATACCCTGATGTGTCTAGCCTAACGAAAGACGGTAAAGAAGAGGTTTCTGTCCTTATAAAATACTTCGATTCAGTGAGGACAAAATTGAACAGTGATATTGTTCAAATGCAAAATGAAATAAGCCACCTTAAAACGGTATTTAAAACAAAAGAAGCGGAACACAAAAAAATTCTCGAAGAAGAGAATGAGAAAATAGATAGCTTAAACTCCCGCCTCGACCAGTTGGAAAAAAATGATCAGCGCCGAGACATTGAAGACTAAAAATGTACTCTCGTCATTTCTGGAAGGGAAATACCCCAATCTCACGCAGGCGAAATCTGTAAGGATACAGTCTGCCAGCTCATGAAGGACAAGATCAACATTGACCTGTCCGACACTGACATCACGTCAGCTACAAGAATGGGGAAAAACCAGTAACTGGGAACGTAGATCAAAGAAACATTGCATTTGAACTAAAACATAACAAAAAACGTGAAATTCTCAACGCCTGCCGAGAAAAGAAACCACAGTTCTTCTTCATAAATGAATACCACATACCTTCACGAGCTAACGTCATGTACATTCTGAGGATGGCCAAAACGAAATTCCCGGATAAAATTGGAATCCCAAGAACACAGGATGGAAATATCTTCATATTTAACCCCGGAAATCAAGATTCAAGACGCCGCGAGATCAACACGCCAGATGACCTCGAGCAATACCTGATGCAACAACTTAATATGACATCGAAGCTGGTCATGGGTGACTAGACTAGGTGATCCCCTAAATCAGATATGTCAATTTTGTGTTAGTTTAACCTCAATTAGGTATCATGTCAGTTTTAACCTCAACTTGATGTTAGTCTAACCTGAATCTATACAAATGTATAACAGATGTGTTTGTAAAAATTTATGACAGCTGTGTGTGAACTTTTGAAACAACGCAATCAACAATTTTTCACCTTTCAATGTTACTGTAAATTTTTCTTTTTTTACCACTAAAGTTATTATTACGCGTAAACCATATTAGCTGATTATATCATTGTCGTTATAATCTTCACAACTTATTACCTGTTGTATGTGAACTTGTAAAAACGCCTTCATGCGGCAATCTGTTTACACCAATGTTGTGATATTGAACTCCAATATTATTCGCTCATGGACTGAGTTTATGTGTACTCACGTAATCGCACTAGATTTTTTTTTCTTTTTTATACTCTATTCTTTCGTACTTCATAAGCTGGTTTTTCAGACAGGAATATCCCTTAAAGCTTGACTCTGTATTTCGTTTCTAAGCTCTATAGATAGGACCTACTTCTTACTGTTTACTAATTTTAAATGACTGATCACCCTGAGATATTCGAGGAAATCGACCCAGATCTCAATCATTTGTACAGAATATATCCAAACCTAAACGACTCTCAAGAGTGTCGGTATACTAATATATCAAAATTCAACGAAACTGTACGAATAACTGACCGAGATTTCTCACTCCTGTGTTGGAACTGTAGGTCACTCTATCCAAAATTGGAAGAGATACAATGTACTATTACTGAACTTAAATATAACCTAGACGTGATTAGCTTCACCGAAAGCTGGCTAGATGACTCGACTAAAGACATGATTCGATTTGAAAATTATCATAGTTACCATTCGCTAAGAGAAAACCAGCGGGGCGGAGGCATCAGCACATACATATCTAACCACATAGACTCGAGAACCATAGCACGTGCAACAATGAATTAGGATCATATAGAATCACTCTTCGTGGAACTGTCTAGAGATGGTAAACGCATTGTGCTTGGAACGGTGTATAGGCCTCCTACAGACTGTCCTATCTCCTTCCTGAATGAGCTGAATCGTATTATTTCTCAGTTCAACAGGCCCTTATACAATGACATAATAATATGCGGTGACTTCAATTATGGTCTACAGAAACATGAAAGCTATGAACCAATCTCTAATTTCCTAACAACCTTTCAGTCTCAATCCTTCCTTCCGATCATTACAAAGCCAACACGAATAACCTCAGAGTGTGCTACGCTGCTTGACAATATCTTTATGACAGACCCAAGTGATTTTCTAGCTGGAATAATTACTTCTGACTTATCAGATCACTTCCCAGTTTTTCTCATTAAGAAAAATGTCTATATTGCTTGCACCAAGGCACGGGCTGAAATTTACTCATGTCGTAAAATAAACGAATCAAACCTTGAAGAAATGCGCACCGTTCTAGAAGAATCAATGCCTACATGGCACATCTCTCAACAAAATAATAATGCTACGAGCATTAATGAAGCAGTAGTAAAGTTGACTGAAACTATAATGACCGCATACAATCAGTGTTGCCCAATTGTAACTCGTACAGTTACCCCGAAAAATAAACAAAAGCCCTGGATTACTAGAGGCATCGTAATAAATGTAAAGAAACGTCAAGCGTACCTAGCCCTATTTTGCGAAGGGCGAATATCTAGAGAAACATATAACCGGTTCAGAAACTATGTAACAAACCAGATAAGAACATCAAAAAAGAACTACTTTACGCTCAAGTTTACTCAATTCAAAACTGACGTTAAAAAGACTCTGCATCTCCTTAACTCTTGCTGTAAACCGAATAATGCCGATAAAAAGAAAATTGAATATGTCATTCAAGATAATGTGAAATACCTTGAGAAGAAAGAAATTGCTAATCTCTTTAACAACTTCTTCGTAAACGTAGGGAAAGCTATACCTGATGGTATCTCAAGGGAACCTACTGATCACCTGGAATTTATGGATCATATTCGATAACCCAACTTCTTTTTCTTTACGCCTACAAACCCCTCCGATGTAATTACGTGCATAAGCAACATGAAAAATAAATCGAGTGGGCTACAAACGTTTCCGACTGAAGTACTTAAAGTTATTGCTGACATTGTAGCCCCGCTGATATCAAGTATCATTAACCAGTCTCTCTCACCAGGCACTTTCTCGAACTCCCTCAAAGTTGCTAGAGTAACCCCTATCTTTAAAAGTGGTGAAAAAACCTGTGTAAACAATTATCGACCTATCTCCGTACTACCAATTATTAGCAAAATCTTCGAAAAGGTTGTGTATAAAAAAGTGTACTCTTATTTTGAACAAACATCATTGCTTTACGATAAACAATACGGCTTTCGCTCTAAAAAATCAACAACACAGGCTATATTAAATCATTTACAATTCCTCTATTCTAATACAGATGAAGGAAAGCCTGTCTTCTCTGTATTTCTTGACTTTCGAAAAGCGTTCGATTGTGTGGACCATAAAATACTACTCTCGAAACTACACTGTTATGGCATTCGAGGGATTGCCAATGATTGGTTCAGATCATACCTAACAAATCGGAAGCAATACGTTGTCATTGACGACGCAAAATCAGACCCACAGACAATTAGCCATGGAGTTCCACAAGGATCTGTTCTTGGGCCTCTCCTGTTTCTGATTTTTATCAATGATATTGTAAAATCTACATCATTCTTCAAATTCATACTTTTTGCCGATGACAGTACGCTTTCTGCGGTCCTTCCGAACCAAAATCCCGCTATGATTTTGAAGAGTATAAATAATGAACTTCATAAGGTTTCATCGTGGCTCAAAGCTAATAAAATAAGCCTTAATATTGATAAAACAAATTATATTACATTCTCATACAAGAAAGATGTATCTCTCCCATGCATTAAAATTGGCGAAGGTGAAATCAAAGAAACCAACTCATGTAAGTTTCCGGGCATCATAGTAGATAAACATCTGACCTTCAAAGAGCACATCACTCATATTAGTTCTAAATTATCAAAATCCATCGGTATCCTAAAAAAAGTTAAACATTTTCTGCCTGAAACAGCTTTACAAATGCTCTACCGAACACTTATTTCTCCATACTTGCAATACGGATTAGAAGCATGGCACGGAACTGATAAAAATAAAACCAACAAAATTTTTACTCAGCAGAAAAGAGCTGTCAGAGCGGTAAAGAACCTAGAATATAATGCTCACACAAATGATTTTTTCAAAAATTTACAAATACTCAAACTTTCGGATCTCTACGAAATCTCCATCTGTAATTTCATTCACAAAACTTTAAGAAATGGTGGCGACAATAGCCTAAGACAATTATTGACTGCGCAAACTGGTCGTCACGACCATTTAACCCGAAATAGAAGTAAATTCATGCTTCCTTATTATTCAAAGCCACGGTCGCAACACAGTATCCTCTTCGTTGAAACCAAAACTTGGAACTCTATACCTGCGGAGATCCGTAAATGTAATTCGTACAAAGTATTCAAAAGACATCTTGAGTCTCACTTCCTATCAGAATACTAGTCATGTAAGATCACCATGTCAAATCTTGCCTCCTACATGTAACTAAAGATAATGTAATAATGTAACTTGCTTTGGGTAACATAACCGATCTTCAGTCTGCTCTTGAATCGTTGTATCGAACATACTGTTTAATATAGCCGATTTGACCTATATTGTAAAATACAGCATAAAATATCGAGTAAATTATCTCAATGATCAGTCTAATGCGAAACTAGGTTAAGTAAACTAGGTTAAACATTATTGTACACCTTAGAATAACGTGATGATAGGATGCCCTAGAAGTCGCTGAACTTGTTCGGGCCCACAGGTAGCTATACTCAAATTTAACCATTGTACTAGACTTAAGAAACATTCAACCTCTGTATCACCTGTGGTAAATAAATTGTTTAAACTGTTTAAATAGTTTAGATTTTCTTACAGGAATAATAATTTCTGACTTATCTGACCATTCTCCGGTGTTTCTCATCAAGAAAAATGTCTATAGTCCATCTAACAGCCCACATGCTGAGACTTTTTCATATCGTTGTATAAACGAATATAATTTGGGAACAGTGCGAACTGTTCTAGAAGAATTAATGCCATCATTGGACATCTATGAACTAGACAATACTGCGATTAACATTGACCAAGCAATACTAAATCTAACTGAAACTATAATGACCGCATATAACCAGTGTTGTCAAATAATCACCCGCACAATTACGCCGAAAAATGGACAAAAGCCTTGGATTACTGAAGATATCTTGATCAATATAAAGTAACGTCAAGCTTACTTAGCCTTACTATACGAGGACGAATATCTAGAGTAACGTATAACAGATTCAGGAATCATATGACCAATCAAATACGAACTTCCAAGAAGAACTATTTTAAGCGCAAATTTACTGAATACAAAACTGATACTAAAAAAACTTGGCGCCTGCTTAATTCATGCTATAGACCGAGTAATAACGCTAAAAAACAAGTGAGTCCATCGTTCATGAAAATGTAAAATATCAAGATAAACAAGATATTGCAAGAGTGTTTAACAACTTTTTTTATAAATATAGGGAAAAATATTGCCGGTTGTGTCGTTACTGAACCTACAGACCACTTGCAATATGTACCGGCGCAGTCGCGCTGTTGCGCATACATATGTGCGTACGTAAGGCGGGTTCAACGCTCTGGTAAGGTGTCGCAGTGCGCTAGCTTAGTCAGCAAAACATTAGAGCTATATAAAGACGTGCGCGGCTTGCAAAGTCGCATTTGGTCTGTGTTCCTCCCCTGTACAACATCTCTTCAAGTAAAACGTCGCAGTTTACCAGCGTTGTCACTACCCCTTCAGAAGTTATATACCCTTCGGGCGTTACACTGGTGGCCATTTCAGTGTCGGGCCCACGACGTAACGATATTGTGCTTGTGAAGTAAAGGAGATACAGTGACTTCGGCGAATCAAGACGGCGGTGTTTACGTCGAAAAGTTCAAGAGAAGATCGTCTGGTGACGGAAATTAATTGTGCTTTCTACGAAATGGAGTCTGCGCATCACTCCGTGAGAAGTGCATCAGTCTGACAACATCGACGGAAAACTATGGAAAACGAGGGAGTCACAGGAAGAGAAGTTCAAGAAGCATACGATAACGTATTTCGTATTATTGTGCGACGTGTTTCGGAAGAAAGGCTGCGAAATACATACGATCTGGAGTTCCACGTCCCACTTGGTGAACCCTACAAGGTACGTCTGTCTTTGGAAAGAGACGGAGACTTCTGCAACCTGCAACTTTGCGTAAACTTCCACCGAGATCATCAGTAGGAGTGCCGTGGACGCCTACGGGATTCACTTCATCCGTGCAATTGTGATTGGACATTCTACGAATGACGAAAGTGTACAACATCTACGACGACGTAGTGCGTGGTGTCTGTGATACCAGGTTGCATACTGAACAGTGTTAGTATAAGTATTTTAATAAACTGTGAGCGGTGCTAAAAACGTGCAGTGAGGGACTTCGAACGCTCTCAAGCAGTACGCGCTCAGTGGAGCGCAAGCGCTATTGCTCTACCGCCTCCAAGCGTTGAGCGCGTGACCTTGGCATCAGCTGGCTCGTTTCGTCGCCTAGACGGCAGTTGCAGAGCGGTCTACAGAGTGTGACCTTGGCATCAGCTGGCGCGTCTCGACACCTCGACGGCTGTGGCGGTGCGCACGACAGCGCGTGACCATGACATCAGCTGCGGCATCAGCTGAACTGCTGTGAAACCAGTTGAGTACAGCATATTTTCTGGTTTTGTTTTTTATGTAGCCAGGTCGGATGTTCTGCCGCAGTGCTCTGTGTCATTTTCAATTGTTTAAAGTTTAGTACAGTTGTATTCTTGTAGAGAGTTCATAACAGTTTTTTTTATTTTTTGATCGAATTTGCTAGTGTTAAATTCTGTATCAGTGGGAAGGTATTAGTACTTAATTTCTTACAATTTTTTGATGTGGATTTCTAACGTGTCATTGTTCCTCTTTTGTGAGGGGTGATTTTAGCGGTGTAACCCTTTTCTTGTCGTGACATACGATGGCAGATAGTGATTCCGAACCCGAGTTTATTCGTTCTGTTGCAACCACGACTTGCAGTGGGCGGGTGTCAGTGCCGAATTATAGTACTACGATACCTACACCAACAACAACGTCAGGCCCGGTGCCTACCACAGTTGTGTCTAACGTAATGACAACTCAAACTGTAACGTTCAGTACACCGAGTGTAGCTACAATGCCTAGTAGTAGTGGTCATTCTACTAGTAGTGGAGTAACTACGACGTTGCAAAGAGGCAGTACCATACTGTCAAGCGCCGAGCTTCCTCTCTACCGTGGTCGTAAACGGAGTCAAGATCCTGACTTCTGTGAGACAAAAACGTTTAGAACTCACGTTGCTAACCTCAAAGCTTATATGTGTTTACTTCCTGACATCACGTCAGACGAGGCCAGGAAGGAATTGCTCGTAAGAAGCGCACATAAGAGTGTTGGTGACTTCAATGGTGTAGTTACTAAACTAGTACACCCTGATATTAACTATTCTTTTGACCAAGTTGTGGAAATTCTGGATGATATTTATGTCTCTAAGGGCGAGCGGTCAGTACATGCGCTAGCGTGTGATTTAAATCAGCTCCGACTTTTGCGTAATGAAGGATTAGCTGCTCAGTTGGTGACCGCCATGGCTAAGATCCGAAAATTGAGTGACCATATCTTAAATAGTCCAGACGTGGGGTTACAAAGAAATCCCTTTGTCGTTGCTAGTGCGAATGCTAATGAATTAAAAAGGTTTGCAGGAGATTTGGTTGTGTTCAGTCTAGCTACAGCGATTTTAGCCCCATTATAATTAATAGAGGAAATTTTTCCATAAAAATATTTTCGCGACCATTTTTAACCTCTGAAGAGCTTTTGGCTCGTATTGTCTCCGCTGTGCGAAATAACCCTGAGAGTAGACAAATAATTGCGCACAAGCCTAGTGTTCAGCACTCGTACCCGACTAGGGAAACTTATCTAGTGGACGTGCCTGACGAGACTGTGAGTGACGAAAAAGAATCGTTTGCCGACGTTTACTATAACTCACAACAGAACAACCGACGTTTTCAGAGTAGGAGACCGTTTTTACGACCAGGTTGGAGACCTGCGAGGTTTTCTCGTGGAAGACAGCATGCCTATTTTGGCGATAGACCTCTTGGTTCAATGGAATGTAACGAAGCGTCCGTGGAAGAGATTAGTAGTGAACGGACAAAACAACAACCTTTCTGCTCACTCTGTAATACCCCTGGTCACGTTCAAAAGATGTGTATGAAACAACGAGGTCAGAATAAACAAAGTTTCCGTGGTAATGCTTGCTTTAGATGAGGCAAGGTTGGGCATTTTGCTCGTGAATGTAATTCACGCGGTAGAGGCCGGGGTAGGGGTGAAGCGTATTACGCTGCAGCTCCTGAGAGTGACGATTTTTTAGAGTGAAATCAGACGACTTGGAGAGTGTTGAAGTAGAGAGGGAGTGTTTACCAGTGCCCGAGGGTAATTCCACAGCCCCCGTTACCAATGATGTGGTGGTTTCGAAGCCAGATACTATGACTAAGTCGACTGAAGTGGTGGATCCGTTATTTCCGTGTAAAAATAAGTTCGAATTACTAGGTGAACAAGAACTTGATGTAGGTGCAAATTCTGAATTACCTGTAGAAGTTTGTTTGTCAGCGACGATAATGAAAGAAGGTCGTTTGAGAAAAGAAAGCAATGGTTTATTTTCTTTAAGGAAATCTAAAAAACCTACGATTATTCTGCGTAATGATACACGATTGATGAGCGCTCTTATTGACAGTGGTAGCCACCGGTGTCTAGTCAGTTACCGGAATTTAAAAGGCCTTAACGAGCGAATTAAGCCTAGTGCTTTGAGTATCAGGGGTGTAAATTCGAAAAGCCAGGTAACAGGCGAACTTGATCTTTGTATTACCCTGCCTAATAATAAAGAAATAAATACTAGCGCTTTAATGTTGAAAGATGGCGAATTTAATTATGATGTAATCCTCGGTAGGGATATTTTGAAAGATGCCCTGATTTATTTTAAAGAAGGATTCATTCTTCTTGACGGAGTTAAAGTGCCGTTTCATGATGTGCAAGAATTGCACGGTCGAAGTAAAAGAGAAGTATTTTTCAATACCGTAAATAATGCAGAGTGTCTGATGGCAGACGTAATTGCCCCAAGGAGGCGTAAAAAGAAATTCCTGTTGAAGCAGAGGGAAACTAGGGAAATAAGCCTAGTGAATAACGATAGAGAGAGCCAAGAAATTGGCGACAGGCAACTAAATGGCCTAGAAATAGATGCTGCGGAGCAGTGGGGTACCCCAGTGAAAAAGGTTGAAAAAACTAAAAGACGAGCGATAGTTGTTCACTGTGGTTCAGTGGAAATGCCGAGTAATTGTTTACGAGTAATTAATGGGTATGTCAAGAAGGTTAAACCCGGGAAGTATATAATGAATAAGAAAATTCTTGGTAATGGCATTTATGTGGCCGAATCAGTAGTGAATATAGGGTCGAATGGTTTTGTCCCTGTCATGCTTTTAAACGTCTCGGATGACGTAGTATACCTGAGTGAAAATAGCATGCTGAGTAATATTGAAGCAGTAGACGATATGGAAATAGATCAAGAAATATATATGTCTACGGTGCACGAAGCTGTGCATGAAGCAGATGTATGTGATGTCAACGGTGCGGCGGATCTACCCAAAGTCGACAGTTGTTATGGTGGAAGCTTTAATACCATCACTGGTAAAGACGTTGGGTTGAGGTCTGACCAAGCGGGGCATTGTTGCAACAATACTCGTGTTGACAAAGTAGGAACTAATGCACAGAAAGACGATGTACCAGAAGGAGGTATGAGCGAACGACGCCCTCTGACGAGTGACGACGTAGGTAGTGACAACGCTGGTAAACTGCGACGTTTTACTTGCAGAGATGTTGTACAGGGGAGGAACACAGACCAAATGCGACTTTGCAAGCCGCGCACGTCTTTATATAGCTCTAATGTTTTGCTGACTAAGCTAGCGCACTGCGACACCTTACCAGAGCGTTGAACCCGCCTTACGTACGCACATATGTATGCCCAACAGCGCGACTGCGCCGGTAAAAATACATGGACCATGTCCGTGAACACAACTCTTTCTTTTTCACGCCAACTAATCCCTCCGATGTAATTACGTGCATAAACAACTTGAAAAATAAATCAAATGGGTTAAATACATTTTCAGCTAAAATTATTAAGTCTATAGCTGATATAATAGCACCGTGCATATCTTACATTATCAACTATTCACTTTCTCAAGGTATCTTCCCCAACTCTCTCAAAACTGCAAGAGTCACCCCTGTTTTTAAAAATGGTGATAAAAACTGCGTTAATAATTATAGACCTATCTCTGTTTTACCAATTATGAGCAAAATATTTGAAAAATTGTATATAATAAAGTGTATTCGTATTTTGAACAGAAATCTTTTCTCTACGACAGACAATACGGTTTTCGTTCTAAGAAATCAACGACACAAGCTGTATTCAATCATGTACAGTACCTTCACTCTAATATAGATGATGGAAAGCTTGTTTTCTCCGTTTTTCTTGACTTTCGAAAAGCATTCGACTGTGTGGACCATAAGATATTCCTCTCGAAACTACACTGTTATGGCATTCGAGGAATTGCTCATGATTGGTTCAAATCATACCTAACAAATCGGAAGCAATACATTGTCGTTAACGATGCAAAATCAGACCCACAGACAATTAGCCATGAAGTTCCACAAAGATCTGTCCTTGGGCCTCACCTATTTCTGATATTTATAAATGATATCAAATCTACATCATTTTTCAAATTCATACTTTTTGCCGATGACAGCACGCTTTCTACGGTCCTTCCTAGTAAAAATCCCGCTATGATTGCGGAGAGTATAAATACTGAACTCCATAAGGTTTCATTATGGCTTAAAGTTAATAAAATAAGCCTCAACATCGATGAAACAAAATGTATTCCATTCTCATACAAGAAAAGCATATCTCCCTCACACATAAAAATTGGCGTAGGTGAAATCGGAGAAACCAACTCATGCAAGCTTCTGGGCATCATAATATCTGACCTTTAAAGAGCACATCGCTCATATTAGTTCTAAATTATCGAAATCCATCGGAATCCTGAATAAAGTTAAAAATTACTTGCCTGAAACAGCTTTACGAATGCTCTACCGAACGCTCATTTCACCATACTTGCAGTACGGAATAGAAGCATGGCACGGAACTGATAAAAATAAAACCAATATAATTTTTACTCTGCAAAAAAGAGCAATCAGAGCGGTAAAGAATCTAGAATATAATGCTCACACAAATGATTCATTCAAAAATTTACCAAAACTTGAACTTTCAGATCTCTACAAAATCTCCATTTGCAATTTAATTTATAAAACATTGACAAATGATGGCGACAGTAACCTAAAACAATTATTACTGCGAAAACTGGTCATCACGACCATTTAACACGAAATAGAAGTAAATGCATGCTTCCTTATTATTCAAAGGTCCGGTCGCAACACAGTGTCCTCTTCGTTGGAACTAAAACTTGGAACTCAATACCTGCGGAGATCCGTGACAGTAATTCTTCCAAGGTATTCAAAAGAAATCTTGAGACTCACTTCCTATCGGAATATAAGTCGTGTAAGATCACCAAGTCAAACCTTGTCTCCTACATGACTGTTTTCAATATTGAAATTTGCCATGGGTAATATGTAATATGTAATGTGCCTTCAGTCTGCTGTTAACCATTTATCGAACATTCTGTTAAATATAGTCCATATAACCTATTTGAAAAATGAAATATCTGATATCGAATAAATTATCTCACTGATCAGTCTAACGCGAAACTTGGTTAAGTGATGTAGGTTAAATATTATTGTACACCTTAGAATAATGTTGAAGGTAGGATGCCCCAGAAGTCGCTGAACTTATTCGGGCGTACAGGTTGCTATATTAAAACTTGGTCATTGTACTAGACTTAAGAAACCTTCTACCTCTGTATCTCCTGTGGTAAAATATAAGTTCATTACAATTTTTCTCCAAAAACGAATGATTGCTTTTATATCATTTCTGATTAATGAACTTTTTTGTTTCTTCTCGCGAAGGCCAAATGAAAGCTCGTTAGGGCGCATAATGTCATACCGAACAATTTGTATATATGAAATATTGTGCCCACGCTTTTTTACCTATCAGTAGAGCTGCTACATTCATTGCATCCTTAGGCCAATATTAATCAAGATGGAAGTTGGAGAAAAAACTGATAGATGTTGAAAAAACGAAGAGCGATGAACTAGAAAAAGAGAATTGGTAAGAAAACCATGACCTACATATTATATTTCAATCAAAGGAAGGCCTCCCACACCTCTAGCTTGGGACCGCACATGATCCCTGGAAACGCTAATTCCAACACTAACTAAAGCTACTGTTACAATTTTTTAACGTTAATCTTGTAAAATACAAAATCAGCCAAAAATCAAATACGTCCGAGTTAAAAAAATGAGATAATCACAAAACTGCAGGTTGTGATTTAGAAGACATTCTCTTGAGTAAAATTTCTTTATTCAAAATGCTGTACAGTTCCACAGGAGCCTGGGACTTGATATGTCAGTGTAACTTGTAAAATACATGCAACTACTGCAGTACTTGTAACTAAAAAAGAAAGAAAGAAAAACTGATATTTCCAACAAAGTTGATACATAAAATGTATAACATTGGGTTTTAAAATATCTTAGCATTGAATATTAATTGAAATAAATTTTGGGACTGTTGTTGCCCTGATTGTTGTGGTGGAGGTATTGCGAACGGCCATCCTGTGAGCATCCTTGTTTGCTGCGGTGAGGCAGGACAGGTGGCGCTTCAGTTGCGAGGCCTGGCACGCGATATGGTGTACACTATTGAGGAGCTGGGGACTTCTAAAGTAATCACTGTTAATAATATTGCAAAGTCTTTTTGGCATAAATTGCGAACATAACTTTTGTAGAATTACCAAAGCGGCAACTGAATAGTCCCTGACTGAAGTTATAAGCTGAATATATCATTATTACTATTAGTTGATATTTACACACGGGTATCAAAATACCCATGGCAATAGGCGGAAAAATGACTGAGAAAGGTACGAAAGAATGCGTTCCCTTCTTTGCGTAAATTTGATTTTGATGATGCTGGTATAGAAACAGAAAAAAAATTATTTTCAATAAAGATTGTACAAAAAGGTTATCATTTCTTTTGAAAATATTTCAAGGTAAGGAACCTTGGTTGATACACATGAGCATCGTAATACCCATGAAGCTAGACGAAACAAATGATTGATTGTAATGTATTCCTATTGTTTCTCAATCTGGCTTTGATAATTTGAGTAACTACAATTAGAAAAGGATTACAATTGGAAAAACTAGAGTTAAACTTGTTACTAGTGTAAGACGCGTAGCTAGCACCGGTGACATCTCCCCCTGTCAGAGCAGGCAGCAGAACAGGAGCTAGTACACAACACAGCCTCTCGTGTGACTGTGTCCAGTGACCGTCTTCAGTTGACGCTTTGGTGGCGGCCGCTGTGACGGGGCACGGGTACGCCGGCTGTGCCCGATGGGGTTGAGGCGTTTGGTATGGTACAGAAATGCGAGTATGGGAACAAGCTAAAGAGAGATATACTAGTTCTGCTGGCAACGTAGCTGATTTGAAAATGTGCAGTTTGTAAAATATTAGTGCTGGAAGGCTGAAATGGGTTTCAGGAAAAAGAGCAGAGTTTTAACTTTAATTCTATTTTTCATGATTTTGTTTATTTACCATATCTTCTAAGTACATTTAGCACTCATCATAGGAAATTATCTTTTGCATGAATATTTCACCAAAACTCATGTTGTCAATCTGGATCAAAATAACAACCTCCGATCTTTATCGTGCGTTGAGATTTCTTGATGAAATTGCATTTGATGTGGTTGTAAATTAAGTTCTTTTTTGAGAACAAAAGGAGCAGTAGTTTTCTTCACCTGTGTCGCAGCTGACAATTTTCAAATGACTTCGTTTTATCATCGTTAGTTAAAATCCTCACCATGTTAATTCTTGGTCAATCCTAATGGTGGGACAAATTAGCAAAATTATGACATTAAAATAAATCTTTAAAATCCTGTTCTTTTCAATGAAACTTATTTCAGCCTTTCAGCTCTTATATTTAACAAGCTACAGATTTAGCGTTTTTAACGCGTTCCCAGCGTATTTGGCCATATGTGTTCCATTCGGTAAATTGCTCATTCACGTACCGGTATAAATGAATGACATTCCATCTGTTTCGCATTGAAAAATGTAATCCCTAGTGTGTTTCAATTGAGCAACCGATGCCCCAATATCACAATGTGCAGCACAACACATCACGCTCCACAACATCTGTGCAGGAGAGCGCAATTGGCCAGGTTGACTAACAGATTCCCGAGATTCCCAGCCCCGCCACCCCCGCCCCGCCCCAGCACAGCAGCTCCTCGCAGCAATCACATGTAAGGATAGCTTCTACTGGAGTCAAAAACATGTTTTATTAGGCTTTATTATAATAATTTGTTATTGCCCTATGGGTTTTTTTGAATGAATAAGGGTTTAGGTTTTAAAAGGTTGTAGAGGAATAGGTTTTTGGTTTTAAACAGATATGTTTTAAAGAGAAAGAGCAAAACATGGATTTTAATGCATTTTTCTAGGAAAAATTACTGTTTCCAAGCAAGTTCACCGCTAGGGTAAGATGTTGGGACAAAAAAAGTTCCACGGTATTCCCTAACATTCCCTAAACCAGATTTAACTCTACAATGGTCATTTAGCTGTGATAATCATTAATCATGTTATCATGATTAACTCTACAATAACGATTAAGCTGCAATACAGCAGTCATTGTAACACAATAGTTTGTGTCTCATCATTTCTGAAACGGCTTTTTTCAATTTTCACAATTTCTAGTTATCTTTCTTACAATATAATTCGTTCATTAAAACACTTCAATCAGTTATTCTTAAAATTTAAAAGCTTTTTTTTTGCCCAGACAACTTATTTCAAAAGACCCGAATTTCATGAATAAATTCTACAATTGAAGCGCAATAAACAGTTTGCTTTATTTCCACGAGCAACACAAGAGTAGAGGCGTTGCTCAGAACTACACATCACAGAGGACAGGTTGAGATATAACTACATGTGCGCCTGACTAAGTTCAGTAGCTCCTAGGGCATCCTACGGAGGTCCCATTCTCGGGTTCATGTATTTTGTTATTGTATCAAAGGCCTCATCAGGAATAGTGGCAGAAAACGTCAGCAGAGAGTATGAATCAGAAGAACGAAGTACGTTCAGCAATATCGTTGGTAAATATCAATACCAGGAGATGTCCCAAAGCTGATTCTGAGGAACGCCACGGCTGACTAATGCCAAGAAGTTCCGAATGACAGGTACCAGTGCTGGTCCCAGTAGTAGTTACAGTTACTAGTAGTAGTAACCAGAGGTAGTTACCAGTGGTGGTCCCAGTAGTAGTTACTAGTAGTAGTCACCAGTGGCAGTCACCAGTGGCAGTCACCAGGGGTAGTTACTAGTAGTAGTCACCAGTGGCAGTTACCAGTGGTAGTTTCTAGTAGCAGTCGCCAGTTGCAGTCACTTGTGGCAGTCACCAGTGGTAGTCCCCAGTGGTAGTCACCAGTGGTAGTTTCTAGTAGCAGTCACCAGTGGCAGATACCAGTGGCAGTCACCAGTGGTAGTTACTAGTAGCAGTCACCAGTGGCAGTCACCAGTTTCAGATACCAGTGGCAGTTACTAATGGTAGTTGTGGAAATCTAACTTCTAACTAAGCAAGCATTTCTGGTAGCCTAAAATGACCCAAATTAAGGCAATTTTAAATACCCCTCAGACAGAAGACATTGTCCCTCCATGAATACATTCCCTGCCGCGTCAATGTGGCTCCAATAAATGACTGAAAGAAAATACTATACTTTGAAAAACGTCTTGAATAAATTTAAACATCGTGGCTTATAGAAGGAGAAACTAGAAAACTTTGCCCTTGAAATAAAGTATTTTTCCCAGCCCTTCTGTGAGCCCAGTTCCTGTAGAGAAAAAGATGCCGGTGTCCGCCGTGCGAGTGTCCGCAATTTCGGTGTCCGCCTTCCTCCACATTTGTTGAGAGCTGGTATGCGGTGGTGTGTTATGTAGGTGTGTGGTGGTGTCTAGGTATGCATTGCAGACGTGGGGGTGTATCATGCAGGTGTGTGGGGATGTGTATGTGTGTTGGGATATGCAAGTATGTAATGCGGGGGTGTTGTGGTGAGCAGGTGTGTTACATGGGTGTGGTGGGATGTGTCGGTGTGTAAAGCGACCCATATACGACCAATTTAATTGTCAATATCATTGACTCAATATATTGACGAGATTTTTTTTGCCCACTAAAGGGGCCCACAGACGACCAATTTTATTGTCAATCTAATTGACAATAATGAACATTGACAATTATATTGATCGTCTGTGGGCTTGATTGACGGCCGTCAATATATTGACTCAATGTATTGACGCAATAAAATTAGTTTGAGCCCATAGACGATCGATTTAATTGTCAATATCATTGACTCAATATATTGATGAAAGTTTTTGTTGCCCACTTGCAGCGTCAATCTTTTCATCAATGTAATTGATGAAAACCAGTCATTTGCTCTGCGGACGCCGCACGTGATAAACGACGAAGAAATTACTATTGTAGCGCTAGCCTTGGCACTTTCAACTTCAAGAAAATCCCCGTGTAAACGCAAGACATGGGCCAAAAACTGGCTCAGAGAACGAGGCAGAATATTCGGAATCGACGCATTGCTCAAAGAATTACGTGCAAATGAGCGAGAAGATTTCAATAATTAACTTCGAATGGACACTTCATGATTTGATGAACTTTTGCATCTGGTCACTCCAGATATACAGAAAGAATCAACAAACATGCGAGAACCGATATCACCTAGCTAACGGCTGTCGCTCACGCTGAGATATCTAGCGACTGGCGATTGTTAGTCTCTTCAGCAATACAATTATCAATGGTCAGATACTTATCAGCAATTGTTTTAATGCTGTCACAATTCTATCTGCATCACATTTTACTAATTCTGTTACTCCTATGTTGATTTCCTTTTTCAGATATATCGCTGTAGTATACATATAACTGATACCCCAAGTAGTTTCATGATTTAAATATCATTACTTTCATTTAATAATAAACTGAACTTATTGTTGCCATTATCATTGGTCATTTTTTCGAAATGAGGATACAATACATTTATGTTAATGTTTGTGCATTTTGATAGATGCATTTAAACATCATCAATACAGTAGTTTTGCAGCTGGAGATGAGCTTTTGCAGAACGATTATATGATCACAAATAAAAGTTTCACTACAGTGGCCCAAAAACATGACAGTAGCCGTCTTGGTCTGCTTCATAGTCTGAATATAACGCGTTCTGAACGTGGTAAGTTCGCTACTTAAATAATTTGGTTAAGCAAATCAGCAAATATGAGAATGAAGTAGTAAACAGTACACCGAATGCATAATATTAATTTTGAGTAATATATTACATGCATCGCTTAAGGGTAATTCCGGCAAGATTATATTAAGCAAGATAAAAAAACTATCTAGATTTTTTTAACTAATATCTACATTCCAAACTTTACAGCAAGGTTTGAGCGAAAAACATCTAGATCTAGCTGTTGAATATCTAGAGTGTCAGGATGCCTGCACACCAAACGATTTGACGAGAGAGAGCAAGCGAGCTTGAATTGATTAACATGGATTCCTATGGAAATGCATACACTGCAAGCAGTGTTGGGCAGTTGCGCCGCAACAAGTTGCGGCCGCAATTGCGATCGCAACTTTTTCTGTTGCGGTTGCGCCGCAACAATTTTTGGAAAGTTGCGAGTCTGTTGCGATCGCAAAATTTTTGGACGTGTCAGGCCGCAACTCGCAACCGCAACATCACGATGGAAATTTAATTTTTAAAAAACCTTCAATCGAATTTAATACGCGTTTCATACTCGTTTGAAATTCAACCGTACTGGGTACAACCCGTCTGGCAACTGTTTATTATTAGCATTAGGCGATACAGTGATACACAAACACTTAGCTTACAGTATATAAGTATATTTAATGTTACTCATTATATAACATATGTTATTAGGAATGATGTGAGTTGATTGGCTGAAAAAAAAACTTAAACAATTTTGAACAAACAATTTATTTACCACAGGTGATACAGAGGTAGAATGTTTCTTAAGTCTAGTACAATGGTCAAATTTGAGTATAGCTACCTGTGGGCCCAAACAAGTTCAGCGACTTCTAGGGCATCATATCATCACGTTATTCTAAGGTGTAAAATAATGTTTAACCTAGTTTACTTAACCTAGTTTCGCATTAGACTGATCATTGAGATAATTAACTCGATATTTTATGCTGTATTTTACAATATAGGTCAAATCGGCTATATTTAACAGTGTGTTCGATAAAACGATTCAAGAGCAGACTGAAGATCGGTTATGTTACCCAAGGCAAGTTACATTATTACATTATCATTTGTTACATGTAGGAGGTAAGATTTGGCATGGTGATATTACACGACTAGTATTCTGATAGGAAGTGAGACTCAAGATGTCTTTTGAATACTTATTACGAATTACATTTACGAATCTCCGCAGGTATAGAATTCCAAGTTTTGGTTCCAACCGGGCTTTGTGCGACCGGGGCTTTGATTAATAAGGAAGCATGAATTTACTTCTATTTCGGGTTAAGGACACCGTCTAGGTAGAAATCAGGTTATGTGTTGATTTTCTGTTTATATATGCATCTTATAGAGAATTTTCTTGCGCTTCCATTGGTACTTTTCTTTTTCGTCTACTCCGAATAGTGCGCCCACCAGAGGGGGGGAAAGCGATGGGGGTGGAGTGACCTTGAACCCTCCCCCTCATTATTGGGAGTCAATTGAGCGTTTCTCTGCGGGAATGGCATTATAGTTCGTTAATGGGCTACTCAAAGTGCTTCCATTATTCAAACAAAACATTCTAACGCTGAATAAACATTTTTTTTATAATTTTTGACAATTTCAGAATTTAGTTGTCCTGCCGTATCCATGATACCGCAGCTTTCATTCATAGCTCGATAACAGCTGCAGTATCATAGCTACAGCTATGGCGAGCACACCAATCCAAAGGGCTTGAAAAGAGCTATAAAACAAAGAAGTTGACTTGACAAAAAAACGTATTTTGGTCGGAAAAAAATGAAAAATTAAAAAAATTAATTGTTTTCATGAATTACCCCTATTCTCTTTTGTTGTATATTTTTTCTCAGAGTTACAGAGCTACAGCAATGTAAATTATATCAATCGAAAGGACTTCAAAAGAGCTACAAACGCTCAAGAGTTCATTGTAGAAAACCCTGTAGTTCAAAAGATAAAAAGAAAAATAATTTTTTTTGTGAAAAAACTCTTTTTTATGGAAACTTGAAAATTGGTTTCTCAAATGCTACTTCTTCCACAATTTTAGAGCTACGAGAATGGTTTACATACCATTCGATAGGGCTCAGCAAGGTGTATCCTGGCGCAATAGCATTTTTTGATAAATTCATTATTTTGAAAATTACACGAGATGAAAAAAAAAACGAAAAAAAGTTCATTTATTATTTTTTTTTTCAAAATCCACAAAAAAAAATTTATCGAAATTTCCTATTGCGAGTGGTTATATAGACATCTAAGCAATCTAAAAACGAAGTACTGGTTCTGTAACTTCAAAATTGTAGAAGTAGTAGGATTTTAAAAAAAACCCTATTTTATCATATTTTTTCGAAAATAAAAAAAATCCAGTGCAGATACAAAAATTTTGTCGAAATAACAAATGATATTTGGATCATTTCACACCTACTGTGAAAATTTCAGAGAAATCCATCTATAAACAACGGACTTTTTTTTTTACCTAGACGGTGTCCTTAAATGGTCGATGGAGATTTTGTAGAGATCTGAAAGTTTAAGTATTTGTAAATTTTTGAAAGAATCATTTGTGTGAGCATTACATTCTAGGTTCTTTACCGCTCTGACAGCTCTTTTATGCCGAGTAAAAATTTTGTTGGTTTTATTTTTATCAGTTCCGCGCCATGCTTCTATTCCGTATTGCAAGTATGGAGAAATGAGTGTTCGGTAGAGCAATTGTAAAGCTGTTTCAGGTAGAAAATTTTTAACTTTATTTAGGATTCCGATGGATTTTGATAATTTAGAACTAATATGAGTGATGTGCTCTAAGAAGGTCAGATGTTTATCTATTATGATGCCCAGAATCTTACATAAGTTTGTTTCTACGATTTCACCTTCGCCAATTTTAATGCATGGGAGAGATACATCTTTCTTGTATGAGAATGTAATATAATTCGTTTCATCAATAATAAGGCTTATTTTATTAGCTTTGAGCCACGATGAAACCTTATGAATTCATTATTTATACTTTCCACAATCATAGCAGGATTTTGGTTCGGAAGGACCGCAGAAAGCGTACTGTCATTGGCACAAAGTATGAGTTTGAAGAATGATGTAGATTTAACAATATCATTGATGAAAATCAGAAACAGGAGAGACCCAAGAACATATCCTTTTGGAACTCCATGGCTAATTTTCTGTGGGTCTGATTTTGCGTCGTCAATGACAACGTATTGCTTCCGATTTGTTAGGTATGATATGAACCAATCATCGGCAATCCCTCGAATGCCATAACAGTGCAGTTTCGAGAGTAGTATTTTATGGTCCACACAATCGAATGCTTTTCGAAAGTCAAGAAATACAGAGAAGACAGGCTTTTCTTCATCTATATTAGAATAGAGGAATTGTAATTGATTTAATATAGCCTGTGTTGTTGATTTTTTAGAGCGAAAGCCGTATTGTTTATCGTAAAGAAATAATGTGAGGAATTCCCTCACATTTTTTAGTGGTTGTCTGACCGTAACATTGCGGGCCAACCTTTTGTTGTGTCAGTGGATTTTTTCGTAAGTTTTACTTAGGGTGTAGTAGAACGATGGAGAGGAGTGATCTCCAGGCCAGCCCTTAATTTGGAAAGCTCGTCCATATAGCTATTTTCGTCAGTTAGTGTCGAACACCTTTACGTTCTTTAAAGCTTATGTGCCCAGCAATCTGCGTTTTTCATGCGTGCTCGTCTGGCATGTTGCCGGTTTTTGCCAAGATTAGCGTAACTTCAACTGTGTGGAAGATCTGCAAGTGCAAGTGCGAGTCAATGTTCTCGCAATCGTTTCTCTCCTTTACTCAACTCCCCTTACCTTACTTGCACCTTTCCGTGATGCTTGGTGTGACTGTGTATGTGTGCTTGTGTGTGTGTGTATAATTATGTGCGAGGTAAAATTACCTTACCTTGGCCGTTGCCTATATTTCTGTACCTTACCTTACCTTGGCCGTTGCCTATATTTCTGTACCTTACCTTACCTTGGCCGTTGCCTATATTTCTGTACCTTACCTTACCTTGGCCGTTGCCTATATTAACTTAACTAAGATTTGCTCATCTAGCAAGAGAGTGCAAACTCTCTCCGAGCAATTCTTTCTTCTATCTTCTTGTTTCCTTTGCCACCTTAAATCTTTTCTCAACTACAAGTCTACGTCCGAAAGTCGCCGCACACTGGACCAAATTAAGTTCAGGTACGGGGCATCTTGTCGGTAATTCAATCTAAATTTGAGTATAACTTGATAAATTCCTTCTTTATGTTTCTTAAGTTTCTGGCTGTATGCTTACCAATGCCTTAATCTTTCTTTTCAGTATAACTCTCGCTGCAATGGCTCCCTTGGACCAGTTATTGCTACTTCTTTCGATTTCACTCAGTCCTTGACTATGAGGTAAATACTCCCATATTAAATTCCTCTAAATTTTGAGAGACATTAAAATTAAGCTCAAACTTCACTTTCTTTCTCCTATTGCCTCTAATTTAAATTTGTCTTTCTAGATTGTCGTTTGTCGGCCTTAGCGGGGTTCGCATGCCGCTGCCTTGCTCTGCATGCCCCGACGTTCGACCGACAAAATTTCAACCTTCCAAGTTCTTAAGCCGTCTGTTCTTCGCTGAAGTCAACAGAAGTGCTGGCTATGACGTCTGTTTTCATTCAAGAATTTGTAAACCTAGTCGTTGCTATTTCTGGATGTCCTCTTAACGGCCTTAATTAACTGACAATAATTTGTCACCAAACTGGAGGGATTTACGCCTACTCTTGCTACTGCGTTGGGCTTGGCTCCCGTTGGAGCTTTGCGCCTTGTTTTGCGCCTTGTTCCGAGTTAGACCCAATAAATCTATTGGTATTATTTCTTTTGTTTGACCCTCCAGCAAGAGTTGTGTGAAGAAAATCTCCACACAACTTTTATACTGACCTTAATTTGCAGGTTCCCGGTGGGATTCCTGTCTTCGCTGTCTAGCGTGATGAGTGATTTACCACTAACCTAACCTTGAATTCCTTCCAGTGGCAGGATTCGTCATTTAAACTACGGGTGCGTTTTTCCAGGTTCTATAGATTGCTGTTTTGCAGAACTTGTCACCGTTCCAAAATGGATAGTACCCTCGCGCGAAAGCGGGGAGTCTTCAAGCGTAAGATAACGCTGGCTATGAAGAATGCCCGGGAGGCTCAAGCCAGAGACTCTGCATCTGAACTTGCAGTACATCGCGATCTCATACAGTGTAACCTACGTCAGGTGAGGGAGTGTGATGAGGCTTTGAGTGCAAAGATGATGGAAGGAAAAATCTCAGAAGAAGCACTTGATGCGGAGATCGATGCTCAGCTGGCATATCACCTAGAGGTGGAACTAGCGCTGAGAGATTTTGCTAAGCAAAGCGTCTCTTCAGGGGAAACTTCTGTGAAAGCTGAATTTGTGAAGGATGTGAAACTACCAGCCATTAAAATAGAGCCTTTTAAGGGAGATTCTCGGGATTGTCTGACGTTTCACAGTTTTATGGTTTCTTTCAACAATGCTGTTGGGCATAGACCTGGTTTGTCGAGTTCCGCCAAGTTTACTTATTTGAAGAGCTACTTAGCAGGGTATGCCGCTAAGTTGGTTGAACATTTGATTGTGAACGACGAAAATTATCCTGTGGCGTTAACTTTGCTGCAGCGTGAATTTCTAAATGAAGAAGAATTGGTGTATAAATTGTGCTTGAAGCTTGTCAACCTGAGGTGCGAGACTGATAAAAATTTTGCGGAAACCAGGGTTTTTCTAAGCGAAGTGAGAAGTTTGCTGGCTGACCTTAAAATTTATCAATATGATATATTGAGTGGAAAAACTAGCTGCAAATTGTTCGGGCATGTTGTCCTTTCGAAATTGCCTTCGGTGTTTCGCCAGGAATTGGCAAGAAAGCTGGACACCAATTATCCCACTCTCCAACAGGTCTTAGATTCCTATGTTGATGTCATTGCTACTTTAAATCTTCGGCCTCCTTCAGACGCTCCAAGGCAGTTTAACCTCGCTACTCCGAAATCAGTTACCCCCACGACTGCACCTCGAGTCCTGGGCGCGCCGGTGTTCGCGAACTCCGCCGCGGCTGCCCCTGACCGTCGGGCTTGTAAGTTCTGCCTGAGTCAGGCTCATTCCATGACCAACTGTTCTGCGTATCCGTCATACCCTAGCCGAAAGCAGAGATGTGCCGAATTGAACTTGTGCAGCATTTGCACGAGTGGGAGGCATAAAACTGGCGCGTGTTATGCCAGGTTAGATTACGAGTGTAAGTTTTGTCATGCGAAAACTCACGTGGCTGCTCTTTGCCCCCAGGCCAGGAGTTTTTCCAGTAACTTGAACACGAACTTTTGTTTAAACTCTGTTGCAGATGTCAGATGTGGTTACGTGCTGCCAAGTATAACTCTGCCTGTGAGTCGTGGTGACTCTGTTACCAACGTCCGGTTCCTATTGGATACCGGCTCCCAGCGCTCGTACATTTCAGCGAAAATATTGGACCGTATTAGGTTTGATGGGAATTTAATGGTTTCTCCGTTCTCAGTTGATTCCTTCTTGCAGAAGGGTGTGCGAGAATTCGCAGAATTGAGCATGACCATAAATTTGTTGGATGGTACAAAGCAGATCCAGGCTCCAGTGTTAATAGATCAAAACTTCCAGATGGCGCTTGAGATTAACAGCTTGCAGAAAGCTGTCAGTAATGTTAGCCGATGCGGTGAGTTGGCGGACTTTTCCTTCAAAGATAATATGGATGCTGTCACTTTTGAAGGAACCTTAGGTGTCGACCTGATACAATATGTACGTGACTTGAAGGTGGTTCCTTGCATGAGAGGTTCCGCGTTTTCTTGGTGTGATAGGCTGATACCGTTTGGAAATGTCGAACATTTCCTAAATCGACGCGAGGCCGTTGTCATGTATAAAGACTTGCATGCCGAAAAGTCTGCGTACGAGTCTGCTGTTAATTTTGTGTTGGAGCCTCGCGAGACGAGCCTCGACCCTGTTGCGGGCGTGTTGTCCGAAACTCAAGTAGAACCAAACCTGGACAAGATTTTCCAGCTTGAGTCTATCGGCATCTCCGAGCAAGAATTTGCGGAGTCTGACAACGACAAGCTGAAAGAGTTTGACGCCGGAATTGACTTCAATCAAGAGGTTGCCAGATCAGCCAGATCTCGCTTGGGTGAGGGAGGATTCGATCTTCGCTCGTGGTCCAGCAATAGCGAAGCTTTGCAGGAGTCTTTTCGCGACGAAGGTTTGGAAGTGACACCTGAAGAAACAGATACTACAAGCGGCTCGGTTCCGAGAAGGCGAACAACCAGAGCCGCTGCGTTGCGTTGTCGAGCTCGATTGAAAGAGATATTCGACGACTCTCTCGGCCCCCCCGGGAGTGTGTGAGGAATTCCCTCACATTTTTTAGTGGTTGTCTGACCGTAACATTGCGGGCCAACCTTTTGTTGTGTCAGTGGATTTTTTTGTAAGTTTTACTTAGGGTGTAGTAGAACGATGGAGAGGAGTGATCTCCAGGCCAGCCTTTAATTTGGAAAGCTCGTCCATATAGCTATTTTCGTCAGTTAGTGTCGAACACCTTTACGTTATTTAAAGCTTATGTGCCCAGCAATCTGCGTTCTTCATGCGTGCTCGTCTGGCATGTTGCTGGTTTTTGCCAAGATTAGCGTAACTTCAACTGTGTGGAAGATCTGCAAGTGCAAGTGCGAGTCAATGTTCTCGCAATCGTTTCTCTCCTTTACTCAACTCCCCTTACCTTACTTGCACCTTTCCGTGATGCTTGGTGTGACTGTGTATGTGTGCTTGTGTGTGTGTGTGTATAATTATTTGCGAGGTAAAATTACCTTACCTTGGCCGTTGCCTATATTTCTGTACCTTACCTTACCTTGGCCGTTGCCTATATTTCTGTACCTTACCTTACCTTGGCCGTTGCCTATATTTCTGTACCTTACCTTACCTTGGCCGTTGCCTATATTAACTTAACTAAGATTTGCTCATCTAGCAAGAGAGTGCAAACTCTCTCCGAGCAATTCTTTCTTCTTTCTTCTTGTTTCCTTTGCCACCTTAAATCTTTTCTCAACTACAAGTCTACGTCTGAAAGTCGCCGCACACTGGACCAAATTAAGTTCAGGTACGGGGCATCTTGTCGGTAATTCAATCTAAATTTGAGTATAACTTGATAAATTCCTTCTTTATGTTTCTTAAGTTTCTGGCTGTATGCTTACCAATGCCTTAATCTTTCTTTTCAGTATAACTCTCGCTGCAATGGCTCCCTTGGACCAGTTATTGCTACTTCTTTCGATTTCACTCAGTCCTTGACTATGTGGTAAATACTCCCATATTAAATTCCTCTAAATTTTGAGAAACATTAAAATTAAGCTCAAACTTCACTTTCTTTCTCCTATTGCCTCTAATTTAAATTTGTCTTTCTAGATTGTCGTTTGTCGGCCTTAGCGGGGTTCGCATGCCGCTGCCTTGCTCTGCATGCCCCGACGTTCGACCGACAAAATTTCAACCTTCCAAGTTCTTAAGCCGTCTGTTCTTCGCTGAAGTCAACAGAAGTGCTGGCTATGACGTCTATTTTCATTCAAGAATTTGTAAACCTAGTCGTTGCTATTTCTGGATGTCCTCTTAACGGCCTTAATTAACTGACAATAATTTGTCACCAAACTGGAGGGATTTACGCCTACTCTTGTTACTGCGTTGGGCTTGGCTCCCGTTGGAGCTTTGCGCCTTGTTTTGCGCCTTGTTCCGAGTTAGACCCAATAAATCTATTGGTATTATTTCTTTTGTTTGACCCTCCAGCAAGAGTTGTGTGAAGAAAATCTCCACAATAATTTTTTTTCAAAATAAGAGAAAACTTTTTATACACAATCTTTTCGAATACTTTGCTAATAATTGGCAGCACAGAGATAGGTCGATAATTGTTTACACAGGTTTTTTCACCACTTTTAAAGATAGGGGTTACTCTAGCAACTTTGAGGGAGTTCGGGAAAGTGCCTAGTAAGAGAGACTGGTTAATAATATTTGGTATCAGAAGGGCTACAATGCCAGCAATATCTTTAAGTACTTTAGTCGGAAACGTTTGTAACCCACTCGTTTTCTTTTTCATGTTGGGTATGCACGTAATTACATCGGAGGAGTTTGTGGGCGTAAAGAAAAAGGAGTTATGTTCTCGAATATGATCCATAAATTCCAGGTGATCAGTAGGTTCACTTGGAAAACCATCAGCTATTGTTTTCCCTACGTTTACGAAGAAGTTGTTGAAGAGATTAGCAATTTCTTTCTTATCATGGTATTTTTCATTATCTTGAATAACATATTCAATTTTCTTTTTATCGGCATTATTCGGTTTACAGCAAGAGTTAAGGAGATGCCAAGTCTTTTTAACGTTGGTTTTGAATTGAGTAAACTTGAGCGTAAAGTAGTTCTTTTTTAACGTTCTTATCTGGTTTGTTACATAGTTTCTGAATCGGTTATATGTTTCTCTAGGTATTCGCCCTTCGCAAAGGAGGGCTAGGTACGCTTGACGTTTCTTTATATTTATCACGATGTCTCTAGTAATTCAGGGCTTTTGTTTATTTTTCGGGGTAACTTTATGAGTTACAATTGGGCAACACTGATTGTATGCGGTCATTATAGTTTCAGTCAACTTTACTACTGCTTAATCAATTCTCGCAGCATTATTGTTTTGTTGAGAGATGTGCAATGTAGGCATTGATTCTTCTAGAACGGTGCGCATTTCTCCAAGATTTGATTCGTTCGTTTTAAGATATGAGTAAGTTTCAGCCCGTGCCTTGGTGCAAGCAATATGGACATTTTTCTTGATAAGAAAAACTGGGAAGTGATCTGATAAGTCAGAAGTAATTATTCCAGCAAGAAAATCACTCGGGTCTGTCATAAAGATATCGTCAAGCAGCGTAGCACACTCTGAGGTTATTCGTGTAGGCTTTGAAATGATCGGAAGGAAAGATTGAGACTGAAAGGTTTTAAAATTAGAGATTGGTTCATAGGTTTCATGTTTCAGTGGATCATAATTGAAGTCACCCCATATTATTATGGCATTGTATAAGGGCCTGTTGAACTGAGAAATAATACGATTCAGCTCATTCAGGAAGGATATAGGACAGGCTGTAAGAGGCCTATACACCGTTCCAAGCACAATGCGTTTACCATCTCTAGACAGTTCTACAAAGAGGGATTTTATATGATCCTGATTCATTGTTGCACTTGCTATGGTTCTCGAGTGTATGTGGTTAGATATATATGTGCTGATGCCTCCGACCCGCTGTTGTTTTCTTAGCGAATGGTAACTATGATAATTTTTAAATCGAAACATGTCTTTAGTCGAGTCATCTAGCCAGCTTTCGGTGAAGCTAATCACGACCAGGTTATATATAAGTTCAGAAATAGTACATTGTATCTCTTCCAATTTTGGATGGAGTGACCTCCAGTTCCAACACAGGAGTGAGAAATCTCGGTTAGTTATTCGTATAGTTTCGTTGAATTTTGATATATTAGTATACCTACACTCTTGAGAGTCGTTTAGGTTTGGATATATTCTGTTCAAATGATTGAGATATGGGTCGATTTCCTCAAATATCACAGGGTGATCAGTCATTTAAAAATAGTAAACAGTTAGAATTAGGTACTATACAGCTTAAAACGAAATACAGAGTCAAGCTTTAAAGGATATTCCTGTCTAAAAAACTAGCTTATGAAGTACGAGAGCATAGAGTATAAAAAAATCTAGTGCGATTACGTGAGTACACATGAACTCAGTGCATGAGCGAATAATATTGGAGTTCAATATCACAACATTGGTGTAAACAGATTGCTGCATGAAGGCGTTTTTACAAGTTCACATACAACAGGTAATAAGTTTTAAAGATTATAACGAAAATGATATAATCAGCTAATATGGTTTACGCGTAATAATAACTTTAGTGGTATAAAAGAAAAAAAATCACAGTAACATTGGGAGGTAAAAAACTCCTGATTGCGTTGTTTCAAAAGTTGTAATAAATGTTTACAAACACATCTGTCATGCATTTGTATAGATTCAGGTTAAACTAACATCAAGTTGAGGTTAAACTGACATGATACCTAATTGAGGTCAAACTAACACGAAACTGACTTATCTAATTTAGGGGATCACCTAGTCTAGTTACCCATGACCTGCTTCGATGACATATTTAGTTGTTGCATCAGGTATTGCTCGAGGTCATATGGCGTGTTGATCTCGCGGAGTCTTGAATCTGGGTTTCCAGGGTTAAATATGAAGATGTTTCCATCTTGTGTTCTTGGGATTCCAATTTTATCCGGGAATTTCGTTTTGGCCATCCTCAGAATGTACATGGCGTTAGCTCGTGAAGGTATGAGGTATTCATTTATGAAGAAGAACTTTGGTTTCTTTACTTGGCAGGCGTTGAGAATTTCACGATTTTTGTTATAATGTTTTAGTTCAAATGCAATGTTTCTTTGATCTACGTTCCCAGTTACTGTTTTTTCCCCATTCTTGTAGCTGACGTGATGGCAGTGTCGAAGAGGTCAATGTTGACCTTGTCTTTCAGGAGCTGGCAGACTCTATCCTTACAGGTTTCGTATGCGTGAGGTTGCGGTATTTCCCTTCCAGAAATGAAGAAAGTACATTTTTTGTTTTCAATGTCTCGGCGCTGATTATTTTTTCAACCTGGTCGCGGCGGGAGGTTAAGCTATTCATTTTCTCATTCTGTTCTTTGAGATTTTTTTGTGTTCCGCTTCTTTTGTTTCAAATAGCGTTTTAAGGTGGCTTATTTCATTTTGCATTTTATCAATATCACTATTAAATTTTGTCATCACTGAATCGAAGTATTTTATTAAGACAGAGACCACTTCTTTACCGTCTTTCGTTAGGCTAGACACATCAGGGTATTGACCAAACTGCGGTTGAAACTCGATGCCGTTGTTGCTGCTGTTGTTGGTACTGCGTCGTTTGTTAGGTGCTATCTTGAAGATTGAGGGAGTTCGGTTCGTTGTGTAAATGAGGGTTGAATACTCTCACACTTTTGAGAGAATATTATACTCTTAATTTGAATATTATTATATATGGGGTATTTAAATCACATTTGAATATCATGGCGAGAGTGGGTACCCATTTAGGTGAGAGGTACATTCTTTCTAACAATTGGCGCTTTGTTTCGGAGCGAGCGCCACACCCGTCTTCACCACATGGAGTCACTGAGGACACTGAAAAGCCAGTAATCAACAAAATTAGCCACCCTGATGTTCACAGAGCGATGTTTCCTTCAAGTGAATTTGTCGCTTCTTTCATCCAATTTAACACGCCAATACCATCGAGCGCTGCGATCGAACGACTGTAGGTAAAAAAATTTTGAGACCACGAAGTGCTCGGCTTTCAGACGAACATTTCGAAATGTTAACATTTTTGAAAGGCAACGCTGATCGTCATTACAGTGCATTGATATTGTCACGTTAAGATCATGAACCAATATTGAATTATAACAGAGGAACAACAAAAAGCAGTAGAATATCAAATATTACAGGAGCATATGAGTGTTTTTTTCTTTTTGCGTCATATAGGCTGTAAAAATGTTCTGCAGTTCTCTAATTTCTAATTTTTTTGCTATATACAAGCAACTCCTATGAAAATATAGCTACTAGCTAGGGGCATTTTCAATGTTATTATTAGAAAATGGAATTCATTTTATTGTTCATGCTATGTTTACAAATCAAACGTTTCTTTCAGTATCTGGAAATTTCATTCAATTCTAGTCCACACATTTATTCGCTCTATTAATTTTCTTAGCAAAACAATGCACTATTTTGAATATCTTAATATTATTTTACGCATAGCAATATATACGTAAAATAAATTGAACAATATTTAATAAAAATTATATTTAATGATTAAAAGGTTGCGAGTTGCGGTCGCGATCGCAACTTTGTTTTTTCAAAGTTGCTGTTGCGGTTGCGTCGCAACTTTTTTAGTGTTGTTGCGGTTGCGGTTGAGCCGCAACATTTTAAAAGTTGCGTGCCCAACACTGACTGCAAGCAAGCAAGAGAGCGAGCGAGAAAGACTGAAGATTGGCTGAAGCGGGAAACCGACTCGAAGATTGTTTCACGCTTGAAAGTTGTAGCTAGAAGCTGGCTGCCTGGTAGTGCACGGTGACATGTCGATAACGTTGGCGTACTGCTCAATTCCTCCAGCATACACTGAACTTCTGATATTCGAAGTTAATGCTGTATTTAGCATTTTGAACTCACAAAATCCAAAGCACAGGGACATATTACATGTTTCAAAGCGATGGGATGAAGTAGGATTGAAATCTACGTTCAAAATATATGCTTGTACTGCTCGTTTCTGTTATAGACATCTCTCCATGACATTTAGGAGCAAACTGTGTGTTATTTTGTGTGTGATAGATCCTGCTGACATCTTTCTCTCTTACTTGCTTTCTCGCTTTCAGTGTTTTGGTGTGTAAGCACCCTCAGCCCTGGTTGCCATAACTTGGCTTACGTATTTTATTAAAAGTACCAGATTTAGCCGTACGAAAGTTGCAGATTCCAAGGAAAAAGACCCAAGCTTTTACTTTCCTACATTAGGCTAATGAATTGGTTATTAATTGTGAGTAAAATTAGCTCACTAAATTCAAATGTTGTTTTTCATAATAAGACATAAAATGTACCACATATTCGTAGCAGCGCACTTCAGCATGCAAGAAGAAACAGATCTGCGTGTAAACATAAATAAAATTCGAAGTATTTTCAGGTGCAAACGTTACGACTTCCATAGCTCAAAATGAAATATTGACGCAATATATTGACGCGTCCAAATAGACGTTTCAATATATTGACGAACCGTCAATAAAAATAAAAATGATTTGATTTCGTCAATACATTGAGTCGATTAATTGACGGTCGTCAATCAAGCCCACACACGATCAATATCATTGTCAGTGTTCATCATTGACAATTAAATCTACCGTCTATGGGCTTAAACTGATTTTATTGCGTCAATTAATTGACGGCCGTCAATCAAGCCCACAGACGATCAATATAATTGTCAATACTCATCATTGTCAATTATATTGACAATAAAATTGATCGTCTCTGGGCCGCTTAATGTAGGTGTGTTGTGTGTTAGGGTGTGTAGGTGTATTGGGGTGTGTTGGGATGTGCAGGTATGAATTGCAGGTGTGTGGGGTGTGTAGGTGTGTCATGCAGGTGTGTGAGGGTGTGTAGGTGTGTCCTGCAAGTGTGGGGTGTGTAGGTGTGTAATGTGGGTGTGTTGTGTGTTAGGGTGTGTAGGTGTGTATGAGTGTGTTGGGATGTGCATGTGTATATTGCATGTGTGTGTGGGGGTGTGTAGGTGTATCATGCAGGTGTGGGGGTGTGTAGGTGTGTATTGCAGGTGTGTAGGGGTTTGTAGGTGTGTATTACAGTTGTGTTGGGGTGTGTAGGTGTGTCATGCAGGTGTGTGGAGGTGTGTAGCTGGCATGCAGGTGTTTGGGGGTGTGTAGGCATGCATTGCAGGTGTGTGGGGGTGTATAGGTGTGTATTGCAGGTGTGTGGGGGTGTGTATGTGTGTCATCTTGATGTGTGTAGGTGTGTCGTGGGGGCGTGTAGGCATATATTGCAGGTGTGTGGATCACATCACACGAGCGGGTGTGAAGGACATGCCAGACCCAGCACCACCTTCATGCTGTGAGTACAACCCGCCTTATTGTGTTTTTGTTAATTTGTGTGGACGCGTGGGTCAATATTGAATTTAAGGTTGTCAACTACTTCTATAATTTTATCACGAAATTTAGATAACTGTAGAGATTTTAAGACTTAATTGAATGACATTTTGCTCGCAAATACGTCGTTTTCGAGATATAGCATAAATAAGGTGAAGGTTAGAAGGTCAATGTGAAGTTTAATGCGATCACGGAAAATAATAATTCCGATCCCAAGAATCACTAAAGGAACACGTTTCAGAACGTGTTATATGAATGATATTCTGCTCGCTGATGCGTTATTTTCGAATTATACAACTTTGAAGTTGCGCCAAAGGAAGCGAGCGCGCCTAGATGAATTTAATTAATAACGGAAGCTAACCCCTAATTACAAATGTAAACAGGTTGGGTTGTGAGGGGGAGCCGCAGTTCTTTTACTGAAAATTATAAAAAAAGGTTCTAACCCACCCACATTAGTTACCACAGCTCAAGTGTTTGAAGCGTGAAGTTTTTCATTCAAAGGTGCATATGGCAACACTGTCTTGGCGGCCACCCGATATGGTCGCCACCATTTTGAGCTGTTGTAAACAAAATCACGGACGTAACCCTAATGGGTGGGTTAGAACATTAATTTATATTTATAATTTTCACTAGAAGAACAGTGGCTCCCCCTCACGACCCAACCTGTTCATGTTCGTAATAGGGGGCTAGCTTCCGTTATTAATTAAATTCTTCTAGGCGCGCTCGCTTCCTTTGGCGCAACTTCAAAGTCGAATAATTCGAAAATAACGCATCAGCGAGCAGAATGTCATTCCTAAAAACGTTCTGAAACGTGATCCATTAGTGATTCTTGGGATCGGAATTCTTCTTTGCCGTGATCGCATTAAACTTCACATTGACCGGTTAGAATAGCTATGCCGACAGTTTCGAAATGTCTCTTGGAGTGCAAGGTGCATGCGAAGGGTGTTGTGCGACAATATTTGAGTGCATTAAATGGTGTGTCGGTGTGTAGGTATAAATAGTTGATAATGACGATAGTGCTGATTTAAAAGTGTTCATTCATCATCTGTTATTCATTTAAATGAAGACAGTGATATGGCTCTTCGGTAAATCTTTAGGATATGACAGTTATCGATTTTCCACTTTTTGGTACCTGAATCTAATTATTTGAATGAAAATAAACAAGTTTTTTTCTATGCCTTTTCCGTCTCAAATGAGTATTTTACGATTAATAGCGGTAGGTTGAGTTTCGTCTTTGATGACAAATGCGCTCGAATAAACAGCTACTCATCGATTTTCAAATTTTAGTTGCTTGAATCATGGTAATAACATCGAAATAAACAACGTTTCTTCTATACACTTTTTTCGTCAAATGAGGATTTAACGAGGAATAGCGGTAGGTTTGGTTTCGTCTTTGATGACGATCGAGCTGGAAGCGAGTGTGCATTGCAGTGTTGCTGTCCGACGTGCTCCTTGAATTACTTGCCGCTTCAAACACTGGAGTTGCGGTAAGTCATTTACCGCTATAATTAATAAAATACTCATATAAGACGGAAAATGCATGGAAGAAAACTTGTTTATTTCGATCTAATTAACTATGCTTAAGCATCGAAATGGACAAAATCGATATCTGTCATATCCATCAGATTTACCGGCTCTTCTGGCATTGATCTAATCGATCTAATTAACTATGCTTAGGCATCGAAATTGACAAAATCGATATCTGTCATATCCATCAGATTTACCGGCTCTTCTGGTGTATGGCGGATACGGAACATGCGCAGTCATTTTTGGCTGTAACTATCGGGGTCGGTATGATTTTAGGTTTACTTAGATTAGTTTATCTAACCTTACCTAAGCTAACCTCAGCTCTCGTTATATCAACACCGTATTTCAACATATATAGGTTTTTAGACTTTTAGAAAGTATAGAGCTTTAGATGTTTAAAAGGACAAGGCTTTAGATGTTAAAAATTGTAGGGTTTTAAATGTTTGAAAGAAGAGGATTTTCGATGTTAAAAGTATAGGGTTTTCGATATTTAAAAGTATAGGGTTGGTTTTTGATATTTAAAAGAACAAGGTTGGTTTTAGATTTATAAGAATAGAAGGTTGGTTTTAGATTTATAAGAATAGAAGGTTGGTTTTAGATTTATAAGAATAGAGGGATGGTTTTAGATCTTTAACAGTAGAGGATTAGTTGTTTTAGATTTTCAACAGTAGTGGGTTGGTTTTAGATTTTTAAAAGTAGAGGGTTGGTTTTAGATTTTCATAAGTAGAGGGTTGGTTTTAGATTTTAAAAGTAGAGGGTTGGTTTTAAACTTTTTAAAAGTACAGGGTTGGTTATAGATTTTTAAAAGTAGAGGGTTGGTTTTAAACTTTTTAAAAGAACAGAGTTGGTTTTAGATTTAAAGAAGTATGGGGTTGGCTCTGGATTTATAAAAGTGCGTGGTTGGTTTTGGGTTTGTGAAAGTGTGGGGTAGGTTTTGGATTAGTTAAGGTGTGGGGTTGGTTTTTGATTAGTTAAGGTGTGGGGTTGGTTTTGGATTTATAAAAGTATGGGGTTGGTTTTGGGTTTGTGAAAATGTGGGGTTGGTTTTGGGTTTGTGAAAGTGAGAAGGTGGTTTTGAGTTTGTGAAAGTGTGAGGTTGGTTTTGGGTTTGTGAAAGTGTGGGGTTGGTTTTGAGTTTGTGAAAGTGTGGGATTGGTTTTGGGTTTGTGAAAGTGTGGGGTTGGTTTTGGGTTTGTGAAAGTGTGGTGTGGGTTTTGGGTTTGTTAAAGTGTGGGGTTGGTTTTGCATTTGTTAAAGTGTGGGGTTGGTTTTGCATTTGTTAAAGTGTGGGGTTGGTTTTGCAATTGTTAAAGTGTGGGGTTGGTTTTGCATTTGTTAAAGTGTGGTGTAGGTTTTGGATTTTTTAAAGTGTGGGGTAGGTTTTGCATTTGTTAAAGTGTGGGGTTGGTTTTGCATTTGTTAAAGTGTGGGGTTGGTTTTGCATTTGTTAAAGTGTGGGGTTGGTTCTGCATTTGTTAAAGTGTGGAGTTTGTTTTGCATTTTTTAAAGTGTGGGGCTCGTCTCGGATTCGTTAAAGTATGGGTTTTTAGATTTAAAAGGCTAGGTTTTCATTGTCATGGTGTTGAGCTCCGCCCCAGCACCGCAGCGGACTCGCGTGAAGCTATGTTTTATAAGCTTTAAATATATAGGTTTTAGACTTAATGAAATACGTTTTAGTTTTTCATTTAAATAGTTTTTCAAGTTTCAAAGGATTGTTCTTTTGGTGGTTAAAGGATTGATCTATATGTGAGGGTTTCATTGGGACAAATTTTCGGATTTTATGAGTATAAATTTTTGGGTTTATGAAAATAGGTTTCCTATAGGTTATATGAATATAGATTTGTAGTTTTCATGAATATATATGTATATAGCTTTTGGGTTGTATGAAAATAGATTTTTGGCTTTTTTCAAGTCAGATTTTTGGGTTTTATATAGACAATTTTTTAAGTCTCATCAGAACAAATTTTTAGGTTAGCAAAATACTTACGCCCTATAAAGATAGGTTTTGTAGGTTTTAGACGCGCAGGTTTTGTAAGTATTTGAAACGGGTAGGTGTTCATCGTTTCAGAAGAGTAAGCTCTTGATTGTTTGAAATGTTTTTAGATATTGTAGGGACAGGTTGTTACTTTGGACAAGAGAGATTTTCAGTTTTATATAGGGATAAAGTTCAAACTTTTGTAATAAATTATATTTTTTTGTGCTGATCAATTTGATTCTATTATTGTCGTAATTGTGGTCATTGTGGGAGGCGTTGCTTGCGGTCATCTACACCTGACATTTGGCAGTGTAGTTATCGTCATCGAAGTGACCTAAGTGGCGATATTTAATCTTGTATTTCAGTTAATTCATTTGCAACAATTTTCTTTCTCCCTCGGTGGGATACAACTATTGTATCTATGGGAATTAACACTCCCATGGGAGAATGTGAAGGCCGGAGCTGAGAGTTAGGTAGGCCTTCTTTTTGTTGTAATGAAATGTTTTTTATTGTGCTTAGAACTGTTTTATTTTGGTTCATTGGTGTCCTGTTTTTCAGCTCCTACTACTTCTTCTACTTCTATCTTGTTTCATAAACTTCTTTCTCAACTTACTGTTTCTATGTCATTTTTGCAGAGTATCCGCGTTCCCTTAACTACCTACTACATGGCGCCTTCCTCCTTCCACTCTGTGTATCGCATCGTGGTGGATAGGGAGGCTTGAACTAACTAAGAATAATCTTAAGCTGAAAGTTAAGTAGGCCTTCCATGTGTTGAAATGGAAATTTATTTAGTTGTGTAACTGACCTTTTTCTCTTTATTGTGACCGTCTGTATCTGAGGTATACAGCTCTCCTGTTTGTCAGGAGCTATTACTTTTTCAACTCTTATCATATTTCATACACTTCTTCCACTCTTTCTGCATCTTTTCAAAAGATGTAAAGATGCGCTTTTGTATATATTCTCCGTTCCCTAAACCGTTTACTAAATGCTGCCTTCATCTCTCCATCTTTGGAACACATTTTGTGGGTAGGAGTACGATAAGTAACTCCTAATCCATTCTTCTGAAATAACCATTCCCGGCCAATTAAGCCACTGGATGCCCCAACATCACAATGTGCAGCACAACACATTACGCCCCACAATATCTGTGTAGGAGAGCGCAATTGGCCAGGTTGACTAACAGATTCCCGAGATTCCCAGCCCCCACCCCCGGCCCAACCCCAACACTGCAGCTCCCCGCAGCAGACACACGTAAGAATATCTTCTGTGGGAGTCAAAAACATAAATTATTTAAACCAAATGAACACATGTTCTCACGTTTTTATAAAGGCAGGTTTTTAGTTTCTGTAGGAATAGGAATAAAGTTTTTACTCCATTCAAGCCTGGTACTTATCATGTACATTGGTTTGCAAATACCTCCACACTAAGGTTAGTTCATGTCATAATGTCATATTTCTCTACAAATTATCCACCGGACGGGAAACATTTTAGCAAGCCCATCCAAATCAGCCATCCGAAATCAAGCTTTTGAATGCGACACAGCAGTCAATAAAAATAGTTTCAAAGTCATAGCCAGGGCAAAATTGTGTTCGGAATTGCGGATTTTTGAGTTTCTGTTCATTTTTAAAACGAAACCTGTTTTGAATAATCAAATTAGCTCATTTCCTTTATCCCTAGTCAATAAGTAATGTCATACACTTTTTGAATTGTTTTCTTTTTGTATTTTACAGATGACTTTCTGTTCGAATTCGTATTACTGATGATGAGCGAAGGCTCGAAACGTCCATTCTTTACGAGTCTTTTACAGTCTCGAGAATACATTTTAATGAAAAATGTTTTATACCATTTTCCTGGTTCTCTCTTTTTTATTGAAAATTCGAAAATACCGAAATAGCTGCTTCGAACCAATTATTCTTTAATTAGAAGTTACCCTAACACAATCCTGCATAGATAGGCCTTTGTATGCCCAAATATTACAATGTGCTGTACAATATTGACGTTCTTGAAATATTCTTTTAGTGTTTAGGATTTTACCCCCGGTCAAGCCGGCACCCATTTCTGACGCTTGGGTAGAGTGGGGACTTGTGGCTGAGTTCTCCCTCTTCCCAAAGGGGAGAAAAAGCGGATTTAGTTTGTATTGATTCATAAGATGCTTCGTAGCGACGGACATTTTGACGATTTAATGAAGGTGACTCTTTAGGGGGATGCTACTAGTATTGTTTGCGTCAGAAGCGAGAATCACAGGGGAAGATGTAAGGTCCTGAGCCGATGGCCGTGATGACGGCAAATAGAGTTTTTGGTTTTATGGCGGACCACCTTCTTATCATTCGACTACTGCCTCTTTATCAGAACTCTTTATTTTCTTCTCGAACTTTTATCCCTGAGGGGGATGCAATTATTGTATGTATGAGAATTGGAGCTCCCAGGGGAAGATGAAAAGAAAGAAAAGAAAAAAAAAAGAAAAACAGTATATTTCCATTATAGATGGTACAAAAGTACCATCGTTGGTTTGTAAAATCTCTTAAAATTAATACACTTAGATGATACACACACACGAATATTGTAAAACTCGTGTCACTAGTCGAAAAGAAATGATTGAGGGCAATGTACTCCTAATCCTGCTTAATCTACATTTGATAATACATGTAATGATAATTATAAGAGACAACACAATTTCATGGACGATGCATTTTCATTGTGAGGTGAAAACACTTTTGACAGTTTACATGTACATGACATAAAACTTCGCAATTCTTGACGCCAGGATATAATACATGAATCGCTTGTTTCGGCCAATGTTCAAAAGTGTCATTTTAAGGAAGCATGAAAAAAATATATATATAAATATACATCCGTATATATATACATATATATATATTCATACATACATATGCATGTACATATACACACATATACATGTATACACGTACACATAAGCATGAGGACCAAGAAGATTATAAGTTTTGTATTTCTAATCCAACAATTTTAACATAGCGGTCATTAGTTAATAACCATTTGGTTTAAACAAAAAGTGGATGATCGCACAACAAATGTATAGTTTTTACATGAATGCTTTACAATAATAAAGAGATGACGAGTTAGGTAATGTTACATGTTGAGAGTGAACAGAAAAAAGACCATTATCACTAGTAAAATGCTAGTTGTCAGTCTAGTACACACATGTGTGCACATATGCACGCAAATATATATACACATACACATGCACGCACATACTTACACCAAACTCGTAAGGATACACAAATGCATTTCTATGCATCGAGGCAATACATACGCATTCTATTTAGTGTCATACGCATAGCGTGCACACGTACACATATATACAAGTAAGCATGTGCGCGAATATCAGCGTAAACCAGTCAGTATAAACCAGAAATTCCAATCGAGGGAAACTGAGGAAATATCATTTATTTTGGCATGAATTTTATAAAATTTCGTACTGAAAATAGTGGCACAAAACAGTCTACCTAAGTCTTAAACATGAAAACGATTGTGGGACGTGAATAAGAAAGAAAACATTAATGTCCTATAAAGGTTTCATATTAGAAAAAAAAATTACATTATCTTTGAAATACGGCGCAAATAGTAGGCAATTGATAAACAAACATAGGGATCACATTATTATAAGCATATAACTATAAGCGTAATACTGCAGTATAAATGGATGATCACACAACGAATTTATTGCTTTTTTTACATGGATGCTCTACAATTTCATATTAGAAAGAAAATCACACTATCTTTGTAATATGGTGCAGAATGTCTGCAATTGATAAACACACACACACACATAGGTACCATGAGTGGTCCCGAGCTAAAATTTAAGTAGATTTTCCTTCCTTAGAATTTTTCAGGTCTTCTGATTAATTTTTGTCGTGTTACGGAACATTTTCTTCTCATGGGGATATACAACTGTTGTGTCTATGGGAATTGGCGCTTCCAGGGGACTATGTGAGGGCCCGAGCTAAAGGTTAGGTAGGCTTTTTGTTGTTGAAATGAAATGATTTTTGTTATGTTAAACCATCTTTTTTCGATTCACTGCAGTCTTGTTTTTCAGCACCTGCTACTTTCTTCTTCAACTTCTACCTTGTTTCATGAATTCATTTCTCAACTTACTGTTTCTATGCCCTTTTACCATAGATTCCGCGTTCCCTTAACTCCATACTAAATGGTGCCTTCCTCCTTCCTCGCTTTGAATCGCCTTTGTTTTAAACTAACTAATAATCTAACAATTATTTTTCTGTCGCAATTAATACACGAGGGAAATCGTTACTGAGGACCACCACACTATGGAGAATTCTGACATTCGCCACTGCCCTGAGAGACATATTGCAATTTAAACGTTAGTACCTTTGCAGTGTGGCTCGGGGCAGGTGCGGTAGTAACTGCTTTACGGCGATTCAGCAGCTACATTTCATTCCTATTGATACTTTGGGGTGATCCCTTTGTTGCAGTGGTACCCGTTTGGTATCTCCTGCTTTTTCGTTCATTTTTTTATGTTGCGACTTCCAAGCTATGGTGGTAACCTCTAGACGCGATCTTCAGCGGCTATAAATCCCGAGAGTGAAGGCGTCCCGCAGTCTTGGGTGCCGACGCTCGGTGTTCAGCCGTGGTACGTCATCAAGCGCGTGTCCCGGTGGATCGCTTCCTCACCTGTTCTCTCTTATTCCTAAAGCCATCTTTGCTTCAATTTTTTATGAATTAATCACCTTTGTCCTATTGCTCTATTAAATAACCTTGCTATTGTAAATCGTATGACTGTGAGTGTACGTGAGTTTATTAAGCTACCTTAATCTCCTGAAATACTAAATCCTGAAACCTTAATATCTTAATACTCTGAAAACTTATTACCTTACATTCTTGTATCCTTAACCTATTCCGAGCTTGCTTGGAATGGGCCCTTAACTCTTTTCCTTGACTTAATTATCCTGCCTGGAGCCTGACTGAAAGGCGGCTTACCAGCTGTTTAACTCTCCGGGTAGTACTATTGACTCTTAAACAAAATTCTATTTCCTAAACTTGCTCTTTCCTTGAGCCTTTTGCTTCACGTTTACCATCTTTCCAACTCTACGAGTGGCTTCCACACTGAGACATAATTAAAATCAGGTTAGCCTTTGAAATAGTCCTGTTATACTGTTCCTGTTTGCTGTAAATCATTATGAATTACTATTTACTCCGTTGATTTCTTCCTTGCATTAATTCATTTGTTTCATTTTTCTAGTATCTGCATCTTCGGGCTCCAAAAGCCCAGCTTGAGGCTGCACTACTGGGAGCGATGCGGGACAGCTGGTTTATATTCTGCGCTGCGACCTCCGAGGAGGCTGTCATTTCGGTTGTGCGGTGCTGGCTACCCTGACCTTTGATCGGCCTACGAGCTGCATTAAAACTCAAGAGATTCTCGGGACCGTGCGGGAGATTGGGTTTTACCTGCTGGGTGAACGGCCAGTTCTTCAAAGGGTTCCGCCGCCCGAAGATAGGGATTGCCGCTGAAGAGTGCATAGTTTCGCGCCCTCGTAGCGGAAACAGTGCTGCTGCTTATAGCCACCATGCAAGGAGTTGCCATTTTTGTTAATTTATAGGGATCGCCTTTCTTTGATTATCTAGGTTCAACCCTAGATTCTACGTTCCTGTACTTTGTTGTTACTTAAAATTAATGTAGTTCCAAAATTTCATACGCTGTGCCGGCATTAGTCTTAAGATTTGACCTAGTTGCTTGATTCTTGTTCCTGGCTTGTGGAGCTTCATCCCGATGCTCGGCCTATTGAATGGTTCGTTTCATCTGATTTTTCTGCTACTTGCAGCATTGAATAAACTTTTTTGCTGTCGTTAACCGTTTACCATTAAACCTATTTATGTGGATTCTCAACAACACACTGAGAACAAAACATGTGTTGGACAAGGGGCACCGGACCTATTCCAAGAATTGAACGTTTGCCTCTTGCAGTCGTGGGATGAACTGGAGGCGCCGCACACCGTCGAGAGACTTACGAGATGTGGTTTTCTCTTGATGCAGTCCTGCCCACCCTGGACCACGCTGGAAGGTAAGTTCATGTGTGCCGTACTTGTGTGGGTTGTTCCTTATAGTTTTGTTTGTTGATTTTTCCGGTTATTGGGAGCGCCTCATCGGTTGCGACGAAAGAAAATATTTTGGATTCTCGCACGTTTTAATTAGCTATAACCAGAGGTAATATATCAATTGTCATAATACAAGAACGCAATGTTCTGCATCTGACCGAATATTTATATTTACCGACTACGATTGGTTGCGTTATTACTAGAGCCAGGATTTCGAGCATTTATTCTACTAATGCTATAACGAATATAAGTGCAAATAAAAAATTACCTCGACCGTAAAAATGCTTTTTACTATAAACGTTTTTTGACCAGGACCAAAGGCACAAGTGGTCATTATGCAATAAATGACTGAAAACATGCGCAAAGTTATAGTCGACGGTGAAGAGGAGAATTTAAAACAATGGAAATTATCCGAGATGTTGAAAATGGCCTGAACTTACCTCGATCCTTTGCAATTTGTATCTGGTGCGATTCCTTTGCAATTATCCTGTAAACAATATTCGTTTTTTTATAGCTGCACATAAAAGAAAACTGCTAAATTGTAGCTAATTGCAGCTAAGACTTGCACAGTTTTACTTGATATTTTGAAACAAATGACAAATTTTCTAGAAATCCAAAACTACTTTGCTATAATACTTGCAATATCAAATTTGTTAGTGCTACTGTGACCTCATGTTATTGCTTTTTTTTGCCACTTTTTAGGAATAGAAATCTGTGCTCTAGTTATTACCATATGATTGTTCTTTTTTGTGTGAAATGGCCTGGATTTATGAATAGAATTTGTTATCTGATCCCCTCGGGGGGATACAGATATTGTATCTGTGGGAATTGGCGCTCCGAGGGGGAAAATGTGAGAGACCGAACTAAAGGTTAGGTAGGCCTCCTTTTTGTTGAAATGAATTTTTTGGTTATGTTAACGACCACCTTTTTTTGGTTCACTACTGTCCTGTTTTTCAGCACCTCTGACTTTCTTCTTCAACTTTTATCTTGTTTCATACTTCTTTCTCAACTTACTGTTTCTATGCCCCTTGTGCATAGATTCCTCTTTCTCTTATCTCCATACTAAATGGTGCCTTCCTCCTTCCTCTCTTCGATACGCTCTTTTTGTAGCGGTTAGGGAGGCCTAAACTAACTTATAATCTTAATATTATTTGCAGATTGGTTGAAAAAAAAATTACTCCTTACTTGCAGTACTGACTGTGTGTGGTGAGCGGATCTGTGATACAGGCTTCACTACCTTCCCAATATTGCCTATATTAATCTTTCTGTAATTCAGTTTATGAAATTGAAAATGTTTAATCATCAATTCGTAATTTTTTTGGTAAGATAAGTAAGAGAAGTCAAGCTCTTCATTCCAATTATATACACGAAATCGATAATGAGCCAACAGCTGGAAGATTTTTGGCATTATATTTGCTCAATACTTGTAAAGTTCCTCGTCAATTCTAGTGAGACCTGAATTGAATTTGGCAGAATTTTTTTCCTTTTTAGTTCCACATTCAACAGATGTTGAAGCCTGCTACTCTTGTCGCCCCCAGCCAAAATAATGTGTTCTAGTGACTGCTGCAAGGTAAGGAAAATGTTCAATGTAGATCTGTGGAATTCCTCGAGGCCATCACAGCTTCAATTAATTCATCAACGCTACGTGGTGCTCCTTGATGTTGAAAGCATGGGATGCAGTAGCTGAGGGGCTGTAGGCCTCTCCAGCAGTGCCCGCAATGCTGCTCTTCTCTCAGTCTGTCAAATCATTTGTTTGTCGGCTGTACGTGCACCTTCTTTTGGTATCCCACCTCAGGAGGGGATAACTCTTGCATCTATGGGAATTAGCTCTCACAGGGGGAAATGTAAGGTCCCGAGCTGAGAGTTAGGTAGGCCCTTCTGTTTGTTGAAATGAAATGTGTTTCTATTAATGTTGAATGAAATGTTATGGGCAATTATTTTCCGGTGCACTGCTGTCCTGTTTTTCACCTCCTACTACTTCCTTTTTCAACTTTTATTTTGTTTCAATAACTTCTTTTTCAACTTACAGTTTCCATGCATATTGTGCATTGAATCCGAGTTCCCTCAAATTCATACCAAACGGCGCCTTCTTCTCTCTTCTTTTCGATACGTCAGTTTTTTTAACCTAACATCTAGTCTGATATTCTATTAGTATCATCTGTATTCGTCATTTCCTGCGGGTAATTTAAGAATTTTTAAATATTTCTCAGAAAGGAAAAAGTCAAAATAATGTTAATTATTATTAACCATGAATATAATTATTAAAAGCTGAAATTTGTGTCCAACACGCTGTGCACGACCGTCTACTCCACTCAAAACAGAAGTTCGTCAAAAGACACTAAAACGAAGAGAGTTTTCTCACTAAGTGGCAGATATTTCCGACCAGAGGGAGTAGATATTTTTAGTGCATGTTCAAATACTTGTTTTCCCTCACTCTATCTCATTTTCGGAAGGATGATCCAATTTAGGGAATAGATACCTCTTATGAAAGAACCGGAGAACTGCGGCCAAGACACGCTGCTGTCGGACACAGCGCCGCTAGACCGAGTCTGGGCAACACAGCGAGAGGGGCCGCTCGGCTCCTTCCTGTGTTCGCCTCTCTTCAAATGGGACGCCATTCAACAATAGTCACTCATTTGATCCCTCCACTAGGTTTATACTCTTTAATTCGCTCTCATTAAGGGAATTTTGCATATATATGTTCACGAATGAATGTGCTGCTACTATTGGAATGAGTCATTTAAATTACACGTTTAGACCCACAAGGTTGTGAAACTATAGCTATGGTTGATGAGATCACAGTACGCTCATTAGTTCATTGTATCTTGATTCATTGTATGGTTGTAATTATCACTATGGTTCGTTGTGTCATTATGATGACCTAAATGAAGACGGATAGCATCACTATTGCGGCGACCATAAAAGTTCACATCACAGTGGTCAGAATTAAAGGTAATTACATCACTGAACTTATGTGCTGTTTAGGATATCCGCCGTGTTGAGGTACCCTGTGTAAGGACTACCGCCTGCCCGCGGCCGTCCAGGTGCTGGCGACCCAAAACTCAATGCCAGACTGAAGTTCATATTCCTATTGTATTTGGGTGCATAATACTCCTGCAGTATTTAGTGCCTTAATGTTCCTATGGTATTTAGTACGTTAATGTAAGTTAATATTCCTATATGGTAATTAGCTAGTTCATATTCCTATATGGTATTTAGCAAGTTAATAATCCTATATGGTATATGGTAAGTTAATGTTCCTATATGGTATTTCTCCTCAGGGGGACACAATTATTCTTTCTATGGGAATTAACACTCCCAGGGGGCCTATGTGTGGGCCCAAGCTAGAGGTTAGGCAGGCTATATTTTTGTTAAAATAGAATGAGTTTTTGTTCTGTTACGGACCATCTTTTTTCGATTCACTGCTGTCATGTTTTTCAGCACCTGCTACTTTCTTCTTCAACTTCGATCTTGTTTCATGAACATCTTTCTCATCTCACTGTTTCTATGCCCTTTCTGCATAGATTCCACGTTCCCTTAATTCCATACTAAATGGTGCCATCTTCCTTCCTCTATCTGGATCTCACTCGTTGAGGATAGGGAAGGATAGGGGCTAACTAATAATCTAATCTAATCCTATATGGAATTTAGCAAGATAATATTCTTATATAGCATTTAGTGAGTTAATATTCCTGCGGTATTTAGCAAGCAAACATTCCTTATTGGTATTTAGTAAGGTAATATTCCTGCGGTATTTAGCAAGCAAACATTCCTTATTGGTATTTAGTAAGGTAATATTCCTGCGGTATTTAGCAAGCAAACATTCCTATATGGCATTTAGTAAGGTAATATTCCTGCGGTATTTAGCAAGCAAACATTCCTATATGGTATTTAGTAAGGTATATTCCTGCGGTATTTAGCAAGCAAACATTCCTATATGGCATTTAGCAAGTTAATATTCCTATATGGTATTTAGTAAGTTAATATTGCCATATGGTATTTAGCAAGTTAATATTCCTATATGGTATTTAGCAAGTTAATATTCATATATGGTGTTAGCAAGTTAATATTCCTATATGGTGTTCAGCAAGTTAATATTCCTATATGGTATTTAGTAAGATAATATTCCTATAGGGTATTTAGCAAGTTAATATTCCTATATGGTATTTAGTAAGTTAATATTCTTATATGGTATTTAGCAAGTTAATATTCCTATATGGTAATTAGTAAGTTAATATTGCTATGGTGTTTGGGCGCGTCTTAACAAACTCTACACGTTGAAGTGTATGTACGATCACCAAGCTGCGATAAGTTCAGGTTAGGTTTGGATAGCTCGCATTATTTCATTGAAAATAATGAATTTAGGTCGGGAGTTGTGTGGTAGCCATCATTGTCCATATTGATAGTTCTAGTAATCTCTGATACTTCAATTCCTTTAAGGGGATACAACTATTGTATCTATGGGAACTAGCACTCCAAGGGGGATTATGTGAGGTCCTGAGCTAAAGGTTAGGTAAGCCTTCTTTTTGTTGAAATAGAATAGTTTTTTTGTTACGGACCAACTTTTTTCGGTTCACTGCTGTCGTGTTTTTCAGCACCTACTACTTTCTTCTTCAACTTTTTCTTGTTTCATGAACTTCTTTCTCAGCTTCCTGTTTCTGTGCACTTTGTGCATAAATTCCGCGTTCCGTCAACTCCTTACTAAATGGTGCCTTCCTCCTTCTTCTCTTGGAATTTTTTTGTCGTGGTTAAAGGGAGGCTAAAAGTTTCTTATATAATAATAATAATAATTCTCCTGCGCGGTCGTTAAGCTTGTAGCCCTTGAGAGGACATAAACTAGTGTATCTATGGGGAATTAACGCTCTCAGGGGGAAAGTGTTAAGTCACTAACTGAATGGTAGGTACGCTTTTTATAGGAAAAATTTTTTGAATTGTAAGCGACTGTCTTTTTTCTGTTCTCTGCCGTCCTGGTTTTTAGCTTTTATTGATTTTTTCTTCATTTTATATCATGTTGCATGACCTTCTTAACGCGTCAACTGCGGCGTGACCAACCAGTTTTCACTGAGGGGATTTTTATGATGCTGTTGACCGACTAGTAGTCACCAGCTCAATTTTATTGACTCTCAACCAAAACTAGATAAAGGCACAATCTATTCCATGGCTATTAGTTTTGCATTTTTTAAAAATTTTCAAAATTGATTACTGTAATATACTTTAAATTCAGTTCAGTTTAATCCCGCCACAGTTAATGCTTTAAGTTTCTGCTTCGGTGCACAGGGAACTTTGTGCGGGAACTTTGTACGTTGAGCATAGATTTCGCGTTCCCCTAGCTCCTCACTAGATGGTGCCTTCCTCCTTCATCTCTTTGAAGCCCCTTATTCCTGAGGGGCTTCAAAGGGGCTTAGGAAGGGGCTTAGAAAGTCTTGACCTAGCATCTAATTTGATCTTTGGGAAAAAAAATCATTTTGTTTGGGGCCAATTTTTAAGGATTAGTGTAGTCATGTTTTTCCAACACCTCTGATATTCTTCAACTTTCACAGTGTTTCATAGCCTTTCTTCTTAACTTACCTTCTTATGTAGGGATCATGTGCGGGAACACCCTTAATGCATAGATTCCGCGTTCCCTTGAGTGCAATACAAATAGTGCATTCATTCTTCTTCTCTTCGAACACAAAGCGGTCCAGTGCGCCAACGCAGTGAACCCATGAAACTAACATATCGACTGTTCTAATGAGGGTATTGACTGACTTGCAGGAAATAACTACTACCAGAAGATCTATGGTAGTAGTTATTTAACTTTACACGGTCAGTAACCTCCCACGGAGCTGAGGATAGGTGAGACGTTTGGCTAGTTTAGGTCTGTCTTGTGCTACGGGGGGTGGCGTCATGGAGGGCTTACGTTGCTGCTGCTGTTCTGCAGATAGGCTCCCTCAGGAGATACTCATGTATCTATGGCAATCAGCGCTTCCAGGGGGACATGTGTGAGGGCCAGAGCTGAGAGTTAGGTAGGCCTTTTTTTGCTGAAATGTTTTTTTTTATTTTAAAGTCACTTTTTTTCAGTTCATTGCAATCCTTTTTTCCTGCACCTACTATTTTCTACTGCAACTTTATCTTGTCACACATATTTTTTCTCAACTAACTGTTTATATGCCCCTCCTGCACAAATTCCTCGTTTCTTTATCTCCATACTAAATAGTGCCTTCCACTTTCTCTCTTCGGAACGCTTCTCTTAGGGGTTAAGCATGCTTAGGCTAACATCTAATTCAGCTAATCTAGTGTAAGTAGGCCTGCAGAAATCCTGCCTCAGTGTTCAGTTCACTTTTCACGTTTTAATGCATTCTACGGCATCTCTCATCCTTTTCTCAATTTGCAGTCACCACACCTGAGGTACGAGTCGGAACACAACTTGCGTAGATATCCATTTCATGCTGAGAAATCGCTTCTGTTTGCTCACTTGAGATTGCTTCTAACGTGGCTGGTGAGTTTTAGTATAAGAAAATAATCCCGTGAGCTGATGCGCACTCTGGTTGTGTCCCCTCTCCTGCTGGTGTCGGAACAGCTCGAGGTGACGTAGAGATGTGAGGGCCCGAGCTGGGAGTTGGGTAGGCTTTCTATTTTTTAATAGAATAGGTTTTTGTTTTGTTACGGGCCATCTTTTTCGGTTCACTGCTGTCGTGTTTTTAAGCACCTACTATTTCTGCTTCTTCAACTTTTTCTTGCTTCATGAACTTCTTTCTTAGCTTAGTGTTTCAATTCACCTTGTGCATAGGTTCCGCGTTCCCTCACTAAATGGTGCCTTCATCCTTTCTCATCTTTTTCGTGGTAAAGGGAGGGTGAAACTTTCTCATATAATAATAGTCTTCAAATCCGTCATTCGAAAACCCAGTGATACATTTCATGATAATAAAATGAACGTAGGTTCCTGAACTGAGATTCGAGAACTCAGAAACATAAAGCACTAAGAAATAAATTTTTAATGTGAGTATTTTGTTCACGAGTAGTATTGGGAGACTCCAGCCCCAGCCCCCGTGAACTCGAGATGTCGCGAGTCGCTGTGGACCCCCAGACGCGACGGAGGGAGTTTCAAGGCAATGCGACAATAGTGATCAATTTTCTTAATGGCTTTTCTGCGTGGACCACTTTGGAGGATAAAACTATGCTAGGTATAGAAATAACCGCTCATAGGGGGAAAATGTGAAGTTCCGAGCTGAGAGGTTCTCCAAATTACTGAATTATTGAACTTGGTGAAGGGAAAGAAGTCGGAGACAAAGACTGATACAAGTGTACCTGCCCACGAGCATGTATCCAGCTGACGCTGCACCTTCTCGTGGTGGTACCGTTGAAATACCCAACTTATCTCTCCTCTATCTTTTGAGTTTTCTTTCGAGGGATTAAGATTTTAGTTTTTTTTCTAAATCCCCGTTGATGGGTAGAACTAAGTCGGAGGGCGGCCCGAGCTCTTCGGAGTATGGGTCTCAATTGCGTAGTTATCTGCTCTTTAATTTGCCCTATACTCCAGGGCCCTAAAATAACCTGTAAGAATAGACTCAAGTTACGCAGACCAATAGTCCATATTGGATCACTACTTTGGACCCCAAAGTAAAACTTAAAAAGTTTCTGGCAACAATTTGCGAATACCTCAAACCCCGACTTCTAGGTTGGGAAACCCCTTCTGAAGCCGGGAGGAAGCACGCCATAAAGAAAACAAACCAAAACTACGAATAAGCCCCGACAAAAACAATCCAAGCACCGCTACCAATGTTGATACAACAAACCTTAAAATCAACACTATAACTAAAATGATAAACGGGAACAATGAAACACTTGAGCTAATAACTTGGAAAACTCCATAACTGGAACCAAACGGTGCCAACCGTAAACTGGACCAGTTGGAGGCTAAATTAAATGAAGTGCTGAACAAACTTGCGGCAGGTGATGCAAGTAAATGCATCAGCCTCGATAGACACGAAAGTGAAAAAGAAACACAAAATACGGACGACCGATTTGAGAAAATCGAAAACGCACTCAAAAAAATCCTCGAAATAGAAGCACAAAACAAAGGGAAAAAAACAAAAACACGAACTGCAAAAGAGAAAATGCGAAAAAAAACAAAGTTAGCAAGTACTCCCCAATATCGTTGAACCAAGAAATGACAAAGAGTGACCATTTCACAAAGTTCTTCATAATCAGATTCAACATTGAAGAGAGAAACCAAATAAATCCATTTTGCCCCCAAGATGAAATAGTTGAGACAACCGGTCTAAAGGCAATAAGAATAACTTACTCAGGTAAAGATAGCTTTATCATAGAAACCCGAAACAAATCTCAAACTGAGCTCATCACCATACTTAATAACGTCGACGGTATTAATTGCCAGATCAGCGAACATTCGTACAACAATCAATCCAAAGGAGTAATTTACATTCAAGAATATGATATAGATAATATGGAAGAATTTGTGGATTGCCTCATGAGTCAGTACACTGTCAGTGACGTCGTCCATGCCAATTTCATTAGAACTCGACTCTCCCAAACCACCCCACTCCTACTGACCTTTAATAGATACACCAAGCCAGACACCATATACATCCCAGGAGAAAAATCACATACGATAGTGTACCCGTTTATTAACAGCCCCATGATCTGCCACATATGTAAAAACTACGGCCACACAGCCAAATACTGCCTTAACGAGACAAAATGTAGACGCTACGGAGAAACAGGCCATGACAACGAACAGTGCAACAACGCCCTCTCCTGCATGCATTGCAAGCTTGAACATGAAACTGGCCACAGAGAATGCCCGAAACATATCATGGAAACAGAAATAAGCAAAGTCCAAAAGGAACAAAGAATAAATAGGCGTCGTGCCAAACAGATGGTCCGAGATAGCAATACCAGAAGCAAACATTCCCACAACTCATTTCAACATAACAATGCAGGAAAACGAAAAGAGGAAACTTACACCATGGCTTGTAGGAAAATGTTTTGCAAACCAAATCCAAGGAAAACCCAGAACTATCAGATCGGGTGATAAAAGTAAAATTATTGTGGAAATAGGTCGCAAAGAACAAAAAGAAGATATACAAAAAATCAGACATAAACAACATCTCTGTGTAAGTAACAGAAAATAACTACGTAAATATATCAAAAGGACTCGCCTACATCTATAACTAGGACTTCATCAACTTTGAGAAATTCAAACAAGGCTTACTGGAAAACTATAAAATCAAAAACGTTGAACCAGTCAACTGGATAAAAAGCCGTAACACCAATGCAAAAGCAACACTCCTAACTTTTAGAGGCTCAACACCCTCTGAGTCCATCGATATCCTAGGCCAAGACTGCAAGAGTGGGATATATGAATACTTCGACCGCCCTATGATGTGTAAAAAATGCTTATAATACAACCATACTGCTAAAAGATGTACCAGTACGAGGCCTGTCGAAAAAGTATCCGACCTTAATTTTTCCCGCGCAAAGTAGTGATTCTAAGGCGGCGCCACTGTGCACGGTGGAAGGAGGAATCTTAATGCGCATGCTTGACTTTTTTCACCGCATTCACTTGGGCCAGTCACTGGCTGGTGGTCGCCAAGTAAGGTGCTGTTCTAAGTGTTTGTCGGATTTAGTTTTCTTGCAAGATGACTGAACGAATTGAGCAAAGACACTGCATCAAATTTTGTCAAAAGCTTGGTGATTCTCAAATTGAAACAATTCGTAAGATTCAGCAGGTGTTTGGGGAAGATGCTATGGCTCGTACGGGTACGACCCAGAAACAAAAAGACAGTCATCCCAATGGAAGCATCCCGAGTCTCCAAGGCCGAAGAAAGCGCGGCAGGTGCGAAGCAAAATCAAGGTGATGCTGACTGTTTTCTTTGATGTCCGTGGAATTGTGCATCACGAATACGCACCGGAAGGACAAACAGTGACAAAGGAGTACTATCAGGATGTTCTCCGGCGACTTCGTGATGCAGTTCGGCGCAAAAGACCAGACATGTGGACTGCGAACAACTGGCACTTGCATCACGACAACGCGCCCGCACATTCATCCCATTTGATCCGCAATTTCTTGGCCAAACATGGAATTACGACCGTTCGCCAACCTCCCTACTCTCCAGACCTGGCTCCTTGCGACTTCTGGTTGAACTCGTAAAGAGTTCACTCGTGAACACAAACTCGTAAAGAGTTTGTGAGTGGGAAATGCGCAACGCAAGGCTATGAAGCAACTAATTGCACGGAAAACCACTTGGCATGCTACCATGTGCACTGCGGAAATAACCACAAAACTTGAGACCGGACTTCAAGAAAAGAACTAATTTCTATCCGTACCAAACAAAATGTCTCAAGAGAACAAGCCCTTATAATATGCCACAAACGATCCCCACAACTCGATCAACGCTACGCACAAATAACCAGAAATCAAACGAATGAAATACCTAAAGTACCAACATCCCAACCCCCCATGGCGGCTACCAAAAACCAAACGATCACCGAACAAAATATGACTCCCCCATTTTGTAACGAATCAGGTACAACTGATTACACAGCCGAAACACCTGAAACCCAACCACCGCAAACTTCACAACGCGACCACGAAACATGCGAAAAAAAGAAAAAAAGATACTCCGCATTAAACCCAACCCACCACCAATGCTCAAACCCACAATTAATATCGAAACTACAGCCGAAAGATCTGAAAATGAGAAAGATGTCACGAGCGAATGCAACCCTATCATGAGACAAGAAGCCAGACGAATATTTAACGAATTCAAACCCCAAAGCAGCACACTGTGAAAAAAACTGCAAAAAAACAGACAAAAACAGACGAATTATCTGTTAAAATGACATAAATTGTTACTTCTAGTCAGTTTTCTGAATATTATCTGTTAAATCAACAAATTCATCCGTAATTTGTTTCCATACCGGACAATTTTGCTGATTTCCGTTGATCTCACGGGTCATTTACAAATTACGGGAGTAAATTGAATTCTTCGTTGTCGTAACGGAATCTTGGAAGTTGTCCGTTGATCCAACGGCTTATCTTTACATTTAGGAGTAGTTTTCACAGACAAACTGAATATTAAAGATTCGACTGACACTTCAAAGGATTATACGGAATTCGATTCAATTTTCGTTGTTTCTATGGTCAGAAAAAGTAAAAACATGATCAAATATCTGTCACAATTGCTGGTAATGTTGCAGTATGTCTTGTAATTACTCTGTTGTCGTTTTACTTTTTGTTCAACCCAAACATTACCGATTGGAGTTTGCCATATATAAGATAACAAATTGATAATTCTGGCAGAAGAGCTGCATTTAAAAAGTTAATTATTCTCTCAGAATGGAATTTATAATATTAGCGCTGTGAAAAGAGTTTTAAGTTGCAAATACATCAATTAGCCGACTAGAAATATACGATGGCCAGGAAGCAAAAGTTAATAAAAGTCCTGTGCAAATTTATTCAGAAAATGTGTCCATTTACGATGCAGACAAAGCAGGGTAAAGGTGATATACAATTAGACGTATTCTGCCCGAGAATTGGATAGCCCGTTTTTAAGTTAAAAAAATAACTGTAATTAAACGTGAATATTTTTATTCTCTATGGAACATAATGCAATTAGGGGCTTGCGCGCTTATACGTACATGCATACATTCATTGTCCATTCACATGTGTGTGTGCAAATATGCGTAAGTACATACGCGTAAAAAAACATACGAATAAGTGAAAAATACTATAAAATTGTTCATTAAAATCTATGTGAATTTGTAAATAGGCCAGTGTCAGGGAGGAAGTTCATTTTTTTTTATTCACACATGATCTGTGCTCTGTGAAAAGAAAAACATGATAACATGCAACGTTTTAATTCTCATTTTTAAATTTATTTATACATGACAGTCTAATAATGTGTGGCATACAGTAATGCATCACATACTGTATTATCGAACAAGCTAATGCGGTATTTAAATTTTCAAAAGTTTCAATGTTTAAAAAGTGAAATGAAGCACCAACCGTTTTCATAGCCAAATTATACATAAAGAAGTTATATTAATCATTTGTAAGTGAATAACGGACGAATTCGATCACACTACTTTATTTACACTCAACGCAAATATACTTTAGAGCAGAGGTTCTCAAACTTTTCTGCTGTGCCAGAAACTGCTGAACAGGTAGTGACTAGAACTGGCCTAACCCATAATTCATTAGTTCATTTGGTGCTTCACTAAAATAATATTCTCTTTGAGGAACTATGGTTTCTCGTGAACAATATACCAAATAACATAGAGCTTTGATATATACCTTCAATATAAAGCACACTTGTTGAGCACATTTTTTATGAAGTTTTAAATTTCTCAACTTCTTCGGAAAAGAATAATAGGATAAAGAAAAATGAAGATTAGACTAGTTTATAAGTTAGTTTAAGCCTTCCTAACCGCTGCAAAAATAGAGCGTATCAAAGAGAGGAAGGCACCATTTAGTATGGAGATAAGAAAATGAGGAATCCATGCTGAACGGGCATAGAAACAGCAAGATGGGAAAGAAGTTCATGAGATAAGATGAAAGTTTAAGAAGAAAGTCAAGAGTTGCTGAAAAACAGGACAGTAGTAAACCGAAAAAAGGTGGTCCTTAACATTAAAACATTTTATTTCAACAAAAGAAGGCTTACCTAACCCTCAGCTCGGGCCCTCACATTTTTCCCCTGGGAGCGCTTATTCCCATAGATAAATAGTTGTATCCCCATGAGGGGAAAGAAAAATGAAGCTGTTTATGAAATGAAAGACACGCTGTCGTTGCCGTGTTGAATTTATTATTGATAATAAATTCCATTATAAGCAAATAGTGTTGGATGTGAAAATGAAGGCTTTTCAAATGGCAAACTGATGTACTCTCATGATTTTTTATCACTGTTGTGAGAAAATGTTTATCAACCTTATTTGAGTCGTTTATGCTCTTTATAATGCGAGAAATATCTTCAATTCATGTCCAGTCATACGTCGTGTAGAATATAAAGCAATGGAAAGAACTTGTTACTAGTGTGCACTTTCGAACGTCTGTCACAAACTAGTCCCTGTTCCTCTGCCCGGAGTGGAATTCATCGTATTGGAATTCAGCACAATGGAGGGCATATAATGCATCACCTAAGCGTGCATTACATTTTTATGTCATTGATATTAATTTTCACTGGAATTGAACGTCCTGCTGGTTAAAGACCATGTAATAAAGATCGTGAGCGATGCCAATTGTCCAATGACGGAGCCCAAAAAACATCACGTGACGATTTTCCGTCACGTGACTTTGTTTACATCTGAGGCGGTTTTCCAGTCATAACCCCGAGAGTTACCCGCGTAACTCTCACCGGAGTAACTCTTAACCAGATCCGAAAACGCAACTGTGAACACGATTTTGGGGTTACTTAGGCTTTGTTTGTAAACAAACATCGAATCAGCTGTTTGTTTTCCCTCTTATCGAAGTTGATAAAGCATGTTAAATTGAAGTGTGTGATAATTAACATTCTGTTTTACACTGACATTTATCCCTGTCGATGATTAAATTATATCGTAAACAGTGCATTTTGTAATGATTGTTGCGTTGAAGTGGTATTGTTAGGTGACTTTTCCGATCGTCCATTGAAAGCGCTTATGTATGACTTCACGGTGTACTGAGTGTTAACTCTGTGAAAAAAATGCTTCACGTTAAATATCACAGTGTAGATTGTATTCAACATTATCAGCTTTTTATTGAGTAAATGTCTTTTTATTGAAAAAAGTGAGCTTTATGACAATTCCTTGATTGTTAGTGTGCTAACTAGGTGAATTCTGTATGAATCTTATTCCAAAGAATATGGAGAATAAATTTATTAATACTCTGTTATATTCTAGCAATAGGTTAATGTCAGTGAAGCAATTTATTCAGTTGATCATTTTCTTTGTAAAACATGAATTGTCTTTTTCTCCCTAGAAAATGACAGATGAACAAGATAAAATTCTAGTCTCAGCCATTGCTGGTTCAACGGTTATGTTTAGTAACCTACAGTCAGTCATGAACAATTTTCCTTTTGTACATGAAGTGCTTTTCACAGCCGATGATGGAGAGATTAACAGGTAATACAAGATTGGCAGTTATATGCAATTGTTAGAAAGTTTATTGAAAGAAATATTTTTACCCTGAGTGAACTTAACCCTTTAACGCCCAAGTGGACTATACAGTCCTCTTTCAAAAATAACAATAATATATTGTATTTCTTATTTAATTTGTTCACTAATGTGTCCTTTGAACTTCACTGCCGAGTGGCAGTTCCTTCCCCATCTTGATAACAGTGACTACATAATGCCAGTGTCGGTTTAGTGATAGTGGTTGTTATAACAGTAATATGAGTATTAAAATGTGGGCGTTAAAGGGTTACTTTTGTTATTGGTAAAGGAATTGAGTAGAGTTACCCTATAGGCCATCAAATAACTATTTAATAACCTAGTTGACAGCTCCTAATTCTATTGAAAGCTAGTAATATATTAATGTGTATGAAATAAAGAAAGATGTCTACTGATATTTCACTTCCACATTTTACCACCTTTAACAGCAAAAATTTACTACCTATTTTAATATTATGAATGTTGTCCAAATGTTCAGATGTAAGTAATCTGCCTACAATGAGTAGTTTTAGTCAATAATTATTGCAATAACAAAGGTTCAGAAAAGTTTCAAGTTCTTGATACTGAAAATACTAAATAACATATTGAATACTAGATAAAGCAACCAATGCATAATTGCAAAAATAAATCACCAAAATTCTTAATGTACACACTTTTTTCAGTAGAAATTTATTTTTTTACGGATGATGAACAGTTGCTCTCATTAATTGAAAGATGTTAAGACAGGGCCTTTGCCCTGTTTGGCAAAGGACCTGTCTTAACATCTTTTAAATTATGAGAGCTACTGTTCACCATCAGTGAAAAAATAAACTTACTGGGAACTAGTAGACAACAGGAAATTGTCAGATCCCCTGATAGGTATATTTCCCCTAAAGTGCAACAAATTTATGATTATGAGAGTAATTTTCTAAAATATTTATACTCTTTACACATATGAAACATATGTATATTACTTTAAATTTCAGTGAATTATCTCACTTCGTAATTTTTTATATTACCTTGAAGGGTAAAGTAGACCTCTGAGGCATATTATTACTACCTAGTAGACATACTGTAAAGTATTCTTATTGTGAGTTATTTAGACAAGTAGATTTATGAGAGAATTAATCATGGATTTTTTTTTGCAGGCAGGAGAGATGCTTTGACCAATCATTCGCAGAGAAATTGCTGAAGATGGATGACTTGGAATTTTTTAAGCACATCAGAATCAGTAAGCAAGCATTTTATGAGCTAGAAAATATTTTAAGATGCTCTCCGACATATGACTACCCTAACAAGCTTGGTCCTATGCACCAAATGACATTTTCAGAGGCTCTCCTAATGGTGTTGTGGTATCTCGCTTCAAAAAACACTTTTAGAGAGACTGCATTGCAATTTGGTTGCTCTTCTGGCCAGGTGAACAAGTTGTTTTATAGAATAGTGAATATAATTAACACTACCCAAGCCTTAAAAATATCTTGGCCCCTGAATCTTGAAGAGAAACGAAGAGGATTTGAAGCAATTGGAAATTTTCCAGGCACTGTTGGAGCCATTGATGGAACGCATATTAAGGTTAGAGTGCCTGAAACTGTTCAGAAAGATTACAACAGTCGGAAGTTTGTTCACACAGTATTGTTGCTTGCTGTGTGTGATGCAGAAAAACGATTCACGATGGTGGCTACAGGCATCCCAGGAAGTGTACATGACCAACGTGCATTGGATATGACTAATTTTGGTCAAAACATAAAGAACTATCCAAATGATTTCTTTCCTAGCAAAAATTTGCACATCATTGGTGACTCTGCATTTTCATTGCGTTTGAATGTGATGACACCTTTCAGAGACAATGGTCGCCTAACACAACGTGAGGTAAATTTCAATACTAAGCTTTCCCAATCCAGACAAGTAATTGAAAATGCATTTGGATACCTGAAGAACAGGTTTAGAGTTCTCCAGTACTTGGAAGTCAACATTGAACATGCTGCACCCATCATTCATGCTTGCTGCATCCTTCACAATTTTGCATTAAGTCACTGTCCAAGTATAAGTGATGACGAACTTGTAATTGAAGGCGAGACTGAGCGACATAAACGAAATTTTATTGCTGATTCTTTGTAATTATTCTATGAATTTGGATCGACATCAAGGTTTAATGTGTATATGTATTCTCATCATTCTTATTGCAGCAAATTTTTCCTCAACTTTTAGTACCTACTTATAAATTATTGCAAATCAGATTTGATATAAGTTAAGAAAATTGAAAACGTTTCCATGGCTACTTTGTATTGTCTTTAATTTTGAAGTTGCGTACCACATATTTACTATTTGTCAATGCATAAACCGTTAAATATTAAACCAGATTGTGTTGTGTGTATAACATGAGTATTATTTGGTGAATAAGGAGTTGATATTTCAAATAAGTAAACATGAACAGTTATGGATTGAAGCATGTTTTCCAAGTATGTACAGCAGTATGATTGGTAGTATAGTTGAATGTTATAGACTTTATATGAGTAGAGTGTATGACAGTGTCATTCAAGTAAAGTCAGGCACTTTGTCTGATTCCACATGCTGAATAAAAAAATTGCACATGTTGGTAGGGGATAACACTATCCATTTTGACATGAGAAATGTTCTGTGTAAATTACTGGGGTGAACTAGAAGTAGAATTTTTGTAAGTTGATGAGTTAGAGTAGGTTACTTGTGCAGAGATTAAGAAATTTTGAGTAATGTCAGATAGTTGAGTTTCACATGAAATATTATATGTACTATGTGGAGAAGATAACAAGCTACCAAATGTTTGCGCAACAGTGATGGAGAAATACAAAAAATCAATGGAAATTTTCTGGTAGAAAATTTTAAACGGTGTTGAGACTTCATCGGTATGAAAATCCGAAATTCAAATAACATGTCATGTCAACAACAGTCGTAACTTAATTCGAGTACAAGGACTGCTTTGGTAGAAAACTTAGTGCGTTACAAAATGTCTGTGTACGCCTTAAAAAAGCGATACTTGTAAGACTGATTTTTTAACTTGAAAAGATTGATTGAAATGAAGATCAGTGGTATTAATGTGATCTGTTTATTATATTTGTACAAGTTTGAATATTAATGGAATAAAGGACGTGTGAATCAGTCCGTTTGATGAGCAGCAGTGTGCTTTCTCATTTGTCACACTGTTGATTAGTGTGAGCGTAGAAATGAAATCACATGTTACAGGCCTGCATAAATATCAGTAGAGGTATACAAAGGTTCTAATGTAAAGAGATTGCAAGCTTCACACAGAAAAGTGTTGCGCGGGTTTTATCATTAAGTTGCAACTCCTCCCGCTTTCTTTTTCTGAGTATAGAAGTGAGGGGAGCGTTGAGTGTTTGTCAATTATTAAAATAACCATACGTAATACCTTCTAGGCAATCAAATGGAATAAAGTTATTAAGGATTTTCCGTATCTCTGTCAAAGTACTTTTTGTTATTTGGAATGCATTTTCTCAAAAAGAAGATTGTTGGCATCAATGATTATCATATGCTCATGTTTTCCTATCAATAAAGGAGTTCATCATAGTGTATTTTTTTTCATGGTCCAGCTAACGCTAGGTCTTCACTACGACCGTGATTGTGGAAACATACTTCATGACATAACGCGCTGTTGCAATGAAGTATGCATAAGGAATAAAAGAAAATGTGACTTCCCAGTATTTACTGCAAGAATAATTGAATAATTAATAACAGTGGGTGAAGAGCAATCGGTTGAACGATGCATAAAGGAATGGAAACAATAGAATCATTGCAGTCGATCCTCAATTTATGAATTTCAAGAAAATCTCAGCTTTAATGTACAAAATCTGTTCACGTTATAAACATTATAAAACGAGCCTAGCATTAGTAGTCTAAATGAGACTAAAATTTATTCATTCAAGTTTACGTCCGCAAAAGATGATGCATGCATAACTCGAGGGTCCATTGTAACTGGCAATGCGGCTGGAAATCTGTGTAAATTTTGTTTCAGATACTTTAACCTCTGTAAATAGAAGAAGAAACTTATACCATCAGAATTATCACTCGTTATGATATTGTTAGTACTAGCATTATTAATTCAAGATTCATTATCTACAATAAAGGCAATCTGACCAAAGTAAATAAAAGGGATTTCTAGTATGGACCAAAAAACACAGTCAACCCACGAAGTGTTTTCTTGCACAGGATACCCTCCGCATCGAAATAATTTTGAAAAGGACAAAGAAGAAATAGCGAGGTAGGCAACAGAACTGAAAGAAGCTAAGTGAACACAAAATAGACCTTTAGGGGCTTTTTATCACAAAGTTCAACTGTACTCTTAATTAAAGGTGCCAGTCTATCGCATGGGATGATCAAACCAAATCAAAGTTTGCTCGTTACCCATCCTACGCTTAGGTTAGATTATCAGATTAGATTATAGGTTAGTTTAAGCCTCCATTACCGCTAAAAAATATAGAGCAAATTGAAAAGAGGAAGGCACCATTTAGAACGGATGTATGGGAATGCGGAATCTATGCACAAGATGCATGGAAACAGTAAGTTGAGAAAAAATAGTAGGAGCTGAAAAACAAGACACCAGTGAAACGAAAATGGTAGTCCTTAAGATAGAAAAATACATCATATTTCAACAAAAAGGCCAACCTAACTCTCAGCTCAGGCCCTCACACATTTCCCCCTGAGAGTGTTAATTCCCATATATACAACAACCCTGAGTGGTCCTACGCTAGGGTATAGACATATATATCCATATTTGGAAATAAAATGCTAACTTCTCGTTGTGATATTCTAAACTCACAATATAGTAACAAATTTTTTAAAGCTATACTTCTCTCTATCAGTAAAAATACATTGTTCCTAAGACCTACTGAAGCATTTTCTTATTACTATTTCTTGGGTCACAGCATCACAGCACAGGTCCTCTCTTATAATTATAATGCATGGTAAAGAATGGAAATAATCAAAGCAGAGTTCCTCTCAATTTTGCTTTGATGCTTTGTATTCATTGTTCAAATGCTATATAAATTGTTTCCGTTAAAAATTCCGACTCGAAATAACGCATCCATAAATTTACAGGCAAGCCACAAAGTTGATGTCAGATGGCTTAGATTAATTCATAGTTTAAACCTACCAGACAGAAAATTTTGAATTCGTTATAAACATTTGTACTCAATTCCACATAATTTCTCAATACATTATTAATGCATTCTACTAAATACCAGGCATTATAGTAAATTTATTTATTGCATTGGAGGCGCATAATGATGAATTCAAAAATTCAGAGCATCCTTCCCTTTCTCTAACTTAACACCAGTATCGTTTAACAGAATGAAGCACAGCAATTTCCTTTTCAAAATATTTTAAAAATAAACATTTGCTGTTATTTTTTGCTCTTTAACAACAACGAGCTCTAATTTTAAGAAGCATTGTAATAATTACGCATCTTCAAAGGAAATTCCTGTTCTTAAAATTACGACACATTGTGAAAATACTATAACACAATTATTCTGCTTAATTTATGACCAACTATAATGATTGGACATTGACGGTAATTATTTCCATACATTGCATCGAAATGAAAGAAAAAAATGGCAGTAGCGGCTGTAACTTCTACTATAATAAATGCCAGTAATCACAGGAAAAAAACTCTCTTAAAATAAAAAATCCGTTACATGAATGTTACTCATATCTAATATTACTCCTTTCTTTGCAATTGCGATACATTATAATGAATGGAAAGTAACAAACATGCCCAGTTAAAGAAATTCATGATGGAAACCTAATCACTCTCGCTCTCATTTCTTTTTCGTTTCTGGCCTTTGCTTTCACCGGACATATGTTTTACCATTTGTTCCATCAATGAATTAAATTTGGCTTGAACCTCAACTGCCTTGTCAAAGACTTCAATTACTTTCTGCTGGCGAGCAGCTTGGCCCTCCAAATAATTTCTTAAAAATTCATTATGGCGCATTGGTTTCAAAGACTTTTTCTTATTCACTCTTTCCGAGGCAGTTGAGGTCTGCTCAGGCCAATTTTCTCCGTCGTCAACATCAGTCACCTCCACCTCCACCAGATCCTCGGGAGCAGTCGATGGCTCTCCTGCTGATGAGCCAGATGCAGATGATGTCGATGCCACTGGCATTGAGGTTTTCGCAGATGCTGCAACAGTTAGTGAAGGCATTTTCTTAAAAACATTTCCACCGACAGAAGTGGGAACTTGTACCGTGCAGGCCGTTGGAGTAACACTCCGTTTTGTTGGACGCTCCAAGTCAATGACATCCGGTCGAGCAGAAGTTCCTGCAGTAGAGGTTGATAGATTTGATGAGTCGTAGAGGAATGGCATCTGAACAGCATGACTGCTGCCCACGATGCGCTCCAAGTACTTGAAGTAGAACAATTCCCGTTGGCTGCTCGCCCTGGTTGCCTTACAATTGCTGACAAAAGTTTTGAAGGCGCGCAGCATATTCTTATATTTGTTGGAGCATTGCTCACCCGACACACTTCCAACCGTAGACTGCTGTAAAATAATTTAATTTATTTTATTTTCCTACAATCGAAAAATTATTCCGTCTAAGTACAGCTGAGCTTAAGAAAAAAATAATCTCGCTGGCAGAATTAGCATATGTTAACACTTCCGGTAATGAATGACTTACTTTCAATTACTTCAGCTCCTAAGCTTACTACTAAGTAAAAGTTCAATTAAGCAAGTTCGAGCATTGTGTTTCAACAAGCCTAAGGAACCCCTTTTGAGCGTAACTGATGGAAAATGCAGCAACTTTTTCCTCAATAAAGCATATGAAAATCAGTAAGAAATGAGACAAGCTTGATGCTCAGCAGTGTTCGGTTTCCAATTCACGTTCTTAAAATGCACTACTACAGTAAGGCTTCACAATTTATTCCTAATCCTCAAACATATACCAATACAATTTCAAACTACACAAGCGTATTTCAACTTGAAATCTCAGCAGTTCAAGCATGTAAGACATGAAATGTTTGAACATATTAGCTACTGAAAATTTGCTACTGTGGAAGAGCAGAGGAGCGTCTCTACGAGCGAAGTTCATGTGATTCATTTAACTCATTAACTCAAAACGTAATTAACACCTTGACCTAAGGGCAAGAAGACTGAGAAACATCTTCCTAGTTCAATTGTTTAAACTATGTTGTTGCGTACTGCCCTTTGATTACATAAAAATTTCAGAAGTGTTTTTAAATATTTTTTGACTGGTACCCTCTTTGCTTCTAAGATAGTTTATTAATTTCATCATCATATTTTACGACAGTAGCACTGAGTGGGCCCTGGACACATGTCTCTTATAAACAGCTGCTCATGCTCATATGGCCGATTCAATCAACACTGGTGTATCACTTTAATTACGGGAAGATTATCCCTAGTTATAATCGCAAGTTCAACCTGAAAGTTGTAAGAAAAGTACACTTTTACACTCATCAGCGAATGACACAGTCGATAGTTACGACAGTCATTTAGACCAGCCTCAAATGCAAATGTGTTGAATAGTTCAAGAATTACCTAAGCACTCACTTCTGCAGTACACTAAGACTACTTTTTATACCATGAACATCGGCGCATACTAAGGCTGCGGCCAGACAAGTTGAGAGCTAGAGGAATAAAAAAATGAATTTTAACTACTTACTTGATTCAGATCGCGAGCTATATATTCCCATACTTTCTTGTTTTTGGTGTTCTTGTCATCTAGAAGATGTTTGTGTTCTTCTATTGAGATGCAAAGGCTTTTCACCTGGCTTTCCGTCCATGACACTGAAGGTTCTAGAATTTCATATGTACACGTGATCAACTAGCTTAAATCTCTCACAAGAAAAGACTGAAGAGCAGGAAAAATATCTTCATTGCATTGAAAGAATAATTATAGGAACACAATGACCCAAGAAATGCAGTTGAAATCTTACATCAGCAGCAAGTGCATCACCTCTGAACAAGCACAATTCAAATTATTTGGATAAGTAAGGTTAACATCAGTAATGAAAGCACAACGTGTCAATACATATATAAAAATTCAGTAAATTGCATGCGCTCCCTAGTCCTTGAGTAAAATCTACCAATCTCCCTGTACCCACATTCAATGAAATTGAATACCAAACAGTAATTGTTACCATGCATAGTGGGGATAATTAGATCACCCTACCTCTGGCATAACAACAAATATCACACCTTTAGAGGATTGAAGGCTTTGAAGGTCATGATCTAACGGCTGGGAATTGACCCCATACTGTAACTGCAGCTCCTGAGATGCTGGCAGGGGCTCATGCGCTAGAAGGCTTTCCTCCATCAGAACAGCTCCTGGTGGTGTAATTCTACATAATCATTGGTGCAAAAAATGAACAACAGAAATTAATTAAGTTTACATCAATCCCAATAGCATGAAATTGGTACCCAAGAAATGAAGAAAATTAGAAATGCGACGTGAGAGTGAATTCAAGAGCAAAAAGTGTAATGGCGAAGTGTAATACAACAGTACAAAGACCATGTTCTTTCTATTTTTTTAATAAAAAAGAGTAATCTATCCCATCAAACTAAGGTATCTAAAAAGTATTATTTAATCGAAGAAGTACTTGAATAAAAATGTTCTACAACCTAAGTAGAACAAACGCAAGTAATTGAGACAAACCTCAGTGAAAGAACCAACAAAAGGTTTCATTGAAACATATTGGAGGAGCATGCATGTTCAGACGAGGGCTTATTAAGATCATTTGAGAGCGTAAATTGGACCTGATTCGTGACCACTTAGGAGCGCAGCGCCAAGGTGAAAACATAGCGTGTTAAAGAAACCATATACTTCAGCAACTTGAACTTATAGAGAATGAGATGACATGGAAACAGTTTGTGAAAAAACATGAAGGTTTTCTGTTTACATCTTGGAGATAGTATGTTGTAAAGCAGTCGAATATCTTTCACAGCCATGGATATCCATCGAATACTATTACACAACTTGAATGACCAATCGGATTTAAGAAGTTCTTTCAACAGTGAGGGCAAGCTGCTCAATAAAACAAGAAATTAATGAATAAATTACCAGATCTAGTATCAATTCCATCACCTGCAGGCATCAGTCACACAGGACAGGCCTTCAGCACTGAAAAAAGCCCTTTTATAAGCAACTAAAAACATTGTTTATTACAAGAAACCCATGAAAAACATTGTACTAGTATGTACTATCAAATCTACAAGGGGTATGCTGGAACTGCAAATGAGAAGCATCTATTTTTGAAGGGAAATTGATGTTAACAACACTCACAATAAGCATCTGTACATCCCATCACATATAAGGAATATTATCAATCCCGAAAACTTGCTAAATTTATATAATTTGCTGTATGGTACTTTCCTTCATTATAGGCATCTTAAAAACAGTGCAAGGTTAATTACAATCATAAATGAGGTAAAATGATAATCAAGTCTAAATCTCAAAAAGCAATAAATGAACACAAGCAAAAATATGAACAAGAGAACACATCAACTCTGTACCCTATCCTTGCAACAAACCTCTTTGCTGTACAGCATGTTGGGCGTTTACTCTGCAGTGCTGAGCCTGAAGCTGCGCAGATATTCCCTGTTGCTTTGAAGTGGAGAGTGTGGAACCCTTTGCTGCATGAATTTCTTTGAGTTTGCTAGATGAACTTGCTGTAGATTCCCCTGGAAAAATTAATTTAACTTAGAATGAATAATATTCAGGAGAAAGTGGCATACTCAGGACCGAGACAAATCAATTCTTCTAGGTTGATCCTGATAAAGACCAACGCACTTGCACCATTGCATGACTGTAAAAAATAGCAGAGCATAAGTTTACTCGAATTTACATTTTTTTATCATATACTAATTTTGAGGATTTAAACTATGAAATTTGCTTTCTCTACTTCAATAATCAAAACTGAGGATTTAAACTATGAAATTTGCTTTCTCTACTTCTATAATCAAAACCCTTCTATGCTCATGTATCAATAGTGGACTCCTTTTCAGAAGTGGATCCAATCAAAATTAATGAACTCTCAAAATGGTGACTCAAGAAAGAAAACTTTGAAATACTACAAATTGATATTATTATTCAGTTGCAATTAATATTTCTAGTGATATTTTTATTATTATTCTCATCTGGTCGTCAAAACTTCTGTTGAGCTGAAATTGACGAAGTGTTAACTACAGCCCAATTATGGCACACGTACATGCTCAATTTCAAGGCTGTTTGTTGTCTTTGTCATGATAAATGATTTGTATAACTTCTGACATCAAACTAACAACCTTTTCACTTGAAGAGCAATAGTTTTCCATAAACACAACAATGGAATATATCCTTTAATCCATATAAAACACTTACCTAATACATCAACTTCAAGATATCCACTTGCTACTTGTTCAGTATCCTTGTGAACCTCTAGCAGATGGCATTGGACCTCTTCAATGGATTGTGATATATATTCACAGCTTGAACAGTGATAGTACCTGAAATAGAAATTGGTATAGCCTTAGATACCAAGCTGATTAAGTTAAAATTTCCATTCATAAAAGAACATCAAATGCATGTGATGAACATGACCATTGCCACTTTCATTAACACTTTGATACTATTTATTATACTATATAAAAATTCAACATTCTTTGTTTAAATACATTTCAGCAGCAAGCTGACTTGAATTAGTTTTCCTTATTTTGCAATGCTTCACTGAGACACAATGTATGTAATAAGTTGCAGGGAATATCAGCTCATGAAAAGAATGAGGATCATTGTGTGTGATGCTTCATTTGACATTATTTTTCAGTCAACTAAAATTCTTTTTGAGTAATTTTTTAAAAGGAAAGGATATGAACTTTATTTTATAGAGCTTTTTCTTATACCTTTATTTTTTCTGCTCATCTTTCACAAATTCTACAAAATTAGCCTGCTTTAGCAAATTTAGGAGTAATTCTACAACCCAAAAGGAAGCTTCTCAAAATGAATTTCTGTCAGGCTTTTGAAAATAATTGTTGTGATAGACAACAGTCTGCAATACATACTAAATAAGCTCTCCTATCAAGAGCAAGATAACCAGCTAAAAATAGTGAGAATGTGCCCCTAAAGGCTTTTTTTACTCTCAATAAAACCAGGAACAAAAATATTTCTCAACTAATTTTTGAACAGAATTTGTTAATGAAACTTGCCTGCTAATCTTATTACTAACACAGTTTGTTTTATTAACCCTTCAACACTCAACAGGACTATTTAGTCCTTTTTCTTTCAAACTTAGCCTCAAAACTTAGTATTTCTTGTTGAATTTGTTTTTATATGTTATTTGAAATTTACCATCAAGTGGAAGTTCATTTTTCATCCTGATATTAGTGACAATCATATGTCAGAGCCAGCTTAGCAATAGTGGTTGTAATAACAGTTATACAAGTACAAAAATAATATGTTAACACTCTGACTGTGGCAACTAAATATCAAGTCCAACACCAAACTCAAATTTAAAGTCAATTGTAGTAAGCCATGTGTAAAATACCAAGCATGAACTGGATCATGCCTTTAGTTAGCATTGATTAAATATTTATGAAAATTGAGTTTGGGACTATTGGTTGGTCAGCAGCATTATGACAATTACCTCCGTGTACCACTGGGGGGCGCACATCTCAGATGAAGTGTTAAAGGGTAAAACTAGCAATGACTGAATGCCACTGTTCTTCAACAGTCCAAAATAATGCTAAATAACTATTACTGGATTGATAATTGCTGACCACATGTCAAGTTTTGTGAAATATATTTCTCATTACTGTGAAAATACTTTTATTCAGCTGAATATTCTACAAGCATTGACCAGACACATTTATGAGTATTTTTTCTGTCTGCAAAGAACTTGAGACAGCATCATGTCTGAACAGAATAAAGTTTGAGTTAAGTTGAAGAGTTTATTAAAGATAAAAGTTTTTATTTTTTCTATATTATGACTCAACTATTTGATTAATTTTGGTTACCTATCTAGAAATTCTGTTCTGAGTGAAAAATAATTGCGAATTTCTCAAAATGTACTTCAAAATTTGCAAAAAAGAGCAGTGCACCTTACTTCAACAATTTAATGAAGAAATAATAAGGAGGAAACATTTCTTTATGAACTAGGTAGTATTCTTAAAGCTAAGAATCAATTTTCAAGGAATGATAATAGTGTCAAGCTATACTCAGCATGAATGCAATTATCGACTTATATGATTCAATGGACTAAAAAAATGAGCTGAAATATGTTTTAAAATTTCCCCTAATAATACCCGTTGTGTGTTTATTTATATATCTGTTTGGTGTCCGCTTCTTAAGGAAACATGGGCTGTCTGGGTTTGCGGTATCGTGGATACCAAATCCCTCAGTATAACATGAAAAGATGGTCTTTACATGCATTCATATGTTTGAATTGTATCAGGATATGTTTGTTTAGGATATGCTTGGTTAGATTAGGATAGATTAGCATAGGTTAAGTAAAATTGCGAGAATATTTCCACGGGTCCACCTAGGAATTTCCACGGGCCCGGGGAATTTCCACGGGTCCTGTTACTACCTAACAACACCCATGGTTTATTTGTTTTGAGTTTGCTTCTTCCATTTCTCTGTGATGCTTATGAAGATAGCCATGATGACCGTATCTGTGAAAGAGTTTCCCCAGTGCACAAGTGCAATAATATTTTTCATCACGGGTACTGATAGATATTTTTATTAGTCGTCCAAGTATGGAAAATTTGTTCAATAAAGGTATTGAGTCCTGTCATTTTTGGCGGGCCGTGCACACTACATAGTAGTTTAATAAAATGGTAAATGTGGAGGAGAGGACCATAATACATTTCTTACTTTTCAGTGCCTAAACATAGCTAATTTGATGTAAATGAACAATTTTCCTTCCATGCACTTTCCGTCCAAAATAAGTATTTTACGAGTTATAGCGGTAGGTTTAGCTTGGGAAAAAGTATGTTTGGGTACTTTGAAATTTATTATTTGCCGGTCCCGCTGAAGCTGCGGAGCCTGAACCCACTTTAAGGAAGCTTTAGTTAATAACACAATAGAAATTATCCCACCAAAAACAAGAAATTATTACGGAATGTTCACTTTCGTCTTAGATGGCAGGAATGATCAAGTGCATCGGAAGGTTGAGTTCATTGTAGTGTTTCAATCCGACATGCAATTATGGTCCTCACCTCCACATTTACCAATGAAATTTCTAAGCTCCAATGAAGCTGACTTTTAGTCTAAATGGATCTTCTATTTAAAGGATAAAGAACTTGAAACAAAGATGTTCCACACTTAACTAGGTGACTAAATTGTTATTAAGAAAGAAACTGAAAATAAATCTAAGTATAAATAAGCAAGCAGTATAATAAGGTCAATGTGAAGTTTCATGCAATCACGGAAATTAATAATGATATTGCAAACAATCACTAAAGGAACCCATTTAGGAACGTTTTTCATGAACGACATTCTGCTCTCTGATGCGTTATTCTCGAGTTATTGAACTTTGAAGTTGGCCGTCGCGCGCCCAAGGAAGCGAGCGTAATTTAATTAAAAACGGAAGCTAACCCCCTATTACAAACGTAAAGAGGTTGGGTCGTGAGGGGTAGCCACAGTTCTTTTAGTGAAAAGTACAAATAAAGCTTCTAAACCACCCATTAGGGTGACGACCGCACGACGGCCAACTAACATGGCGACCACCATGGGCGCCGCCATTTTGGACCCGATGTCAACAAGGTTGCGGTCGTCACCCTAATGGGTGGGTTAGAAGCTTTATTTATCATTTTCACTAGAAGAACTGTGCCTCCCCCTCACGACCCAACCTCTTTACGTTTGTAATAGGGGGTTAGCTTCCGTTTTTAATTAAATTACGCTCGCTTCCTTGGGCGCGCGACGGCCAACTTCAAAGTTCAATAATTCGAAAATAACGCATCATAGAGCAGAATGTCATTCATGTAAAACGTTCTGAAATGTGTTCCTTTAGTGATTCCTAGGGTCGGCATTATTATTTTCCGTGATTGCATGAAACTTCACATTGACCTATAATAATAAAATCCTTATTGAATAAATATTCAGCCTTATAAATATTATACAATATTCACACATCATTTCCAATTTAGTTACAACCTAAGCTAGGCTAAATCATACTGCGTGTAGATATGTTTACAATGTAGACCTACCACCAATTACATTTCAAAAAAACACTTCTACAAAACTGTGCACACATAGCAAAACTTGAATACTTACATGCCATCATTATCCATTGTGAGAGAAGAATAAACAATGAATAAGAAGACGCTTTTATCTAGTACCACGCTAACACAAACCAATAGGAAAGAATTGGTTCTGAAATAACTGAGTAAAAAGGAATTTACAAACTTAATTCATATCAATGAAGTATAAATAACTATAGAATTCTTACAATAAAAACAATTACCTACATGCTCAGTTTTTGTACAAAGGGAAATATTTCAATTTGGATTTTGGTTTTTTTCCTTGCTCGTGCATTAAATGGCATAAAATGAACATTGTTTGTAAACGTATTTAACGTTAGTTTCAAATAATTTTCCATTCTAGTGCTAAAAACTTCACACAATATGATAACATACGAAAAACTATGGATTTATCTTTCAATTTTATCCTATAAGATCACTCATTTATATGTAACTGCGCATATAACACTCCATTAGCAAACTCCCGCCATTGGCTTTGTTGGTAAACATTTGTGACGTCATAACCCAACCCAGTCATAATCCTTTTCAAAACGAGGTTACAGAGAAAGTTACTCGATTGACACTAACCTGTGTTTCTAGAAGCAATCTCGGCAACGGATCACCTTTGGAAACACTGTTTTTGACGGATCGAGTAACCCGCGTAACACCGAGGGTTACTCGATCACTTCGAGATTATGACTGGAAAACCGCCTCTGGTTACGGCGGCTGTGAGTGATGCGAAGTAAATTACAGGAGTTAAAATGGCTCTTTGCGTACGCCTTAAATAAGTGTTTGATAATTTGATGAAACGGAACTATGTTGGATGTAACATTGAAGATGAATAATGTTTCAAAAATGCCGAAGAATTCTTGTGTTGAGTGCAGAGCACTTCTGTGCTTCGAACTTCAAAACCATGTTATCTCTCTTCAGAAATGCCAGAAAGATTTCGATATCTTGGCAGTTCCAGAAAGAGCTGTGCATGACCAAGATAATGAAAAACTTAGAGTTACATCCTTCACCCCAATTAACTCACTGAATCGAAGCTTCATAAATTAATAATGAGTTTCTTTTTACCCATTGTTTGAAAAAAGAGTAGATTTTAAATTGACCCCTAATAGCATGAGTTTATGAAGAGAAAAATTTGTATGTGCTTTAACTTATGCTAGTGATGTAGGCCTTGCAAAATTAAATATTTATACGGGAAACTAAAATAAAAAACATTCACCAACCACAAAATTTATTTGACATCAAGATAAATATATTGTTGGTTTTTTCTATGAACTTTAGTTAAAATTGCTATTCTAAAAGTCATTTTTAACATATTAAATTATAATTGGAATGTTTTAAATTGCCTGTATTGCCTATTTATTTTAAGGTGACCATGTAGTAACTGTCTCATATTGAATTACAATCACAATCTCTCATTAGTAATTTTATTCTGGAATAAGTGACTCACACACTTTGGGTATACATCCGTTGTTTTTACACGGTTCTTCCAGTTTACTTGCAAACAAACAATTTTAAAATTTCTGTATGTAATAAATATAGCTCAGTAAAAATAATATGATTATTTATAACATTTTTAAAAATATGTATCTACAATGTAGAGTATTCACAAAGCTATCTAGATTTCACTAGATAACCGTGAATGATCCATTTCAAAAATTGTTTTGCTTATAAATTTCAGATATTTTTCCTCTACTCATGGTTTGAATTATAATTGAAAACATAATATCGTGCAGGCTTCTAGACTTATGTAGCCTTGTAGAGAAATATAGTGTACCTACTCTGACTTCACTTAGTCCTAAAATGAATGATTAGGCTTCGAGTATACCAGCTCCCTATCCTACATCTGGTCACTGGTAAATGTTAAGGAGAGGACCATAATCGATTTTCCACTTTTCGGTGCCTAAACCTGGTTAATTAGATCTAAATAAACAATTTAATGATGTGCACTTCCTGTCGCAAATGAATATTTAACAAGTTATAGCGGTAAATTACTGACCGTAACTCTAGCGTTTGACGCAGAATGAAATTGGGCGGAGGGAGACTATAATGGACTCTCCCTTCCAATGCGCTCGAATGATCAAGTGCAAAGACAAAAGTTGACATACCGGTATAACTCATTATTTATGGGTGGGAACCTTTATCGTGTTATCAACTGAAAGATCCTAGAAGTGGGCTCACGCTCCACAAGGGTCGGCTAATAATAAATTACCAAGTACCCAAACATACCCTGAAACCAAACCTACCGCTATAACTCGTTTAATAGTGAATTGCGACGATACGTACATTGAAGAATAGTTGTTTATTTAGATCTAATTAATTACTTTTAGGGAGCAAAAATTAGGATATCGATTATAGACCTCTCCTTTACAAATACCCTGGTCACTTTCAACGGTGACCTTTAATGCAATGAAAAGTGATCAAAGTTGTTCATAGTTAGCAGCCATGCTGAATTGGCCACCAAAGGTGACCATGCAAAGTTTACATAGAATTTGTCTCAGTTACTTCAATGGTAAACATCATCATGGTATCTTTATACTAAGTTTGTTAAGGGAAAATATAATTTCCATTTTCATGAACTTTACTTCCAAATTGAAATTTGACTTTAATTGAATGAATTGAAATCCAGGTAGAATGAAAAAAAGATTATTCAAATAAGAATGTTCTCACTGAGAATGGTAATTGATATATTGAAAAAAGTAAAATGAATTTTAAAATTAGTTCATGCTAAAATTGAAAATCACATTAGTTTATTGTGCACCACTCTACATAATAAAAAAATGTCACTTTAAAAAAATGTTGTGTAGACAATGATGTGCAGTTTTTAACGCATTTATATCTGAAAATTTGTGTATTCCAATGTGTTGAACACGGAACATCATTTTATAAGGAAATCCTGAATGCACTAGTATTGCCTAAAGAGAAACAGCAGATATTTGGTTTCAAAACATGTAAAAACATTGCATATAATAGCCATAATTTTGCTTGCACTTTAAAGACACGTTAAGTAAATTTTTGCTTTCTGCATAATCAGATTGTTTTTGTCAAGTGTCAGCTGTGATATACTCATAAGATCTGTGCAATTGTTCACAAGATACAGAGGTAGAAGCTGGGTTATAGGGTGATTTAATTAAATTATTAGGTCTATTTTATGTGATTAATTAACATCCAAAGACGTTAAAATAACTTGTTTCTAGTCTCTCGAAGGCCTGTGTTTTAAAATGATGTGGGTACTAATGAGGGGCTAATGCACCTTGAGCCATCTATTGCATATGCATTCATTATTTAATGAATGCATATGCAATAGATGGCTCAAGGTGCATTAGCCCCTCGTTAGTACCCACATCATTTTAAAACACAGGCCTTCGAGAGACTAGAAACAAGTTATTTTAACGTCTTTGGATGTTTTTATAAGCATTGCAAGATTATTTTTGATATTTTCCAATAACTCTTCTCTGCTATTGCAAAATATTGACAACATCAAAGAAGGCTCTGTCCCTCTTTGTAGAACTTGGTTCTACTCTCATTTAAAGCAGAAATGATCTGTTTTCAAAAAAAGAGATCAAAATTTAAGGTTCTACTCTAAACCTGAGAGTTGCTGGAAATGCGTGTTATTTCAAAAGTTTTGATATTGAATGTGTACCTTTTTTTAATTCAATATAGATAATTATGTTTCCATTTGGTATATATTGTTTATTTTTGTGCTTGAGCAAACCTGGATCAAGTTTCTACAGTGGAAAGGTTTGGAGCTTTTGTTGTTATGATAAGTATAAAAAATTTTGCACTGAATAATTGAAATTTTTATAGTTGCAAAAACAAAGAATAGAAGCTAAAAAAGGCATATCCTTATCAGAAAAAGTACTTCTACGTTAGACTGGTGTTTCAAATTTGTTGTTTAATCTTTCCACCTAGCCATATAAAAAGACAGCTGGATATTGGTTTAATATTAGAATGTTTACTATTGTATATGTAATATTTGGATGTCAGCGCTGCTGCAACATTCTCTCTCTGATGTCATTTCTGTGGTTTTTCTTCTGATGCATGAAAGGAATTAGTACATAAAGTTGGGGGAAAACAGTTTACAGGTGTAAAATTGATGAACATACGCTTATTTTCAGTAGAATGTCAATGGTTTAAAATATATTTTTCAAAATGATTTTCATAAAATATGTCCTGCCCGAAGAATCTGCAAATTACCCTTGTGCTATAGTGTTTTCGAATGGTTGAAACTAACTGAATCGAGACTAATAATTGCGCAAATTTGTATAAATGGTTATATTTATGTGTCTACATGAATGTTCATATGCATTCAAATATAGGCATATTGGTACATGACATTTTAAATTCAGAGAGGTACGTGCTTAAATGTTCCTGCGCATTTCTATGCCAAACATTTACTTGTGGTCCAGCTGAGAGTTTTACACATTAAATTTCTGTTGGCTTGTATGCTTTCAGTAGTATGAAAATGACTTCACTAACTTACAAATGCTAATGTATTTTCAACCATTCCAGATACATACCGAAAATCAACACTAAAGGAGGCTTCAAGTTAAATTCATGAATGGAAGAAAACGCCACTCCGGGATGCATCCAAAGGACCTGTCGTTGGTCGCGTGCCTCAGCACGGAAGAATCTCTTGGACTCGACCCTGCCACCCTTGCTTGCTGATCTGTGCCCCAAGTGTGATTGAAACCTTCGTCTTTTAGTGACAAACAATTGAATGATGACACGTTTGTTATATTCTAAACATTGTATAGGTATTTTCAAATAAGATTGCCCCAACCGAGGTTGTCAGTTCATTCATTAATTAACAGTAAAAAATTGAGCAATTCATTTCCACGATACAATTAAATACGGAAAAGGAGAGCGATTTTATATATCATGGCTAGAATGCAGGCGATGTGAAACTGGTGATTCATTCCAATTTTGTTTTTTATCACTACTCCCCTCCCCCTCCCACCAATGGGTAGTCCTCATTGTCATGCCTTTCTCCGTCTTTAAAGCCATTTGGGTTTTATCTCGCCATTTAATTGAACCGTTTCCCATTTGACTGTCCTGGAAGCTTCCAGAGCAAATTCGTGATTTTGAAATGAGCGATTTAGGTCAACAACTTAATTCTATCAGCGAAATTAATCGTTAATGTCACTAAATGTCGATTTATGAAGTCGATAATATCTTTATTTAAATTAAGAATAAAAAACTTCGATACTTATCAAACGTTCTAGTTCTATCCGCGCATGTAAGAGTAAATGCGGGAGTTCTCCGCCGTTACGTAAACTCATCTCAGCTGGCTCCGCATTCTGGGGTTTTAACCGCGGATCTGGGTTTTTTATCTGTCTCCTGGGGTTTACAGTCATGAATTGTGTTGGCAAAACAAATAATTTCAAGGAGCTAAAATGATTGTACTACTTGGTAACCTCGAAAACAATAGAAAAGTGTAAGAAAATTTTTTCATTAACGCCTTTTTTCGCTGATCTGGGTTTTTTCTTTTAGCATATGCTGGGGTTTTTTGGCAACATTCTTGCTTGGCGTCCCCTGTGGAATAGCTTCCACGTCACTGTATCAGAAGCTCTTCCGAGAGCAGGTGTGACCTTTCGTGCTCAGGCGCCCTTCTGATTCTCTTGTGCCTGCGCATTAAATGTGTTTAATCCTTTTTTAAGTGATGATCGAACTTAATATAAATTAAAAGAACTGAAGTGAAAGTGTGCCTTATATCTGTAAGAACGGTAGATAGCCATTCTACATTGCGTGTGTCAGTTTTCCCGTGTGTGCATCGGTAGCTTCAAAATGTTTCCACTGTGCGCTTGTCCTGTTCAAGTGATTTTTTATTTCTCTGTAAGTTTTGACCACTGAATCTCAAAACCATTTGTATGACCGAAGAAGTGCGTTATTTATTGAAGGGGCCGAGATGCTTTAATTTGCAGCATGACTAATTGAAGGTCATGTGCATATTACGAGTCTTCCATTGCAGTTGTCGTGTATTACTGCGCCTCGAGCGCCATATAAAAAATGGCCGACCTTGAACCCTTTCGTGTCTTTGTAAAGTTAAGCCTAGTCTGGGTTGTAAATCTCGTGTGCGCTTGATAACAATTTAATGTGATTTCTTTTACTTTACAGGCAATGTAAAACGTACTGATTAGGTTAGGATATGTGTCATAGCGGAGGTCTCACAAAAAAGATGTAAGTATTTTAAAAGATGTAAAGGTAGTGTAATACTCACAGATTACCTCTGTTGTACCAGCAGCTAAGCACTAGCAATAAATTCTGAGACGATTAGAAACTTCTTATCTAATTTTACATTTGTTTTCTCGCAGTGCTTCTTATTTTTCTTGAAATCTGCGTTGTTTTGAAACTGTTTAAATCGCAGAGGCATTGATCGCCTTTGTGAACTTGAATATCGGGAATTAGCGCTCCTCATTGAAAGCTATGGCTGCTCTGTAAAGTTGCTGTCCTTATCGGTAGAGTATTTTTTATGAAATAATTTCGTAGTTGAGTAGAGTTTCTCTTTTGTATCGTTTCGGGCCCCAAAATTATGGTGATGTTTTTTAGCCCCTTTTAGGTATTTCATTTGTTCACGATAGAATTCATGAGAAATATTTTATAAATATACATACATTGATTAGGTTTTCGATTCCCCCTCTTTTTCTGTCTATTACGGAAAGTTTGCGTATCGTGTAACTCATAGCTTTGTTTTGTTGCTTTCGTCTCTATGACTCAACTTTTTTAAGCCGTTTATCTCTTACTGAGAAGTCCGTGATTGAACTTGTGTGCAACCTAAATTTCACACCCTTTCGATGTCATTATAATCTAATCTTTACTGAGTACGTGAGTAAAATTGCAGCAATTGGGTGAAAAATCCTGACTTTGAAAGTAGTAATATCTTGGTGGCTCTATTATGAAATGGCTTACCTTGCTTCCGTCTCGTTTCTTTCAAATTTGTGTGAACATTTTGTTGTGACTACGACTACGATTCAAACCACTTCGAGGAAATATTGTATCTAATTGAAATCAGTGCTCCAAGGAAAAGATATAAAGTTCCGAGCCGAAGCCTAGGTAGTGCCTCCATTTCTAGAACTAAATAACTCTTGTTTTTGCAGTGACGTATTCAACCGCGCCCAATACAACCTCCTTCTTCTTCCGGTGTTTTTCTTACCTGGCGAAGGGGAATAAGGGCGCGACACTCATGTATGCTTTGCACTTCGAGTTACTAATAAGTTGTGTAGGCCCTGACTTAACATACAAGTTGGCCTTCCTTTCTCGTTGCAATAGGTTGAGGACTTCTGAACCTCATTTGCCCTTTTCATCACCTTAACTTCAATCTTGATGCTTTTCTTTTCCTACCCTTTTTTTCATCCTTTTTCTATGCTTGTATGCTTGAGACAATACTTCGCTAGAAGCCACTTTGTGCATTATAGATTAGTAGTTACCACATAGCCAAGGCCCCTTCTGTTGCATATTTAACTTGAATAATTTCAGTGCTAATTACTTACAGCTAGTTTTATAAAGCGTGAGCCTGAAATTTTGTGTTCCTGCGTTTTAGTTCTGTTTCGCATGCTTGTATTAATTTCGCTTCCAACTGTTTTTTAAGCCAAGGTTCTTCAGTTAATAAAAGAGTGTTCCACTTTTGACGGAAGGTTGAGTAAGTGCTGCTGGGCTCGTGTTAGCTGCTACATCGTTTGGATGACGATTTGGTCAAATCGGCATGCAATTTTCAAATATTTTCTAAACTACATTGTAGTTGACTCTGGTAGGCGAGCATAGATCTGCGGTATGTTCGAGTCAAGTTGTACGTGAACATTCTCAGTATCAGGTTTCCTTCATGCTTCTCATTGTCAAGGCGTTAAATTATTTATGTCAAATAACACCAAATGGACTACGCCTTGGCTTAAACGAAACACTCGCACCTTTTGTGTCAGTCATTACACCAAATGTTATGTTATTGATATAACATTGTGATCTGTTATAAGATAATTGTGACTGTCTTGAGCATAAAAAGCAAGGCGAAAATCGCTACTCATCAGGTCATTCTTATTAAAAATTATCAAATAAAACTGAACGTTTCGGATTAACAGTCCATCTTCAGCAAAATATCTGTAAAATGAAACCAATATTGGATGAATTAATTCACTAATGAAGCATTTATATCAAGTATGAACTTTGAAAAACTCCCTCAGGGGATGCAACTATTGTATCCATAGGAAATAGTGCACCCAGAGGGACACTGTGAGGGCCCGAGCTAAAGGTTAGGCAGGCTTTGTTTTTTTTTCAAATAGAATGGGTTTTGTTTTGTTACGGACCATCTTTTTCTCACCGCTGTCCTGTTTTTTTCAGCTCCTACTACTTTCTTCTTCAACTTTGATCTTGTTTTATGAAGTTCTTTCTCATCTCACTGTTTCTATGCCCTTTCTGCATTGATTCTTCCCTTAACTCCATACTAAATGATGCCTTCTTTTTTCCTCTCTTCGGATCGCCTTTGTAGGGGATAGGGAGGCTTGAACTAACTAATGAGCAAATCTAACCTTTGAAAAAACAGACAACGGTAAAAAAATAACAGGTAAAGGAAAAACTGAGTAACTGCATTTTGTGTTGTCAACAACAAGCGAAAAGCACTTCGAGTGTCATTCAGAGTAGGTTTCATTTGTTAAAAAGGCAAAGATTCGTGAATGCGTGGATCTGTTCTGTAAGAGGTACTGGAAAAGATTTTAAAGTCGTCTGGGGAGACTGGAACATTGCACTCTTCCGCATGAGATCTAACACAGGATAGTGGAGGGGGATCCAAGAGGCCATTCGAGATTCCCTCGACACAGCGCCATTCGAGATTCAATTGTACTCTAACTGACGTCAGAATAGGTTTGTTCTGAACCGTATACTTTCTTTTTCATCATTGAGTTCATCGTTTTATTAAACTCATTTTATTGTTCAGTACTGATTCATCCTAGAGTGAACCAATGATGTGTATTGGAAAGTTTCTACACTCCACGTAATTTATGTAAAGCGTTATTCATGTATAGTAATATGTTTAAATTTCTGTAATTTCGTACTTTTATGTAAGTTTTGCTTCATTTCCTGTATACCAGAACTGCTGCCTAAATTTCGTAGATATTACGTAAAAAACGCAATGTGTTTTGTTATACTTGTATATTTATTTGAACTCTGAAATTTTAGGCTAGTATTTTGGTGAAGCAGACAGCATCACCATTGACAACGGCATTTAATATTTTTTCTGTGTACAGAGTATCGCTATAGCTCTCGAATATACTACTCTGAATACTCAGTTCAGTTTTAGTCTTTCGTTCTTAGCAACTGACGAGGTATAGTCTTTTACTGGGAACATCGATAGATTTTTCTGTATGATTCATCATTATTGCTTGTATATTATAATTCCTTTGGTTACATAATAGTTTTTAGCGGTTTTCAATTGGGAAACAATTTCATACTTGAAAGAGGTACCGAACGGTGTAGCATATTTTATTCATAATGCTCCTGCGAGGATAGAAGTGCGCTGCGCTATGGGTAGGGTTTTTTCACAGAAAATAGTTTTCTACGTTTCAGTTGTCGACGCTTACCTTTTTTTACAGCATTTCTTGTCTTGTTATACATGTCTTTCATCATTTGTTCCCAGGTGTGTCATACGGTGTGTGAAAACCCTTCGTATACCAAATTGTTTTTCATTATTCTTCTCAAGCAAGTAATTCGTTTTTGACCAACCCAAGAAGTATCCATGTGAACCTTATTAAATATACGTAGTGTACGAAAAACTTTCATCAATCAGCCTGGATCGTCAGCGGTTTTGCAATTTATGAAAAAGAAGACTTGAGCTTCTCTTGAATCAACAAAAACATAAAGAAGCCTATGGGTAAGTGACAGTTTCAAGAGATTCTGTTACTTCGACAGAGGAACCGAAAATTGGACGGTACTCTGATGCATCTGTCACGTGGAGATACATTATGCGGCCCAGTAAATATTACATGTGATGTACTTTTGTGTGTAGAAGTATAGCAACGCATGTAATATTTACTGAGCACCATAATGTATCTGCACGGGGCAGATGCACCGGACAATACCGTCCAATTTTCGATTCCTCTGTCGTAGTTACAGAATCTCTTGAAACTGTCACTTACCCAGAGGCTTCTTTATGTTCCTGTTGATTCAACAGAAGCTCTTATAGTTTCTAGGAAAGCGACAGCAACCTATATTTCGTTCGGCACAATACCGGCCTCACCCCTTCTAACAACAGACTTGTAGACGTTCCCTGTCTGAAATACAGACCGTTCATAACATTTCTGTAAATTGAACAGAGAAATACGATAATTCCCGTTGGACCAACGGTGTGTCTATCGCAGTCCGTTAACTCAACATATATCTGTAACCACGACAGAAGCATTTGATGCATCTGGCGGACTAACAGAGGGAAAAAAACTCTCTGCGAAAAAGCTGTCTGACAATTTTCCGTTGATGAACAACCAATAAACCAGTATAATAGCACTCCAAGAAACAAAGCTATGGGATAACTGCCAGTTTAGAATAAAAAGCTACAGTAACGTGCTACGACACGATCACTACAACAGAACCCCTCATGGAGGTGTTAAAATATGTGTCCATTGCTCGATACCTTTTTGTGAACTGAATCTACAGACTGAACTACAAAGTGTTGCCATTCAGGCAAACATAAGACAGCTGATAACCATCTGCAGCACCTACATACCCGGTAGACAAACAGTCACAGACGAAAAACTCAATAACCTAATCCACCAACTACCGAGTCCGATCATTCTAGCCGGTGAGTTTAACGGACACAGCACCATATGGGGCTGCAAAAATACAGATCATAAGGGCAAATTGATAGAAACTGTTAATACAAATAGTAACCTTTGCCTATAAAATACCGGTGCACCCACTAGAATAGGATACCATTCAGAATCAGCTATAGACCTGACAATTTGCTCACCTACATTGGCCGTGCTATTAGATTGGGTTGCTTTCGACTCACCGGGTGATAGCGATCACTGCACATTTTTGATAACCTACCTTTAACGAAAATTGTCCCAACCAACCCCCATCAACTATCTGGAACTATTCAAAAGCTAACTGGGATCTATATTCCAATAACAAAGCATGAAACGAGCAGCTATTGAACACAACAACGAATAACGAACAACTACTCACAGCCTAATTTCAGCGATTCTATTCAGTAGCTGAAAAATCTATTCCAACTTATACACCTTGAAATGCAACGCCAAACCATGGTGGACAAAAGAACTCTTAGAATCAAAAGAAGAAAGAGAAAAACTTTGCAAGAAATACCACCGCAACGAAAATCTTGTAACTCAATTAACTAGAAACGAGCAGGGGCAAATTATAAATACAAAATTCGAGCGATCAAACAGAAAACATGGAAGAAATTCGTAAACAAACATAATAAATAAACACCAATGGCCAAAGTATGCGAAATAATAAGAAAAATAAAGGGTCGAGTACAATGAAAAACCCATATATTGATCGAAAACGATATACACTACAGCACAATCCCTGATATTGTGAATAAACTGGCTGAAAATTTCAGTGAAGAGTCAAGCGATCAAAGCTGTTCCCCAGAATTTCAACAAATAAAAACAGCTAATGAAACTATACCAATTCATATCAGTTCACCAAACCTAGAAATCTATAATCAAACGTTCCATATGCTCGAATTCGAATCAGCCTTAACAAGAGCTAAAAATACATCACCTGGAAATGATAAAATAACATTCGACATGATCAAACACCTAAATATATCGGCTAAACAATACATCTTGAACATCTTTAACAAATTTTGGACGACGGGTTACTTCCCACCGCAATGGCAGCACTCAATAATAATACCAATCCCAAAACCTGGGAAAGACCATAGTAAACCAAATAACTATAGACCGATCGCCCTCACGAGCTGTCTTTGCAAATTAATGGAATCAATGACCAATAATCGACTGACCGAATACTTGGATATGCACAATATAATAAGTAAAGAGCAATGTGGATGCAGAAAGGGTCGTAGCACTAGAGATCAATTAGTCAGATTAGACTCAACCATAAGATTAGCATTTGCAAACAGAGAACACTTCATCTCAGTGTTTTTCGACTTTGAAAAAGCTTACGACAGAACGTGGAGATATGGGATCATACTGAATTTTCTCGATATCGGACTCAGGGGCAGATTACCAACTTTTATCGCCAAATTCCTAGAACGTAGAACACTAAGTGTCCGAATAGACTACTATAGCTCAAGTATTTACGAACAGCGAAACGGAGTCCCTCAAGGCAGTGTCCTATCGGTCACGTTATTCGCCCTCAAAATAAACGACATAGCTAAGCAGATCCCACCGGACAACAACTTCCACCACTCACTATACGTTGACGACTTGTAAGTTGGATACCATCACCAAGACCTCAAGGTTATAAAAAACAAACTGCAATCCTGTATTAATAAAATATTTAGGTGGTCCCAAAGTCATGGCTTCAAATTTTTACCTAGCAAAAGCAAAGCAATACATTTCACAGGGTGTCTACTAGGTAGTAAAGTAGTAAAAAGTAGTAAAAAGTAGTAAAATTTGAGAAGTAGTAAAAAAAGTAGTAAAAAGTAGTAAAATTTACCTCTGGGTAGTAAAAAACTGTGAAGTGGAATAATTCTCTGAAAATTGTAAGTAATGTACATAGGTATAAACTATAAAGTGTATTAAGATTGTTGAAAATTTATTTCTCTCACCATTAGCAATTTGCCGCAGTTTATGTGAAATATTCCTGAATGGTGGGATGTAATTTCAGGATTGGTGGACACAAAATAGAGAAATGTTCCATAATTTTTGCAAACGACCGTGTAAATAGTTCATTTTTTCTCATTCAGTTCGATCTGAAAAATATTGAACTGCTTTATGATGGAAGGTTCATTTGGGCCATTTCAATGTTTAAATTTTACATTTCTTCAAAGCCATTTCATAAATTTTTAGGCATTACATTTTTAATGATTAGTAAATAATCAAGGATTGTAAACTTTTCTAAGATTGAATTCAGTTTAATGCTCAAGTTTTTTAAACAATAACCTCAAGTGGTTGTTTCTCTCTATAATATTCAACATTCTTGTCTTATGATTTTCTTTGGAAATACCCAATTGCGTTACCTTCATAGAACAAACTTATCCTTAGTTATATAGAAGGCATTTAAATGGCCTTGCCCTACGTTTAATGAAAGCACTTCACTATAATTATCGCATCATTTAACTATACCTTACAGATGTGAATATAAAATATAATCAGTGACGAACCAAGTGATATAACCTCTTCCAATTCTTATTCAAAGATAAATATTTTCACACTACGCTCTACAATGTAAACAAAATATGATTTGATTTTATGTTCAATTTAAGGGAAAAACTGGATTTATATATCAACTCTTTCACATCACGTTCCTTGGATCACAATTTTAAATGTATCATATTGCAATACATCATTACATCCTCAATTTAACATCAGTACATTACAATCCTTTGGTGAAGATGTCAAAGGAACTTCTCTGTAATTCATTTACATCCAGCACTAATATCTTCCTTTGAAAAGACTGGAGTTTATTCTGTCCGTTTCAGTGTGAGGAGAACAATAACAATTTACTGTAACTATGAATGTTTTTTTTGTGGAAAAACTTTCCCATGACATTAATTTATGCCCAAATACTGAAAGAATTATGCTATAAAATTGTCTTTCAAAACAAAATGTAATCCTTTATACGAGAATTAAGTTCCTTTTGGCAGTCATGGCGACTCACGGATTCAGTTCAGTTACCTCCAGGATGTTGTCAGAGGATCATGGTGATGCTACATCTTATTAAAGTTCTGTCTTCTATCAGGTTGCAACAGAAATTTGGTCCATTTTTTCAAATTTTGAGTGAAATGAAAATCCTTTCAAAGATATATTTATTTAGTCTTCAATATAGTCACCATTTTTATTAATTACGTCCTCCCATTTTGCCATAAGCTTTTTGATTCCTTCATAAAATTTAGCCAGTTTGGATGCACAAAGGGAAACTAGTTTCATTTCGACCTCTTCTCTTGAAGTAAGCCTTTATTCCATTAAATGATTCTGTAAGCTCCTGAAAAGGTGAAACTCGGTTGGACCAGAATTGGCAGAATATGGTGGGTAATGCATGACTTCCCAGCCAAATACTTCAACAAGATTTTTGGTTGCGCTTGAAGTGTGGAGTCTGGCATTGTCATGGAGCAGAATCACTCCTTTCCGATTGATCAAAGAAGGCAGTTTTTCCTGTAAAACTGCTTTTAAAAGAGTTAGCTTCTGACAGTAAACTTCAGATGTTATTGTTTGATTGTCACCCATTAATTCATAATAAAAAATTCCCTTCGAATCCCAGCATCCACTCAAAAGAATTTTTTTAGGGTGCAGTCCACTTCTCGGTTGTGGAATTGACTTTGAACCACGACTTAGGCACTGTTTTTTGAGCTTAACATTGTTGTAAAGGAGCCTCTTCTCGTCGCCAGTTATGATTCGGTTTAGAAAAGGTGCCTGAAGTTCATGACAAAGCAGTGAAACACAACAGGTCGCCTGCTGTTGCCTGTTGACATCTGACAAATCGTGTGGGACCCTGTGTCTCGGCCTTTGAGATTTTGCCAAGTCTTTCATTGCCCGGTATATGGTCATTTGGCTTACATCAAAGGTTTTGTTCAGTTCTCTAGTGGTGCAGGTTTGATTTTCACCAATGGCAGCTTGCAACTGCTCAAAATTTATTTTTTTTAGCATCATGCTCTTGGTACGTCTTTTAGACTGTAGTCATCATTTTTTAAACAAAAAAAAAACATCTGCAGGTATTTTCATTCACAACAACATTTCCATAAGTGTCTTTGAGTGTTTTTGCTGCTGAGCTTGCCGTGTTGCTTTTATGAAATTCAAACAGTAAAATATGTCTGACATGCTCTTTACTTCGAGTGTACATGTGGGCTAAACATAGTTATTAATTACGGTAATTATCACACAATCTGAGGGAAGAAATAATATTTTATTAATTACCGTAGATAAGCATACAACATTAACAAGCTAAATTGAAGTAATCTTGCCTTAAACATATAGCTCAACAATTGGACAGAACTTATGTTACAACCTGATACTATATGAATATGAAAGTTACATGAAATTTTCATTTTCATGATATTTTGTCCATAATATAATGGTAATTACCTATTTGTTGTCATAATTGATCGCAATTAGGGTGCCAATTTAGATTTTGAGGTACAATATATATAGTTCACAAAAAATTGTTCCCATATTCACATTCGTTCTATCGTTCACAAACTCATGTTTACGAAGTGCCATAGTGTTTAGTCACAATAAAGCTCCCTGATATTCTGACCTGCTGTAAAGTGATCTGACAATCACCTGGTGTCTACTAGCTTCCAGTTGGTTTATTTTTTGCATATCATGAACGGTTGTCCTCATACTTCAAAGATGTTAAGACATGGTTCTTTGCCTTAACATTCGATGGAGTGCATTAGGACCGGGTAGCTTAGGAATTTAGGTAACTTTTTCTCATTGATGCTTTGGTTGATGCATTTGGCATGAAGTATTTTAAGAATTAAGAAACTTGAAACCTTTTTGAACATTTGGCATAGCGTGTATTATTGACTCATACTACTCATTATAGGCTAATGACTTACATCTGGACATTTGGACAACATTATGTAAAAAATATGTAGTTATTTTTTTCTGTTGAAGGTAGTAAAAAGTAGTAAAAAGTAGTAAAATTTGGAAATGGAATATCTGTAATCACCATGATTTCAATATCATACCCGGACTCTTCCTCAGCCCAATACTTAAACTCAATGATGAAAACATTTAACACACAAAAACATAAATTCATCGGCCTGATCTTCGATGAAAAATTGAACTGGCAACAACACATCACTGCTTTAAAGAAAACAGGGAATGATAGCCTTATCTTACTAAAATCAATAACAGCTCAAAGCTGGGGAGCACACCAAACCACGATCCTAAAAATCTGTCGAAGCATGACAAGATCAATCCTCGATTATGGATCAATAATCTATAACTCTATACAAAAAAAGCCTGATGGTGGAGTTAAAGAAAGTCCGGATTGAGAGTTTTTATTTGAACTCAACGAAAGATTAGTAACAACAGTGAACAACAGTCAAACGAATCAACAGGCGAGGAGTAGCACTGATCGGGCCCGAGTGCACAACACGCAGCTCTTGCCGCACGCCAGCGCCCACCGGTTGACCCGAAAGACCTAGACCCAACGGCCTGTAGGGAAAACAAAGAGTTGAGCCTATAAGGACATGAAATAACCCCGCACAACTTCAACCCCTACCGGACAGCTGATATATCAGCTGCGGAATTGCGTTCCAATTCTAGTTATAAGTTATACTTTATGTTGAGAATGATTGATTTTGCGAATTAAAACTGAAAAATTTAGGAATCTGTTAAGAATGATTGATTTTGCGAATTAAAACTGAAAAATGTAAAACAAAATTTAATGATGTGTAATAAATCTTTTAATTGTGTGTAACAAATTTTTTGCATACTTAAAAAACAATTTGTTCGTTGAAATATCTTAGTAAGTTCCAGCAGTACTGATGGGTCGCTTCAAAAAGTATCTTACGTGCCTGTATTTTGGGCTCGCGATAACCGGGGTTGGTTCAAGCAAAGTCTGTTTGTATTTGTAGGGAATTTTTTTTAGGTGTGTAAGCAATCTTCAAGAGACCTAGGGCGAACCCTTCGACACTTGAGAAGTTATAAAATGCCTACTCAGTCCCAAACAACGCCGCCTTGTTGACGAACATAGAACGCGACACTTAAACCTAGAGAGGCGGCAGACCAACGGTTTCGAAGGAGCTTAGGCGTGGGAACAGTGAAGCCAAGACAGAGAAAAAAAAGAGGTAGGCGGGTGCTTTCGAGGCTTGGAATATTCGTATTGGTCGGATATGAGAAAGAGGACAGCCCTCAAAAAGACGCGAGGCATCATGATGAACAAGAGGCAGTTCCACAGTCGACGCCGTGACGCGAAGTACAAGAAGTAAACGCGGGTGTGTGCGCGGTAACAAACGTGCTTAAAGAGATAATGGTAAAGTGGCTATATTAAAAAAAATTGATTCTAGAGTTTCACGCCATAATGTAATCCAGAAATTTATACTTTTTTTGTTCCTACTTGCAGAGAAGTAAATTAAAGAAAAACTCAACCTACGTGGGAATCACTAATGGAACATTTAGATGCAACGTCTCTGGGAGGGTAAGAGAGAAGCCTTCTCGTGGGAAAAGATAATTTTTTTGGAAATAAATATTACTGAAATTTATTGACATTCAGTGATGTAAAAATTGAAATGTTTTGAGGGAACGTAATTGGCGCTATCATGATTAACGAATTATAAATTGATCTTACAGGTGGGAGGCCTATGGATTGAAGTTCGTAAGGAAGGAAATGCTTGGGAGTTCCGACTTTAGCGATTAGCCACAAATATTCCTTGCACTGTGCATAAGACCGTGATTTGAACTGAAGCTGTATTAGCCCATGAATGAGTGGGTTGAAGTAATGACCACATCCTGTGCTGATGGAAGCGCTAAGATATTGTAAACCTTATTTGTGTTATGTCTGTGTGTAAGCAACAGACTAGGAGGCTGGCCAGCCGAAGCGAATCGAATTATTCAGAATAGCTCTGTAATGTAAGCCATTTGGCATATGCAGTTTTAGATTACATGACTTAATTTGTATCATTTCTAATAACGTTCATTGTATGTAAGCTTGGCTATGTTCGTATGACTTATGGCCGCAAAATCATAAATATTGAGCGAATGTTACCCTGTGTATCATGCCCCAACACTAGAAGTAACAGCTCGCCACATCACGGGTGCGCTTAGAAAATGCGCTGTGTAAGTTAGTCGACTATCATCGGTGAGTAACGTTTTGTTTTTAATATATGTACTGTAATGTTGATTATTGTCTATAAGTTTTTTGTGTTGTCTATGCATTTCATGGATGTGAGCCAACCCCTCAATTCCGAGAACCTGATCTTCTTACTAATATAAATTAGTAAGGAGGCGGGACCTTTTCACGTGACATCTAAATTTGGCAAGATCAAAGTGATAAAAAATTTTATTTACATCTGTGAGCTAACAGCAGTATTGTATGTTTTATTATTTTTTTGTTGTGTATTACATGCGCGTATTGAAGTGAAATTTAGTGCGTACCCAAGCTTATGAAGTGCTACAACGATTGGAGAGTGCAATATTTCGAAAGCAATAAATTGTCATTATTACAGAACGAGAAGCTAACAAGTGTGTAACGATATAGAGCTGAAAATTTTAAAGAGGTCAGAGGGTGATAAAAATTGATCTGAATAATAAAAATTGATCTGAATAGTTTCCCATGTGCTTGAATAATTAAGGTGACGTGATGTTGAAAATAATTTATTCACAGTGAGTAATTTTTCTTGTTAATGAACTGCGTGAGCGCGAGTGATTATTTGTGAAGTTGTAAAGCTCGTATTCAAAGAAGATTAGCATCATGCCTGGGAGAGGACGAATGAACAACGCCCATGGAAACGAACCAGCGGTACCCGCACAGCCTGAAGAGGAAGTCAACATGCCAGGGTAGCCAGATGTGTGGGAGCCATGGGGGCCAAATTCCGGAGGGGCGATAACGTGGGAGAACATATGGGCAGGCTGAAGTTTCTGACCGGTAACCTGAATAACAGCGAGCAGGTGCGAACCGTCTTCCTATGCCTAGATCAACGAGAGGCAAAGGAGTGCAATCAAATAATTGGTACACTAACGAATCTACGAGAAACAGAAACATGACTACGTGCATATGCCGATCAAGTAGAACATCCTACTCAAGCGATGTTTGAAATAGTCACCAAGGAGCAGACAAGCCGAGAGGGAGTTTCTGAGTACCTGACGCGCCTGGAAAAGCTGTACAACGAGAGTTATCTAGAACATCCGGAACGAGTCATTATAGATTTGATGTGGCTCGGATTAAGGGCAGACATCACGAGACCCTTCCGAAGTGATGCGCGATGTACCACCGTCCAAGAATTGAGGGACATGGCAATCGAAGTGGAAAATCGACGAATAGTGCCAGTACCAGGACAAAAGACAGAAAGGAGGGAATCTGAGAGGGAGAGGCCGCAGCGAAGCGATAGGAGGCCGCAGCCTGAGATTGCGCGTGTTGGCCACACAATGCGGCATTCACCACAGCGGCAAAGAGGCCACCGCAATGAAGCGCCACACTGGAGTGAAAGGGACACACAGATACGGCACTCTCCTTATCACCGAAGAGGGAACTATGAAGCGCCACACTGGATTGAAAGAGGCAGACTGAGGAACCAACAGTATCAAAATTACCACGTAAGAGAACCACAGCCGCATCGGGAAGTGCCACCTGCACCTGAGGTGAACTTAGCGCAGTATAGAACAGTGCCACCGCCGTGCGTCAACTGCGGAAAATTTGGGCACCTAAGAGCTGATTGCAGAGTGCAAAATTTTGCTGGACCGTCAAAAAACGGAACAGGAGACCGTTAGCTCCGATAATAAATCCCAGCTTTATACTCCATATGAATGGTACACCTGTAACCGCACTTCTTGATACAGGAGCAAATATAAGCTTGGTGAAAGAGCGTGTGGTGGCGGGGATCAAAAATGCCAGTGTAAAAGGAACGTCGACTGCATTAAAAACAATTGGAGAGGAACCCGTACCGGTGCTGGGAAAGGCTAATGTGCCAATTAAAGTTAACGGTCAGAAAATTTTGCAAAGATGCTTTGTTGTGCGGGAAAATGCATTCCCGGGAGACCTGCAAATAGGAGTAGATGTAATGAACAAAGTCAACGCAAAGCTAGACTTCGGAAAACGTAGGGCATCATTCTTTGGTACTTACGTGAACATGTTTTCAGCGCCGGGACCCGCTTCTCCGAAAATTTTGTGGGTAACGCGGGAGGAAGCATCGGTCACTCTCGCTGAGGACATTACAGTGAAGCCTCGTACGCAAACTATGGTGAAGTGCCGAGCAGACGTCAAGTTTGATGGAAAGGAGGTAATTTTAGAGCCTAGAATTAAGTGGACGCCTTACGTGGGAGCCACCGCAGCAAAAGTGCAAAATGGGTATGTTCTGATGCCTGTACTCAACCCTTTTGCCGAAGAAATCGCTCTAACTGAAGGAGCAGTAATTGCAACATGCCACGAAATCTCGAATGAAAATACAACTTCAGAAGAAATTAATGATGAAAACGGCGAAGCAGAAGACCTCCGCAGACAGAAGTGCTTTCAGCAAATTGATGAGCTTGACCTCAGTCACTTGGATGCTGAAAAACAAGAACAAGTCAGAAAACAGCTGAAGGAATATCAAAAGACAATTAGTGCAGACGATATGGATATTGGCCACGTTAAGGGAGTAAAATACAAAATTTTGTTGAGTGATTACAGGCCCATTCAAACAAAAGGCTGGCGTATTCCGTACACCAGTCAATAAATCATTGATAAAAAGGTCTCGGAGATGATTGAAAGTGGAGTTGTGCAAGAGAGTACAAGTGCTTGGAAAAACACCCTCGTACTCGTGAAAAAGCCTGAGGGAGGCCACAGAGTTTGCCTTGATTTGCGAGCTGTAAACATGCGGGTGGTGAACGAACATAATCCTATTCCCAATATCGTAGGAACGCTGGAAGAAGTTGCTGGCAAAGAATACTACTCTATTGTCGATGCAAAATCAGCCTTCCATCAAATTGAGCTCGATGAAGAAAGCAAGCAGTACACGGCGTTTCAAACTCGACAAGGAAACTTCGAGTTTGCGAGGCTCCCAATGGGACTCAAGTGTTTAACATCAGTGTACCAGAGAGTAATTTGTCATGTTCTGAAAAGGCAGCTTGGAAAATTCGCCGTGATTTATTTGGACGATGTTTGCATCAGCTCTATGACTTTTGAGAGTCATCTAGAAAATTTAAGGGAAGTGTTACACGAGTTTCAATGTGCCGGAGTAAAAATAGGCTTAGACAAGTGCAAATTTGCGCAAAAACAAGTGAAGTACCTAGGATGTTACATCAGTGGTGAGGGACTTATTCCAGATCCCAAGAACGTGGATGCGATGCAGAATTACCCTAGGCCTACGACCGCACGCAAAGTCCGCTGATTTGTGGCGGCGCTCAACTTCTACCGGTGGTTTATTCCGCATTTCGCCACAACAGCTGCGCCCCTTAATGCGCTGACCAAGAAGGGACAAAAATTCAAGTGGAATGAAGAACACGAGCACGCCTTCTGTAAACTTAAGCAGCTAATGATAGAAGCTCCAGTTCTGAAAAAGCCTTCTCTAAATGACACTTATTATTTAAGTTGTGATGTATCAAATGAGGTCTCTGGCGCAGTGCTTGCACAAATGTGTAATGGTAAGGAACAACCTATTGGATACTCCAGCAAAAGATTCAATGATGCTGAAAAACGTTATTCAATCACTGAACGTGATGGATTAGCAGTAGTGGCTGCGGTAAATCATTTTTCACCTTATCTGTACGGCAATAAATTTGTGGTGATAACGGATCACACGGCCCTCGAATATTTGTTCAAAGGTAAAAACACCTTGAACAACAGGGTTATGAGGTAGGCCCTAACACTCTCTCAATATGATTTTGAGGTAATTTATCGGCCAGGAGCTCAGAACGTGGTTCCCGACGAGTTATCGAGAAACATTGCGAACAACAACGAAGAAGAAAATCAAGACGACGGAGTCCCTATAACAGTGTTCGTCACGACGATGATAAACGAAGCACCCAATGTACAGGAAGCGGAAATTGGCTTGCAGAAGGAAAATGTGCGAACAGAGCAATTAAAAGATCCTGTGTGGGGCCCTGTGCTCAGCTACCTGGAGAGCGACAAAACGGGAAATGTGCCAAGTCTAGCAATGAGTCCCGAAATTTTTGCCGATGATGGAATACTGTATTACAGAAAAATGCAACGAAAGCCTAATAGAACAAGGCACTTGATCGTTGTGCCAGACGCTTTGAGAGAATCAGCAATAACGTTAGCACATGACAGCACAATCGGTGCTCACCAAGGTCGTGCTAAAACGTGGAAAAAGCTCATGGAATTCGGGTACTGGATTAACATGGCGCGCGACGTTAACAAATACGTCGATTCGTGCATGCAATGTCAGAAGCGAAAAATCAACAATCGCATTTGTGTTAGCATGGGTTCATTCCCTGAAAATGACAAGCCTCTGGACAGAGTAGGTGTTGACTTAATTGAAATGCCAGTTTCGAATGAGGGCCACAAGTACATCCTGACCGTGGTCGATCACTTCAGTAGATATGTTGCAGCCTTCCCACTCAGAAGCAAGACAACTGAGGATGTAACGAAAGCGTTGACTAAATTCGTAACTACGTATGGCCCGGCCAAAACGCTCATCTCAGACAGGGGCACCGAGTTCACGTCAACTCTATTCAGAAGTGTATGCGAAAAATTGAAAATAAAATACCACAACACCTCAGCATATCATCCCCAAACAAACGGGATGACCGAACGGCAAAATCAGAATATCAAAACGGTTTTATCACAACTTGCCGCCAACGATCAATCATCATGGCCGGATGCACTTTCTTGGACGTGCTTGGCGCTGAACACAAGTTATCAAAGTGTTATTGAAGAAATTCCGTATTATTTATTCTTTGGTAGGGACGTAGAAATTCCTGTTGTTGACTGGCTGAAAACACCTCGCATGGATTATTCTCTAGGGGAAAACTAAAGAACAGAGGTTAGCGCCCGGCTCCACAATGCGTTCAAAATCGTGAAAGCCAAATCTAAGGCGTCACACGACAAGTCCGCGCAAATGAAGGAAAGAGGTGTGAAAAACAACCAGGTGCAGATCGGAGACATCGTTTTATTACACAACCCGACAGAAAAACCCGAAGCTGCAAGCGCGTGGCCGACCGAATGGATTGGTCCGTATCGCATTATTGAAAAGAGCACCACGAATGCAACCATCAAAGCACTGTATGGGGACCGTCAAGAAAGGGTTCACCTGGATAGATTAAAAGTTGCTCACCTACCAAGCGAGGCTTACCCCGATACGTCGGACGACGCAGCTGAACCAGGGACCGGAAACGAATATGAAGCAATTGATAGCGAAGATGAGGACCTGAGGACAGAAAACAACGTGAACGAGCGAGCTGCGTCCAAGGAGCAGCGAAAATACAATTTGCGTTCTCGGTGTAGGTGAATCGCCACTTAGAAACGAACTGCAGTGGACTGAGTTTCATGAGTCGCCTCAACTTTGTGGGATGTATTCTTGTGTGTTTAATTTAGGAGAGCTCTTCAGAAGGAGTGATTTTAGCGTTGTATTGCTTTAATCTAAATGTGTTCTTAAGTAGGATTGTGTTATTCTAGCTGTGAATTAAAGTTAATCTCACTGACTAGAGTGAGATGCTTCCTCCAGTAGGAATATGTTCTAGTTTGTGTGACTCCAACTTATTTTGCTCACAAGAAATCTCGTCCAGAACGAGACTCTTGTTCGGGTGATCTAACCTTATACTATGCTTAATTCTCATTTTTCTTTCTTGCTAAGTGAAGGGAAATTGAGCGTCTCATTAGGTTAACTTCGTGTGTTTCTCAGGAGGAGTACTTTGTTTCCTTTGTAGTATGCTTATATTTCCTCGCCAGCATCTCGTAAAGCGTACGCGCTTGATAGGAAATAACTCTAGCGAATGAATTAAGTTTCATCAGAAGTTCTTAGGCTGATGTAATCTCAGGCTTGCTAATTTTATTAATACCTTTAGACCGTTCATTTTTCGTAACGGGGAAAATATGTTTAGCGTTAGATTAAAAGTAGCGTGTTCTTTCTTGCTGTAGTGTTGAATTTTCTGAGTCATGTGTCTTTCTCTTGCCCTGAAAGAACATCGTGAAACACGAGATCTGGAGGGAACAAACCTTATCTTATTCTGTAAACAATAGTAGGTTTCATTTCTTCAGACTTAAGGAAGTAATTTTCTTGGTAGAGTAGCGTAGGAAGTACTGCAGCACATAAATTAGCCCAGCACATTGAATAACAGTGATACGTCTCGTATGAGAAACAAACTAAAGCGCGGGCAATTAAGGAAGAATTACGTGGAACACGAGTAACTGTTCACAAGAAAGAAGAAGAGATAGAAACGGTACGACATAAGGGGATACATCGCAGTGTACTAACAGTATTTGAAGATTGAACAAATTCAAGCGTTGCATTGAGAAATGATGAAGACGAATGTATAGCTGGAAATTTTGCATAATGCTTGAGAAGAATGCGGATGGCATCAGTAATTGCCTCAGAGTCGCACGCGGTTGAGCTCTGGCTGAACACATCGTCCAGACCTATCGTTCGCTAACAAGCACGGACCGGAAGGGCTGCTCAAGTAATTGGTACTCAATACTTCGAAGTGGATAGCACCACAGAGGAACGAAGCATCAACATGAGGATGGAAGAAGGAACGAAAATAATGGAGACAATAGGGTGCATTGATGTTGTAGGGTGCATTGATGCACTAGCGTTCAGACATGCTTTTATATAGTGAGCACTCAAATGAAACAGTAACAATGCTTTTATATTATAATTATTCAGTATTGAAACGAACTTAAGGATACCGTCTGGGTAAAAAAAAAGTCCGTTATTTATGGATGGATTTCTCTGAAATTGTCACAGTAGGTGTGAAATGATGCATAGATCATTTTTTATTTCGACAAAATTTTGGTAGCTGCACTTTTTTTTTTTTTTTTTGAAAAATATGATAAAATAAGGGGGTTATGTAAAATCTATCTCCTTCTACAATTTTGAAGTCACAGAACCAGTATTTCGTTTTTAGATTGCTTATATGTCTATATAACCATAAGCAATAGGGAATTTTGATAACTTCTTTTTGTGGATTTTGGGAATTGAAAAAAAAAAATTATGTATTTTTCATTTTTTTTTCATGTGGTGTAATTTTCATAACAATAAATGTATCAAAAAATGCTATTGCTTATGGATACACCTTGCTAAGCCCTATCGAATGGTATATAAACCATTCTTGTAGCTCTAAAATTGTGGAAGGAGATAGATTTGAGAAACCAATATCAAGTTTCCAGAAAAACGTGTTTTTTCACAAAAAAAAAATTCTTTTTATCTTTTGAACTACAGGGTTTTCTACAATGAACTCTTGAGCGTTTGTAGCTCTTTTCAAGCCCTTTTGATTGATATAATTTACATTGCTGTAGCTCTGTAACTCTGGGAAAAAATAAACAACAAAAGGGAATGGGTGTAATTCTTGACAAAAAAAATTTTTAATTTTTAATTTTTTTCCACCAAAATACGTTTTTTTTTGTCTATTCAACTCCTTTGTTTTATGGCTCTTTTCAAGCCCTTTGGATTGGTGTGCTCACCACTGCTGTAGCTATGATACTGCAGCTGTCATCGAGCTATGAAGGAAAGCTGCGGTATCATAGATACGGCAGAACAGCTAAATTCTGAAATTGTCAAAATTTCATAAAAAATATATATTTAGCCTTAGAATGTTTCGTTTGAATAATGGAACCACTTTGAGTAGCCCATGAACGAACTATAATGCCATTCCCGCAGAGAAACGCTCAATTGACTCCCAATAATGAGGGGGAAGAGGGTTCAAGGTCACTCCACCCCCATCGCTTTCCCCCCCTCTGGTGGGCGCACTATTCGGAGTAGACGTAAACGGAAAGTACCAATGGAAGCGCAAGAAAATCCTCTATAAGATGCATATAAAAACAGAAAATCAACACATATCCTGATTTCTACCCAGACGGTCTCCTTAAGTTATTTGGAAGTTGCATTGTGACATGAATGCTTAGCACGGCATTCCTGAAACTCGAATGCAAGTCTCTTGTGAATTTTTTTTGACTAGGCAAATTATCACATTGGAATACTGAAGCCGCAGTTGAGGTATCTTTATTTAAACGTGTAAAAGAAAATTCAAAGAGATTACGTTGGATATAGTTCGGATGAGACGTACGCTCTTCAAAAAATATTAACCCACGAAATTCTCGCACAAATGAGAGTATTGACTCGGAAAACTGGATGGAACAGCATCGCGTGTCTACCAGAAAATTCTACGTCAACATCAAGAACTACGGATACGCATTCTACAGGATACCACCGTGCATTACTAAGGAGTAGACATCGGATTCTTCAGGATTACCTCGTAGGATTCAGGACCTCATCGCGAATGGAACCTGTATTAAATGAAGTTTATCTACGATTAAACTCGTACTTATCAACGGATAAACATGACTTCATGACTTGCCGACTCGCCTGATCAACGGGTCAGTGTTCATGAGTAATCTGCTGATTAAAATTGAGTTTGAATAAGCGTCTTAAAATGTAAAAGAAACATTGCATTTGACTTCTCACACTTCAACACATGATTTAGTAGTAATTTGAATCGTGACAATGATCCATCTTACAGAACGGAACCGTGCAGTTAATGTGGTGTATGGAAATTTATATGAGTCTGAATATTGGACTCGCAACACTTCCTCCTGAAAAATGAGTACCTATCATCAACGCGTGTGTAAAGCTATGAAAATGCCATAAGAAATGCATGGAGGGAAAGCAAATTCCGTCAGCGATACGAAAGGAGTCAACATCGAATAATGAAATAGCAGCGTCAAGAAGCTGTGCACCAGAGCATGCAAGCGTGAATTGAAACCTACGAGATATAAAATCATCAATACTGTAGGATGTTTGAGAGCGTAGGAAATGTGCACGTAAGTTTTGGTGAATGTGAGTTGGGTTGTGCACTCAAGCATTTAGGACGCACTTAACTTAGGCGGAACAGAGTTACATCGGTTAAATGAAGACGATACAATATATAACAGTGTTGCTGATAGTAATGATTAGGATTTTTAATTTTAATGTACCCTGTTTCCTGCGGACTTAATTTTAGGATAAAATGTGCTTAAGTAGAAGTTATAGTGTGTGTCTTATGTTGGCTACAGACTGCAGTAATCATTATGCGATAAATAGCTGAAAGGTAATTAAAAAATGAATTTTCAGGCCAATTTTTCTATCTGTAGGAGGGCGGTCTGTTAAGAATGATTGATTTTGCGAATTAAAACTGAAAAATTTAAGAATCTGTTAGCAACGATTGATTTTGCGAATTAAAACTGAAAAATTAAAAAAAAATTAATTATGTGTAATAAATCTTTTAATTGTGTGTAACAAATTTTGTGCTTACTTAAAAAACAATTTGTTCGTTGAAATATCTTAGTAAGTTCCAGCAGTACGGATAGGTCGCTTCAAAAAGTATGTTACGTGCCGTTATTTTGGGCTCGCGATAACCGGGGTTGGTTCAAGCAAAGTCTGTTTGTATTAGTAGGGAATTTTTTTAGGGAGTGTAAGCAACCTTCAAGAGACCTAGGGCGAACCCTTCGACACTTGAGAAGTTAGAAAATGCCTACTCAATCCCAAACAACGCCGCCTTGTTGACGAACATAGAACGCGACACTTAAACCTAGAGAGGCGGCAGACCAACGGTTTCTAAGGAGCTTGGGCGTGGGAACAGTGAGGCCAAGAAAGAGAAAAAAAAGAGGTAGGCGGCTGCTTACGAGGTTGGGAAGGTTCGTATTGGTCGGTTATGAGAAAGAGGACAGCCCTCAAAAAGACGCGAGGCATCATGATGAACAAGAGGCAGTTCCAAAGTCGACGCCGTGACGCGAAGTACAAGAAGTAAACGCGGGTGTGTGCGCGGTAACAAACGTGCTTGAAGAGATAATGGAAAAAGTGGCTATGTTAAAAAAAAATTGATACTAGAGTTTCACGCCATAATGTAATCCATAAATTTATACTTTTTTTGTTCCTACTTGCAGAGAAGTAAATTAAAGAAAAACTCAACCTGCGTGGGAATCATTAATGGAACATTTAGAAGCAACGTCTCTGGGAGGGTAAGAGAGAAGCCGTCTCGTGGGAAAAGATAATTTTTTTGGAAATAAATATTACTGAAATTTATTGACATTCAGTGATGTAAAAATTGAAATGTTGTGAGGGAACGTTATTGGCGCTATCATGATTAATGAGTTATGAATTGATCTTACAGGTGGGAGGCCTAAGGATTGAAGTTCGTAAGGAAGGAAATGCTCGGGAGCTCCGTTTTTAGCGATTAGCCACAAACATTCCTTGCACTGTGCATAAGACCGTGATTTGAACTGAAGCGGTATTAGCCCATGAATGAGTGGGTTGAAGTAATGACCACATTCTGTGCTGCTGGGAGCGCAAAGATATTGTAGACCTTATTTGTGTTATGTCTGTGTGTAAGCAACAGACTAGGAGGCTGGCCAGCCGTAACGAATCGAATTATTCAGAATAGCTCTGTAATGTAAGCCATTTGGCATATGCAGTTTTAGATTCCATGACTTAATTTGTACAATTTCTAAAAACGTTCATTGTATGTGAGCTTGGTTATGTTCGTACGACGTATGGCCGCAAAATCATAAATATTGAGCGAATGTTACCCTGTGTATCATGCCCCAACACTAGAAGTAACAGCTCGCCACATCACGGGTGCGCTTAGAAAATGCGCTGTGTAAGGGAGTCGACTATCATCGGTGAGTAACGTTTTGTTTTTAGTATATGTACTGCTATCCAGTGCTTCGAAGTAAGACGGAGAGGAGTAACACGGCCCTCGGTGAGTAAGTATTCCATAGTCAGGTCACACGCCAGCGGGCGAAGAGGCGAAGAGGCGAACTCTGCTCCCTGACGGAGTGACCAACTCGCTCCACACTCCACCACGGTCTTCCGGCGCCAAACTTCAGCAGTACCTACAGGCCCTCATTCGGTCAACCAAAAAAGTTCCGCACAATACGCAGCCCTCGACGAAGGCCACGCTGACCAGGATTGCAGGACAGCTGATCCAGTGACAATGATCGAGGCGAAATCAGGGGCGAGACTGCAGAGGGTTGCATGGCAGGTGATTTATATAGACATGTCTATGTCGTAGTCACCTGACCAGAACAATTCACTGTTAACGCACAAATCGTGACTGGTCAACTCGATTAATAAAATTCCTTTGAGAGGTCGCCCTATTAATGAGGTGACCTATATGGATTTCCGCACAAACTCTGCCAGTCAAACAACTTTCAAGCCCATCGAGTCTATTACGTCTGAAGCACTACGAATCGCTAAAGGAGCATTTAGATCCAGCCCTACAAATAGTCTACACATTATTTGCAATGAAATGCCTCCCGATATTAGGCGAATTTATCTATCACTCTGTTAATACTACAGAGTCCGAAGTCAACATGGAAACCCCGCCTTCAATTACACTGTGACGCCGAGTAACCGACTACTCTTTCAAAATATGGAAATAACTCCAACATTTGCTATTAAAATGCAAATACTGATAGAAAAATTCGGCCTCCGGAAAAATCGAGTTAAACCAGACTTTTCATACCGACTACTAAACATTGATACTCCCAAATGGGCGCTAGAAAAACCAACAATAAATACCGACCTCACCGAACTACCAAAAAACGAAACCCCTGAATACATAATCCATCAAGAGTTTAAAAGAATGACAAAAGAAAAATATGACGGATAAGTGACTATATACACAGACGGCTCAAGGGAAGAGAATGGCACAGGATCGGCAGCAGTATGTGGCACAATTGTTCGCTCTGCAACGCTACCGAAAGAGGCCTCAATATACTCAGCCGAAATACACGCCATCCACTTGGCCCTTGGCATCATTAAAGAAAAAAGAGATAAAAAATTCGTAATTTACTAAGACTCCTTAAGTGCCGTTAACAATCTATAGTACGAGACATACACGAAGAACATATAGGCGGCAAAGCCTTTAACATGTGCTAGGTTCCCTCCCATGTCGGAATAGGCGATAACGATGCTGCAGATACTGCAGCCATATGCTAGCTACCCGAACGCTAGCTACCCGAACGCTACCTGAAAAATCGAAGAATTTATCCTAATTTGCTACACAGATTGGAAACCATTAATTCGACAAGCCGTGATTAACCAGTGGAAAACTAGGTGGGAAAATTGCAGAGGCAAATTAAGGGAAATACAACCATCACCAGGAATTGAGTAAAGCCCGTGACACACCTTGCATTACGTCAATGCTACTTGTGACTGTATTGGTGTCGCAGAACAACAGCTGCGGCTTAACGAGATTTTGGGTGAGCGCCAGTGTTTCCACGAGCATGGTAATTACCCTAGTTTAGGGTAATCAGGGGTACCATAGGGTAATGTTTAGGGTAATGAAAAATATGGGCACATCTAGGGTAATCAGAGCTCCGTGAAGGAAGTGACCACCTAATCTACGAAAAATAAAAAATTGAAAGTCAACACGCAAGCACCCTACTGGTTACCACTTGAACGAAATGTAATGAAACGGGTCAGAATTTAGTGTTCACAAAACTGCACTGCTGATGTGGTTAGTGTCGCATATTTGAATGTCATCAGGTATCGCTCACGAAAGACGGCGTCAAGATACGAAGCCATAATATCTCTTGTCCACTTCGTTTTGACAAATGATTCTGAGTTGCATTTTGCCAAATAAATCTCGATCGGTGTCAGCAACAGCCAGTCGACTAAAGTCACTGTCCTGTTCTGATTGCGCTAGGGGTTATAAGCTTCAAAAGAATATTGACAGGTATGTTTGTTGTATTTTTAAATTCCACAGCTAATATACTTCATCGTAGAAATAATTAATAGGTTCATTCTTGTGTAGTCGTTGAATTAACAGCAGCGTTACCTCACAACGCCGGTTTTTTGTCAGCTAATTAGATGGAAGGCGTCCTATTTTTTAGCCATGTTGTACGCCAAAGAAGCATGTTATTGTAGCGATGCAAACAAAAAAAATTAGACAGAGTTTTTTGACACTTCGAGTTACAAAAAGTGCTCAACGCGAATAGAAGAAGGTATAAAATTAGTAACAAAAATTCATATAAACAAAAGAGTGCAGTTATCGACTTGAAACTTGCAATATATGTTTGTATTCTCACTGTCTATCTCAGGCGCAGTAGCACAGACGTAGAATTCGATATAGCTGCGATCATGCCTAGAATTCCGTCAACCAAAATTGATACACTAGGGGTTCTACAACTGAGTATTGAGCAAAGTTTATGCATATTAAGAAAGGCAAGGCAGTTTTTTTCCAAAAACCTCTGAATTTCCTCACCCGCCCTTCAAGAAATGAAGAAATTTGATAACTTTACGATCAACTTTATGAGTTGATAAGTGAATGTGTTTGCAGCGAGTCTGAGAAGCATATATGGTGTAACAAGATTGGATAAAATCCGTAATGAAATGATATGACGAAGGTCATGTGTGAGGGAAGCCAGAAAGTCGCCGCAGAGAGTGGATCAAAGTGTTAGGTTAGATTGAGCGTTTGGAAAGAATCGCTGAAGTGCGTGAATGAATGGAAAATTGAATAAAAAATAAATAATTGTACTAGTGATAGGTACACATATTACTGCATTTCTTGCAGCATGGCAGATGATCGCGCACCGAGTGAGGAAGAGCCAACGACACCACCACAAGAAAAGGAAAGCTCCACTTGAAAGCTAGAAACTACCAGCAGAAATTTAAAGATTCGTTGACATCGGAACCTAGGTTTGAGGGATGGTTAGCCAAGTTCTCAAAATCAACAGAGCAAAATGATGTGGCATATTGTAAGGTTTGTCGAACCTATATTACTTGTGGGAAACCGAAGATCAGGCGTCACATGCTCTCAGCGACACAAACAACGATCCATGGTGGCAAAAAAAACATCAATTGCCGCTACGTGCTATCCAATGATCCTCTCGAAAATCGTGTTCGTATAGTGGAACTGCAAGTTTGTGCATTTTCAGCTAAGCACCACCTATCTCATTGTGTGAGCCTCTTTTAATTTGATGAAAACAATGTTCCCAGGCAAAGAGTCAAAGAAAAAAAGGGCGCCTTGTAAAACAGCGGGCATCAAAATTAATTCGACAGATTTTTGGCAAACATCTTGTACGTGATATCGTCTGGATATCAAACCAGCATTCTAACGTCGTTCGACTGGATTTCCCTCCTGACGCTCATGCAGTATGTAACACAGGGCTTATTCATACTGACAGAGCTCTGGACACCAGTCCATTTACCTTTTAGTTAATTAATAGATCATAGGTCAGGATTTGCTGTTTTTAGGGTAATCTGGGGTAATCAACACCCTTCAGCTAGGGTAATTAGAGTCGCCTCGCGTGGAAACCCTGATGAGCGCGTGACAACTGACAACGCGCGGCAGTCAGTTGCATTTAAAGACGACATTGTGCTCTGCAAGGCAGCTGCGCTCGGATTATCGCGGAACGCGCTAGCGAGACAACAGTGAGCGCTTGAGCGAGACAACCATGCTCAATGCCTACTTGGCTCGCACTGACTTTTGAGTTTTGTGCGCTGTCCAGGCCTTCCACGCTCGTCAATCTATGTACCCTAGGCTGGAACGTATTTTACCCTAGTTTGCTGCTTGATTACCCTAGAAAATATAAATCAGAGCTATCTAATAATTACAGTATTTTCCTTAATAATAGTATCGGCTTTGCCTCTAATTGATAGCCTTTTTAAAATTCCTGGGGATGAATTGATTAATGAATGATTTATCTGAACACCTTTAGTTTTGAAATGTGTATTAAATGACATCATTCCATTAAAATTACAAATATATTTCAAATGTGGATCGATAAACAATTCAAAAAACACTCAAAGCGCTGTGGCCGACACAACTGAAGTCTAGGTTTACATAACTAGTGTTCACAATACATAAATAATAATTGTTAAAAAAAGAGAAAAATTTCGGGATGAAAAATGCAGGCCTATGTAATATATTTTTCCGCTTCTTCTGTTGAGTCTTTTGATCTATCCAAAACAAAAGTGACAGAACTCTAAGTTCGTTGTTAGGTATAGCCTTAGACCTTTATGCAAATAATTTCTAATCTCCAGGAAACCATATTACTCACATAAAAAGTAAAGCTCTGAAAATATCTCGTACAAACAAACTAAAATCTACAACGTTGTAAAAACGTTATCACGCTTTTCGCATTTTGGATTTCTAATGTATTGACATTTCTGAAGAATCTGTGCACATGGCATTATTTTTCACTTCATTAATAGCCCTTGTTAAATTGGTATTAATTGGGACATTGGATGCAGTGAATACTCTGCGTGAATCAAACCACACACTGTTTCATTCTTCAAATTGGTTCTTTGAAATATTTTGGTCAAATTAAGGAGGTCGTCTAAGCGATATTTGGTTTTTGAACCGATTGATCCGAAATTTCACCAGAATGTGCAATTTAAAAAAACACATTTCACTTGTGTAACTTTTCTATTTTAGCCTTAGTTCTTGAGGAAATGGGTAATAATTAATTTTTTATCCTATATTATCGGAAATTTCAAAGAAATGGAAGTCAATGAGTTTTAATGCATGAACAAAACTATAGGCAGTTCTAGAATCTTTCTGACAAAGTAACAGGGCCGAATTTTCCATTTTCTTATACATTTTAATTTAATATGCGATTTTCTCAGTGCTTAAGTGTACAAAATTTTTGGTTTTGTAGAACGACAAAGAAATTGAATGTAAACATTTCAAAAATCAAACTGTTAGAATGTTGGAAATGTTACAAGGATTCCAAAACTATTTTTTTCTTGCAGGAAAACTCATTGTCTTCTATTCATTTTTAGGTGGAAAATTTGATTTGCACGAAACAGGCGAAAAACATGAATTTTGCAATGTAATGCGATATAACGCTCATTTTTTACTTGAATCCTTTGTTCGCGCTGTATTCCCATCTAAAAATACTATGCATGCGTAATTCCATATTTATATGGTGAAAAACATATTACATGTACAAATTACACGAATGAAATACATTTAACTCTCATTATTTTTTGTGCAGACACGGTAATTTTTTATTTGAGGACCGATTGTTTTGAAATTTTCCATGTATATGTAATATTTTTAAATAAACACATTATTACTCAAGCACCTTTTTTGATTTCGCCTCAGTTTTTAGGAAATGGGATATATACGTTTTTTATGTTATTTTGTTCGGATACTTAAAAAAAATTAGAAGTCAATGAACTTTCATGCTAAAAAAGAACCAAACGCGGTTTTGGAATGCTTGAGACATTTCTAACAAACAAGCAAAGCCAGGTTTTCCTTTTTCTTTTCTGTTTTCTTTTGATATTGCTGTTGAAAATCATGATTTTTGACCCCCATCATTCCCCATTTAGACCCCTCTTGAGGGGGGGAAGTGCCGGTAGTCCCATAAAATGTTAGGATACAATAGCCTAAATACCCTTTTTCAGCAAATGAAAAATTGATCATAATGACCAAAATCGCGTAGATTACCCCCTTAATCAACGAATGCATTTGAAAATGGCACGGGCAACAACGTTCAAATTATAGTTGTAAGATTTGGATGGTACGGTAGCCCACAGGCATTTTTACGGCTAAGAGCTGTTTCCCAGTAATGAACGGCAGACATGACTGCTGTCGAGTGTTCACCCAAGTGATGTTTTCGCCACTCTCCATCAAGAAATTTCTTAGCGACAAACTTCTCCATTGGGGAAATTTCGTTTAACATATAAGACAGAAAGATTTTGCAGTCGGTGTTGAGTATTAAACCGATTTAGACAGCGTACGAGGTCATGTTCAGGATCCTCGACGGAAAACTGTTTTGGGATTTGTGAAACTGCTTCAACCAAGAAGCATCTACAATTGAGAAAACACTTTTGTGAAATATATCATGCCAGTTATCTCTGACATCGTTTCAGTTGTTGCCATCCCAATGTTGTGTGTATTTTCCCCCCTATTGGCACTTAAGCACTAGTAAAATTAGATTGGATGGATTCAGCAAAGAAATGGTCACATTCTTCACAAAAGCAAAATTAACGCATAAAATCCGAACAAAAGCTCCTAATAAGGCTACAAATTTTGTATCCCAGGTTGACGATAATTGGAGAATGAGAGTGAAATAAGGTATTCAATTCGTTTGTAGAAAACTAGTTTTTGTTTTCTGCTTTTTTGGGAATTTAAGATGATTCGAGACAATGGTTACCGTTTATTAACACGTTGTTTCTGCAGAGAAGAAATATTGAACAAACTAAGTTTGATGCGAAAAGTACAAATGCAATTAATTTTACATAACTAAACGAAGGTTCATGATACATTAAGGTCGATATTCTACATAACTGAAAACTAAACACATTTATTTTAGTACAGTTTAAATCTTAAACGCTAAAGATGCTTCTTACCGAATCGTCGGAAGACATAGGCTGTTTACTTGTCGACATTCTATTCTCGTATGCCTGGGCTAAGAATTTTAGGCGCGATTACAGCGTTAATCGTACAGTACGGTACTAAGAAAAATGTTACAGAGGCAAGTCTTCTATAACCTTCTGCTCGTTTTATTCTTATTTGGGTTATTCAACTGTAGTTATTGACAACATTCATGTTTTCTCATGATTTTCACAAACCAGATTTGAAATGTATATTTTACCCTAGATTTTGCATTTTTTCCTCTTACCCTAGGCTGTACCCTAGGAGGGGTCTGATTACCCTAGACTAGGGTAATTACCCTAGGAGTGGAAGCACTGGCGCTGTCGTCGTGCTACATGAATCAAGCTGCCTGCACTTTTGCTCCTGATGCAGCCGAGCGGTTGAGAGAGCTCTGGGCAACTCGTCGAAGCGGCATGGAGCACTCGAAGTTGCAAGGTGTGTCACGGGCTTTAGACTTCGGTAAAATATCACGTAAAGAGGAGATAATAGTTAACAGACTCAGAATAGGACATACATTCTTAACACATGGCTACCTGATGAACAATGAAGTACCCGATATCGCACCAGTATGCGAGTTTTGCAATAACTCAACACTAACTGTCGAACATGTAATCATAGAATATGAAAGTCTCACCAATAGTAGAAATTGTATAGAGGCTTGCCGAACGCTACAAAGACATACCGTCGAGACGGTATTGGGACGCCAATTAGACGTTAGAGAATTGATAACCTATCTTCGTGTGATAGACGCTTATGACTTAATTTAAATGTCTCAGTAACTTTATTTATCAACTGTTTTACCTTTAGTGATAAACTGTTGAATTGGTCTTTCGGTCGCAGACGACATGCGTAAAGGGGAGCAACAAAGGACCCGTAACCGTACTTTAATGCTGATTTAAAAAAATATAGTACGGTAATTGACATGCGTGTCGCACATACCGGAAAGCATATAAGTAAATTACCATGTGAAACACATGTGAACCAATACGCAGCCAACGTGGTAAGCAATGTTTCTTGTGACAAACTTCCTCTATGTCAGACGGCTTCAATCTCAAGTGGGACTCGAGTGGGGAGCACAGGGGAGCTAGAGTTGGTGTAGGGCCGGAATGGTGGCGATCAGTCATGGTGGTCAATAGGGAGGCGCTACAGTTGGTCACTGGCATACCATACAGCAGCCAAACTGATCCTAACATCTGAACTATTAGCCTCTATTGCCTGTAATTAGCTCCAAGTTAGGTTGTAGGCCGAGCGGTAAGGTAGGACAGACGAGGTGGATCTTTTTCGCACCGGGAAGAAACGGTTTTCAATAAAAACTCGCGTCCACTTTTGCATGGCTGTCGTAGGTAAAATGTGAACGGATGTGACGCCGATGACGTATAATTTATTGATTATTTTAATAACATGAATAGTATAGTTCTTCATCTAACAGTACACCTAGGATGCCTCCACTTGCAGGTGATGACGATGTTGGCGCAGGAAGGCAACTGCAGCTGGTGAGAGGTGAGTGCCCCTCCGTGGAGGGACGGTGCCCCACCCAAGGCGGAAGGGAGGGCTAGGTTGAGGTCCCTTGGTGCGTTAAGTGGCTATGGGCTGTCGACTGAACCCGAGTACCTTTTTCTTGGGTGGTGTGTGCTGCTGGGTCTGGGCCCCCACGTGGGGCGGGCCCCTCCGGCCCCACGTGGGGGTCTTCACCGGGCCCTGGCACGGTTGGCCCGGCAATGTCGAGGGGTGACCCGGACGAAGTTTTTTCAAGACGGAATAAGCTGTCCGGTTCCCCGTTCGAGGGAGGGAGCGTTCTCGTGAGAATCGGCATCACACGACTGCTGCGTGGGGCTGGCCTCCACGAGACCCCCTCCCGGGAACCCCTCATGAGGGCCTCCACGAGGCGGTTCCCCCTGGGAGCTCTTCAGTGAGGGTCCCCCAAGCAGGCATCCGTGGACTTCCCCACAGGCTTCCACGTGGGGTTGCCCCCCCCAGGGCAGCCCCCCTACGTCCCCCTACCCATAACCTCCCCCCTTCCCCCCCTTCCATCACACCTACCTGGTGTGTGTGGCCTCGTTGTGGCGAAGGAAGGCAACGCGATGAGGAAAGCAACATGAGGGGAGACATATTATGTTAGATGTCAGCCTAGGACGAGGGTGTTCCAAAGAGAGGAGAGAGATGAGCACCATTTATTATAGAGTTAAAGGGACGGAGTATTTATGCACAAGGTGGATATAAGCAGTAAGTTGGTGTATTCATGAACCAAAGTAGTTTGAGATAATAGGTGTTGACAACCAGGAAAAAGATGGTCCGTAACAAAACAAAAATTTTATTTAATTTCAACAAAAGGAACGCCCATCTTCTTCTTAGTTCAGGACCTCACATATTCTTCCTGGGAGCACTAATTCCGATAGGTAAAATAGTAACGCTTCCCCTGAAGGGGAGGGGAGAGGAAGGGCTACGCTTACTTTCCCTATTAAGATCCGTGAAAAGAATTCTTACGAAGCTGATAAAACACGCTTTTAATCCCTCTTTCTATTGGGACATTAATTAAATAAAATTCATTTGCGCAAAATGACACAGTTTAATCGATTAATTTGCCATAATTAGTAACACAAATGTAGAGTTTCCTATGTATCAAGTATTTTCTAAAAAATACCGTTTCTCATCTGGCCCATTTAAACCGTTACTGTAAAATAATCATCGAACCGTGAGTGGACCATTTCATAAAGCAGTCTAGCGTGCAACTAGGTTAAGGGAATTTGTTTGTACACAACTGTACATCTTTAAATAGAGTTGATAATAGGATGCCCTAGAAGTTGCTAAACTTATTCCGGCCCACAAGTAGCTACACTCAAATGTGTCCATTGTACTAGACAGAAGAAACGATCAACTACCGTATCGCTTGTGGTAAATAAGTTTTAAATGGATCAATTGTTTCTCTAACCTCGTTGCGGTGAGGGGACGGCGAAGTGCGCAGACGTGGAATGAAGAAACATTCTGTAGGGAGTGAAAAAAAGACTGAAAACAAACCTAAAAAGACAATGACTAGCTAACCCCTTCCTTACGTAGAAGATGTTGAATAAGAGTACCGTATTGGGCGGAGGAAAAGTTGCCCACGACAAAAAACGAACCAATTTTACTTCAACAGAAGGAAGGTCTACCTGTTCATGCGTTCTAGTTTGGTCTTCCTTCTGACAGCGGCATTACGTACAGATATTACATCCCCTAGAGGGAGGCTGCTGCAGTAATGTAGCCATTGCTTCAATACTGTCAGGTCTGCTACAACAGCAAGAGCATTGTTGTAGTACTGAATGTATTGCGACAAGAAATGAATTATTGCTAGATTAGATTATTAGTATAAGCCTCCCAATCCGCAAAAAATGTGATCCAAAGAGAGGGAGAAGGCAGGCACCATTTAGTATGGAGTCGAGGGAACGCGGAATCTATGAAGAAAGGGCATAGAAAGAGTAAGTTGAGAAAGAAGTTCATGAACCGAGTTCAAAGTTGAAGAAAGGAGTAGTCGGTGCTGAAAAACAGGTCAGCAGTGAACCGAAAACATTGTTGTCCTTAACATAAAAACATTTTGTTTCAACAAAAAGAAGTCCTACAGAACTCTCAGCTCTCCCCCTGGGAGCGCTAATTCCTGTAGATACAACAGTTTTATCCCCCTGAGGGGAAGCATTGCTAGAAAAGCAGAAGCATTTCAACACTACGACTGATGCAGTAATATAAGGATGGCTACAGACGCTGTCCACAGGGCGCCACCAGCGCAGACGCTACGCTGGTGTGCATCATTACGCCTCCTCCACAAGGGCTCAAATGATACGATGGAGCAATGCTGCAGGGCCTCTTATCGCACAGCCCGCTACGGTAAAATAATGCAAGTATAAAATGGAGCTACGCGTGCAAGAGGTCGGTTGTACACCGGCTTCTTCGCGAGAGGGTGAAGAAAAAATCACGCCCGCCCAGCTATCTTACCAAACCCACTACAGGGTCCCACAGCACGCGTTGCTCAAATTGTGAAGGGTGGCCAGTGTGGCATGCGAGAGGCGCTTCGTCTCTTCGGACGTGGACAGACACAGTGAACGTGGCTCCCTCAATGTAGCTCAGGAATCGTACTTAACCGTACTGTCTCGTACTTAACCATGATTGGTGAGACAGATGTTAGGTCTGATTTTAATCTTTCATAGAAAAAACTGTTCGCATTTAGCCCATTTAAACTATTATTGCAAAATTAAGCATAGAATATTGAATGTAACAATCCATTGATCAGTCTAGTGCGCAAGTAGGTTGAGTGAATTAGGTCAAATAATTGCATACATTGAATAGCGTTGATAGGTTGCTCAAGAAGTCGCTGAACTCGAAGCGTCCACCTGGCGAGGTGCACTGCTGGACAACTGCCTCCAGCACACCACCTGGCAGATATGACGGCCATTAATGCATTGTTGCAGGCATGGGAGGCTTGCAGTGATAATCGCGAATTGTCTCATCGGTAATAAGTTGCTACAACCTCGAATTGATAATTTCCAAAAGTTATTTCTAAAACTACCCAGCCTTACAAGATGACTTCTCTCTCTTCTATTGAGTCGTGCTGCTACCCTAGCAAGAACGCCCTTCTACCATCCATGAGCGATGGCAGCGATTTAATCGTTCAAATTGCTTAGGCGGCAAAAAACATGCTGCAGGCGGCGAAAAAGTTAGACTGGGTAGTATGAGCTGTAAAATAAGGGAATTTCAGACAAGGCCTGTCCTTACTCAAGATGCTCCACACGCTCTAAACAGAATGCTAGAAATGAAGGGAAATGAAAGGCCGGCAGATAACGCAAAGCCCATGAAACTGAAAGATGCGAATCAATATTATTATTATCATTATTATATAAGAAAGTTTTAGCCCTCCTTAACCACGAAAAAGATGTTCCAAGAGAGGAAGGAGGCAGGCACCATTTATTATGGAGTTGATGGAACGCGGAATTTATGCACAAGGTGCACAGAAACAGTAAGCTAAGAAAGAAATTCATGAAACAAGAAAAAGTTGAAGAAGAGAGTAGTAGGCGCTGAAAAACACGACAGCAGTGAACCGAAAAAAATACCGTAACAAAATAAAAACACCTTCTATTTCAACAAAAAGAAAGCCTACCCAACCTTTAGCTCGGGCACTCACATAGTACCCCTGGGAGCGCTAATTCCCATAGATACAACAGTTGTATCCCCCTGAGGGGCTGAAAGGTGTGAAGTGAACCCCGGAACTCCTCTATAACAGCCGAGGTAACCTAAAAGTCTCATCTTAGAAGTCTACAAATTAACTGAAGGTCAACTCAAGCCCCTGTCGCTCCGATGAGCAATTTTTGTCGTTGTTGAAAAAGGACCCTTAGGTCGTTTACTATTCGGTCCTAAAATTTCATGGTACTACGGAAACTAGAACACCACATTTCATATTTTTCATAAAATAAAGGCTAAATCGAAAAAGTTACACGTGTATAATAGGTTTATTTTCAACAAATATATATACTAGGGAAATTTCAAACGAATCGGTTCAAAATTCAAAAACCGCTGGGTTGACCCCCTAAACCTGCCACCACTCCTAGGCCCCTTCAAGACTACATCATTTTCAAAGACCAGTGTTTACTATAGAACGAATTGATACCAACGGGAATATATAGGGAGTGAATAAAAATTTTATATTAAAAGACAGGGGTAGATCTGTGGCTTTGACAGATTTGCTACGCACCCGATAGATCCGACCCACCCCGATAGACCCGGCACACCCCGATAGACCCGGTGTAACGCCCAAGGATAGGTAAACGTAGACGGAGAGCTGAGTAGTTTACTGAAACGTCGTGGGGAGTACTGACAAAATGCGCCGGTTGAAAGCCCGCACCAATATTTATATAAGGACAATTGCTGATTCAGCATGCGCATTGCGGACTCCCGCATTGAGGGCAACGTACTGAGCACACACATCTCCCCCCAATCAACGGATGAGCGCAACCGTAAAAAAAACTTCCCAATCACGATATCAAAATTAAGATAATGAAATTCAGATCGAAATTAAACACCAAAACAACCAGTGAAAACCATACAGCTCATTAACGCCAAAATACTTGCGAAGCAAAAACAGCTATAAATATCGAAAAGTGGAGCAAGCATCAAGCTAATAGGATAAGAAGGAGCGCAGGCATAAATAGGTAAATGCCCTTCTTCATCAAAGCAAACCTCAAACTAAGTACTACGTAACATACGTAAACAACATCAAAAAGCATAAAAAAACACAAAAGGTCGCATAATGTCTAAAAAATTATTGGTATAAAAATAACCAACGCCAATACTAATTTTTACGTATCGCAATAAAAGCCGACCACCAATTCACATAAGAAACTCAATTGGTAAAAGGCTCACTCAAATTTTTTCTCAATATTGGGAGAAATTGCACTGCGTGATGAAAACAAAGGAAACATGAAATACTACTGCGCAAATTAAAAAATCGAATTTTAAATAGTTTTAGCACTAAAAATAGTTTTCAAAACTTGTTACAAAGTTTAATACGCATGAAAAGAATCCAATACAATAATAATACAGTCGATTCAAATTACGCAAATTCTCATTAACATACCAACGACTTTTGATTCATAGAAACAAACAAAAATACATCATAAACGCAGTTATTAACATTGTAAAACGCAACATGAAATTCAAATCAAACTTAAGTCATAAAAAATTTTTTTACCACATCACACAACAACTTCGCAAAACCTTGCGCATGAAAATAAAAAGAAATTTTAAATAACGTCAAAATGAACAATAATAACGAAGATAATAATTAAACGCAATTAGGTCAAATCCAAAAATTAAATGTCACACATTTATAAATCTTAACTCCTCCGTTTTCTTCAAACATGTTTGCACTCGCTCGACCGCATAGTGAGCGTAAAACACATACAACATTAGTATGATTAAATAGTGATTATATAGGGAACACTTCCGACTACACCTCGGTCGCCAGACGTTTCAAAGCTGGTTTCGACCGTTATGACCATTCACGAAAACTCGAACACCTCCCACAATGACAATGTGAGAGCTTTGGGCAACACCGCATAATTTACACCTGCGGCACGCCCATCTTCATTGTTCAAGATGCGGTGAGCGAAACTGCTGGCGACGGAGAATAAAGTCCTCCGAGCGGACTCTTTCCGTCATGACATTCATTTCCTTACGGAGGTAATATACGACAACTCCAAGTGCCATTACAATTAGCAAGAGGAAAATCATAGCCACGTCCGTAACCCTATCCGGGAGTAGATCAACTTGCTGATTGACTTTGATCCAGTCCCCCGAAATCTGTCCTTGGTGTTCTGCCAAGACATTCGTGAGGGCCTCCACACTCACGGAGCTGACCTTGTTGCCCATAGCGGTTGAGAACTGCTATGAGTTAAGGCCAAGGCCAGCAGAAGTACTCGATAACTCGGGCACGCGAACTGCTGTGTCAGCTTACACTCGCGTCCTTGCTCTGCGAAGGGAACTAGACATGCCGATTAGCATGACCCAAAAAACAACAGCAAACAATAAACCTAACTTCGAGCAGATAATGAAACGCTAAGTAAGAAATAAATCCCTCTGCGTCAGCAGTCTTTGCTGCACTGCTTGCAAATTCTGATTCTGCATCAGCGATGAGGGCAGAATGAACCTCGCAAGCTGAGCGCGACTTACAACTACCTTTATACAAACGAAGCATGAACAGTTAAAATACATACATAAACAATGTTTATATTTTTAAATCAAACTAGACACGTACAAAAGCGTAAAAATAAATAGTTGCATAACAATGCAGACATTCATGGACAATTTTCAAAACTTTGTGTCGTTTTACGTAATGGTAGTACATGGTTCTTATTACTCCTATGAATTTTGTTTCCAATTCTCAATTCCACATAGTTTCGGTTAACTTTAGTAACGATCGCAAGACCTATCCAGGATAATTCTCATTTGTTTTTTTTTTCAAATGGCTCCTTAATAGGACACGACCTCCTACGGCGAAACTCTTATCCTTACGTCGAAGGTTATGGTACATCGTCCGTTCCGCCGTATTGTTTACAATTAGCGACCGGACATTTTCAACAATACGAGCCGCCTCTCTAGCTCTAAATTTTACCAGATCAAAGTCGGTATCATAGCTGTAAATTGTTTCAAAAGTTGGCGCCTGAAAATTCGGACAAGTGTCCCTATTCAAGTTATATAACGCCGGGTGTCAAACAATGTCGAATTCAATCAATTATTGATGGCGTTCTTCGCCATTTCTAAACACTGGTCCCATTCACTATGAACCAGGGAATTTACGTACAATTTAAGTAGGTTATTGATTTTCCTATTACTTCTTTCCACAATTGCGTTAGCATGAGGACTCCATGGGAGAACTTCCTTCTTTTCAATGACATGAATTTCAACAAAATGTTTTACTGTCAATGACTTGAACTCAAGCGCTTGATCCGACAATAAAGTTTTCGGATATCCGAAAGTACTGAAATAGCTGTTTAGGCATGAAATAACCGTATCAGCCAACCGATTTGAGGTCGCATACAATTTGCAGTACCGCAAAAACAAATCAATTATGACTAAAATATATTTATTCTCCTCATCCGTTGAAGGAAGTGGTCCAAGAAAGTCCATTGACACAATTTCGAATGGCTCTTATGCTATAGGAACGTCTAGGATCTTTATGGGCACGGTAGTATTTGCCTTCAGAATCTTGCATACCTCGCACATATCAACAAATTTCCTAATGAAAGTTTTTTCTAGTAAATGAAAATATCTAAGCTTAAACTGAAACAAGGTATGTAAAGCATCAGTATGATGCAAGGAATGGCTACCGAGCACCGCGCTATTTATCAGCGACGTCGGCATAACTGAAGTTAAAATAGTACTAGATCTCGAATCAATCAGTCTGCGTCGGTAAAGCACGTCGTTTAAATTTAAATAAATTTTCAAATCGGGAGTCGTAGTCTTATTACAATTTAATAAAGCGTCCCTAACCTCGGAACAAAATGGGTCCTTATCTTGTTCAGCCCGAAATTCTTCAAGTCCTCAAGAAACTTCTGACAACTTTGGAATGTATTCCGTCAGTCTCGGTACGGCCGACCCAGGCAACGCCCTGTCTGCTTGCGTCAGCGCATCGCCAGAGTTCTATGCACCTCGCCTGGTAGTCACAGCACACACAACTGCCTCTCCGAGCTCAGCACAGTCATCTATGTCAGATGCAGTCAATTGCTCAGGTAATCTACTCAAACAATCGGTAACAATATTTTGTTTACCGGGGTAATACTTTACAATGGGCTCAAAAAAATGTACTGTTAGACACATACGCGCTATGGTCGAAGCGTTAGGAAGTCTTTTTTGGAATAACAGACACAAATGTTTATGATCCGTATACAAATATATTGGATATCCTAAAATTAAATATCTAAACGCTTTAAGAGCACAAACGATTGCCAGAGATTCCTTTTTAGTAGTACTATAACGCTTTTGCGTGGAATTTAAATTTTTACTGAAGTACGCTTTGGGATGCATGAATTAATCCGCATCGTTTCCGTGCTGTAAAAGCACTGCACCTATACCAGTCTTGGAAGCATCCGTAAATACATGGAATGGCTTCCCAAAATCAGTATGTCGTAACACGGTATCAGATGTGAAAACAAATTTAATGTTCTCAAAAGCTTCCTGGCATTTAGCCTCCCAGACAAAATCAACATTCTTTCGCAGCAACTGATAAAGCGGGTTCGAAAGCGAACCAAACATAGGGATATGGCTCCTAAAATATTTCGCTACCCCTAAGAAACTCTGCAATTTCTTCACGTTTCGTGGAACAGGGAAAGTTTTAAGCTTTTCGACTTCTTACAGCGTATGCCGTCAGCTGATACAACAAGGCCAAGATATTCTGTAGAACTTTTTAAGAATTGACATTTCTCAAGCTTCAGGGACAGATTGCCCTCACGTAACTTCTCAAAGACACTTGTTAAATCTCTCAGATGCTGGTTCATTGATTTAGAGAAAACTAATATATCATCGAGGAGCACAAAACAGAGTTTCCCGGTGATATTTGCAGGTACGGATGATATCACTCGCTGGAAAACGCTGGGACTCGAGCTTAGACCAAAGGGCAACCTTTTACATTGAAACTTCTCACAACCGATTCTAAAAGCAATATATTTACGGCTACTTTCTTCCAATTCTACCTGGTGGAAGGCCGATCTCAAGTCCAAACTTGAGAAAACGCTATTTCCACACAGGGTATAAAGGATCTCGTCTATCCTGGGTATCGGATAGGACTCCTTGACCACAATCTTGTTAAGCGCTCTAGAGTCGATCACTGGACGTATGTTTCCAGATTTCTTTTTTACAATTATTACTGGTAAATTATATTCCGACATAGAAAGTTCGATAATACCTTAATTAAGCATCTGTTTATTTCCCTGCACCAAATCCTCTCGATATTTATGCGGGATTCTGTACGGTACCATGTTTAGTACTGGCGCATCTGCTTTCAATACGATTTTGTGTCTCATCACATTAGTAATGCCACTTAGTTCGCCTTCCAACGTAATAACGTCACGGTATTCATTTAGCAATTTGATCTGTAAAGGTTTTTCATCATTTTCATCGCAATCTACGTCTTTACTCGTTAACGGGCGTCGTTCGCCTCTAGATGCACTCTGTACATCCTTATTCTGTACATTAATTCCTACTTCGTCAACCCGAGTACAATAACAACAGTGCCTCGTCTGATCAGCCCCCAACACTAGCTCATTCCCTGTGATGGTATTGAAGCTTCCACCATAACACCTGTCGACCTTGGTTGGATCCGCCAGTTCGTTGACCTCACATAAATTGGCCTCTCTCACAGCTTCTTGCACCGTAGTCATGTATATCTATTGTTCTACGTCAAGATCGTCTACTGCCTCGATATCACTTAGCATGCTATTTTCACTTAGACAAACCTCTTCTTCAGAGTCGTTTAATAGCAACACGGGTACAAAACCCTCAGAGTCTATTTTCACCAATGATGCATTCACATAGATGCCATTACTCAAAACTTTTTTCCTCATTAGATATTTTCCTGGTCCCGCCTTCCGCACATAGCCATTTATGACCCTTAACGAGTTACTCGGTATTTCCACTGCTAAGCAGTGCACAACAAATGGTCGGCTTACCATTCTTTTATCTTTTTTCCTAAGAATCTCTTTCTACTGCTCAGCAGTTTTTTTATCTCTAGGCTGCCTTTTTGCCTCTCGTCATTTTCTAGGCTGCTTTTTTCTCTCTGCTTCAGCCAATATTTCTTTTTCCGCATGCTCTGAGCAACCACGTCTGCCATAAGACAATCTGTCTTATTTACGGTATTCAGGAATACTTCTCTCTTACTTTGCTCGTTCATCCCATGCACTTCATGAAAAGCCACTTTCACTCCGTCAAGAATAATGAAACCTTCTTTAAAATCTAGGACTGCATCCTGCAGCACATCCCTTCCTAGGATTACATCATAATTAAATTCACCTTCTTTTAAAATCAAAGCGCTAGTATCTAATTTTTTATTATTAGGCAGGGTGATACTTAGGTCAACCTCCCCCGTGTTTTGGCTTTTTGAATTATTACCCCTGAATCGTTAATTACTAGGCTTAATCTGCTCGTTCAGGCTCTTAATATTCCGGTAACTAATCAGGCATTTATCACTGCCGCTGTCAATTATAGCACTCAGAAATTTGTTATTGTTTTCTAAAATAATCGTAGGTTTTTTCGATCTGCTTAATGAGAACAATCCATCTCTCTCCTGTCTCAGCCGTCCTGCTGACATAATTGTGGCTGCTAAACCAACCTCTACTGGTTGTTCTGATCTTGCGCCCTCATTTAGTTCTTGTTCTTTCAAAATTCGAAACTTGTTCCTACACTTAAATAGCGGATCGACAACCTCGGTTAACTTAGTTACAGTGTCTGGCTTCGCATCCACCACATCAGGATTAACGAGAGCTGTGGACCGACCCTCGGGCACTGTCTAATACTCCCCTTCAACTTCATCCCTCTCAACCGATTTTACTCTAAAAAATCGTTACTTCTAGGAGCTTCAGCGTAAAGCGCCTCGCTCCTACCTCGTCCACAACCACGTGATTTACACTCTCGAATAAAATGCCCGAACTGTCTACATCTATAGCAGGATCTGCCCTGGAGACTTGGTTAGCCCTGACCTCCTCGTCTACGACAGGTAGTTTCTACGTGACCTGGACTATTGAACAGTGAACAGTACAGAGAGTGAACAAAGGGATTAACAGAGTAGAGGGATTAACAGAGTGAACAGTAGGGATTTTTATTCGCATGTTGCGTCGAATTAACAGGTTGTCTCGTATTCTCTACGACAGCTTCATTACACTCCAGAGTTCATAAAATTCTGTCGCCTACATAGGCACAAAGTCTACATCGCGAGTATCTCGCCCCAGGTCTGAAAAATTATCTGCGACAGCATGCGCCTCTGAAAACGCTGATAACTATGAGGAGAAGCATGAAAAACTTCGCCCGACGCTTCACAAGCGTTGCTTCCTGCCGCGTTCACGAAATATGTCTCTCTATGCGAGAACTGCGCACTGACCTTTGTTTCCGCCATTATTGGCCTGCTGTCCAGATGATTACGGTCCGCAGAGACTAACCGAGCTAATAGCTTTTCTGAGGTTAAGAATGGACGCGAGAATTTTTTTTTTGAAAAGTTTTCGTCTAACAGGGGAAGTAATATTGATGTGTTGTGTTGGTAAGCTGTACACGATCAAGTCTCCCGCAAATTTGTTAACTCATTGGAATTCGTACTCGCTACGATAAAGGAATGCCTTTGAAAAGCAACCTCCGAACTGGTTAGAATGTGCTCGCTCAACTTTCTTATCTTAGATAGTGCTCTTACCAGCTGAGCTGCTAGGCTATCATTGCTCAATAACTTTAACTGATTTAAATCGCAAGCAAGAGCCTGTATGGACTTTTCACCTTTGGATAAATATATATCGTCCAATACACTAACTACATCCTCGAACGATTAGTTTAAATCCTGATTTACTAATTTACATACTACTGAGTTGAAATCTCAAACTTGCTTGTGAGCACTACGTACCAACAACTCCATTTTAGCATCATCTGAATTTACATCGGGAAGCATGCTGAGATAAGCACGTAGATTTGAAACGTGAGTACGAAATGTTTTCGTGTCACAAAAGTCTGGATCTTCCTTTCGTTTTCTACCGCGGAACAACGGCAGTTCGGCACTCGACAGGATTGTACTGCCTCGCACTTGCATCGTTGGTACGGAGTTATTCGTAGTCGTCACTGTGTTTACACTGGGTGTACTGAACGTTACTGTTTGCGTAGTCATTACGCTAGGACAAGCGGTCGACAAATCCGTCATCTTTGACGTCCTATTGCTTTGAACACTCGGGTTGTTGAAACGCGACACCGACATACGACCACGACTAGGTTTAATTGCTACTGCACGAATGTTCTCTTCCACTGAATCCGACGATGACATTAATTAAACACTACCAAAATAATGAGAACACCACAAAATTAATTATATATCGCGCCTACAAAAAGATAATACTGCTTCAGAATCAAAATAGAAATTGAAAATCAATATAAAAATCAACAATTTCTCCTCAGAATAATGAGCAATATAGTCCAACTCAATGCTCAAATAAATCTCTTTTAAATCAAACAATTAAAATCAACAATCAAGTTCAAGTTCAAGTTGCAAATATTATTAAATCGTGAGATAAGCGCAGACAACAAATCAATCACCGTATTGAAATTACACAGCCCTCCATCCAATAACAACACTTTCACTGCAAAAAAATACTACTGCAAAACTACAAAACACCAAAATATGCCTACTGAACTCTGAGTCGCAGGGATGGCTCTCAGCTGGCTTTGCTGGTGTTGCTTGCTGGTAGTGCTTTTCCTGAAGACTGATGTTGTTGGGCACTTTTGACTCAAACTGTTTATGCTTAAACTGTTTAAATATTAAATTCTTCGTGAATAAAATACAACAGAATGATATTCTCACAGTCCAAAACAATTAATACACGTCACTGTCCCAAAATGTTGTTGCACTAGCACTTCACAATGATGTCCTCTTGCTAGCATTGTTATTGCAAATTCCTATGAAAGTTTTCACAGACAACGATGTTGAACTTATCTCCTTCTTTACACAAAGACAACTGCACCTTATAGCCTTCGCCTAAAGCCACATAAAGTTCTACGTCATAAGGTGTCAGGAGCTGGTCTTCAGAGACTCGACGAGTTACAAAACGAAATACATTGGGATATGCTTCTCGTATTTCTTGGCCGGTGATGCTCCCTTTGTCCATACTCTTCTGCAGATACACTCGGGATATCACAACTGGGCAATTCTTCGAACCCTCTTGATCCTCTTGCGATAATTTTTCTCACTCTCTTCGAGCACGAAGAAAAATATCTCGCATTGTAACAAAACGCACTTTCTTCTAACGCGAACTTCCGTGGAATTCGAGCACAGACTGGTCACCAATGTAACGCCTAAGGATAGGTAAACGTGGACGGAGAGCTGGGTAGTTTACTGGAACGTCGTGGGGAGTACAGACAAAATGCGCCGGTTAAAGGCCCGCATCAATATTTATAAAAGGATAATTGCCGATTCAGCATGCGCATTGCGGATACCCGCATTGAGGGCGACGTACTGAGCACACACATGCGAACATATGCCCACACACCGGCACACCCCAATAGACCCGGCACACCCCTGTTATGTACTTTGCTACATAACCAAGTACCATAGAAATTTCCCACCATAACGGTTGCCTCGACTAGCAACGGATCACGGACCGCGTGCCCTGACTCGCAAGACCTCCGATAAGGGATCAGCAAGTTCTGCGAAACCTCAGCAGAAAGCTGTACTGTATCCACAACCTAAGCTCCCAAGGCAGCAGTAGCAACGACAAAAAAGCAAGCTCAGCAGGCCGCAGCAGAGAGAAGGCGACGGTTGCGTAGCAGCAGCGAAACGGGCGTCGAAAAAAAGGTGAATAAAAAAGCCTCACGACGTTTGAACGCAAGCAACGTCTTTCGAGGGTAGCTGCGGCAATAGCTTCTACATAAGCTTGTACCGAAAGTTAGGAGTATTCATACTTGTATCAGAACTAGTTTCAGAAGGGTCTCTTTGGTGCCACCTATTCTAGTAACTTTAATTTGAACTCAGTTAGGCCCACTTGGGTTGTTATTGTATAAATAATCATTGTGACTTCAAATCTTAGAACGACGAATCCAATATAACGTGAAACCCACGAGATCCCTTCTTTTATCTATATATCGACATCATCACAGCTGCTTTCTCTAAGTTACGTATTGTATATTATTTTATTATCATTAAAATTTGCTGGTTCCAGTCTGACTCACGTCATGTGTGGTGACCATCAAACATTAAAACAGTTAATGTGTTGCCATGCATAATGAGTGTTTTAAAACCTGCTATTATCCCGACCGAGGATATTGAAAGTCCAAGAGAGCTTCGTAGTATACTTGGATAGAGGGGTATCACTCGACCAAATGCGACTCTACAAGTCGCGCACGTCAATTTACACTTTCTCGATTCTGCTGACCACGCATCTGCAGAGCGGCACCTCGCACCAGGGCGTTGCACTGGCACACGTACTAACGCATGTACGGACAAAGTGCGCACACACACCTCCCCCCTTCGTAGAAGTGAGCACCAAGCGCAAAACTAATTGAAGCAAAGGATAAGAATTTAAAACCAAAAATCAATACAGCAAGGTAAAGGCACCCAGCTCATGAAAGCCAAAAATAATAATAATTCTTTCGTGTCAAAACAACTGCCATTAACAGTAAAAACAAACGCGTCCAGTGAAACTCGACAAAAAGCATCGCAAAGAAAAACACAAACGCCCCTATCACCAAAACAAACCTGGAACGAGCCGCTGCTCAACACACGTATATAATGCGAAAAAAATTTTTTAGGCCCACGAATAGTGCAACATCCAAAAAAAATTGTAGTTACAGAAAACCCTAAAATAATGCACATCGGCATGCGTCGTACAAAAATAACCGCTAAAATGAACACCAGCCATGAAAATCACAATTAACTCTAACATTTTTTGTGAAAAACAGTTGAAATGATAACGCAGTAAAAATGAAAAAATCGCATCGTTGAAACAACAACTAAAGAAGTTTTCACTCAAACATAAATATGAAACGCGGCACGCAGAAACCTCGTACATTGAAATCGGTACACGCCATAAAATGTAAAAAAAACAATACATTCGTTAAGGATAATAATAAACACGCATGAAACAAATAATTACACAATATCTCTAAAATTTAAATGATCAAAATATTCGCATGAAATGAGTTATCGAACAACAAAATGAAATAAATCATAATTATACACCCGAACGTTGCATCGACTCGAGCATCTTCGCGAACATGGGTAAAATGAAATACTTAAAATACAAGGGTGGAAATACCAAATTAATAACAATTCCTGAGTAAATATTAAAGCATCCGCTTAAATTTCTGGTGAAAGAGTAACTCCCCTTAGGCGACACCAACCCGCGTAACACTATCGCATCTAACACACTCGCGGCACGCCCTTCCTTATTGATCGTTATGTGCTGGCATTGGGCGCAGGTGCTGATCGGCAAGGTTGGCCGCAGCTGCTGCCGGCGAAGAATGAAATCCTCCGACCGCATTCGCTCCGACAACAAATTTAATTCTCGGCGAATGTAGAACATAGACACTCCCAGCGCCAAGGGAAAAAAGGACCAGACAAATAAGTGCGAGGTCCGATACCCTGTCTGGAAGGAGATCAACAAGGGCGTTCGCTCGCACCCAATCGTCCGACACCCTGCCTTGGTGTTGTTCCAAGGCGTTAGTAAGCGCCTCCACGTTTACTGTCGTCACACGATTCCCCATCGTGGATGTCAGGAACGTCAGCTTGTTTCGTCCTGAAATCGAAACAGTGACAGTCCGATAGCATGGCCTCAAATGAAACAAAAAAAAATCAAAAGTAATAACGGCACAATTTTGAAAATGACAGCCGTAAATGAAAGAAACAAAATAGCATGTGAACGCGGCTCAGGTCCCTAGCAGACACGCCCGCTACTGAGCGACCGCATAAACAACCCCGGCGCCAGCACTCTGCTCGCACAGCGTGCAGGTACCGCGCCATGTAAGCACAAGGTGGACCTTTAATATTGTATATTAGTTAGCAGATGCAAACCTTTAAAAAAAACGAGTGACACCCTCATTGGCGGACTTAGATCCTACGATATTACAGACACCTATAATGTAAAGGAAAAATACACACAAGATTATAAGAAAAATCCAAGTAAAAAGCTGATATATAAATGTAAACATCGAAACAGTAAACTGAAAACAGAAATACTTGAACACACAAAAAAATAAAATGCTAAACATTGTAACGCAGTCTGTTGTAAGTCGTACACTTGTTCAATCCGTTTTACGTAAAGGTAATACGTGATTCTTATGATTTTTGTAAGTCCGATTTCCAATTTTCAACTCTACGTAATTGCGGTTAATTTTCGTAATGATACCTGGACCCAACCAAAAAAGTTCCAATTTATTCTTTTTTCAAATGGTTCCTTAACAAGACTCGTTCTCCAAGGGCAAAATTTTTATCTTTACGGCGAAGGTTGTGGTACATTGTCCTTTCACTGGTGTTATTAATAATCACTGATCTAACATTTTCGACAATACGAGCCGCTTCCTTAGCTCGAAATTTCATCAAATCAACATCGGTATCGTAACTGTAAATGGTTTCAAATGTTTGAGCTTGAAAATTTGGACAAGTATCTCTACCAAAAATAATGTAACTGGGTGTATCACCCAACGTAGTATTAAGTGAATTGTTAAGTGCGTTTTCCGTGATGTTGAGACACTGATCCCATTCTGTGTGACCTATGGAATTTACGTACAATTTTAGTAAATTTGTTATTTTTCTATTATTCCTCTCTACAATAGCGCTACTATGAGGACTCCACGGTAGAACCTCTTTTTTTCGCGATGGCGTGAATTTTTGTAAACTTTTGAACTGCCGCTGATTTGAATTCTAAAGCTTGGTCACTGAGAAGTGTTTTCGGATAACCGAAAGTTGAAAAACGGTTGTCTAACACGAAACAACTGTGTCTGTCAACCGGTCTGATGTGGCATAAAGCTTATAATACCGAGAAAATAAATCTATAACTACCAAAATCTATCTATTCTGCTGCCCCGTAGCTGGTAAAGGACCTAGGAAATCCATGGAAACAACCTTGAATGGTTCTTTTGCAATTGGCGCGTCTAAAATTTTAATAGGTACTGTCACGAGAAAAGGTCCCGCCTCCTTACTAATTTACATTAGTAAGCAGATCAGGCTCTCGGAATTGAGAGTTTGGCTTCACCTCCATGAAATGCATAGACAACACAAAAAAAACTCCTGGACAATGATCAATATTACAGTACATATACTAAAACAAAGCGTTACTCACCGATGATGGTTGACTCGACTTACACAGCGCATTTTCTGAGCGCTATTTTGCCTCGGTGAGATGGGATGCTAGCGTTAACGGGGTTTTTAAACGCCATTAAAATGCTAAAGAAATTTTTTATAATGGAACACCCTGGTACAAAGCATTAACCGTAAATTACTGGAACTGTGAGTAACACATACCAACAAATACTACTCTGCCTAATTGACCGGTCAATTTCTTCAAGTATATTACACATCGAACACATATAATGAAATGATGCCTAACTGTCGGTTTGGCGCATTCCAACGGAAAATGGATGGCTATTTGGCCTCGGCTCACTACTTCTTTCGTCCAAGAGCAGCTTCAGTTCAATCCCTGTTCCATACACAGTGCATATACTGTCTGTGGACGTTTTTATGAAGGGGTCGTACTTGCAATCAATAGGAAGAAACCGCCCTCCTGTAGGGCAACAAAATATTGACGATTACTTTGGTTCTACAATTTTCTCATATGTATATATATGCACATATTCCACATTTAATTCAACTGCACCAATTTCCTTTTACGTTATATGAACCTATCGTTTCCAACGGTATCTATCGTAACAAAAGAACGAGCCTTACCCGCCTTGAAGACGTTATTAAAAATTTCCTTTTTAAACGACCTCTTCGGTACGGGACCTTCTCCCCTCTGCAGAACAAAATGTAAACTTTTATTTTGTTAATTCAAGAAAAATATATTTTAACAGGTTTCGCTTCTCACTTATTTTTCTGAGTATAACATTTTTAAGTTGACACCTATTCACGACGCAGGGTATAACATTTTAAGTTAATGCCTAGCCACGACGCACCTTATGGAGAGGCTCGCAAAAACTCACTGACTCTTGTTCTCCGTGCTAGCCAAAGTGTTCTTTTGGGGCTACCCTCTTTCCAATCATGACCAATGGTACCTCTCGTGCACTTCTAAACAATCGCCTACTCTGCCCCATTGGCTGTTCTCGGGGTTGCACGCATCCTATTCGCTGCGAGGTAATCTTGAAGTCAAAACCCGTTGGCGATCAGGCTTCCCACGCCTTTACCCTCTACCCCTACCCTTGACTGGGCCTATGGTCAATAAGTTTTGCCTTTGTGGTAACACAACACTGTCCTTCTCGTTCGAGCTCTCGAAGTCTGATTACAAAGCAAAACATTAGCCCCAGCTCGAGTGCCCGCTTCGCTTACACGATACATAAATCTATGTTGAATGTAAACATTCAGGCTTACACTCATGTTAGAGCAACCCACTCATACCGTTGGAATGCGCCTGAACACAGTTTATTAACTCACAATTTTAGTTCAAGCAAAAAAATAAATACGCACAAAATTCGTTACACACAATTACAAGATTTATTACACATGATTAATTTTTTCTAAATTTTCATTTTCAATTTGAAAAATTGATCATTCTTGACAGATTCTCGAGAGGTACGGTACTATTGGCTCTAAGAAATTTACAGACATCACACATTTTCACAAATTTACGAGTGATAGTTTTTTCTAATAAATGATAATAACGTAATTTAAATTTGAACAGCGTATGCAAAGCATCTGTATGATACAAAGAATGAATACTGAGCACTGCCTTGTTCATTAACGATGTCGGCATAACCGAAGTTAAAATAGTACTTGTCCTAGAGTCAATCTGTCTCCATCTGTAAAATACGTCGTTTAAAAATAAATACTTTTGCTAATCAGGAATCGTGGACTTACTTCCATTTAGTAATGTGTCCTTAACTTCAGAACAAAATGGATCTTGCTGTTGCTCATTCCGAAATTCGTCAAGGTCCCAAGATACATCTGTCAATTTAGGAATGTAGTCTGTCAGCTGCGGTGAGGCAGCCGCTGCCGGCGCCAGTTGGTCTGGTTGCGTCTGAGTGTCTGCGGCGTCTACGCTAGGGTTCAGTGCACTACGTCTGGTGGTGACAGAGAACACGTCGACTTCCTGAAACTCCGCACAGTCATTAAAGTCAGAAACAGTCAATTGTTCAGGCAATCTGCTTAAACAATCGGCAACAATGTTTTGTTTACCGGGAAAATATTTTACAATGGGATCGAAAGAATGGACTGTTAAACACCAGCGTGCCATTGCTGAGTCGTCGGGAAGCTTTTTGAAGAACAAGGGCTGCAACGGCTTGTGAGTGTACAGATAGATAGGATATCCAAGAATAAGATATTTGAAAGCTTTTAGCGTGCTGACGATGGCGAAGAATTCATTTTTGGTGGTACTATAACGCTTTTGCGTGGAATTCAAACTCATACTGAATTATGCTATTGGCTGCATTGATTTAGTTGAATCGTTTCCGTGCTGTACCCAAGTAGAATCTGTCCTGGGCCCCATGTGGGGCCAATGTGGTTTGCCCACGGGGGCCCATGTGGTTTGCCCATGTGGGGCCTATGTGGTTTTTTGGAAAAAAAGCCCAGGTGGGCTTTACATGGGTATTTTCTGGGCAAACCACTGGGTAACCCAGGTTTTGCCCAAATGTTCCCCACGTGTTTTTCCCACATGTCCTCCATGTGTTTTGCACGCATGCCTTCTATGTGTTTTTCCCGTATGTTTCCCATGTTTTTTGCCCACATGTCCTCCATGTGTTTTGCCCGCATCCTTTCTATGTGTTTTTCCCGTATGTTCCCCATGTTTTTTGCCCAGATGTCCTCCATGTGTTTTGCCCACTTGTCCGCGATGTGTTTTACCCACATGTCCTCCATGTGTTTTTCTCACATGCCTACTATATGTTGTGCCCATATATGCCCCCGTCTGTTTTTGCCCCACATATCCCCAGTTTATTTTACCTCAATATTGTATGCCATGTGTGTTCAATTTCACATTTCCTGTCTATTTTACCTCACATATTTCGTCTGTTTTATGACACATATCCCGTCTATTTAACCCCACATATATATCCACTGTCTGTTTTACCCAACATATCAGTGTCTAAGTCAGGTTCTGCGCACACTCTCAGAAGTTATACAATCTTCCGACTAGTCACATTAAAGGCTTCTACTTGATATGTTCAGGGGGCAGTAACTTGGAGCAACAGATGATCTGTACGGCTATTCTTAATTAATTTCTCGCTATTTATTCATGATGATGATCGCTATAGCACTTGACAGTCTTCTCTGGAGCCTTTCGACGATAGAATTTGTTTTTTTAAACCCCATTCCTACAATCTGAGTGTGAGAAAAACTCTAAAATATAAAACTAAGACTGAAATTATGATTTGCGTTTTCTTCAAGTACTCAAACTCCAGTGTATTATCGTCCAAAATGACTGGTATAGCGGAACAGAACAGAAGTTTTAATGTAAAAAAATAGATGACAACATAAATGAAAATGCAAAAGCGTTGATAGTATCAACTCACCCGAGCAAATCATGCAGAAATAGTGCATGCAGAGTCATGGCACTGTTGATCCAACGAATTGAACTGCATAGATGTCCACACTGGGAGCAGAAAAATTTGAGGGGTCCGATATGATGCCATGCAAAATATCAAGACGCACTTCACACGGACATGATGTTCATACACAGGATCATCTGAAAATACCAATTGTAAATTAATATTCGGAGGCCTAGTTGTACTGAAACAGTGAATACATACCCACTCAATTTGCATTTATTGCTATGATATTGAAGCAGAAGATTTACAATTTCACGATCAATCTCTCATTACCCAATACTTCGATGGAAATGTTGAAACCTTTTTTAAGGAGGGCTGTCACAAAGTGCACTTAAGGAAATCATCAGTTAATTTTTTAATATTTACTATGCAACCAATTTTGCATGGGAACCTGTATCATTCTTTGTATTTGTGACGGGCGTCGTTCTGCATGCCGTGGAAGCTGCTTGAAACAGCAAAACACGTCCCCCCAAGATGCCATATTTTGATTACATTCTTTTCAATAAGATTACGGACTCAATTTAAATGACAGAATTATCTTTAACAGTAGTAAATTCCATATTATGGCATATCAGTATTAAAGGGTATCACGGCAGCCTTCACCGCTCATTGTTGCGTGTTTTAGAGATATATTTATGAATAAATTATTCATAAACATACCTCCAGGCTGATTTTACGAGACAATATTAGAAGTTATCAAAATTGATTTTTTCATTTGAGCTCGAAAAAGTTTGACTTATTCTGGTAAGTAATTTACACTCGTATATCCACACATCATGTTGAAAACTAATACCCTTTCGATGTCACTTAATTCTCTTTTGCATGGTCATGGACAACATTCTCTTGGGTTATATTTCAAGTTAAAGATTCTCATCTAATTGCTAATGTTGGGATAGCCATCGAATGCACAAAAAACATAATTAAAGCGAGATTCTAGTGATCGTGCAGTTAATTGTTTTATACAAAATACAATAACGGCGCCGGCACCAAACAACGCATTCATATGCTACGATTCCTTCTACCATGAAAAAGCAATTTGCTCCTCTCCAATCTTGTTTTCGTTAATCGTTAACGTTCTAATTGATATCAGCAGCCGAACGGCCATCTGAGGTCTATTTTGTATTTCTTGCATTCCAGAAAAATAAGATTTAGGTGATCATAGAGAAGACTTAGATTTTACAAATTCATTACAGTAAAGCTATTTCATAAGAGAACGGAACTCTGGTGAAACCACTCGATGCATGAGTTAATAGTTTTTAAGTAATGATCTACTAACTTTCACCCAGAAGTATTTATACACAATTCTTTATGTGTTGATATGCTGTAGTCCAAGTATTTATAGTCCTAGTATTAGGCTGCCTCTTAAATTCTGTTACAAGGAAAACGTTTAAATAATGTTCGTATGAGTATTTTAGTATTTCATAAGCTAAGTTGAGTGCTAAAATGTAAAAGCTATTCATGTGAATATCATATACTTTTTTTGGTAACAGAAGTTTTGGGGCAACCTAGTTGTAAAAAATTGACAAGCTATCAAGATGCCATAGGTTGCTGAAATGCAAGATGAGTAAGAGTTATTAATTTTAAGGGTAGGAAAAAGTCCGTTGCAAAAAATGTATGAAATGAAATCATACATGACAGAAACGCTTTCTCATGCAATAAAGTAACTAAAAAGGTGGTAATAATCAAAATGTATCTAAAAATGGGATGTTTTCTCATATGAGTGATGCAATATTTCTATTTATACTGGATTTTCGAGAGAATATGAGGACAAATACTGGATAAAAAGAGCATAAATCTCCAGAAAGAGAATTTGTAGCAGAGCTAAATAATAAACTTTTTTCACGTTGAGAATTTCACAAAGAACTCCGCAAAAAAACTAAAACTACCTGAAAAAATCATGACGGAATTGAAAAACACTCACAGAATCAAAGAAGCATCATGAAAAATTACATAAGAGTAGGTCAAGTGCTAACATATTCCGTTTTATTGAGCGAAAAGCATCTTTGCTCACCTTCCTTTTGTAAGTTCTATAACTAGTGAATGAAGAGAGCAAAAATATAAAATTTTGATACCATCTGAAATCAAAAAATTCTATTTTAGATACCAGAACAAAGATAATATTCAAGAATATCACAGATGCGTCAGAGATCCGTCGTTACAAATAGCCACAAACAGAAAAATACAAAATATTCATGCATTCACTTATGTATCTGACATTTTACTCAACTAGTGACATCAACTTCTCACATATATACCAATAGCAAACACACGCAACTTATTTCTACTTTCACTAAAATCTTCGGCTAACCGTACAAAATTAAAAATGACTCCACTCTCGCATTTGCTTCCACTCGTATCTAAAAAATGACTAAAACATTATATTTTGCAATTTCAGTTGGATTATAGATTATTAGTTAGGTTAAGCCTCCCTATCTGCAACAAAGGCTATCCAAGGAGAGGAATGAAGAAGGCCGCATTTAGTATTGAGTTAAGGCAACGCGGAATCTACACAGAAAGGGCACAGAAACAGAAAGCTAAGAAAGCAGATAATGAAACAAGAAAAAGTTGAAGAAGAAATTAGTCGGTGCTAAAAAACAGGACAGCAGTGAACCGAAAAAGATGGTCCGTAACAAAACAAAAACCTATTCTATTTTAACAAAAAAAGCCTACCTAACCTTTAGCTCAGGCCCTTACATAGTCCCCCTGGGAGCGCTAATTCCCATAGATATTGCATTAGCAGTTTTTCCACACCGCATACCATCGCAAGCCATAAATTATACTAATTGTATTGACATATTCTTTGACATTCATTCTCATTTTCTAACACATGTCTGCAACTAAAGAGACAATATGTAGTACAACCCTCTAACAAATCACTAATTGACTAATGTAGAGTCTGTTTGTTTTGCTTCTGTAAAAAAATTCTTTATAGATCTGAGCATCTTTCTGATCTACAAATGAAGTCAATGTAGGTGCAAGTAAATATGCTAAGCAATCTAATATACCCGAAAATAATTTTAATCTTTGATTCGTGCTCCTTAGAAAGCATATTTCCTTTCCAACCATGAACTGATTATCTACAATTTCTGGCCCTTTCAAAACTGTTGAAGTTCATGCCGTTATAAAAATTTCACGAAATCAAAAATCATTTTAGTAAAACTCTTTAGGCAATAAAGTGCTTCACAAACGTTAGTTTATAAAATGAAACGTTTCAATGTTACAAACATTATCATCAGGCTGAAAAGAGCGATCAATTTTCTTGTTACATATGTAAAATGAAAACAATTAAAGTTGACAGAACTATTCTCATTGTTAGTATGATTCACGAGATGTTCAATAGAGAACTATAGTTACACATTTAGACTAGAGACGATTGCACAGGTCTAAATGAGTAACCACAGTACAACATTAGAACATCTTGTCAATGTTAATGTGAATGTGAAACTATGAATAAAAAAATAATTGTTCTTTTCAGCATGTTGATGATGTTTGTTATATCAAAACATTCTATTTTATAAACTGACATTGGTTTACCATTTTATAGACTATCGATTTTTAGTAAAATGATTAGCGAATTCATTAGGATTTTATCACATTGAGAACTTGAGCAGATTAGCACTAATTAACTACTTAGCCCGTGATTTCTGTAGGATATATTCCTCTCAGAATATTTTTAATATTATGATTGTTTAAGCTAGCCACTTAAACCAGAATGCACCTCAAAAAAATGAAGAAGGGATTATTTATTATCGACATATGTTTTACACTACAGATACTAACAAACTTGAGGGAACAGTGAATTTACGAGGTGCGTTCCCACAGAGGATCCGTTGTACATAGAATAACCTTGTCAAACAAAAACTTTGGAAAACAGACAAAAAAAATAAGAAAAGAGCTGAAAAAATTATAGTTATTAACAACCAACAGAAAGCACTTGAAACTTGAAGGAAAACCTAATAATTTTAATAAAGAGGAGGCCTATATCAAACTCTCAGCTCAGGGCTGCGTATTTTCCCTTGGAACGGTAATTTCCATACATATAACAGATGTGTCTACCCTATGGGGAAAAATTGACAATTCTAAGCCATAGAAGGGCCAGCCTCTTCATCTGCAGCAGAAACATCCACGTGTGCAGAATCGACCTGCGGCGTTTCCGGTGTGAGCCTGCTTCTCCGTCCCTTGTCACGGTCCCGTGCATTAACGAGGCTCAACCCAATATATTGGTTGATTTCTTCATCAGTTGCAGCAGCAAATTTTGGGTTTTTCCTCACAGCATCTATTGCAAAACATTTAAAAAAACTCTAGAAAATGTAAAAGATTTCTGTATAGATTTTTCATTATTATTTAAATTGCTAAAACATGGCGCACAATAGACTTCTACAGACTGTACATGCAAACACAAATGTACTCTGAGAATATCTACTAACCGAGAATACATCTGTAGAGGATCAAATCCATGAACTTCAGTTTTTTCTTCGCCCCTTTCAGACTGTAGCTCAAAGCGACATCCTTGTTCATAACATGTTTCATGAAGTTATATACAACCTGATTAAGTTTTCTTCCACCAATTAGCTCCAATTCACGAATCAGAACTTGCTTCTGACCATCATCTTCTAAAATATTTTCTAAAATTCTCATTTCCTCCAGACTTTGAAGTGGAAAAGATGGAAGTTTGTTGTCTTCCATTGGTATAATGTGAGAAGACCTTTTCAAATTTTTTTTTATCAACTTGATTTCTGCATGGTTTTCTTCTTGGTGCTTGATTAAGGTGTCCCAACCTTCATCAATATGTTGCGTAATGTCCGTTTTCAGTTTTTGAACTTCTGATCTCAGAGAGTCAATGCATGCTGTGACTTTATTCTCTAGACTTTCTAGAGCCACCGAGATTTGACCAGGCTGAGATTTGCCTGAAAGTAGAACATAAAATACAAATTCAAAACTAAACACTAATTTACAAAGTATTCAACTCATTGTAGGTGGTTCTGGGCATATAAATTTATATTAATTGTGTAATTTCTAGACCTGACCGAAGGAAAATTTATAATTTTTACTGATTTGTCCACGATTATGATACTGCAACAAATTTACTTATAGTATTATTATCATTAATATTTTTACAATAAAATAAATAACGGCACTTTACAGACACGTGGATTTAGGAAATCTCTGCACAAGGTGTGTTCATACACAGGATACCTTGTACATAGGTGATAATACTAATATATACTAATTTTTATTTACGCATCAAACACGAATCCTGCAAACTAGGAAAACAGTTTATTAATTAAGATTATAAGTTCATGGAGAATAGCAGCAGTTTTTCAAAAATAGACAGCATAAACTGAAAAAAGATGGTCGGGGACGGAACAAAACCTTATTTACTGTAACAAAATAAGGCCTACCTAACTTCTTGCTTAGGGCAACCCCTTGGGTCCGCCAATTTACATAATTGCATATAGTTAAATAGTAGCTTGTTATAATACAAAATTTACATAGGTGAATTGTTACCCAAAATAACGTAAAAAGGATTGGCTATCTATTGATGAGTATTTTCTATATTATGATTCTGCTGCTTTAAGCTAAGTAGCGGCTGTAAAGGGCTGTAGGTAGCTTGCTCTGCTGAACAGCCCCTTGCGACACATTCTGGGACGTAGACAATATGCGCCGGCCCAGCCGATAATAGTGCCTACATGGGAGTACCTGGCCACGGTAGCTTACGGAGGAGTTAAGCAGTTCACCCGTATGAGCGTTGGTATTTAAGAACGCTGTTAGCCGCCCCTCTCCCAGCGTTGGCATATCCTATCACTATTTTCATTTGGGTAAAACTGGAGGGAAGAAAGTTCTGTTATTTCTTTCCTGTCACCAACCTATAATTAGCAAATCTCACAAGAAAACTGACAATCATTACATTGCTTTACTTTTTAATATATTAGCTGAAGGAAGTAAGATTTAATTTAATTCCAGGTAAAGTGATCAATAAAACATTATGATTGAGATGCCAATACTTTCACAGTTGATGTATGCAATTAGGGACTTTTTTACATATAAAAATAAGAAAGCAAATTATGCTGTGCAAGTGTTACTTACAAAGGAATTTCATTTCATAAGCAGGTACAAATCAAAAATATAGCGCTTTCAAATATTCAAAACAAGTATCCATTCCCTACCTTTACGCACTAGCTAAACAGGAGGTGATGGCGGTGGCGTCGAGTCAGATGCACCATCTGCACGTGATGCAGTCTGCAAATTTTGCTCATCTTCACTGCTGGATGATAGTGTACGTGAATTTTCAGTTCTTTGCTTTTTAGGTCTTGTCTCAACATCTGTGGTTTCAACTTCACTAACAAATTGAGCTTTTTCTACTTTCATTCTCATCTGTTCATATGAGCAGTTCTTAGAAAGTACTCTATAAGAAAACTTTCCCCAGTTCTTGTCTGGCTTGATCTGCTCCTTCACCATTTTTGTGGAGCATGGTCTATTGGGCCACCAGCACCAATTTCGGCCATTTTCAAACACTACCCAACAATTGGGCACACCAGACACTGATTCTTCTTCATCGAATGCAACGACGGAATACATACTTGATTGAACTGACCAAAAATTAAATTGTGAATTTCAACAGTTATGAATAAGAGGCATAATATGATATGAATTTAAATCTTTCCTAATCATAACACATTTTTTCTGTATTTCATTTTGATGAACATGTAAAATGCGTTTTGCTAACTGACCAACATACACACTAATAATGGAAGATTCTGCAGGATACTTATAAGCAGGCTTCATGTTTTTGAATTTTTTTAACCTGCATAAGAAGTCAAAAAGTTTTTATGCTAGGACAAATTCGAAGACAGTTTTGGAATCCCTGAAACATTTCTAACAAACTGATGTCCTGTTATTTTGTATGTGCGATATTTTACCACTATATCATATATACCAAATTTTTGGTTTTCAACTATGATAAAAAATTCAAATGTACAAATTGGAAAATCAGGACATCAGTTTGTTAGAAATGTTCCAAGGATTCTAAAACTGTCTTTATTTTCTTCCTAGCATAAAAACTTCTTGACATCTATCTTTTCGAATTTTGAAAGTTAGAGTTGTTGGGTATAAGCCATGAACAAAATTTTTTGTTGAAGTGTAATATAATGGACAATTTATGTAAATGAATGCTGTTTTCGTTTTTATTTCGACAATTTCCACGCATAACTTTATATTCACAATGAGAATTGTAATTCACAAAAATACGACTAAATAGAAAATTTTTTATATAAAAGTTAGTAATTTTTATATTTTTAGTCTGATTCGTATGAAATTTAAATATTTTATGTCTCTTATGAAAAGAAACCCAATTTCATCCATTCATTTTTTCGATTCAGGCCTTTAATTTTTTACAAAATTTGACATATTGATTTATTAGTTTATTAGTATTGATATTTTAAATTTAATGCTGAGTTTTTATGCTAGAACAAAACCAAAGACAGTTTTAGAATCCATAAAGCAATGCTAACAAAGTTGCAGTTTCAAATTTTCCTTTTCCAATTGTGTTTTGTTTTTATATAAGGTCAAAATGGGGTTGGAAATTAAGGATTTTTAGTCCTTGTACCCCCCTAAAGGTGGAGGGGGTATGGGGATAAAATCTTTAATTTTCGACACCATTTCTACCCCATATAAAAAATAAAAAACAGGAAATTGATAATTTAACAATGTACTTTAGTTAGAAATGTTCCAAGGATTCTAAAACTGTCTTTGATTTTGTTCTAGCATGAAAACTCAATGATGAGATACGTTTTGAAATATCAATACAAATGAACGAAAAAAACAATATATCCAATTTTTTCAAAAACTATGGCCTGAATCAAAAAAATGAATGGATGAAGTTGTGTTTCTTTTCAAAATTTGCATATACCAGTCAAATTTTATAAGAATCAGACTGAAAATAAAAAATTTCATAACTTTTATACAATAAAATGAATTTTATTTCATTTAATTTATTTAGAGAAATTACAATTCACAGTGTGAATATGAAGTTATGCATAGAGAGTATCGAAATAAAAATGAAAACAGCATTCAATTACATAAATTTTCCATTATATCACACTTCAAAAAAAACTTTGTTAATGGCTTATACCAAACACCTCTAACTTTCATCAATCAAAACATTTCAACTCATGGAGTTCTGTTGCTAGAACAAAACCAAAAACAGTTTTAGAATCACTGGAACATTTCCAACAAAAGTATGTTGACTTCCTTCCAAATGTTAGAATAAAAAAGTTATATAGCTCTAAACCCAAAAATAATTTACTTTGATGTAATGATAAAATGTTGCCTCTCAAAATTTTTTATTCAAAATGTTAAAATTTTACAACATACTTTTGTTAGGAAAGCTTCAAGGATTCTAAAACTGTCTTTGGTTTTGTTTTAGCATCAGAACTCAATGAGTTGATACGTCTTGAAATAAACATAAAAATGTACCAAAAAACTAATTTTTTGTAAAAACAATAAGGCATAATTCGAGAAAGTAACACGATTAAAAAAGTTTACTTCCAAAAAATTCAAATACTGGCCAATTTTCGAACGAATCGGACAAACTAAGTTCAAAAATCCGGATGGTCTCCTAACTCTACTTTGCTACAAGCCTCCGGAAGCGGTACAAGCCACAAAATAGAAAACAAATCCATTGCACAAAAAAAAATTATGTGCTTACCAGGTATACTTTCATTTCAATTTCCTTCCAAGTATGGCATTCATGATTTAAATTTGGTGATGATAATTATGATTATTATTAATGAAAAATGTAATTGAAGAAAATCGTGATTAAAAAGTTTGACTTTAACTCAGAAGCAATTTATACATGTAGATCCACAACGAAATCCAATATGCTAGGCCCTAGTTACACTGGAGCATTTCACATCAAGCAGGGCGAGAAACCACAATGCAATTTCATCGCACATTAGACTAACTAGCCTAAATTATCGAGACTAAATAGAAAATTATTTAATTTACTATTTATTAATACTGAACACAAATTTATTTAATATTTTTTCAACACACAGCACACATGCGTCAACAAATAGGGAACTAAATATGTTCCATAACGGGATGAGAACGTCGGTAGAAGCCGTTCTAGCTTTCACAATGCACTTTATTCATGTTGAGCTGCCTAAATTGTCAATATCCAATAGAATCTTCTTTGAATCAATATTTATAAATATTGAATACACAAAGTTACAACAATTTCATTCACGAAAACTTCGAGTTAACCTTTAACGGTCGCGGCGCTCACCCGAGCGGCGCCATGCATGAGGTCACCGGTCGAGCAGTACGAGCTCAGAGTCACTTGCAGGCGGGAAATACTTGCGACTTAGTTTCCGAGTTTACCGCACCGAGTTTCATGCACTCGTAGTGAGCATATTTCATACAATATAGTATGCAATACATACATATTTTAATGGTAGTAATAAAGGGCAAATTATTTGTTTCAAAATCAAAATGCTATCGCATCACTTTCTTCGAACCTGCTTCATACACTTTCGAATGAAGAGACTGCTTTATTGTCCGAATCACTGCTCATACTAACAGCTGATCTGACGTCACTCAGTACTTCCTGTAAGGCATCTTGAAGTTCATTTTCTGTTAGAAACTTTCTTTTCGCCATATTGAAGGGATAGAACCTAACCGGGAGAGGAAGCACATGCACAACCGCACATCGTAAAGGAAAAAGGGTGACTGACGAATGCCATGATGGTTGCCAGATGCACATTCTGCCGCTAGTCATCATACGATCATGTCAGAGACAACACTTATGTTTATTTGTTATTGTTTCATTGTTATATGTTATTTTCATGTTTATATGTTATTGTGCTTCATTAATTTATTCGGACCACTAGGAAATCCAAGTTTACAGCTTCTTACATAACTGTTAGAAACCAATTTGCTGCAAAGAAGTGCGTCCTACCATTGAAACAAGAGGTACGAAACTAAGTAACATAAGAATAATTTCTTGAATTCCAAGCTGATAAATATCAAAAAACAATTGCTGGGAATGAACTCATGAAATGATAACATGAATATGGATCACATATTTAGTTTTTTGAGGAATTATACGGGCATTATTTAGTGCTTGAATCAGTGGGAAGAACTGCCATAATATCGAAATATATGAAATAACCACAGTTAAGTAAATAAAAACACAACATTGAAATGGTATTCTTTTACATTTTCTTGCTTTTCATTCTCTGAAAATAAGAATCCCATAAGACAGCCACTTCCTTAAATAATATTTCTGAGCGCTTTTTTTCATATATAAAATATCGAATATTGTTTATTTTTTGGTACATAGCAACTCAATTAGGAGAATAAATTTTATTTGCGTATATGTACACACTATGGTACAAAGTCTAAATTTGGGCTGGCCACTACGCAGCCATGTTGAAAAACCACGTGCAGCCCACATTATTAGGCTTAGTGACCTAACCATATTTTACCCACCTTTTGCCCATGTTTTTATATATATATATCACCATTGCCCATCTGATTCCCATTGTCCCATGTGGGCCCCATATGGGCCCCATGACCGTCTTCTACTAGGGTAAAAGCACTGTTCCTATACCAAAATTAGAAGCATCTGTAAATACATGGAATGGCTTATTAAAGTCAGGATGCCGTAAAACGGTATCTGATGTCAAAACAGATTTAATTTTCTCAAAAGCTTCCTGACATTCAGGCTTCCAGATAAACTCAACGTTCTTTCGTAGCAATTGATAAAGTGGATATGAAATCGACCCAAACAGAGGAATATGACTTCTAAAGTAATTGGCGACTCCCAGGAAACTTGATCTATTTCCATATCGTCTACTGCCTCAATATTACTCAGCATGCTATTTTCACTCAGGTATACCACGTCATCCGAGACGTTTGAAAGCATGACAGGGACAAAACCCTCCGAACTTATTTTCACTACTGATTCGGCCACATAAACGCCATTTCCTGGAATTCTCTTATTCATTATATACTTCCCGGGTTTAACCCTCTTGACATATCCATTAATTACTCGTAAGGAATTACTCGGAATCTCTACTGACCCACAGTGAACAACGATCGCTCGTCTTTTAGTTTTTTTTCACTTCTTTCGTTGGATTTTTTTCGCTGCCCAGCAGCATTTATCTCTAGGCTATTTAGTTGCCTTTCGCCATTTTCTAGACTCTCTCTACCGCCATTCACTAGGCTTCTTTTCCCGCCATACACTAGGCTGCTTTTTCTAGGTTCCCACTGGTTCAGCAGATATTTCTTTTTATGCCTCCTCTGGGCAATCACGTCTGCCATCAGACACTCTACATTATTTAAGGTATTGAAAAGTACTTCTCTCTTACTTTGACTGTGCAATCCTTGCACATCATGAAACGGCACTTTTACTCCGTCAAGAACAATGAATCCTTCTTTAAAATCAAGCACGGCATCTTTCAAAACATCCCTACCGAGGATTACATCATAATTAAGTTCACCGTCTTTCAAAATCAAAGCGCTAGTATTTATTTCTTTATTATTAGGCAGGGTAATACAAAGATCAACTTCGCCTGTCACTTGGCTTTTCGAATTGATTCCCCTGATACTCAAACCACTAGGCTTAATTCGCTCTTTAAGGCGTTTTATATTCCGGTAACTGATTAGACACTTATCGCTACCACTATCAATCAGTGCGCTCATTAATCGCGTGTATCATTCTTTAGAATAATTGTAGGCTCTTTTGATCTTCTTAACGAAAACAAACTATCGCTTTCTTTTCTCAAAAGACCTTCCTTCATTATCGTCGCTGACAAACAAACTTCTACGGGTAATTCAGAATTTGCACCTACTTAAGTTCTTGCTCACCTAGTAATTCGAACTTATTTTCACACTGGAACAACGGATCCACAAACTCGGTCGACTTAATTATAGAATGTGGCTTCAAAACCACCACATGATTGGTAACGGGAGTTGTGGTTTGACCCCCGGTCACTGGCAAATACTCCCTCTCTACACCAACTCTCTCCATTACGTCTGATTTTATTCTAAAAAATCATTACTCTCAGGAACTGCAGCGTAATACGCTTCTCACCTTCCGCGGCCTCTACCGCGTGGATGACATTCACGAACAACGTGCCCTAAATTACCACAGCTATAGCAGGTAGTACCTCGGAATCTCGGTTTACCCTGACCTCGCTGTTTCACACACATCTTTTGTACGTGACCTGGGCTATTACAGAGTGAGCAGAAGGGTTGTTGTTGTTATGTCCGTTCACTATTATTCTGTTGCGGATTCTCCACTAACGCCTAGTTACACTCCAGTGAACCTAGAGCTCTATCGCCGACATAGGCATGCAGTCTTACTCGCGAATACCTCGCAGGTCTCCAACCTGGTCGTAAAAAAGGTCTCCGTCCCTGAAAACGTCGATTGGTGTGTTGTGAGTTATATAAAATGTCGGAAAACGATTCCTGCTCGTCACACACGGGCTCGTCAGGCACGGCCACTAGGTAAGTGTCTCTAGTCGGGTACGGTACTGTGCACTAGGCTTGTGCGCAATTATTGATTTACTCTCAGGATGATTCCGCACAGCGGAGACAATTCGAGCTAATAGCTCTTCAGATGTTAAAAAGGACCGTGAAATTATTTATTTGAAAAAATTTTCCTCCAACAATGGAGCTAAAATTGCTGTAGCTAAACTAAAAACAACCAAATCTCCTGCGAACTTGGTTAATTCATTTGTATTCGCACTAGCAACGACAAAAGGATGTCTTTGTAACGCTACGTCTAAATTAGTTAAAATATGGTCGCTCAATTTCCGGATCTTAGCCAGCGCAGTCACTGATTGAGCAGCTAACCCTTCATTTCGCAAGAACCGGACCTGATTTAAATCACAGGCTAGCGCATGTACGGATCGCTCGCCCTTTGAGATATAAATATCTCCCAGAATTTCCACAACCTGGTCGAAAGAATAGTTAACATCAGGTTGCACTAATTTAGTAACTACACCGTTGAAGTCACCTACACTTTTTGTGGGCGCTTCGAACGAGCAATTCTTTTTTAGCTTCGTCGGACGTAACATAGGGTAGTAAGGACACGTACGCCGTTAGGTTAGCAACGTGAGTACGAAATGTTTTTGTCTCGCAAAAATCGGGATCTTCCTTGCGCCTTCTTCCTCGAAACAACGGAAGTTCGGCACTGGACAGTATGGTACTGCATCTTTGCAACGTCGTGGTTACGCCACCACTAGCAGTATGACCACTAGCAGTAGTCATTGTAGTGACACTCGGTGTACAGAACGTTGCAGTTTGAGTTGTCATGACGTTAGACGCAACTGTCGTAGGCACCGGTCCTGACATAATTGTCGTCATAGGAATCGGAGTACTATATCTCGGCGCTGACACACGCCCACGACGAGTCGTAGTTGCAACAGAACGAATAATTTCACTCTCGGATTCAGAGTCTGACATCGCATGTCACAACAAGGAAAAGTATTACACCGCCAAAATTACACCTCACAAAAATAGAAACAATGACACGTCAGAAATCAATATCAAAAATTTGGTATTAAATTAAATACTAATACCTTCCTACTGACACAGAAATTAACACTAGCTAAATTGATCAACAAATAAAATAAATTGCTATTAAATCTCTACAAGAATAAAACTTTACCGATCTCAAACATTTGAAAATGACTGCTGCAGTTCATTCGAACTTTAGAAAAAAAAACACTGAGGCGAAATACCGAGACAAAAAAAACGAACCCTGAAAAGGTTCCGTACTCAAATCGGGTCTTAGCTGCACAGCCACCGCCGCCCAGCTGACGCCACTGCCGATGCCAAGGTCGCGCGCAGTAGCGCTTGGAGTCGGTCGAGCAGAAACGCTCGCACTTGACTGAGCTCTTAGTGTCAATGTTTGTTCGAAGTCCCACTCTTCACGTTATCAGCACAGCTCACTGTTCAATAATTCCTTTATACTAACACTGTTCGATAATCACTGTTCAGTATGCAACACGGTACCACATACACCTACACTTCATCGCCGTAGATGTTGAATCACTGGCGTCGTTTGTAGAATTTTCAACCACACTGGCCCAGATGAAGCAAACATTGCAGACTGTCACGGCACTCCTACTGCCGACCTCGGTGGAAGTTGACGCAAAGTATCACGTTGAAGAATTCGCCTTCTTTGCACAAAGACAGATTAACTTTGTAGGCCTCACCAAGTGAGACGTAGAACTCCAGTTCATACGGGCCCCGCAACCTTTCTTCGGAAACCCGTCGCAGGACAAAGGGGAACACGTTCGGATATGCCTCGCGGACTTCCCTGTCAGTGATGGAACCTCTGTCCATATTATATCGTCGTTATTGCAAAACTGATCCTCTTGTCACTTAAGTCACGAGCAGACCTTTCTTCAGAGATCTTCTACCGCAATCACTTTCACTGTCTTGAATCGCCAAGTCAACTGTCGACGGTAGCGATTAACTTTTTTAATGTCGGGGAATTCGATCACATATGGCCACCAGTATCCCGACCAAGGATATTGAAAGTCCAGGAGAGCTTCGTAGTATACTTGGGTAGAGGGGTATCACTCGACCAAATGCGACTCTGCAAGTCGCGCACGTCAATTCATACTTTCTCGATTCTGCTGACCACGCATCCGCAGTGCGGCACCCCGCACCAGGGCGTTGCACTGGCACACGTACTAACGCATGTACGGACAAAGTGCGCACACAATATAAAAAATCTTAATTTGAAGGTCGATCATGAAAATTATCCATAAAATACGAAAATCAATATATTCAATCAGAAAAGAAACGGCGATCATGACAAAATGGCGGCACGCCCTTACTCACTCCCCTCCGAAATCGAAATAATTAAAGTTCGAGCCTAACCAAAATAAAATATTTTAACCTGTAACAGAATTGATGACTTGATCTCTATATCAAACTGAACCCGTTTCTTATGTGTTTATTATAATGTCTCTTATCCATTATTTGTTGTGCATTTATAATTTTACATGTGAACCTTACTTCAATAGCTAATTGAAATTTTATTTGTCAACTATTAGTAGATGTATATTGATCATAATTTTTAATATGTCAAACCGTTTGAATTATGTGGAATCAAATTCGAAAATATATATCTAAAACCATTCAATTACTTAATGCCAATTTGATATTGTGAATCATTCAATTTATTATACTACGAATTATCTGTACTTCATTGATTAATGTAAGAATTATAAAAAGACGCTATATAAATTTCTTCATTAAACCGTTTAACCAACTCAGGACGCTATTTTCGCCATTTTGTTTTTGAGAGAAGCCAAGGCAGCTTTGATAGCAACTACCACCTCGAATTCAATTTCCCAATTTACGTTGAACATTTAAACTTTTGATATTCAAATTTAAATTCTGAATCTCCATATCCGGAATTATACGTATAAAATAAATAGTAATTTCAAAACTTTCCTTAAATTCGACTTTATAAATGATTACATTCAGTAAAATATCTAATTGAATTTCAACCATATTTTATACGCTAAAGAAAATTCATTTAGAAGTAATATTCAGTTAAACAGAATAATGTTTTCGCGCAACCACAAATGCAACTTTACGCATTCGCATATTATATAGTTATCGTAGATGTGATCACGCTCAAGTTATTGCATTTTATTTCATTCTAATGTCTGTATCTAAGTTACCATTTCAATGCATTGTTTAACCATGTATTTATAATGAGCGTTTGCCTGGATGTTTGGAACGTGAGGTTATGGAGTAATAGAATGTGGTCCGAATGTGAGGGCTAGCTGGGTGGAAGGTGTGGTGCTCGAGTGCCAGAGCTCACTTTGTTTTCAAACAAACCTCTGCCTAACCCTCCCTCTGTCTATTCGTCTCCCTCTCGCTCAATCCTCGGTTGTTCGAGCAACTCACTTTCTCTCTCTGTCTCTATTGTGTTCCAACTGAAACGATTGCTTCACGAACTCTGTCTCGCATACTCGCACATCAGTTAGTTATGCTGTTATGTGTTAACTGCGAATTTAGGGTAAATGAATATTTCGTGCTAAGATAATATTTTAAACATGTGATGCGTAGTAACATAAATATATAGTAGTTTCATTTAACATTTTGAATTTACATAGGCAAATTTTAATTTTCTCGAACACGATCTAAAATATTGAATTACATTATATTCATCAAATTATTTCTCAATGAGGAGAACGTCATGAGGATAATAAACGAGAATTATCTTAAAATTATGATACCTGAATTTGTGGCAGATTAAAATTTGATCTTTATAGGAATACACCCGATATTGATTTAAATTGCTGGAGCACTTTGTTAGTGACGTACTCAACGTGAATGCACAATTTGAAAAATAATAATTTTCTTGCTTCGTATCATATTTAGATTATAATGTCACTTCGAAACAATGGAATCAAATTGGTTTAAGTTCAGTATGTCCTAATCTGTGAGCACTGAGAATAGAATGAGCCGAGAAGTGGGATATGTATATCGAATGAATGAGAACTTGTCTAGGAACAATGAAATTACAAGACAACTGAATAATCGTAACGATATTTTCAGCTGCTGATGTCGCTGAGGATCCCGCCGCCTTCACTACTGAAGTGCACAGCCACACGTTCACAGGGCAAGTTTCGCGTTCGCGTAATCCGCAGTGTGCCGACTGGGCTAATGGGCAGCAACGGCACCAGCAACAATCACAGCAACAACAACAGCAACAACAACGACGCCAGCAACACCAGGACGACGGTGGACGGGAAGGCCAGAAGCAGGCAACTGCTCTGGGTAGGCCAAGCTTAGTGTCCACGCAGTCCGCAACACAGTTCATAACGCGCCGACATAGCTCGGACGTGGACGCGATAACGATAACGCGACAAAGGCGCTGACGGCAACCGCTTCAGCGATGAGAGCAGTCTGAGCTCAAAGCACTGACTCAAAGAAAACGAAATAGAAAACTACCCGAAAGCTGACTCGGTCGACTGCCTCAGAAATTTTCTACGGAGGTACTTAGAGCAGCTGATTTTAGTCTAGAAAACATCAGGCGAGGAGACGAAGGAACCCGACTACGACGAAGCTCCTGAATCTACCAGCGCACGGACGACGAAGAAAACTACAACGGCGAAGGTTATTGATATTCTTTCGGCAACATTCGACTTACCTCGTGGCTGTGTAAAAAGGAAGTCTTAATTACTCAATCAAGTCAAACCCCATCATGAAGGAGATCGTGTACGATCGAGGCACGAATAATAAGATGTTCTTGAACACAGGTATTGTGAAGATCTCTATCTTTCCTATATTGATGCTGCTGAGTATGATTACGGCGACCGAGACTCTACTTGTCCCGCGTCACTTATTATTAATGAGATTTTTATCTCATTGGATATCTTCTAGAGATAATCCCGGGTGCAGGGAAAGCCTCCGTCTTAATCTACGGTATAATTGCCTCCCAGAGGCACACGAAAGTTTAAGACTTCATAAGGAGCTTCGAATCAGCGTTCGATAGAGAACAAACCCAAATATCTCTGCCGTAAAAATCATCTCAGCTGGACTACGTGGATATACAAAAAGAATGAGGATCTCACCGCTGCCACCAATTTTTGTTATGATCGTCGTTTCTTTTCTGATCGGATATATTGGTTTTCGTATTTTATGGATAATTTTCATGATCGAACTTCAAATTAAGATTTTTCTATCGCAGGTTTAAAACACTCCTTATGCATGGTCACACATTTACTGTTTTAATGTTTGATGAACACCACACATGACGTGAGACAGGCTGGAACCAGCAAATGTTATTGATGATAAAATAATATACAATACGTAACTTGGAGAAAGCAGCGGTGATGGTTTCGATATATAGATAAAATAAGGGGTCTCGTGGGTTTTAGGTTATATTGAATTCGTCGTTCTAAGATTTGAAGTCACAACGATAATTTATACAATAACAACCTCAGTGTGCCTAACTGAGTTCAAATTAGAGTTACTAGAATAGGTGGCACCGAAGATACCCTTCTGAAACCAATTCTGAAACAAGGAAGAATACTCCTAACTCTCGGTACAAGCTTATGTAGAAGCTATTGCCGCAGCTACCCTCGAAAGACGTTGGTAGCGTTCAACCGTCGTGAGGCTTTTTACGCAAGCGTCGCCCGTTTTTTTTCGTCGCCCGTTTCGCTGCTGCTACGCAAGCGTCGCCTTCTCTCTGCTGCGGCCTGCTGAGCTTGCTTTTTTGTCGTTGCTACTGCTGCCGTGGGAGCTTAGGTTGTGGATACAGTACAGCTTTCTGCTGAGGTTTTGCAGAACTTGCTGATCCCTTATCGGAGGTCTAGCGAGTCAGGGCACGCAGTCCGTGATCCGCTGCCAGTCGAGGCAACCATTATGTTGAGAAATTTCCACTGTACTTGGTTATGTAGCAAAGTACATAACATATCCCCCATCTCATTTTCAGTAACATCCTCCTGGATGTCAAGTTGGAAGTTTCCGTCTACTTGAAGTTACGCATAATTTCGTACTTCATTGCAAGGGAGAAATCAGACAAGCCGACGAGATTTGTGCTTCTGACGCACGCTGAATCGAAGACCCTAAATACACAGTAGTGGGCAGCTGACATCGGGATGTCCTCTCCTGCTCCACCGCCGAAGATCTTCTCTCGTGACTATCGATGTTCTTTCTGAAGCCTATCCGAAGACATCTGGGGTTAAGACCACCTTAAGGGGGTCCTCCCGTCAAAATTAAATTTTGATCCGATTGGTCTGAAATTTGGCCACTATATCTATTTTTGCAAGAAAAACATATTCTATTCGAGAAGTTTTTTATTTAAGCTTTAGTTTTTTATTACTTGAAAAACTCGTTTTTTGGTCCATTTGTGGGGTGTTTTCAAAATAATAGAAGTCAATGAATTTTTATGCTAGAACAAATACAAAGACAATTTTGAAATCCTCGTAACATTGCAAACAAACTGATAGGTCTGAATTTTCTATTTGAAATTTTTATATATATATATGCGATATTTGATCAATACCTAAAATATACCGAATTTTTAGGTTTTGAACTAGCAGAAAAAAAAGACAACGTACAAATTGGAAAATCGAGAGCTATCAGTTTGTTAGAACTGTTCCAAGGATTTTAAAACTGTCTTTGTTTTTTCCTAGCATAAAAACTCAATGACTTCTATTCTTTTGAATTTTGAAAATAAGTAACTTTACAGTATAGGCCAAAAACAAAATTTTTGTTGAAGTGTAATACAATGGAAAATTCATGTAATTGAATGCTGTTTCATTTTTATTTCGATTATCTCCATGCATAACATCATATTCACACTGTAAATTGTAATTTACAATTTAAAAAACAAGTAAAAAATTTTTCACTTCATAAAAATAATGAAATTTTGTGTTTTCAGTCTGATTCTTATAAAATTTGATTGTTATATGTAACTTTTGAAAACAAACACAATTTCATGTATACAATTTTTAGATTCAGGCCTTAGTTTTTGAATAAATTTGACATATTGGTTTTTAGTTTACTGGTTTTGATATTTCAAAAGAATAGAACTCATTAAGTTTTTGTGCTAGATCAAAAACAAAGAAAGTTTTAGATTCCTTGAACATATCTAACAAAGTAACTTCGCAAATTTTCCACTACTCCTTTTTTTTATATGGGGTCGAAATATGCTCGAAAATTTAAAATTTTGGTCCCATTACCCCCCCTGGGGGGTGGGATCTATTGTCCGTAGTGCCATAAAATTTTAGGACCGAATAGTCCACCACCTAAGGGTTCTTTTCCAACAATAACATGAAAAATGCCCATCGGAGAGAAAAGGGGCCCCGGAGGACCCCCTTAATAATGTAAATATCGAGTATTTACTCGATTTGCCATTACCTCCACCTGCATGTAGTTATCATGAACGCATTAGTGTTCATCGGTATCTTTTTACTTTTTTCCGCCATTGTCGAATCCATGTTAGGCGAAATTGAATAGGGGAAAGTTCCATTCTCGTCGAGGAGATGCACCATCCTCCAGATCGTAGTCCAGCCGTCCACAGATTGCGTCACGCTCCGCAGATGTAGTCGTAGTACCTCATTTATCGGAGACATCTGAGGCAGACTTTTAACCGCAAGCCAAAGGACGCAGCACGTGAGAAGTGTGCTCGCCGTCTCGCCGCAAGACAGCTGGTGCCGCAGCGTAGAGTGTGGCCTTAAATCGAGATTCCAAAATCTTTAGTTAAGATAGCTTTAGACCTCAGTCATGATAATGACTTGTCAAGCCACATGGGCTTTTTGAGAACTCTTGAACGTGCTAGAGATAAGTTTTTCTGGACGAATCAGATCCGCGATGTAAAAGAGTACGTGAGCAAATGTCTATCATCTCAAAGAAGACAATGGCAAGGCCAATTCAAAGTCCCCCTTGGCAAATTCCCGGAAACTTCTTATCCCCTTGAAAGAGTTGCTGTTGATCTTGTTAAATTGCCCGTTAGTTAGAGTGGAAATAAGTACATTTTAACGATTGTCGACCATTTCACACGATTTGTTGATGCTTATCCTCTTCAAGACAAGTCTGCCGATTCTGTTACATGAGCTTTCGTTCAGTACGTTGGGAAATTTTCTGCCCGAATGGGATTGTTAGTGACCGAGGTAGCGAATTCACAAATAAACTATTTCAAGATGTGTGCAAAAAATCTAAACACCAAATCCCTGACTACCACTGCTTATCATGCAATGGCGAACGGCTGCTGTGAAAGACTTAATGACATCCTGAAAACTGCGATTTCTCATCTTGCAGCTGAAGGTAGATTCAATTGGGACCAAACGGTACCATTTGTGATTCATGCCGTTAATACCTCCTATCAAACTGCCATCAAAGACACGCCGTTTTTCTTATTATTTGGCAGAGATGCAGATCTCCCTTACCACGAAATATTTAAAGAGCAACCGATCAATTATGCGTTTGACCAGAACTATGCAATTGAGGTATCACTTAAACTTTCAAAAACATTCTCAGTAGTCCGTAAAAATTCTGAGGCAGCAAGAAAGGTGTCAGCGCAAAATTACAATCGGACGGCAAAGGAGTGTGATATCCAGCCAGGTGAACTAGTAATGCTCCGGAATGAGTCAGGTCGTGCTGATATCGACAGAGCATGGCCAACTCGGTTTCGTAGTCCGTATCGTATTTTAAGTAGCCGCGATAACAATATTCTCATCAAAGGACTCTCTTCGGATCGCAAAGAACAAAATGCTCACCTTAACCGTGTTAAGCGAGCTCATTTGGATGAAGTTTTTGTTTTTCCCTTCAACAATGATAAAGAAGAAGATGATCCCTAACAATCGGAAATAAATGATGTTCCGATCATGCCAAACGCGAGTCGTGAAGAAGAAATTATCCCTGGATTTCTTCTCAGGAACAGAAATAAACGTCGAAACTATGTGTAATTGTGATTGCCTCTACAGAGTTGTTTTCCCCTAACTCCGACTTGATTATCTCATTTCATTATCAACATGCTATGTCTAATATCAAGGTGCTTACTAATTATTTTCCTTGTGTTTAATATTCTTTCATGTTTTGTATTTAGGATAAATGCACTGATGAGGATTAATTAAACTCCTCTGCGAAATGCGAGTAGGATGTTTTTGCTCTCAAGTATGTCTTATTTAGTGTAATGTCGTATTTGATATCCCAATTAAAGTTTTAGTTTTGACAATGCTGATTGGATATGTAGAAATATTACTCGATGTCAAAATTGTAACCCGTTATTGTGTCTTTGCATAATCCCTTCACAGGAATATGTCTCAATGCATAGAAACCTATTCATGAAATTAAAGTTTCCTTACATTCCACACGTTATCTGAAATAATGTGCTGTTTTACATATGAATTTCATTTTACATTGTATTTATTCATTTCTGTGTTAGTTTCAATATTTTCTTAATGCATTTCTTTGAGTTTATTGCGCGTTAGATTACTTTAATCGTAGAATAATGTTGCACCAAATATAAATGACGAGGGAGAGAATGGGATAAGTAGATGGGTGATAAGTAATTACAATCTCAAAGAAATTCATAGGAAAAATTATGTACCATGTTAGGAAATAAATGCGGAACGGTTGTTACAGCGATCCAAAATCTGCCGTGAGCACTACAGCATGGCAGACGACTGGCATTACCGTGGCACTACAGCAACCCATGTCTGCGGTGACTGCAAACAGCTGAAAGCGGCGTCGCACAAAGGCTGACTCCCGTGTGCTACGCTTGGCGACTGCTTTAACAGAGTGAGCAACACTTGAGGCGGTTGTCTGTAGTGGGTAAGTCCTTATTCTTAGTGTTGCTCTTTTTCCTCGTCATTGAGGAAGGTCTTGGGGTCAATGTCGATTTTATTGTTTTTAACGATTTTGAAAATTTCATTGCCACAGTTAGGTAATTGGAGACATCTTAAGACGCTTTGGTAAATGTTGAGGATTATCCGGGAATCGACTATCCACTTTTCGAATGCTAAAAATAGTAAATTAGATCGAAATAAACAAGTTTTCTTCTATGCACTTTCCGTCGTAAATGATTATTTTACGAATTATAGCGGTAGCTTTAGTTTCGTCTTTGAAGACGAATGCGCTCAAATAAACAGCTACTCATTGAGGTCAATGTGAAGCGTGATGTGATCAAAGGAAACGGGAATTGTATTCCCAAGAATCACTAAAGGAACCCATTTAAGAACGTTTTACACGAATGACATTCTGCTTGCTGATGCGTTATTTTAAAATTATTCAGTTTCAAAGCAATAGGTCAAATCGCTTTCCCGCGCAAAATGTGCAACGCAGAGTACGACCAGGATGGGTCGGGAAAGGCAAAGTTCGGATCATGAGGTGTTAAAGTTTTCGCAAGAACTTCGTGGAAGTGAAAGAATGATAGAAATTGTAAATAAAATAATAAGAAATATTGTTTTCAGTCAATAACACAAAAAAGTTAACGAACTATTTCTCGTACTTGGTGTTTTTGACGTTATTTTAAGTCGTCATTATCACGTCGTCACCTTTACACTCAGCTCATAGATTGCGCCACCCGGCACCATCACCTTTACAGTCAGCTCAAAGATGGCGCCACCCAGTACGGCCACCTATACGCCCTACTCATCGGATGTGTAGATTGCGTAAAGCCCCGTACAGACCTTGCGTTCCCATAGTGCCTGTGATCGTCGCAGTGGTGTTGCAAAAGAACCGCTTCTGACCAGACTGGCTTGACTGACTGCATTAACAGTCAGTTATCAGTTATCATTATCAGCAGTCTAAAAAATTATTTAGATCCTTAATTGCTATTCATACATGGTTATCGTAGAACATGAGAGGGGAAGGATGTTTAATAGCGACGATGCGCTGTGCGAAGCCGCGGAGACTATAGCCGCGGAGAGATCGCTGAACGCTATAACCTTTCTCAATGCCTTCCGCAATCACACTGACTGGCCACGCACACGACATGAATCGGGTACGCTCAACTTCGTGGTGAGCATGAAAAATCTTCTTCCGTAGCGGTCGGAGAGCCATCTGGAGTTCGTCTAAGCGGCACCAAGCACTATGCTAACGCAAGGTCTGGATGGGGCTTAACATAACGAAAAACTTTTCGAACTCTTTGACTGGAATTGGTAAAACTGAAGTTAAATATACAACTCAAATTCAAAGTCAATGAAAATGGGCAATTGTGAAAATAGCAATCATTAAACTGGAAAATGCCTTCATTTTGCCATTTCAGTGTTTATGAAAATTTACATTGAGATTACTGGCCGCCAGCAGCATTATGAAAATTCTCTCCATGTACCACCGGTGACGCACGTTGCGGTCAAAGTGTTAATTTACGATATCTTGCCTAATTAGATTAGCGGGAATTAGCGCTCCCAGGGGGACTATGTGATTTCCAGAGCTAAATGTTAGGTAGGCTTTCTTTTTGTTAAAATAGAATAGATTTTTGTTTTGTTACGGACCATCCTTTTTCGGTTCACTACTGTCCTGCTTTTCAGCACCTACTACTTTTTCAACTTTTTCTTGTTGTATGAAATTAGATTTCATCCCCTATTTCATATTGCCGGGTGCGGGAGAGAACAAGCTCTCTCGTGCGTTGGTGAAATAAAATATTTCCTACCGGCAATAAAACTTGAATTGGAGCCTCGAGTCGCCGATGACGTTACCACATTTACCTGGGATAAATTTGCTGCGCTTGTCTGCGGCGGTCACACAGTCATGAAGATGCAGCAGGGCTCGTTGAGCCGGCCACGTAAATTTGTCAAGGACCATATAAGTTATTTGAGTGATATAAAACGATTTGCTGGCTAAGGTCGCTCGGACGAAGGACAGAGCGTGGGATCAATCGTTAAATTAGCCATGGCTAAAGAAAAAGCGGGCCCCCACCAAAGCATACTCCCGCATCCCTTCGCCCCAAAAACTTACCCCCCTTTTGCCCAACCGCACCCCCCTCTTGGGGGAAGCGCGGTCCTTAACTGCACTTGCCGGACGATTTGGTCACTAAGTATCCGTTCAGGAGAGAGAGCGGTAAGGCTCCGGAGTGGGAGGTGAACTATCTTAGGCCGAAAACTTGCGGGAAGTATAGTCCGGGAGAGATCCTTAGTCTGAAGGTCAAGTCCAGCACTCGAGCGAGTTTGTGAAGTCATAATTGAGGGAAAGCGTCCCCCTTTAGGACGGTTTTCTTTAAAATTGAACTTAGAGCAATGAAAATTGGTATACTGAAAGGAAATACAATTTGGAGTCATTGGTTATCTATGAAAAAATGCGATTTTCTGTAAAGAAAGCGAGATGTTCATAGAAAACGATATTTTGGGGGAGGTTTTCAAAATGCATCTCCTCCTACAGGTTTTAAGCTACAGTGATGATTTTGGTATCATTGAATGCAAAAAAAACATGGGCATTCCAAAAACTTTAATGGAATTCCTTTAACTTATAGTTTGAAAGGATTCCCACAAAAAATTCCAATGCATGTTTTTTTTGTTGAATTTCATACGTTATGACGTCACAGCTTTTGATCATAATTGAATTTCGAATTTGAGTTTTTGAAATGCTCACGCGTTTCCACATCCAATGATACCAAAATCATTACTGTAGCTCAAAAACTGTATTGGAATTGTAATTAATTTTTTTTTAATTTTTTGGTTTAGGTTAGACCCCTGAAATCATTATAAAGTAATCCAGAGACATAGGAGATGACATAGCAACATCAAATCGTGAAGAAAGTGGCAAGAGGGAGGTGTACCATGATAAAATACCACTTCCTCCTCCGCTCCCCCCCCCCATATTTCAAACCCCCGTAGCGGGTGAATGAGTGAACGTACGAACCTGATTTTTTCACAGGATGTACCTGACATTTTACCCTTCCGAAAAGCAGCTATAAATCAATATCCCTAGAAAGTTCTACATTCTGGGGGTACGCTCCCCTGAAGGCTGGGTTGCCTTACCAAAAGTGGTTGTTTCCGGTGATTGGGTTTCATACCCATCCTGTGATTAGCCTCCTTTCGACTTTACTAAAAACCGACATTTCAAATATTTAGCTTTTATTGATGCGTGGCTCGAGTTCAAATGTATGCGAAACACTTTTGAGGGCTCGAGATCTGAGTGTATGTGAAACACTATTCCGGATTCGAAGTTATGACGCTCGTCTTTGTGTGATATCGGGAGCGTAATCCGGCTGTCGGTACACAGTCTGTTGTCTGGTCATTGTGGGCTATTAGTTGAAGGACATTTTGTGAGTTTGAGTTGTCCTGTTCGAAGCGGAGTGTCCTATAAGTCCTTGTCCCGCGTGCTCTTGCATTCCGGAAAGCCTCCCTCGTGCATACCCAATGTTACTGTAAATGTTTGGCGTGTTTCTTTATCCTCTCTCATCTCGCAATGCACTCGTCACACAGAGAAAAACGTGCCATGTAATATCGGACGCTACCAAAGAAAAATCGTTTACGCACGACCAATTTAATTATTAATTAATTTCCGGGTTGCTCCGGTGGTGGTAGAAGAAACGCTACCTTAAATTTTTTCACTAAAATCGTGACGTAATTACAGTATGGTGCGAGTAAATCAGAAAGGAAAATAAATAAATAAAAATAATAAATATACGATATGGAGTGTGGCTGACACGCACTCCATTCATTGTTTCATGAACTTCTTCCTTAGCCCACTGTTTCATTGCACCTTGCTCATAAATTTAGCGCTCCCTCAACTTCATACTAAATGGTGCCTTCATCCTTCCTCTCTTGGAACATCTTTGTCTTGGTAAAGAGAGGCTAAAACTTTCTTATACATACACGGTAGCCCAGAAGTAACTGACCCTTTCAATTTGCTAATAAAAATAAAACTTTGAACGCTAGAAAGTGAAGCTTGTTTTATTGGAAAGAATACCAATTATATAGTTTATTAACACTATGTTTTGGATATAATATCCTTTAAATGGCCCCCACGGTTGTTTTTAAAAATTAGGGCTCTTTTCCTTGTTGCTTCCATAACGCTCCTAAGTGTGTCTGGCGAGAGTTGAGCTATTTTAGAAGAAATGTTGTGTTTAAGTTCTCATAATTTTTTTGGATTTGTTCCATAAACCCGTGACTTGAGGTAGCCCCACAAGAAGAAATCGCATGGGGTCAAATTTGGAGAACGAGGGGCCACTGGATGTTTCCCAATTGTGGAATAAATGATTTTGAAAGCTATGTCTTATTTTTATTTTCTTTTTTTTTTCTTCTTGGGTAATTGTGATTTTAGAAGGACTGATCCTTGTTTGAAAATGGATTCTGTAGTCACGTTACACTTCTGTTATTAACGTTCGACTTAATGTAGGACTGCAGAATTCTGATTCTTTCTTCTGTGCTGTAGCGAACCATAATGAAAATTTGAGGTTATGAAATGAAGCAAAATTTCTTCAGTTTATATGATAGCTGAGTATGCAGGATACCATATAATGAACTATAAAAATTTATTCTTACAAAGAAAATAAGTTTCAACTTTCTATCGTTCATAGTTTTTTCTTGTTAGCAAATTAAAAGGGTCAGTTACTTCTGGGCCACCCTGTATACATATGTATATGTACATTAGATGCAATTTTAGCTGCTGCTTTATTCTGTGGCTTATAAACTGTGATGAGACGCCTTCTGCCGAAATCCTTTTTGATTTATGAACATAATAGCGTAAATTAATTTTTCCTCGAGTATCGTATTTGTTTGTGATATTATTCATGAATTTCCTATATTCAAATATTGACATTCTTCCTTCTTACAGCAATATGAAGATTGCTTGATATCTTCTTATTTTCATAATTTCTTGAACAATGCAAGGCTGTCGTAGGTTTAGGAGAGATAGTGGACGTGATGACCATCCAGGGCACAGGATTGGCGGTAGGCTGAGGCTAGCCAGGTTAGTTTCTCCTGCGCTGCGGAGGCTTACACCCCAGGAGGGAGGTGTTAGCTCACCTCAGCTGCAGGCCTGCCAGACTGGTAGCATTCCTACCCACTCTGCTTATTTCACTTCTCATGCTTTCTTCTTTATCTTTTCTCAGTTTTTTCCCCTTTCCCGTCTAGACTTGCTGTTTCCATCCGCAGGGTATATCCTCCGGGAAGTCTTCTCCTAGAGAGAAAATGCGAGTTCTCGAACTGAGAGTTAAATATGATTTTCTTTTGTCGATTCGAAATGTATTTTTTAAGGGCTATCTTTTTTAGGGTCACTGCCATCCTGCTTTTCGGCACCTCTGACTATATTCTTTAACTTTTATCTTGTTTCCTAGCCTTCATTTCCAACTTATTGTTTTTATGCGGAGGGACCCTGTGCGGGAACACAGCTAGTGCATAGTTTCCGCGTTCCCTTGACTCCATCTTTAATGATGTTTTCACCCTTCCTTTCCTTGAGCATCTTTGTTGTGGTAAACAGAGGCTAAAACTAATTTTAAAAACAATAATCTATGTCTAAATGCTCTCAAAATCGCAATCCTTAGTAGTTCTCTTCATTATTGGACATGGGAGGGTTGTCCAAAAGACATTTTCGTTGGTCGCTGTTGTTTAGAAGTTTTTTTCCTGTGTATGAACGACTTGAGTAAATTGTTGACCATGAGGGAGGTTTGGTGAGAGTTCCTTTCTTTGAGTCGCTGTGTTTGTGTCGAAGTATACATTTGGAGGTTGGCTTAAAGTGTTTGAAGGTTGGCTTGAAGTATTTGAAGGTTGGCGTGAAGTATTTGAAGGTAGACTGGAAATATTTAATGGTAGGCTTGAAGTATTTGAAGATAAGCTGGAAGTTTTTGAAGGTTGGCTTGAAGTACTTGAAGATAAGCTGGAAGTATTTGAAGGCTGGCTGGAAGTATTTAAAAGTTGGGTTGAAGTATTATAAGGTTGGCTGGAAGTATTTGAAGGTTGGCTGGAAGTATTTGAAGATTGGCTTGAAGTATTTGAAGGTTTGTTCGAAGTATATGAAGGTGGGCTTGAAGTATTTAAAGATAGGCTGGAAGTATTTGAAGGTAGGCTATAAGTATTTAAAGGTTGGCTATCAGTATTTGAAGGTAGGATTGAAGTATTTTAAGATTAGCTGGAATTATTTGAAGGGTGGCTTGAAGTATTTGAAATTAGGCTGGAAGTATTTAAAGGTTGACTATAAGTATTTAAAGGTTGGCTATAAGTATTTGAAGATAGGATCGAAGTATTTGAAGATAGGCTCGAAGTATATGAAGATAGGCTCGAAGTATTTGAAGGTAGGCTCGAAGTGTTTGAAGATAGGCTCGAAGTATTTGAAGATAGGCTCGAAGTATATGGAGATAGGCTCGAAGTATTTGAAGATAGGCTCGAAGTAATTGAAGATAGGCTCGAAGTATTAGAGGATAGGCTTGATGATCGTTGGTTCCACCAGAATGCGACCAGCGAATGTTCCTCGTCGGAAATCAGTAGTGAATGAACGTTTTCTTCGATCATCAATGTGTGAAATTTAGAAAAATTGTAACATTGCGCTGGAGGTTTCTCATTATGTTTCAACAATGCTTGGAAGATATTTCAAAGATAGTTGCATCGGATGAGAGTTGTGTTTCCCATGAAAATTAGCTACGAAACTTCTAAACTCATTTTGCTCTAATTTAAATTTTGCTCAAAGTTGCTCGCTGTTTGTCTAGATTTCTTTGCTGCGCTTATAGCTATGTTCGCCAATCTCTGCATGCGTATAGTTTATGGATATTGGCTATATATATGTATACACACATTTTGTTCCAGAATCATTGTCCTCAGTTTTTATCTTCTTCTTCAACTACTATTCATATCAACTTTTCAATTTTTCATTCATTTTTCATACTTCAACTTTCATACATACCTACTTCAACTACTTTCCATACTTCAACTTATTTCTTATTTCATCAAATTCTTTCTTAACTTGGTTTCTGTGCGCAGGGTGCGGAGACCACAAATTCTTGTGCATAGATTCTCTGTTCCTCGACTACGCACAAAATGCAGACTTTCTCCTTTTTTAAAAATGTGCGGCATCTCCGCACATGTCTGTATCCCGCGTCATTCTGTATCTGTACGACGCTTATATAAGGGCTGCTAATGTCGAAGCCAGTTGCTCAATCTACCGATTCCCATCCTGCTGTCAACACCTAGTGGAATAAACTCGCCAAGCTCACCATACTTGTTTCTCTGACCGCACATTAAGTGGTGGCCAGATGTTGCGATTCGAACTCACATTCGCATAAGTGTTAACTGAAGATCAAAGGCTCGGTGCAGACAGCTTTGAACAGTATAAAATCCAAATGTGTTCCAGCGAAAATAACCAGCTCTGGCAGCCTCAACAAACAGTTATTGTGTTTGGAATCGTCGTCTCTAAAGAATTGTTGACGGAAGCTTACTGTAGATTTACAGTATTTCTTAATTTATACTCACCCCTGCGTACAAAAATTTTGGTCTACGAGTGTGAAAACGACACTATCGAATTGGTTTTTCAAGTCAAAATTGCAGCGTTCCCAGCGTCAACCATTGAGTGAATTTTACATCTACAAGAAGTGAATTCAAATCTACAAGTACTAAGAACAATTTAATTTGTGTGAGATAAATTACTACGATTGCACCAAAAACAGTAGCAGTGACTGTAGCAGTGAAGTGACACGTACTTTCATTTTAAAAGTGTAATTTCTTCAACGTGGTGCACAGTATAAACGCAGTATCATCTTGCTGTACCAGCCGACAACATTGTCTACAAAGCACAGCATCACAGCGTCCCATCATTGCCTGCAAGAGACGTGTTCAGCTGTCTTCAATTTTTTACACAGTTAAGTCTTTTGTGGAATTTGTTTTTCTCTTTGTTTAGTGCTACCTCGCTCTGTCCCGGGCAGCTAGTCTTTTTTGTTGCACTTATTGCCGTGGTTTTTTTTTTACCACGCCCGCTTCCTGTATCGCTGCAATCGCTGAGTCGCAGTAGTTTGCACTCAAAATCAGTTACATTCTGAGCGTTGTGAGAGAGACACGTTGTCCAACGAATCTGGAACGTAGCTGGTTACCAGCTTTTCACTTCAGGTTGCATCGTAAGTGTCAAATTTTATTTGCCAGTTGAATAGGAGTGTCAGTAGAGGTGTCTGAATCACTTTGATTTCAAAATTTGAAGCTTTAATTGATAGAAATTCACGTTTTTGCTGTGGAGCGGCAAAATTTGTTTTGACGCCTGGTAGAAATCTGTGTCGTGCGTTGAAGCAGTCACGTGTGGACTGAGTGTTATTGTTGACAATTTTAACTGTATAATTGTGCTGCTAAAAATTTTAAATTTGCAGGTTTAGGGACGCTAGTTCTTATTTCATTGGAAGTTGGTGATAGAGAACTGATTTGTTTGCTATGGTTCTTCAACGTGTGTGATTAATTAGTTTTGTGTGTTATAACTGCTTTTACGTTGGTTATTATTATTCTAACTGTTTTTAGGGTGTTTATTACCATTCTCGATGTACAATATTAATTTTTAAATGAATTTTAAGTGAATTTTGGTAGTGAATTGTTAATTTTTAGTAGAATAGGATATTTTTCGAAGAAAAACGACACATGTCGGATTTCTCTGATTCTTTGGACAGTGAGGACGAAGTAGTTAGAACTAAACCTACTGTAACTAAATACGGACGAGTCAGTACTCCAAGGGTGACTACGGAGCCAGTAATTAGCAAAATGACGACTCCTACGGCAGCGACAGCTGGACCAAGTGCTAGTGCTGGACCTAGTGACGTTAACGCGACACAACTTGCACGTGATATTGCTGCAAACCTAAATGTACCTTCTGTCGGAACAATAATGACTAATGCGGAGCTTCCTACGTTCCGTGGAAGACGTAGACTTCATGATGGAGAGTTCCTAGAGAACAAAACATTCTCGACACATATCCAAAATCTTAAGGCTTATTTGAGTTTGTTGCCAGATGCCACTAGTGATGAGCGTAGAAAGGAATTTTTAGTACGATCTGCAAACAAGAACGTCGGCGACTTCAATAGTGTAGTAACTAAGCTAGTTAACGCCGACTTAAATTATTCTTTCGATCAGGTCGTTCAGATACTTGAGGACATTTACGTTTCGAGGGGAGAGAAGAGTATCCATGCATTGGCTTGCGATCTAAACGAGTTAAAATTAGTTAAAAATAATGCACTTGCTGCTCAGATCGTGAATGCGTTTTCGAAAATAAGGAAGCTAACCGAGAGTATTCTTAATTCAAACTCGTTAGGGTGGCAGCGCCACAGTTATTTCCAAAACTGCACGACTCAGGCTGAGTTAAAAAAATTTGTAGGCGACAGCATGTCGTACAGTTTGGCTTTATCAATTTTGGGTCCACTCTTTGATGAGTCGTTCGCTAGAAAGATTTTTGAAACACAATTTTCAACGGCAGAGGAATTGTTAGCTAAGTTAATTTCCGCAGTGCGAAGTCAAAGCGAGTCTAAGAAAATTCTCGCACAAAAGTATCAGGTCAGACAGGACAGTGAGAGTTATGTAGGTGAAGTGACTAGTGAAGTCGAGGAAGTTTTGGAAGAGCAAGATCAATTCCAGGAGCACGAAGTGTACTACGGAGGTGTCGGAAATTATCGTAGGAATTTTCGATCAGGAATGAGGAGGATTGTTCCTAGACCTTGGCTAAATAGAGGACGAAGTAGAGGCAGAGAGTTTAACAGTTATGTAGGAGATAGAGGACATGGTTCCTTAGAATGTAACTGGGTTAAATCAGATAGCGGTAGTTCTGGGGTTGTAGGAAATTCCGGAGGAAATTCGGGCACGAAAAAGCCCGGGTTCCCGTACTGTAACTCCTGTTCGATGGTAGGGCACTTTGAGTGCCGACCTCAAAGAGGTCAAGTTCAAGGAGGTCAGAGAGGATGTTTTGCCTGCGGCGGAACTCACGTAGTAAAGAACTGTAGAGCGAGCGGTTCGGAGATCCGTAACTATAGGGCGTATTTACGCGGCAGAGGTAATACGAACCGTGGCCAAAATGAAGTTCATTGGGCGGAGAGCAAGTCAAGCGATTTTTTAAACTAGGTGAAGGTAGTAAGGGGGATTTGAAACAGATTGAGCCCGAGTTAATTAGCGGTACCAAACTCGTTAAACTGGAGACCGTGGCAAGCCCAGATACCACCGAAATAACCAAATCGTATGTTGACCCTGTGTTTAACTGTAAAAATAGATATAGTTTATTACAAGAAGAAGAGCTTGAAAATGACCATTGTCAAGGCAAAACGGTGGAATCATATTTTTCTGTGTCCGTTGTAAAGAATGTTGATAAGAATTCTGGATTAGTATCATTTAAGGAGTGCAACAAGCCGACTATAATTATTCGAAATAACGATCAGTATCTAAATGCTTTAATTGACAGTGGATCGGAGAAGTGCCTTATTAGTTACAGACAGATTAAAAATTTGAGTGATGAAGTCAAGCCGAGTAAATTAAGAGTCAAGGGAATAAGCGGAAAAAGCGACGTGACCGGTGAGGTAGAGTTATCCATTAAAATCCCGGGCACAAGTAAAGTAATTAAAACAAGTGCACTTATTGTTCGTGAAGCCAAATTTAATTATGATTTAATTCTAGGCCGTGACGTCTTAAAAGACGCCGTAATAAACTTCAGAGAGAAGGAACTTCTTTGGAATAATGTTGCAATTCCTTTTCAAGATCTAAATGTGGAACCTCTGTTAAGCAGAGAAGCTGTAATGCAAAAAATAGTGAAGAGTGATTGTCTATTATCAGAGATTGCGGTCGCCAGAAAGACCAAGAGTCAATTAAAAAATGATGGCTGCGGCAGAAACAATGCTGACTGCGGCAGAAACAATGCTGATTGCAGGAGAGAAAATGCTGACTGCAGGACAATGAGAGCTGAGGTAGCTCAGAGACAGAGCATGAGAGCTGCGGTAGCTCAGGCACAGACAATGAGAACAAAACAATTAATTGTTCATTGTAATCAGGCTGAAGTACCTGGTAATTCGCTTAACGTTGTTTATGGGTTCATTAGGAAACCAATTGTAGGAGAATATATGGTTCTCAAAAGATGTTTTGACAATGGTGCTTTAATAGCTGACTCAATTGTGCAAGTAAATGAAGACGGTGTGGTACCTGTCATGATTCTAAATGCTAACGAGGAGACGTTGTACTTCTCTGAGAACACGATGCTATGCAACGTGGAATTGATAAAATCTGATGATATTGAGAACGAAATGTATTTAACAAGTGTTGACACAGCGCTCAGAGATGCGTGTGAGGTTGAAGTAAATTTTGTCGCGGGGTCAGATACGATGGAAGTTAAATCGACATGTGGTGGAAGGAATGCCATAGTTGATAGGAAACTTTGTTCGGAAGCTGATACTCGTGGCAGAAGTGCAATTTCGAGTAATTCGGGAGTAATTAATGCCGAAATAAATGTAGGTTTAATGAAAGGAGGTGTAAGAAGTGGAGAAGGTGGAGAAAAGGAGTTACGACGTAACTTGACCATAAATGATATTTCCTGTAATGAAGAAGACATCCAATTACCTTTAGTTAATTTGTTAAATAAATTCCGTGACGTAGTGACTTTGGAAGGAGAAAAAATAGGTGTAACCAATATTTTGAAGCATCATATTCAGTTGAAGACTGATGCGCCTGTGTTAAATTTAGCTCCCTACCGCATACCTCATAAGTACCAAGAGGAGGTAATGAGAATAACTAACGATATGCTCGACCAAGGAATAATAGAGGAGTCGTCTTCCGAATTTAATTTCCCTGTCATTGTAGTTAAAAAGAAGTCAGGCGATTTACGGCCCGTTATCGACTTCCGTGCTTTGAATAAAGTGTTAATTAAACATTCATATCCCATTCCCCGCATTGACGATATCCTAGCAACGTTAGGAGGTAACACGTGGTTCTCTAACCTTGATTTGCGCAGTGCATTCCATCAAATTGAATTAGAAAAAGAGAGTAGAAAGTACACGGCATTTAGCGTAAATTACCGCAAGTACCACTTCTGCCGGGTACCCTTCGGTCTTTCTACCTCGCCTGGAATATTCCAAAGAGTTATGACATCTGCTCTTGCACCCATTCTGGGTAAACTAGCCTTCGTCTTCCTAGACGATATATTGGTATTCTCGAAAAACAAGGATCAGCACCTGGCTGATATAGAAATTGTCCTTAACATGCTGCGGTCCGGCAAATTATCCTTAAAGCTTGAGAAATGCCATTTCTTCAAGAAAGAGCTCGAATATCTGGGCCATATAATTGCCGCAGATGGAATTAAATGTAAATATTCAAAGAAATTACAAGAATGCCGAGCGCCAACCAATGTTAAAGAATTACAACAGTTTTTAGGTTTAGCGAATTATTTCCGCAGTTTCCTACCAAATTTCGCTGAGATAGCAAGTCCCTTGTATACCCTTTTGAGGAAAAATGTAATTTATACTTGGACTGCCGAATGTCAAAAAAGTTTTGAGTTTATGAAATCTCTCTTGACTTCTGACACAGTTCTGAGACATCCCGACTATACTAAAGACTTCCATGTTTTCACAGACGCTTCCAATTCAGGATTGGTGCTGTTTTAATGCAAGCAGATGATTCAAGCGAGAAAATTCTAAGACCCATAGCTTACTATAGTAAAAATTTAAACTCCAGCCAGCGTCGATACGCGACTACGAAAAAAGAATTCTACGCGATACACGCGGCCTTAAAACATTTTAGATACTTAATTACAGGGTATACGGTTCGCGTCTACACCGACCACCGCCCTCTTGCACCACTGTTTAATAAAAAATTACCTGACGATACCAGTATGTCCCGCTGGTGCATCAATGTAAATTCCTATGACCCGGTTTGTTAAATACCTTCCTGGGAAAGAAAATGTTGTGGCTGACTATTTGAGCAGATTACCTATTAATAACGAGAAACTAACCCTTAAAGAACTAAATTCTTGTGACGATTTGGAATCAGAGATTGAATCGGAAGTTTGCATTGCAGAGACACGTGCACGGAAGCGACAGACGCACGCACGCATGACGAACGACGAGGCAGATGACCTGCCGCTTAGAGACAGTCTTGACCGAGACAAAAACGCTTGTCCCAAGCTGCTTAGTTACGTACCAACTGAAGCTGAGATATCTTGGACGATTAAGGAATTTATCGACGAACAAAACAACGACGCTTTCTGTATAGAGATTAAGAATGCTTTGTTGCATGACAGTGTTTCGACTATTCCTGACTTAGATAAATTTCTGATGTTAAATAATATTCTTTATAGACGTAGAGAAATTGATAATCGACCGAGTACAATTTTGACTGCAGTTGTTCCTAATTCATTAATGAGTAAAGCTATCCTAGCGATACATAGTTTGTATCACGTAGATCACAAGCATACTTTGTTCAAATTTAAGTTGAAATATTGGAATCAATTAGAGAAAACAATTGTGCGCAAATTTGTTCAGCATTGCGAGGTGTGTAAAATTATTAAAGCAAGACCTTCAGTTCCAATCAAAATTTTAACAGCTCCAATAGCTACAAAACCTTTCGAAGTTGTATCAATTGATTTGCTTGGGCCACTTAAAGTAACTGATAATGGGAATAAATATATTCTGGTTGTGATTGACCTGTTTTCAAGGTTTTGTCGTTTATATGCAATTTCAAATCGAAATACAGAAACAGTGATTTCTTGCTTAAGCAACTGTTTCTCGCTACTCGGGTACCCTAAGACGCTCATTTCAGATAATGCTTATGAGTTTAAATCGGTGGCTCTCAAACAATTTGCAAAATTACATGCCATTTCAAAAAGAGAAGTTTTGGCTTACAGCCCACATTCTAATGCAATTGTGGAGCGCAACAATAAAAAAATTACGAATCTGTTGAAACTTTATATTAATACACTTGTTAATGTAGAGTGGGACCAATTATTAGAAGTAGTAGAAAATGCCTTGAATAATTCTTTAAACTCTACTATTGGCGAAACACCAAGCTATATAATGTTCAACCGCGATACGTGTGCATATTATCAGTCTGACAGTTTCGATTCAGTCATTTACAGTTTTGAGGAAGAAATAGATTTAGTGAATATTAGAGCTAGAGAAGCCGTTCGAACAGTAGAAAATATACGAAATTTAATTATTAACAACACAACAGAGCGAAATCTCTATAGAAACCTTAAGCGGCGCAATAAGGATATTCAAGTTGGTGATAGAGTACTTTTAAGGAATCATAACAAGACCCATAAATTGGAACTAACTTGGATTGGGCCTGCGGTCGTCCAAAAGGTTAAACGTAATTACGCTGATATTAAAATTGGATCTAAAATCGTTAGAAGTAACCTTAATCATCTTTTACCACTCAAACAAGTAAAATCTTTGAGTTAAAACGACGAATTCATTGGACTATATGACGTTCTCACTAATCGACGAGTAACGTGTTACTCTTTTACCGTTTTTTTTAAACCTTTTAACGTTGTTTTACCATTGTTTATCAATAATGTTAAGGAATATAATCATAATTTTAGAAGCGTTTCCTTCGCTATATGCAATATGCTTGCATTCATGTTAATCTCAGTAATCAATGCGTTGTATTTTTATATGTTAAGTTTACTGTTGCTTTATGCTCAAGTAATTTGATGTAATGTTTAAGCATTTAACCCAGAGGAATTTGTACTGTCTCGTTTAGCTGTCGCTAAGACATTTCATTAATTTTTTTCTCGAATTCACTCAGACATTCGTATTGCTGAATTGACAGTTTTAATCATGAACGGACGCGCCGACGGCGAATTGCAAATCGCTGAGGTTGCTGTTCACCTTGCGAGATGGGTTGTTTTGACACTGCGGACGTGTACCGTAGTGCTATTTTTGTTCCGTCGGAATGTCCGGCGATCAGCGAAATTACAGTCGTGGGAAAGGTGTCTTGTCACCGGATATAATTTTTTTCAATACGATCAGCGTTTATTTTCTTTATGCAAGACTATCGTGGTTGTCAAGGACAGTTGTCAGACAACCGAGAGTTGATACCAAATCGTATGTTGTATTTATTTTATTTAAACGGCCGTGCTAATCTTTCTGTATCTCTTCCTTGCAGGATTTACATGAACGCCTTCTACATGGGGGCTAAGGTATCATTGGTGGATGTGCAGACGCTATCAACGGCGTTAGCGAAGAACCAAGGAGCGAGTGAGGCACTTTTAAAGGACTTGATAAATACCAATGCCCGGGCAGATTATCTACCCGACTCGATCACGGATGTCATGATAATGGTGTTGGCATTAACGACAATTGTCCTGGGGGCAATGGTTTACTATACGAAGAGGGGCCTGGAGGCCTTGGCTGACCGAGCTGAGCGTCTGGAAGACTTTCAGCTAAGACGGTTACCACCTAGGGGAGCAGCTAGGTATGTTCAGCAAGATCAAGTCTGAACTATAGCGACGAACTTGGAAAGGAGTAAAAAGGAAAATTAATAATAGAAAAGATGTAGTAGAAAAATTATTTACTCTAAGAAAATTTAATTGACATTAGAAAAGTTATTTGAAAAAGGCGCGCAGTGAAATAGAAATTAAATGCGCGCAGTGATAAATTTAAACCTATGAGTTAATTTTAAGATGATAATTTTTTCATGATGACGCGTTCCTTCTTAAGATGTTCATTGAGGAATTTCATTATTTATTTTGGATATTAGACGTTTTGATATTTCTAATTTTAATGTTTGTAAAGGGAAACAATCGAAACATGAAAATTTCTTTTCCCTAATGGTATGTAAAAATTTATTGCGATTAATTTATTTAATGTGTGAATTATTTCTCATAGGAGTTATTGCGAAAATGGGAAATTAGTTGCGATCATGTAGGATGTTGTTTTATTTTTTCGGTCTTCCGTGGATTATTTTTATCAATATGAATGGCGGTTGACTTTTGATCCTTACGACGTTTTTCATGGCTGTCAACGTGCAGTTTATTTATATGCACGGTAAGTCAGCAGCTTTGCTTTTTGCTTGTTCCCTTTGCTTTGCTTGTATGCTTTCTAATTATTAAGGTTTTGATTTTTTTTTTACATGCATTATTTTTTGGTTAGGAGTGTGTTAAAATTGAGTTTTTACCTACAATTTTCTTTTGGATGTTTGTGGTAAATTGGTGATATGGGTTTTTTTACCAAGGAAGGAAGTTAAACATTATATCTGAAGGTACTAATAGAGAACGTTTTGGTTTATAGTATGTTTTTTTTTTCTTTTCTTGAAATTAAGTATCTAACTTAATTAATTTGGTTGTTCTTTCCGTGACGTATAAAATTTTTTTTTCCTGAGGATGTATTAAAGGTAATTTTTACTCTTTTGTTGGGTGATTGCGGTAACGTGTTTTGATTTATTGCGGAAATGTTAGACCATGCTCTTTTAGAGGCGCGGGGTAAAAGGATTAACGGTTCCTTCCTTTAACATGTTTTGATGTTTCCGTTGAAGTTACGAACATGTTTCCTTGTGTTTAACTTTTAGAGGCGTTTTACCTATAATCTGTTTTGCTTGCGTTTAATCTTTAATCATAAGGGTGTTAGCGGTTTCTCCTCAACAGTTGACTGCGGTTTTGTTTTAACAGTTTTACTGTGCGTGTTAGTTAAAGGCTATTAAGCCTAATGTATCGAAGTTTTAGAGCGAGTGTGTACGTATTATGTTCGCGAAGTTACCCTCGTTTGCTTGTTTTGCTTGAAGTATAAAGTGTTTGGTGAAGTTGATCTTGTTGATAGTTGAGTTGAGATTGATTTAACGTAATTGATAACGATTTACGGTCTGTTTGGTTGAATTAACTTCATAATGTTATTTGATTTTGAATTGTCATTCAATTTGTCAATTAATTGTCAGTCATTATTTTTTTTCTCTCGTTGTATTTGAGCACGCTAGTTGATTGCGTGGCTTCTAGGCTTTTGATTAGTATGCCGATTTGAATTTCGAGTTAAACGTTTTTATTAGACTCGCTCACCAGTTGCGTGAGGGGGGGAACTATGTGCGGCATCTCCGCACATGTCTGTATCCCGCGTCATTCTGTATCTGTACGACGCTTATATAAGGGCTGCTAATGTCGAAGCCAGTTGCTCAATCTACCGATTCCCATCCTGCTGTCAACACCTAGTGGAATAAACTCGCCAAGCTCACCATACTTGTTTCTCTGACCGCACAAAAAAACCTTGTATTAGTTCGAGTGGCCCAAACTAACTTATAATTTAATCGGAAGAAACTAAAGTCGCTACACAAACATTCGAAACGGTCAGGTCCGGGCGATTTATGAAGGTGTCGGAAGGTAGCCAGGCGCTGGTCTGCGGGACGTGAGGCGGCTTCTGTCTCGGTACAAGACGATGGAGTTCACGCCAGAGAGAGGTGAGTTGTGAGTGCATGGTAAAGTTTAGGTCTGACTCGCTGTGCAGTTGTGAGGCCAAATGTAGTGTGTGATGTGCATTGTGGTGTGCATCAGTGCCTATTACATTGTTCCTCAAAATTCACTTTGTCAGACTTCTTCCTCCGCTTGGTTCGTCTATGTACCTGGCGTGTGAATTATGCGTTCACGCAGGTCCTCATTATTCCCACCAAAAGTAGTCAAAATTATTTGTTCGGAAATCCATAAAAAATTTTCATGAAGTACTTTGATTTAAATGTTTCAATCCACAATTGTTTTCAAGGGTTTTATAGAGCGAACAAGTCAATTTTTCAGGTATCGAGTGGTTTCTAGGGAGGAATTCAACAATTTCTAACATTATCATGCGAATTTTTTCATCCAAAACCCCTACGGTATTTTTTCAGTTTTTCACCCAAAGATTATCCCTTAGGAGGAAGTACAACTGCTGTAACAGAATTAGCAGTCCCAGGGGAAGATGTAAGGCTTCAAGCTAATGGTTCTGTTGAAGCAAGAGATCACCCTCTAAAAAACAGCCCGAATTGAGACCGTTTTTTAAATGAAATGACATTTGAAGAGTTTTTCATGATACACAATAGATCTGAACATTATTTTGAAATCTAGTGGCATGTGAACTGATCAAATTTAATTTTACAGAACAATAAAATTAAAACTTGTTTGATTAATATCCTGGCAACATGAAAGTACTCAAGCATCGTTTGAGGCCCGCAATGTTTTGTGAAGGGAAATTCAGCAGCTCCTTCAGACCATCATTTGTTTCGTAGCTGACAAAACATTTGGGAGAAAACCGCTCGCTGAAACGCAGGAAGACGTTGGAACTGCCGGTTTGCGAGTTCGTCGAATCCAAACCAAAAGAATTCTTCAATAATTGTATTGATTAGCTACTTTATTCTCCAAAATTGACATTTTTGTTCCCGTATTACCGTCATCACGACCACCATCACTAAACTGGCACTGACACCAGGCAGCCACCGAGATGTACATATATTACCTTCATCACAACTACCATCACTAAACTGGTACTAGCACCAGGCAGCCACCAAGATCAGGACGAGAAAGGAACAGCCACTCGACAGGAAACAAATTCAACAAGAAATATAATAAATTGAGGCCATTTATGGGAGGGGACTGAATTCTCCTGCGGTACGTTAGAGGGTTAATAGATGGAGGGAAGTCATAGATAAAAAGGAAAGTACGTTGATTTGAAACTTTTATTGAATGTAATATTAGGTCTCACGTTTCATTTATTCAAAATTCGGACAGAATATGTGGGATGACCTGATGGAATATGTTTTTATTTTACGACGGACCATCCTTATTCAGTCTCCTCAGAAGGACACAACTGTTTCATCTATGGGAGTTAGCGATCCCAGGGGAACATGTGAGGACCCGAGCTGAGAGTTAATTAGGCCTTCTTTTTGTTGAAATAAAAAGTTTTTTTCATTATTAGGTCCATCTTTTTTCGGTTCACTGCTGTCCGGTTTTCAACACTTACTACATTTTTCTTCACCTCATATTTTGTTTAATGAAGTGCTTTCGCAGCTCAATGTTTCTATGCCATTTCTGTGTAGATTTCCGATCCCTTAAGGGTACCCGCACACCAGCTGCTTTTTATTGTCAGTTGTGACAACAAAATATTGTCCCAATAATAAAATTGTCGCAACGAAAAGTTGTGAGTAAGATACACCCGCACACGAGCCACTGGATGGCGGCAACTATCGGCTAGTGTCACCATGGATACCGTGGAGGTGGCAGTGTCGGGCCACTCTACATAGTCTGGAAGACACTGGAAAACCACGGCAGAATCGTCAGAATCGTCAAAACGAAAATACGCCATCCCATTATTGAGTAAAACCGCTGAACGATAAATTTCATAAAATGCCTTTAAAAAATGAATTTTTCCTGCAGATGTGAATTAGGTTGTTTCCCCGAGACATTTTGGAATAGCTCAAACGCATATCAGTTCATTTATGCACCACACTGCCACAAAACTGGTCACTCTCCAGTCTGAAAGACACTGAGCAGCCACGGCAGGATCGGATTTGTCAGAAAACAAAAAATATTCTATACCACTCGTGATTAAATTTTTCAACATAAAAATGCCGAAATAGGAATTCATTTTTTCTTTATTCAAATGCATTCATTATCCATGTGTGAAAAGTTTGTTTCGCCGAGCTATTTTAGAATAACTTAAAAGCCAAACAATTTATTTACGTACCAAACTGTCCATGAACAAGTCACATTTGCAAAAATTTTGAGTTAACGAAGCCAACCTGCGACCGGTATGGCGCTGGGTGTGCGAACTCTCTTTAGAAATAACGTTCTCTATCACCTGCAACAGTTGTCGTCAACTATTGTGTTGTCAGAGAAATTGATCCAGTCGCAACCACCTTACAACTATTTGTGGTCGTCTTACGAAAAGTTGCCAGTGTACGGGCAGTCATAGAAATGCAAGCTCTCTATTTTGGACAATTTTTTAGTTGTGGCAACTGACAACAAAAAACTGCTCGTGTGCAGGCAGCCATAGAAATGCATGCTTTCTATTTTGGACAATTTTTTGTTGTTGCAACTGACAATAGAAAGTTGCTCATGAGCGGGCACCCTAACTCCATACTAAATGGTTCCTTCCTCTTTCCTCTCTTTGGATCGTCTATGTTGCGGATTGGGAGACTTGAACTAGCCCATCTAGTTTGGTGTTTGCCGCTCAGTTGTGCCGCTAGTTACTTTAACAAGTTCTTTATCACAAGCGATTCAGACATGGATTGTATCTCTAGTCCAGTACAACGGACACATTTGAGTATAGCTACCTGTAGGCCCGAATGTGTTCAGCGACTTCTAGGGCATGCTACCACCAACACCATTCCGGCATGCTACCACCAATGCCATTCTGAGGTGTGCAGTTATGTTCAACCTAATTTACTAAACCTAGGGGCACACTTGACTGATTTATGAAATGGTGCTCTCATGATTCGATGTCTAATTTTCATGAAAATATTTAACAGAGGCTAGATGGAAACAATATATTCTAGAAAATGGTTGGTTGTATACTTTCGATCTATGCATTAATCATGGCGGATTATTTTACCAAGGTTAGTCATAAGACAGAAAAACTAACTTGATCACCTTATCTGATATTTCGATAAGAACAGGGACTCAAGATTCGTTCTGAAAGCTTTGTAAGAACTTTTCCCACGGATCTCAGCAGGGATCGCATTCCAACTCTTGGCTCCAGGGAAGAGGATACTGATTTGTGAACTATAGTATAGTAATACCTAGGTAATGATAGTAATAACTTACCGACGTACCGTATTAGTCTCAATGTGGGCTAGGTCTATCGGGGTGTGCCGGGTCTATCGGGGTGCGCTAGGTCTATCGGGGTGTGCCAGGTCTATGAAGGTGTGCCAGGTCTATCGAAGTGTGCCAGGTCTATCAAGGTGTGCCGGGTCTATCAAGGTGTGCCGGGTCTATCAGGGTGTGCCGGGTCCATTGGGGTGTTATGTACTTTGCTACATAACCAAGTACCATGGAAATTTCCCACCATAACGGTTGCCTCGACTAGCAACGAATCACGGACCGCGTGCCCTGACTCGCAAGACTTCCGATAAGGGATCAGCAAGTTCTGCAAAACCTCAGCAGAAAGCTGCATTGTATCCACAACCTAAGCTCCCACGGCAGCAGTAGCAGCGACAAAAAAGCAAGCTCAGCAGGCAGCAGCAGAGAGAAGGCGACGCTTGCGTAGCAGCAGCGAAACGGGCGTCGAAAAAAAGGCGCATAAAAAAGCCTCACGACGGTTGGACGCTACCAACGTCTTTCGAGGGTAGCTGCGGCAATTGCTTCTACATAAGCTTGTACCGAGAGTTAGGAGTATTCATTCGTGTATCAGAATTAGTTTCAGAATGGTCTCTTCGGTGCCACCTATTCTAGTAACTCTAATTTGAACTCAGTTAGGCACACTGAGGTTGTTATTGTATAAATTATCATTGTGACTTCAAATCTTAGAACGACGAATCCAATATAACGTAAAACCCACGAGACCCCTTCTTATATCTATATATCGACATCATCACCGCTGCTTTCTCCAAGTTACGTATTGTATATTATTTTATCATCATTATCATTTGCTGGTTCCAGTCTGTCTCACGTCATGTGTGTTCATCAAACATTAAAACAGTAAATGAGTGGCAATGCATAATGAGTGTTTTAAAACTTGCTATAGGAAAATCCTAATTTGAAGGTCGATCAAAAAAATTATCCATAAAATACGAAAATCAATATATTCGATCAGAAAAGAAACGACGATTATAACAAAATGATGGCAGCGGGGAGATTTAATTTGATCTAACTTGCCGTGCCCACGATCCGTAAAGAGACCGCTCAATTCGTCAAGTCACGCTACCAACTTTAAATAAAAAGAACAAAAACTTTACGCAATTTGCCAAATAATTGTTCATGAAAGAAATTCATCTCATCCATATGATTTGTGTCATTGTGTTTCTCTATTTGTGTATTTTCATATCACTTTATTTGTGTATTTTCCATGCCATAGTAACGATTTATTTCTGTATTTCATGCTGATTTATGTCATTTATGTTGATTTATGCCACTTTTATTGATTTATTTCTCTACCACTTGCATTATTTGATTTAACCCGTTTTTTTCTTTTTGTAATAAAATTATTGTGCACTTTATTTGACATCATCGTGTCTATGTGCATTGCTTTTATTGATCTATGCATTTATGTCCGTGTATTTGGAAACATATTGTACGAAATATTTCATATGAATTGCCGATTTGGAACTCTAATTGCTATTATTGCTTATTGTGAACCATTATGTATTATTGATCTGATCATTCATTTGAAATCATGGCAGAGAACAATAACAAAAATAATCATTAAATAGTCACCTTAAATCATGCAATCGAATTGCCTAAATTTAGCGGTGAAGGCTGTGTAACTTCCTTTTTAAAGCATTTCCATAATAGAGTTGATATTTATACAAACGACGAGGATCTGCAATGTCGTTATTTAAAAAATGTTCTTACTGGCAAAGCTTGGGACTCATTTATTCTCAAATCTGATCAACTTATCACGTAGGATGATAGAAAAAACTTGGCTATCTTGTGTGTACAAAGGTGCTACGAATTATAGAAAAACAGTGAATAAGATCCTATTCAATCTGCATCAAGAAAATGATGAATCTGTTAATGCTTATGCAACACGAGTCTTGGCAAATTGAAAGATACGTTTGGCCAGGAATGGCATTACGAAGATGACAAAGCAAAAAAAAATCTTGATACCCACTAGGATAAAGAATATGAATCCAAAGGTCAGTGAAAAATTGCCACATTATTTTGATCCAGAGACAGTTACGAAACTCTTGGATAAAGCGAGATCCATTGAAGAATCTCTACTCGAAGAGAAAGCTGTCCTGAATAGGAAGAGACGAGCCCACGAAAGTGATGTTGTAGTTTAAAAGTACCAGTACCATTCACCAGAAAAGAGGCGTACCAACCCGCAAATCCTTACAAATGTCAGAGCACATCTCACGGCACTGCCCGTCCTTTTACAAACTATAAACGTAAATTCAATGATCGTGGGAATCCGAATAGTAACGTTGCTGCCATAAAGTCAAAAACTTTTAAAGCAATCGAAAAGCCTTTCCCAGTAACTATTTTGAATGTTGAACAAAGAAAATGCTCTACTTTCGTTGACTCTGGCTCTTCTGTGACTTCTGTAGAACCTAGCGTAATTAACAAACTATTTAAATACCCTCCCAGAATCAAACGATACACGAAAGTTCTTTGTTTTGTAAATGGAGATAATCTCCACACTCTAGGTACGATCGACCTGAATTTAATTTAGGAGATGTAGACTGTTCTCATGCTGACATCATCGTTGAAGACTCATTTTTCCCTGGTGCTATTTTATCGGGGCTAGATTTCCTTATGAGATTCGGCGTTGAAGTTAAATACAGTCAGCACGAGAAGAGTCAGGTAAAAATTAATGAAAGAACTTACCAATTTCAATCAGTTGGTGCGTCAAATTCTGCCAACTTTGTAAAGCAGTCAGAGGACGCTTCATTCAGTGTGGCAAGAATGCCTAATGATTTAACTGTGGAAGGTGGAACTCTGTGTCATACGTATCTCAGAGTACCTCAACACATGAACGGCAAAAATGTTGTAATTAAACCAAGTATGACTTGTAGAGGAGTAACAGTACCCCGTACGCTAGCTACTGTTCGTGATGGTACCGTACCTTTAGTATTTGTTAATTATAAAGATACGAATGTTCTGATACCTAAGAACAAGATTTGTGGTGTAATTAGATGTTGTCATTGAGGAGCCTCACTCAAACGTAAGCGAAAGCTGCGCCTGTGCTGTGGTGCCACTTGAAAGCGCTGGCGAGGTAACAGCTGTGAACGAATGTAAACAAACGGTCGAGACTGAATGCCGCTCAGGCCAGTGTGAGCAAGCGCAGAACAGCAGGCTCTTGCCAGACGCAGAAAGACGCAAAGAACCTGAATTCAATGAAATGATCGACGATGTTGACTTATGTCATTCAAATCTTGAACAGAAAACTACCCTTGTAATGTTAATAAATAATCATAGGGAATCTTTCGCTGTTGGAGACGAGATCGGACTGGTACGTAATGCTTTGCATAAATTAGATGTTCAAGGACATAATTCCATAAATACCTCTCAGTATCGTGTTCCACATGCGACAAAGCAATTAGTCGAAGAGCATGTTCAGGAAATGCTCAGACAAGGTGTAATCGTGCCAAGCTACTCACCTTGGTCTTCACCAATTTTGACTGTTAGAAAAAGTGATGGGTCCCATCGGATTGTCGTAGATTTTCGTCTTATCAATAAGATTTGTAAGAATGATGTATTTCCGATTCCCAATATGACGGAAACGTTGGAAAGTTTGAAAGGCTCTAACTTGTTCACTACGCTCGATATGAAAAGCTCCTTCCATCAAATAGCCTTGTCTTCCGAAAGTAGAGATAAAACTGCCTTCAAAACCTCATCAGGCAGCTATAGATACTTGCGTTCTTCACACGGCTTAATAACGTCTGCTGCGGCACTTCAAAGGGCTGTTAACATGGCATTTGCTCCTATCATCTCAAAGTTTCTGTTTTGTTATGTTGATGACATCATCACCTACTCAAGCAATTTGGAGACTCACGTTGAACACTGAGAAAAAGCATTGGCACAAACCGCTGCCTCAGGTTTCAAATTAAGTTTGAAAAAAATTTCATTTTGCCGCGAAAACTGTAACTTTTCTTGGAATCCAAGTTGGTTCTGAAAGATTGACTCCACCACCAGAAAAGGTGCGAGCTTTAGCAGATGTTGCAAGACCTAGGAGTGTTAAAGAGGTCAAACGTTTCCTCGGAGCGACTGGCTTCTTTCGCAAGTTTATTGAAAATTATGCACGTATTGCAGCGCCATTGACTGAATTAACGAAAAAGAGAAATACTTTTAAATGGACTGATGTTCAGCAAACAGCTTTCGATGACTTGAGAGACAAACTTGTTTCAGATCCTATTTCTAAATTTCCTGACTTTCAGAAATAATTTGTCCTGCCCACTGATGCATCTGGTGTAGCAATTGGTGGAGCATTACTACTGGTGCATTATGGTGTAGAATTACCCTTTGCCTATTACAGTAGATAGTTGAAAGGAAATGAACTTATGTATTCTGCAACAGAACTTGAAGCTCTCGCAATCCATGACTCAATCAAACATTAAGACGCATATTCGTATTTAAATTAATTTGTTGTAGTAACTGACCATCAACCTTTAACGTTTATATTTGCTAATAAAACAGGTAATCACCGCATTTCCCGGTGGGCGTTGCTTTTGCAGGAATATAACTTCTCTGTAAGGTATTAGCCAGGTTCCCAGCATCACTTGCCAGACTTCCTCTCCCGATCTGAAAGGACTGTCAATGCCGTGGTTGATGCTGACGAGCCCAACAGTAGTAATATGAGTAATCCTGAAGATAGTACTAATGTTTCTGTTAGAGTTAAGCTTTGTTGTAGGAATAATGCGACAGGTGTTTCTGTCAATGATGAGCGCCCGCGACCAGTGTCCAGTGAGCGTAAGAGAGAAGTTGCTGCTGAGGAAAAGCAATTAAGCTCAGATGATGTTGTCTCAGAGCAAGAGAATGATCCTTTTTGGTCTAACGTTGGGAACTTAGTGAATGGAAATGATCAAGGTAATGTTAAAATTTCAAACATTGATGAATATTTTATAGATAATAATAATTTCCTCTGTAGGCTATCTAGAAATGAACGTAGAAACGGTAGGACTAATGTTTAAAAGAAACTGGAGAGGTAAAAAATCTGTTGAAACTTAGAAGCTAAATCTTCAATGAATGAACCTGATAGATCAATGACATGATTATTTGCAGTACAAAAAAATTTTTACATGATGAGTTCACTTTTTTAAAAGAATTTTTCCGTAAGAATGGTTTTTCAACTCGACTTATAGAGTCTCATATTGGTAAATTTTTGAAAAAAAAGTTCAACAAACTGCCTTCTCTTGAATCCATCTGTGAGGACATTCGTTTTGTTTCGTTTCCGTATTTTGCACCTCAGTCGGAGGAAATGAAGAAAGAAATTTTAGATTTGTTTGTCAAATACTTTCCGGGTATAAACTTTAAGGTGGTTTCAGTTAATAGTTTCTAAATAGGCTCATTTTTTCGTTTCAAAGACATTCTTCCTACCGCGATGCAGGACTCCCTAATTTACAAATTTTGTTGTGCACAATGTGCATCTGAGTACGTTGGCTTGACGTCACGTACTCTAGGCTGTAGGGTGGCCGAGCATCGAGGTAGGAGTTACCGCACAGGAAATATTTTATCTAGTCCTCCGCATTCAGCTATTAGGGATCATTCAGAGCATTGTGATAGCCCGTTTGACATCAGTAATTTTAAAATTCTCACTAGATCAAAATTTGCCTCCGATTCAAGGATTTTAGAGTCTCTATTCATTTAAAAAAATTAGCCAATTTTAAACAACCAACTTAGTTCTTTTCCATTGTCAATAGTTAACAGGTAGTTTTTTTTAAGGTTAGTTGTTTGTTTATGCAATTCATGAACTTTATAATTCATTTCATGTTTTTCAGGTAAATTTGTTTTTGTTTTTGCACAAAATGAGCGAATGCTCGAAACGTTCAATTTTATTGTTTTGCTTGCAGTGTTCAATTCGAGTAAGTGTTTTATACGGCGTTTTTTGGTTCTCTCTTTTTAACTTAAAATCAGGAAGCCTCCCGATAACTTTTTTCCAAATGAATAGTATTCATAAGAAGCGAATCACTTATCACAAAACGTACGTGCTGCGCGCCTATGTTTGGTGCGCAACTTGCCAAACTCCAGAGGCCGCGTTTCCGTTCTCTGGGCAGTCAGAACTGCAGCAGTCCTCACGTCTTGTGCACAAGACGAGAACTCATCAGCCAGCAGCAGGCTGGTTTCAGGACGCACGTGGACGTCAGACGAGCGTCGCTGCCCGAAATATTCGCGAGATTTTCTACCACCTCGTAACTGCCAACACGCGACGGCCACACGATGACAACGCGGAGCGAGAGCACAGCGGCCACCGGCTCTATCCGCTGCGGCGTCTTGTTCTCCGCAGGACCTGCAACGACAGAAGGGCAGGACGCGACCAGCGTGCGGCTGTGGGGCGTGTGAAGCGTAGGTGAGCAGACTTTGACGAGTTCATAATTCATGTGCAGGGCTCATGAGGCCGTATGAAGCATTCGTGTGACCACGTGAAGGGTTTCTTAGGCCGTATGAAGGGCTCGAGTGACCTTATGAAGGGTTCGCGAGGCTGAGTGAAGGATTCGTGTGACCATGTGAAGGGTTTCTTAGGCCGTGTGAAGGGTTCGTGTGACCATGTGAAGGCCTTTGAGGCCCTGTTGAAGTGTGTGAGGACATGCGAAGGCCTGCGACACCCTGTTCAAGTCTATGAGCTCATATGAAGTACCGAAGTGCGAATTTTCAACGGGCTTTGCAAGCGCTCACTCGAACAGTTTGTGCTCTATAAGTTGGATATTTTTTGATGATTTTTATGAGACTTCAATTTCAAACCTGTTGTACCAAAAAATTTGAAAATAGTGTCAAACCCTTTCCTGTAACTGCTTAAATGGCTGACAAATTTCTTTTTTATCTATAAGGGGTAGGAGCGACGCTTCCTTTGGGTCTCCTCCCCTTCTCGGGGAGGCTGCGAGTTTCGTTGAGGCTGCGGTGGTGGGAGGAAGTGGGGTGTCACGCGCCGCTCCGGCGAAAAGTGAGAAGTTTTCGGTGCTATAATTTCAATCACTTCGAAATGTGATGGAAGAATGAGCATCTGTGAATATGCTTTCTACATCATTGAATCGATTAACCGGAAAAATCATCAAAAAAAATCAGCTGTGATAAGTGCTGAATTTCATCGTGCAAAACAGAATGGTGTTTTCTATAAACTATGCTTAGACTCGGAGTGTGTGCAACAGCCCCCGGAAATGGTCACTTCCGCCTCCCTCCCTGGTGAACCGCAAAAGCCCCCTCCCCCTCCTCCACATCCCCTGTCACTCCCACCGAGTTGAACCGGAATAAGCTTACCACGAATACTAATGTAGAAGCAAAAAAGACCTGATGAAATAACAAAGTTGAATTTTGTGAACACCAACATAAAATACAGTGATATATTTATGCAATTCTCATCTGTTATGGCGAAATCTATGTTGAGTGTCAGTGAATATGACTTGAGTGTCTGTGAGTTTCTTTAGATCGCCTGACAGTTTATTTTTCATCCTATTTTGAAGGCGATGCCACCTATGTCTCCTATTTCTCAAACCATGGATACCAAAATCGCAGCAAAATAGAAGTTGCACTCTGGCAAGAACGTACCTCGTGAAAATGAACTTCCAGGGATCACGCTTTGTTACCGATTTTTCAATACTAACTATTTTTCACTTAAATAAAAATAATTTTTCCTCTCAATAACTTCTACTCAGTGAACAGAACCTAAAATATCCTCCCCTCTATCCATACATCCGATACAATTTCACGATGTATTCATATGAAACTCGCTCTGCTACTCGTAAAGCGGCTTTATCTGGAGAAATAACATCCCTCACAACGTCGCTTGAAAAATCAAAGCCAAATAAGCAGAATATATCTGAACCGTTCATAAAACAAAAACGAAAACCACTAAAAACGTCACGCGTAAAATCGCTCGTTCAAAAGCCTCAACCGCTCAAAATGACGAAAGAAACCCCGACGGTAAAGCAGTGCGACGTCAACGAAAGTACCGCAGCACATCCGGCATAACCAGAGCGAACCGACAGAGAGTCGACAGAAGGTCGCCCGACAGAGAGCCGAGTTTCGGGTTCACCAGCCACGGACAAAAATCTCCCAAGCGCTGCTGGTAACAATGAAGTCTTCACATCGGCATCGCACGCAGTCGAAACAAGCCCTAGCAAGAGCAAGGAAGAAGCCCCTGAGCCTGGACTCCACTATCCAAGCAATCCTCGAGAGGATACACCAGCGAAAGAAATCTTACTTGGTACGATGTGTAAAAATGTAAATTTGTCTCTAGCTACCGAAAATGATGCGATGAATGAGCCTAATATTAGCGGTTCTAATATTTCTAATATTTATAATTCTGGTGATCATGATTACCTGAATATTGCGCCAAGTAGCTTGCACCCGCTTCAAATTTCAATGTCCCATTACATTCACCAGGTAAACAATAACCTGTCTCTCACTGCAGCCCACTTAATGAAAATGTCAAAACAGCGGACGCCTCCAAGTCCACTTTCGATAGGTTCCACCGCTTCAAATATTAGACTCATTACAGAACAACTTTTCAAATTGAACTTGCATGTAGGCTCTTTTGATCTTACGCCAAAGACCTCGTTTTCTACAGGCCAATTTTCTGACTCACAGTGCAAATAACCTCTGGATACATTTCTCGTCGGAGATAAAATTCTCACAACGGTCCGAAGGAACGACATCGACCCCACTTATAAAATAAGAACTGTAATTTCAGGTCGCATTGATGATCTCCTTGACGTAATTGGCCAAATGCCTCAATTCACTAACTACATCGTTTGTTTCAGTGACTTAAGCCTCTCACAACCTAACATTGCTACAATCAAAGAACTCATATTGTCTAAGCATGCCTTAGCCCGTATTTATCTAGTGAGTGCGTGGAGCGGCAAACAATTGTATCAGGCGTTGAATTTGTGTAAAACAAACGGTATTAAATTGATTCCGCTCCGAACAAACAGTGCAACTGATCTCATAACTTGCAATGATGTTCGTACTTGGCCCGGTACAAGAGAAGAAACACACCATTTTCTTCAACAAATTGCTCTTAGATCGAGTCTAAAACTCACTTTACAATCTAGCTCCAGTATCATAAACTCCAATGGCCTGAATGACAAAACTGAATGCTCCAACATCAGTGCAGAACAGCAAAATGAATTGAAGAATTCTACTCGATCACTAGCTGTTTCAAGTGAAGTCTCCAGAAACCTGAATCATTCCTTGCCTGTTGGTGATGTACGTTCTCCTCCATTGATCTCCGACCACCGCACTGTACCCACAAAAAAACAGGTTTTCGTTATTATCTGACGCGAACTCAGAGAGCGATATACCCTCATCACAAACGAGTACAAAACAGAAACCACCAACCACGTACTCGGAAGCATTAAAATCAATACAAAGAGAAAAATTGCAGCAGAATCTCAGTCGAAATCCGATAAAACATTTACAGCCAAACCGCATACATAACCACCACCAAGAGAATGGAAATGACAAGGGCACCCCTCATTTCTCAGTCGCTCACTCAACTAAAACTGGCCACAGCCTGCCAATTCAGAACCAGGAAAACAAGAAATCCAAACAACTCTCGTCTGATAATGCTGCAAGTCCGCCTAAATATGACTCAAGCCCCATGTACTCACTCGTCAGCACCACCATGGATGAATTAAAACGATCATTGAAAGCGAAGCTGCATCCTACCATAGCCGATGGGCACTGCCTCCTTCATGCAGTAACTCACCAGCTTAAAACACAATCGTCTTCAAAATGGAATTACAATTCCTTAAAAGCAGCAATCAAAAATGAGAACACTACAAATGAAAACAAATACGTCAATTTCCTTGCCAAGGAAAGCGGTGATCTACCTAGGCTCATAAGTAAATACATTGACGAAAAACATTTTGATCATGATGCTGGGGACCTAATACCACATATCATATCAAAGATCACTAGTAGGAGAATTTTCATCTTCGATGAGCAAGGCGATGGTATTTGGAAAACAGAAGTCGACCCCTCACTAGAAGTATCAACTAAAAACCATCCGTTGATGCTTCATCGGAAAAATGATCACTACAGTACCCTTGTTGCACAAGACAAAAACAAGACTGCCATCACATCATCTTCATGACAAAATACTGTTGTCCAGTTGAATGGCAGTCTCTCAAATACACCTGATGCTAGACCTGACACTCTGGGCAACAATGATAAGATCAACGAATTCACGAAACAGTCCCTACCAAAAAATCACTTTGATACCACAAAAAATCGCCATAAGATAAAAAACATCAAAATTAAACATATCAATGCTCTTAGCCTCGTCAGCAAGCTGGATGATATTAGAGTAATGTTGGTCACAGAAGACATTGACATTTTATGTGTTTCCGAGACATGGTTTGATTCGCGAACTCAAAGCTCCTTTTTCAATATTCCCTATTACGTGCTGTACCGCAATGACGGCGTTAAAAGTAGCAAAGGTAGTGGATCTTGTATTTTCGTGAAGCAAATTTATCTGTCGTCTTTACTTTTAACAAATGAAGTGTGCGAGGGCATAGAAATGGTTTGGTTGAAAGTGCAAATAAATGAACATGAGTCCATCATTACCGGCAGCCATTACCGGCACCCATCAGCTTCTCTACCAACAACAATAGAGTTCATCGAGAAAATTTTCAAATAAATTTTAGCTACAAAAAAGTCATTCTTTGCATTCGGTGATTTTAATATTGACCTAACGGATGAAAAAAATCAGCTAAGCAGACTGTTGTACAAACTAAACTTTTCACAAATGGTTAAAGAACCGACTCGCGTTACAATAGTATCTAAGACTCTCCTCGATCTGGCAATTACAAACAAACCTACGGCAATACTCAATACAGCTATATAACCCTCTGTCGCCGATCACCACTCTGTCGAATGTAAAATAGATATTGCAAAGAAAAGACAAAACTATCGTTTCATGACTTACCGCCTAAAAAGTCAGTATTCACCGGAACTACTTAATGAAAAATTCCTAAACAGGTTCACCGAATTTCAGAGTATGATGCAATCTGACGATGTGGACATTCAAGTTTCTATCTTTAACGAGGACTTCACAGCAGCTCTCAATGAATGCGCTCCTTATATCACTATAAAAAACTAAACCAAAACGCACTCTCTGGATTACCAGCGAAATTAAAGACCTAAGCAGAATAAAGAAAGTTTCCTTGCGAGAGTATAAAGAAAACAGGTCAAACATTACTTTATACAAAAGGTATGAAGAACTTGGAAAGATTCTTCGGAAGAAAATCACGCAAGCAAAACAAACTCACTTCCACCAAAAACTATTCATTGCAAAAAATAATCCAAAACGTACATGGGAGATCATTAGTGAGGTGGCTTAATATAAAAACTTAGAGCGCAAAAGTGATTTTGAAAATCCTTTGGAAAAAGCCACTGAGTTCAACACATTCTTTTCAAAAGTAGGTGCCCATGTCTTCGAGGAAGTGAGTAGAGCCAGTCCGAGGAAACTGACAAATGAAAGTTCATGCCCTACTGCACTTTTAAAGGCTGGTGCCCTGTGGAAGCCACGTCCTGTCGATTTACCAGAGTTACAAACTATTTTATACTCATTGAAAAACACAAAAGCAGTCGGACATGATGGAATCAGCCTCCAATACATAGAAGACAGTTTTCCAGTCACAGCACCATTGATTCGTTTGGTTATCAACACATCAATAGCAACTAATAAGTTTCCAAAACAGTGGAAACACTCCATAATAAGACCGTTGCATAAAACTGATGACATAAATACAGCGTCAAATTACAGGCCCATTAGCCTTTTACCTGTCCTGTCCAAAGTATTAGAAAAAGTAGTAACGAATCAACTGTCATCTCACCTGGACGAGTCAAATTTACTGCATCGAAATCAAAATGCCTATAGGAAGAACACTAGCACTCAAGACTAGCATCACTGAAAAAATATACCGCGATATCGATCAAAAAATGTAACACATTTGCTGCTAATCGATCTCTCTAAAGCATTCGACAGCGTCGAACATGATCAACTCCTACGAAAAATACTAAACTTTGGAGTGGATACACAGTGGTTTAAAAGTTACCTATCAAATCGAACACATGCAGTCCTCTTAGATAACAAGTTGTCCCCATTCCTTCAAAATAGCTTTGGTGTCCCTCAAGGATCAATTCTGGGCCCGCTATTGTTTTCAATTTTCATTAACGATTTCCCTCCAATGCCTTCTAACACACGAATCTCCATGCACGCAGATGATGTCCAAATTGCAATGACAAGCTCTGTAGCAGAAATACCTCAGACGAAAAAAGGAGCTGAAGCTCTATTGAACAGCCTCAAGTCATGGTATGACCAAAGCGGTCTCAAGCTGAACGCGAGTAAAACACAATTCATTTTTTTTGGGTCAAAGCATTCAATACACAACATTCGAAATCTAGATCTAGCTCTTACAGTTGGGAATGATAAAATTCACCCATCAGAAAAAGTAAAAAATTTAGGTTTATGGTTCGATAGAAACATGTCCTTCAAATCCCACGTTTATAAAACCTGCAGCACAATTCACGGGACTTTATTATTTTTTAATCGTATAAAAAATATGCTTGACGAAGAATCTAGATTGTTGGCCGTTCAATCTTTGGCCTTATCACGTATTGACTACTGTAGCCTGGTTTGGGGAGATATATCGAAACAACTTCAGAAAGACCTGCAAAAATGCATGAATTTTGCAGCAAAGGTTGTATGCAACGGTAAATTCAAAAAGAATGACCACGTAACACCTCTCCTGAATAGTTAAAGAAGTCAAAGTTCCAATCTTGGAGATCTTAATTAAAAATACTAAGACTAATGACTCAACGCTTAGACTCATTTTGTACTAATTTTGTACTAATTGGTTGATAAAATCGATAAAAGTGAACGTTTCGACCAACTAGCAGTGGTCATTCTCAACACTGTAAAAGTTAAGATTACAAATCAGACATCATTCAGAAAATCACAATGGTAAAAACAAACATGAAATTAGAAACATTTGCTAACAAACTATTTGTAGGGGATAGGCAGACTGCATGTCATTGAGCTTTGGCTTTAGTCTATAAATGAAAAGAGATTCTAATATTCTGAGTTCTATTGGGTTACTTCCTCGGCCTAATACTTCAAAACCAGATAGTCTAACAGGCAGGTCGCATTTTTCTGCATGTGTGCGTATTGCAGAGTGAGAAGGTGTTGATAAAAGGTTATTAGTACGGTGACTTCGTCCAGCATGCTCAGCCACACGAATACGCAGGCTACGGGATGTAGAACCAACGTATTCAGATGCACCACATCGTGCACAACTATGCTTGTATACAACCGAGCTAAGCATGCCTTTAGGAAGTTCATCCTTAAATTTGAAAAAGGATCCAACTGACAAGGAATTGACAAGAATAAATTTAAAATCACACTGCGTAAAAACTTCGATGAAAGGAGGGATAGTTCAGATTTTAGTTTTTCCGACTGAGCACCAAAGTACAATAGTGAAACGTAACATTGTTTTCTATCAACAGAGGCAACCGATGGAACATTTGTGCGAACAGAGGAGAGAAATTTTCTAATTGAGTCGTCTACTAGGCGAACAGGGAACCCATTCTCAACAAAGTAGTTCTTTAAGAACATAAATTCCTCGTGGAGGAAACCAAATGTGCTGCAAACACTATAAGCCCTATACAGTAATGTTTTGATACCATTTATTTTGAATTGAAAACTGCAAAAGCTAAAAAACACTCAACCCTAAACCAGTAAATGTTGATTTGCGATAGACTGCACATTCAAAACTATTACCCATTCTACGAACATTGACATCCAAAAACGGGAGGCAATTATCTCTTTCTGTGTCCATGGTAAATTTGATATTCGGGTGCTTAGTACTCAAGTAATCTAAAAATAATGTAATCTATAATCTATAGTAATCTATCATTCTACGAGCATTGACATCTAAAAACGGGAGGCAATTATCTCTTTCTGTGTCCATGGTAAATTTGATATTCGGGTGCTTAGTATTCAAGTAATCTAAAAATAATGAACAATGGTGTTGGTCCCTGAACAAAATGAAAGTATCGTCTATATAACGCTTGTAAAAGGCTGGCTTAAATTCAATAGGGCATTCCTCAATCCAGGATTTCTCGTGATGACACATAAAAATATTAGCCAACGTGGGGCCCAACGGGAGGCCCATACCCAATCCATCCAGTTGTTTGTAAAGTTTACCATTAAAAATGAAAAAAACTATTAAGAACCGAAAGTTCAAGAAATTTCTGAAGCAATTCACGGGTTAGGCCCAAAACAAAATTGCTGTTACTAAAAAGATAATTCAAACAGATCGAAATAGTTTCGTACAATGGGATATTTGTGAACAGGTTTTCTACGTCAAATGATGCCATATAAAGTGAATTTGCATTTTTAACAGAGGAAATTTGCTGCGAAAATGATATAGAGTTTTCTACTGTGTATGAGTTTTGTGTGAATGGAGAAAGAATAGGTACCAGGAATTTTGCTAGTCTAAAGCTTGGAGTTTGATAAGCAGCAAAAATGGGCCTGAACGGAAAGGACACGTTAAAATTCAGTTTATGAATTTTGGCTAAGCCGTATAAAATACCAGGGGCGGAGACAGAAACAAAAAGGCGCTTATACAGTTCGTCTGAAATCACTTGCATTTTTCTAAGTTTACGTAAAAAATTATTATTCTATCTTCGATGCGTACGGTATAACGTTGTGGGCCAATCAACATGTCCGTCAAGCTACTACTACCTTTTCTGCTGCCATTCAACGTACACACTCTAATAAGCTACGCAATTTGGGGATTTCTAACAAAATTGAACCTTGTAATCCTGATACAGTAGTTTTTAATTACAGCTCAAAAGCATTACCGTCTCGGTTGAAATTTTTGCTAGCGTTTGGCCTGGATTTTAATCTACCAGTTTACGGCTTAGATTTTACCAAATATTTTTTATGTTCTGAAAAACTGGCCTGCCACTTGAAATCAATAGACCCAATTTCTTTCAACTCCATGAAAGACCAACTTAAAACTTTGTCCTATAAGTATTTTTATAATTTCAAACCATATAAAATTTTTTCCTCTGTGTTTTCAAGATCTGACTTAACTCTTCTAAGAAATTTGTCAGGTGATAAAAGTATTGTTGCTCGCCCTGACAAGGGCAGGGGAGTTGTAATTGTGGACAGAGACAGATAAAATGGGAGCATGAATTGTATTGTTTCCGATTTGAGCAAATTTGGAGAAGTTTCAGAAGAAATGCACACATATACGTTACGCATCGAAGATAGAATAAATAATTTTTTACGTAAACTTAGAAAAATGCAAGTGATTTCAGACGAACTGTATAAGCGCCTTTTTGTTTCTGGCTCCGCCCCTGGTATTTTATATGGCTCAGCCAAAATTCATAAACTGAATTTTAACGTGTCCTTTCCGTTCAGGCCTATTTTTGCTGCTTATCAAACTCCAAGCTTTAAACTAGCAAAATTCCTGGTGGCTATTCTTTCTTCATTCACACAAAACTCATACACAGTAGAAAATTCTAAATCATTTTCGCAGCAGATTTCCTCTGTTAAAAATGCAAATTCACTTTATATGGCATCATTTGACGTGGAAAACCTGTTCACTAATATCCCATTGCACGAAACTATTTCGATCTGTTTGAATTATCTTTTTAGTAACAGTAATTCAGTTTTGGGCCTAACCCGTGAATTGCTTCAGAAATTTCTTGAACTTTCGGTTCTTAATAGTTTTTTTCATTTTTAATGGTAAACTTTACAAACAACTGGATGGATTGGGTGTGGGCCTCCCGTTGGGTCCCACGTTGGTTAATATTTTTATGTGTCATCACGAGAAATCCTGAATTGAGGAATGTCCTATTTAATTTAAGCCAGCCTTTTACAAGCATTATATAGACGATACTTTCATTTTGTTCAGGGACCAACACCATTGTTCATTATTTTTAGATTACTTGAATACTAAGCACCCGAATATCAAATTTACCATGGACACAGAAAGAGATAATTGCCTCCCGTTTTTAGATGTCAATGTTCGTAGAATGGGTAATAATTTTGAATGTGCAGTCAATCGCAAATCAACATTTACTGGTTTACGGTTGAGTTTTTTTAGCTTTTGCAGTTTTCAGTTCAAAATAAATGGTATCAAAACATTACTGTATAGGGCTTATAGTGTTTGCAGCACATTTGGTTTCCTCCACGAGGAATTTATGTTCTTAAAGAACTACTTTGTTTAGAATGGGTTCCCTGTTCGCCTAGTAGACGACTCAATTAGAAAATTTCTCTCCTCTGTTCGCACAAATGTTCCATCGGTTGCCTCTGTTGATAGAAAACAATGTTACGTTTCACTATTGTACTTTGGTGCTCAGTCGGAAAAACTAAAATCTGAACTATCCCTCCTTTTATCGAAGTTTTTTACGCAGTGTGGTTTTAAATTTATTCTTGTCAATTCCTTGTCAGTTGGATCCTTTTTCAAATTTAAGGATGAACTTCCTAAAGGCATGCTTAGCTCGGTTGTATACAAGCATAGTTGTGCACGATGTGGTGCATCTGAATTCGTTGGAACTACATCCCGTAGCCTGCGTATTCGTGTGGCTGAGCATGCTGGACGAAGACACCGTACTAATAACCTTTTATCAGCACCTTCTCACTCTGCAATACGCACACATGCAGAAAAATGCGACCTGCCTGTTAGACTATCTGATTTTGAAGTATTAGGCCGAGGAAGTAACCCAATAGAACTCAGAATATTAGAATCTCTTTTCATTTATAGACTAAAGCAAAAGCTCAATGATATGCAGTCTGCCTATCTCCTACAAATAGTTTGTTAGCAAATGTTTCTAATTTCATGTTTGTTTTTACCATTGTGATTTTCTGAATGATGTCTGATTTGTAATCTTAACTCTCCTGATTAAACTTGGCTGGGCTCCGATTCGGGAAAGGTTTCTGTCACACAAAGCCCAATACGTTTTCTCCTCTTTATATCTTCCTTATAACAGTGCTGAAATAGTTGAATTCCACTCCCCTACCGTCACCAACCAAAAGCCGAACAGAAGACGTGATGTCTCAATCAAATATCGTTCATCTAACATCGGGCAGAAAGCTCTGTCAGTATCAGGCGCCTTACTGTGGAACAGACTCCCCCAGAGCATCAAAACCCCTCAAACACTGAGAGAATTCAAAACTAAATTGGCTCTCTATCTTGCGTCAACACAATAAGTGTGAACTGCAGTAAGTGCTGGAAAAGAAGTCGGGAACTTTTATTGCTGGTTATCTTCTCTCGCTACATTATACAACAATCGTGAGAGATTTATGACATGCACATGCAATATGACTGCCTGTACACGAGTATTGAGTACATGTATTTACACACATGTAGCGCACGTGAGTGCATATATGTGTATACATGCGTATGGATATATGTGTATGTATGTGCGTGTCTGCATGTTTTTAGAACAATTTCCCTCCTAAAATGCTCATGTTAATCTTGTGTGACACAGTGTCGTCCCTTACACTCTTCTAGTATGCTTCGGCCACACCATTTTAGGTTGTTTTGACTTTCTCGTTTCGCCCTAGCAATGTTGATAATGTTACGGTTGGCATTGCACATCGATCCTTCTCATCTATTTATAATCCGGTGAACTTTTCTGTGCCAAAGCTAGTAGCATACGAAATTCAATTGTTATTTTTCTGTTATTGTAAATTTTTTCATTTTATCCGTACCAGGTATTTTAGCTTACTGGTTGGTACAAAACGATGTAAAAATTGCCTCTCATATCAACCTCGCAGTCTAGGATGCGAATTAATTTGGATCTACCTGTTTTACTTTCAACCTTAATCCCTCATTTCACAAGTTCCAACGTTCGTAAGCTCAAATTTCAATTTGGAAGTGCAACAACTAGAGTGTTTTTAGAAACGCATCACACGAAAAATGTTTTCTTGACCACTTGAAATAAATTCCAGTGTTAAAATCAAACTAACACAACGGAGAGAATGCATTTTCCTACGTACATTTCTCCCAATTATTTGTTTCAAAACTTAACCGATATAAATATTACGATCCTCACGTATTTGATATCAACACAACGGAGGGAATGCATTTTCTACGTGTTTTTCTCAGTACCATTTGTTTCAAAATTAACCGATATAAATATTACGATCATCATATACTCGGTATCAAGTCATGGTCTTAATTTTAAGATATTCGAAAGCACTTTTCACTCATATTGAAGCATTCTGAACATGAGACGTAGTTCATTGGCAATGGCTTACTTTCCTGCGCTCGTGTGTGCATTGGTGTTCCAGCTTTGTAAAAAATATTATGGACTCGTGATCCAATAACGCACACCCTAACAAGAGTATTATCAGCTATTTGTCACAGAGATTTTGTGTTCTTAGTGACTCACATTTCAGTTTGCAGTTCCAAACCCAAATTGATTACGGCAAAGAAAGAGGATGTTAAATGTGAGGATATTTTAGTAACTACATTCTCTACTTCGGTCTTATTGAAACATTTGTAAAAGACCTCGGATTCGACGAATGTCATAACTTTAAATTTTAATCTTCTTATTCTGGTCTCAAATTGCTTATTCTGTCGTAAGCTTTGTATGGTAATTTCTTCTTACCTTTTTATTTTAGTGACTACACTCCGACAACACTAATTTTAAATAGTTAACTTATGAACGGTCCCACCTATGTTGAAAATATTACAGCTAGCAATGTAAAACAATACCTTTCATGTATTTGACCCTGAAGAACTCTTTGCGCCAGTATTATTAGCTTAATTAAGAAATATCATAAACATCTTCTGTTTTGTTATAGCGAATATTATCGCTGGGACACCTTACATGCGGATGAAGGACCGGATATGGGTTTTCTCCGGATGTAGGTTATAATCAAGTGTGAGGCATGACCAAATGTAGATGCATGACCGGATGCGGGGCATCACCGGAAGAGGGAGTGAAGTGGTGCCGGATGGGCGAAAGGAATTTTTGGATTTTGGAGTTGATAATTTATTAGAAAAATACTAAGCCCCATTTCGATTTCCGGGCACCACAAATGAAATACTACTAGTTGTGGAAAAACAACCTTAATTCCGCTACATTGAAAAAAAAACAGTTGTGATGCTCATTTCAGTCGACAGGAATAAGGAAGGTCAATATTAGAATGACTTAGCGAACGCAAAATAGAATAAATTCTTGATTTCTAGCAGAATTTCAGGAATTGAAACTTAGAAACTGAAACTCAGTGCCGCACCCCAAATGCAAACGATCCTTTTATACATACTATTGTTTATTTTTATTAACTTGTGCTTCTCTCTAAATCCTGTGTCGACAATTATCATGTGTATTACGATCACCATGTATAAATAGCAATTAAGGGTCCCTATGCTAATGTAATTGAATGCAGTTTTAGCTTTTATCTCAATACTTGCTCGCACTAATGAAAGTGTTTTTCAAATGAGCGTCGCGAGGATTGTGTTCTCTTAGTTCAAACTCAGATTAGGCAAGGAGAAGAACTCATTTTTGTTGTACTTTTCTGTCAATCATTTTTGTCTCAACTTTCTACACGGGTATTAAGATACCAATGTATTATAATCAGTTGAGGATGTTAATGTTAAGGTGTTTTAAAAAACAATGTATCGACATTTCATGTTTGTACTTTATTGGAAAATAAATGTTTTTCTTTTTCTATCTTTCTTTTCTCCGCCTTGTGACGAGTCGATTTCTCCATAAACAGTCACCATGAGATGCCTGAGATTTTCGAAATTATTATTATATTTTACACCAAGATAAAATTATAATTATATTTTACACCAAGAAGAATAACTTTAATTCATATATGAAAGATTTTGAACGCAAAAGGCAGGATGAGAAGAGTACCTCCGTTTAAGGCTCCTCGCTTGGTCTTAACAGAGAGCCAGGCCGACGACCGTCTTCACAGAGTCATCACCTATTTTTAAAGTTATACATTTCTCTGCTCATACAATCCTGTAGGGCTATTCTTCGTATCCTGTATTGCTCATTTTTCAGTTCTCGTGATAGCGTTCATTTGTGTACAAGTTTGAAAGCCAATATTGCTGCAATGACTTGGTCTCTCGTATGCAGGAGAATTGTTGCATAATTGGGATGAATTAATCTGGCGAATAATGGTTTGAGCGTCTTCACCCTTCTCATATAATCTGAATATTTTGTTCACATCTTAACGCTTTGAAAAGGTTTCTCGTTATGGCGTTCTGCGACGACGACCACAACGATCCATTTCTTATTCCTTAGGTGCATCATAAGCTCCAAGGCTGGAGTGACTTGCGTGACCATAGTCCTTGCACTCGTTTAAGAGGTACTGCGAGGTTAAGACCTTTTATCACAGCTCCACTGTAATGGAAAACTGCCAAAATCAGTCTGCTGCAACAGTAAGACTATAATTTGCGTAATAAAGCAACTTTTGCTCGAAGAGTTCAATGCATTTCATATTTTAGAATATTACTTTCACTAGGGTGCTTGGCGAATGTTTGTTATGAGTAAAGCTTCATTACCTTCCAGATGGAACTAGGTCCAGTCGGTGAGATATGGACGCCAAATGAACGAATGTGTCTCATAAAATTCGTTGCTAAAATATCATCGCTGTCCCCACGTGAGACCCGTAGCACAGATACGCGCTCAGACCGGCTGGCGGCTGCCGCTGGCACTGCAAGGCTGTACAAATTGTGCTCATCTGTTTAGTGTGTGTCGGTCACGCACATCTGTTTAGTCTGTCTCGGTCACGCTCATCTGTTCAGTGTGTGTCGGTCACGCACATCTGTTTTGTGTGTGTCGGTCACGCACATCTGTTTTGTGTTTGTCGGTCACGCACAACCTTTACCAATGAGAGTATTAGGGAAATTGCTATTGACCAACAAACGCGCTTACAGCCCTACATCAAGAATATGAAAGTTTGCAAACATCATTACGTGAAGGAGTTCTACTTGAATTTGAAGAAGCCCTCCAATTTACAAGGACTCGCGAACGCGAGAGCAACCTAGCATCTGGTTCTCGCAAGCTCAATATGTACTCAACTACGGGAATTTCATATTACCAGAGAAGTGTGACAAATTTTTCAACTGAACTGATGTAGTACTGAATGAGCATGAAATTGAGGTCACAAATTTATGGTTACCTTGTGGAAGCAGTAGCTTCCCGCACCAGATTCATTAACTGTTTCTGGGGGTGACTAGACTTTGAACTCGCGATACATAAGGGAATAAAATATATCTGTCCGGAAAGTGCGCGTCTGCTTTCACTGTGCCAAGCATTGCTTTCGTTGTGCTTTGATCATCTTTTAGGGGGATCGATAGCGCAGTCGATAGCGTGTTGGCGCGGTAATTTCTAGTCCTGAGTTCGAGTCTCGCGAACTCCTCGTACATTTATGAATTTATGGTGTTCTAATCATTCTAATAACCGATTTGATCCTAATAAAGCGCAGGGGAATTTTCACTCAAGAGTACACTTGAAGTAGAGTGAGAGCTTCAGTTAGCTTTGGTCGTCCTGAGGGGCAGCGGAGTCTCGCCTCCCAGTGGCCTCTACTTATTCTCGTTGTGTTCCCTCCCTCTCGTCAGTGGCTGTAGCGCTCGCGTTGTTTCTTCGGACATCACATCTTGCAAATTTACTCTTCAAATTTTGCTTGTAAGTACGACCTTGAAAATACATTTCCTGGTGATAGATGAAGTGTTTAGCAGCAATCTTAAAGAAAATTAACATGTTTTGATTGGTAAGTCTGAGTTTTATTTACTTACAGTATTGGGAAAAACTTGGTGAAGATGTCCTCCATTTACCACAGGTGATACGGAGATAGAATGTTTCTTAAGTCTAGTACAATGGTCAAATTTGGTACTGTTCCAAATCCATAGGTACTGTTAATTGATAGATATGTCGAAACTCCATAAATATTGAGTGCTGAGTCAACTTTGCTAACGACGAACAGCATCATTGCGGACTCTAACAGTGATGGTATTAGCATTCGAATATAAGTTGCAATTACTGGCATTTTACCTCTCATTTGTGACGCCAAACTCTCGGTGAAATGAAAAATAAAATGCATCAAATCTCCAGCGTGTATTTTTGAAGCAATAGAATAAGAATTTCAACGAACGATTGAAAAAAATGTTTTCAATCAGGAGCAGACACGAAACAATGAAAAAACAATAGCAAAACCTCTGATACCAATTATAACTACTCATATAAGATATGTCATCTTTGATGAAAAAGCCAAAAAGGTTTGTGAGAGAGTTAAAAATTTCTTTCACGTTTCTCTAATCCGTTTGAAAAAAAAATCGATTTAAGAATATGCGATGTCCAAACATGTTTCATCTTCAAATAAACAAGATTACACTCGACTAAACTACGACTTTTCTCACTTGACTCAGCTCCAACTCCTTCCATTCGATGGAGCTGTAGCTATCTCCATGTGACTGAGCTGTAACTCCCTCCACATGACTGAGCTACAACTCCTCCCATTAGACTGAGCTGTAACTCCCTCCACATGACTGAGCTGCAATGTCGTCACTGAGCGCTAACTTATAAAAGATGATAGGTAACTCGAACATCATTAGTTCCTCCCTTTATACCATTAAATAGGATGTTCACTGCAGTTCTACGCGAATGAAATATTTTTGGATGGTTCCTGCCACATAGTTTTTCACTTTCGTATTCGTATCGACGGTCTCCATCTATTTGAATCAGAAGGTAGTCCTGAGTGCAGGAGTTCATCTTCTTGTCGGCGCCGATGTAGAAGTCCTCCATTTCCAGCACTATCTTTTCGCCCTCCGGCGCCTGTGGTAGACAAAGTAAGAAATTTTATGGTTGGGTTTAGTCATTGTTTGGGTTTTGAGCAGAGCTTCTGCCTGGAACTGAAGCGTGGAATATTAGGTAAATTCAATGCTGCCATAGTTCGGATGCGAGCAACATAGAAACGGTTAATAAAGGAATAAGCGAGAGTGAGTACTACTAATTAACCCATGACGCATCTGGCGATTCAATGTCATTGAGCGGAAATAAAGATTTGCAATAGGTGGCCATTTTAGTTGCTGGCCTTGTCACCTCCAATGCGTGGTTACGTTCTGTATGAAGATTACGTCCAATGCGAGGTTACGTTCTGTATGAAGATTACGTCCAATGCGTGGTTACGTTCTGTATGAAGGTTACGTCCAATGCGTGGTTACGATCTGTATGAAGGTCATGTTATTTAAGGTACGTCCCATTGAAGGGTACGTCCTATGCGTAGAGTCGAAGGAATAACACCCATCACATAAATCAGTTCATTTGTTGATAAGTCAAGCCTATAAGCCTGACTGTTTGAGTGACATTTTTGTTTCAAAAAACTCAAGTATTAACTGATGACCGGACGACGGATTTCGACATATCGTGTCGTATTTTTTATTTCATGGAAAAAATACAGAATAACTTTGAAGTTGTACACTAAATGCTTCTTCACTAAGCCAGGCAGTCAACCAGAGGGAATTTCGAAAAAATTTGTACCAGCCAGCTAGGTAAGTCCTTGATCCTCAGCAGCAGGGTGTTTTTACACAACGACATCGCTCCTTCCCACGGTGTCTTGCTGTGCGCTTATGCTTGACCGAACATAGGTGCTGTGTTCTCACCTTCCCTCATTCATACAACCTTGTTCTATGCGACTTTATTTTCCACACAAACGGAAGAAAAGCGTTCAAATGATGCGAGTAAAGAGCAATGTACACAATGCATCTGCATCTCAGTAGATGAGTGTAAGCACGTTCAAAACAATGCAGCTCGATATTAGTCATTTAGCTCCAATGAAAAGTACCCTGAAAGGGATCGAAAGGAATTGTGAAAAAATAGGTCTTCTTCTCAATAATGAGTACATATTCTATTTCGTAGCGCTTCGTGTACAATTGATATTATAAACACAGGATAACGTATTCGTTATTATAGACTGGAACTGCATACTGGTATGTCCCATTTGGAAGTCATTGGTGCATGAAGGCTTGCTAGCGTTTGCTGCATCTGCAAACTTTGATACACATTTAAATGGGGATTTATTGTGTAGGGTTAGAGCTCAATGTTCTAATGAATGAGCTAGTTTCAACAAGATGTTTCCAATTTAACGTTTACCTTAACGGGAAATAGTTTAATCTAATTCCTATGTAAAACTTGTACAGTATATTAAAAACAGCGAGGTCTTGTTGCATCACATACCACCTGCCACCCCTCGTAGGTGGCACAACACTCACCACTAGCTACCACTCGCAGGTGGCACAACGCTCACCACTAGCCACCACTCGCAGGTGGCACAACACTCACCACAAGCCACCACTCGCAAATGGTGTCAGCCGGGTACGTAGGTGGCAAGATCAGTTTACTCAACAGGTCTGCCTCAACCTGTATTACCTGAAAATTATGTAAATTAAATTGTATGATCGTGAAGAAAATATCATTAGTCATCAACAAATTCTGGGCAAACTTAGAGCTAGGTCCATGACGCAAGTCATTTTTAAAAAAATTCGTTTCATATATTCATTGTAAAAATAAATACATGAGTTCACGCAAAAAAAATGTATCAGAAATTAATAAGTTGGACTCTGACATTAACGTAGGCAAACTTGTAATTCCACGGCGATCGAAGAATCATATTTTAAATTATGGGATCCTGTTACAGCTAGAGCTTCTTTTTGCGCATGATTACATCTCATTAGCAATTATAAAGAGAAAAAAACACAACGTTGAACCATTCTAAATTTTTTGATAATTAAATGAACAGTAACTCGATTACCAAAAATATCAAAACCTAGAGGAATAGGTCTTGCCATAAAAAGAGAAAATATTCTACGTGATAAACTAAAATATTGAAACCAGGGCACGAAATGATGCACACTGATCAATAAAATAAAAGCTTCACAACACAATTTATTTTCATCAAAGTTAAAACATTAGTTTAGTGCCCTCACTGCAGGATGACCAACTTTAAAAAATGAGGTTGTATGTTATGCTGCATGACTCAGTGCTTGGGGCTTCGGGCGATAGCGGTCTCTCCTATAGTTTGAAGCTGTCATACAATTCTCATCATTAGAAAGCAAAATACTTCATTTCCATTCTCAAAATTGTTGTGAAATTTCGAATGCAATTCATGATTGGTTGAAAATTTGATTTTTAACCTCTTTTCAGCAAATTATAGTACATGGGAGGTAACATATGGTTCGGGGTGGGTATATTTTGTTCAAATATAGTTTATTTTATTAATCAAGATTGCAGTGTTTTCGACTATGATATGGAATTTATAGTCGGAAAAGCAATATGATTCAAATAGAAAATTTCCGTACAAAGAGCGTATGTGTTATAATATCGAAAAATCGAAAATGCTGAACTCCAGCCGAAAACCATGTTCCTGTCGTTAAACAAATTAACAGTTTTGAATGCAATAACCCTTAAACCTATAAAAGTATTCTTTATTAACTCTTAGTTCTTATTCTGAATCAATATGTCGTTCAGTTATTTATACTTTGTGCCACCTACCTTGTGGCAGTCTGAGGTAAAGACTTCGACTTGTACGTTGAATTTTCCCCATGTGAAAATGAAGGAGTGGAACTCCAAAGTCACGTGCGAAGTTGGCACCACCACAGTGTCAATACGCTTACGGAAACTGCGTAGTGGATAAAATAAAAATTGTACCAATATAAATTATTCATGTGTGTATAATAGCATCTGCAAACTAATAACTAATAGCATCTGCAAACTAATAGCATCGATCCTCACCTTGAATATTAACTTGCTAACGTATATGAATCCTTGGTTGGATGTTATGGTCCACGTTCTGCGGTCAACATCATTAGTCAACATGCAAACCTTGATAATAAAAGGTAAAACTTGAAATTCACTTACAGTACGTTTTCAGCGTGAGTATGATTTGTTACGAAGATACATTCTACGATAAAATTTATTACAAAATTCAGTTTGATGTACAATCTTTCTTTAAATGTCACTGTGTTATGTTGCCATAACATACCTATCTATTTCATATACTCGAATAAAACGCTGCGGGGAAAAGTGCGTCTGGATAACGACTCCCATTTTAATAGCTTGAAGAAGCGCCGTGATCGTATGAGAAATATGTTTTCGTGGAAAACTGGGAAAATTTTTACACACAAACTGAGACACTATTTTTCAAGTTGTCACAAAACCGACATCGAGAAGGTTTGTCAACAATATACATTATCACTCTATGTATTATGACACTACTGTGTGTCATGGGCTTGTATGACAAACTTGAGTGTGTCAACCATGACACACTTGAGGGGACGGTCTGAGTGGAAAAAAGTCCGTAATTTACGGATGGACTGCTCTGAAATTTTCACAGGTGTGAAATACTCTAAAAGACCATTTTATTATTGATGTGTTTTTCTTGTATTGGCATTATTTTTCCATTGTTTTTTTAAAATACAAAAAAATAGGATTTTTTCAAATTCCATCTTCGGCTACAATTTTGACTTTACAGAAGCGGAAATTCATTTTTATATAGTTTATATACTTTTATAACTGTAAGGAATAGGAAATTTTGATAACTTTATTTATGGAATTTTGGGAATTTTTATATATTTTTTTTTCATGTCGTGTAATTTTCATAGTAAAAGATGCATCGAACATTTGTATTCCCTATGGATACACCTTGCTAAGCCCTATCGAATGATATATAAACCATTCTTGTACCCCTAAAATTTATCAAGTTTTCAGGAAAAACGTGTTTTTCACAAAAAACCTGTTTTTCTTCTTATCTTTTGAACTAGGGGTTTTCTACAATGTACAAAATATTTCACTGTCTAAGACTGGTCACTCACTGCTCTAATATACAGACAACGTCTTAGAAGTAGAAGAAAAAATAGTGAAGGATATAGACCGACCGGGGCCCCGGTCCAGGCCCCGGTCCCGGTCAACCCCGGCCATTTTGGCTGACCCCGGCCCCGGCCCCGGCAAGCCCCGAAAATTTTTGCAGACCACGGCCCCGGCAAAATAGTGCCCTAAGCCGGGGTCTTGGCCGGGGTTTTTAGTTTTTTAGTACACCTTTTTCACTTCAAATTAATCCAAGTCGAGGTCAATTTAATCCAAGATAAGTTCAATTTGATCCAAGTCAGATTCAAATTAATCCGAGTCAAGTTCAAATTAATCCGAGTCAAGTTCAAATTCATCAGATTAAAGTTCAAATCAAACAGAGTCATGTTCAAATTAATGCAAGTCAAATTCAAATTAAACGTGCTAAGTAACTAGTATCAGGAGGCAGAGTGTGGTGCAGATCTTTGAACGGAGTAACATATAGAAATCAATTATAAAAACTTCGTATTAACTATACGTTAAAGTTGTTTTTCAATTCTACATTGATGGCAGTGCGCATCCATTCAAATATTTATGTTCAAACACAATTTTATGTTACACCTGCACATACACATAGTATTATCGAGGATTTAATTACTCATATAGAGATTTGAATACGAGAAATTTCGATTTATCACATATATAAAGTCATATATGCATGCAACTACGAAAGATTACCATTGGATGATATGTAGATTTAACCTTTAAAATAAACATAGCAACGAAGCCTGTTTTTGCTTGTTCAAACGATTTTTGTAAAAACGGGTTTCATTTTTTTACCGATCGAGATGATATATTTGCCTAGGCCTATTCATTTGAAGGGATAACACAATTTTTATTGCTGTTGCAGGATTGTATCTGTGTAGTAATGTACTCATAATATAAATTGTTATCAAATGGTATCGTACATAAGTACTCAGTGAATCGCATTTGCTAATTTCTTTCAAAGGTTAAATCTACACATCGTCCAGTGGCAATCATTTGTAATTGCATGCACATATGATTTCATAAATGTGATAAAGTGGAATTTCAGGCATGTAAATCTTCAAATGAGTGTAAATAAATCCTCGATACTATGTGTATCTGTAACATAAAAGTACCTTTGAACATGATTATGATTATGTTACAGATACTATGTGTATCTGTAACATAAAAGTACCTTTGAACATGATTATTTGAATGGATGCATACTGTCAATAATTTAGAATTATTAAACAACTTTAATGTGTATTATAATACGAAGTTTTTATAATTGACTTCTAACTGTTACTCCGCTCAAAGATCTGAATCACACTCTGCCTCCTGATGCTGGATACTACGGACATTTTACGACAGCTTGTTTTAACACTGCTGAAATTTTATGTATTCCTTGCTGAAAGGAAAAACGTTTTTCTTGCTCATCACATCCAACAGATACATTTTTAATACAAAAAACGCTCAAATTAACGAGAGATTTATTTCGATTCTTAACTCAACTTGGAGCTGGATTAATTTGAACTTGATTTGGATTAGTTGAAACTTGACTTGGATTAATTTGAACTTGACTTGGACTAATTTGAACTTGACTTGGATTGATATGAATTTGATTTGGATTAATTTGAACTTGACTTGGATTAAATTGAAGTTGATTTGGATTAATTTGAACTTGACTTGGACTAATAGTTTGAAGTGAATAAAGCGTAGTGTGCCCCGCTACCCGCACGTGAAAAATTCACGTGTCTTTTAAACAAATTTAAAACGATTTCTCGAGAGATTTGCGATTTCATTGCAATCCTGAAGAACATGCAGTCACTGAAAAGAAAAAGCAGTATCTATGCTACCATGCAGTGTAATTATAATCCAGTGCGCAGTTATTGACATGAAAGAATCTCGGCTTGGAGAGGTCCTAATATCAGCAGTTATTGAGAAGACGCTATTTTTGTTAACATGCTTTTATATTTCCTCTGAAATAGCAAACTGAATTTGGATACTGAGGTCCGGAATTAGTCTTGTAGTAATTACCTCCTTTGGTGGAACTTCAAACTTCTTATTCAAAAACCCTACAAAATTAAAAAGTTCCTTTTCCATAAGGTCATAAGGATTGAGCGCGTCACAAAGCCAGTAAATTAACAATTTTGGTCAGTATTGTTTGGCTCCCAGTTTTTAGATTGAGTAAATGTTTCTTTTGAAGTCAGCTGTTTGCCAGTAGACGAAGACGACTTGCTACAACAGGCAGTTTTGTCACCGCTGCAACCAAAACTGTCATTGTTTGTTTTCAATCCATAGACATTTGGTTTTTCTTCTTGTTCGTTTTGTTTCTATTTTTCAATTCTTTTTCGTTGTTTGCTTTTTCTTCAGCTTCCAGGAATTGATCATTTTGTGTCGGTTTTAGATGGCCCCATAAATATTTAGTTGAGAAAGTTTTCTAAGATGCACCAGCCGCTCCTCGTCGTATATTTGCTTCACAAATGGTGCACACTCCAATTTCTACACTCTTCACCGATATGTAAAAGTAATCCCATACTGCTGACGCACTACTTTTAGTCATTATACCGGGTGTCTCACAAAAATGTCACTGAGTTTCAATGGATTATATTTCCACTTCAAATTTACACATTTTAATTTTTATTTTTTCACAATGTAGTAAATTTTATCTTATTTTCGAATGATTTAAGTTTTTGAAAATCGTTTAATAACCACTTTACATTGATCGATTAACTGGAACGGATAGAAAAACTAATTTTTCGAAGGAAAACATTTCAAAACAATATTGATATTCTTCCTTATTTTGCATTTTCCAAAAAAACGAACAAACAAAAACTTAAGAGAGTAACATATCAATTCATTAAAGAAATTTTAAATAAAAAAGAAATTTAGTATCCTTCGACATACCCACCATTTCCCACAAGGCAAGCATTACTTACTTCTAGCCACTATCAAACAAAGAGTTTTGCGGATCATTTCACCGTTTTCTTTTAGTACTCGAAACACTTCAACTCGTTGTCGAAGAATTATTAATGATGGAGGTGATGTTATGAAAACGCGTTCCTTCACAGTAGGTATTGAGAAATGAAGATCACCAGGGTTGCTTTTAAAACTTTTCCTTTGAACAAATAATTAATGGAGCATTCTTTAATGGCAAACGTTTCGGAATCTCTGATTCCATCTTCAGTGCTGTAAAACAAGGCATAAAATACCTACTGTGAAATACCTTGTGAAATACCTACTGTGAAATACCTACTGTGAATGTATCGTTCACAGGAAGAGGCCCTAAAATTCTTTGACTACATAAATGGATATCAGGCTAAGATAAATTTCACAATAGAAACTTAGCAAAATGATAAATTGCCATTTTTAGGCTTTCTCGTAAAGAAAACCAATTCAACGTGCACCACCTCTGTTTATAGAAAACCTATATTTACGAGATTATGTACAAATTTCTTCAGTTGCATTTACATGGGTTATATTAAAACAAGTGTCACTACATTATTGCATAGAGCATACCGTATTTCAAATTCTAATAAAATATTTCATGACGAAGTGAAATATATCACAAAGTTACTTGCACAAAATAAAACCCTGTAACTTTCATTAACCATCTGGTTAAAAAGTTTTTAGATGAAAAACTTTTCCCTCCGTGTACAATTCTGACTGCACCAAAGCAAAAAGTTGTCGTCGAGCTCTCTTTCAAGGAGAGGAGAAAGGATCTTTTATCTCTGATCCACTCTCATTTTCATTTCATTGACTTGTTACCATTTTATAGAAATAGTTTTAAAATAAGTTCATTTTTCATAAGAAATAGCGTTTAGAAGAGGGCCTGAGAAATGGTTGTGTCTACTTGTGTAAATGTGATTGCTGCCTGCAGTCCTATGTTGGAAGTACCACACTCCTGCAATTGATTCGTCACAGCCAACACTCTAGTATCTCCCATGGAATCGGCCGTCCATACTCATCTCCCTCCCAGTCAGCCATCAGAGATCATTGCCATAGTTCAAACCACCCTTTCAAAAGTTCCAATTTCTCCATACTTTGAAGAACTGCAAAGGAATTTGACCTTAGAATTTTGGAATCATTGTTGATTATTACCCATAAACCTCAGCTAAATAATGATCAAAGTGCGATGAAATTAAATATTGCCCCAACTGTGTAAATAAGAGTGTGTTGGAATGTGTGTGTGTGTTTTGTGTGTGTATGTATATGCAGTAATGTTACTTTGTGTGGATGTTATTGTGTGTTGGTTTGATTGCTAGAATTCAGGTGTATGTGTACGTGTGGCTTCGAAAGCGTAAGAGAAATTGTGTTTTTATTTTTAATGGTTATGCATAGCTATTTTTCGACGTAGGTATAGTGATATTAATTCCTTATAGCTTTTTCGCAATTTGTTCATTATCGTTTTTTATTCCTTGTTTTACAGCACTGATGATAAGATCAGAGATTCCAAAACGTTTGCCATTAAAAGAATGTTCCCTTTAATATTGGTTCTTATTTTCATTTTACGTATTAGATTTCCCAAAAAATCGCCCTTTTAATTCTATTAAATTATTCGAAAAGGAAACAAGATGTACCACATTGTGAAAAAAGACAATTCAAATATGTTAATTTAAAGTGGAGATAGAATCAATGAAAAAGTCGGAGACATTTTTGTGGAACACCCGGTACATTTAATTACTATAATTGTTTCTATATTAAGTCATTCAACAAGCACTGCAACTGCAAGTCTACAAACTTTATGACTTGGCATAAATACACACCCAACCGCAACCGTAATTCAACATGCATTGAGCCATTAACCGGCGTTATGCATTACGTCATCGTGATACCTCCTGACACGGTCTGAACCCCGGCCCCAGCCCCGGCCCCGGCCCCGGCCCCGGCCGTTGTAAATTTGATAACCCCGGCCCCGGCCCGGCCCCGGCCATGACAAATTTTTTGACCCCGGTCCCGGCCCCGGCCCCGGCCAAATTTTCAACCCCGGTCGGTCTATAGTGAAGGAATTAGGGTTTTTTGGGCAAATTGGACTCCATTCCCAAAGTCTAAGCAAATTCGGGTTTCTACAAAAAAATTGAGCCCTTCGAAACGTGAATATCTAATTCAAATTTCTCAACCACTTCAATATGTGGTCAAAGGAAATACTCTAATGCATATCGAACTATTTCGAATATCCGTGGAGAAATACTCCCATTGCTAAAAATCCTATACTATTTGACAGATCTTCGTGAAATTTAGCATAGGTGTGTAAAATTGAACAAGGATTAAGATTGGTCTTATGTGTTTATCCCAGTTTCCCCATAGAAAACGAGTTATTCAAAGAAAACGGAAAAATGGGGGGTCGGGGGAAAATCAATGGACTCAATCAGATTTTGGGATACAGAGATAATATTGGTATCAAAAGAAGCAGAATTTATTCTTTAAAAAACAACGAAGAGTTCTTTCTGAATTTTCGAAATACTTTTTGAAAAAAATTAAAAATACAAAAATTGAATCCATTTCACACTTTTCCTCGCAAAAAATGAAGCTAATTTTCAATTCCAAAAAGGATTGCAAGTCGACATTGCCTTGTAGAGGATTAAATTCCGGTTCTTTTGATACCAAAATCATTACTGTAGCACGAATAGTGAATACTAACTTAGCTGTAGAAATCGTAAATTGCAAATGTTCAGGCGCACGTGCTGTAGAGCGCTCAAGTGCTGAACGGGGGCGCTCTTCGGCATGACAAACCTACCCCCAGCAATTCAGGCCGGTGACTGACCATATTCCTCAACTCTAAACTCATGCACACACTCATGGACAAATTGAGAAACATCTCCAGATAAAAAGATTTCATAGAGAAAAAAGCTTATATGGTTAATGGCAACCACCGTGCCGCGAACCCCACTGCTCTCGCCCCTCCCCCCTTTTGACCCACTTCCTGCCCCCTCTGAGTGTAAAACTTCACCAATGTGTCCGCTAAATATATACGTGCATTTTATTGAATAAAAACGAATTCCGAACAGTTACAATTTTGGGGGGATTATTCTCCCTTTACGACACAGGTGGAGCAAAAGTTCGTTTCAGTGTAAGCGCAGCATATGCGTTATTCTACGATCCTCACCCAACCGGTTACAATCGTCAGTTAAAGGTATAAACAGACAAATGAAATAAAGCGCTCGTGAAAAAATTGTCTCTATGTTTGTGTGCTGAACAAGCCATGCAATTCATTTTAGCGTGTAAGTTTGTTTACGCATTTCTAGATGTGCGTGCTGTGTTGCGCGATGTTCTTTATAAATTACTTCGTGACTAACCTTTTCTCAATACTTGATTGTCATTAACGATGGTGTTTCAATCTGCTCCGGTATGGTGTTGTTCGTCTGTTTCTTACTTCGATAATTCAACTAAGAACTTGGGAGTTCCGAAAAATTCTTCAGTAGTATTAGAATTATTTATAAGTTGTTAGCCATCTCTTGGAATATAAAATATCCATGAGATGATATTTTTCATTTCTTATTCAACTACCCCTTGACAGAGTTAGACTATTAGCACGCCACGTATGGTTTGTCTATTAGTACGCCTCGTATATTTTGTCTACTAATATGCCTCGTATAGTCTATCTATTTGTACATCTCTGATAGTTTGTTTATTAGTACACCTCGTATTGTTTGTCCATTATTATGCCCCGAATGGCTTATCTATTTGTACACCTCGGATAGTTTTTCAATTAATACTCCTCGTATGGAACTTTTGTTTTAGGACGTCTTATATTAAGAATTTTTTAAAAGCCAATATGTTGGAATGTATCTCATGTGACAACTTGGAAATAAACGTTTTTCTTTCTTTATTAATTTATAACGCCAACGGGCACCGCTTGAAGCTTCGCTTGGCCTCATACCCTCGCTCTCTCCACGTCGGCATCCCCACGTCGCTGAACGTCCCGGCACAGCCGTGGTGCCAAACTCCCCTTCTCTTCGTAACATATATTTCAATGTCATTGTAATTTTAAACACATAGGATCTTACTATTTCTGTATAAATTAATTGTGGAATCCATCACGGGCCTTTTTCCATCAGTTAATTGACGACAAATATTGACATGCTAAACCTGTTCGTTCTGAGGCATGACAAATAAGCCTTGAGTTCGAAACGGTAGCCCGCTTCTGCAGAGCGATAGACCCGTGCATTCAGTACAGAGCCGCAGCAGAAGGTCGTATAAGCTTGCCTAGCCTGCCCTTCGAGCAAGCGAGAACTTCATTGGTAAAGTCACGTGATTAAGTGACGTGTTAACCTATTCGAATCAACTATCTGGAGTCCACGGGCGAACCAAGTATTCATTGTACTTTTGTTCCACTTACGCACCACTCCATTCATTACTTGATTCAAGCGTAGGATTGTCATGTGTAGCGTTTTCGTTATAGAATTACCTTAGATTCATTTTGATGTATTAGACAATTTTCTCTTGCACTAAAGTGATTCTGTCGCAATCTTTTAGGCAATAAATTTATTACTTGGTTCAGATTTCTCAATTTCACGCAAGGATGAATACATAAATTGTCGATGGTGTTATGAGGTTGAACGCTACTTATGATACTGACTCATATTGTTTATAGATATTTTGTACGAAATAGCTCTCGTTGCGATTTACCTAAAATGATCGTTTAATAAGATCTCACACTTGAGAGTTTTAGCAGATTAAAAATAGATTAACTAATGTTGTTCTATAATTAAAATAATGAGGATATCGAAAAGGCTTATCTGACTTCATTATCGAAATTTAAGGAAGAAGCAAGAAAACATTACGACGACAATAAAAGTGTCGCACACATCCAGTCATTACGATGAAATGACATAGATAGGTTGAACGTACCTCTACAGGGATGTCTAGCGAGAGAGTCAACATGAAAGTAGGATACACACTACACAGCAACTGAAAGGCTAGTAATATCTGAAAAACATATACTGATGAAGAATTTAAAAAAAATAAGTACTTCATTCATTGCAAACTGCTGTTCGCAGGCCTTTATCAATATTATTGACGGAGTGTAGACTAATAGTGTACAGGACAAAAATATTTGGCATGTTCACAAACACTCCTCACATAAATCGTAATTCCAAAGCAACCAGGTCATTCATTCCATCGTACTTTCGACGTAATGTTCCGAGTGCGTGAGCAGGTGCGTTTGGGAGAGTGTATTTATGGATGTGTATGCGTTTGATCCGATATTTTGACGGTTTTGTGGACGGTGTTTTTTATTTAGCTAATCTTTTCCAAATTTTAAGTTCTGAAACAGTGTTCAATATAAGATGTGCTCTTCGATTTTTTGACAATGAATCGTTGTATTCTGAACAGTTTTCCAGTACATTTGTTAATCACGACGCCGGTCCTTCATTTCATTTCTAAATTATTACAGGAAACCGATTATTTCACACACTCATTTAAAAATTCATGAATATAGAAAATCCGATTAGCTGCACACCAATGATTTATTGGAGCAAACTTAATTTCGCCATTTCCATACAGCGAAAAGGGCAGCAAAATTCCAACACGGACATAGGAAGGTTACCTTGAAATCAGGCGTAAGTTAACGTTGTCAGAAACGCAATATCATCCACTAGATACTGTCAGCATTCTACTGTGGATAGTTGAAGTCATTCTTTAATTCCCTTTTAGTCAAATCACCAACTTAAACCAAAGTTTGGTAGATATTAGCCACAAGTACAGTTGCGGTCTCTACGAACACTGGTTGAGAAAACTGATGTAGCAATTTTAGAATGGATTCGCTTAGGTTGTTCATCCTGAATTGTAACATATCTTGTATAATTTCCCAAGGGAGTAGTTTTATTTATGTCGTAGTTAGTTTGGATTTGATCACTACGACACGTTTGGATTTGGCGATAAAATTGCATTTTCGAGACTGATCTGCCACCTTCCCAAATGTTCTCTGCAATGTTTTTTGTAAGTTTGGTGCTCCACCTACAGTTGAGTACTTCTCGATGAGTGTTTCTTTGCTGTTAAATCCACTTGCTCTGAAAAGCAAGAGTCAATCTCTACTTTGATTTTGCTTTTGGAAACTAATGGTGGCCCGAGATTCGCAGCGACGTTCATGAGCTAACATTGCCAATGATATTGAGAGACGCATGAAATCAAACCCACTGCCTCTGGTGGCAACAACCATATCAAATGAGAATTTAAATCAATAGCACGAAAATGAGAGTATAAGTCGCTAGAATATTGCCTAGAACTCTGAAGTATGGAAGTATTTGTTCCATGAAATTAGCTGGCTTATGCTGCAACGCTTGCTTATTGTGTTCGGTGGGTAGAGGTCACATATTGCAATCCGCTGCTCTCACGACAGTGACAATTGTTTTCAAATGTCACTGAACTGCGGCTCGAAGATTTTACCGTAAATGTTTTAATATTTGTCTCCTGCTGAGCTATTACCGTTAATTAACCCCCAAAAGCGAACACAAACCTCACCCGTAATTATGATGATCGTGAAACTTCAGCTTGGCGCCGAGAAAGTCCAGGAGCCCGAGTTGGACGTCCAGCGCAGTGACCCTCAGGAAGCTGGGCGAGGCCTGGAAGGAACACAGGAGTCAGGTCGGTTTGCTGGCGCGAAACCTGCGTACTAAGAGCCCTAAGTGGCTGTAATCAGGATTGGGGCGCGTACGCGTGCTGCCTGAATTTCGCATTGCAACGAATTTATTTGAGTTACGAGGAAATGTAGATTGAGAAATATGCTGGTGTGAACTTATAGTTTAGAATCAGTGTGTTGCATTGATGGCCTCCAATGGCCCCCACTGATCCGCGTTGGTATTTTCTATTTTTTCACACCATTATGAAAGAAAAAACATGTTTATTTCCAAAAATGTTAGTACAGGAAATACATTACAACATATTTGATTTTAATAATTTCTAATATAAAACATCCTTTCAACTGTTAGACGAACCATGCAAGGAGTACCAATAGACGAACCATACGAGGTCTACCAATTAACGAACCACACGGGGCGTACCACTAGACAAACCATACGAGGGCATACCAATAGACAAACCATACGAGGCGTACCAATAGACAAACCATACGGGACGTACCAATAGACAAACCATACGAGGCGTACCAATAGACAAACCATACGAGGCGTACCAACAGACAAACCATACTAGGCGTACTAATCACTAACCATGTCAGAGGCTAATTAGAGTGTCGCGGGCTAATTATGTTATTGAGAAAAATTAAAAATATAATTTCTTTGATAATTTATGCATTTATCCTGCGGGCGTGAGGCAGCGCACTAAATAAAAAGAAAATTAAACTTTTCCTTTACCTCAAAGGGAAAACTTGTTTTATTTTTATTCTGGCATTCTGAGACGAGATCCAAAAATTTTAACTTGTTTGAAAATTTTATCATATTCCATCGCGTCATAAGGTAAGATCAAGAAATAAGGATACTGTGGGTAATGTTACACATAAGAAATAGAAAACCCATTTGAGTAACGTATGTAATTTTGATTACGATGATTAATGTCTTGCCATCCGGAATTATTCCTAGGGGAATCCTGGCTCCCCAACCGAAATTTTCGGCAGGCTGCGCCTCTGATGAAATATATGAAGAGATTAAGGGGACGGTCTAGGTGGGAGTCGTATGACTTGTCGATTTTCTGTTTTTAAATGCATCTTAAAGATGATTTTCTTGCGCTTCCATTGGTACCACTCGAAAACTCTACTCCGATTAGTACGCCCCTCCCCTACAGGGGGGAAAAATGCCGTGACCTTGATGCAGGGCTAACCCTCCCACCCCTCATTACTGAGGGTCAGTTGGGCGTGTTTCTTTGCGGAAATATCAATAGAGTTTGTTCTTGGGCTACTCAAAGTGCATTCATACCCGAACAAAACATTCTAATGCTCTGTATTAAAATTTGACGATTTAATAATTCAGCTGTTGTGTTTCACACGTTTTTTTCATAGCTCGACGCCGGCCGCTGTACCATAGCTACGACTCTGGCAATCACACCAATCGAAAGGGGCTTAAAAAGAGCTACAAGGCAGAGTAGTTGATTAACGGAAAAACGTAATTTGGTCAAAATATAGAAAAATGTTTACAAAGTTTTATGTTTTGAACTCTCACACTTATTGTTTTTTGACATAGATATTCCCCCATAGTTCAAAGCTACAGCAATGACAAGTATAACAATAGAAAGGGCTTGAAAAACGCTACAAAAGCTCATGAGTTCATTGTAGAGAACACTTAATTCAAAAATCAGAATGAAAAACCGAATAAAATTTTGAGAAAATCCCGTTTTATGGAAACTTGAAAGTTGGCTCTTCAAATGAATTCATCGTCCACAATTTTTGGAGTACATGACTGAAAAGTGAATCATTCGGCAGGGTTTAGCAAACCTGATCGATAAGGTCGGCTTGATTTTTCAAATATTTGTATTATTTTAAAATTAGACTACGCGATAAGATAAAAAAAGGAAAGAAGTCGATTTTTTCAAAAAATCTTGAAATTCAAAAAATAATAGTATCGAATATCCACTCACCCTTAACGTTAGATAACTACATAAGCTATTTAACAACTCATTGCTAGTTCAGTAGCTTCAAAATTGTAAGCCTGAAAAATTTTTCAGAAACCCAATTTTTTTTTGTGTTTTGGAAAACCGAAAAGTTTTCTGATGCAGATACGAAAAAAAAGAGCATAAAAAACCGTTGCATCATTTTATACCATCAGTGAAAATTTTTTTGTATAAACAAGCATACATATGTGAGGACGAATGGAGGTGTGATAGAGGAGAGAGCATTGATGAATTATATTTTGGTTAGCAGGGGAGTGATGGGTCGTTTGCTCGATGTGCATGTGTTCCGTGGTGAGATGAATGGGATTTCGGATCATTACTCGGTGGAAGGAAAGCTGAAAGTGGAATGTGGGAAGGTGTAAAAAGAGGAGTGGAAGGGAGGCGTTAAATGTAAGCAAGTTACATGATTCTGAGCGTGAGTGTGGGTATCAGGAGAAGATGAAAGTGGAGTATGGGAGGGTGAAGAAAAGTGAGGTGGGTAGAGTGGAAGGGGAATGGAATTTGTTTTTTTAAATATGCTGTAGAAAATGTGCATGGAAAGTGTGGGGTAAGGAAGGTTGGAGGGGGGATTAGAAAGGGGAGTGAATGGGGGAACGGAGAAATAGGAGCGGCTGTGAAAAGAAAGCGGGGGGCGTTCGAAAGGTGGCTGCAACGAGGCAGCCAGCAAAATTTTGAAGAGTATAAGGAGAGCAAGAAAGAGGTACAAAGAATGGTAAGGAGAGCGAAGAGGGCGGCAGATGAGGAATGGGGTAGGAAGTTGGGAGGGGATTTCATGGAGAGAAGGAAGGTTTTCTGGAAGGAAGTGAATAGAATTATGAAAGGTCAGGGGGAGAATGAGGCAAGAGTAAAGGATGCACATGTTAGGCTGCTAGTGGAGAGTTGTGATGTGAGAAAGAGATGGGCGGAGTATTTGGAGGAACTGCTGAACGTGAGGGGTGATAGGATTGCGAGAGTATTCGCTGTTGGAAGTGATGTTAGAATGCCTGTGTTTGGTGAAGTGAATAGAAGTCGACTAAGAAATGCAAAGGTGAAAGGTGCGTTGGATGAAATGAAAAATGGGAAAGCTCCTGGTTTGGATGGCTACACGGTTGAATGTCTAAAGAAAGGAGGAAATGTGGTTGTAGAATGGTTGGTACGTTTATTAAATGTGTGCATCGAGGCTAGTAAAGTGCAGGTTGATTGGAGTAGCGTGTGTGTAGTTCCGTTATACAAGGGGAAAGGTGACAGGTATGAGTGCAGTAATTCTAGGGGTACAAGTGTACTGAGTGTCGTTGGGAAGCTGTATGGAAGAGCTTTAATTGTAAGAGCGAGAGTGTTGACGGTTCGTGTGCTTGCTGAAGACCAGTGTGGTTTTAGGTGTGGTAGAGGTTGTGTGGATCAAATGTTTGCTGTGAGGCAGGTGAATGAAAAATACTTTATAAAGGGAAAGTATGTATATTAGGCATTTATGGATCTAGAGAAGGCGTATGACAGAGTGGATCGTGAGGCTCTATGGCAAGGGGTAAGCTTGTATAGAGTGAGTGGGAGACTGTTGAATGCGATCAAGAGTTTCTACATTGATAGCAGAGCATGTGTGAGAGTAGGGAATAAGGTGAGTGAATGGTTCCCAGTTGTGACAGGTCTGAGACAGGGATGTGTGATGTCGTCGTGGTTGCTTGATTTGTTTATGGGTGGTGCGGTGAAAGAAATGAATGCCTGAGTGTTGGGAGAAGGTTCGCAGTTGGTGGGACGAAATGGTATGTACTGTGAAGTGTGTCAGCTGTTGTTTGCAGATGATACAGCGCTATTGACTGATTCAGAGGAAAAATTGAGGAGACTGGCTGCAGAGTTTGGTAGAGTGTGCGAGAGGCGGAAATTGAGGGTAAATGTGAATAAAAGCAAGGTGATGAGATGTTCAAGAGGTGGAGTGTTTGGAACTTTGGATGTGCGGTTGAATGGTGAAGTTTCAGAGGAGGTAGAGCATTTTAGGGACCTCATTTCGGATGTGACTGTTAAGGATAGTATGAAAGTAGAAGTGAGGCATCGAGTGAGGGAAGGCTGTAAGACGTTGGGTGCAATGAGGAAAGTTCTTGAATGCAGGAGTTTGAGTGTGAATACTAAGAGGGGACTGTATGAAAGCTTGATTACGCCAGTTTTGTTGTATAGAGCAGAGTCCTGGGGGTTGAGAGCAGCTGAGAGGAGGAAGTTGGATGTGTGTGAGATGAAGTGTTTGAAGAGCATGTATGGAGTAACTAGAAGAGATCGGATCAGGAATTTGTTGTTTAGGAGGCAGACGGGTGTTATCAAAAAGTTGAGCAGGGGAGTGGATGAAAGAGTGCTTGGATGGTTTGCGCATGTTGATAGAATGAATGTTGAGCGGCTGGTGAAAAAGATATATATGTCGGAAGTGAGTGATCTTCGAGCGCGAGGTAGACCACGAATGAGTTGGATGGGGTGTGACGTGCTTTGTATGAGAGGACTGACTGTGGACTTGGCGGGAGGGATGGCTGCGGACAGAAGTGAGTGGGGGCAGTGCATAAGAGAGTAATTTTATTTTTGACGCGTTACTGGAAGCTGCCCGCATGTGATGGGGTTGACCTGTCCTGTCCGGGGGGAGGGGCTGCACTCAGTGAAGCGGTCGGGGTAAACCAGCTATGGCTGTTGGCCTGAATGTGGAAGGTGGTTGTGCTGGGCTGCTGCTGATCCTGGCAGTTCAGGTGCGGCCAGTGCTGCCTCTCTCGCCTCCTAGTGACTGGGTGTGGTGATTGTGGCCTGCTGTCGGCTACCCTCCCATAGCGAGGATAAGCCCGGTATATGTATATATATGAAAATTTCAGAGAAATTCGTTCGTTACGGTTTTTACCCAACCGTTTTTCAACGTAGACTGCCTCCTTAAGCATAACCGACGAAAAATAACTAGGTTAAACATTATCGGAAACTGAGAAAATATTCAGAAAAGGAGAAAATTATTTCGAAAGGAGACTCAGCATACAGAGCTGGAATAACCATTTATAGACACACACAAGAAAGCCAAATGAGCTCACCGTGCTTATCTTGTAGACGCACTGAGCACCCCAACCATAAGGCTCCGGGTAGTGGGGGCTGTGTAGGAGGTAGGTGCCGTTTGTGCCAGTTGGTGCGAGAGGACACTCCCCGCCCTGCTGCCCCAGCACCGTGAGGGCACCTCCTCTGAATACGCTGCAAGACAAGTCTGCATTTGAACATCTCACCTCCCTGTCCTCAGTGGTTAAAGGAATGCATTTGAGCGGACAATTTTCCTTTGGGATCGCTTGAAATGAAATAAATGATTGGGAATTAAAATTGACCTCTACTGTATATCGGCTGGGGCAAAACAATTGAATGTAAATTAAAACGTCGCCTACGTCTTTGTTAATTATGGTGTTCAATCAAATGAATTGGACATTCGATGAAGAATGTGCTATTTCCAACAGGAAAACAAATTTCATTCGAACAATTTCTTTTCTGAGGTATGTAGTGAAGCAAATAAAGTATTACTCTACTTTTATAACTGATAATCTCAACAGTCAAACTTATCAAAATACTTTTTTCTGTGTACGTTAAAATGTTCATGGACGAGAGAAATTCGGAAAATTCATCCTATTAACTCATAGAATGAATATTTTACAGTAAAACTCACATAAATTTCCCCACTAAGTATGAAATAATCTTAGTAAAATATGTTACCCCCGTTTCAATTTTACTTTCAAGCATAATAATTTTAAAACGATGAAGAAGACTCATAAATTGAGTTTCAGAACGCTGCTGATAGATCATGTCAGGACAATACGTCAGCTGACAATTTTTTTCTACTTGGATAGAGATTGCTGAAGTTAATTAAAAGCTGACTAGAAAGATTGATTTAAATACAGGGTGGTGCAGAGGAAACGCGTGTTTTTCAATATTGAATAACTGGAACACAATGTGTTGAAAATAGAAAAAAGTATTAAATGGTAGGTTTTTTAATACAGTTTTCGAAATTGCATACCATATTTGGGTTCGGAAAACGTCTTTGAGATGACGTCCTTCTTGCTCTATTGAAATTTGGATCCTCTTTCAAAATTACGGACGGCTATCTCCAACATTTTATTTGGCACGGCTTCAATTTCCTGACGAATGGAATTCTAAAGGTCATCGAGTGTGCGGCTTGTTGATGTACACTTTTTATTTCAAATATCCCCACAAAAAGAAGTCACATATCGACAGGTCGGGTGAGCGAGGGGGCCAGTGAACATCACCAAATCTTGAAATCACATGTCATGGGAACATTTGTCGACCCCCTTCCATGGATGCTCTCGCCGTGTGAGCTGTGGCACCATCCTGCTGATTCCAAATGTCACTCATGTTCACTTGACGCCTTTCAAGTTCTGGACGAAGAAAGTTGTTTAACATTTCAACATAACAAGCTGATGGAACAGTAACTGTAATTCCTTCTTCTTCAAAAATTGGGTCCAACAATCCCCAACTTTCAAATGCAGCACCATACTGTTACCTTTAAACTGTGCAGAGTTCTTTGGTGTAATTCTTGTTGTTTCTCTGATGCCCATTATCGACAGTTTTGAAGATTGACGTAACCGTCAAGATGAAAATGGGCTTCATCACTCATGAAGACTGTAGCATCAGGGTCTTCCGTAAACATTTCATCCATTATGCGACAAAACTCTCTGCGCTGTACAAAATTCCTTTCATCAACAGCTGCTGGACGATCATTATTTTGTACCAAAGAAACTTAAGGTCATCATGTAAGATGCGGTGAAGCGAACGAGGTGACATACCCAACGCTACAGCATGTCGTCTAGTCGAGAGACAACTGCCGTTCTGACTCGGTCTACATTTTCCGGAGTACGAACTGAACGGGGAAGACCAAGTGGTTTCTTTTTCATCACAGAACCAGTACTTCTAAACGCTACAACCCCTCGGAGTACGGAATTTCGATCAGGCACTGCACCTCGACGTCCAACTCTGAAATACTGACGGAAAAGACGTTTCTAAAAAACTTCTCGACAACGAACACACGATGTTGTACGCTCCAACGCTCTATAGCGACTGAAACGGCATTGTATTTCACAGTATTTGCCGTTTACCAACATTCGTTCACCCCCTCCCGTCGCCGCGTACTAGCGGTTCGAAAAACATGCGTTTCCTCTGCACCACCCGTTATATCGGAAAGTTTCGACCTTCTTATTCTTAGCTTCGCTTCTGTAAAACTTGCAATAACAAGGGAGAAATATTAAGCCTGCCAATACCTTATCTTGCTGCTCTTTCAGATATATTCGCGAATGAAGTATGCGTAGTCGAAGGAGTGAAACGCATGCCATTTTACCATCACTTAATATCATTCCTGCCTTCAATTGACATGCATTCTTATCGGTGAAACAGATAACGATAATCTAGGTTTTTTGAGTACTTGGTTATCTTTGGGCTTTACAAGTGCAACAATCGCTTCATCACAACCACTGCCACACTACAACAAATGTCGGCTCTGTCATGTATCATAAGTTCAAGTATCCAGATGCGGCTCATAACCATCCATCATTAATGTCTGAGTTTCTTTCAATACGTATACACAATGGATATGTATGATTCTTTAATTACTACCGAAATTTCTTTTCAATTAATTTGGGCAACTCTGTTTCTTTGAATTAACCTTGAAGGGGTAAAACAAAATTAAAAGTTCTAGTATGACTAGAACATAACGTTACGGAAAATGACGGGAATTTTTTCTACTTCCTTCGCCTCGATAATTTGGTCCTACTACGGAAATTTCTTTTAGATTAATTTGGGCAACTCTGTTTCTCTGAATCAACCTTGAAGGGGTAAAACAAAATTAAATGTTCATGTATGACTAGAACATAAAGTTACGAAAAATGACCGAAATTTCTTTTACTTCTTCCGCCTCGATAATTTGGTCATTAATTTAATCACGACTTCAACGACTAAATGAGTTTTATCTGAAGATGAAGTTCTTCGATGGGTAAGCGAGTGAATGTACTACTACAAAACTAGTCTATTTTGCTCGAAATTCATTTTCGAACCCGAGGAAATCTGTCGTAGCTTGAAAATCTTTTTGTATAAGGTTAAGCACAGTTGAGCAAATGAATTTCTGATCCAGATTATTCGATTCTAAAAAAAAACTTTAAATGAGATTGGCTGTGTAATGTTGCAGTGGAAAAAGTTGACTACAATGAGATTTTCCCCAAAATGTTATGGTTTCCTGTATTTCATTCAAAAATCCAGTACACTGGCGTTAATTAATTATATCATCATAGCATACTGATGAATTTGGCTCCCTGTTGATAACATACCCTGTTAGTTAGGCTGCGTCATGATCGCCACAAATTGAAATTGGGGAGAAGAAAAACGTGAAAAATATTCATCATGAACGTTTCAATTGAGCATCAATATTCAATATCATTAAAATATGAAATCAAAAGACGAAAGAATGTGTATTAAACTGATCAAGAACGTGAAAAGATTAGTACAACACAGATTATTAGAATATAAAAAACGGATTGATAGGTTACTAAAATAATAACTACATTACTACATTCTAGCATGAAAATGAAGTAGAGGCTCATGCGACCTGAGGATCAGCTATGACCTCAAGCCTTAGAAAGTAGCGCAACAAATTTTGACGTGCTTTTGGGAGTTGCAGTAAATCGATGAGCAAAAGAAGCAATCAACGAAATACAGAATGTCAGCCTGTGACTTACCATCGTCCCCAGCTTAATTTTTTTAGTAATGCATCGAACTGTTTTCAACAGTTTCAATCAAGTTTTATTTTACGTTCTTGATGCTCTTCGATGAAGAAAATCTTTCCTTTTGTTTTCAGATTTTATTAATTATGTTCTTAGACCTAAAAGATCCATTATAAATGTTTCGAGACTCTATCTTTATTACCTTGACTTTAAATTTGCTCAGCAAATACGATGTTCCTAATCTTATACACAGAAAGTTTCATTTCATGATGAACATCCGTCCAAAACAAAAGATTCGTTTTGAGGACATACCCAGAGAGTTCAGTTGCCGAATCACGAGAATGGAACAATACATGATTTCGATGCAGAAATTTCCCGAGTATCACAACTGATCAACACCTGACATGGACATCTCACTTGATATCGAGTTGCACGAAAGACACCGTAGCTAGAAACCCTCGAGACTGATCTTCGTCGACATCATAGTAACCGCTGTAGTAATCCAACAGAAGAGTGTTGCCGATGCTGAAGAACTCGGTACCGTTCGATATTTGTGTACCGCAGGCCCTGATCATACAACAATAAGAATTAACAAATAATTCAAAACAAACTAATATTGTTTCGAATTTTTATTTTAACATTTCACCATAAAATCATGAAGTACCTAAAGTGCGTTTGGTTGTTTTACAAAATATCATAAACAGCGTGTGTGCGGCTGCATAGAGCAGTTTTTCCTATCTTGTTGATCAGTTAATAAATTTTGGGTATGGAATAAATTGCGTTCCCTTGTTATAGAGGCAGTTGAGGACTCATGCAGGCGAGTTGGTGAGTTGGGGTAGAAAGGGTAAGGTAGAGAGAGAGTAGGCCTGGGCTCGGAATGTAAGCATTCCTGAATAGAATTTGTCAATACAAATTTGGGCGCTTGGTTTGAGTGAAAAAATGAAGCGAAATAGAGCTAGTTAATGAAGTCCAATTAGCCTAATGACGAGAATAGAAAAACTGAAGTGAGATAAAGAGGAGGAGGAATGAACACTCTAATGCATGATGTAATAAGATTCGGGTGGTTGTGTGCTCGGTGCGGGGTATTTAACAAGACTTCAACGCGTCAACCAGGCACAAAAACTTTATTCACCCCAGTCATGAGCATTATCACAAATTAGTGATGAGAATAAATCAAAACTTGTCAAAGATATTCGCAGAGGGGGCGCAAAGAGCATCGAGGCTTCGATGACGACCCTTCAGGATATGAACAGATTCTGAAAAAACGTGAATAGCAATTTAACATTCTTTTAGCATTTAACTTTAAGACTCGTTAAGCATGTAAGGCAGATTGTGTTATTGTCAGAATGAAAAAAAGTTCGGTTTGCAGTTTGGTAAAGGTTTTATATCAACAGCAACCTTAATACATTTATGCATTTGTACATATCACGAACACATGCGCATTTACTGCAAGCACATGAAGAAATTCTGTTTTTCGGAAGATTTTATTTCTCATCTTCCAAACTTCCGAATATATCAGCGAAAATTGTTCTCAGGGAGCAACATAACAAAATAATTCGGAAATTTATCAGAGAATTCTACGTATTCTGGGTACCAGGAGGTAAATATTGCAGCAATATTATTGTTGCAGGGGACAAAACTGGAAAGCGTCTAATGGGTGAGCCCCCAATGGTTTAGTTTATTTCTAGTAGGCTTAGAAACGGTTAAAAGCTTAATTTCTTACTGAGTGGTAACGTGATAATAATTTTCTGTAAGAAGATGCGATGTTAGAAGAGATGTAAACTCATCTAACTCGGGAACAAAACGAACTGTTCTAAAGAATTGATATCATCATTGGACATCTATCCACAGGACAATAATGCGATTAACATTGATGAAACAATAATAAATTAAACTGAAAAAATAACGCCCGTATACAACCAGCGTTGTCCCATAATCACCCGCACAATTACGCCGAAAAATAAACAAAAACTCAGGATTACTGAAGATATCGTGATCAATATAAAGAAACGTCAAGCGTACCTAGCCTTACTATACGAATGACGAATATTTAAAGAAACGTATAACAGACTCAGGAATCATTGGACAATTCAAATACGAACATCGAAACAAAACTACTTTACACCCAAATTTACTGAATAAAATATTAATATTGAAAAATCTTCGCGGCTGCTTAATTCATTTTACAAACCGAATAATAATGCTACGAAAACAATTGAGTCCATCGTTCAAAAAAATGTCATATATCACAAGAAAAAAATTGTTACAGCAGAGTTTAACAACTTTTTTGTAAGCATGGGGAAAAATATAGCTGATGGTTTTTCAAGCGAACCTACAGGCCACTTACAATACATGGACCACGTCCGAGGACATAGCTCTTTTTTTCACGCCAACTAATCACTCGGATGTAATTACGTGCATAAACAAAATAAGGAATGTCCTTATTTTTACATTGATTCGGTAGTTTGTATCATTTTTTATTTTTAAGTCACATTTTACTTACTGTTTTACTTACTGGTTATTATAATGACTGACCATGTTGATATATTCTACAATATTAATCCAGATCTCAATCATTTGAATAGACTGCACCCAAACCTAAATGAAACTGGAAATTGTAAATACTTAAATATTAAAAAATTCAATGAATCAATGAGAAAGACCTGTAACGATTTTTCTCTTTTATGTTGGAACTGTAGATCCATTTATCCGAAAATAGATGAAATATCTTGTACTATCACGAAGCTGAACAGCAATTTTGAAGCTCTCAGTTTCACCGAAAGTTGGATAGATGACTTATCTAAAGATCTGATTCAAATTCAAAACTATTATAACCATCATTCACTCCGTAGTAACAAACGTGGTGGTGGCATCAGTACGTACATATCTAAGCACATATCTTCGAAAGTCATTTTAAGTGCAACTATGAATCGTGAACATATTGAGACTTTATTTCTAGAACTAACGAAAATTGATGAACGGATTATACTTGGGACAGTATATAGGCCCCCAACAGCTTGTAACGTCTCTTTCCTGAACGAGCTTCAAAGCATAATATCTCAGTTCAACAAGTCTCTATATAATGACATAATAATTTGAGGGGATTTCAACTTATATCTTCTACAATATGATAGCTGTGAGCAAATCTCAAACTTCATGAATGTTTTTCAGATTGGCTCCTTCTTTCCAATCATCACGAAACCTACACGTGTTGCATCTGAATCGGTTACTTTACTCGAGAATATTTATATGTTAGATCCGACTTATTTTCTAAACGAAATAATAATTTCTGACTTATTTGACCATTTCCCGGTGTTTTTCATCAAGAAAAAATGTCTATAGTCCTTGTACCAGCCCACAGGCTGATACTTATTCATTTCGTTGTGTAAACGAATATCGCTTGGGAACAATGCGAACTGTTCTAGAAGAATTAATGCCGTCATTAGACATCTATGAACGGGACAATAATGCGATTAACATTGATGAAGCAATACAAAATTTAACTGACATTATAACGACCGCATATAACCAATGTTGTCCAATAGTCAACCGCACAATTACGCCGAAAAAAAGACAAAAGCCCTGGATTACTGAAGATATCGTGATCAATATGAAGAAACGTCAAGCGTACCTAGCCTTACTATACGAAGGGCGAATATCTAAAGTAACGTATAACAGATTCAGGAATCATGTGACAAATCAAATACGAACATTAAAACAAAACTACTTCACGCGCAAATTTACTGAATACAAAACTAACATTAAAAAAACTTGGCGCCTGCTTAATTCATGCTATAAACCGAATAATAATACTACAAAAACAATTGAGTCCGTCGTTCACGAAAATGTAAAATACCACGAGATATTGCAACAGTGTTTACTTACTATTTTGTGAACATAGGAAAAAAAATAGCCGATAGTGTCTTCAGTGAACCCACAGACCACTTGCAATGCATGGACCAATATCATTAAAATATGGAACCAAAAGACGAAAGAATGTGTATTAAACTGATCAAGAACGTGAAAAAGATTAGTACAACACAGATTATTAGAATATAAAACACGGATTGATAGGTTACTAAAATAATAACTACATTACTACATTCTAGCATGAAATTAGAGTAGAGGCTCATGCGACCTGAGGATCAGCTATGACCTCAAGCCTTAGAAAGTAGCGCAACAAATTTTGACGCGCTTTTGGGAGTTGCAGTAAATCGATGAGCAAAAGAAGCAATCAACGAAATACAGAATGTCAGCCTGTGACTTACCATCGTCCCCAGCTTAATTTTTTTAGTAATGCATCGAGCTGTTTTCAACAGTTTCAATCAAGTTTTATTTCACGTTCTTTGGTACTCTTCGATGAAGAAAATCTTTCCTTTTGTTTCCAGATTTTATTAATTATGTTCTTAGACCTAAAAGATCCATTATAAATGTTTCGAGACTCTATCTTTATTACCTTGACTTTATATTTGCTCAGCAAATACGATGTTCCTAATCTTATACACAGAAAGTTTCATTTCATGATGAACATCCGTCCAAAACAAAAAGATTCGTTTTGAGGACATACCCAGAGAGTTCAGTTGCCGAATCACGAGAATGGAACAATACATGATTTCGATGCAGAAATTTCCCGAGTATCACAACTGATCAACACCTGACATGGACATCTCACTTGATATCGGGTAGCATTGTGGGACATATAGAATACTTTCACACAAACGAAAACCTGTTCTCTTGCCATCATAGAACACTATACGGATCCCACATCAGTGTTTCACGGCTCCATATGCATTGTAAGCTGTAGGGCAATGGCATCAACTTATTTCTACTCCAGGCTGAGGAGTATCTACCAGAAATCATTTAGGTTCATTGAATGAGACCATTGCTCAATGATCACGGTAAATCAGCTCAATTCTAAGCATTTGATCAATTTTTCCACCAGCAGCCCGTTAGATATATTTTTGTTACTCGTCACTGGGCAAGAAGGCGTACATGTTCACTCCTGTTCATGCCAGACTAATGAAGAAGAGCATAACGATGCTTGAGGGCTCTAGATTTCAATAAAAGTTTTAATTGAAGCAGGATGTTTCCTTCAGTGCTCGTATTGGTGTTTATCCTACAGGTTTATGAGGCGTGTTATATTACAGTTTATGCTTTTCGAAACTCAACCCAAAGAAAGCTTTTTCACTTCATGTTCATCAGGTTAATGATTACTTTTTTATACAGTCTAGTTCTTGAAATGAATTATACCATATTCTTGGCAGTGAAAAATATTATCTCACTCAGTAAGCCTCCCTTCAAGTGAGAATTTTTGTACTATAAAATGACTAGATATTTTCTTCAATCGAATATGACTTAAATTTGATTAGCTCAAAATATATTCCAAGAAGTGGATTATTTTTTCAATGAAATTATTCCTCCTTGAGGGGAATCACAGCATCAGGGCCTGAAAAGTTAGTAAGCAAAGTGCAGATTTTTTACGGCTGAAAAGTTGACTTACGTTAGTTTATCATCATCCTCTTCTCCCGAGAAGTATATGGTCAAGTAGTATGGGCACGAAATATTCGTTCCTAACGGGAAAAGTATGTCGAAATCTTCCATGGTGAGCTTCACTCGGAAGCCCTCGGGTGCTACAATCCTTATATCCAGAGACGTTGCTGTTCGTCAAATAGAAAGATAGATTGATTTAAACGCAAATTTTCATTAAGCTGTTGGAAATTATTGAACTGAAAATTTTTGATTTACTTTAGAATAACATCGACACTTGAAACAAAATTCTAAAAGTTATCTGCAACATCTTTAAAAACTTTACGGTGCATCGCACTCATCAAAAAATAAATTTTGGTGATCAGTTAATAAAATATGATATGTGATTAACGGGTATGCAAATTCCAAGCCAGTGATCACAATTGTTTTATGACGTCAAATTCTCGAGTCATGTTAATTAATACGGTATTACACACAGCGCGTGATTGTGTCTTTAGATTAATCTCTTAACCAATTTTTAACCGAAATTACAGTGTGTATCAGGATATATGCATATAATTTCAAAAACATAAATCGGTGGGATGTTTGCACATTCCAGCACACTTTTGCCACATTTGTGCTAGGTAAGCTCCCTGCAACGAGTTGAAAGTTTAACTTACAGATGGAAAACTGCATGCGATTATGATTTTTGTTCTAGACTTGGGGAATAAGATTAGCTTCGGGCATTTCATTTTTACTGCATGTTAGACAAAGCTTCCATTATTGTTCAACCGTTCTCAAAAAGGTGTGTCATTTGCTTTTCAAAAAGTGTGGCGTGCGCCAATATATCAAATTGCTGACAGCTACTTCTGTATGACAAATTAATAAAGGATTCTCAAAGAAGACCAAGTCAAAAGTTATACATTAGCAGTCAGTTATAAAAATCAAACCCTCAAAAAATTGAGACACGAATCTCAGTTCCTTCATCGGCTAGTGTAGATGCAGGCGATGTATCATTTCCTGAAGAGAAAAGCAAGAATCATTTTGAAACTGACAATTGTGAATGTACGTTGAGTCTGAAAAAGAGTATCCAGTTGATAAACACGATAGATTGGAAGATTTGGTGAGGGACTGGTCCTTGTCAGAAGAGAATGCAAAACTGTTGGCTTTCAGACGACAGGAATAAAATCTCCGACCGGATGGTGCAAAGTTAACGACTATCCGTGAGCGTTGTGTACCCTTTAAAGATCGTGTTTGGTTTTGAATTGATAGAAATGACCTAACGAATCGGGTAGGGATCGAGCATATACTTGATAAATGGAGACTATTCATCGAAGCACGCTACTAGCCTCAAAGTTATGTTGCTACGCAATGGAACAAAAACCTTCAATTCCTGTCACAAACATATTGCTGGGTGAAATAAGAATGTGAGTTAATGAAATTTATTTTGGAACGTGTTCTTTGCCAGCAGATTAAGTGGAATATCTATGACAATCTCGGAGTAATTTATTTATTATACTCAGAATACTGTTAGGATGTATGAAAAAGAGGTGTGTTCTATGTCAATGGAACAGAGGACATGTCGTAATCATTATACTGTCGAGAAGTAGCGTGCATGGGAAGAACACGCAGTTGGTCGAAACGATGTGCACACACCCTTCGCAGATGCACAGAAGATCTACCTTCCGTCATCAGTATTAAATTTAGCCTCTTCAAAAATGTTGACGAAACATTGGCACATGCTTTTAATGGATTCAAGTACCTCGAAGAGACATGTGATGCAAATAAAACTGATGCTAATGATAAAGCATGCATTTTAGTAGTACCGAAAACCGGTGAATTGATTCGTGCCAGGGAGCTGAGCAATAAACTGACTCAACTTGAGTTGACAGCGTGGAATTCATTTGTCGTTGTTGCGCAGAACATTATTGGTTTTCATAGGGCTATCAACTATGAAGAACTGGTGGACAACACGCTGAAGGGCTATCATGTTTTGGGGTGTCAGAGGTGTCATGAGAGGCATTTCGTGCATTCTCACCTAGATTTCTTCTATTAATATGCTTCATAACTCTGACGAACATTGTGAAAGATTCCACCAATGCATCGAAAGAATGGACAGCAGGAATGACGGAGGCTCCCAGCTATAGCTGCGTACAAACAACTTTATCGCTGATATTAGGGATAGAACTATAATATTTCTTTGCAGAGCATCGCAAGTTAATTGGTTCATGGTTGTTTGAATTTATTGGTATGATTAGAAATGTTATACATACCTACATACAATATATTTATATATATATTAAATATACAGTATAACTCATGAACCTTACGTAGTAGAAAAATCTGTGCACAGGATCGGAATCATCGTACAAAAATTAATGAGGTGTATCACAGTTTTTTCAAGTATCGGAGACAAAGTTGAAATTTCTTGGCAAGAGTTATGCATCTTCCCTCGTATCATAAGAAATAAGATGAAATAATTGAGGGATAATACTGCCTGATCTTGTTTTACGAGGATATTTTTCCAAGCACTTCTTAACTAGTTATAACACTGACTAGGAAATTGAAAAATTGAAGGCAGAACTTCAAAAAAATACTAGGCTCTCTTTTAGATTTACTCATGGAACTGTAAAGTATTTTTCCATTAGATTTGGAGATGTAGTTACAACTCTGATGAGCACCAGTCTGAATTGATGAGCACCAGTCTGAACAAACACTACGTTTTGAGTGACAAATACTGAAACATTTGCGTGACGGATACTGAAGCCTGTCAGAGATAAATATTGAAATACTAGAGTGAGAAACACTGAAATATTCGAGTGAAAAATCCTGAAACCTTTCAGTGATAAATATTGAAACACTCGAGTGTGAAACACTGAAACTTACCGTACTCCAGCGTATTGGGGTAGTTGGGGGTAGATATTTGGCCCGGTGTATCTATCGTCACTATCTCAGATACCTGTTGCCGCAGCGCGCTCTCTGGGGACAGGCGAGTTTTGCATCATTGTCATGTGTGTGTGAAGCAAATAATTTAATTCTCTTTCGAATAATGGAGGGCTCAGCGGAATCATCTAATCATCAACAAGTGAACGATACGCAAAAGAAAACATTTAGTTAGTCATGTGTGCATATAAGGTAAAATGAGGTTTTCTTATAACTGCGAGACGTGCCTGGTATGCAAATGTGGCGTGGCTGACATACTCCACAACTAAGAGACACGTTTGCCATACGCAATAACTGAGGGGTGTGTTTGAAATGCTGTATTTCTAACGGCATGTTGGGCACAGCAAATAATCTATGGCATGTTGCCATTCTCCCAATGTAAAACAAATGGCACTTTGCAACGACTACGTGTTTTTCTTTATTGAAGTGTCTCTGCGAATATTTATCTTATTATTACTCTCTTGTTGGCCAGAACGCGTAAAACGCTAATAGCGACGGAGGATTCTGGACTATTTTGAAAATAATTTCAATAAGAGCTAGAAATTTCAGCCAGATTTATTTCGGCAGAATATTACTTATTTAATAATTTGCACTTAAATTCTGGCTACAAATATCTCATTCCCGTTTAAAAATTGTGATAACAACACATCACGGCCCATTTTCTTGGTAGCCAAGGTGGAACGGTTGAAACACTCACTAGCTACTTGCCAGCATTAAAAAGGAGGCCAACATTTACTTGCAGTCACATTTGAATTTTTTGAGGGCCGACTCCCTATTAAACAGGCGCAGCTGAAGACCTCAGCCCAATGTAGCTTTGTCTAGACAGGGCTGCATTTCGTCTCTACTGGACGAACATTTTATTGAATAGAAATATCAGCTGTGACGGACAGCATGCCTAACCAAGTCTGTAGTAAAACTTGATGAAATTTGTACATAAACATCAGCAACTCAGGGCATGTGTTGTTTCTCCTAAACAATAAGAAATGTTTGTGTGAGCACGATCTATAGAACATGTCCAGCTTGACCAAAACGACATGACATGGTTTATTTCTCCTGAGCTTAGACGAGTTTGGTATTACTCAATCTATAGCGTATGTAACCCTCTATTTCCATAGAACTATGTGCATGATAGGTAGCTCATGTTCACTCTTTCTCTCTCTTTTGTTCTTTATCGGTTATATTCAATAGGCTTATTTTAGAGCTCCCTATAAATTTCCTTATCAACTTGTTTCAACCGAAGCAGCGCGCAAAAATAAGTATTATGAGGATATTATGTTTATTATGATACACATTTAGGGCGCCAAATGGCGTACGGAACAGGTGTGAGGAACGGTGAGGGTTCCCTCGTCTGCTGCCGGCCACAACTCACCCAAGTCTGAGGCTGAGCTGTTGTAGGATAAGTCCATCGACACGCCGCCTCCCACGGCGTCAGACATCTCCAGTTCAGCCTGAGATTCAGCTATAAGTAAGTATGCTATTCAAAAGAATGATCACATCAGAGAAATAGTGGCTATTTTATTCTTCAAATCATTAATAACGAAAATTTATCCTATTTCACACACCTATTTAATATTGAAATCGAGAAATATTTGAAGTATATATAAGTATTCCGTACGTACTTGAATGTTGAATTCCACAGAACAACACAGGCAGGAAAAAAGTTAACCGATTTATACTGGAACAATTGTGTGAAGAAATTGTTCCAAACATTCACCCGTGACCATAATCTTTATTCCCACTCGATGTCTCTAAGAACAATCATGCAGAATAATGTCAAAGAAAGTATCAGCTGAGAATATTACATTGGCCAGCAGGTGTCGCCTTTGTTGGTCTCACATTCACAGAACGATAGTCATGGAAAAGTAACAATGAGTATATTTGAAATTAATTATTTCCCCAATCTGGGGACTAGTGACAGTAACGTGTTAATTAAGCGTTAGTTTGTTTAAAAGTGGAGGGAGTACGGTTTGAAATAACTTGTATTAACAATAAATTTCCAATTGGTCGATTCTTAAGGAATTTCATGCGTATGATAAAATTGAACATTTTTATATTTTTTTAACAAATATTTCGTAATGTTATAATTCCATCCTGACTGCCGGATCATGAAATAAGGTCCAACTTCAAAAATAGGCAGAAAAGCTCAATAAGCAAGTAAACTGACATCTATAAAAACTCAAATCATTATCCTATTCAAAGCAATAGAGCTGACATATACCCTCGCTAGCTGGCCCACTGACACACCCACGCACAAACGCATACAACCAAACGTCTACACATGGGAACCTCACATTCACAGAGACGCCCAAACACACGCCCAGAAATACCGTCTGTCGTCAGTAAGTTGAAGCAATGTACAGTTTGACTGTACTCGAGTCTTTATTTAGGTTTGGGTTATGGGTGGATATGAATGAAGATTCCAAAATACGAAGATCTTGTTTGTTATTTGTGCTACAAACAATAGAGGAATTGTTTAGTGTGAAAGGATGATTGAATTGCTGACACTGATCTCGAATTATTGAATGAGAAGGAGAGGAATGTATCCGAAATGTTCTATGAGAAATTCCTGAATGTTGGGCTGCGTCTGAGAAGTTGTTGAAGTTTAGTACTACCAACATAAGTCTGCATGCAGCAGTCACGCTTATAAAAATGAACACATGCACTTCACAGGCCCTCCTCTAGTCGTTTTTCTTCTTGAAAATGAACTAATTTTGAAACTATTTCTATAAAAATCGGTGACGTCAAATGAAGTTATAACCTACCGACCAGAGCTGCGATTTCTCTTTTTAGTTGAGTTCAAGCAACCCAAAAACGTTAGTCCTACGTTTAATTTCTGTTTTGCTACGCTCAAGATGACGGGAGAGGGACAGTATTCATTATTTATAAGTTTTCGGACGGAATTATCTATGATAAATATAGGATACTTATTTTATTGTACAACTCATAATTTCACAATAGATTCATTTTCAAAAGTACGATATATGCGTAATGTACGATTAAGTAAAGTATTTATGCAATATTTGTTATACCCCTTATCAATACAACTGAAATACACAGTTTATCCCAAGATCAGTGAATGTTGGCTTCCTGTGGAAATAGGGAATAAGCCTGAATTTGATTACTTTACGAGGACATCTATGTAGGATCAAAATTTGGCCATTTTGTTTTATTTCCATGGTGAATTAGAAGTTAGGATTAGATGCATTTGTGTAATCGTGAAAACTTGTTTCTTCGTGTTCAGAGCGAAATAAAACAAACGTTTCATCCAGACATCTAAGGTAGAATAAGGGCTTGAAATCTGTTGGGTATTGCGCCAGAAAATTCTTTGTCAGGTGTGCCAGAAACGAGTTTGCTAAGAGGGATGAAAGGCTTCAGCTCATCGCCAGAGCGTCAATTTTCATATAATTTTCTCTTTGGAAACAAAAAAATGATTTTTCTAGTGCTATGAACAGCAAGCCTTTGAAGAGAGCTATGCCGTGATTGTTAATGGTGAGGTTATCATGAGCACTGCGCTCGCAATTGAATTACGAAAGGGTTCTGTTCAAACGCTGCTGCACAGCGTACTAAAAAATTTCTTGTTTTCAAAGAAAAAATTTATGCGCAAATTGACGGTCTGACAATGGGCTCAAGCCTTTCTCCCCTCTTAGCAAACTCGTTTCTGGTTCACTAGGGTAAGAACTTTTTGACAACAACTCAAATTATCACTGTAAAATGTTGGCGTTTATTTTTGAAACATTTCACGTAAATACGTTAAATGAGTGGCCGCGTGGTTTGGAAAATATAAATTTTTTAATAATATACAGGGTGTTTCAGAACATGAGGTACAAAATTGCACACAAGTAAAAAATGGTCAAATGAACACTTCTTCAATGAAATTTTCCAAAAAAATCGAGTTTCTGATATATCAGCTGTTTATCGTTTTGAAGGATGAAATTTAATGACACAATTATTCGCACTATTTATCATAAATTTACTTTACAAAAATCTTCAAAATGTGTTCAACCTACATCAATGCACTTTTCAAATATTAGCCTTAACGACTGCTGGATATTAGGACACAAATCTGACATTTCAGAAATATCGCCAGCAGTCACTGCAATTCTGGCCACGATATATTCCTCAGATTCAATGGGTGTAGCATAAACAAGGCTCTTCATGTGTCCCATAAAAAAGGTAAAGGGAGTCATGTCAAGAGATCTTGGAAGCCATGCAACAGGACCATGTCACCCGTAAATTCAAAATGAATATTGCGACTAATTGTCTAATTAAATATCATACTTTAAAACAATAAACAGCTAACATCTAAAAAAACTGATTTTTTTCGGGAAATTTCATAGAACAAGTGTTTTTTGGTCATTTTTTACTTGGTTTGCAACTTTGTAGTTCTCTTGCTGAAACACACTCTATACATAGAATGGTAAGCGTAGCATGAACGCCAGAAGACGATCGCAGCTCGAATAAAGTCAGCATCGCTCACCAGCGAAGGCGGCTGCTGGGCCGCCGAGCTCAGCATGACGTGAGCAGCGCAGCAGCACAGCACCAGCAGCATCCTGCTCAACTCGCCCATTTTCAGCCGGGAACTGTTAACTCTTCTCAAAACCAAAATCAAGGCCTGGAAATGAAATTAGGTTATTCATTTTCTGGTTTGAACGTGAAACATCATTGATTTAACATTTTATCTCCATCAGAGTGTTCCCTGTATATAAGCGTATCATCTTTTAGCATTAGTGGCGGGAGTGAAACTTATACAATGAGAAGAGTGTTTCCCCGATCACCAATGCTGCTCCACTTTCTATAACTACCTGAGTGAAAGCTGTGACGATTTTTCTACGTTGAAATCTCTTGTTTTGCAAATTCACTAATCTAATCGTTTGTTTTGCAGACAGACCACTCTATTGCGAGTTGTTGTTGCACCTGAACACGGTACAGATCACCGTGTAGCACACTTGACGGGCTAGCAATGTATATTTTTCCATAACCACAGAAGTTCTGGATTTTTGTCTCTCTTATAATTGAATAAGTTAAATTATTGACTTATTCTCTTGATTCAAGTCGCAATATTCAACTCAATCACTAAGGGCACTTCACTCATTCCATTTCCTCAGCTATCACTCCCAATACCTTCACTCACTCACTTGCCCTAGAAACCAAGTTCCTCCACCCACCTGCAGCGAACTACACCAAGGCGTGACACACAGAACCGATGGCTAAGATCACCAGGTCGCAGCGGGAAGCGGTCTGAGCGCTGTGCCGCTTGTGCTGCTATGGTCTTATGAAGCCGTTATCTGAATGCACACTCACTCCACAAGTGATCGAACAAATATATTTGATCTCTAATCAGTGCTCAGCTGTTGTAAATGGAGAGAATGTAACCTGCGTGAAGTATTTATTGTTTTTAGCTTGATAGGCATATGCTCTCATAGATTCTTGAGTTTCTACTCTACTGCTACAAAATCCTAGGGTGGTATAAAGGGAACAGGCGAAAAGTATGAATTTAATTTTGTAATGTAGAGGAATGTTGTCAGTGAATTCACGTACCTTAGCACCAGTTGTACATGAACTTCAGCTCTGTACAGAAAATCCCATTCGGAGGCTCACTGAATTTTTTCAGCGCATTTGAATAATAGGCAAACTACTTTTACCCAGGTCGATGAAAGTTCAGTAATTCAAGAAACAAATCTCGGAATAAAATTATTACCCTCGTGGAAGTAGGTGTGAAATTCTCCTAGTATTGGTTTTTTCAATGTACTAATTCATTTTTCAAGAAAATTATGTGTTCTGGGAGGCAAAATATTCATACATAATGCCAAAAATCATTTTGTTCCACATGAATAGAAATTTTTCAACGTGTAGTCGTGCAACTAGTTAACGAATGAAATTCTATTGACTACTAACTCTTTCTAATGTAGGTAATAAATAGCTAATACTTATTACTAATAATGTGGTGTAAATTCGATGGAATTGCATGAAAAATTGTAGTTGAATATTTTTTCATTGCTGAAAAACACTATTTCATTTATACTCGAAATTACTCTGAATTTTTTACTGCATTGGTAAAATTTTCCTAAACAGGGTGTATTTTCATATTTATTCAGGATTGAAGAAGTGTTTGTATACCTAGCATAAAATCGGTATTTAATTATTTACACCATTAAATCTATCCAGTTCAACTTCAATCAATTGTTATACAGTCCCCCTTAACGAATTGTTATTTTTAAGTATTGGAATTTAATCCCATTTTTCTTTGCGTAACTTCTTCAAATTGTGGAAGCACTTCAAAGCTCTGGAATGAATTTCAATTTTCAAATACCTCCGAAAGCTCACTTTAGGTTGTGGGGGACTGTCACAGCCATACCACTGAATTCACGACGAGACATGGCTCCCTTAGGGCAGCCATGAGCATATCAGAATATCAATAAGTAAGATGTAAGGTCCTGAACCGATGATAACATTAGAGCAACAATTTTTGCGAAGAAATTGACACTAAATCCAAGTCTATGAAACATTGACTGAAAAAAAATCAAAATTTTTGGAAACTGAATTTAATATTTATCCTAACCTGACAGCTCGTACCTCGCGGCTCATGCCGCCGCCAACATGCCTCTAATCAGCACCAGATAATACAACTTCGTTTCGAGCTTTTTCTTCTAATCACAATCTCAAAGTTGTGTGAATGAAGTCTTTTGAAACTATCTAGTTTATGAGCTGCGGTCATACAAAGTTTTCTGGGAATTATTTTCTGTAACTATCGCTTGGTTTTCAGAGTTTGATATTCAGTACTTTTTCTGAGTTTGAAGACTCATGTGCAGGCTATTTGCTGGACGTTGTAATCTCTGTAATTACTCGCTCTGATAACTGACCATCCCATTGTTGGGCCGAGCACTTGTTTAACTTCTGCCTATGATTTTTACTGAAACTAATATGAGTATTCTTCAGGTTGTAATAGGATTATGTTTTCTATTTTCAACGGCCATAGTCTCCTTTACAGAAATCATGTATGCAAAAATAAAGACTGAAAACATACGACGGAATATTGCCCAATTGCTTACCTACTGGCATCACATTTCCTGAAGGTTTGTGTTCAGTTAATAGAGTATTCACTCTCTTTAAAAATAACATGATTTTGGCAAATGCGTCCCCGGCTGCCGATGAATCAAATTTACGACTGCATCGGATGTTTTTATCTTTTGAAATCAGTACGTGAAGAGTCAATTGTTAATTCAGGTGAAAAAAGCATGATATGTGTTCATATCCAATTAGCTTTGTACCATGTTAATAAATTTTTGCTTCTGTCAGATTTTGGTTTTAAAGCCAAAGTTTATCAATGAACTAGTCAGTCACTCACAGTCTGTTTCTTTACAATTCGTCCTGGAAAAATCGGATAACTCGCGTTGCTTGACAAGAAAGAAAAGATACAAAAACAGCTATTTCAAAAAAGTTTGAAGCGTAAAATATTGGGTGAAGCATTGGGTTTTGAAATATTTTAACATTAATATCCTTTACTAATATTCGCACATGGGTATCATAATACGTATGTCAATTGTTGAAACAAATGAGTAAGAGAAAGGAACGAAAAATGAATTTACGTATTTCAACATGAAGAAGCTTCGTTTGTATTCACACATGGATATCGTAATACCTATGGCAATTGTAGAAACAAATGATTGATAGAAAAGCACCAAAAAAATGCATTCCCTTCGTTGTGGTAATCTGATTTTGATAGTGCATATACACACAAGTAACTAAGAAAACACATTCCTAGTAACACATTGTTGCAAACACGCTCGTTAGTGGGCGCTTAGGTTGAAGTCTAGCAAACGAGCATAAGAACTAGTGATATAAGTAATAAATGTTGAAAGTTTGATGGGTAGATTTAAATTATTCTGCACCTAAGACTATGAGGCTGACATTCGGAACAATTTTTCAATCTCATGTGTCAACTAATACGCCATATAACGAGCTCGGAGAGAATAAAATATTTCACCATAAAATAAATGATATAGCATACGCTAATAATACTGGCACAAAAGATGCACCGGAGTCTAAAATACGAGATAGTTTGTTGTAAAATGCCAACCATAACATTTGCAGCGTAGCTGGGGCGACACAAGAACTCAACTGCCTAAATGGTGTTGTCATAATATACTCACAACGACAAGAAACACCCAATTGCCACTAGCAGGAATAAGGAAATAAGACACTAATGTTCAATGAAGTTATTACCTGAGATGAATTACGAGGCCTTTTAAATGTTTTAATATGAAAGGTTTTGAGTTAATATACGTAGGTGGGTGCCATGACAGCCCATGTAAATGCTTGAACAAAATACTGAGAGGCAAAAAAATAAATATATATCCCATAGTTAGTTAGTTGAAGTTAAATAATGTTTATTTAAGAAGTCTATAATAGTAATGTGAAGATGATGAAGTGAGTGAGGCAAAATGACGTGTGACAGCTTCCGCGTTCATTAACATAGGAGCTTTGATTTTCTTGACATCAGGGAATAATATTGAAAGTGTTTAGGGACAAAATGTATCCATAACTACTCGATCGAAACGGCTGGTTTTCAAAGATATCTTTTGGAGCGAGCACAATAAGGTGGAAGTAAATTCACTGCTTTCAAGCTCATGCTTATAATCACACAACGTTAATTTACGATAATTTGTATTTAATGTGCAATAACGTAAGGAGCTGACGAGGTAGGTAACGTCACGAGTTCATTGCTATTAAAGATTAAGAGAAATAAACAAATTTAAAAATACGGTATTTCTATGACAAATGCCAGTTTTGATTCGCAATTTTACGCAAACTGCTGTTTGTGTATACACACGTACCTATATATATATATATATATCTGTATGTATACACACATACGTACCCAATTGCAGATTAATAATACACATGCATACATACATGTAAGTTACACGTGTATATTTACATACATGTGCGTATATATCCGCATACAAGCAATTACGTTGCTCACGCATACCACACAAATGTGGTGGATGTGGTATAATGTAATGAAATATAGGATAGTAAGCGATAGAAATTTGCAACTACTTTTCCAGTATGTACTGCGGCTTACAATTATTGCACAGGCGCAAGATGACGAGTTATTTTGATTTCAATTCTTTGGATGCTTGAAGGTTTTTGATGCTCTGGGGAAGTTCAGTCCACAGTGAGGCGCCTGATATTGACTGAGCCTTCTGCTCAAAGTCGGATGAACGGTATTTGAATAATACACGTGTCTCCTATTCAGCATTAGGTTGGTGACGGTGGGAGGGATGGAATTTCACTATATCAGCATTGTTCATAGGGAGATGTAAAGAATAAGCACAAAATATTTCATAAAATAGTTTTGTACCGACGGCTGATTTTGTGCTGGTCACCATGTCCAATAGTTATTAAATACTATCTTATAACTGGCGGCCATCCCTTGGGACATGACATGGCTACCATTGCCAGCTGCAGCACACTAGGTGCATACCGAAATGCATCATGTGGGAGGTGCATCATGTGTTATCTGGCAGTACATGTGCGCCAGGCAGCATTTAATATATTCTCACAAAAATTCATCTACAATACATACCTCATCTAATTTAAATACGAGACCGCTTAAAACTCAAGGACTAACGAAAGAATTCATTTACACGTGGAGTCACGACCTGATAAATTGAAATTGGAGTGTTAATATTGAATGGTTTTGAACAGAAAGCAAAACATTCAGGTTGACGTTGAATTAGTTTATGTAAGTTTGGTTGTTAAGTTAAGTAGCCCATGTTTTAGTTTACTGAAATAACGCTCTACATATACAGTTTTTGTTAATGTTTAAAGTAACACGAAAATTAAAGTTTGAGTTGACGTCTAAACCAAGTCTTGGCAGGTATTGGTTAAGTAAGGTTGAGCGTGTTTCTTTGGTATGGACGGTGAGCAAAATTATTTTAAAATTTTTGATCAATTGCTTATGGATGAGATTTGAATCATTAAAATGTAAGTCATTTATATTACATCTAATGCTATATTTTTCACATGTTACTTGTTGATATTGTTTAAAATTTCGACAATCACTATGTTTTATAGGGTTAATTTAAATATTTTCGTGACAGAGACTTTTGCATACTTTTTATAATTCGAAAACATTCCAATTGTCTTCACACTTTCTCATAAGACACTCTGCTCGTGCAATGAAATAATTTAGAATTATGTTGGAGAATTCAATTTAAATAAATTTAGGAAATATTATTAATATGAATAATAAAAAGTTGTAGTTATTGAACATTAATATGAGGTAATTAATGGAAGCAATTATTCACGGCCGACGAAGAGCTCTGTACGAAAATTTTCTGATTTAGCCTTAGAGTAGATACGCTCGCCGCATTTCCAGTTGCTCAATAAATGAGAGAGAAGTTTCAATACAGAATCATCCACGAAAACTTCGACCTCTGACATCAAAGAGCAACAAATCAGTAATTTATTTATATTTTCAATCTGCTCCTCCATTGGAAGAAGATGTGCGTCATTGAGGCATTAATTATTCTCTTCATTAATGTTATTTCAGAGTTTGTCTCAAGTTTTGAAATTCGTCGGGCTTGTAACCAATCCCGCTTAGTTATAAGTATAGTTGTAGAATTCTCAGGACGGAATTCTACTCGTCATTTTTGATGTTGCATAAAGTCAAATTTTACAATCACTGTGCGATAAACATTTCACTTATTTCCACCCATAACTACCACATAGTTGTGGGGCACATCAGGACAGTGCAGTATATCGAACATTCCTCATGGCTGGAGTATAAAATAAATGTTCTGTTGTAAAAAATTCACGAGAGTATACACAAAAAACGATTTCATTAGACATATTAATGATACCACATAAAGATGATGGATGTACCTAACACATGGTTGAAAATAATTGTTTGAATGAATATTTTGCAAGAAATAATGATATACAAGCAAAGAACCAAGAAAAAATAAAACCAAGTGCCTGTAACCTCGATACTTGATACAATTTTTCATAAATATATATACTGGGTCAAAAGGCCTTAACTATCAAGAATATTAAAGAATTAAATGCATTGTTGAAATTTGAAACTTTTACTACATATAGTACCGAATAGAATACAGCTAGAAAAAATGCACAGATATCAAATATTCATGGTAAATTATGTAAACAGCAACTCTCCTAGATGACAGGGTAGCAAAATAGTAAGGGTGGTCACGCATTTTGATCGTAATAACATTTGGTCGTAAAGTCTTCTTTGCTGATGCTGCCCCACTCTATGAATGTTTGGGATGGTGAGGGCCTCGAACGAGTATGTTTATTGAAGAAGATAAAGGTTTTGAATTGGTACCAGTGTTTTTTTCCTACTGTTCATGATAGGCTTTTTACTATTTAACTAAATTTGATGGTTTATTTTTCACTAAATGACATTTTATGCTGCTAATATATTCAATATAATTTTTATCCGGAGATTGTGATGGAGGTTTATATCCGAAGGTTGGGATTATCTGAAAGCCAAATCCCATTGTTGGGCAGGCAAGCTGCAGTGCATTTCAAAATGTGTTTAGAGTCGTCACTTGGTTGAAACACCCATTCAGTGCTTCTCATGCTGAGGTTCTGGTCGGAAAAACTAGAGTGGTCAGACAAAATACGACAATTTGCGTTGAATTCATCGTTCCTTTGACCACATAAAGTTGCCAGATGGAAAAAAACAGTCCATGAAGTTTCTATCACCATAATTCAAAGAGCGTTTCTTGGTTGCTCAGAAGTGCTCAGCCCGCTCCAATGAGTTCCATCGTAATTGCTATTAAGTGGGCCAATTTTGGCTCCATCTGTCCTCAGAAAATTACTGAAATTGTCGTTATTTCCGTTACAAAGATCATTAGAGTACTTTAATCGAATAGCGAAACGGTTGTTCGTCATAACTGGGATATTATATGACCCAGTTAACTTATATATATATATATATGGGGGTGATAAACTTTTTTCAAATATGTATATGTTTTTGAGACTCATTTTTCCTTTGAGGTCGTTCATTTACATTGGGTGACTGCACAGTCTTTGCAATGAATAGAATGTCTTCGGATGAAAGTTTTCATTGTTGAAATTTTGATTGTTTATGCTCTCTTCGTTATTTTGCCGTATTATTGTTTGTCATAATTTCTTCTTCAGGTTCAGAGGCACCTGAAAGTTCTTGTCGGGAGTTATAAATGTCCAAAACCTCGACGTCTGTGAATTTCTTCCTCTCTGGGCTTTAGTAAAATTTGTATATGAACTCTTTGAACCTACCCTGTGTGCCGAGTTTTCTATTAAAAGAATTTTCTTCTTAAAGGAAAATTCACTACTGTTTCTCATTTTCATTTTTGAAACTAACACTTATGACGCACTGTCTCGATTTACTTCCGTTATAGTAAAGAGTCTCAGAACAATTTGAACACGGGCAAAATTAGACGGTAGGGAAGAGACTTTATTCGGTCATGGGCAGTCCTGCTAAAAAACAGGAGCTACGTTCGCTTTCGTCATGATGCCGTTCGATTAACGGAAAGCTCATAAATAATTCATAGAAAAGATATTTTTGTTTTCCTAACGTATTAAAAATTTTAAATTGCACTTTTACTTTTCATGCATGCATACACATGTGTACAACAAACAAATTATAGTGAGAACATTTATTCGTCCAAATAGAAAATATTTATTGTAATTGCAAACAGCCGCACGTAGTCTCACGTAACGAACACGTGTGCAGATAGGCGGATTTTCACTCCTAGCACAAGTGAGATATTTTCTGACTGTTAGAACCTATTATTGCAGTGTCACCTATATGATACAAAAAATTTTATAAGTTGTTATCTTTGTTAACTATGGAATGACGTACAGCTCGTACGTCAATGTATTATAATCTAAAATATGTGTATCAAGTTCCATGCAATTCGAAACTATGTTAATGGAATTCTATGTTACTTGAAACTATTTTTGTTGGATTTTGTGGCACTCGAAGCTATGTTAATCGATTCTATGTTATTTAGAATTACACGAAGGATTCTATGTTACTCTACACTATGTCAATCGCGTTCCATGTTATTCAAATTTGTTGATTGAACTCCACCTAATTCGAAACTATGTTGAGCGAATTCTGCTGTATTTGGAACTATGTTATTCGGGGATTTCCTGTAAAGGAATAAATTTTTTAGTAACCTGAGGCATATACGAAATTATTTTAACATGGGTCATTATGTACTCGTCCAGATATTGCTGATTATCAAACAAGAAATATGATGCACTTAGAGTGCTTGAGTTTGTGATTCGTTCTTCCTACGCACTAGCTGAGGGTCGGTGGTCACCGTGTGCTGTAGCATATGCTGAGGGCCCTCTACGCACTAGCTGAGGGCCGGTGTTCACCGTGTACTGCGTACTGTAACATGTGCTGAGGGCCCTACGCACCAGCTGAGGGCCGGTGGTCACCGTGTACTGTGTTCTGTAACATGTGCTGAGGGCTCTACGCACCAGCTGAGGGCCGGTGGTCACCGTGTACTGTGTGCTGTAACATGTGATATTTCAGGCTACGTGAGCTTCGTTATCTTGCACCACCTGTGCTGGATACAAACTGAAGAATTTATGAATTTTTTTTATTGACGTCATGGTCTTCTTGTTCGGGGATTTTGTCTTCGAAAACGTGTCATGAATTTTTGAAAACTTTTTTCTGGAAATGCTGTACAATCTCTTGATCTTATACAATATGTTTTGAAAATACAGTCCCCTTATTTTCAATTTTCAACTTTTATTGCATTTTACTATTCCAACAACATTGGGTACTTACGTAAAATATGAGCTCGGTTCACAATTTCCTCTGATTCGCCTACTTAGTTCAAATTTGACCCGAGTTATGATCGAGTTCTTATTGACAGTGATGAACTTTCTGCTGCACATTCGTTCTTCTTTCTCACATATTATCTAAGCTCTTCATGAGGTCATTTTCCACACCTCCACGGTCGTTCGTCTTACTTGACCTCGCAGACCGATGGCTGCTGAACTCATTACCTCGTAACACACGCGGAAAGGGAAATGCTTTCAATGACTGAATGAAGTGTAATTTCTCAGCACTCGTTCCTGACAGTAGATGAGGTATAAAAGATGTCCATTTTGTTCGAATCATGAGAGATATAAGGCATTTCATGCATTAAAACCGAATAGTTTTCTGTTTTATCGATAGAAACAACAATTGGTATTCAGAGAATAATCGCAAAAATTAAGCACTCAAATTTATTTATGGTAGGTAAGATGACTGAGAGTAGCACATATTTTCTTGATGAGCAATTGTATGCGGACACATAGAGTCGCGTAAAAACAGAGGTATACACCAAACCAACAAATCCTGGTAGTAATTCCGTTTATTCCATTCCATTGCCGTAGATAAAATAGGTCGCGAAAACTTCGGTCCCTGGAGTGATAAACTCTTGTTCGGATTGACCGGACAAATGCACTGAATTGGAACGGCTCAAACAGGTTTTTGTTAACACGTTCACTGCGGTTGTAAACTGTTGATTTAGTTAGGTTGTAAGTAGCAGAATTGGGAAATCGATTTTCATGCTCGAATATATTCTTATCTTTCCTGAGATATTTGAAATGCAATTGCACGACAACATTTTACCCCGCATGATGAAACCTATTTTTCAAAAAAGTTAAGCCACTCGTTGATACCGGCACGTTAATGAGCAATTCACTGATTGGTACACATTTGACCCAATACGCAGTGAGCGTGTTAATATTAAATGTTCCCGAATGGTCATTGAAACCATATTAAAAGCCCGCGTGCAATGTACTTCGAAACCAGTTTGGTTGCTCTGAGGGGAAGCGCACCCTCACCTCCTCTCCCACTTGACCGAGCTACAGATACCCCTCTACTGAAATGAACCTCTTCCTCTACTGAGCTGCATCACCCTCCTCTTGAATGAATTGCAATTCTCACCATATGCCTGAACCACAGCTCCCTCCACTTGACTGAGCTACAACTCCTCCCACTAGACTGAACTACTACTCCTCCCACTGGACTGAGAAGCAGTTCCTCCCACTGGACTGAACTACAACACCTCCCATGGGACTGAACTACAACTCCTCTTACTGGACTGAGCTGCAATGTCGTGACTGATCGCAAACTTATTGAAAGAAATAGTTAGCATAAAACTCATTCGTTCTTCTCTTTATGCCACTAGATAGGACATTCAATGAATTTGTAGTGTTTTCCTTCAGGCTGTTTTACGTTTCGGGCATACTTGGGATACCTCAAGACTTGGAAGATCAATGCCCAAAGCGAGTGGCTGAGGTACAAGCGAACACGACAGTGTAAGGAAAACAGGACTGGAATAAATGCAGTATCATTGTGAATATCGCCAACAGTAATGGCACACAAAATAATAATCCAGTCAGGTTAAACAACACCCATGGACTCCTTGGAGGAACGATGGTTCCGCAGCGTGAGTGGCGGTCGAATGCGAAGCGGTGAGGCTGTTGCTGGCCGAGTGTCTCCGACTTGGGAGTATAAAAGCTTGTGTGGTGGTGTTTGGGCACAGCATCTTAAGACCACCACAGGTGCCTTCCCGTGTTTTAGTATTATTATTATATTCCTAGTTTTACCACCGCACTCACACTAGAGTTGATTTCAGCAGTGATTCTCAGTTAGAAAGGTTTGTTGCGTTAGGTGTTAGGCTGTCACTTCCGAATAGGGACGAATTGGTCCTGTAGTAGTTATTCCTCTGCGCAGGGAAGTTTGAAGCCGCTAGATAGTCGGACCAGGCCCTTGGGGCTTCAGCTGACCATTCATTCGCACCCAAACGCCTCACTCATGGTGGAATCTTTTCAGGCTACAACATGGGCTGCTCTCGGCTGTTCTGTTCAAATTGGGCTGCATCCAGTATCCCAGTCAGAAATTTATCGTCTGACCGACGAAAATGTACGTCCGAATTTACCAGTAATTATCATCTTCTTCCTATAAACCGACGATATATCGTCAGAAGTAGTGTCGCGAATGTCCCCTATTATCGTCCGATTTACGTTAAATTACCGGTTTTTATCGTGAATTTTGGACGAAGACCGACGATATTAACCAGTCAATTACCGGCAGTTAAACGATTATTATAGTCGGTCTTCGTTCAAAACTCACGATAATTACCGTTGATTTAACGTTATAAATCGCCACTCTAACCACTATATTCCAGGAGATTCATAAGCAGTGCAACGATTTGTCCCAAAAATAGCGAATTGCTCCCAAAAAAATGGGCCACACCTCGTGAAATGCGTCTGTCCAATTACCGCAAATTTGAACACTGCACAAAAATTCTGAAATAACTTAATTTAATTCAACAAATATGTTAAACACTGTCCATATATGTCCGCAAGTTTCTGGCAAATTGCGATAATTGAACAGATTAGTATTACAGGGTGAAGCCTATTGCAACAAGTAATAATGCATTATTAGAAAAAATAGTTGCAATGCTGATGAATGCTACAGTAAGAAGGCTCAAATTGTCATCTTCATCGAAGAACACGAGACAATTACGATAAGTCTCACAGTACAATATATTTATTTCAAAAACGCCACTAATTTATAAATAGGTTAAAACATTACAGAAATGAGATTTTTCAACACATATATTTATTTCATTTTCAACAGCCGTCATTTGACTATTAAAATAAGTTCTTACAAAAATATATTCGGCACGCAAAGAATTTCATCACACGTTTTTGTAAGATTCACCACTACAAACAATACGTACATAACCTTCATTTAAAATTAACCGCCACCACAAAAGGATTCGTCAAGCAACCGATTACTAAGAAAATTTTACCAATTTTTAATTCAATTTGCACCCTTCCATTCTTAGACATCAAATATCTACTATGACCAGCCCTCTCAACCACTACACATCTTAGTCCTTTAAACGGGATGAGACGACAGGGCCCGCACTAATGCTATCGAGTCGCAAGTAGCAGAGGGCGGAATTATCCTCCACAGCCATATCTTTTCAGAAGAAGTTACCCTCCACATCCCGCTGCAATGCGGCTCCACGTTTGTTCCTCAATAGGATTCTTAATTTACTAGATATTCACATCATAAACAAATGAACAACTGAAATTTTTCAAATGAAACTTTCCCATAAAACTGGTGCTATTAGGCACAGAAATGTAATGCCGATACATCCTGTTCGATTAAACGAAAATAAAATCCGTAAAAAAAATACAACATACTTTGGGTTCTTTTTGGTACCAAAAATAGATGAACAGATGCCACATCAAATCACAACGATCAGTAAGTGCTAGTATCGAATGAACTCGTTAATTCGTGAATGAAAATATTATTTTCACATCCGTTTTTTGAAATTCCTGCCACAGAAATTTTCGTAATGCCGATCCCTTATGCTCAATAAAACACAAATGAAATCCGAAGACAAAAGCGAAAAACAGTGGGGCCCTTTTTGGTACCAGAAATAGATGAACAGATCCGACATCAAGTTAGTACGATCAGTAAAGACTAGTTCAAGACCAGATTTGATAATAGTTTAGTTTTAGCCTCCCTAACCGCAACAAAAAAAGGGTATCGAAGAGAGGAAAGAGGAAGGCACCATTTAGTATGGATAATAGGGATTGCGGAATCTATATAAAAGGGGCATAGAAACAGTAAGTTTAGAAAGAAGTTCATGAAACAAGACAAAAGTTGAAGAAAGTAGTACGTGCTGAAAAACAGGACAGCAGTGGACCGAAAGAGGTCGGCCTTAACATAGCAAAAAAAAACTTTTATGTCAACAATAAGAAGGCCCGCCTAACTCTTAGCTCGGGCCCTCACATCTTCCCCCTAGGAGCGCTAATTCCCATACATACAATGATTGTATCCTCCGTAGGGAACAACTAGTTCCAAATGAACTCAATTCGTTGATGCATATGTTATTTCGGCATCCGTTTTTTGACATTCCAGCCACAGAAATTTTTGTAATCCCGATAATACCTCATGTTATTAACCTGCAAAGTATTCCACGGAGGCCGGCACAAGAACGTCAACGCATTCGTGAAGAATTCAAGAATTACAGAAATTAGTTACACAAATTATATCAAAGTCCTTTCACGAGTCATCCTGTGTTAATAATAGCATAACAGCGAAAATTTTGTGTTACGATTGTTAACAGGTACGTACTTTTGAATTAAATGAACAACTGACAGATACTGACCATTGAATTGAGTGGCACAAGCATCAGACCGAGTTGCGTCGAAACATCCTTTCTCAATGGTTTGCTAAAATACCTCACCAGGTAATTTATTATCTGATGTATCAGTGCTTTCAGCAATTAGTGTGTTCAACTTTTCACATATATATCAGCACACAGTTTACTGACAAAATGAAGTGCAATAACATTCACAAAAAATTCCCTGTACTTGCTGAAATGAAGTTTGATACCCGGTTCTGCTTTACAATCAGTATGCTGAGATATCAGCACACAGTTTACTTACAAAATGAAGTGCAAGAACATTCACAAAAAATTCCCTGTACTTGCTGAAATGAAGTTTGATACCCTGTGCCGTTTTACAGTCAGTAAATGAACTGCAGCACACTCACGACAGATGGTCAGCAATCGCAGAGGAACTATATTCTGCGATATGCAAACATAATTTACCCTCTGTTGCACTCTGTAGCGTCTTCCTCAAAAGCTGTGATTTTCGACTGACGAACACTCCAGGCAACATGCGAAAAATTAATTGTGTTTTTGGCTCATCAAATTTTTCAGGGCACACAATTTTGCGTTTATGGTACATTTACAATATTCCCAAAATGCATTTGCATTGTAGGCAGCCTCTACATTCAGGAAAAGATTTCGAACTTTTCCGGAAGTATCATGCTTAAGCACAAGTGATTACGCCGCATTCTCTACCCCACACGCTACTCACCACAACCAATACATGAATGGCTGCTGCTGGCATGGAATGATGTCGCCGAATAATAAAATAAAATGAATTACCACTTGCTGAATGACTGTGTTTGGAGCAAGCCAAGCTAGCTTTAATTGTGATCTCAACATTTGGCCCATCAGGCTTTGGCTGCCATCGGAGAATAAGTCGATTACCTTAACCCTGAATACAAAACTTGGTATCGGTAACCTATTGGACAGCTGAGCGTTAAGTTATTGATAATTTATTTTTATAGGAAACTTTGAACCAATTTGGCTTGTTAAATTTGAAGAAAATGATGTGTGAATAAAGCAAACTGATATTAAAACGTAACATTGAGGACTGACGTCCATGCAATGCTCAAATATACTGAAGAATAACCAATTGTTGAACGAAAAAACAGATTATTCATATTAGCATTTAATTATCGATTCTGCCCACTGCAATGCAAATACGTTTTCAAATGTTGCAACCAATCTGCCAGTCATTGTTACAACAAATTAGTATCAATAAATCCCTTTATTTGCATTACCATGACGAAAGATGATTATTAGTTTGTTTAAGCCTTCCTATCCGCAGCCATATTTATGCGATGCAAAGAGAGGAAGGAAGAAGGCACCATTTAGTATGGAGTCAAGGGAACGCGGAATCTATGCCGAAGGGGCATAGAAACAATAAGTTGAGTATGAAGTTCATGAAAAAAGATCGAAGTTCAAGAAGAGAGTAGTAGGAGCTGAAAAACAGAACAGCAGTGAACCGAAAAAAAAAGGTCCTTAACATATCAAAAGCATTTTAGTTCAACAAACTGAAGGCCTAACTAGCTTTTAGCTCGGGCCCTCACTTTTTCCCCCTGGAAGAGCTAATTCCCATAGATACAATAGTCGTCTCCCCCGGCGGGGTATTACTATAATGGAATGCCATTTAAGATATCAGTTAGATAACATGTTAGTTTAAGCCTCCCCCACCGCTAAAAAGATCGTTTCGAAGAGAGGGAGGGAGGCACCATTTAGTATTGAGATAAGAGAACCCAGAATCTATGCAGAAGGGGCATGGAAACCGTAAGTTGAAAAAAAAGTTCATGAAACAAGATAAAAGTTGAAGATGCCAGTAGTAGGTGCAGAAAAACAGGGCAGCAGTGAACCAAAAACTGGTGGTCCATAACATAACAAAAAAAATTCTATTCCAATAAAAAAAAGGCCTACATAACTCTCAGTTGTGCCCTCACACCTTTTCCCCATGGGGGTGCTAATTCTCATAGATACAATAGTTGCATCCCCCTGAGGGGAAAGATATTAGTTAATGAACGAAAAGAAATGTGTAAGCTTACACGAACCTTATACTAACTCACAGGTGGAATGCTCCTTGAAAGAGATTTTCATCTGTAGACGAGCTTGTCCTAACACAGAGTAGGATATTTCCTAGGCCACACCACCGGCATGACGTCATGGTGAGCTGGTGACGTGCGGACTGACACCCACACATCGCTGAAATTAAATAGAAATTAAATAGAGCATGTAATTGTGTGTGATAAATCAAAATCAAACGCGCTCCCCATTTTGGAAACTGCCTAATTGCAAGAAGAATGCAGCTTTGTTTGTAAAAACCTTTTTACTACACCATACCATATCATACTAAATAAAGAATGACCAGGACATTTAGACATCTAAATAGGATCGAGATTCATGCCGCTTTTACCTTCACAGGAAAGTTTTCATGGATTGTTAAATTCTAAATAAATGGCGGATAGGCCAGTCAGTCCAGCCTTTGTGCAATAATTCCTAGCCTCTGAGGGTAGGTACTGCAAAGAGAGCCATCACAGCGTAATATGTTATTCACTCTGGTAATGAAAAGTTTTACGTGTGCAATTACTGACCAGCATCACATTTTCACAGTACTTTTCAACAACTTTATGCTTTTTGCCTACTGAATGCAGTTGGAAATTGGCATCTTTGATATCATTTCCATGATAAGTTTTAATGTTTATCCTTATTCATAAGCAAAATTAAAATTTTCAAATTGATTCCCCACACAATAAACCTGGAAAGTAATTTCTGATTATAAATATAGTGTTATATGTCCCTCATTGAAAAAAATTCATTTCTAAATTTTACATTTGCCCGGAATTATCAAAACAATTCAAACAAACATTATGCTGGGTGTCTTCTTATATTTCCGTTCCAAATTTTAATACTTTTTACAACCTTTAACAGCAAAAAATGACTTCCGAATTTTTACAAAATGAATGTTGTCCAAATGTGCAGGATGTAAGAAATCATCCTATAATGAGTAGTTTGAGTCAATAATACATGCCATAGCATGTGTTCAAAAAAATTTCAAGTTGATTAATACATAAAATACTAAATTAGAAACTTATTACTAAATGAAGCGTCCAATGCATAATTGCAAAAAATACCCAATTTTTTATGTACCCCTTCCCAAACAGACCTTAACCCTTTAACGCCCCAGAGGACACCAGTGTCCTCTTTCAAAAATACCCTCAATATATTGTATTTCTTATTCAATTAGTTCCCTAATGTGTTCTTTGAAGTTCTCTGCCAAGTGGCAGTTCCTTTCCCATCCTGATATTGGTGACTGCCTGATGCCAGCGCCAGTTTAGTGACGGTGGTTGTGTTAACGGTAATATGAGTACAAAAATTCGGTCGTTAAAGGGTTAACAAATCTTTGGCCAAGACCCTGTGTCATTTTCAACAATGAGAACAGATCATATGCAAAAAATAAACTCACTGGAAATTAGTAGACACCGGGTAATTGTCCAATCCTCTTACAGGAACATTTCCCACAAACTGCAGCAAATATCTGATTCTGAGAGAAAAGAATTTTTGAAAATCAATCTTCAAACTCTATGTGCATATTTACTTTACGTTCCATTTTCAGTGAATTATCCCGCTTCACACTTTTTTACAACCCTGACAGGTAAAATAAACCCTCAAGGCAAATTTCATTACTACTTTCTTTTTTGCTGCTTTTCAAATTTTTTTACTTTTTACTACCTAGTAGACACCTTGTTATGGGAATGAAAGAAATGTCTGATAATCAACCCAAAGCAATAGTATTGAATCATAAGAATTAAATACTTCACATTTCAACATGACAGGTCTTAATTTACTTGAGGTATCAGCAAAGGCTTCATTGGGTGAATTGCATGAAAAGTAACTATTGTCTCTAGCATCAGACTCAAGCAAATCTAGATGGATTTCACTTACTGAGTTTCCAAAGTTTTATTGACTCTGGGCTGTTATCAATGGGAGTATCACATTGAATTTTGACAGTTAAATGAAACAGATTTACTGAACAAATCTAAGCGTTTATCAGGATGTGAATAAGAATTAGAGGGAATGAAGAGCTGTTCACTTCATTTCCATTATTGGATGATTCTGAAATTAATCAATCATTAACACAAGGTTGGGAGACATTACCAAATACATCTGGGCAAGTGTGAGAAACTAGATCATTTATTATTTAACTTTTCAACATTAAAAACCTTTCAAGAACATCATTGGAAGAACAATGGTAAGAAATTCACTTTGCATATTTTTATTGATTTATTGTCAATAGTTGAAAAATTCACTAACTCTGTAGTCTATAAAAAAGCAATATTTTGATTTACAAACATCTTCAGGCTGAAAATACATATAAAAACACATACAGTCACAATGATAAAGTGCAAATATAATACCCAAAGCTACAACATACAGAGTGATAATTTTGAAAATGACAGCACTGGAAAATGATTAGAAGCAAAACTTGCACCACATTAATAAGTGCTGGTGAGACTATATCTTTTTACTTTATAATTAAAAAACTCAGGCTTTATTTTGACAAGCTCGGGTTATATTTCGAAAAGCTCGGGTTACATTTCGAAAAGCTCGGGTTACATTTCGAAAAGCTCGGGTTACATTTCGAAAAGCTCGGGTTACATTTCGAAAAGCTCGGGTTACATTTCGAAAAGCTCGGGTTACATTTCGAAAAGGTTGGGTTACATTTCGAAAAGCTCGGGTTATATTTCGAAAAGCTCGGGTTACATTTCGAAAAGCTCGGGTTATATTTCGAAAAGCTCGGGTTACATTTCGAAAAGCTCGGGTTACATTTCGAAAAGCTCGGGTTACATTTCGAAAAGCTCGGGTTACATTTCGAAAAGCTCGGGTTACATTTCGAAAAGGTTGGGTTACATTTCGAAAAGGTCGGGTTACATTTCGAAAAGCTCGGGTTACATTTCGAAAAGCTCGGGTTACATTTCGAAAAGCTCGGGTTACATTTCGAAAAGCTCGGGTTACATTTCGAAAAGCTCGGGTTACATTTCGAAAAGCTCGGGTTACATTTCGAAAAGCTCGGGTTACATTTCGAAAAGCTCGGGTTACATTTCGAAAAGCTCGGGTTACATTTCGAAAAGCTCGGGTTACATTTCGGAAAGCTTGGGTTACATTTCAAAAAGCTTGGGTTACATTTCAAAAAGCTCGGGTTACATTTTGTAAAGATCGGGTTACATTTTGTAAAGATCGGGTTACATTTTGTAAAGATCGGGTTACATTTTGTAAAGATCGGGTTACATTTTGTAAAGATCGGGTTACTTTCCAAAAAGCTCGTGTTACATTCCAAAAAGCTCGAGTTTTATTTCAAAAAGCTCGAGTTTTATTTAAAAATGCTCGGGTTTTATTTAAAAAAGCTCGGGTTTTATTTAAAAAAGTGCGGGTTTTTTTCCAAAAGCTCTGGTTTCATTTCAAAAAGCTCGAGTTTTATTTCAAAAAGCTCGGGTTCTATTTCAAAAAGCTTGGGTTTTATTTCAAAAAGCTCGGGTTTTATTTTAAAAAGCTCGGGTTTATTTCAAAACGCTCGGGTTTTATTTCAATAAGCTCAGGTTTTATTTCAATGTTTTATTTCAATAAGTTCAAATTTTTTTCAAAAAGCAGATTTCATTTCAAAAAGCTGATTTCATTTCAAAAAGCAGATTTCATTTCAAAAAGCTGATTTCATTTCAAAAAGCTGATTTCATTTCAAAAAGCTCTGATTTTGTTTCAAAAAGCTCTGATTTTGTTTCAAAAAGCTCTGATTTTGTTTCAAAAAGCTCTGATTTTGTTTCAAAAAGCTCGGATTTTGTTTCAAAAAGCTCTGATTTTGTTTCAAAAAGCTCTGATTTTGTTTCAAAAAGCTCTGATTTTGTTTCAAAAAGCTCAGGTTTTATATTTATAACTAGGTCACATATTTTGAAAAATCTCAAGTTCAATTTAAAAAAACCTCAAGTTCAATTTAAAAAACCTCAAGTTCAATTTAAAAAAACCTCAAGTTCAATTTAAAAAAACCTCAAGTTCAATTTAAAAAAACCTCAGGTTCAATTTAAAAAAACCTCAAGTTCAATTTAAAAAACCTCAAGTTCAATTTTAAAAAACCTCAAGTTCAATTTAAAAAAGCTCAAGTTTAATTTAAAAACCCTCAGATTTACTGTTAAAAACTTTAGGTTCAATGTAAGAAATCTCAGGTTCAATGTAAGAAACCTCAGGTTCAATGTAAAAAACCTCAGGTTCAATGTGAAAAACCTCAGGTTCAATGTGAAAACCTCAAGTTCAATGTGAAAAACCCCAGGTTCAATGTAAAAAACCTCAGGTTCAATGTAAAAAACCTCAGGTTCAATGTAAAAAACCTCAGGTTCAATGTAAAAAACCTCAGGTTCAATGTAAAAACCTCAGGTTCAATGTAAAAAACCTCAGGTTCAATGTAAAAAACATCAGGTTCAACGTAAAAACCTCATGTTCAATGTAAAAAACCTCAGCTTCATTGTAAAAAAGGTCAAGTTCAATATAAAAAAGTTCAAGTTCAATGTAAAAAAGTCTAAGTTCAATGTAAAAAAGTTCAAGTTCAATATAAAAAGTTCAAGTTCAATCTAAAAAAGTTCAATTTCAACATAAAAAAGTTCAAGTTCAACATAAAAAATTTCAAGTTCAACATAAAAAAGTTCAAGTTCAACATAAAAAAGTTCAAGTTTAATTTAAAAATGCTCAAGTTTAATTAAAAATGCTCAAGTTTAATTTTAAATGCTCAAGTTTAATTTTATATGCTCAATTTTAATTTTAAATGCTCAAATTGATTTAAAAAATCTGAAATGGATTTTAAAAAGCTCAAGTTCAATTTAAAGCACCCAATTTTGATATAAAAGAGGTCAGGTGTTATTTATAAAAGGTCAAGTACATAGGTATAGGTAAACAATTTTAGAAACATTAGATTTTCAAAATAATTCTGTTACAAAATATACTTGACATATATATTTTAAATTATAACCTGTATTGAATTAAACTTGTGCTTTTTAAAATAGAACTTAAGCTTTTTATAAGCGTAAATAAAAAAGTGTAGGTAACAGTATTGCTCTAGGTGTAATACTAAAAAATATGTTAATACTGTTACCTAACCTTACTAAAGTAGTACATATTGCTGTGGTACAAATTTAGTTTCTAGTTATTTTTTTGTGTTGTCATTTCTAAAATTATTATTACTTTGTCTGATGTAGCTTTGAGTATTAGATTTCATTTTATCAATGACTGAAAATATTTTTCTGTATCATTTTAGCCTGAATATGATGTTCCTATTTTAAAACGTCACTTTTTATAGACTACAGAGTTAGAGAATTTATCAACAATTGACATTGTTTCGATAATAATATGTTGAGCGAATTTATTACTGCTTTAACACACAATGAAATGGAATGATTTGATAAAGTTGGAGATTTTGCCCAACTAATTCCGATTTGTCATTAGATTGAGAACAATTTCCGAATTAATAATGCATATGACAATCCTCAAATGTTTCTAATGCACAAGCAATCAAGAACATAATTTCAGCTTCTGCAAAGACATTGTAGATAAGTAGTGGGATGTCAGCATAGCATATCAGAAAGAAACTATCAGTAGAAATAAGTTGGAGTGGGTGTGAGAAAATATTAAACTCAATTTTTCCCCAAAAAATATTGCTGGTGTCCATTAAAAGTGTGATTCAGAAATACACCACACCTCGTCTCTAAAAACACAACTAAGGTGAGTCAGAATATAATTTATAATGTCAACACATGTTAAAATAAGATCTTACCAACTTCATCATTTTTGACAATTTTATGCAGTTGGAAAATGCTCTCAATGATGTCTTATCTGTAATAACTTTTTGTGTATAAAATAGAATACTAATACTCATATACAAATAATTCTCACAAACAAATATATTACTAGAATGTAATTTGGCAAACGGTCTGGAAAGAACCATTACCAATTTTCCACTTTTTGGAGCCCAAGCATGGCTAATTAGATCAAAATAAACAACTTTTCTTCTATGCACTTTCTGTCGCAAATTAGTATTCGACGAGTTAAAGCGGTAGGTTTAGTTTGGGTCCTATGTAATTCATTATTTGCGAGCCCCACAGAGCCTCAACCCACTTCTAGGATCTTTAATTCCGAACAACACAATAGAAATTATCACCCATAAATAATAAGTTATAACAGTATGTTAACTTTTGTCTTTCATGGTGGGAATGCGCTCAATCATTCGAGCGCATCGGAAGGGAGAGTCCATTATTGTCTTGCCATCCAACGCGCTCGGTGAATTAATTTCTGTTTCAAACACTAGAGTTGCGGTCAGTAATTTACCACTATAACTCGTCAAATACTCATTTGCGACGAAAAGTGCATGGAAGAAAAATTGTTCACTTACATCTAATTAGCTATGTTTGGGCACCAAAAAGTAGAAAATTGATCATTGTAATCTCCTGAACATTAACCACTAATTTTCTGTAATGATTACACAAGGTTACTCTCCACCAGTCACCAGAAGGAAAGTCACTTTGAAAATTTACATTTACGAGTATACTGAAACTAATCTAAATAATGATTTTGATCCAATGAGACACATTACCTTAATATTCAACAAGTGAGCATTGAATGCTTCACATTTCATTATAATAGGCATACCAGAGCAGGACTCAATGGTAATATTTTTAGGCTATTATGCACCATTATCAATAAATTTTTAGTCTCTCAGAAAACAATTTGCACCGTCACAAATACAAACAAAATTGACATAAGCAAGTTACCAAAAATTTCTAGAAGGTAACTATCAGCACAAATAAATCTAAGGGTAGAAATTATTTACAATTGAAATTTTGCTCAAACCATGATTTTCCTGGCATGAATCAGCAGCTCGATTCAGTTACACACCCATTTTCATCCACACTATTTTAAGAAAGGCAGCTGAAATGAATAATTAATGACACCAAACAACCCAGGTATCTTCTTTATACATTAATCCTTGTTTATTGCAGTAGAGTAACTTGAATGGTAACTTTGATGTGTGAACACATAAAAAGCAATTTTTTCTTGAGAATGCACAGAATAATTTTGAAGTCTCCCTCGTTACCAGTTAAACACATCAAAATAACTTAAAACGCCAACATTAAGGCAATTAGATCTTGGTTCCAATATTATAAGCTATGAAATTTCAATGTTTAGACATTGATACTTTGAAACATTCCAAACAGTAAATAGTATGAACGCTCAAACTTGTAGCACCACAATGACTCCACGCAATGAACAACAGCTCAAATGCAAGTCCAACAATCACGAAGGTTTCAATAATTTTTGCATGTGGATTCACTCATTTAAAAATATTTCATTATTGAAACCTGGGAATTTACGAAGGTAGGCTTGTATTTTTTTTATATGTTCGTTTTCGATCACCTCACATAAAATTATTTCATTAGAAAATAGGTAAATAAGGTTTAAAATTGTTACAAACACGAACGTGATAAAGCTGCGTTTACACGGAGGGTGACTTCCCCTGGGCAACGCCCTCTCTCCCTCCCCGCCTCTTCAAAAAACCCCCAATCCCCCGGTCTAACGCCTCCCACTACTACCCCATGCGTGTCGACGCTGCTGCCCCACATGCTGGGACTGCCTGTGGAACGACGGAGAGACAGGGTTGCCAGAAGTGTTACGTTCGTAACAAAAGTGTTACTTTTTGCTATCAGATCCCTATGTTGTTACTTTTGTTACGACTTTGACAAAATTCGACAAATATTGTTACTTTTTTGAAATTTCAGCTAATAGTTCTTTAAAGAAGGTCCCGTTCCGTAGGCACTCGTGCTGACTAAAGAGTCGTTTCAACCGCGCCTTGTCTCGTTCATAACCCGTATGGTCGAGTCGACAAGTTCGGCAACGTTCGCCGGTCACTGTCAAATGATGCAATGATTCATTGAGTTGAGTTGCGTCTGTGAGAGCGGTGCCGCAGTTAAGTTCGCTTGTGCTTTCCACTCAGATCTTATCGGTTCATCTCTATAATTTTTCAAGTTATAAACCATTATTCCATGATGAGTGCAAAAAGAGATAATTCGGAAAGTGATATTAACAAAACACCCGAAAAGAAAAAGTGTAAACTAGCTAACGTTTACCAACGAAAGCTCAGAAAAGAATGGCTTGACGATGAAAAATTTTCAGCTTGGATTCAAGTTAGTAAAGGAGATGAAAATAAAGCATATTGCAAGTTTTGCAATTGTGAATTAGCTGGTGGAATAACACAGATTGAAAGACATGGAAATACAGAAAAGCACAAAAAAAATGAGCGTACTATTAACAAGTGCTCAAAGGTGACTGACTTCGTGCGACCCAGTACGTCAACGCTACGTTCAAACAAAGTTGCTGCAGCTGAACTAAAACTTTGTGTCTTCGTCGCAGAACACAACTAACCTGTCTCTATTTTGGACCACTTACCTGGGTTGGTGGCTAATGTTTGCGAAGATTCCTCAATCAGTAAAGACATCAAATGCGGCCGAACGAAAGGCACCGGTGTGTTTCGTGCTGTCATTGGTAAGCATTATTTAAACGAACTTACTGCAAAATTAACGAAAACAAAATTTTCGTTAATTATCGATGAAACCACCGATGTTTCCACTACTAAACAACTTGTTTTGGTTGCCAGATATTATGATCTTGATGTGCAAAAAACTGTGGATAAATTTTTGGCTTTAATTGAGGTAATGGATTGTAACGCTAAAGGAATTTTTGATTCTTTGACTACCTTTTTTGAAAAACATGGCATTTCCTTTGATAATCTTATTGGGTTTGCAAGCGATAACGCAAGTGTCATGATGGGCCGGAAAAACGGTGTTCAACATTTGCTGAAAGAAAAGGTCCCAGCATTATTTGTTCAAGGTTGCGTATGCCATTCAATGCACCTGTGCGCTTCCAAGGCTTGCTTAGAACTCCCGAACGAGTTGGAAGATTTAGCTCGAAGTATTTACTCATACATAGCAAATAGTCCCAAACGTCTCAATGAGTATAAAGAATTTCAAAAGTTTACAGACACCGACCCAAGAAAAATCTTGCATCTAAGTTGCACTAGATGGCTGTCTCTTGAGCAAGTCGTAACGAGAATTCTGGATCAGTGGGCAGCTCTCACTTTATTCTTCACATCAGCAGCATTAGAAGATAATGTCAAGTCGGCTGCAGCAATATTAGAACAATTGCGGAACCCACAAAATAAGATGTACTATTCGTTCTTGGCCTTCATATTACCCAACGTCAGTAAGATTAACCTTGAATTTCAAACGGAGACCTTTCGACTGCACAAACTGAGGAGTTCTATAAATATTTCTGTAAAAACTATCCTGAGTTACTTTGTGAAACGAGAAATAATCAAAAATAGGGATCTAGAAGAAATTGCTGTTAGTGATCCTTCGGTCTTCCTTCCAATTGATAAAATTTACCCTGGGGCCAAAGCAGAAGCTGTTTATTGCGAGAATTCTGAAAAAATTTCTGACAAGGACCTAAAACAATTTCGAGTGAACATCTTGAATTTTTATGTACGATCAATGAAAGAAATGTTTAGCCGTTTTCTCTCGAATGAAATGCTTAAAAAGTTGGAATTACTTGAGGCTATGGACCCCGCCAACGTTAATATGGGAAAACCTGCCTCCATCATTCCTCTTGCCTTAAAATTTCCTAACATCATTTCTGAAGAAGAGTTCGAAACACTGAATACCGAGTGGCGAGAGCTCACTTTGGAGGACACGAAACGTATAACTGACGAGGAACCTGAAAACTTCTGGTACACTGTTTCAAAAGAAAAGTGCGGTGATGGACTTCGATATCCACTATTGTCAAAGTTAATGATGAGCCTACTTGCGTTGCCTCATTCCTCAGCCTGTGCCGAAAGAATATTTTCCCTTTTAAATATTATTAAACGTAAAAATAGGTCTCTGTTGAAAACAGAAACTTTGAACGCACTTCCGTACTCCAAAAGCTTACTTACTGGCACTAACTGCATGAAATGGCAGCCTTCTCAAGAATTACTCAAATTGATGACGCAAGGGGACTTATACGGCAGTGCTGAAGAAGGAGCTACTTTTTGAAAGGTTAGTGAACACTTCCTTCAATGTTAAATTATTTATTTGACGATTTTCAGGTTTTGTTACTTTTTGATTCAATTTGTTACCTTTTGTGATGGAAATTTGTTACTATTCACGAAAACCTTCTGGCAACCCTGCGGAGAGACAGTGCGCTCCAGACAGTCTTGAGGGTAGGATGTATGTCTTGGCTGCTCTGTCGTCATGTTCTCATGCGTAATCTCAATCCAAAAAGTCTCTCCTGATCTGGAAAAGTGGCTGAAGGCTAAAGCTTTCACACTGATAGATTTATTGAAAGCAAAGCGTCAGTCTGATTGTATTTATTACGGTTTTAAATATAATTTTCTTATCAAGAACTATCGCTGAAATGATCTGTAGCTGAAATGATTTTCGATCTAAATTCAAAAGTAATTACCTCTAACAATAGTAACACAAATTGTTCGCTGTCATGCTATTATTAACACAAGATGGCTAGTGATAGGACTTAGACTGATATAATTTTTTTACTTATTTCTATTTCCTTTTATCAGACTCTATCGCGCATATTTCATTTATTTTGGTCTCTATATACATCTGCTGGGCAAGTTATATTTCGTTATTCCTTAGTTTGGGCATTAACAATAACGTCATAAAAGAAGCTATATCTGCGCGAAGTTTTATTGATTTGCCTCCATTCCTTATTCAACCAATTGACACATTCGTTTCTGCCAAGGCACTTGGCCTTCGTTTAAGAAGTAATTCTTGAATTTTCCACGAATACGTTGATATCTTATGCCGGCCTCCGTGAAATAGTTTACAGGTTAGAAATAGCATCTTCTTTTTTGCAAGTACCTTGAATTACATTTCGACATCCTCACTCAGTCACTGTTATCTCCAGGGTTGCCGATTTTTTTCTGATTGAATAAAACCTCCATGAAAACGTACCAAAAATTGTTAGAGTGTACCAAATATATTAAAATAGCAATAAAACGAAAATTTTAGGGTTTTACCTACTTTTCCTGTTTGGATGAAATTTTTCCTCCTCTTCTTCCTTCATCTGCCAATTTTTTTTATTTAATTTGTTGACTAAGCTACCGTGATGGTTCCAATTTGTGCAATCTATGTTCTCTAACGTAAATTTTGATCGCATTCGTGCATTTAGTCTTGCTCATTTTAACGAAATCCTGCTTTTTGTTTTTCTGTAGTTAAGCTCAAAAAATTCTCTAGCTGCAGCAAAATAAAGCGGTATTATTATTATTATTATTATTAAATCAAGCAAAGTAACCCCAACGGGACGGATCGTGGATCCATAGATTTCACATAGGAAACCCCGCCAGCATCAACTCCACGAACAGTGAGACAAAATCAAAGAACAAAGAGAAAACTAAAGGAAGAAAGCAGGAGAAGGAGAAGGAGAAATCAACCACGCAACAACCAGGAGTTGACAGCACCCTTGAAACCACCCAACGAACCCGAATCAAACACGGCAGAGGGAAGGGAGTTCCAGCGGGCAACGGAACAAGGGACAAAGCAACGCCTATACTGCGAAGACCTACATCTAACTTCCCTCAGCTCAAAACTATGAGCAGCAGCAGCAGCACGGGTAGCCCGAATCCGCTCGGCCCGTGGGGGAAGCATATGGAACAACCAGTGCCTTCTATTGTTGAATAGCTTATAAAAAACGCAAAGTTGGGCAACTAGCCTTCTGTGCGCCAGAGACGGCAGCACCAAACCCGGACATAGCTCAGATGCAGATCTTACAATGCGATCTAAGAGACGCAAGTGGCAATCAGCCGCAGAGCCCCAAACAGGCGAACAATACTCAAGCAGAGGAAGAAGAAAGGCACAGAAGCCTCTCCGCACCAACTGAGGGTCCTGATAAATTCCACCAATTACCCTCAGGATCCCCAGCCTTTTGGAGACCTGTGAGACTACCCTCCGCACATGAGCCTCAAATGTGAGCCTCCCATCAAACCGCACACCCAGGAAATCAAGTTCAGAGTAAACCTCAATAACTCCCCGACCTATGACTAGCTCACCGAACGGGGGCTCACTGGTCCTGGATCTACTCACTATGAGCGCCTTTGACTTACTAGGATTGAGTATCATATTCCACCTCAAGCACCATTCGTTGATGCGTAACAAATCAGCATTCATGTCTTCCACCACCGCTGGACGCAACATGGGACCGGGCACAACGGCGACCAGTGACGAGTCATCAGCATAAGCAATAAAATTACTTCGCACAAGATCAAACATCTCACTGGTGTACAAAACAAACAAGAGAGGACCAAGTACACTGCCCTGGGGCACACCTGAAACAACCTCACACCAGTCACCCGCCACTCCGTCAACCACCACTCTCTGCCTTCGTCCAGCTAAAAACTCTTCACATATCGACAACAACTTGCCACCAACCCCTGCGAGTGCCAACCTGTGCAAAACACCTACGTGGCTAACTCGATCGAAGGCCGAACTGAAATCCAACTGTACAACAACAGCCTCACGACCCGCATCCAAAGCAGTCTGAAGCAGGTGGGACAAGGATAATAGCGCGTCTGTACAGCCTAAGCCACGTCTGTAAGCAAATTGAGCTGCAGGGAGGAACCCCATACTCTCACAATATCGCGACAGTCGACCCACAATTAGCCGCTCGAACACTTTTGCTAGGACTGGGGTGATAGAAATGGGACGATAATTCTCCACCAGTGGAGAAGGAGGACCCTTAGGGACAGCCGTCACATTGGCTGATCTCCAGCAACTCGGAAATTGACCAGACCTAATCAGTGACCTAAAAATGACACTAAGTTTGGGAGCTAGCACCTCAGCCGTCTCCCTGAAAAACAGCGGAAACACACCCAACGGGTCGACCCCACCACCCACATCAAGTTCAGAGAGTAAACGTCTAACCTGACCAGACCTAAACGCCAGCGAACAACACAAGGGTCTTGGGTAGCATGTGGGAGGCAATACAAAATTCTCCCTACACTGCTTACTGTCAAATTGAGCGGTGAGCAGCTGCGCTTTCTCTACAGGATCAACCACCAGTGCCCCTCCAGGACCTAGGAGGGCAGGAAGAGCAGGCCTAGCACCAAATACAGCACCCTTCAGCGTAACCCACCATTTGTGCGAAGACGAGGAGGAATTGAGGGCATCCCGCAGTCGCCGATCATGCCGCTCACGAGCCCCGGCGTAAACTACCTGGGCTTCATTACGAGCTCGCAAGTAAGCCTCCCACCCAGGTGGGGTCTTAGACCTAGCCCAAGCGCGGAACGCTGTCCGCTTCGCATCAAAGGCAGCTCTACACTGACCATCGAACCAAGGTTTATCAGAAGACTTGACACGGAGAACCACCTTAGGGACATAACGTTCGACCACATCAGCAACCGCTTGATTCAGCAAGTCCAAAGGAGCCCTGGAGCGTAAAATCTCACCCCAAGGGAAACCCCGGACAGCCCCCCTAACAGTAGTCCAATTGGTTCTGTTCTTCAACATAACCACCCGGCGAGTGTTCAAAACAGGCACGGCTTGACGAACAAGTAAACAACACTCAATACACAGTGGTCAGAGGTACCCAAAGGGGGAGCAACAGAAACCCTGACAACATCAGGAACATCCGTGAGCACCAAGTCCAGGCAGTTCCCCGCAATATGAGTCGGACCCTGAACAAGTTGCGTGCAGCCAGACAGGTTGGAAAAGTCCAAAGCATTATGACCATGCACATCCGTGGGCGAAACAGAACCCAGCCACTCAGTATGGTGTGCATTTGCATCACCCATGAATACAAAGACTGCCTTTGGGTCAGAGGACTGAGCTCGTGCCATCATATCCAACAGGCAATCATATAAAGAGCCATCGTGCCCCGGATTACGATAAAAGGCCACCAAGTAGAAATTAGACACTGGGCCACAAACCCGTACTACCATATACTCGTGACACTCGCATTCCAAATGCAAGCGCCTATAGACGCGACAACCCTCCCGAATATAGAGGGCCATCCCACGAGTACCCCCAGTGGGCATAACCAGCCTCAACTGAGGCGACGCAAATCCCGGGACCCGGAGCTCAGCCGGGTGTCTCCGATCTGAGACAAGAGTCTCTGACAAGAACAAGATATCACACCGGGAGGCAGCAACGGCTAACTCATTCAAATTGGCCCTGAGTCCCCGAATATTGGCACAAAGTACAATCAACTCCCGACCAACCACGGTGGGTCTCAACCCCGCCATACCAAACAAGGAAGACCCAGATATGAAAGGATAGAATGAAAGGAGAAAAAAAAGCAATAAAGTGAAATAGCAAAGAAAATGAGAATTTGAGAAGAAAAAAAAAGAGAAAAGAAAACAGAGAAAAGAAAAAAGAAAAAAGACCGGAGGATGGAAGGCTGCGGAAGACCAACTTAATGGCTATGGCGACAGCCCGAACCCCACCACCACGAAAGATCAGAGGAGATACAGAGCGGAAAAGATAGAGAGAGGCACGCTACCTAACTTGGTCTATAACAGATTATTTACATGAACACTTCAACATAGTAGAGAAAATTTGCAATAAGAAGCCATAAATTTATGTGGGAAAACAGACCCATAACAATCTAAACATAGCTCAAATTGAACTAAGCCTGCGAGATCACACAAATTGCATCCCCGGCAGTAATAGGCAAACAGGGAAATGGCACAGGGAAATGACACAAATAAACAACCTAAATACACCCAGTGCACGCACATATAAAACCATACACCCGTATCTTCAGGTCAACAGACCCGAAGTAGCGAGGAACATATCCCAGCAGTGACGACAAGTAAAGTTCGGGCAGCAGCCAGCGACGAAAGCGCGAAACTGTAGCAGCACCGCCAGGGACCAGGTACCAGTAGACGCAGTCTCCCGGTGCAACTACCGGATAAACCCCGGCTGACAGAACAACTGAACTGAAGTCGCCGAACATCCACTTCAGCAAAAGTGCCGAGGTAATCCTTGAAATAGCTCCAGCAGTGCATTGCACGCATCGGAGCACACTTCCCGGCCGAGGTGACGGAGCAGAGCAGAAAGTTCAAATCGCTGGCAAAAATGGCGTGGAAGGCTAGCAATACCACCGAGGTCCCGTCGGCAGTAATTACACCTTTGCAAAACGTAGTTGGGTGTGAATTCATATGAATCATAAACTAGACAAATACGTTAGAGACGTGCAGGCTCGCAAACAAATTTCTGTAAAGCCTGGGTTGATCTGAAACACATTTTACCAGCCACGTCTCCCGCCAGTAAAAACAGTAAAACGTGGTAAAGGGAACAGTGAAAATTATGGTATTGACAAAAGCTGTAATTTACTCGGGAAGCAGCGAGTAACAAAGCTGCGTATCAGAATTTTTCAGACACAATTTCTGTCTTGAAAGGAACATCTTAAACAAACAGTTCTCGCCACTTCATCTTTATCTTTTCATGCTGCTCTTCTTTCACGAAATTGGAGAAATGCATTGAATATGGTGTTATTGAATTACATTTATTAAGATCTTTCAATCCAAACTCTTCTAGTTTTTTGGTACATATTTTGTTGACATTTCCCAGGAGAATGCTTTGTGCAGCAGCACCAAAATAAATCTCATTTATATTGACATAGTTTGTGGGGTTGCCTACATTTATTTTGCAATTATTGTCATTCGAAATCAATAGATCCCTTTTTATGAAGTTGCCCATAATAAAATTCTCACTCAAGAAAAATTAAAATTCATTTTTGTAAGGGGAACTTGTACATTTTCTGAACGCACCAATTTCGGGGAAGACACCCTCCGTGTAAACCCAGCTTAAACAATTGTACTCTCGTACTCTAACTCTTTTAAAAACTGACAAGCCACATCCGGGAGGGTACAGAATGTTTTGTGGAAACTACAGAAATTTCTTGAGCACGCAGTCAAAAGACTTAAGTTTACCACTCGTAACTTTTGAAAGAATGCACCGATTGACTTTAATTAAATTACTCTCAAACGAAAGAGCAAAGCATTACGCTGAAAGAAAATGCTTTGACCGACAGGCCGCAGCCGAGACGGTTCAGAAACGGTCTTGTTGAAACTACAGAAATTTCTTTAGCGCGCAGTCAAAAAACTTCACCATTTCACTTGTAATATAATGTATAAAGTGTTAAAATTAAAACGCTTGAAATTAAATTCAAAGCATTTGAAGCTTTAGTTGAAGAATTTCACCTTCATATTACAATGTATAAAATTAAAATGTATGAATATTGAAAAGTTGCATACGAAAATCCAATTGAAAGCTTCGGTTTTTTAGATCTAAGCTTCGAATTAAAGTTTTCAATTTCCCAATAAAAGAACTAAAGCTCAAATTACATCATGTGAAGATTATGTAAACTAATTTCATTTGACCACGGGTAATACATAACTTAATTTTATCTGACTTGTCCTTGATTAAACTTATTCATGGACAAACATTGACGATAGATTCAAATAATGAAGTATAGTCTGAAAAACGACAGTAGTTTTACCGTGGTATTTCTACGGTAAAAATGACAGTCAGAAATCGACGGTAAATCACGGTCATCATCGTCGGCGTGCCGTTTTAGCGTCTAAAATTACCGTTGATCACTGGTAATATTATTTACCGTCGGAATACTTCGATAAAAGATGAAAACCGATCATAATTACCGTTACGCCGGCGATAAAATTCTGACTGGGTAGGGGGACTATGTGAGGGCCCGAGCTAAACTTTAGGTAGGCTTCCTTCTTGTTGAAATGGAATAGGTTTTGTTTTGTTGTGGACCATTTTTTTTATATTCACTGCTGCCCTGTTTTCAGCTCCTACTACTTTCTTCTTCAACTTTTTCTTGTTTCATAAACTTCTTTCTTAGCTTACTATTTCTGTGCACCTTGTGCATAGATTCCGAGTTCCATCAACTCCATAATAAATGGTGCCTTCCTCCTTCCTCTCATGGAACATCTTTGTCGTGGTTAAGGGAGGCTAAAACTTTCTTATATAATAAAAATAATAACTTACTGGTATGCAGAGCACTAGTCCTGATGTTTGAAGATAGCACTTATGCATTAGGAGGGCTGCTATTTGCGCTCTGTGATGTTTAGCAAGTCATTATGTACGACTACTCCTTACCTAGATTTAAATGCTCAGTTTTATGTTGTCTTGGGTGTACATTTCGGAATTTATTAGCCGGAAAATGTTAAACGTGCCTTGAGTGGACGGTGGTGTACCAATTATTGTTTTTGATGAAAAAAATAGTTTATTGAATTTATTATCGTCAAAAGTTTACGTAACATCGAGATATTAGAAACGAAATATATTTTTAAAGTAATAGGAATATTGATTCAGGGACGAGCTGTTGGCTCATATTTTGTTCCTATCCTTATAGAACAAGTGATGTAAAGTCCAGAGCTGAGAGTTTAGTAGGCCTTCTTTTTGTTCGAAATAAAATGCTTCGTTTCCTTAGGTTAAGACCAAATTTGTTTAGCTCATTGGTGTCCTGTTTTTCATCACCTATGACTTTCTTCTTCAGGTATAATTTTGTTTCATAACCTTACTCCTCAATTTATTGTTCCTGTACTGAGGTTCTCTTGTGTGGAAACACCCTTTGTATTAATTATGCATTTCCTTTCAACTCCGGTGCTTGGCGTTTCCTTCCTCTCTTTGAACGGTTGTATTGTAGTAAGGGAATGGAGGCTAAACCTAAGTCGGAATTCAATCTATAGAACTAGTCAGTTTTTATAATAAAAACTTGATGTTCTATGTGAGAATATGTAAAGTCCCGCGACTGTGTCGCTTTGAGCAGCTTTGTTGTGGTAAGGAAGGCTGAATCTATGTCGCAACCTAATTTATAGAACTAGTCTGTATTTTTAATAAAAACTTGTTGTTCTACGAGAGATATATGTAGTCCTTCAGCTGTGCTCGCTTTGAACAGCAAGGAAGGCTGAATCTATGTCGTAACCTAATCTGTAGAACTAGTCAGTTTTCATTATGAAAACTGGGTGTTTTATGGATGGGGATTCGAAGTCCCACTACTAACTTTCGTAAGCCATCAATTTATTGAGAATAGAAAACGTTTTTGATTCCGTTGCAGATCATCTTTCGATTCACTGCTGTCATTATTTATTTTTAATTAGCGATTGAACTATTCATAATTTTTCAACATGAAAATATTGTGGCGTAACTCGTGAGTGATATTGAATGCGGTAGCCCTTTAAGGGAAACACAGATCGGAATGAACATAAGTAACGGATTTTTATTCACTCTTCCCCTCAGAGGGACACAACTATTGCATCCATGGGAATTAGCACTCCCTCGGGGAAAATGTGAGGGCCCGAGCTGAGAGTTGGGTAGGCTTTCCTTTCGTTTAAATGAAATGTCTTTCTTGTGTTAAGGAACATATTTTTTTTGGTTCACAGCTGTCCTGTTTTTCAGCACCTACTACTTCTTCAAATTTGATCTTGTTTCATTATCTTCTTTCATAACTTACTGTTTCCATGCCCTTTCTGCATAGATTCCGCGTTACCTTAACTCCAAACTGAATGGTGCCTTCCCCCTTCCTCTCTGTGGATCGCATTTGTTGCTGCGGGTAGGAAGGCTAAAACTAACGACTAATATAATCTATCCTTCTCTCTTTGGATCGCCTATGTTGCGGATAGGGAGGTTTAAACTAACTAATAATCTCATTTAATTACGTGTGTGATGGAGTCTTGTGTATGAACAAATCTTGTGCACACATTCCCCGTTGTCAAGTTCATATTGAATGATTTCTAACTTCCTTTGATTGAACTTTGTTGCGGTAGGGAGGCCTGTACTACCAATAATCTAACCTTGAAATATTTTGTTTAGTTTGTACCAACTTTTTTTCCGTCCATTGCCATCCTATTCTCTGCAACCTTACATATCCATGGTAGATTTGTCATTGTAAATTTCATACCTTGATGCTTCCATCCAAACCATATTTGGGAACACACCTCGTGCATAGATTTCCTGATTTCTTATTTCCACACCGATTGGTGCCTTATTCCTTCCTGTTTATGAAACACCATTTTTTGTGGGGAGAAGTTATGAAATGATGTCATATTCATCTAGATTTTCGGTATTCTATCATTTATTCATATCGTCATCGCAACAATGTGAACGCGAGTAATTATAACTTCCCCTCACAACGATAACAATAATCAAAGCTCTCTGTTCTTAGCGCTCCCATGGGAAATGTACAAGTTCTTGAGCTAAAGGTTAGGTAAGCCTTTCGTTAAAATAAAGTAGTCTTTATGATTTTTTGACCATTTTTTCGGTTCACTGCTGTCCTGTTTTTCAGCACCTATTACTTTCTTCGTCTACTTCTATCTCTTTTCATAAACTTCTTTCTTAACTCGCTGTTTCTATTTCCCCTTCTGGGTAGGTTCCGCGTTCCCTTAACTCCAAAACTGAATGGTGCCTTCTTATCGGAATTTTTTTTTTAGCTTAGAAGTTTAGATGCTGAAAAAGGATATACAACTGTAAATCAATGCTCCTGCTCATTCAGTTCGTGAACTTACATGCAGAATATATCGCAGGTTTTATTTCAAATAAATATATGAAACTGAATCTTATATTATCCTTTTTTACGATTAAACACGGCGCGCAATAGTCAACTTCATCTGCATGGAAAAGTATTAAAACGTTTTGTATGATTGAATAAAGTAAATTTTCCTACAGTTTGGATAGAACTGTCTATTTATGAAGCTGCCGGAATGATAAAATTGAAGATCGATAACCTTTTAGTTCTGGTAGATTTGTAAGTATCAGGACGGAATTCAATTTTTCAAAAATCCGTTATCTGCGGAGGCACGCCGGCAGTCGGCCATGTTGTTGATCGTACGTCTGGTAGGACAGAGTACGCTACGTAGTAGTACGCTGCCGCCGCCACCGCTGACGTCATGGTGTGTAGGTGACGTCATCTGGCTTGATTGAAATGAAGCCTCCTATTGGCTAATCAAATTAGGGAATGTGCGTGGCTGTCCCCGTAGAAGTGACGGTACCTCCTTTAGTCTACCATGGTGCGTATGCAGTGGTGCCAGCTCGGAGAGCAGGAGTGAACTGCCCAGACAGCTCCGAGACGATTTAAAGTAACCTCTGCTGTTTAAGGCAGGTTGTATTCAGGCAACGACATGTCGGCTAACTACATGAATGTCACCCATGGTGCTGGAGTGGTACGCAATCATTTTTATGTATCCATCAGAATTCAACTTAAACCTAGAAATACTTTAATGCTAATAATGTTAGTTCCAAATTGAATCCTTAACTTTAAAGGTTCTTCACACTCGTGGAAGTATACTAGTCCCTCGAGTTTTTTTGTGATTCGGGTTTTTCTTATTTTATTTTTATAGTGGTGTTTTTTGTTTTTCAATATTTATTGTCATGGTCATGCAAATGCCTTGGACAAATTTTTGACAATATAAATATTTAGCTCATTTTGATTCTATAAGCTTGAAAACAAGTGAAATTTAAATAGCACTAATAAAACCCAAAAAAGCCCCAAAAACCCACTATTTAGTGTTTTTTTTACGTGTTTTTTTTTTTTGATTTTTTGGGTGTTTTTTTTTTGGGGGGGGGGGGGGGTTTATGTGCCAACCCTGCTCTCGCTCCACCTCCATTTTATTTGTGTATTTTCAAATTATCAAGCCCCTAATATTTCTTCTTCCCTTCATATTCCTACAGTCCTACTTTCCTTCCCTGTCGTGTACAAATAACGTATCACATTATACGTTACCCATTTTTGTTAGCGCTCGACCTCTTTTCATCTAAATTTTCCCTCCATTGCCTTTTTGTTTATTTGTTCGTTTCTTCCAGGAAAAGGCCTGTATGACAAAAGATGAAGCAACTCTGACCTGTAAGAAGAAATTGTTTGATCAGCCTTTTGCACTAGTAACGACCAATCTTTCGTCTACATTTTTAAAACCCAAAAGCAAGGGGCCTTCTCTCATGAGAAATAGAGTTAGGGGACCTATCATCAATCGTCGGTATAACCTGCAGAACATAGTACAACAGTCTCATCCATTATTTGGTCCGTACATCACGGAACTTGTCAAATTTAAACTGAAAGGAAAGCGACGCAACACATCGTTTTATAAGTGGATGGCATGTTAACATGCTAGCGAGTTGCAGCATATCCGGGTACAACTTGTTGAGGAGAATGCTGCCACTACCATCGCCTTCTACAATTCTTCGTGTCCTGAAGGCCCACAAAATGAACCCCGGTTGCAATGAGCAGAACATATCAATGTTAAAACTCAAAGTTAATCCCCAAAGTGAACACGATAAGCTAATTTTCATCCTTATGGATGAAATGTTATTTAGAAGAGGCCTGTCGTACAGTCCCGACAAGAAGAAAATATTTGGGTACGCAGACGATGGCTTTCAGAGAAAAAAGAACTTGGTGTCTTCATCAATGTGCGTTATGGCGTGTGGGGTGAAGAAACACTGGCAATTTCCAATTGGATATTATTTAACATAGGGTTCTGTTCTATCTACCAGTCTTATTGAAATTCTTCAGACCGTTATAAAATCCCTTGAAACTGAGGGCTTTGTAGTGCTTGGAATAACTTCTGACCAAGGTTCAAATTTTGAAAAAGCTTTCAAATCCCTGGGTTGCTCACATACAAACCCAACTATTGAGCTAGGAACGAAGTCCTACTTTGTCTACAAAGACCCTCCCCATCTACTGAAAAACTCTAAAAGTCTCTTGCTCAGAAGTGACGTTCCTGTGCCAGGCTTTAAGCACACTGCAAGCTGGGATCACATCGTCACACTGTTTGAAAAAGAAAAAATGTACAGCTTGAAAATGGTTCCAAAGCTGTCTGATAGGCATGTGCACAGTTTGAGGTTTTCATCATAAATGAAAATGAAACTTGCAGCTCAGGTGTTGTCGAATTCCACTGCTGCAGCTCTAGATGCCGGTATTGCGCAAACAGTGAATAATGCGTCAGTTGCAGCTACTAGTTCTTACTGCAAGCAGATAAACGACCTATTTGACGTCTTGAATTCCGTCACATCGAGATGTTCAGTACCTTTACGAAGACCCATTTGTACTAATTCGGGCCAGTTCAAGTTTCTTCGTGAGTCTGTGCTTTGGTTGCAAGAGTTACAAGATCTCAATGCTAGGAAACGATGTAGTTTTATAAAGGGATGGATTCAGTCCATTAATGTGATCCTGCAGCTTCGGCAACGCTTGGACGAGTATAAACTACCCTACTTGTCTACGAGGAATATATGTCAAGACGGGCTCGAGTGTTTCTTTGGCAAGATTCGATTCTTTCAGAAATTTCCGGATGCCAGAACATTTGCCGACAGCTACTCAAAAATCGCTACTGCGTCATTCATGCGAGCGCCATTGTCTGCTAATTGCAAGACTGTGAATGACCAGCTGGACGCGACTTTGGTTCACTTTTCGAAGGTAAGTGGTGATATTCATATAACCCTTGAAGTGATATTCAACATAAAGATCAAATACGCGTCGTGACGTTACGGTTGTAAAGTGTCGAGAAACTTTAATTGTTCGCGTTGGAAGAATATATTTTGAGTTATGAAATTCGATTCAAATGTTCCGTTTGAGAATTGTTTTTTATTCTCGAAGGGAAAAAATAGTACATGGTCACTTTAGATGAATGGTCACAGAAAGTGACCATGGTCACCTTATAATCCCTATACTAAGAATGACCGTCGTGTGTTTATATATAGATTTATTTAAATGTTTCGTGTTTGCCTCTTAAGAATAGATAGGAAGAAATTAGGACTGGCGGTCTTGGTTTTAGTTCACTGGTAAATTAATGCACTCATTTTCGCTGTACAAGTGCACTATAATATAAGTCACTTTCGAAACATTATAGAGATCCAGAGCCTTATATACTCGAGTCCGTATCCTGTATACTGAGGTCGGCGGGGTTTTGCATATAACGCTACAATTTACATACTGAAGCTCACAGTTGCTTTCATTAATGCTGAATTTCTGTATCTAGGATATGACTCGAATGGCTATAACTACTTCCATTTTAATATATAAATCACGAGAATTATTTGAGAAATTCGATGTTTCGTCTTTCCATCTGAGGGATTAAAATAGGGGGAATTTGACAGGCAGTAAAGCCTGTATCACAGAAACGCGCATCACACACTTTTAGTTTTTCAAGTATTACTCCTACTACTACTCCTACTAGTAGTCGTACTAATACTCCTACTACTACTCCTACTAGTAGTAGTACTACTAGTACTAGTACCACTACTAGTACTAGTACCGCTACCACCACCACCAGTACCACTACCACCATCCAACCACGACCACTATCCTACCACTACTCCTACCACTACTCCTCCTACCACCACCACCACCACAACTACCACCACCACAACTACCACAACTGCCACCACCACAACTACCACCACAACTACCACCACCACTACCACCACCACTACCACCACCACCACTACCACCACCACCACTACCACCACCACCACTACCACCACCACCACTACCACCACCACCACTACCACCACCACCACTACCACCACCACCACCACTACTACTACTACTACTACTACTTTTTACTATTTAAATATGGAAGTCAGCATGTGTAAATATTAAACTGTTTTCCTCCTCTGATTCAGCGACCAGAAGATGAGGATTTGTCTCCGCCGCCGGTTGTACTCAACGACGAAGACATGACTACCGCGAAGCACTTCGATGGCAACGAATCGGTTGGAACTCTGTTTGAGTCGGCCGAGGTCAACAATGCAGCAGCTTACTTGAGTGGGTATGTTGCTATGAAAGTTGATAGATATCACCGAAGTAAGAAAGGTTCAATGTTAAAAGACTGCTCTGCGTGTTCGTTAATTCTTGCGCCTGAAGACCTAAACACGCACCTCTTCGTGTCGTTCAAAGAATATGTACAAAACAATGATCCGCAACGAAGCCTCCATTACTGCGCAAATCTTTCATTGAAACAATCATGAACTACGAGAGAGTATTTTTGTTCTGTTTTGATAAGTTCAGTCATGTTCAAGGTTTCTGTGAACTAGCTCAGAAAGTCATTGATGAAGCGTGCTCTCCGCCTGTATTGTGCGCTGCTGATGTGAAGGAGTTCTTCATCAAATTTTATGTGACTTGCAGGACTTATCAAACCATTAAACACATCAATAAAGCCTTAGAGAGCAGTAATCCTAGTGATGAAATAAAGAAAATTACACATCAATGAAATGTTACAATAAGACTTGGTTTTGGAAAAATATAGCTTCATTTCTTTTCGTTGCTCGTTATTTATTTCTTTGTAATGAACAGCATTGGTGCACGATTGTATACATGTTCGTATTGCTCTTTCTTAAGAATTGTGTATTAAATTTCTCTTAATTTGTCAGGTAATTCCGTAATTCCTTTCCGCTTTACTTTCATTCCGCCGTATTGTATGGAATTGAGCGCAGCGATATTCATGTCACAAAGTATCTGCGGTCGTGTAAAAGCCTGTCAATTTGTTGCATATGATGCTGAATAGTGTCAATGATAAGATTGTCACGCATGGATGGAAGGAGGAAACTCAATCAGAATTAAATACACGTATGTAAATTTGCTTAGAGGAAGGACGGAATAATTTACCGCACACTTGTGGTATTTCTCATAATTGTAGAAGTCTGAGTGACTAAGAAATAAACAAGCAGGTTAACATTGAAGTTATTGCTGGTATTATTATTAGTTCTTCCTATTATTGGCAGTTCATTTATTCTTAATCTATTCGCTGACTTATTACAATTCTCGTACAATGTCTGTGTTTTAACAAATAGTAATTTCATACTAGTGATCACAATATATATTTTTTGATGCATTATTTACGATCTGCTGAACATATTATCGTTGTATATGTTGCCCCAGAAGTAACCGATCCTTTTAATTCGCTGATAAAAAAATACTATGAATGCTAGGATTTTGAAACTAATTTTCTTCTAAAGATAAACAACATATGGTTTATGAAAGCTACGTTTTGAAAACCGGACTCTTTAAGTGATAGCCACGGCCGTTTTTACAATTTGAACTTTATTATTTATCGTTTCAATAACGCTCCATCGCGCATGACACGAGAGTTAAGCTATTTCATGAAAAGTTTATTTAGGTAGTGTATATTTGTTGATTTTGTTACATAACTCGTGACGAGTCCCACAGGAAAACCTCGCTTAGGATACAAATTTAGAGAACGAGGGGTCAAGTGAAGCATGATAAATTGTGGGTTTGAAACCGAAGCAAAGCGAGAGTAGCTTTGTAGTTGCTGATTTAATATAGTACCCCGTTATATGAAAGCATGAACATATTTTTTAGTCGAATAAATAAGTATTAACATCATAGTGTTCATAGCTCTACTTTCATCAACCAATTAAAAGGTCAATTAATTATGGGCTGCCCTCATTTTACTTTCTCTCGCTATGGACAATGTTTCATTTAATTTTCTGGTGTCAATTTTCGTCACAGAAATCCCCGTTAGCTCTCATCGATAACCGACGCCCTTATTTCCTGGTGTAAGGAGCTAACTATTGAATCTGTGGAAATTAGCTCTGACATAGGGAAAGATGTAAATATGTGTTTGATTTTGTTACGGACCATCTTTTTTTCGGTTCACTAGCTGGTGTCTTTTTTCAGCATCTGTTACTTTCTTTGTCCACTTTTATCATATTTCAATAACATTCTTCAATCTTGCTCTTTCTGTGCGTGATGTGTGGGGACGTATCTCGTCCTTTGATTCCCCATTCCCTTAATTGCACACTAAATGGCTTCTTCTGCTGCCCTTTCTTGGGACCACCTTTTACGTGGTGCGAGAGGCTTAAACTAACTCAGTATCTAATCGTCGTGGTGTAATATATTACGCACTCTTCAAAGATGCGTATTATATGAGAATTATGTTGACTACTCATGTTACATGGAGATATTTGTTTACTTATGTCTAGTTTTACTATTTGTTTTCGATGAGTTGCGGAACGTAGCTTGTTATAGGAAATAGTAAGTACTTACTGTTGAGTACTTTCTTTTAGGAGCAATCAACTAAGTTGAACTGGTATTCTTCTATTGGAGAAAGAATAGTATTTATTAGTAAACTAAACTTGAATTATGTCCATGTATTTAATTTCATGATAAAGCGTTACTGCCATCCATTAGTAGAAAATATAGAGTGCACTTTACCATCCTAAATGTAAATATTTCATTTAATCTGCTTCGGAATTTTGTTACCGAAAATATGTATCATGTCGATGACCCTAACTCACTAGTCTCTAATTCACCAAAGCTCGTGTTGACGAATATTGTTGGTTTGGAATCATGGACATTAATTCACGAATTTGTGGATCAAAACATTGAAATACTATACCCTCAAACAACACGTAAATGATAGCTTTTGTAAATTATGCAGGTACGGGTGTAAAAATGTCTTTTTGAATGCTCGTTAAAATATGATCCAGAGCAAACTAACTTATTACGATGAAGTATTCATTGAATAAATAATACAGCCCCAGCGTTTTAGTTTTACTTACATTTCTATTCCAATCGTATTTGACTAGGTAAAAGTTATGAGCAAACAAAAAACAGCTGGGAACGCCAGAAGCAACGCAGTCGAGGTATTGTACGTCTGGCAGAAAATGTCCACGAAATAGACCAATCAGCGGCCGGCTATTGTGACGTCACGCTTAGCCAAAGCATGATTTCACACGCTGCCAAAAGCGGTCGTGCCAACCACGCTATTTGAAACTACTTCTCCTCTTCTCTGTACTGTGGCGGGGCAGCCAGATGCTCTGCACCCTGACGTCAGCAGTACCATGTATGTTGAACTTACTTCAGCCTTAGATGTGTAGAGTGTTGATAGAAAGAGTATTTGAACATGACACACTGAACATGACACACTGAACATGACACACTGAACATGAGGCACTGAACATGACACACTGAACATGAGACACTGAACATGAGACACTGAACATGAGACACTGAACATGACACAATGAACATGACACACTGAACATGACACACTGAACATGACACACTGAACATGACACACTGAACATGACACACTGAACATGACACACTGAACATGACACACTGAACATGAGGCACTGAACATGAGGCACTGAACATGACACACTGAACATGACACACTGAACATGACACACTGAACATGAGGCACTGAACATGACACACTGAACATGACACACTGAACATGACACACTGAACATGACACACTGAACATGACACACTGAACATGAGGCACTGAACATGAGGCACTGAACATGAGACACTGAACATGACACACTGAACATGACACACTGAACATGACACACTGAACATGAGGCACTGAACATGAGACACTGAACATGACACACTGAACATGACACACTGAACATGACACACTGAACATGAGGCACTGAACATGACACACTGAACATGACACACTGAACATGACACACTGAACATGACACACTGAACATGACACACTGAACATGAGGCACTGAACATGACGCACTGAACATGAGACACTGAACATGAGACACTGAACATGAGACACTGAACTTGAGACACTGAACATGACACACTGAACATGACACAGTAAACATGACACACTGGAGGCCTAACGTCTCCTTAAGATATTTACATATTTATATCGTTAATAGTGGCGATGTAAGGCTACGATCGAAGCTCATCCCAACAAGCTTCCCGCATTTTTCTCAGCTCTATTTTACTTCACATCGATTTTACCACTTTTTAACGATGCATCACATACTCATTTACCAAGGCTTTCACCTACCTTAACGTGTATATTTGTTAAATACTTTATCTTAACACTTCACTTGAATAAAATGTCATCAATTTCCATACTGTAAAAGCTAACGACTTTCTATAAAAAATTTCGATGTAATTCAAGGAATAACTAATGTAAATTCTTTACTCACGCACATTAGTGGGTGTTTTGGAGAGTGTTGAAACTCGTACTTGTACAACACAAGTACGGCGTTGTGGGCGAAATAAAGGCGAGAAATGACTTGAACATATGTATTGGGAAGCGTCGGTCGGAGATGCTGCACAGCGCGGGGTCAAGCAAGACAGAGCGAGACGAAGATCAGAGGCAGCGGGAGTGAGTGATTTATGATCACTTGGAAGAGAATAACAAACAGCCTTATTTATACCCCCATGAGAAACAGGTAATTAAATTAGATCACATGTTTTCTAGGTATGATCTGAATGACGCCCACGTGTTGCGATGCAGTCGTTCAAACGTCGGTGCACAGTTGGCCGGATGCGATCGAAAACATTCAAGTATCACCAATCCTAGCGCAGGCAATTCTGTTATTGTTGTAGACATTCTGTTTCTCGAGTTCATTATAAAAACACTCTCCTACTTTCTACTTTATATTATTCGGAACTGAGATGCAAATGGCGAGTCGAGTACTTGCCATTCAACAGTACTACTCATAATGACACCCTTACGTTCTAGTGTGACGAAACAGGCTCACAATTTGTATTAGAAGTAAAATTAATTTTTTTACCAATGTTAGAGGAATCACTTATAACTATTACAATAAGAAAGCTTTCCAAATTTCTATACAATAATTTCATCAGTTTAAACAATATGTAAGAAGAAATTACAAGTAAATAATTGTGTGTGAAGTTCACAAATGTAACATGAAATTTTCGAACTAATGATACCAAGAAAGGCACCAGTGAGACGTCACAAGGAGAGCGCCAACATCGCTCAGAAGAGAAAGTTCCCGTACATAACGTCTCTCACATGTGTGAGATTATTAAAGCGAGTTTACTCGCAAGTTCTTGCCAGTGGCAGGACAGTGTAGAACTGAACGGAGTAAGGACACTACGCCAATTGTCAAGATTCAATAGACAAGAAAGGAGTGCATGAACTGTTCAACTTCTAACGCAATGGAGGCAGTAGGACTAAAATTACGGGTTTGTTTCGCACGTTGACGACGTAACATTCCTTTACATCGTAACTCCTCCACAGCACATCGTGAGCAGTCATGTTTAGAAAACGAGATATTGGGACCGGAAATCATTAGCTTAATGAAAACCATATAATTTCATATACATAACGAGTGCTTCAGATGCCGTAAAAAAATCATTCACATAGGTGCCTTGAGGTGACGTTCGCAAGTCCTGTCGTCTCTCTTTCACATTCTCACGCGTGTATTGACAACACGTGCATCACAGTCTCCTCGGACGCTGTCTCACATATCTTCATTTGAGGCATCAGTCAGCCAAAATTCATATTATTTAACATTTCTAAGCACCGAAGCTTCAATTTAATCAAAATACTTACTGTAAAAACTAATGACTTGCAATACCAGGAAATTATTCGATGGATAACTAACGTAAAATTATTCTTTCACCTACATTTGGTGAACGTTTTTGGGTATGCTGAAACTCACTAATGTACAGCAGAAGTACGGCGTTGTGGGCGAAATAAAGGCGAGAAGTGACTTGAACATATGCATGTAGGCCTATTGGGATTCATGAAGTGATCTTGCACCCATCTTATCTAATAGAACATCATAGCTTTCACACCCGTGATAACTTATTCATTTTTACTCACAATTATTACCTTTAGGCCAGGTTCCATTTAACTGAGAAAAGTACATTTCTCATTAACTGATGACTTGCTAACTAAATTGTTGCAGGGATAACAAATATAAAGGAGAATAACCAAAATTCCGTTGAAACTTCATGTAAGAAATTTTGTATATGTTCAGTGCGACAAAAGTGTAAAGGTGTCACTATAAGCAGAACCGCTGCATGGCACGTAATGAACACGCTAGCCGTGCATCTCAGTTACATATCTGGGATTTAGGAATAGAAGACATTATTACATATGAGTACATACTAGAGGTTCCTTTTGCTACCATTCATGCTTGATTAGTTTTCATGGTCTAAATGATGCTATATCTTGATTTCTTATTAAATTCGTGAGAGTAAGATTGAGATGTTTCTTTATTAATGTTATTGAACCATCAAAAAATTGAAGAGCTATAGATCAATTTTGAGAATCAATCCTGTGCAAGGCGTTGCAGAAAAAGAGGTACGAAATTGCACACCTCGTGGGAAATGGCCAAATAGACACTTTTTTTGCGAATTTTGACGAAAAAATTTCGGGTTTTTGAGATATTAGCTATTTATCGGATCAAAGAATGAAACTTAATCACGCAATTACGATTACATTTCATCACACAATAACCAATGAAATGTAATTACCCTGCCTGATATTTTGGGTTAGAGCTATTGTTCTGCAAGCGAGACCAGCACGCACTATAAGATCGTGTCATTTACACGCCACCTTCCCACAACGTGTTGCCACGCCCACAGCGACCGCAACTCAACGCAGCACAGATGCCGCCACACCTGGTCATGGTGAGCACTGCGCCGTCATTGCCTCAGGGGGATTCAATTCTAGTGTTATGCCATTGTTATTGAATTGTCTTTATTGTCATTGCATTGTAATTATTGTAATTGCGAGGTCACAATTATTATTGCACTGCCATTATTTTTATTGTACTGTCGTTGTTATTGTTGCAAAAACATTTTTTATAAGGGTAATTCTTCCACTATTAAATGTACAGAGATGAGTGAGAGCATTCAGTCGAATTGCCACCACACGAGTGTTTTTTTGTAGTGATACGTTTTGTCACTGAAATTCGAGTACGTCACATCTGGCAACACAGCAGCATTGCCAGATGTTGGGTGCTGCACCGCTGTGATATTGTATTGCGTTGACTATACAGACATGAACGATGATCACGGTACACAGAACACGATGTATACCGTGACGATGATTCTCTGGCACAAGCCGATGTTGCCAAGTGTTCCTAAACTTCTCACTTACGGCGATTTGTGAAGACTTGTGTGCAAAGTAAGTACAATATTTATCTCACATTTGGCACACTCGACGTACACTCCTGCAGTAATCGCTCGGGTAGCTTAAATTGCTCACTGCTTATCCTCACAGAGACGACCTACCATCAGTCGGCTCACATGACGGACTAATCATCTCTGAACAAGAAATTTCACTCGTTACAGCTCTTATCATCGCCGACTCTACTTCTCAAGTTTCACTGATTTTAGGCTTCCGCCAACCAAAATTTTTATTCGCCGATCGTTAACATATCGCGTTCGTTGAGGTATTTCTTTTGAATCCGTACTAAAAAAACTGATAACGTTCGTGAACAGCGTCGAACAAATGATTCAATGGATAACTAATGTAAAATTGTTATTTTTATGTACATCGGGTAACGTTTCGCAATTAGTTGAAACTCCAAATTGTACAGCAGAAGTACAGCGTTGTGGGCGAAATAAAGGCGAGAAGTGACTTGAACATATGTACTGGGAAGCGTCGGTCAGAGATGCCGCACGGCGCGGGGTCAAGCAAGACAGGTTAGGTTAGGTTAACATCGGCATCTTTGGGATGCTTTATTTCCAACCAAGCCTGATACATATGATCCTAGCATTGGTTTTTCAAATGTCTTATAACTAACCCTATATATAGGACACCATGACGGTTCCCCCGTAAAGCCGGTACCCATTTCCGACACCTGGGTTGAGTGGGGTATTGTGCTTGAGCTTAGCGGCATTCGATCTTCGCTTTGGCACGCAACTGAACGGACTTCATAGGGACGCCAAAAAGAACACGAGGTTTCTTCGGTTTTTATTTCCTATCCCGATGACTAGACAGAGACAGAGCGAGACGAAGATCAGAGGCAGCGGGACGGGCGCAAGAGCGGCCTTGGCATCCGGTAATGAAGTTCACTGGGAACTGCAAGAACAAATTTGCACCTCACAATTTAACGAGGATATTGGCTCAATACTTGAGAAACTGATTAGTTGTGTGTCCTACGCATCTCACAAGTCCTGTTCCAATTATTTACTTAAAAAAATGATTTTGTGTATGAAATTAGATTTCATCCCCTCTTTCATATTGCCGGGTACGGGAGTACGATGGAGAGAACAGGCTCTCCCGTAGGATGATATAAAAGATTCTTGCCATAAATAAAACTTGAATTTGAGTCCACCACATTTAGCTGGGATAATTTGACGCGCTCGGATGCAGCGGTTCACACAGAGCTGAGAGACGCTGGTGCGGGTTAGCGCCGGTCTGATGAATTGGTCAGGGATTGTAAAATAGCAAGACATTAATATAAAAACAATATGCCGATCCGATCGTGTAGATGGGGAAGAGAGCGTGGGATCAGTCGTTGAATTTGCTATGGCTACAGAGAAAGCGGGGCCCCCACGAGAGCTTACCCCAGCATCCCTTCTCCCCAAAAACCTACCCCCCTTTTGCCCAACCGCACCCCCTTTTCGGGAGGGAGGCGCGAGTCCAAAACGGAGCGGGCACAGAGGAGAAAAGGGATTCAGTCGCCGGTCGTGTGAGTGAGCGGTCAAGGACTCCGGACGGGAGGGATCAGAGATTAGTAAAGTAAAGTTAAACAAAAACGTCGATCGGTGCTCTGATAGTTGAGGCTTCCTTATTTCAGTTTCATAACTTGAGATCGGCGGTTCAAATAGTTGTGCTTTAATTACTTGCGGGTCGGGTTGAGCGTATGCTAAACGTTCATTTGGATCGGTGTTTCCTTGGATCGTTGGTCGGCTGTTTGAGATACAGTCAGTTGAGATCATTATCGGGTTAGTATTCGACTGTATGTTACACAGTCTGTGGTATGTATTGGAGTCGTGAATCAGGGCGATCGCCTTTATTATGTGCTGAGGACGCGCTCATGCTAGCGTGATTGTTCGAAGGTGGTTGTAAGGTCTTCGTAGAGTAATTACGGGTGAAGACGAGTCCCGCTATACTTGTACAAAATTTAAAATCTCATGAGAGCCATTGCCGGCCAGTCTTTTCCAATAAACGATAACAATCTTCGGCGTCATCTATACCCTGTCTCTCTCGTTTAGCGTATCTCGCCACACGGTTTAAACACGCGCTTTTGGCCCTCAGCCATTGCTACCAAGTCGTATATCGGGATAGGGGTGGACGTAAAAGCTCCCGCTTGCGCGCTAACGCCACCCAGCAACGTGCTCAAATTATATTCATAACTGATTGTATTAAATTCTATTCTTTAGTCGGGGCCTTACACCTCATGGTGGCAGCGCTGTCACGCTACCCTCTTAACTCTTAACGTAACGCCGTGCCGAGCGAGTTTATCAGAAAAGAAACAGAAATGATGAATTAAAGACACGAGATTTTGGAGCAGAAGAAAAACCCGACTCTTACAATTGTGAGCAATTATATAAGTAATTTAGGCAGTAAATATGAAGAGTTGTCTGGTCACATAGTGAGATACATCTTGAGGATTAACATTACAAAATTCAAGATTCATATTACCACCTAATAAATCTGCAATATTAACATACACGGAATATGTACGAGTATCACCAATACCTGCTGAATCAAAATTGTGTTATTATTTGGCATAAGTAAGCAACAACATCAATGTAATCGTGATTTGATGACCAGAAATGAAGACAGCTTCATAATTAGTAACACAGACAGAAATATTACGAGCACAAGATCAACACTATGAAGAGACATAGTATTGATCAACCACACCAGCAGCCCACCAAACTGACTCTCCTATTGCAAAGTTTGATGAACACGAATGCCAAATGACGGCTGGAGAATTCCTCCGGCAATTCAGGAATGACTATTAATTATTGATAAATTCTTTGACAACGTGGAAATCAGTTTGGAATTTTGAGACCAACATCTAAAATACGAAATAGGAAAATTGGGAAAATTAAGGAATTTTTCCTAAATTAATGCAATTATTAAGACAATATTCAAATACTAACCAATTGGTAACATTTTGTTCATAAAACAAAGACTATTTTCAAATTCAAATTGACGAAATTCCACCAAAAAACAAACTATCTCTTTATTTCAAACATCTAAACGCATAAGTGAAACTAGAAGGAAAAAACCAACGGGTTCATTTACTCCAAGGGAGCATTCAAGACATGAATTTGTGATGTTTCTAAATCGCATATATCTGTCACATGAGACAACGTAAAGCTTTTTCCATTCCGTGAGAACACATTTGGAAAAGAGCAAACACTTTTTAGAAATACTGGAGTCCCCGATGAACCTTTTGTTTAGTTGCCCTCCGTAAACTTTGTTTCAATACGAATTAAAAATAATAGTTGTTGCATTTAAGTTTAATTATTGACCATTGAGCTCATATTCATGTTGAAAATTCAATACTTCATAAGATTTTTGTAAATTAATCATTTCCCCCTGTAGCAAATGAAGCTCCGGGGGATGTTACTGAATATTCACTTTATTCTCCCAAGTGCCGGAATACCTAGTTTTCGAAATCGAATATTCTGGAATATTCGAGGATATTAAGCTTCAATGCACCCGTTTTAATATATCCGGGGACATTCGATTCCGAATTTTGAATATTACCGATATTTATGCATATTCAATTATGAATATGCCTTGAATATTCATTAATGAATATTCATTAATGAATATTCTATGAATATTCCAGAAAGTTCTAAACATCCTCATTTAATCGATTCACAGCGCGTGAAATAAAAGAATAAATGTATTAAGCAAAATCAAATTATCATTAGATGAGTATTCAACTATCCATTGCTGTCGAATGTGCTACGTTTGCACAAATTTGATGAAAATACTCGAAAGCGCCGAATTTTGGTACGTTTTAATGATTTTCACAGTTTATACAAGAAGTTAATAAAGAAGTTTATCCAAGAAGTTTCAGTGAAGAAGTCCAAAAAAAGATCAACCTTATTTTGGTCATTTACAAAACATTTCATATCAATGATCGAGAGGTAAATAACTAAATAAGAAATCCCTGAATGTGCGTTACGCAACGCGTTCGAAACCTGAAAAAAACGAAGGTTAGAACTCCGGCTACCCATTTTAGAGAATCCATCTAAGATCCTTCGCGAATTACCCTGACAAAAAGGGTAATTTCTAAACTATAAGACGTAAAATCTTGAAATTAATACTAAATTAATGGGCGTGACGAGTACAACATATTTATATAATTAAAAATTTTTTACGCCCCTGTGGGGGGCAGGAATTAGGCCTCTCGTGGCCCGTCAATGGTCGGCCGATTTTTCTCTATAAGGCTCATTTTGAAAACGTTATAATTCCTGAACTACTGCTCCTAAAAACTTGAAATTGGGTTCATTTTAAGCGTCAATTCATCTTCCAAAGGTGAGTGTATATTATAACTCTCATAAGCTTCCTGGCGAGGCATGGATAGAAGTTTTTCTACGCTCTCAATAGCCGGCCGATTTCCTCTATAAGGCTCATTTTGACAACGTTATAAATCCTAAACTATTGCACCTAAAAATTTAAAATTGGGTTCATTTCAAGCGTCAATTCATCCTCCAAAGGTAAGTGTATAATAAAACTGTCATACACTCCCTGGGGGATGACAGAGAGTAAGGTTTCTCCACCTTCTCCTAGCCTGGTAATCCGCGCTGCCGAAAGCCGCGCTCACCTAAGTTATGAAGTGCTGTTTGAATTGTGGTCCTTAGCCTTGTCGTTCCCCACATCGTGGGTCTTCGCCTCCCGGAGGTGATGATTTTTTTCTCAGTTGTAGTAGAATAATCATTTTCATGTGGCTATCTTACTCATGTAGACTTTTGTAAAACAATATTATAAGTAGAGCTGTTCGATTGCATAACTTGCATGTATGCACTCTAAGAGATATGCAGAATGTTTTATGCATTGCAAAAAATTATCTTGTGCATGTGCAAAATCTCATATGCAATTAATTACGCATGTACACTATAACAGATGTAATATGCTAAGTGCTTTAAACATATGCACAATATCATTGAATATATCCTGTAAGGGGAGTGGTGTAATTTGATTGTCCTGTTTTTAAGGGGACACTGTAAATTTGTTCCTTACTCCAGAAATTTTGTACAATTATGGGAACTCCCGCATACATACTCTCACTTGCAAGCAACATCACAAGTTTTACCCGGTCCACTGTCGTCAGTACCTGATCCCCAGGTTACCTTTTTGACCTGTTCTTCAGTTGTTAAATATGGTTCATCAATAGCACACAATAGAGGTGTCCGAACTGAATTTAATGAAGTTTGACGTATTTCAGGATTGCATAGTGTGATAGTTTTTGTACATCTAGTGATAGTTTTCTTGTTCTCGTCTACACATAGGCCTACCTATACTTAGAAAAGTGTTCAAGTGAAAATAAAACTGTGAAATTTGTATCAATTTCCGAAACATATGCATTTAGTGAAGTAATAATAAATACATCTGTTGTGCTCTGCCTGTGCATTAAAAAATGAGTAAGAACTTACCAAACCAACTTTCGGTGCTCGCATGACCAAGTTCCTTAAGCTTCCGTGAAGGTGTCACGGGTTCAAATCCCATCGCTGCGCATGACTTTTTGCATGACTATCCATCGTTATCACATGCGTTAAGCCTTGTTTTACTTTGGAATCCAGTGAATATTTTCATGTTTCAGTGAATATTTTCTTGTTTCTTCATTATCAGCAAATGCATGATATTTTAAATATTGAAGACTATCGTAAAGAATAATTACTTTTCGGTTCAATATTTGAAATATCGCACAAGTTCCAACTAACTGAAGTCCTTCATTCAGCAGTCGCATATTGCTTGCATATAAATGAGAGTACAGCACGCAGGCAGGGAGGTCGGCCAATGAGTCTCATTTTCCGCTCAGTGGAATTTCTAAACTATTGCACCTTCGAACTTCAAATAGCACGGGTCATCGACGACTAAATTATAATTTTTTCCTTCCTTCAACATCCGAGACGAGTTGATCGCGTGTCCGTTTTCATATCTGCCGCTCGTTTTCCGATGCTCGTCGTTGTAACTGTTTAAAATCCAGTTTTCTTCTCGTGTAGTGAGTAGGCTTTATTTCTGGCCCCACTATATAGGCAAGCTAAAGCTAGCACAAATCAGCTGGCCGTAATAGTGAGGCTAAAATTTGGGCCGCACTCTGCCTTTATTGTAAAAAATAAAGTAGATTCATTCCATGCTTAAGAATAGAAAGTTGCAGTTCTCTATGGTTCCTCAGATCCTGGCACGTAAACATGTTTGGAGACGAATTACCCCATATTTGTTAAGGGCCAGTATTTTTGTCACGTCTTACAAGACGTGAAAAATTTAAAAAAAATTTCAGGCAACATTTTGCGGATCCGCGCTGGTTCGCAAGACTGACGCCAGCGTTCTATTTCGTTGAAGTGCTTGGGAAGAGCAGGTTCCCGGATAATTTTAAGTTTGTGTACTTTGGTGATGTGCATTTGTGTCAGAACTTATTAGTCAAAACGTATTCTTGAACTAGCTATATTTATCTATTCGCTATCAAGTATATTTGTGTTTTGATAGCGGTGAACAGCCGGCTTCTAGAGCATTCGAGGATGCTTCTGGCGGCCGGTGAATCACCCACATTGAGCCAGACTAGCCATCGTGAGGTTGTGAATCTAGTGCGTTTCATAGCGAGTGTGCTGCAGTGTAATGCTTGGAAATAAGTTGGATTCTAAGTCGATAGTATTTTAGCAGACCACCGAATGTGTGGTTTTAACTGATGAACTGATTCCTATTTTTCTTTCACTGCTCCAAGTGATTCTGTATTAACGTCCAAATGTTTTTTTTCTTTTTGCTCAGCAGTATTTGCATAATAGTCAAGCCTTGTAAGCTATGTTGTCATAGAAAGTAAATATAACATTGTAAACAGTGTCATAGGCAGTAAATGCAACATGGAGAGACGGACATTTCAATGCATTTGAATTGACACAGATGATTTTATTTTGAGTTTATTACATTTCATAGATTAACACAAAAATTACACAATTTTATATTTAATTGAGAATACAAATCAACCACTGCTTCACTATTCAAAGATTTGTGTATTAAAAATACAAAATATGTTGTGGTTCTTCCATGGATTAGACATCAGTCGTTGATATTGAGAAATTTACAATGACACATCGTGCTAAACTTTGTACCAACTTTGGAAACATGATTTTCTTGTCTTTGTATTGTAATTTCTAAAATATTCATCAAGAAAAAGATATGAAATAAAGTAAAATATTTGTCAGTCGGTGGGCTTCTCACCTATGAGCTGTGCCGGTCAAGTTGCGCCAGTCAGTAAGGTGGAAGCCTAAAGTTACGGCATTCTCAGTAGACTGAGAATAGGCGCAGAAATTCGAGACCACTAGCCCATGTGATTTGTGTTTTAAGAGGGACGTTGATAAATGTGTACTTGCTGCTCTGTGCTTAAATTAAGCGATTTGAATATTAGCGAGGCGTGTCAAATCTTTTCTAGCATTAGGCTGGTCAATGAGATAGCCGCTTTTATTTTTGATAATAGAATTTTGCAGTGGATGATCTGTTGTATCTTAAGTCTGATTCTGCGGCTGGATAGGCTGTAGTACTAGTCCGCTGTTACCTTTCAGCTTGTCCCTGCGTCAGAGACCTAATTTTTCTGTCCCTTTTCCGCAGGTAGAGTAAAGAAAAAGACAAAGTAGTCGCTTATTTTATACGTTAAAATAGGCTATTCCAGGTCTAAAGTGAGGGACCTTCCCCCCTTCGTCTGTAAGTATTTTAGGGTATTGTCAGATTGTTCTGTCAAGAATGCAACGGAAACCTTTCTTGCTTTATGAACTTCTTTCCTAGCTTACTGTTCCTGTGCACCTTGTGCATAGATTCCGCGTTCCCCCAACTCCATGCTAGATGGTGCCTTCCTCTTTCCTCTCTTGGGACATCTTTGTCTTGGTTAAGGGAGGCTAAAACTTCTTATATAATAATAATAGTGTTATGAATTGTCTTTGTGCTACGTTGTTAGCAGGGCGGCGAATCCCCTTTTTTTTATGTGCTACCATTCTACCACTATAACGTCCCATGGCCTCTCTCTCATTGCCCCCTGTCATTAGAATATCATGCCTAGTGCTAGCACTATTCAATTGCCTCTTATGTCTCACTCAGCTATTTCTCGTGCACCTTCGAGGTATGAGTTTCCTTTCTTGTTGTGCAGTGCTATATAAATGGTGCCTTCCTCTTTCCTCTCTTGGAACATCTTTGTCGTGGTTAAGGGAGGCTAAAACTTTCTTATGCTACAATGAATATTGTGTTATGAATTCTGTCACTAGAATATCATACCTAGTTCTAACATTATTTAGCCGTTCTTCGTGTCTTACTCAGCTAACTTTCACATACCTTAGAAGTAGGAGATTCCTTTCTCGTTATGCAGTACCATATACATTAATCCATCATTCGACTATGATCTTATATTAGGATTTCTTGTCATGCAATTGCTGGTCCGAGTCTGAATCATACCTGTTTGTGCAGTCTTACGGAGGCAACGGACCTTTGAAATAAAACCGAAGAGACCACGTGTTCTTCTTGGTGTCCCTACGCCTTCCGTTCCTATGCGTGCCGATGTGAAGATAGAATTTCCACTAGAGCACCCATAACAATTTTATAAAATTCTACAATATTTCTAAAACAATTATGTCACAAAACGCTACTAAAATACTTAGAAACAAGCTTAGCCAAAATGAGTTACACTAAACGTAGCCCAACGCGCACATAAAGATGCAAGTACACACTTAACCCTGCACGATGAATTTCACAGATTGCTCATCTTATAGATGGCAATAATATTTGTTTCCAGAAACGTATACTAACCTTGCACACTTATTCTTTTCTTTTCAGTCATGTGAAACAGAAACATGACCAAAAATCATATATAAAAACACAAGCAAAGAAAATTGGATAAAAATCGCAATAACGCAAATGGCAGTCGCCCTGCTATATCGAAGTGACGGTTTTGTTCCTCATAATAGTCGACAGAAATAATTTTGTTATAAATTTTAATTACTTAGTGAACGTGAAAATGAGTTCATTGCTTATCTTCCAACAGGATTTTTATAAAAATCAAGCTACAGTTTCAGAACAACAACTCCTTCATCCTCGCAGGATTCGCATTAACAAACAACAGACAGACATGGGTACGTGGGATCAAATACAGGCACCGTAATAAATTGATATTTCACCTACAAATACTGAAGTGCATAGTAGTCGACCATAGTTTCGCATACTTACATGCCATTATGGCTGCCCTAAAATTGGGCGACCTACCATCATATCTTGACCGACTGTGGATGAGTCCCGATGAGGCGGAGCTCAATTATATACACAGGTCAAGCTTTGCCACGCGCATTCTATGAAGACCATTACTGAGAAATCGAAGAAGTTCTTTCCAAAACTGAAGCCTCAGGAACGCAGTATAATGAAGCAGTATTTTGCCGATGTGGCGCAAGCTCCTTCAAAACACCATATCTACGCAATCTTTAGGAATTTATGCCAACTACTGCTCACTCCTTTCCTTGGAGAGAGAATTGAACCTCTCATGAGTCATGATGTTTCCATCGACATTGACCCTGACGATGTCGAGCTTACTAACGCAATGATAGTGGAAGACGCCGGGAGATACCGCGATAAGTGTGCAGTTGGTAAGAAATTCGTGGCTATCGCGGCAGACGTTAAAAAAACATGACTATTGAAGGAACAATCCCTAATCCTCTGTATTCCCCTGAGATTCTGGAGGACGTATTGACGTTTTCCATGCCATTCACTCCACTCTGGTGTGGAGTGCATAGTGGAACTAAGACAAATGGATTAGTAGAAGGCTGGCACAAAATTGTAAAGCAGGATATACTACGAGGAAATCGAAATACACTAGCAGAGTTCATTCGTACTATGCAGACACAAGCGGAGGGTAGAGCGAAAGAAGCATCGCTCGCTTACAAGGAACGCAAGAAGAAGGCGGTGAATGAAGGCGAAGACGAGTATGAAGAGCGCTGGGGGGGGAAATGGATCTCGGTCACAATCTTTCACTGAGAAAGCTCGAGAGAAATTCAATCAACTTCTGCAGGGACGACCCCAAGATGGTACTAAGACGAGCGAAACGAAATTGAAAAGTGTCCATTCAATTTTGAAACTTCAAAAAATCCGTGTTAGTAGAACGCTTTCGATTTCTCCCCATAAAAATACTGCACAAAAAAAAGTGAAATTCACCAATGACACGCAACACGAAAGCAATGTACAAAACCTGGCCCCTGTATTCTCTCTTGATAATCGAAGTAAATGCATTACAGAAAAACGAGGTTCTGATACCTGTCTTAAAACTCAGCAGGGAATAATTACAGTTGATCTCATCTCCGAGCTTCCTAATGCGAAACAAAATGAAGGAAAAACATCTAGCATTAAATGTGAATCCTATAGGGATCATGAGCAAGAAAGAAATACAAAAGACCTCCTATGTGTTGGGACTTGTGATTCGGACGACAGAAGTACATCAAGCAAGAATTCTTGGCTCAAAGATTTGAACCTGGATACTAAAAACAAACAAAATATAATTCAAGCAACGAGTTGGCTTTCCAGAGACGAGATTGATGCCTTTTGTACTCATTCGCAGGGAGAACCAACAATACAGACTCCACTCCCCCCTGACGGTTTTCGAACCGAAGCCGCTGAGTTGTTACGCAGAGCTGTTTTTCCAAATATTAAATACCTCGCATTTGCAATGTGCGGTAAAGGTCCGTGAAGAAGGTTACAAAAAGCTAGTGACACCGGAAGTCATTGGGTCGTCGTGACTAACGCACTGTGTCGCGACCGAGCTGAAGAAGGCGTAGCGCGCGTCCAGTACCTGTGCTCTTTGAATGGTAATCCCAGTCGTGATGTGATAATCTACTTGAAAAATTTATACGCGAACGTGAAGAACATAAGACACATTCTGATAGAGTGTCTTAGAGTACAACACCAAAGGGATGGAGCGAGTTGCGGTCCATTCTCATTGGCATTTTTGACGTCCGTGGTAAATGGAGAAAACCCGTGCTTCGTTACTTATGTGAAGGAGGAAATGCGTTCCCATATCATCCATTGTCTTGAAACACACTCTATAACACCCTTTCCTTCGTTGATAAAAGCGAAATATTTCACGATAAAAGGAAGAAAAACAATTGGACTGCACGGACCCGAAGTTATTACCCTTCGAACAATTAGCCTAGAATAATAACTTGGATGTCTCCAATAGCGTAGGTTATTTCGTGTGGCTATTATAACTTACTTATGAGATTCCTTCAAATGAGCGAGATTAGTCAAATTATGAATCGTAATTTATATATATGGCGAAGTAAAATCAAATGTCTTAAGTTGCAAGTTTATCGATCAGTGTCTCGTGAATACAAGCCGCTTCCCGAGCATATAAAAAACCAAAACAGCTAGAGAATGTAATGAAAAACAAAAAAATATTTCACTTCAGATCGCAAATCTCTGTTCCTTTGCCTGCAAAGTGCAGTTCATTATGAAACAATAATTAGGTTCATAAATCACCCATGCGTAGAATCTTTTTACCTATTTGTTGTTGCGATATTAATTTATTATGGTGCCTGTATTTGATCCCACGTACCCATGTCTGTCTGTTGTTTGTTAATGCGAATCCTGCGAGGATGAAGGAGTTGTTGTTCTGAAACTGTAGCTTGATTTTTATAAAAATCCTGTTGGAAGATTTGCAATGAACTCATTTTCACGTTCACTAAGTAATTAAAATTTATAACAATATTATTTCTGTCGACTATTATGAGGAACAAAACCGTCACTTCGATATAGCAGGGCGACTGCCATTTGCGTTATTTCGATTTATATCTAACTTTCTTTGCTTGTGTTTTTATATATGATTTTTGGTCATGTTTCTGTTTCACATGACTGAAAAGAAAAGAATGAGAAGTATGCAAGGTTAGCATACGTTTCTGGAAACAAATTTTATTGCCGTCTATAAGATGAGCAATCTGTGAAATTCATTGTGCAGTGTTAAGTGTGTACTTGTATCTTTATGTGCGCGTTGGGCTACGTTTAGTGTAACTAATTTTTGGCTAAGCTTGTTTCTAAGTATTCTAGTAGCGTTTTGTGACATAATTGTTTTAGAAATATTGTAGAATTTTATAAAATACTGGCCCTTAATAAATATGGGGTAATTCGTCTCCAAACATGTTTACGTGCCAGGATATGAGGAACCATAGAGAATTGCAACTTTCTATTCATAAGCATGGAATGAATCTACTTTGTTTTTTACAATAAAGGCAGAGTGCGGCCCAAATTTTAGCCTCACTATTACGGTCAGCTGATGTGTGCTAGCTTGCTTATATAGTGGGGCTAGAAATAAAGCCTACTCACTACACGAGAAGAAAACTGGATTTTAAACAGTTACAACGACGAGCATCGGAAAACGAGCGGCAGATATGAAAACGGACACGCGATCAACTCGTCTCGGATGTTGAAGGAAGGAAGAAATTATAATTTAGTCGTCGATGACCCGTGCTATTTGAAGTTCGAAGGTGCAATAGTTTAGAAATTCCACTGAGCGGAAAATGAGACTCATTGGCCGACCTCCCTGCCTGCGTGCTGTACTCTCATTTATATGCAAGCAATATGCGACTGCTGAATGAAGTACTTCAGTTAGTTGGAACTTGTGCGATATTTCAAATATTGAACCGTAAAGTAATTATTCTTTACGATAGTCTTCAATATTTAACATATCATGCATTTGCTGATAATGAAGAAACGATAAAATATTCACTGAAACATGAAAATATTCACTGGATTCCAAAGTAAAACAAGGCTTAACGTATGTGATAACGATGGATAGTCATGCAAAAAGTCATGCGCAGCGATGGGATTTGAACCCGTGACACCTTCACGATAGGGAACTTGGTCATGGGAGCACCGAAAGTTGGTTTGGTAAGTTCTTTCTCATTTTTTAATGAACAGGCAGAGCACAACAGATGTATTTATTATTACTTCACTAAATGCATATGTTTCGGAAATTGATACAAATTTCACAGTTGTATTGTCACTTGAACACTTTTGTAAGTATAGGTAGGCCTTATAAGCAGACGAGAACAAGAAAACTATCACTAGATGTACAAAAACCATCACACTATGCAATCCTGAAATACTTCAAACTTCATTAAATTCAGTTCGGACACCTCTATTGTATGCTATTGATGAACCATATTTAACAACTGAAGAACAGGTCAAAAAGGTAACCTGGGGATCAGGTACTGACGACAGTGCACCGGGTAAAACTTGTGATGTTGCTTGCAAGTGAGAGTATGTATGCGGGAGTTCCCATAATTGTACAAAATTTCTAGAGTAAGGAACAAATTTACAGTGTTCCCTCAAAAACAGGACAATCAAATTACACCACTCGCCTTACAGGATATATTCAATGATATTGTGCATATGTTTAAAGCACTTAGCATATTACATCTGTTATAGTGTACATGCGTAATTAATTGCATATGAGGTTTTGCACATGCACAAGATAATTTTTTGCAATGCATAAAACATTCTGCATATCTCTTAGAGTGCATACATACAAGTTATGCAATCGCACAGCTCTACTTATAATATTGTCTAACAAAAGTCTACGTGAGTAAGAAAGACACATGAAAATGATTATTCTACTACAACTGAGAAAAAAAATCATCACCTCCGGGATTCGAAGACCCACGATGTGGGGAACGACAAGGCTATGGACCAGAATTCAAACAGCACTTCATAACTTAGGTGAGCGCGGCTTTCGGCAGCGCGGATTACCAGGCTAGGAGAAGGTGGAGAAACCTTGCTCTCTGTCATCCCCCAGGGAGCGTATGACAGTTTTATTATACACTCACCTTTGGAGGATGAATTGACGCTTAAAATGAACCCAATTTCAAATTTTTAGGTGCAATAGCTTAGGATTTATAACGTTGTCAAAATGAGCCTTATAGAGGAAATCGGCCGGCTATTGAGAGCGTAGAAAAACTTCTATCCATGCCTCGCCAGGAAGCTTATGAGAGTTATAATATACATTCACCTTTGGAGGATGAATTGACGCTTAAAATGAACCCAATTTCAAGTTTTTAGGTGCAGTAGTTCAGGAATTATAACGTTTTCAAAATGAGCCTCATAGAGAAAATCGGCCGTCCATTGACGGGCCACGAGAGGCCTTCTTCCTGCCCCCCACAGGGGCGTAAAAAAATTTTAATTACATAAATATGTTGTACTCGTCACGCCCATTAATTTGGTATTAATTTCAAGATTGTACGTCTTATAGTTTAGAAATTGCCCTTTTTGTCAGGGTAATTCGCGAAGGATCTTAGATGGGTTCTCTAAAATGGCTAGCCGGTGGTTAGAACTTATGTCGTTGCCAGTGTCACGCTGCACTTCTCAAAGGTTCATTTGTACATTAGATATAAATAGAGTAGAAAATTTGAATGCAATGTTAGGTTTGTTATTTGCAAATATTGCTTATTCATGATGTTTTGTTGACTGAGATTGGCGAGCATTTGAGTAAGAGTACGTTTTTTTCTGTACTCGTTTGGTCGTAGTTTTGACTCGATCATACGACGGTTTGACGTTACCACAGACCATATACTAGAAGATCCGCAACTTATCACTAAGCGAATTTGTCCGCCGGCCGCGATGACGTAGGTGCCAATTGGCCAATGAGGAGCCAAGAAATTGTGACGTCACGAAAAATCGGCAAGAGACTCTGTTTGAATCTGAAAGCAGCTGTGACAGAGGTGTAACGAAGATTGCTGCAAAAATGGCCCCGTTCGTACGCTTTAAAAAGTGCTTGATGGAAAATTGGGGAAATGATAACCGTCAATGTCCTGATTTGTCGTTTTTCCTATTTCCAAAAGGAAATTACGACGAGTGGATGGCAGCATGTGGTAATGTAACGTTGATGGATAAGAGATCCAAAAGGCCGGAGAGGGCTTATGTGTGTGCCCAACACTTCTCTCGTTCAGACTATAACTTCATTTTGTCTCCATTCAGAAATGCGAGGAAGTTATTGAAATCTTCAGCAGTTCCCAAAAGAGCTGTGCAAGACCAAGGTAATGTAAAACTTTTAGTTGTTTCGTTTATTCCAAGTTAACGCAGTAAATCAAAGTTTCAATAATTATGATTTTCCTCCTACCCTTGATTTTGAATAATGAATGGCTGTTGGATTGACGTATAATAGCAGTGTGTTAAGAGTAGAAATTTTATGGGCTTCAAATTTTTCTCAAAACTATAGTAAGAAACATTGTTGGTAGCTTTAGCTGAAATAAATCATGCAGTAAATAGCCCAAAAATTTAATTTACATTCAGAGAAATGAATGCTATGCTTTTCATGCAAGATTTAGTTTCAAATGCTATTCTAAAAGTAATTATTCAATAGATAAATAAATGCTGATTGAAATTGTCTCAAATTGCCTATAATTTTGTATTGCCAGTAGGGCAGTAACTACCTACTTGTATTGTGTTAAAATTTAACACAATAAAAATCTCTCATTAGTATTTTTTTGCACAGGTGATGGTTAAACACTTTTAATCATCCTTTGTTTTTTATCCAAGTTCTTTCAATTTGCTTGTAATTATTTATAAGATACTCTAAAGTAATTTATTTATGGCTATTGTGTGAAGTAATCATTGTGATATCTTGATTGCACTCAATGAGCATGAATGATCCATTTCAAATAATTTGGTTTGCTTTTTAAGATTTACAGTTATTTTTTCATCGCACATTGCCTTTATGATAATGAAAAGAAACATAATGTAGGCTTCTGTACTTTAGTAGGAAAATAGTAGCATACCTACTCTGACTTTACACAGCTTTAAAATAAATGATTAGGTTTTGAATAAGTCAGCTTTCGATCCTACATCTAGTCACTTTCAAAGGTGACCTTTAATACTATAAACAGTGATCAGACAGGGTTGTTCATAAAGGTAGCCTTGTAGAGTTAGCCACCAAAGGTGACCATACAAAGTTTACATAGTTTACATAGGGTTCTTCTTGTTTAATTCAAGGTCCAGAAACATGATCAATGGGTCTTTCTTAAAAAAAATTTTCAGAGTAGGCTACATGGAATCTCAATTATTATGAACTTCAATTTCAAGTAGAAATTTTACTAAAATTAAATGAATAAAAATCTAGTTGAAAGGAATAAAGCCTATTGAAATCAAAAGCATTCATCTTGGGATTGGGGATTTTACATAATAATAATAATAATAATAAATTGAAATTCCATAAGGATCAGTACAACAGTTTACAAGATACAGGGGCTAGAAGCTGGGTACTGGGTTGATTTACCTGAATAATAGGTCTAAATTCATATGATTAATTTTACAATGAAGGGGTGAAAAGAACATATTCATTGCATCTTAAAGGCTGTGTTTTGAAAATGGTATGGGTACTCCGGAAGCCAACATATCCTGAGCCATACATGGAAAATGCATTCAGTGAATAATCTACAGGAATTGCTAGATAATTTTTGAAATTTTCCAATAGCCTTTTTCCCTGTAAGTTATTGAAATTAAGATCAACAAAGGCTCTGTCACTCTCTGTAGAAACTTCATTCTACTTTCAGTTGGAGCAGAAATGATTTGTCAACAGAAATAGGGAACATAATTAAAGTTCTACTATAAACTTCAGTTCTGCCCAAAAGGTGTGTTCTTCCAAAAATGCTGAAGATTTGGAATATATGTACCTTTCTTCCAATTGGATATTCAGAATTCTGTTCCTGTTTATTATAAAATGTTTATTACATGTTTAAGGGGACCATAATCAATTTTTGACGTTAAAAAGTGATGGAGCTTATGTTGCTTGTATAAATAAAAAAAATTCTACATTTTTGGATTGAAATTTGTCTTATTGCAAAAAATCTATACTTTTGCAGCATGAAAATGTGTTTAGAATTTAACTTCGCACATGTGAACCATATTTTTGGCCCAAAAAAAGGTGAAAGCACACAAAAGTGTTTGGATTGAACAAGTGGATGCTTAGCATGGTGTAAAAGTCTGCATTAACCTGTATGTTGGAAAGAATGTGCCTAAGTGTCAAATTTTTTATCATTGTAGTTCTGTAAGCCAACTCTTGTTAGCTGTGTGCTGTAAACATTTAGTGGGAATAGACAAATGTAGAGGGGGAATGAGAATAATAGTAGATTAGGTCAGCAGTGTGATAGGGGAGTTAAAAATTCTTTTGAATACTCTGTCCCTGGATTGTACATAGCAAGTATGAGAAGGAGAGGGAGACCTTTTTGAATGTGTTGGAGCGGTATGGAGAGAATGTGTGTTATGCCAGATGTGCGCAAGATGATTGTGGTATTATTTGTCTGACTGGACTGGTTCAGGATTGTAATTTAATTATTGTAGATGCTATAAAAAATTGTCTTATACATGCCTGGAGTTTGAGAAACTGACTACATTGAGATAGTCATGTAGAGTGGGTTGTGGTGACCTGTCATACCTGAGGGTTGCATATCCCCATATTACATATCTCCATTATCAGGCATTTTCCACTACTGAACAAAATGCGGCCAGTCTGGTCCCCACGGGTAATTCGTGACACCATGTTGGGACAGTTGGGAGCACCTTATGAAATGAGTCTAATGTAAATTTGCGTTGAGACCAGGAGCTAAATGACATTTGTTTGTGTTGATTATTATTGAATGGTACTTAGCTCTATGAGTATATTACTCATTCCCTTTTACTTTCTCTTTGAAACTATGTTATGGTGATGAAGCCTTAAACTGACTTATTTTTTCCTAAAGTATTACTAGGTGATGCCATGACGTAGAAGTTCAGGAAAAATCAAGGTTGTTGTAAATATCACTCATTGTGTAGTGTGCTTCAATTTCATTTGAGATGCCATATCACTGTTCCCAATTTATTCCCTTATTTCTCCATCAGCTGCTGGCACTGAACCTCCTGCTCTTGGTGCTACAAGCCTTGACACTTCTGATGAAAGGCCTGCCCTACCTCTTGTTGCAATGCCTGGTGCTGCAACGCCTGCCACTCCTAACAAAAGTAGGTTTACAATTTAAATGCTGATTCTCCAATCCAATCGAGGAATATTAAAATGAAAGAAAAGACTGTTAACATTAAGTTGAATGTTGAAAGTCAAGGCCACTTGAAGAAATATTCATCCCATTTGAAAATTGAAGCCCATAAGCTCAATTTACACCTGTTTAGATAGTGCATGGCTGTCACTTATGAAACCTTAGGGTACACGAAAAAAGGGTAGTACATTTCCAAATAGTTTTGAGAATAGTATTCACGCATGTTTTAAAGTGTGGAGCATTTATCCAGGAAATGGATGCTACACAATTCACTATTACACTCAATGAAACATGGCGAAGAAAGCTTTTTGTAGGGAAACAAACTTCAGCATTGAATTGGAAATTATTTCATACATAATACAGGAGTCAAAATGTTACTAGCAATCTTTTTCCATGTACATATAGTGTTGAATTAGGAAAAATAATTGAAATCTTCAGAAATGTTGTTACCAACACCAAAGTTAATTAATATGATCCGAATTACAATCCTGTGATAACTCAGGCGCTTCATGAATGAGAAATACCTAGTGCAGTGTTTGTGTTGACAGGTTAGTCTTGGTTGGCAAAAATAGGTTTAGTATTCATTGAATTGAATGAGCTCATCCAGTTTTTGACGAGCCTCCTCTATACCCCAGTGTTTAATTCCTTGTGTACCCTTACAGTACAGAAGAACTTAAATTTACCAATAGACCGTGCCTATTTTACATTATGAAGGATCACTTACATTTGATGATTTCCCAATAAGTGGGGTAAAACTTCTGTATCCATTGGAAGTAGTATTCCATGAGAGAGAATGTCAGGGCCTGAGCTGATGGTGAGGTAGGCTTTCTTTTTTCATTGTACTTACATGTTTTCCTTGCTTACTAGATGCTTCCTTCCACTTGCTCTGTGAAATGTTATGGGGTGGAGCCTTAAACCGCCTTCGCTACTAATGAGTAAGAATTGAATAACATGAAGTAGAGGTTCTGGAATTCCCTTATTTCTCCATCAGCTCCTGGCACTGTACCTCCTGCTCTTGGTGCTACGAGACCTGCCACTCCTGGCACCTCGAGAGCTGCCACTCCTGGTACTTCAAGGGCTGCCACTCCTGGCACTTCAAGAGCTACCACTCCTGGCACTTCAAGAGCTACCACTCCTGACCCCTCAAGGCCTGCCACTCCTGCCGCCTCGAGACCTGCCACTCCTGGCACCTCAAGGCTTGCCGCTTCTGGCACCTCAAGGCCTGCGACACCTGGCACCTCAAGGCCTGCCACCAGTGCTTCCAGCAAACAATGCTGCTCATCTTCGTGGAGGGAAACGACTCAGGTTAGTTGTGTTGAAATAACCAGAGTTCGGACTTCATTGAAGTGTCTTTGAATTGTAGCGAGATAGATTTTTCATGTTACAAGCCAAAATTGGACAGCGTTGGATGAGAGCTAGCAGCAAAAGCTCGAAAGAATGCTGAAAAGTTATCACATACGCATTATTCTAAGACACAGCAGCATTTGTAGAATTATTGTGAGAACTACCTTCTGTCATTTCCATCAGTGTCAATACCATATTCACTTTCACTTTTACCATTTTCATTTACCTCTGATCATTCCACTTTTCGATTTATTGCATCTATCATGAAATTATATAATTATCATGGGGTAAAAAATATAATTAAGTTGTGATTCTCGTAGCATATTTCTGAACTATACTTTATTTCTTGTATCCTTGGAATTGAATTACTGCACACATTTAGGTATTGCTTCTTTGCACAATGCATCCAATTATAATGCTTGATTGATTAGAAGGAAGGGCTCTCGGTACTCGCTGACTTTCTTGGGTACTGAACAGGGCTATCCTATCTCCCATTGGTACTCACTTCATACCGTTCAGTGTGTTTGAATTCATTCATAGTTTAATACTAGAAACCTTGGAAAAAGAATACTGACCAGAACTGTGATTCCAAGCCATGTAGATTAAATGTGGCATATTTTTTAATTAGATGTGTTGTGTTGAAAACCTAAACTTTCAATCACCTCAAAGTTTGATTGATGTGTACAATTTATACTTTCTACAAGTTGGGAAAGTATAATAATAGACAATCTAATTTTCGTCAATTTATTGCAGAATTCGTGTGGCAAAAGGAACAGTTCTTTCTTGGAAGACACAGGTCCTCCAGTGGTACCTTGTAAGCGACGGTTGTTCGCTTCTCCTTCTGGAACGACAATTGCCCTTGAAAACAGCAGACCAGGTCCTGAGAGAAGACTTAGGAAAAGGCTCAGGAGAAAATCAAAGGTACTGTACAAGCGCTTAAACACCGATAATTTCCTGAGAAGTGTAAGTGGCAGACTTGGTCCTTATCTCAGTGCATTTGTCAAGCACAAATTAAGGGGCAAGAGATCATACATCATATATCACAAGTGGCTTGCTGTTAACATTCTTGTAAGCTCATCAGAGACGCACTATCAACTGATGAGGAGCTTGATACCATTACCCTCACTTTCGACTGTTCGTGCATTGATGAAACAATTCCAAGTACGTCCTAGTACAAGTGCTAAAAGTGTGTCCATGTTGAAAATGAAGGTAAAAACCGTCAGTGCTAGGGAAAAACTTTGTTTCCTTCTAGTGGATGAGATGTCGCTCCGGAAATGGAAATAAATTATCGTACAACCGAGAGAACGATGCCATAATTGGATTTGAGACTATCCACGGTGGCCAACGCAAGAAAATGGCCACATCCGTATTTTGCGTTATGGCCTCTTGAATTGCAAAAAAATTGGAAACACACAATTGGCTTTTATTTTACAGCTTCGGCAATGTCATCTTCATGCATTAAAGACATTTTACAGGAGTCAATTGCTGCGATGGAATGTCAAGACTTCACTGTTCTGGGCATAACAAGCGACCAAGGCAGCAATTTGCAAAAAGCATTCAAAGATAGCATTCAAAGCATTAGTTGGTGGGCTGTACACCAACTAATCCTGTGGTTGAGTTTGCCGACAGGAAATATTTCGTTTTCAAAGATCCCCCTCATTTCATCAAAAATGCTCGCAACTTTCTCTACAATGGTGATTTGAGAATTCCTTCTCTACATTGTTCAGCTTCTTGGACGCATATTCAGAATCTCTTCGAAATGGAGCAAAACAGAAGTATTAAATGTGTTCCCCGTTTATTGCATCATCATGTCTACAATTTGAAGTTTTCACAAAAAATGAAAGTAAAACTTGCAACTCAAGTATTGTCCAACACAACATCTGCTGCCTTAGACTTTTATGTTGCAACTGATTCCATTCCTTTATCATCAGCAGCAACCAGCATGTTCTGCAATAAATTCAACGACCTATTTGATATATTGAATTCTCAATCTCCTGCTGACCGAGTCCCACTCAGAAAACCCCTGACTTCATGTTTTCCTTCGATAAAAACCTTGCAGCATTACATCCCTTGGTTGAAGGAGTTGCAAGCGCTAAGTCCAAATCGGAAATGCTCCTTCATTGATGGGTGGATTCAGTCCATAAATGTTGTGCTTATGTTGAGAGAAAAAATTCCGCGAGATGTTCTGCCATACATCTGCGTCCGTAATCTTTGTCAAGATGAGTTGGAAAAATTCTTTGGAAAAATGCGCCAAAAGCAGAAATTTCCTATTCCTCAAGATTTCATCAACTCTTACTGCAAAGTATCTACAGCATCTCTTCTTACAGCGCCAATGAAGAGCAACGTTGAAGTGGGTGAAGACGACGTAGACGTGGATACGTGGAACATTGTTGAAGAGGTATGCAAGCAGCTTATTTATTGCTAACCTATGTCCAGCGAGAAAGATTGCTATTCATAACCTTCGTAGGTATTTCAAAGCCGCACACTTCTATATTGGAAATTGATATATGTGAAACGGTATAGTTTTTGGAACTCTTATCTAACAGGGTTGTATTCTCATCTTTTTTAGATTCCTGAGGCGGAGCCCGAGGACATTCTTATTTCCTTTGAAGAAATTGAGGCAGCCACAACTTTCTCGGAGCCTACGATTGCTGGAGGAATGTTCCAGTCCATGGAGGTGGATGGAGCTGTCACCTACTTCAGCGGTTACATAGCTCACAAGGTCAATCAGTTCCACATCAACTTGAAAGGTTCCTCTGTATCCTCTTGTGACCCTTGTTCTCAAATACTAACAAAGCAAGATTTGAACTTGCACATGTTCACTACCTTTAAAGAATATTTAGAATCGTGTGATCAGTCTCTCACCTCCTGCAGCAAGGAGTTCATCGACCGGATTATTTTGTACGAGAGAGTATTTTTGTATTGCTTTCACAATTATCGGCACGTATCAGGATTTCGTAAACTAGTGTGTAAGTTCTTAGATTTGTGTCAGCATCACTGAAATTTCTGCTGTGTTCAGGTCACCGACAAGTTGAAACAATTTTTTGCCGTTTGTAGAACGCTTCAATGCACAAGACACGTGGACAGACTTATGTCCTCCAAAAGTTGTACTGAAAAACTCAAGAAAATTGTCCATGAGTAATATTACCATCTGGGGTAGCAGGTTGGGTATATTTTTTGATTGACCTAAGTATATTCTATTGTTGATGTATTAATTTTGTTCATAAGCTTAGATCCCTTCAATATTTCTGCAGTGCGTTATGGTAGGAAGCTCATTTACTGTTACTAGCTCGTAATTTATCCAAATGATTGATCTTCTTGCACTGCAGTGTCAACCGTGACAGTGCAAGCTTTCAATAGACGCAGAGATTGGATTTAATGTCTCATATCTATATTTCTGTTTCTTAGCACACGCTTGTGCACATAGTGAGAGTTTTAATTGCACTAGATCTGCATGCGTCGTTCGTTGCTTTGTATACATAAGCATTTTTACCCCGCTATTATTTAGCATATACACTCACTACTGGTATGTTGTAACTGGAAAATGTAATGAGAAGCCATGCCGACGGCTTTGCTTAGGCTTCAGTTATTAGCTTAGTACTGTAGTTCACTTCTGATACTAGTTAATACTGTGTGTTGAGCCTCGTCCAAAAACTGGATGCTTGTAAACCCTAATTCAAAGTGTGTGCGTGGCAGTCTTGTGGACTCTCCTTCCGCTATATTCTCCATTATTGTTACGAAGCAACGATCGTGCCCTTCAGGTGGATACAGCTATTATAACTACGGGAATTAGCGCTCTCAAGGGAAAAATGTGAGGTACTGTGCTGATAGATAGGTAATCTTTCTCTCTGTTGAAATAAAATGTTCGTAGTTTTGTCTAGGACCATCTTTTTTCGGTCCACTACTGTCATATTTTTCAATACCTCTAACTTTCTTCATCAACTTTTATCTTGTTTCATAACCTTCCTTCTTAACTGACTTTCCTTGCGCACGGGATCCTGTGCCGGAACTCACCTTGTACCTCACCCTCAGCGTTGCATCAACTCCATACTATATGGGGCCTTCATCCTTCCTCACTTTGAACCTCTTTGTTGCGGCATGTGGTAAAGGGAGGCTTAAACTAATCTATGATCAATCAAGCAACGTACGCACGAATCTTTCATCAATGAACGTAACATAAAAAATATTACGTTAACGTAAACTTCTTTCCATTTCTCGTATGTAACTATTTGGGGAATCTTTACGTATGATAAATATAAATAACATCGCTACATATTATTAGCTGGTTTTTTATCGCTCTAAATAACTTAATTTCTTCATTTTCATATTGTTTCGACTAATATGAGAATCTGATATTGAATGGCTTGAAAAGACCATGAACGGTGATGAACCCTTTCCGAAAACTTTTAATATACGGCACCAACGTTTTATCACATTCAGCACCTTAGTCTAATCTAAATGCGCCTTAGGCTTTATATATGAATTGCAAATATGTACATGAACACGCATTCACGTGTATGTATAGTGAATCAAATAATAAAAAGTGTTGTTAATGTAACCGCAATTCACTATTTTGACTTTCACTATCCTTACTACGCTCAGAAACGTTTATCACTTGAGCATGAAAATTAGACTTATAATCCAAACGAGTATCACAGTAAAGCCTGGATACGCAGCCAATTGGAAGCTTTGGCCGTGATGACGTCAGCGGCCAGTCGTGACTGCTGGCTGCTGATTGGTTAGCGTGCGTTCGTATGTTTGTCTAGAGCGGGCTTGGGGTCCACCGTAGTTTTGATGTTCTTCTTATGTAAATGCTCTGTGACGTTCCTACCCGCCTCAGTTAATTAGATGCCATCGTGAGACGTGGGTGTCCTTACGGCGTGTTCCTATGTGCTATCAATTCGGGATGAACTTTATTGAACTAGGGTAAATTAACGTGAAAGTGATATATTGAGTGTATAATTTCAAGCTGTAGTAATTTATAGCTTGTCTACACCAGGGTAAAGCACTTAGCTTATATGGGACATCCCTAGCTGGGGCTGTTGCATGAAACGTGCATTTATATGATTTAGGATGAAGTATGTATGCTAATTTTGTGTTAGTTACTGAAGCAAAAAATATATGTGAACTGTTTGAAGTGTACATTGTGTGGAAGGTATGTTAGCAACCTATTTTAAATGCTCTACTCATTTTGTTTTGTTCTACTACAAAAAAATAGAAAATAATTTAATAATTGTGTTGACAGCTTTACTCTTTTGTGGCCTACTTGTCTTTTGTCTATATTTATAAAACAAGTGCCACTCTTAAGGTATTTTTTTCAAATGTGAACAGGAAACAAAATGAATTTTGTAGATTTAGATTTGTAGATGAAACTTCAAGGATTTATTTTAACTATTAACTTCATAAGAATGAATCCATGGTAATTTGTCTGACCATAAAGCCGGTACCGGAATTATGCTTATATTTTAAGATATTCAAAGAGCATGTTTCCATAATGGAATCATTAAAATATATATGATTGATTGTAGATATTAAGGTTCATGAAATATATATCTATTTTTTCCTCAGTGGTCTAAGTACTATCAGTTTTATAACCAAATATGGCTCATTAGAAAAATCATTATATGATTAATTAAGAGAATGCAAAGTTTGAAAAGAGTATCAGATATGTTGAGCCTTGCTCTGATAGTGAATTCAATAATCCAGTGAATTTTAATAAAATATCTCCGAAGTCAATGCAGAAGAACCATGTTTTGACGGACAAGTGAGTGGTGGCAATAATAATGATGTTCAGAGTGCAGCTTTAGTGAAGGGGCAAGAGATGGCTGAAAGTGGTGATGACAAATCAGTAATTGATGACAGCGATTCAACTGTATTGAAAGCTGTTAGCAACATCAAAGAATCTTATTCTGGTGAAAGTGTTGATGAATTTATTTCAGAACACAAATGATGAGCGCTTGCCTCCTGCTATTGGCAATGAAGAAGATGACAGTAATTCCACCACCCAAGCAGAAATTTCCATCATTGAGGAATCAACAGAGCTTGAAGCTCAGACTCCTGCACTGCAAGACAAACTGTGTGGTTGGTGTAATAAAAATATTGTCCCTCTGAGCTGCTTTAAAGAATTGCTATTTTGAGGCCTTTCCAGAGCCTCCTAGGGAAGAAACAAAAGGCTACCGATGCACGTAAGTACATACATATATTAGTTTTGAATTACTCTCTTGAACATTATGTTTTCAAATAATACAAATAAATGAGTTTTTGTGGGATGTTAGGAATGCAATTATGTCTCTTTTTATAAATTATGTCATTTGACACAAATGCCTTGCTTCAACAATCAAATTGTTGCATATATAATAGGAACCAGACAATTACGGATGCCATGAAGGCCACCATGCTATAATCCTCTAAATACTTCTACACGACGTGAGTAGGTTTTGAATAAGGATTGGTTACAAATCATTGAACAGCTTGGAAAATTTTAAAATCTTTCTTTGCCATAAATTGCAGTAGTTGATCTTGAAACATTACTTTTCATCATGAGGAAATTTCGTGATCAGATAATCAATCAGATTTTCTTTCGAATGAACTGATAAACAACTATACTGTTTCTGTATAACTGTTTCATTCATTTTTTCCTCCTGCTGTGTTTTGTTACTATTCTAATATTTCTTCAGGAAATTAGTTTTACAGTTACTTTTTGAAATATACTCAATTTTTAAAATGATCCTGTGAGAGGCGAAGTAGGCTATTCAATGGAACATATATTGTTCGCATAAAATGAGACATTTACGTTAACAGCATGTTTCAATTCAGTGAAAATTAGACATGTCAGTTGATTTCTTATGCTTTGTAAATTTTAGCGATGAAATGGTTCAACTATAAAATATGTTGACTCCAAAGTTCATAAAACTCATGGTAAAATTTTATAAAGCATTTCTTCTACAATGCTGCATACCATCTTGCTGTAAGAAGCTATGCGTTTCAGGCCTTTTCACATATGATCAGTGTGCACAATTATTCTCATCAACAGATACAAGCTGACATTAACAGTAAAATTTTTGTTGGAATTACAATACCTGCAATCATAGCAACGAATTGTGCAAAATTAAATAATTGCCATTATTTTTTACTGGTGCATCCTTCATCTCCTTAATTCAGCTCACGCTACGAAGAAACAGAGTGCTAAAATTTCAAGCATAAACGCGAAAGATGATAACACCAGTCTCCTTGCATCAGAAAGAACAACTGAGCTTAAAAATATTATATCAGTCATTATTGAGCACTACGAAAAACTAGGCGAAGTGGAGAAAATAAACCTTGATGGCCGGGAGAATTTATTCGCGTAAAGTTACAGTTAATAGGCGAATAATTAAGTGGACAACATAGATATTGCCAGCAGCTCGTAAGATTGGGACGACGCTGCATACGGCCACCAAGTGGAGAAGATCAGTAGGCGCGATCTTCTCGGGCCACTTCAGTTAATCGTGCCCTGGTGACAATAGAAAGAAACATACATTAATTTCACATCAACGAAATTATTCCGTTATTGTGATCGCTGTAGGCAGATGGTTATAAAGTTACGTAATAATTCTAGTTAAGTTAATTTATAGTTATAGTTATACAGTTAAGGTTTCAAGGTAAGTTATAGTTATAGTTATACAGTTAAGGTTTCAACGTAAGTTATAGTTATACAGTTAAGGTTTCAAGGTAAGTTATAGTTATACAGTTAAGGTTTCAAGGTAAGTTATAGTTATACAGTTAAGGTTTCAAGGTAAGTTATAGTTATAGTTATACAGTTAAGGTTTCAAAGTAAGTTATAGTTATACAGTTAAGGTTTCAAGGTAAGTTATAGTTATAGTTATACAGTTAAGGTTTCAAGGTAAGTTATAGTTATAGTTATACAGTTAAGGTTTCAAGGTAAGTTATAGTTATACAGTTAAGGTTTCAAGGTAAGTTATAGTTATACAGTTAAGGTTATAGGGTTCTAGTTCACCAGGTAAATTTACGGGAGCGGATCTTATGGAAGCTCAATGGCAGCTAAATCACTGGTAGACATGCGCCAAGTCTACGTGAACCAACCTCAGCTGCCATCAAGTAGGGAGTTCCGTTGACGATGCAGAGGAGACGCGAAGACTCCCGTCCAGGCACGGATTCCCACAGTCACAGGTGCCTAAGAGAGGAAGGCAGGGCAGTGCAGTGCGGTGAAGAGCGGTTTAGCCCCTCATGGTGATCCCAACGAAGTTAAGCCACATTCCAACGAACAACGCTCATGCTCATCGTAGCCCAAGGAGAGCGGTCGGAATGGCCCGGGGAAACTCCTACAAGTTACGTTGAAATAGAAGTAACGAGTAGAGGCAAGGCAGCTGCTCGGTGAAAGGTGTTCTACCGGTAAGGCTTGCGAAAGATCAGAGAACGGTTACTTCTACCAGCATTAGTCACAGCCGAAGTAAACCGGATAATTCACGTAACTAGAGCAGCCTACCAGTGAAAGTGAGCTTCCTTTAAATGAAATAATTTTTGTTTTCTTTAAGCACGGACAGAAGACATCAACGAAAATAGAGTTACCAATTGCAGGAATGACAGCACTCCATAAGGAAGTGACAAATATGAGAGATGAGCTGCGTGCTTTCAAGAAATGTCAGATGCCAAAAAAACAAGAATCATCAAATGTAAGCCAAAGGCTTCCTAAACTTCCGATTAAATCAATGACTGATTTTGATCGTACCGAAGAAGTTTTACTGGTGGATTCCGAGAGGAAAATATTCATGAACATCATGAACCGAGTACTCACAAGAGACGTGGCTTTACAGCTCAGCTCGCAGGGCCGTAGTGGAAAGAAACGGCCGTTCTGTACTACACAAATCTGCATGTGCATCCTTGGTAGGTGAACCGACGATGTAGAAGTAACTAAGAACTCAGTAGGGTATGTTAATGAATTATTATAACAATTTTATTTGAGAAAGAACGCAGCTATTAAATGTTATCTGAGAATATTCGTAGTTCTCTGGAATTTGCATGAAATGGTTCAAGGGGTAGCGCTTTCATTTCACAACCTTCAAACTAATACATTTGATGTATTTTGAATGCAGCTAAATAAAATAACATTTTCTATTTCTGCAACGATGGGTCAATTGGGCAAATTCATTTACGCTGATAGCGAACGAATATTTTTAGAATTTTCTAGATATATATCGTACTCAAAATCATGAATAGCATTACAGATATTTTGGTCTTACTTTGCATAGCAGGTACTTAACATTTCATCTGCGTTACTGTATATATTTAGACCTCTACATTATTTGCACTGAATTGTAGTTCATATTATAGTCATACGTTTGGCATCTAACTATACTCTACCAATTTAAATGATTTGCAATGATTCAACAGTTATGGCATAGTCAACATCAAATACATTCCACGCATACTTTCAGACCGAAGAATTCTATTGTTATAGTGCGGTATAAGTGTGCGAAGGTTTAACTAGATAATTTATACCGCACTTAATAAGTTGAACTAGAGGCAATGCCATTTCAATTCATACAGCTAACCCATGACTGAATTGTGGACGTGACGCTCTGTTCGTCACGTGTGACAGTAACAAAAGTGGTAACAATAGCTTTGTCACATTCTTACCACATTTGACACTATTGAGCCCTCAATAAAGAGCATGTTTGGGCCTGATGGGCAGATACGCAAACAACAAGACACACACGGTGAAAACAATACATTCTCGCATTTCGTGCGAATTAAAAATAGTCGAAACAACTTTATTTTCCACCATTTTATATTTCTTCAAATTCTTCTGACATCAGTATTCATAGAACAAATGGTTACAGCCCGCTTGGAATGCAAAAAATATGCATTGTTTTTATCGTGCTTACGCAGACAGAACAATTTTATCATATTTAATTTATAAATTTAGGAAATTTGACCAAACAATTTCGTCACTCCAGGACCGACAATATTTTTAGCTGCATTTTCAATATGATTTAGTAGCAATGTATGTTTGATGCAGTTGTGTGTTTACTTGATTCAACTAAATCATTTATTTAAACTGTTTATTTATTTACTGCAGCGTAAGCTTTCAGGCTCGATTGAATGAATGTAGTCAAAACGGATAGCAAATTGATGCAATATTTTAGTATAAGTTGCTAAATTCTTTATTTACCACAATAATTGAAGGCCAAAAACAGAAATGGGCCAAGCGCAGTTTACGTAACCTAACAACTGCAGTTGTAAATTTACTCATATATTATGAAGATTCACAGTTAAAATCTATTCTAACGTCTGAATAAGAAAAGCACAACCTTGCCTCCATGTTGAGGATAGTCATACCTTGCTCACATAAAATTTCCAAGAGGTATGATCACCCTTGCAACTGCGGTTATTAGGTTAGGTAAACCGTGCTTGGCCTACTTTTATTTCTTGGCCTTCAATGATATTGCATTGCCATTGAAGTAGATACCACTTGGAAATTAGCAACACTGACTTTAAAATCGAGTGGGTTTTGTTGAACAAATATTAGTATACTTGACTGTTTTGATTGATTGAACTCAAGAAATAGTCAATTTAACAATATATGAATATGCCTTAACCGGCTTAGTCAGAATGACAAATTTGTTTTCAGTGTGAAGTTGTGTGTGTTCCTGTCCGTCACGCCCGGAAAGACATGTATCTGGGGGCTAAGTAGGGTAAAATATAGTATCTAGGAATTTATCTTAATGGGACAAGCTATATGTATTGCTTCCACATTTAACCCAATTAGAGACAACGGATAGTGCGTCAGTCCCCGAGCAGACATGGGTGGGCTGTATCGATGAGCAGGAGACAGTGCTTATAGTGTTGTCTCTGTGTTGGAAAGACGTCTTAGAACATCTAATTCTTTTTTTTTTTGTAGAGATGGTATGGAATATCAAATGAGTTGAGTTGAAATTTATCTACCAGCATCGTCGGTTCCGAAAATGTAATGATTAATTTCTTCATCAAGATATTCGCTTTTCAGAAGTCGTGGAGAAGGACATCATCAGACGTGATGAGCAGCCGAAAACCATTTCAGCTTTAATTGGTAGTAATTTAGCTCATACTAAAGATCGACTGTCATCGGAGAATGAACGAAAAGCTCGAAGTATTTCTGGCTGTGGTAATCATGAAAGAGAACAAAGCAGTGTCAACACAGCGATGTTGGAAGTTGTAGCTTCAACCTCCGTGCCATCTGCCATCTCCTTGCCTGCTAAACATGCCCCCTCTGCCTGTGGTACCTCAATTCCTGCTTCCACTGATACTACTTCTGCACCTGCCTTCACTGAAGTTGTTTCACCTAGCACGACAAAAACCCGTAGCAAAACATTTATGCTTGAAACTTCGGAACCATTGGAGTATGAAATTTAATACAATTCCGATTAAGTACTAAGTAATGAAGAGTAATGTGGAGAGTAATAAAATATTTTGAAGATGAAAACTTTATGACTGGCTGATTTGAAATGTTAAATTATGAATGCCGGTCCCTCAGGGGGATACTACTATCGGATCTATGGGAATTAGCCCTCCCAGGGTGGAAGATGTCTGGGCCCGAGCTGAAGGTTAGGTAGGTCTTCCTTTAGTTGAAATAAATTAGGTTTGTAGTTCTTTACGAACCATCTTTCTTTGGTTCGCGGCTGTCTTTTATTTAGCACCTATTACTTTATTGTTCAACGTTTATCTTGTTTCATTAACTGCTTTCGATCTTCCTGTTTCTATGCTCAAGGTGTGGGGACAAACCTCGTGCATAGATTCCCTGTTAGCTTAATTCCATACTAAATGCTGCCTTCCACTTTCCTCTCTTGGGATCACATCTACTGTAAGTGGTTAGGGAGGCTTAAACTAACTCATAATCTATTCCCAGGGGGAATAATTGCTTGCCGAGGATGATAGGACGAGGTGCACTCATTTTTGTTTAGAAGTTGAAATTATTTTCATTTTCATAAAATACATACGAATTTAGTATTGTATTTTTGAATTTTTTTAAATTAATTATCTAATGAATGCACTTTGTGACAGTACCCGCGTTAAAAAACTCTCAACGATTGCCGCAGAAGGTACAGCACAAGGCCCTCATGGAATATCAGCATCAGTTGATGTTGTTAGTGAGAGCCTTGATCGTGCATTGGAAAGCCTTCTGAAATAAACTTCTCTTTCGAGCAAACTATTTGAGAACAGCAGCGCCGTGTAATCACAGCACAAGTAGTACTACGTATGTTTGACACGTTTGCATGTTTGCCAAGTGAATTTTTTATCATAAATTATAAATGATGAATCATGACAATAATTTGTGATTGAACGTTTCAGATAGTGACTCGCAATCTACACCGAGGAACTTCAAAGTCACTAAACACTCGTACGTGTAAAGTCAGGACCTTCAACAATTTTTAAGCGTGCAGTGGGGAAGTCCATCAGACTACAATATCGAAGGCCGTTAATTGCATTTGCCGAATTTCGGCATTGCTTATATTCAAGTAAGTTGATATTTTCATGTTCGCAGTCTTTAATGTTAACGAATTCAATAATGTTCTCGTTTTTTAAAGGTATTGCCCCACTTTTAGCTCAGCTCTCACGGTGAAAAGTCTCCTCAGTAACAATTAACCAGGGAGTGGGACTGGAAGTAACGCTACTACTCAGCAAACAAAGAGTTTTCATGCGTACATGCTCTTACCGATAATGCGGTCAGTGGAGGATGAAAATACATGACACTTTTAGCAACGCTTTCTAGGTGAACATTCTTTTCAATGACAATTACCCTGGGAGTGGAGCTGGAAGGACTTATAACATTCATCAAAGTAGCATTCATGACGTAAAGCGATGGGTTTCAACCGCGCTAACCAGAGAGCTCGATCTGAGAAATATGGTTTACATATGGACACGAATTCGAGGCTTAATAACGTCTTGTCTGCGAAAAATGTATCATATTTAATAATTCAAGGTATGTAGTAGTGTAGTGTAGGTAGTGAATACTCATGAAAGTTATATATGAAATTCTAACGACGTTCTGTATGGAATGTCCTAGAATATTCGTGAATGAATATACATGGACTTCTTACTCGATATTAAATATCTGTAGTGGATCCACACGAATACTCATCAATGAGCACTCAGTAATATTCGTATAGGTACGAATTTGGATATTCAAATCCCTACATTCCAGAATATTCGGTGATGTATATTCTTGAAGTTACTTTTGTGAAGATATACGATGTTTAGTATCCATTGGGATATATATGAATATTCAACATGAAGATCCCGGGGATATTGTAAATTAGGAAGCCAGGCGAATATTCACTAGGGACATTCGGGGATCTTCAGGTGGATGCTTAGCGAATATTCAGAGGAACTTCATTGCTACCTGGGTCTTGTGAATCATACACGTTGTTTGAAAACAAAAATTTTACGACGCCTGGGGAATAATTTTTCTTTAAATTATTTTTTAACTTTTTGAAGTCTGAAGGGTTTAGCTATTGGTGTTGTGTGATGATGTGTATATATATGTGATGGTGACCGTATAGCTCAACTTGTCGTAGTGGTATATTTAGATCGAGCATTGCATGAAAGTTGTAATTTTCCATGTGACTGCCTCTTTGCAGACTTCGCTCCAGTGCTTCCACTTTAGGGTAAAATACCCCATTTAGGGGAATCAGGTGTTGTCTAGGGTAGAGTTTAGGGTAAAGCAAAATTCCATGATTTTTAGGGTAATTTGACTTCTGTCGAGGTAGCGCAGCAAAATTGTAGGGGAATGGCCAGTTTTCATTACCAATATCGAGTTTGCTCTCAAGTACTACAATACACCTCGTGTAAGGTACATTGCGGAAGAAACGCTACCGAAGCATTTATGAAAATGTTCAATAAGAGCCATATTTGGAACAGACTTGCCCGAACTTGCCATGAATTTAGTTTTTATTGCATACTACGATAAGGCGCAAATTGCTGTGCACATCGCCGCAGATCTCCCAGAACTCAGATCTCTCTTCAGTATAATGTTGTCAGATTTGCTGCATAAATAACACCTTGGTTAATTAAAAGTAATTACAATAATTAAAGTGATATGCAACTTGATATAATGTTGGGAATTTTATATTTTTTAGGTTTACATAACTAACACGTAACTGTTTCAAGATTTACACCAATACATCGATCATCGTCGTTTACTGGAATTGAACAGCTACATAACGTGTACAGAACGACACTGCCAGAGCCGAGGGTAGGTTGTTTTGTTTCATTCAGGTGCAATTAACTGTGCCAGGTGCAATATTGCATCGTGACAAAATATTTGGTTACTTGCGTTTCAGTAAAATTGGTACTATTGAATAGATTCGGTGTACGATGGAGCTGCACACCACCCATGAAGGAAAGCCAAATTGTATCGTCTGTTAAGCCCTTTCCAAGAAAAGGGAAGGAAGGATAAAGACAACTGTTTCGAGGCTAGCTAGAAAAGTCTAAGTCTTATACTTGAACTAAGGATATGGCATACTGTACTATATGCTCAACTATCATTACGTTTGGTAAATCTGAGATTATTCTTCATGTTAACGCGCAACGCCATAAAATCTCTCAGTGCAGAGAAGGAAAACACAAGCTATAACTTTGCTCATTTTATCACACGATCCAATTGACAAGTCAGGTATGAAAATTGAACTGTCGATAAGTGCAAATCTTTCTGAGTACGATTTACCTATTGCGTTACTACTGAAATAAATTTTTCTTAAAGAAAGTAAGCTTAGGGAAACAAAGAGCTTCAAACATTATTAGACAATGTTTGGGTAAACATCTACTAAGTCATCTTGTCGTTGTCCTTAATGAAGTTTATATAATGTAATAATTGATGAAACAACTGATCGCAGTAAATCTCAACAGCTCGGAGTCATCGCCAATAATGAAGTGGGAGTGCAATTCAGAGCTCTTCCGTTCATCTTGTTGAAAAAAAGGATGGCACAGGTTAAGAATTGTTTACTACAAAAAAGAGTTCAGTGATAAAAATAGAGTAGATTAGTTGCAACAAATGCGATCCAAAGAGATGAAAGAGGAAGGCACCATTTAGTATGGAGTTGAGGAAACATGGAATCTACGCAGAAAAGGCATAGAACCAGTAAGTTGTGAAAGAAGATTATGAAACAAGACCAAAGTTGAAGGAGAAAGTAGTAGGTGCTGAAAAACAGGACAGTAGTGAACCTAAAAAAGGGTGGTCTTTAACATAACAAAAACATTTTATTTCAACAAAGATGAAAGCCTACCTAACTCTCAGCTCGGGCCCTCACAATGTCCCCCTTTGAGCGCTAATTCCCATAGAGACCATAATTGTATCCCCTTGAGGCGAGTGATAAAAATATTAAATTGAGCGACATTGTAGGGTTCTGTTCTGACACGAATAACGTTATGATGGGATCCAAACATTCTGTGGCTTCTTTGTTAAAAAAAATGAATGTTCGACTTCATAGATGAAATGTTGGCTTGGTGGAAATACAGATATTGGGAGTGAATAAAAAGATTGTGAGATAGAAATCAAGGTTCTTCTTCTATTATTCTTGGCACAAGAGCTGACTAACGTAGGACTCCGATTCTTGGAGGAGCTACATGTATTCGACTGTAGGATTTTGACTTTTCGGCATGGTGGCTTTTGTCGAAAAATAATCTAGCCATAGGCCGAGATTCTTAATTGTAAGGAGGTTCGTATTTGTAATTCAATTGGGCTAACTTTAAGCCTTGAGCAACATCTGCTTCGTCTAACTCAACGTAAATTATCTCTATGCGTAGTTTAATTCGAGCCAATTAAGTATACTGATCGCGAAAATTTTGGTGAAGTCGAAATTATTCATTCAGTGCATTAGATTCTTCGCCCCGTTCTTTGCAATTGCACCGAGAATTAGTGTTTTTATGAACTTATTTCACAACTGAATTCCTCCTAATCTTTCTGCGCAAAAATTTTGAAACTGTGTTTGTGATGTGTTCCATAAATAAATGTTTCGAGTATCACTTTGTCGTTCATTTCCTCTTACTATGTCTTTGCTTCTCTCTGATAGTCAGGAATGGATCGCCTGGCCTTAAACTTTACGCTCATTGAACAAAGTTAGTTTGCAACTAGGCACCTATACAAAAAAGATAATCTATAGTGAAAGCAATATAAAATGTTGCACGCATCGTGACACATATGGCTCCGTAAAGTCAGAGAATTTCATTTCTTATATCCGCATGACCCTGATGTCGTATCATTTCTACACATATAAACATGGAAACATTGAATATTTTGATGTAATACCAGCAATGGGCTTATTTGACATTTTAGGGTAATTTATGCATTTTTATGGTAATCTTGAACAAAGTTTTAGGGTAGGAACTTCCGCACTCGTGTAAGCCCTGCTTCGCTCCTATTTGCGTGCCAGTGCAGGGCTGCCACACCTTGGGAATTTTCCCCAGATCTTGGGAATTCGGACATTGTCTAGGGATTTGGGGAATTCGATACAAAAAGGCTAAGAATCTAGGGAATTTGGGGTGTTTTTACGATATTCTGCAGGCAAAAACTAAAATTTCCTAAATAACATTTGCGTTTAACATAAAGGTACAGAAACAATTAAAATTACTACAATTCGATCTAGAAATTAATCAAATTATCAGCACAAGGAGCCTAACCCTTTAACGCCCACATTTTTATACTCATATTATCGATATCATAACCACTATCGCTAAACTGACACTGGCATTAGGTAGTCACTGTTATCAAAATGTGGAAGGAACTGCCACTCGGCAGTGAAGTTTAAAGGACACATAAGTGAACAAATTGAATAAGAAATATAATATATTATTGTTATTTTTGAAAGAGGACCGTACAGTCCACTTGGGCGTTAAAGGTTTAAGTCAGCTTCGCGAATGCATCATGGTAGAATAATACATGTTTGTATGGGATCCGAATGCATCGCGCAGTGGCGCCTTATGGAGCGCCTAGCCCAATCACTCGTTTAGTATTGCTGAGGTGCTGCCTCTTATAGTGTGCGCCTAAAGTAATAGCGCTACACGTAGCGGTTTTGCTTTGTCCTTATTGCATTATCAGCTTGTAGTTAAACACAATGGAAACACCTAAAAAGTGAAAGAATTAAAAAAATTTGGAATTCAAAGACTGGCTACAGAAAGATGAAGATGGAAACCGTCTCGGTTGTGAACGTTGCATAATCATGATCGAAAGTGCGAACAAGTCTACCCTACAGAAAAACAAGGAATCCGAGAAGCATAAGAAAACTTGTGAACTTGCCAAATCAAAAGTTGAAAAAAAACTTGTGAACTTGTGAAAAACTTGTAAACTTGCCAAATCAAAAGTTGAAAAAAAAATTCAAATAGAAAGCGCCTAACGCTGATAATAATCAAGTAGCACATCCCCTCGCTTGTTGATGAAGCACAGTTAAAATAAGATAGACGACGATCGAGTGGAGAAGTTTTCATCTAATTGCAGCTGACCTATCGGTAAGGAATGCACAATTCCCGGTATTGGAAATCATTAGGGGAAATTAAAGATGACTTGGGCGACCCTAAATTTGGTATCTTTCATATTTTATGACTTGTCTCACTTGGTACGCTTTCGTCTGCATCTGTTGAAAAAAAATATTTTCTCAACTTTAATAACTGTATAAAAAAAATTAACAAATCCTTAAAACCAGAAACTGCAGCTTTCTTGCCGAGCAAAGATTAGCAAAGAATAAGTGCTACTTGGGATCCACTAAAAATTTTAAAACTGACCAAGAATTAAGTGGAGCCGCCTTTCAAAGATACCATGACCTATTGAAACGATTGAAAGAACCAAAGTCTCTTGGCTTTCACGCTGACATTAATGACGAAAATGAGGACTAAACCTAGAATGTATTGAAGATAAGCATACATTTCATATTTATAACTTTTACTAATATCTCGGGATTTATTTTACGATCTGAGGAAATTTCAGGGGTCAATCTGGGGATTTTGGAAAAAGTTGACTCACACCTTGACTGGCAGCCCTGCGCCAGTGTCTGCCCCCCTGGCGTTCAGTGAGGATGGCTGTCTTCGCTCCTCCGCATCAAATAATCTTTGCCTGGTGTAGAAAAGCGACGGCTTCATTTATTAACTGTTTTCGGGAACAGCCTGCTTTGTGGGAAGTGCAAAGCAACAAATACAAGAGCAGAGATATAAGAAGCAAGTCTCTCAAGTATGTTATTGAAGCAATAAAGCAGCCCAATACAAATTTAAATGAGAATTGTTTAAAGTAAAAAGTTTATACGCTTCGAGGCCAGTTTAATAAATCTATCATTTTATAAGGAATAGCACCTGATCTATGTATATGAATAGCAGCTGATTTAAAGGTGCATACTTTTCAGTATTCATAATGATGCGGGGAAAAATAGTATATTATGTTACAAGCATATCACTCGCCCTGTTGTAGTGTCAGCGCCATTTACGAAGGATTTCCATTCTCAATCATTATACACACAAGCAATACGGCGTTGCTACATTATTTTTGTATATTAGAATGCAAGCAGTTCAAACTTCATTCATAAACGACTTCAATAATTTATCCGTAATTTCAACAATGATTTCAAAAACTTTGTATATGAATTCTCCTTAATGTTTAATTTCGGCGTAAAAATGTTTGACGAAACAAATTTAAACGTTTATTAGTTTACCCACACCGCTGTCACATTCACATACAGTGTTAGATCCTATCACGCAGTAATTCGAGGGGTTAATTATATCCTATATTTGCGTATCGATGCCAGATTTACGCTCACATTCTATCACGCAGTTCTAATGAATGTACGTAGGATTTCAATTGCTATATGTATTATCCTAGTCACTGTGATGCTAGGTTAGATCGCAGCAGTAGTCAGTGCCAGTCACGTGGGAGATCACAACTTCCATACAATGCTCGCCCTATCCATACCACTACGACAGGAGACATACGACCACCATCACACACTTATACGTAACCTCACTCTTCACCAGAAGCTAAGCCCATCGGACTTTAAATAATTACAAATTTTATTTGGAAATTAACTGCCAACCAGGCATCGTGAAGATTCCGTCTTCAAACGTGTATGACTCACAAGGTATGATTAATTTACAAAAATTGTAATAGAGCATCAAATTTCAAACTTCCATGTCTGCGCAATGGTCAATAATAACATTATTGAACTTTAGTGTAAAAACTTTTTTATTCGATTTGAAACAAATTTTATGGATAAACATTAATCCATCGTTGTGCGCAACGATTTTAAGATTACTTTTATAATTGTTTTAACACTAAAAAAAGCATTTTGCAATATTAGTTCTAATATAACATCATTTAGGCTTCCATCTTAATTTTCCCATTTTATCAAGAGCCGTTCAAGGATTTCGCACACTGTCGACACCACAGAACGCTGCGCCTCCTAACCTAACCTGCCTCACCCAAACTTAGCCAGGCCGTTGCAGGTACCCTAAACTCTAACTTACTCTGTATAGATGTGTTGTCTGCCACTAGTTTCTCAGTCTGTATGTATTGTTGTGCATTTATCGAGTATACTCAGAAATTGAACGGACGGATATAGACTTTTTCCATACCAGCATTGCATACGAATTTCGTGAGATATTTAAGAGAATTTCCAGCTCAGGGAAACCTTTAATGACAACTCAAACTTCACCCAAATGTCTCAAGGCACTCAACGCGCTGACTGCGGTGGTCGCGCTCAAGTTCTCCCTGCTGCGAAACGACCCATCGATGGGTTGTTTGAGGATGTTTTAAAAATCTTACAAAATTAATGGGCCCAGTTAATGTTAGTATCTGTAATGCTCCTTACAACTTTAGAGTATAAATTAGAGTGTAATACTGGACTTTAATTCAACCCAACGCAGTCATCGTATTAACAAAACACATATTGACATACCGACTGCAGTGCAGGTATTTCAACCAATCCCGTATGGATTCCGGCATGACATACAAAAATTCGTTTATTTTCGTTGATAAAAACTATCAAGTGTTGCGGACACGTTTTACTCAAGTCCGACAAAATTTACCTGGTATTTTGTCAAGAAATGTTATTAATTTTTTTTAATAATGAAGGCATCTACGGATGCGTTATTTCCAATCAAGCCTGATACATACCACCTTATACATTGGATTTTCAAATGCCTTATAACTAACGCCAGGACGCCATTACGCTTTCCCCCGGTCAAGACCGGTACCCATTTCAGACACCTGGGTAGAGTGGGGTATTGTGCTTGGAATTTTTCTCCTATACCCAACAGAGAAAATCGCCACCAGCGCCGGGACTCGAACCAGGGTCTGCCTGGACGGCAGCAAGTTCGATGGTCGCGCGCTACGACGAGCCATCGAACGACAATTCTACGACATTCTATTCTAAGGGAACTAGATTATACGCTCGAAAGATAGAATTATTCTGTTATAAATTCGAAAATAAAAACGTTTTAGGGTTAAGATATTCCAAGTTTCATAATTAATTTTATATTCACCAAAATTTGAATCAACGATTTCTTGAAATAAGAAAGGTATCTAAATCATTTTAGATACCTTCATTTTATAATAGCTTCATTTGGAAATGTTGAATTCTGTGAATAGTAGCGCGCAGCAACGATAATTTTAAAATACAGGCATGTTACAATGGTAATTTCGTATACCAAACAACGCTCAACAATAGATGACTGAGAAATGATCAGGAAATTTCCTAAGCTAATTGCGTCCGTCCAATAAAAAAGAAGCACATTTTCTGTCTATAAAAAATAGTTGTTAGGGTAACTAATTTATAAACACAATGATCATTCAGCTTCCTCATTTCCCGCGGTAAATACAGATTGATCTTGAAGACTAAAGCGGCCCATAGACGATCAATTTTATTGTCAGTATAATTATCAATAATGAATATTGACAATTTAATTAATCGTCTGTGAACTTGGGTGACGACCGTCAATTAATTGACTTTGTGGGCAGCAAAAAATCTCATCATACATGGTGAGTCAATGATATTGACAATTGAATTGATCGTCTATGGGTCGCTTGAGGGCCGACATACGCTTCTGTTGCGTGCAACAGTATCTCGTAGCCTGTTATTGCTGCTGTTGGTGTTGTTGCTGTTGCTGGGGTACTTGATTCGTCAACACTATGACAGAACGTATGAGTACATGTTCCGTCATATAAAAATAACTTTATAGAACACTGCTGTTTCATTTTCTAATTCCTGTCGTAAAATGTTCATGTGTGTTTTGTGGTGAAATTTTTGTTTACGTTTGCTGGTGCGTACATTATGATGACACTTATTTAGGTAGTTGAATTTTCCTACTGTTCAAGCTCTGTTGTAAATGCATTATACAACAATCCTTCTCTTGGCTTTGACTTCGGTGAACTCTTTCGTGACAGTATTATTAGCGTAGGAAATATCATAAATTTGCATTATGGTAAAATATTTTATTCTCTCTGAGCTCGTCATTTGTCACACAAGTTGATAAGTCAATAATATATGTGTATATTAATGGACACGACCCGTCATAGATGACGGGACTCGATATTTTCCTTGAACAAATCCTCCAGATATGGATGTCACTCAAATATATCCATCTTAATACTACCCTCGATTTAGATATTCCTGCAATTGTGCACTGGTGAAACTCGTATCACAGATATGTCATTGAGCATCCTTTAAAGGTGACCGGTAACGGCCTGGCTAAGTTTGGGTGGGCAGGTTAGGTTAGGAAGCGTAACGTTCTGTGGTGTCGACAGCGAGCGAAATGGTTGGACGGCTCATGGTAAAATGGGAAAATTGAGATGGAAGCCTAACTGATGTTTGGATTATGAGTAATATTTCCGTTTTACTATTTTTAGCACCGCAATAATTATGAAGTAATCGTAAAATCGTTACAAACAACGATGGAACCAGTAATGACAATATGAACAATAGCCCTGCGCCAGATCACACACCGAAGTAACGATAGAGGCAACAGCAGCAAAACACTCAATGCAGCGATGGTGTAAGCACCACAGCAGGTCACATAAGGCAACGTGAAAGCGTTTTCCATTCCTTGACAGCACCTATAGAAATAATCAAACGCTTTTCAAAAGTACTTGAGGCACCGTAAAAATTATTTTTATTGGGTGATGGTGAAGTTTGCTTCAAGTGAAAAATAATTATAATTCTATTTAATTTCAATTTTTCATTGATAGCTGGATTAATTTTAAAGCTAAAATATTGTTGTTTCATAGCAATTTATGTAAATTAATAAAAGCTAATAAATGCAATACGTCATTTGAAGATGGAGTTCTCATTAGAAGGGCTGAAAACTTTAGTGGACTATCCGACACGTTTTCGAAAATCAGGGGTCTGAACCGCAGGAGTAGCCTACAAGACTCCAGATTCCTTTTCTGGTTCACTACTGTGGCTCATGAGTCGAGTGGAAGGCGACTACATATAGTAGTCCCGTTCTCAGAGGGTGCTCTCTTCCTTGCGTTGCGTTTAGGAGGAGTGGACTTCTGCGGTCTGCCAAAGGGGCATGAGACAGCTTCTGTGATTGGTCCACAGGTTGGTGAACAGTTCTTTCGTCGAAATGATCGCGATATAAAATTGTTTATGCTTTTTTTTCGTGGGGAACTAATAAATTTCCAATTATTCATACAGGTAACTAGATATTATTTTGATTACTGCCTGATAATTATGGTGGGAAAATTGCAAATGAAATAACTGAACGATCACTTTATTAGAAACCTTTATAGACTGAATTGGAAGCCAATGTTCTATTATATGTAAGCCAACACCGATTGACAGAAATAATACTAGCATGAGTAAATAGTGTTTTTACCTCGGTGGACTTTCAAAGCTTTGAAAATGTAAAATGGATATCCCACCTTTTATGGGCGTCGCTTCAGCTAAATTTCTAGATCGATTTCACTTCTCAGAAACGGTTTTTCGCGAATCACTTGAAAATGTCTATAAGGCGCATGCTTCTTTGCTACAGCCATGATTAAAAAAGTTGCTTCTTTCAAAATGTGGCTTCCCTGTTAACAAGTAGTATTATCGAGGTTGAAATTTTTTGGACAGCTATATTTTTCCAAATTGTTCTCGCCACTAACGATCAAGAATTGAAGAATAACCCATGAATGTTATTGACACAGATAATATTAAGACTTTAGGCAGCTCTTCCCCACACTTTGATATGAACACTTGTGAATCTCTGTATACCCGTAAACTAAAATCATCACTTAATATATAACACACTCGTTCGTGAATCTCTGTATACTCGTAAACTAAAATCATCAAAGAATATATATCACATTTGTGAATCTCTGTATACTCGTAAACTAAAATCATCAAAGAATATATATCACATTTGTGAATCTCTGTATACTCGTAAACTAAAATCATCAAAGAATAAATATCACATTTGTGAATCTCTGTATACTCGTAAACTAAAATCATCAAAGAATATATATCACATTTGTGAATCTCTGTATACTCGTAAACTAAAATCATCAAAGAATATACAGTATATCACATTTGTGAATCTCTGTATACTCGTAAACTAAAATCATCAAAGAATATATATCACATTTGTGAATCTCTGTATACTCGTAAACTAAAATCATCAAAGAATATATATCACATTTGTGAATCTCTGTATACTCGTAAACTAAAATCATCAAAGAATATATATCACATTTGTGAATCTCTGTATACTCGTAAACTAAAATCATCAAAGAATATATATCACATTTGTGAATCTCTGTATACTCGTAAACTAAAATCATCAAAGAATATATATCACATTTGTGAATCTCTGTATACTCGTAAACTAAAATCATCAAAGAATATATATCACATTTGTGAATCTCTGTATACTCGTAAACTAAAATCATCAAAGAATATACAGTATATCACATTTGTGAATCTCTGTATACTCGTAAACTAAAATCATCAAAGAATATATATCACATTTGTGAATCTCTGTATACTCGTAAACTAAAATCATCAAAGAATATATATCACATTTGTGAATCTCTGTATACTCGTAAACTAAAATCATCAAAGAATATATATCACATTTGTGAATCTCTGTATACTCGTAAACTAAAATCATCAAAGAATATATATCACATTTGTGAATCTCTGTATACTCGTAAACTAAAATCATCAAAGAATATATATCACATTTGTGAATCTCTGTATACTCGTAAACTAAAATCATCAAAGAATATATATCACATTTGTGAATCTCTGTATACTCGTAAACTAAAATCATCAAAGAATATATATCACATTTGTGAATCTCTGTATACTCGTAAACTAAAATCATCAAAGAATATACAGTATATCACATTTGTGAATCTCTGTATACTCGTAAACTAAAATCATCAAAGAATATATATCACATTTGTGAATCTCTGTATACTCGTAAACTAAAATCATCAAAGAATATATATCACATTTGTGAATCTCTGTATACTCGTAAACTAAAATCATCAAAGAATATATATCACATTTGTGAATCTCTGTATACTCGTAAACTAAAATCATCAAAGAATATATATCACATTTGTGAATCTCTGTATACTCGTAAACTAAAATCATCAAAGAATATATACCACATTTGTGAATCTCTGTATACTCGTAAACTAAAATCATCAAAGAATATATACCACATTTGTGAATCTCTGTATACTCGTAAACTAAAATCATCAAAGAATATATATCACATTTGTGAATCTCTGTATACTCGTAAACTAAAATCATCAAAGAATATATATCACATTTGTGAATCTCTGTATACTCGTAAACTAAAATCATCAAAGAATATATATCACATTTGTGAATCTCTGTATACTCGTAAACTAAAATCATCAAAGAATATATACCACATTTGTGAATCTCTGTATACTCGTAAACTAAAATCATCAAAGAATATATACCACATTTGTGAATCTCTGTATACTCGTAAACTAAAATCATCAAAGAATATATATCACATTTGTGAATCTCTGTATACTCGTAAACTAAAATCATCAAAGAATATATATCACATTTGTGAATCTCTGTATACTCGTAAACTAAAATCATCAAAGAATATATATCACATTTGTGAATCTCTGTATACTCGTAAACTAAAATCATCACTTAATATATAACACAGTCGTGAATCTCTGTTTACTTGTAAACTAAAATCATCACTGAATATATATCGCATTCGTGAATCTCTGTATACTCGTAAACGAAAATCACTTGATATATAACAGTCGTGAATCTCTTCATACTCGTAAACTAAAATCATCACTTACTACTATACAATACACTCGTGAATCTCTGCATACTCGTAAACTAAAATCATCACTTAACGTAATTCAGAGCTCATTCCCTGTTAAAAAGTTGGCCAATAATCCGCTTCCACACTTCTTACTGTTTCTGTTTAGGCTTTTATAATTGCACTGGAAAATAGTTTCTGTGTTCTAACCCGCTTTCACGTATTTTACATTTCATTTGCAACAAGCGTGTTCGTTTAGCTGAATTTTGAATGAAAGGTTCACTCAGTTTCAATGTTGTAGAGACCTATCTTATGAACGCCACTTTAGTAATAAATATTTTCAAGATTTTTCGTGTTCATTGTTTTCTGCATCAATACTTTACTTCATTTTATTAATCCAAAATTATATTACCTATAATGCATCTTCTACGCTAAATAAAAATATTTACTTCAGCTTCTATTCCCCTCCGCTTTTGACTCAGCAGTAGACTTGAAAAAATTTAAAGCTGTGATTGATTACTGGTCCTAAATGTATTCATTCATTTGGTTAGGAAATCTTACAGTAATGAAAATACCACTATCCAGCTAACTCTGAGATATTGAATTGCGGTGGAGAATAGTGATAAATTCATTCTTGTACTTAAAACGAGCGTGGTTTTACCACCACAATGGGAATACTGTATGGAACACGCCTTTTGTACTAGGAAATACTGGTATTTTACTGCTCTATCATCACATTATCATTTCCTTTGAATAACCCAGATGCTTCCTACCATTCACCGCATCTTGAGATCACTGAAAAAACATTCATCTATTCTAATCCTAGCACGAATTTTAAGCCACTACATGTGAGATATTTTTGAGGTTGAAAAAAAATGTTGCTGCTAAATTCAGGATTAAACGCAACTATCAATGACAGTTATATCTGATTCATGAGATGATCATTCAACTTCGTTTGAATCTATTAAATATTCTTCGGGAGATTAGGAAGCCTTCGCCTGTACCTCGACGCCGAGCAAATTCAAATGCACCTGTATCAATTTTACATTTCGTGTTTTATATCTGTTCTTACGAGAGTTTGATGTATCAGAAATGAATTTATGATTGTGTGCTGTGATGAAAATGGTATCAATTCAAATAATTTAAAATAATTGAAACAATTAATTAATTGAAACAATCTATTAATAGGAGAAGTATTGTTCTTAGAGTGATTACAATCATCACAACGGTTCATCTATCCTTGTGCCCCCCAAAAAGCTCGTTGAATTCTAAGGCAGCCCAACAAACTCTGATTTAATCATTAGCTGAACCCAGCAGCCTTTACGTATTATCGCGCTTTATTAATTTAATCAAACAGTAGGCTGGTACAAAATGGAATTCCATAGAACTACTCATAAAAAACATGAAAACCTTTAATAAGAACGATCGAACTGAAAAATCCTAGATAATTACCATTCAAGACCTATGAAAAAATGAAACAAAATTTAATGTGAACGACACATGGCATTCGCTACGAAGTATTAGGTAATATTCAAGCGTATATTATCGTCATAATACTAACCCTCTATTTATGCACAATTTCTGATAAATCAAGATTAATTTCGAATTCGTGAAATAATTTTTTACGAATTTCAGCAAGGATCGAGTTACAAGTTTTGGTTCCAACGAAGTGAAACTGTGTTGACTTTTTAAGGAAGAACGAAATTAATTCTATTTTTAGTGCGATCGCACTGAAAGTTGATTTGTGCACGTACTAACTAATCTATTGAGATCTTTGTTGCCATCATTAGTAAAAGTTTCGTACATGAAATTATTCAGGGACCGCTGATAAAAATCACACAACTTTAGTATTTTCAGATCTTGGAATGAATCATCCGTAAGAGCATTATACCTAATTTGCTTAGCTCTATAGTGTAACAGTGATTTTTTCTTTTAATTCAGTTGATGTGCAATTTGCCATGGTGACTTTTGAGGAGAGCTTGGAGATCGATATTACTGAGTAAGCTCCGATAAAAATTTTTTACAATACATTATATTTGTGACTATTCGTTTTATAAGAGAACTAGTTTCAGAGTGGATATAACTCGAGAGATTACAAAACTAGGATGTGGCCGATTACGAAAGTTTAAACAGTAATTGATAAATTTTGTACCTTATTTTTAAAGAATCCGATAATTCCCACACATTATTCGTTGCAAATAAATATTTCATTTTCCAGTGGACTTGAAAAGTACAATTTTAAACTCGTAACACATTCATTGATAACGATTTGCAATTACTCTCCCGTTTTTTGTTAGTCGTCAGTAGTAAAATATATTTAAAATATATTTACGTGTTATATGCAATAAGAATCTTCATACGTATAATTTTAAATGATTTTAAAATCTTTAGAAGCATTTGTGAGCAAACTAATTTATTTTATACGCAAGACTACACATCACTCCAACGCCACCCCATTCACCGCTTCTCAGAATAAAATTGACTAGATGGCGGCTAATATGACGAGTACGTTGCCTCACTCTCGAGATGCTTTCCAAGTTTCATGCCGTCAAATACGTAACGCACAGCCACCGAAGTAGAATAAGAATCATAATAAACGGTCACCTTTTTTGGTTCCATGCTGATTTACGCGCTCACGCAGGTGCCTTGCATTTCCATAAGAAACCTGTAGCTTCTTGGGCTCGCTTACTCGCGAGGTACCTCTACAACGGTAAATTTGGTTGAATGAGTGTACATGCTTGTGTCGTTTAGTATTTAATTTTACCTCCCGTGAGAGCTTGTCACACTGTTATGTATATGTATTTTGACACAAATAAATACGTGCAATAAACTTACAAATGTATGAGGCGTATTTTGTCCAAACGAACAAATTCTGCATCAAATTCATGCTACGCTAAGTTAAATGCACCTCATGCTTACTTCTATCCTTAATTCTGTGCTTAATTCGAACGTAACCGACATCTCAGCACAAATTAAAGCTTACATGCACATACATCAGCTTCGGTAAAACCGTGGAAATGCTGCATAAAGTCACTGTCTGTTCAACCGAACTCAGATAACCCTCGAATTCACGTTGAATATTGTTGGGCGTGTAGCACGCGCTGAGTTGTGGTTTTGAGTTGTCCTATCTAGGTTTCCAGCAGCAATCGAATCTCAACTGTAATTGGTTACCAAGAAAACCACTGTGTTTAATTTGTTGACACACATGGAATAAATCTCAAACAGTGTAGGATTTTGTATACGGAGAAAAAAAAAAAGAGTCGAAAGGTTTCACATTCAGAGATTGTATTTAATGATGTGAGACATCCACTATGGATAAACTAAGTATGCATTTGGGATAAGTGGCGCTCACCGTTGCAAAGCGCGAGTGCCAAAGTTAAAGCTACTTACTTCTCTTTTTTGAACTGTATTTTTAAATTTACGGACTATCATCTTTTCTTCGTTCACTTTTCTCCTTTTCTTCAGTGCCAAATGTTTTCTTCTTCAACTTTTGTAGTGTTGGAACTTTCTTCCTGACTTGTTGTTCCACTGCCCTGGGTGAACTGCGTTGGAAGACGCTCGTGGTACTACGCAAGGACGTCCAGTGTGGGACTACACCCTGTGTGTAGATTCCCCATGTACGTGTCCATAATGGATTAGATAAGTCGTTAGTTTTGGCCTCCCTACCCAGCAAAAAAATGCGATCGAAAGAGAGGAAGGAAGAAGGCTCCATTTAGTGTGGAGTTAAGGAACCGCGGAATCTACGCAGAAAGGGCATAGAAACAGTAAGTTTGGAAAGAAGATTATGAAACAAGACCAAAGTTGAAGAAGAAAATAGTAGGTCCTTAAGAACAGGGCGGCAGTGAACCGAAAAAGGTGGTCCTTAACATAGCAAAAAATATTTTATTTCAACAAAAAGAGAAAGCCTACCTAACTCTCAGCTCGGGACCTCACATTTTCCCTCTGGGAGCGCCAATTCCCATAGATACATTAGTTGTATCCTCCTGAGGGGTGTCCATAATGGATGGTTCCTTCCTCTCGATTGGCGTAAACAACTCTTATAGGAACGAAGCTATGAATGAAATTCCATAACAGTTATAAGAATGTTGTGATACACTTAAAAGTCGATATACTATCAGAAAGTTGGAGTACTGTTTTGAAGATGTTGGTTCATTTCTGGATAAACTAAACTTCTGAATTATTACTAAATGAATATATCATTAATAATACTGTGAGTTACCCCATCTCAATCTCCACAATGTTCGAAAACTGTTTCGATATCGTTTTGAGTCATGCTGAAACCATGTAAGCTGTAATGAAAATTCAGTGGATTGGTTATGAATTTACTGCTACTGCAGAACAAAAGCCTGAATTTTAGTTGAATAATAAATTTGTTTTTACGTTTTCGAGAGGACAAGTACCGTTTTCTTGCATTTCTTTATCAAGAACAACGCTGGAGTTCGAGACTGTGTAACCCCGGCGGGACTGAATAGCGTTGTCATTTCAATAAATTTGTTAGGTGGTCTGAAAACTTATTAGGGATGACGTGCACCACAAATTGAGCACAACCCCGACGCGATCCCAGCTTGGAATATTATTTCATATACCAGAAATTATTCGGGCTTAAAACTTGTGACAAATGTTTTTCAAATGAACTTTTTGAGCAAAACTTGATATCAATATTTTATTTTACAAATTGAAATTTTAACCGGCGGTTGTATATTTCTGAAACTCCAATCCCAGGTAGCCTATTGGCCTAGGTGTTCGTTTTCCTTTCGAAGCCTTGTGAGCTGCAAACGTGTAATGACCAGACCACTGTTATATTTACGTGTTCAAATCTTTGTGTACTACTCAGATACATTGACAGATTTGATTTCCACATGAACCATCTATTACCTGGTGTAGTTTTAACATTATTCCTGATCAGTATTCTAGTTGATTTAATGCGAGTAGTTCATTGAAAAAAATCAGAGTATAGTTCCATCAGCCTGACGACGTATTTGATATATTGTTAGGCAGGTACGGCTTCCTGAATCTGTCATCGATTTTTTGGAGTGTAATTCAACAGTGAAGTCGCTTTGAAAAGTTTTCCGGTACAAGGTTAACCACAAACGGTCAAACTTCAGGTTGTTCACACAAGCAGTTTGATTCTGACTTAGTTGCTGTGTAAAGAGAAGGAATACACAAGAAACTGTTTGAAACAGCATTTCTAATTTAATGCTAAACCCTACAGGATTAGGAAATATGTGTCGGTAATGAGATCTTTACCGAGCATCCCATAAAGCGAGCAAATTTGACTTTACCCGCCTGTTAATGGAAAAAAAAATTTCACAGCGGCGAAAGAGCTCATGGCGCACACAAGTTTACATCAGAGGGTCGCAGCGCCGAACATGTTACTTCTAGGCCTCGCGACGGGAACTGAATGTTTATAGTTTTCGCAACGGCGAACTTTTTCTAAATTATTAGGCGTCGCAACGGTACACTGTACGTTAATTTTGAATTGTCGTAACGGCGAACATAACGAGTTAACATATAGAAGATCTGTGCTATTATTAGTTTAAAATCCTTTTAAAATATCGTTGAAATTAAAAAATCTCTGCGTTTGCAGTTAGGACTTCAGGTAAGGAGGTTCGACTGGCAAATCGCTAGTCGACAGCGACTGGCTGCAAGTTGAACGAAATCAGGGTCTTGACGTCCCCAGCCAGACAATAACTGTGGCTCTCACAATATATCCAATCTCACTGTCAACGTCAGCTGAAAAATAATGGTAGAGTTCTTGAAAAATAGACAATATCCTAAGAACGCATAAAATGTAAATAACCCAATTAAAGAACTAAATGAAGTTAACACCTGCGTCAAGAAAACCGCCGATGAAGTGCCGCAAATAAGAAACCGCACAAGAAACTTAGTCAAAACGATAAGGGGATACTGCAACGCATATCACACTATGAGTTACAAATCGAAAGACTCAACCAAAATTTTGTAATATCTATACATGCATTTCATTCCATCTCGATCAAATAAAGGATATTAATTTTCAACACACACCTGAGCTTATGGTGCAACTCAGTGTAGAAACGCTTGGTACTAGGACGAAAAGTTGAACTTTAGAGGAAAATAGCAAGGAAAGCGGTAAAGAGCAAGTTATGTTTTAGGTTTGAAGTTTAAAGTTGAAGTAGAAATTGGTAGGCTTGAGTTAAGGTTTAAAGGTCTAAGTAGAAAGTAACCACATCAGAGTACGGCGACTCGTCAATCAGGTGGAACCTTCCAATTGAAGTTTCAGACGAGCCGCCTGAGTTAATTAATAGTTTGATTATTCAAGAATATTAAAGGACGAACAGACATAAAACGTCACTTTACGTGAAGGAATTTCATCACGCATACACCCACACACACAAACACACTAATTTAGAATAATAATAAAGCACAAAAAGAGCTGACGAAGAGGAGAAGAAGAGTGAACAGGAAATTTACGCAAGGGACGCCTCGACTCGCACTCACGCCAGACACCGGCGCCGGACAAATCCAACTCCAGGACCGCACTCAGCGTTGGAGACATCGCTCACATGCTAAACGCCGTTAACCTGCACTGCTATCCTCAACAAGTCTCAAAATTATATGCCGCATTATGCCAGTCCAGGCCCCCCCCTAGAATTTCCGTAGAAGCAACAGGAGCCAGAACACGACTTTATTGTTCATCTAAATACGACGCTAGGAACTGAACTTAGCATTATTAGATATTTAATTCAAAAACTTAACAACTTATTAAAATGAGAGAGATTTTCCAACATTACGTAATGCAATGATTACACCTAATGCACGTGAAAGCATTGTGCTATTGCAAATTGCTCACAGGTACCTAGCAGCTCTTTCATTCACTGCATGTAAGGTATTAATTACCATTTACCAAAAATACCCTCGGAGTGTAAAACGATAATCCAATTCATTACGGTATTCTATTTACCAGCATAGATTTCCATTTATTCATTAAAATATCAGTCAGGCAAAAAGAAAATTTCTCATTTTGCGCCTGACTTGACCAACATCTATTGGGCGGTAGAGACTGAAATCAAAATTGAGTGTTTCAGCTGCAAAACATAATGTTACAAAGAAAAATACCAGCTAAGCTTACCACGTGTTTCGTTTTAGCGTCGCCAATTTTGTTAGTATTTTCACCTATATTTTTAGACATAAATTCGTTTAATCACCTTGGATTCTTTGGCCAACGATAATAAATGTAGTGAATCCCTTTGAAAATTGATTCGCAGCAAGATGAGTGTAGCGATCCGAACATCATTTCCGTCTCTCCACGTAGTTTTCAAATGCCTTGCCTGCGCCCGCCAATGTAATCATAAGCCTAGTAAACTACACGGAGCGATACCAAGCACATGTGAGCAGCTGAGATTGTCACAATCGTCCTATGCAGCTACCGGAACTTGCAGGCCAATCCACTGCTTGAAGACACGTCACAAGACGTGTTATCACACAGACGTTATCACACAAACGTTATCACACAGTCATCAGAATAGGGATAAAGCTTTTACGGACCAGTGATCTTTCAATGAAACATATCAGACATAAATTCGACTGGTAATACGCTTAAAAAAAACGTCAAATGAAATTTATCAAGTTTGTTCGCTTAGATCTGCACAGCATCGACCCTGTAAAGAACCATGGACAACTGCGGTACTGCGGTAGTTTTCGAACAATAAATCATCCCCCGGTGAAAAAGACGTCAGCGGAAAGCTCTTCTACGCATCATCAATAATTAACCTTTAAAATTCGTTACTAGATTCTTGCCATTTCCACAGGTGAATTGACAAAAGAGACTTTTTTACCCTTAATAAACCTTCTTATTTTTACTTTGTTATAAAAAACAGTTGTACGAATCAAGAAATATTGGCAATACTAAAAAAATGATGCAAACAATTCTTTTGAATGATCTGACGAATATTTGACACAAAATATTGTTTTGCTGATAATGAATGACTTCCGTATAGAACTTATTATCGAATTTACTGATAAATTACTTATACAAACATGAGTCCTTAACCCGCTTTCCAGTTCACAAATACAGTTTAATTTTTCTCTGTACTGATTCGCTCGGGATATCATCTCCTAGTTATTTTCATAAATAACATTAACGTACGACAGTTATAAAAACATATCAACTCAATATCGTCGAATAAAATTTGAATATCGTACAATATAGAACACTCCCCAAGTGTCCGTCCTATGAGTAATTTGAAGTGAAATTAGCTTAAAGTTAACGTTGTTTTGTTACAAATATTATTAGTTTCTCTTGCAATTTGCAATTATGAAAAACATGCGTATCCTCTTTTCCAACGCAATCTTGATTTCATGCCCGAGACACTTGAAAATAGGTTACAGTTGCGTTCTGCTTATTAAAATACAGTGAAATAAATATGTACAGTGGACCAATTACAAGCGAAAAAACAACACTTCTATATCACCTCACGTGCGTACACGGCATCTAGTGATTAATATCATAGGGACTTCGCTGGATCGAATGGTAGACGAAAGGAGGTGAAGTCACTTCTATGGGGACGTCAGTGCACATTCGCAAACTCGACTAGCCAATAGAAAGGCTTCATTTCACACAAGCCAGATGACGTCACTAGGATTACGTGACGTCAGCAGCGGCAGCGTACTCTGCCCTTCCAGACGTGTCGAAGATATCAAATATAGGGGTATATGTGCTCAATGTCTCCCATAGCTTTTGCCATTCTTTCTTGCAACTTCCTTGAATACAACCATGAGCTAATGCCCTCTGAACGCAACTTATACCTTTTCCTCTGGAGAGTTTTCAACAGTTTCAGCAGATACCTATGAGCACTGACGGATTAACCAACTGGACTCTCGCTTCTTCGCCGCACTCTAAGATCACCACATGCATCGTTCTTGTCACTTCGTCATCAGTAGCATAAGGATGATAGGCTAAATCGTAATCAAGTGCCAGCCTCCGTCCAGCTCGTCGCGTCTGCCTCTCTGGCACGCCTTCTAGAAGCTTGGGAGCAGGGTCATCTTCCGCCCACACGCCTACCCTGCGCCTGTGCATCGTGGGAATATTCAGCGTCTGCAGCAATAGCACGCCTTACCAATTGGCATTCAGAGGTTAGTTGCTGGTAAGCTTGGCGCTAGCTTATGGGTGATTCTGATGTCAATTGAGCACAATTACCGAACCTAATTGCCTGGTATATACCCAAAATTGATAATTTATAACTTATAACTTGTTAATTACACTAATCGTGCCTAAGCGCACCCTTATCACTAATCGTGCCTAAGCGCACCCTTATAACTAATCGTGCCTAAGCGCACCCTTATAACTAATCGTGCCTAAGCGCACCCTTATAACTAATCGTGCCTAAGCGCACCCTTATAACTAATCGTGCCTAAGCGCACCCTTATAACTAATCGTGCCTAAGCGCACCCTTATAACTAATCGTGCCTAAGCGCACCCTTATAACTAATCGTGCCTAAGCGCACCCTTATAACTAATCGTGCCTAAGCGCACCCTTATAACTAATCGTGCCTTAGCGCACCCTTATAACTAATCGTGCCTAAGCGCACCCTTATAACTAATCGTGCCTAAGCGCACCCTTATAACTAATCGTGCCTAAGCGCACCCTTATAACTAATCGTGCCTAAGCGCACCCTTATAACTAATCGTGCCTAAGCGCACCCTTATAACAACTGTCAATCTTAATTACTTACTCCTAATAAATGAAACTAAACTCACCTTTTCCTCTGTTCCAACCAGGCAACGGGAGATGAAGGGATTGGCAGAGGATGAGCGCCTTGCCGTCCTTCGAAACGCCGGAAGTTCTCGGAGCAATTTGTTAACGTTTAAATTCATCCGCAACGGTATTTGCAATGTCACCACTTTCTGAGTAAATCAAAATGCTCCCGGCTATATCGGCGTTTATTTTCCTAATCCTTTCTAAAATCTTTCGTATGGTGGCCAGTATGGGGAAACTATATCTTTTTCAGGTTTGCTAATTGAGACAGACGGACGGACGTGGCTGGTTTTGGCGTTGGCTGGCGCTGCCTTGTTAATTCTATTGCTAACTAATTCGAAATGTCTGACGTAACTAATTTGATTAAAGCCAGAGGATATGTGCGGCAAAAGCTAACAAAAATATCATCTAAAGTTTCCACAGATCTGCAGAACATCGGCAGAGAACAGCGGCAAGTTCTTTTGGAACGACTGAGTTCCTTGAGAACGGAACTTAATGCTCTGGATCAGAGCGTATTGACCAAATTCATCGAAATTAACATTGCAGAAGAAGAAGTCAACCAAAATCTTGAAGAGTCAGAGGCCTACGAGGAGTCTCTGGAATTGAGTGTCCTACGACTGAGACGGAGCCTGGAACCTCCCTCGAGTGCTCCTGCAGGGACATCGGCTGCAGCTGCGACCCATGTGAGTCCTGGGGTGGGCGACACCACCGTTACTCTTCCTAAGCTCAAGCTTCCTGAGGTACCGTTGCCTACCTTCTCTGATCCGCAGGTGGATAACTTAGAGAAATTATTTTGTAACTTGGAAGGTATCTTAGACAAGTACACGCTCTCGAGTTACGAACGATTCTCGTACCTGAAGCGGCAGCTTTCGGGTTCTCCTAGAACTCTAATTGAATCTTTGGAGGTAGCTGAGCAATCGTACGATGCTGCTAACGCTCTCCTTCAGAGAGCTTTTGGTTCTGTCCTTACCCAAAAGTATGACGTAATTAAAAGACTTTCTGAACTAAAATTTCCTTGTGGATCAGACCCGTACGCTTTTATTAGTAATATGAGGTCAATCTCGGCCTCTTTCAACAATCTTAACATTGATGCGAAGGATGTGCTTCAGTATTTCATTTGGTCGGCAATGAATGAAACCTTCCAAGGTCTGATGATCCAGACAACGAATGTGAACAAGCCTTCTCTTGATAACATCAATGATCACATCTTTGAAGTAACCGAGAGGTATACTAAAATGTGTCCTACTGTTCTAAGAGAGTTTTCCGCGCCGAAAGCGCCACAAACTGTCGCCACTAAGCCTAAGCTACAGGGTAAGAGCTTTGCTGTGAATGTGAAGTCCAGTGGTACCATTCCTTGCATTTTGTGCGCAAATGAAGGTAAACCTTCTAACCATCTTCTCAGGACTTGCCAGGTTTTCGATTCTCCTAGAAAGAAATTCGATAAACTTAAAAGTATGGGAGCCTGTGTAAAATGTTCATTCAGAAACCATACTGCGGCCAAATGCAAATTTGATTTCTCTTCAAAATGTAAAAAATGTAACGGTAGTCACATGACGTTCTTGTGCGTTAAGAATGCCAATTTCTCTTTTCCTAAAAATTCTACCAGTGACTCGGAGTTTTCTGCCACCCTTTGCTCGGTTCGAACTGTGTTTTCAAATTCTGTGGAAGGCGATGTAATTTTGCCTACTTTCACTTGTCCTCTTGATTTGAATCACAACGCGAAAATAAGGGGATTGAAAGACTGGGGTTGCCAGTAAAATTTCATCTCTAAGAACTACGCCCGAAAACACAAGTTGACAATATTGAAACGAGACTTATCTTTGACTATACACGGTTTTAACGCTAGCCGTACCATGAGAACCTCGCTTGTATAGGTGCCCTTGATTGTCAACAAAAAGACAATAAAAATTCAGGCTATTTTACGTACCTGAGATAAGGATCAATTTCAGAATACGAAACTTGAGTAAAATTACTCAAACCTTCCTTGACAAAGGATATCATCTCGCTGATGACAAATTGGTTTTAGGTGACAAAGTAGCTCGCATAGATCTTGTATTGGGTCCAGAGTTAGATGCAGAACTCAAACTCTCTTACCATAATTTCGGAACTAATACTTCATCCTCTTACATTAGCTCCTCTCTAGGAATCATGCTTTCCGGTGACGCGCACATCATGCTGGAGAACTTGCCCGACCTCCCTTCTGCGTTGAGTGATGCGGATGTTGCAGGTGCTGAGGCAGGTGCTGAGGCAGGTGCTGAGGCAGGTGCTGAGGCAAATGCTGAGGCAGGTGCTGAGGCAGGTGCTGAGGCAGGTGCTGAGGCAGGTGCTGAGGCGGATGCTGCGGCTGAGCACAGACGAGCCGACCGTGCAGGTTGTAGAGGTCCTCAACTGTTGCGCAGAGAGGCAGGCTCTGGTGTTCACGTCATCCCAGCATCAGACGGTGGTGGGCAGGCCGATGTCTACAGCACAGTTGGCGACTCCTCTTGTGGCATCGACGATGCTAAACAACTCGAAGTGAGTAATTTGATGTCACAAGTAGTACAGGACGAAGAGGGAAACTTAATTGAATCAGCTCTTCATAATGCTTGCGAGTCCATGTTAGAGGAAATTTGTACCCAAACTTTAGGCTTGCATGAACCTGAAAGTGAAAAACATAGTGAGACAAATCTTGAAATCATCGATTATGTGCTGAGACACTCTGGACGAATGAACGACGGTAGGTTGGTTCTACCATTAATATGGAATAGTAAGAATTCTCACCTCTTGGCACAGAACTGAAAACTTTCAGAGCTCATTCTTAAATCAAATCTCAAAAAGCTCGTTAAGACTCCTGATAAGCTAAAGATGTACGACGAGGGCTTCAAAGAGCTCGAATCAATAGGAGTGCTAGAAAAAATTCCTGACTTGACTAACTTTTTGTCACTTCATCCCGAATCGAGTTTTTTAGCTCACATGGCAGTTTTCAGAATGAGCCTTGCGTCTACAAAATGTAGAATTATGTATCTCTCTAATTTGAAGGAAAGAGGAACCACTTTTACGGTATCCCATAATCAAGCAACTTTGGCTGGTCCCCTCTTGAACAAAAAAATTACAACGGCAGTGATTCTTTTGAGATTTGACAAATTTTTGCTTACCTTTGATTTGGAGAAAGCATTCTTGAACATCGCCTTAAGCGAAGTTGACCAGAACAGGTTGCTCTGTCTTTGGTTCAGGAACGTTGCTGCAGGGGACTTTGCACTGGTGGCTTATCGCAATAAGAGACTGCCCTTTGGACTCAGATGTTCACCGTTTTTGCTGATAATGGCCTTGTACATCATCCTAGTTCGAGATGACGGTGACTCTGAGCTTGCGCAGTTCAAGAAGTCCGTGTACGAGCTCATGTACATGGATAATGGCGCATTTTCCTGCAACAATGAGACGGCATTAGGAAAACTTCTTGAAACCATTAGAGAGGTTTTCGCCAATTATCAATTTCGCTTGCAGCAAGTGTGCACAAATTCTCAAGCCTTTCAGCAGCAGGTAGACGACTCGTCTGCAACTTCTACACCTAATAACGTTAAATTGTTAGGAACTGTCTGGAATCGTGAAGACGATACGATTTCCCCTCCGTCAGTTGGGCTAGATCCCAAATGCAACACTAAGCGAAAATTATTACGCTCACTGAATACGGTGTACGATATTTTTGGCATTTACTTACCTATTCTGAACCGTGCGAAGCTTTTTCTTCACTCATTACAAACCCAGCAAAAGCTTGGCTGGGATGAAGAAATTTCGCCAGATCTACAAAAAGAATGGTGTAGAATTTGCAAACAAGTAAACGGTTGCGACCTAATCCGCATACCACGCTTCGTTGGCGAAAGATCACACGAGTACTCGCTGGTAGCTTACGTAGATTCATCCAAAACTATCTACGGCGCAGTGGTGTACATGTACAACTGTGTTACCCAAGTGGCAAATTTTCTAATTGCAAAAAACCGGGTAGTTAGCACGAAGTTAGGGACGAAAACTATTCCCATGCTAGAAATGCAAGCGATAGAGTTGGGTGTGGAAGTTTTGATAGACCTTGTAGGAGACCTAACCGGTTCATCACTAATGAACCCCATCAAGATTTCTTCTTTGACTCTGTACACGGACAGCTTGGTGTGCCTCCATTGGTTGAATTCGTTTGCCGTAGAGTATGGAAAAATAGAGAAAAAATCAGTCTTCGTTCAAAATAGGCTTGCGGTGATAGACAATCTCTGTAAAACCTTCCCAGTAACTTTCCGACACACGGTGGGAAATGTTAATCCTGCAGACTTTTTGACGAGACAAATTAGCCCTAAGCAGCTTCAGGGTAGCAACTACCACTCAGGGCCCGCGGAAATATCTTGCCCCCCACGGGTAGATGAGCTCGTAGTGACGATTCCAAACTTGGAGGTAGAAAACTCTGCTTCAAACTTTGCTGCGACTTCGCTTCAAGCTAACTCTGACAATGCCGCTGCAGAAATTCCTTCAGAGGACCATGTGGTTTCAATTGATAGATTTTCTAGTTGGCGAAGACTAGTCATGGTAGTGGCGTATGAACTATTTTTTCTGTCTCTCTTCAAAACTTCAATTGGTAGAGTAAAAGCTTCATTTTCTGAAGCTCCATTTGTCCTGTCTTTCTACGATGAGGCAATGTCTCGTATCATTAGAGTAGAACAAGGTAAGCATTTTCAGGATATATTCGCTTACCTAAGTAGTAATTCAAAGCAACGTTATGCACCGAAATTGATACAGAAACTCAACATTGTCATTAATGATTCAGGACTTCTCTGTGTTGAAGGAATGTTGAACAACAACTTCAGCTTTCCCATCTTGCTACCAAAATCTAGTCCACTTACTAACTTGATAATATTAGACATTCATAAAAAAAACTTGCTCATTCTGGTCTGTACGTAGTTGTTAAAGAATTTCGAAACAGGTGTTGGGTTCAATGCCTATTCTCACCAGTTCGTAAAATTGTTAAAAGTTGCATTACTTGTAGAAAACTCAACGCTAGAGGTATTGCACTTAATCAGAACTCTTACCGTCAATTTAGGATGGACCCTCCGAAAGCAGTCTTCTCTTCTGTGTTTGCAGATTACATGGGGCCATGGACGGTAAAACTAGGGAACCGTACCACAAAGGTGTGAGTGCTTATTTTGACTTGTATGTGGAGCCGAGCTGTTAACCTGAATATTTGCGCGAGGTCAGATGTATCAGAATTTTTGAGGGCATTGCAACTGCATATCTACGAGTTGGGAATGTTCAGTAATTTCTTTTCCGATTTAGGTAGTCAGATAGTTGCAGGAACTAATGTACTGAAATCGTTCCTATAAGACTATGAGACAAAATACTTTTTAGAACGCTATGGGATCAAAGTAGTAAGCTTCAGCGCCTATCTTAAAGGTAACAGTTCATTGGGTTCACTAGTTAAGACTCTAGTGAAACAGACCAAAAAGCTCATACATTCATCACTGAAGAACTCAAAATACGAGTACTTAGAATTTCAGTTCATTATAGCCAAGGTCACTCACCTCATCAATAGACGTCCGGTTGCGAATTTGAAGGGTCTTAGAGATGATCCCTTGGCTCCCTCGCCTATTACACCAGAGATGTTAACCAGGGGTAGGGAATTGATCTCTCTAAATGTTGTGCCGACCTTCCAGGTAGATGACCTAAATAATGCAGAGTACGGCACAGACTAGTTTATTTCTGAAAGATTCCAAAAATTGAAGCATTCTTTGACGCGTTTGCACGATAACTATCATGAACAGTTTTTATCAACTCTTATGACACAAGCTACTAACCGACAGGATCGATATAAGAGAGTACTTCATAGGCTACTCTGTGTTGGCGATGTCGTGCTGCTTAAGGAGCCTAATTATAAGCAAACAAACTACCCTTTGGGCGTAGTGAGGCATGTGGAACGGAACTCTATCAACGAGGTGACTGCTGCCCGAGTATTTAAAGGCAGCACTCGGGAGCTTGTATATAGACATGCCTCATCACTAATCTTGATTCTCCAGCAGATGCTCACCGTTCTGATGACTCAGTGGCTGGGGTTCCAACTCCGTCTGGTGGTTCGTCGGGTTCTGCGCCTGATACGGCTAATATGGCTACTAAGTCCTTTTACCCTTCGCGTGTTCCCAGGCATGCAGCTGTTCGTTGTAGCGAGCGTAATCGCCGCTTGCTAGAGAACGGCGAACTTTAGGTTAAGTTAGGTTTAAAAATTCTTTCGTTCATGAGCTTGTACAATAGTTCCCTACGTTACTAGCTAGTACAGGTCTCTGTTCTAAATTATTATTTAGGGCAATTCGATTCTAGTTCTTGTTGGTTTTCATTTCATATTTCACTGAAAACCAACCCGTGGCCGGGAGTGTCGAAGATACCAAATATTTGGGTATGTGTGCTCAATGTCTCCCATAGCTTTTGCCATTCTTTCTTGCAACTTCCTTGAATACAACCATCAGCCAATGCCCTCCGAACGCAACTTATACTTTTCCTCTGGAGAGTTTTCAACAGTTTCAGGAGATCCTATGAGCACTGACAGATTAAACAACTGGACTCTCGCTTCTTCGCCGCACTCCAAGATCACCACTTGCATCGTTCATGTCACTTCGTCATCAGTGGTATAAGGATGATGGGCGAAATCCTAATCAAGTGCCAGCCTCCGTCCAGCTCGTCGCGTCTGCCTCTCTGGCACGCCTTCTAGAAGCTTTGGAGCAGGGTCATCTTCCGCCCACACGCCTACCCTGCGCCTGTGCATCGTGGGAATATTCAGCGTCTGCAGCAATAGCACGCCTTACCAATTGGCATTCAGAGGTTAGTTGCTGGTAAGCTTGGCGCTAGCTTATGGGTGATTCTGACGTCAACTGAGCACAACTACCGAACCTAATTGCCTGGTATATACCCAAAAATTTATAATTTATAATTTATAACTTATAACTTGTTACTTATAACTAATCGTGCCTAAGCGCACCCTTACAACCAATCGTGCCTAAGCGCACCCTTGTAACTAATCGTGCCTAAGCGCACCCTTATAACAACTGTCAATCTTAATTACTTACTCCTAATGACTAAAACTAAACTCGCCTTTTCCTCTGTTCCAACCAGGCAACGGGAGATTAAGGAACTGGCAGAGGATGAGCGCCTTGTCGTCCTTTGAAACTCCGGAAGTTCTCGGAATAATTTGATAACGTTTAAATTCATCCGCACCGGTATTTTCTATGTCACCACTTTCTCAATAGATCAAAGTGCTCCCGGCTATATCGGCATTTATTTTCCTAATCCTTTCTAAAATCTTTCGTACCACACAAGACACAGCCGCTCCATGGAGCACCACCACCCAGCAGGCACCAGCAACACGCACCAAATAACAGGTCGAGGGAAGCCACAGTTCTGCAATGCCGGCAAAATTAGCCCCGACTCCTTCACTGGGACCCGAGCTGGTTAGGAGATTGTAGCCTCTTTGTTGTATCATTACTGGGCCTGGCTTGGGGGGGAAGGGGGGAGGAAGGGGACAGAGGAGGCAGGAAGAGGGTACAGGGGAGGCAGGAATGGGGTACAGGGGAGGCAGGAAGAGGGGAAAGATGAGGCAGGAAGGGCTTACAGAGGAGGCAGGAAGGGGGGACAGGAGAGGCAGGAAGGGGGGGAAAAGGGAGGCAGGAAGGGGGGACAGGGGAGGCAGGAAGGGGGGGACAGGGGATGCAGGAAGGGGGTACCGGTGAGGCAGGAAGGGGTAACAGGGGAGGCAGAAAGGGGGTACAGAGGAGGCAGGAAGGGAGTCCAGGGGAGGCAGGAAGGGAGTCCAGGGGAGGCAGGAAGGGGGTACAGGGGAGGCAGGAATGGGGTACAGGGGAGGCAGGAATGGGGTACAGGGGTGGAAGGAAGGGGGTACAGGGGAGGCAGGAAACGGGTATAGAGGAGGAAGGAAGGGGGTACAGGGTAGCCAGTAAGGGGGTACAGGGGAGGAAGAAAGGGAGAACAGGGGAGGCATGAAGGGGGTACAGGGGAGGCAGGAAACGGGTATAGAGGAGGAAGGAAGGGGGTACAGGGTAGCCAGTAAGGGGGTACAGGGGAGGAAGAAAGGGAGAACAGGGGAGGCATGAAGGGGGTACAGGGGAGGCAGTAAGGGGGTACAGGGGAGAAAGGAAGGGGGAACAGGGGAGGCATGAAGGGGGTACAGGGGAGGAAGGAAGGGGTACAGGGGAGGAAGGAAGGGGTACAGGGGAGGAAGGAAGGGGGTACAGGGGAGGAAGGAAGGGGGGAACAGGGGAGGCATGAAGGGGGGTACAGGGGAGGAAGGAAGGGGGTACAGGGGAAGCAGGAAGGGGGTACAGGGGAGGAAGGAAGGGGGTACAGGGGAAGCAGGAAGGGGGTACAGGGGAGGAAGGAAGGGGGTACAGGGGAAGCAGGAAGGGGGTACAGGGGAAGCAGGAAGGGGGCACAGGGGAGGCAGGAAGGGGGTACAGGGGAGGAAGAAAGGGAGAACAGGGGAGGCATGAAGGGGGTACAGGGGAGGCAGTAAGGGGGTACAGGGGAGGAAGGAAGGGGGAACAGGGGAGGCATGAAGGGGGTACAGGGGAGGAAGGAAGGGGTACAGGGGAGGAAGGAAGGGGTACAGGGGAGGAATGAAGGGGGTACAGGGGAGGAAGGAAGGGGGAACAGGGGAGGCATGAAGGGGGTACAGGGGAGGAAGGAAGGGAGTACAGGGGAAGCAGGAAGGGGGTACAGGGGAGGAAGGAAGGGGGTACAGGGGAGGCAGTAAGGGGGTACAGGGGAGGAAGAAAGGGAGAACAGGGGAGGCATGAAGGGGGTACAGGGGAAGCAGGAAGGGGGTACAGGGTAGGCAGTAAGGGGGTACAGGGGAGGAAGAAAGGGAGAACAGGGGAGGCATGAAGGGGGTACAGGGGAGGCAGTAAGGGGGTACAGGGGAGGAAGGAAGGGGGTACAGGGGAGGAAGGAAGGGGGTACAGGGGAGGCATGAAGGGGGTACAGGGGAGGAAGGAAGGGGGTACAGGGGAAGCAGGAAGGGGGTACAGGGGAAGCAGGAAGGGGGTACAGGGGAGGAAGGAAGGGGGAACAGGGGAGGCATGAAGGGGGTACAGGGGAGGAAGGAAGGGGGTACAGGGGAAGCAGGAAGGGGGTACAGGGGAGGAAGGAAGGGGGTACAGGGGAGGCAGGAAGGGGGTACAGGGGAAGCAGGAAGGGGCACAGGGGAGGCAGGAAGGAACTGAATACAACCATCAACTAATGCCCTCTGAACGCAACTTATACTTTTCCTCTGGAGAGTTTTCAACAGTTCAGATCAACGTTACCATCAGATCAACGTGGCTTCGGGCAGCTGAGCTGAGAGCTACCTGAGCTGTTTTTCATCAGATATTTTTGAACTTCCTATTATAGCATACGCAATGTGTGCATCACTAATTGTGAGCGAATTTATATAGGCGTCCCCGGTTGTAACCGCCGCACTTAGTGCTGGGAGTGAGCTCTATCACGGAGCATTTGTCGGTTGCGAGCGTCTCTCGTTGACCTACCTGGCCGTCGATCCTGCGGCGCTGGACCAGCGGCTTCTCGCCTTCCTCCGTGCTTCCTCGCCCACTTCCTCTTCATTGTTTATAGCCTGCTTACTCCATCTTGTCCATTTACTTGGTCGTTACTGGCCGACTTGCTTCTGCCACTTAATCTTCTATACCTATGTTACTTGCTCGATTAATTTATATCTTGCCTTGCTCTAATTGTGTGAATGTGAGTGTGTGTGTATTTAGCCGTGATGCCTTCTTTAATTGATTGAAGAGCCGACTTGGCTCAACTTACCTTAAATTTCTCCTCAAATTACTTACCTTGGGCCTGCCGGCTAACTACTAGAAGGCAGTCTAGGGCTTTGGGTAAATCTTAACTTGGCAAGCTAACTCTAGATTCCTATCTGTTTCGGCTCTACATGAGCATTTTCTTTACTTTGCTCATTTTATGTCCTTCCTACTGAACTCCGGAAGTGTCCGTCACACTGAGGCACAACTTTAACTCAGGTTAGCATTGCTGTGGTTAGATTAGGCTTTGGTTGTATCATGTGGCTAAAGCTGAACCATAAAGACCTCCGCTGCTTTCCTTTTGATGACAAGTCTATCCTTCCTTGCAGTATCGTCAACTTTCATCTTTAGTATCCGGGGGTGGGGACGCGGATCGTCAGGTCGCTGGACGCACTGGACGCCTGGGTTTTAATTCAACGCGTCTAATTGCTGCCAAGCCATCACTTGGAAGTTCTACTTCACTTGATCTGAGACTGCTTGTCTGCCTACTGCTTAAGTTGTCTTAAGATTCCTACGGCAGACATTCGCTTGCCTCAATGCCGAGACCAGCAAGGCCCAGGACCGCTTCATTTGCACACGGAGGAAGGTTTCCACAGAAGTCCACCGCTCCTCACATTTCACTCGTCGCTGCAGCGGTGACATAACCAACGCCGTGCAAGAAACGCCGAATCGCCACCGTTTTAGGTTTTAACAATTAAATGAATAAATAACGTAATTTCTACTCGCGAGTACATTGAAATTGTTGAATGTTGCGTTTAATTTTGCGTAGAATATTTCCTTAAACTTACCTTCTTTGTTCCGTTGAAGGTTTTTTTAATAATTTTTCAACTTGCAGGATAATAAACCTTGCAATTGAACCCGTCGTATTACACCTTTTTGTGTGGGCTTCCCACAACACACACAAACACACAGAGACTCCTGAGATTCCTGAGATGTAGTTTGGAGCACAGCTCCAGGCCACGATGAGTCGCCGCCTCACGACACCGCCAACTCCCCCTCAGCGACGAAGCCTCAGGTCCCCAGCAAAGGGAGCCAGCAGCTCCACAACAGCCGAGGCAGGCCACGGCGCCTGCATAACGAGCGGTGTGAGCCCTCCTTCCCTTGCCGGGGGCAAGGTTAGGGGGCGGCCGCTCTCATATATGCCAGCTGCTGCAGGATACTGTTACCCTCGGCAGGCTAGTGGTAATGCGGCAAGGGAGGCTTGTCCGGAAATATACACACAAACATACAAACACACACACAAACACTAAGCTGTGCCACAGCCTCATTGCAACTCCTTAGTGAAAATAAATCTTCCTCGTTGTGTCCCCACTGATTTGTAACTTGTATTTGATGTGTGGTTATTGGGCTGTGGGGTGCTGTGTGCTGTGTGCTGTGTGGTGCTGTGTACTGTGTGGTGCTGTGTGCTGTGTGGTGCTGTGTGCTGTGTGGTGCTGTGTACTGTGTGGTGCTGTGTGCTGTGTGGTGCTGTGTGCTGTGTGATGCTGTGTGCTGTGTGGTGATGAGTGCTGTGTGGTGCTGTGTACTGTGTGGTGCTGTGTGCTGTGTGGTGCTGTGTACTGTGTGGTTCTGTGTACTGTGTGGTGCTGTGTACTGTGTGGTGCTGTGTACTGTGTGGTGCTGTGTGCTGTGTGGTGCTGTGTGCTGTGTGGTACTGTGTGCTGTGTGGTGCTGTGTATACTGTGTGGTGCTGTGCACTGTGTGGTGCTGTGTGCTGTGTGGTGCTGTGTGCTGTGTGGTGCTGTGTGCTGTGTGGTGCTGTGTGCTGTGTGGTGCTGTGTGCTGTGTGGTGCTGTGTGCTGTGTGGTGCTGTGTACTGTGTGGTGCTGTGTACTGTGTGGTGCTGTGTACTGTGTGGTGCTGTGTGCTGTGTGGTGCTGTGTACTGTGTGGTGCTGTGTACTCTGTGGTGCTGTGTGCTGTGTGGTGCTGTGTACTGTGTGGTGCTGTGTACTGTGTGGTGCTGTGTACTGTGTGGTGCTGTGTGAGCTGTGTGCTGCTGTGGCTGCGTGGTGCTGTGGCTGTGTGGTGCTGTGTACTGTGTAGTGCTCTGGCTGTGTTGTACTGTGGCTGGGTGATGCTGTGGCTGTGTGGTGTTGTGGCTGTGTTGTGCTGTATGCTCTGTGGTGCTGTGTAGTGTGTGGTGCTGTGGATGTGTGGTGCTGAGGCTGTGTGGTGCTGTGGCTGTGTGGTGTTGTGGCTGTGTGGTGCTGCGCTGGGTGGTGCTGTGGCTGTGTGGTGCTGTGGCGGTTTGGTGCTGTGGCTGTGTGGTGTTGTGGCTGTGTGGTGCTGTGGCTGTGTGGTGCTGTAGCTGTGTGATGCTGTGTACTGTGTAGTGCTGTGGCTGTGTGGTGCTGTGTACTGTGTGGTGCTGTGGCTGTGTGGTGCTGTGTACTGTATGGTGCTGTGGCTGTGTGGTGCTGTGTACTGTATGGTGCTGTGGCTGTGTGGTGCTGTGGCTGTGTGGTGCTCTGGCTGTGTGGTGTTGTGGCTGTGTGGTGCTGTGTACTGTGTGTTGTGAGAGCGATAAAGATATAGATAAAGATATAGAGATAAAGATAAAGAGCGATAAGAGCGATAAAGAATCTAGAATATAATGCTCACACAAATGACTCATTCAAAAATTTACGAATACTTAAGCTCTCGGATCTCTACAAAATCTCTATTTGCAATTTCATTTACAAAACATTAACAAATGATGGCGACAATAGCCTAAAACAACTATTAACTACGCAAACTGGTCATCACGACCATTTAACCCGAAATAGAAGTAAATTCATGCTTCCTTATTACTCAAAGGCTCGGTCACAACACAGTATCCTCTTCGTTGGAACTAAAACTTGGAACTCAATACCTGCGGAGATCCGTGAAAGTAATTCTTATAAGGTATTCAAAAAAAGTCTTGAGTCTCACTTCCTATCAGATTACTAGTCGTGTAAGATCACAGAGTCAAACCTTGTCCCCTACATAACTGGTCCTAATAATGTAATTTGCCATGATTAATTTCGCCGATCTTCAGTCTGTTCTTGAATCGTTTGTCGAATATAATGCTAAATCTAGTCCATATGAACTATATTGTGAAATGAAGTATCTAATTTCGAGTTACTTATCTCATTGATCAGTCTAATGCGTCTCTAGTTTAAGTGAATTAGGTTAAACATTATTGTACTCCTAAGACTAACCTTGATGGTAGGATGCCCTAGAAGTCACTGAACTTATTCGGGCCCACAGGTAGCTATACTCAAATTTGACCATTGTACTAGACTTAAGAAACATTTTATCTCTGTATCTCCTGTGGTAAATAAATTGTTTGTTGTTTAAATTGTGTGGTGCTTTGGCTGTGTAGTGCTGTGGCTTTGTAGTGCTGCGTACTGTGTGGTGCTGTGGCTGTGTAGTGCTGTGGCTGCGTGGTGCTGTGTGCTGTGTGGTGCTGTGTACTGTGTGGTGCTGTGTACTGTGTGGTGCTGTGGCTGTGTGGTGCTGTGTACTGTGTGGTACTGTGGTTGTGTGGTGCTGTGGCTGTGTGGTGCTGTGGCTGTGTGGTGCTGTGGCTGTGTGGTGCAGTGGCTGTGTGGTTCTGTGGTGCAACGGAGTAGCGCACGTTTCCTTGAGGCCGTGCTCTGTGCTGCTGGTGGTGAGCGTTGCCCCTCTCCCTCTTGTTGAGGTCCATCTTCTGCTGCTCACGTGACCTGGGATCCCTTCTAACTAGTTCTAGCTTTAGACTTGCTGCTTTTTCCAAAGTAATCTTAAGTGAATTAATCTCCAAGATTTTGTTCTAATATATTCATAAGTGAAATAATCTTTGTGTTTTTCGATTAAAGTAATTGTAAGCAAAAAGTTCATGAAGTTTTTTGGTCTGAGGTAATCATAAGTGAAACAATCAGGAAAATTTTCAGTCTAAAGTATACATGAGTGATATAATCTTGAAATATGATGGTTGTGTGTTGTAATGGACGCAACCATAATAATCATGAATAAAATAATATTCAGGTATCCTGGCTTGTAATGTTTTTGGAAGAAGATTTATTGCTGCCTGTCATAAAAATTGGCGAAATAATTTTGAAGCATCTTGGTGTACAACGGATATGGATGAACTAGTCGTGCTAAAATTTCCTGATTATTTCACTTATAATTACCTCTGACCAAAAAACTTCAAGAATTTTTTGCTTACGATTACTTTAATCGAAAAACACGAAGATTATTTCACTTATGATTATATTACACCAAAATCTTGGAGATTATTTTACTTAAGATTACCTTGAAAAAAGATGCAAGTCTAAAGCTAGAACTAGTTAGAAGGGATCCCAGGTCACGTGAGCAGCAGAAGATGGACCTCAGCAGGAGAGAGAGGGGCAACGCTCACCACCAGCAGCTCAGAGCACGGCCTCAAGGGAATGTGCGCTGCTCCGTTGCTGCCAACACCTGGAAAGCCAACTTGGGTAGTAAGTCATGGTTGTGATTACTCAGCAATGATAAGAGAGCTGGAAGGCAGGGCAGAACGTGGGAGTGAGAGGAGTGGTGAAAGAGAGGCACAGTGAAAGGAGGAGTGAAAGAAAGGCAGAGTGAACTGAGGGGTAAAAAAGGCAGAGTTGAAAGAAGGGTGAAAGAAAGGTGAAAGAAAGGCAGAGTGCAACTGCTCACCTGCACTCACACCTGCACACCTGCACTTACTCATGTATACCTGCACACAGACCCGCACACCTAGACTCGCACCTGCACACCTTCACACCTGCACCCACACCTGCACACCTAAACTCACACCTGCACTCACACCTGCACACCTACACACTTGCCCTCACACCTGCACACCTGCACACTTGCCCTCACACCTGCACACCTACACACATGCCCTCACACCTGCACACCTGCACACTTGTCCTCACACCTGCACACCTACACACTTGCCCTCACACCGGCACACCTGCACACTTGACCTCACACCTACACACCTACACACTTGCCCTCACACCTGCACACCTGTACACCTGCACTCACACTTGCAACACACCTGCACTCATACCTGCACACCTACACACCTGCACTCACACTTGCACACCTGCACTCACACCTGCACACCTGCACACCTGCACTCACACTTGCACACCTGCACTCACACCTGCACACCTACACACCTCTACTCCTAACACACACACACACACACACACACACACACACACACTCCACACAAGCACAAGAAAAACAAAGAACACACCTCCACACACACAAGCATAAAACAACATACCTCGCTTCAAAAGAACCTTGTTCTTTTTTCCACTCTCCACAATTCATCAGTGGGCCTACTTTTTAGTCCTTTTTCTGTTTTTTTTCTTGTTTTTTTAGGCTTTTTTCTAAGTTTTTGTCTCTGCTTTTTTCTGTAGCCCCACAACTTTTGAATTCCAATCGGCCCTATAGTCGTTCCCATCTGCATTCCAATTCCAGGCCAAATTCTGGGAATAATCCAGCGTATTCCAGCCCCCTGCACATGTTGCAGGTGTGTAGGTTTAGGTGTGTAGGTGTGTTGGTGTGCAGGTGTGTTGGTGTTTAGGTGTGTAGGTGTTGGTGTGTAGGTGTGTTGGTGTGTTGGTGTGCAGGTGTAAAGGTGTGCAGGTGTGCAGGTGTGTAGGTGTTCAGGTGTGCAGGTGTGTGTCGGTGTGTAGGTGTGTTTGTGTGCAGGTGTGTAGGTGTGTAGGGGTGTTGGTGTGCAGGTGTGTTGGTGTGTTGGTGTGCAGGTGTGCATGTGAGCAGGTGTGTAGGTGTACAGGTGAGGTGTTCAGGTGTGCAGGTGTTTGAGTGTGTAGGTGTGCAGGTGTGTTAGTGTGTCTGTGTGTAGGTGTGTGCAGGTGTGTAAGTGTGCAGGTGTGCAGGTGTGTTAGTGTGTAGGTGTGCAAGTGTGAAGGTGTGCAAGTGTACTGGTGTGCAGGTGTGTAGGTGTGCAGGTGTGCAGGTGTTGGTGTGTAGGTGTGCAGATGTGGGAATTTTTACTGTTCCTTTTACCACGTTTTACTGTGTGTACTCATCAGATCAGTGTTTCCAAACTACCGTCGTGCGGAGGTGCAGAATTTTCTTTGGTAGATGAATCGCCTTTGCCGAGCTCCTCCGAGTGGTGCATTGTGCGGAGTCTGCGATGGAGAGGCTGGGCAGTTCTCGCTGTGGTGCGAGGCGTGCTCTAGTTCCACCCACCAGAAATGTTCGGGACTGGCGGCGTACCACCTTGTTCGTCTGGAATTGACCTGAGCCTTCTATAGGTGCGAGTGTAGTGTAGCAAGGGAGAATGGCGAGAGATACCGGGAGGTCTTTGACTCGATTGAGGAGGAGCCTAGAGGTTCCGGAGACAAGGGACTGGAGAGCTCCAGAGGAGAGCCAAAAATCCCAAGTGCACCGCCGCTGTCGGGTGCGGTCGCAGCGCACAGGAGACAGTCGTTGAGCGTGGACTGCTTGAATGACACGGCCGGCTGCCCTGAGTGAGCAAAAACGGGAGAAGCGGGTGGAGAATAGCTGTGTGCCGACATTACTTGAAGGGACAGCTTAAGCATGGTCTGAAAGGAAGCTCCTGTAAGCTTGCGCATCCTATGGTTTGCCGGAAGTTTGCGAAGCTGGGATGTAAGCGAGCGGGTGGTTGCAAAAGGGCCGAGAATGCAAATTTTTTCATCCTGCAGTCTGTTGGAGGGTGGAACGGGGAGAGCAGTGCCCGTATAAAAACTGCAAATTCTATCACCCCAGGGGAGTGGTCTCGGCTGTGTCGGGGGTGAAGCTGTCGAGCATTAGTGACCGGGAGACGAGAATGCTCCCCAGGTTCGAGCTCCGTGAACCGAGGGGCGCACCACCACAGAGCGAGCTGTTTTATGCTGATATGGCGAGCAAGCGTGTGCCGGTCGTAGCGCAGAGGGATATGCAGCCTGCTGACTCGTATGGCCAGGATGCTGGTCTACTAAGGTCTTGTTCGGTGCGGACCGAAAGTTCGTCTATTTTAGAGCTGCGCAGGCAGGTTCAAGAAATTCAGAACCTGCTGACTTTGCTCCTGGAGGAGAGAGAAAGCGAACGCCCTCCTATTCCAGGGCTACGCCCGTGCAGCTTTCGAAGGCACTTGTAGAGACCAATGTTTGCACCACAAGTATGTCCTGCAACATTGAAGGTTTGCGCCCTCGTTCTCAGAAGCATAAGGTTCAGGTACTAGAAGAGAGAGCCCTGCTGGAACATGCAGTTTTTGTGGCAACGGTCGAGTCCCACCTAAGTGAGGAGATCCTTGATGCCGAGGTGAGCATGAGGGCTACTGCTTGTACAGAGCTGACGGGCTTCTGACAGAAAAAAAGGAGGAGTTGCGATGTTTGTCCGTGAGGATTTGGCTGCAGCCGTAGTGGTGCTAAAGAGTGGTTCTAATGAGTGGGTGGAGTTCATCGTCTTGTGGTTTGAAACGATGAGACTTTATATTATTATTATATAAGAATGTTTTAGCCTCCCTTAACCACGACAAAGATGTTCCAAGAGAGGAAAGAGGAAGGCACCATTTAGTATGGAGTTGAGGGAACGCGGAATCTATGCACGAGGTGCACAGAAACAGTAAGCTAGGAAAGAAGTTCATGAAACAAGGAAAAGTTGAAGAAGAAAGTAGTAGGTGCTGAAAAACAGGACAGCAGTGAACCGGAAAAAGATGGTCCGTAACAAAACAAAAATCTATTTTTTTACAACAAAAAGGAAGCCTACCTTACCTTTACTCAGGCCCTCAAATAGTCCCCCTGGGAAACGATGAGACTTGTTACTGTTGTTATGTACCGACCCCCCGCGTGCCCGTCTGAAAAAATTGCGCCGGTTCTCCTTGATGTCGCAGAGGGGATTGAGGACCTGGGCTCACCTCTGCCGACTATGATTGTACTGGGGGATTGTAACTTCCCCAGAAGAAACTGGTCCCTAAACTGTGTCTACGGCGGCTCCCGGGAGGACCGACTTCAGGCTAAATCTTTTCTTGAGTTCATGGACAAGTTCGCTCTTGAACAATCGGTTAACAACCCAGCTAGGCTGGATAGCTTACTAGACCTAGTCTGTACCAACCATGGTGAACTGGTGAACGACGTGGTTGTGGAAGACACATTGTTGTCGGACCAGAGACTGATAATAGTTAAAGCTGATATTGGAAGGGCCAACCAACAGTCCAACGCGGAGCCGAACTATGGGAGTATCTTGGGTTCACTTAACTTACACAATTTAAACAATTTATTTACCATAGGAGATACAGAGGTAGAATGTTTCTTAAGTCTAGTACAATGGTCAAATTTGAATATAGCTACCTGTGGACCCGAACCAATAAGTTCAGCGACTTCTGGGGCATTATACCATCGACGTTATTCTAAGGTGTATAATAACGTTTAACCTTAATCACTTAATACGCATTTTATTTAGATATAATTGGATGATCGCACAACAAATGTATGTTTGTACATGAATGCTTTACAATAATAAAGAGATGACGAGTTAGGTAATGTTACAAGTTGAGAGTGAACAGAAAAAAGACCTTTATCTCTAGAAAAATGCTAGTTGTCAGTCTAGTACCCACATATGTGCACATATACATGTAAATATATACACATAACATGCACACACATACCCACGCACATACTCACACCAAACTTGTAAGCATACACAAATGCATTCCTATGCACCGAGAATTTGATCTAAAGTTTCACTAGAAAAAAGCTCGACTCGAAGTTGGAAACACAGATCACCACTCAAACTCTTTCCCAAGCTAACAAAAGTTACACTTCGTTACACAGTTTGTCCAACTTAAACTCAAGTTCAAGTTACACAAAACGTTTTCAAAATTCTCGTAAAGTTTTATTCAGAGTTGCACTTACGTTTTCATTTACCCAAACTTAAGTTTAAGTTCAAGTTCAGGTAAGGCATAGCCCATAAATTAAGTTACCTCCTGAAAAGTTACGTGCTGTTCCATTGAAATTTTTTCTTGTGACTTTTGGATTGTGTTTTAATCCCGAGGTATGACTGCGGTAACTAATATTATAATGATAATTGAGACAATCGATAATCGAGACAATCGATAATTGAGACAATCGATTATTGAGAAAATCGATTATTGAGACAATCGATAATTAAGACAACCTGTAATTGAGACAATCGATTATTGAGACAATCGCTAATTGAGACAATCGATTATTGAGACAATCGATAATTGAGACAAGCGAGAATTGAGACAATCGATAATTAAGACAAGCGATAATTGAGACAATCGATAATTGAGACAATCTTTAATTGAGACAATCGATTATTGAGACAATCGATAATTGAAACAATCGACCATTGGGGCAATCGACCATTGAGACAATCGAAAATTGAGACAATCGATTATTGAGAAAATTGATAATTAAGACAAGCGATAATTATGACAATCGATTATTGGAACAATCGATGATTAAGACGACAGTCGATAATTGAGACAATCAATAATTGGGACAATCGATAGTTGAGACAATCGGTAATTGAGACAATATATAATTGAGACAATAATGAAACAAACAATAGATGAAATTTGTCAATTATTGAAGCAATTGATAATTGAACACAATCATTATACGAAACAATTAATAACGGAAAATAATTTATATATGAAGTAAGAAGTAGAATTAACGAGCGAGTCAATGTTCAGATATTTTCTCAATATATATATCAATGTGAAAAATGTCCAAGCTATTATACTCAATGTGTTCCTGGTTAATTAATTGGTTTTTCCTCTCATGCGGAAATGTACATGCAGATATGTAAATATAGGTATTACACACAATAAACGCATATTAACTACATATACATATAGAGTATACTGTATGATAAATTAATATACATGTAACAAATATGTTAAATATTAAGAAATATTTTATTGAACAGATTCACAATTGGATTTTTTTTTCGCTTCAATGATGACCTTCCCAAGGGCTTGCGATCTTCTCTCATTTATGAATTTAGTTGTGCGCATTGCGCATCGCGGTATGTGGGATCAACCCACCGAGCACTATTTATGAGAGTCGCTGAGCATGCCGGAAAAAGTCATTGCACTGGACGTCCGTTTGGAGCACCTTCACATTCCAACATAAGGCAGCACTGCATGGGGCAATGCGAAAAATTATCAGTAAAGAGCGATTTAAAATTTTAGACTACGCTTCGAATTCTTGTGAACTGCGCATGCTAGAATCTCTCTATATACACAGATTGAAACCGGCACTGAATGAAATGCAGAGTGCTTATCCCTTAAAAATTATAGGTTCTTAGTGAGCAATATTCAATGTACATATATATATATATATTTTTCCCTCTTTATATTGTGTGTTCTCTTTTCTCTCTCTCTCTTTCTCTCCTACTCATTCCCCCCCCCCCCCCTTCTGTCTCTCTTCTTGGTTAGATTTTATTTGAGATACTAAGCTGACCTTATGACCGTTCCGCATTTTAGTTGCACTCTTGTATTCTTATTATCCGTTTTAACTCACATTTACGATTCTAGTCAGTGAAGTTTTGTTATTTAGATTAATCAGTTTTTATGTCTTGTCTTTTTTATCTAGAGATTTGTTTTAATGCTTGAAGTATGAGCAATTTTTTATTTTGTCGTGTTTTTTATTCAATACATGTATATTTTGTGCTTGCAGAAATGACTGATGACGATCTGAGGCTTGAAACGTTTCATTAAAATGGTTTTAAAGTTTTTCTTTGCTATAACCTTCATAACAAATATGTATTTCGTATAATAAACCAAATACATATGAGATATATACATATAAATACTGTACACAAATAATCCGTCTCACCGTTACACTTGACAGTTACACATGTGTCCCAAACTAGGGGGTCTAATGGGGGGTCTACTGGGGGTCTACTGGGTCTACTGGGGGTCTACTGGGTCAACTGGGGGTCTACTGGGAATCTACTGGGAATCTACTGGGAATCTACTGGGAATCTACTGGGAATCTACTGGGAATCTACTGGGAATCTACTGGGAATCTAATGGGGGTCTACTGGGGGTCTACTGAATCTAATGGGGGTCTACTTGGGGTCTACTGGGGGTCTACTGGGGGTCTACTGGGGGTCTACTGAGGGTCTACTGGGGGTTTAATGGGACTACTGGGGTCTACTGGGGTCTTCTGTGGGTCCACTGGGGGTCTACTGGGTCTACTGAGGGTCTGCTGGGGTTTTGCTGGGGTCGTACTGGGGTTGTACTGGAAGGCCTACTGGGGGTCTACCTGGTCTACTGGGGGTCTACTGGGGGTCTACTGGGGGTCTACTGGGGGTCTACTGGGGGTCTACTGGGGGCCTACCGGGGGTCTACTGGGGGCCTATTGGGGTTGTACTGGGGGCCTATTGGGGTTGTACTGGGGGCCTATTGGGGTTGTACTTGGGGCCTATTGGGGTTGTACTGGGGGCCTATTGGGGTTGTACTGGGGGCCTATTGGGGTTGTACTGGGGGTCTATTGGGGTTGTACTGGGGGTCTATTGGGGTTGTACTGGGGGTCTATTGGGGTTGTTCTGGGGTCTATTGGGGTTGTACTGGGGGTCTATTGGGGTTGTACTGGGGGTCTATTGGGGTTGTACTGGGGGTCTATTGGGGTTGTACTGGGGGTCTATTGGGGTTGTACTGGGGGTCTATTGGGGTTGTACTGGGGGTCTATTGGGGTTGTACTGGGGGTCTATTGGGGTTGTACTGGGGGTCTATTGGGGTTGTACTGGAGGTCTATTGGGGTTGTACTGGGGGTCTATTGGGGTTGTACTGGGGGTCTATTGGGGTTGTACTGGGGGTCTATTGGGGTTGTACTGGGGGTCTATTGGGGTTGTACTGGGGGTCTATTGGGGTTGTACTGGGGGTCTATTGGGGTTGTACTGGGGGTCTATTGGGGTTGTACTGGGGGTCTATTGGGGTTGTACTGGGGGTCTATTGGGGTTGTACTGGGGGTCTATTGGGGTTGTACTGGGGGTCTATTGGGGTTGTACTGGGGGTCTATTGGGGTTGTACTGGGGGTCTATTGGGGTTGTACTGGGGGTCTATTGGGGTTGTAGTGGGGGTCTATTGGGGTTGTAGTGGGGGTCTATTGGGGTCGTACTGGGGGTCTATTGGGGTCGTACTGGGGGTCTATTGGGGTCGTACTGGGGGTCTACTGGGGTCGTACTGGGGGTCTACTGGGGTCGTACTGGGGGTCTACTGGGGTCGTACTGGGGGGTCTACTGGGGTCGTACTGGGGGTCTACTGGGGTCGTACTGGGGGTCTACTGGGGTCGTACTGGGGGTCTACTGGGGTCGTACTGGGGGTCTATTGGGGTCGTACTGGGGTCTATTGGGGTCGTACTGGGGTCTATTGGGGTCGTACTGGGGTCTATTGGGGTCGTACTGGGGTCTATTGGGGTCGTACTGGGGTCTACTGGGGTCTACTGGGGGTCTACTGGGGGTCTACTGGGGGTCTACTGGGGGTCTACTGGGGGTCTACTGGGTTCTACTGGGGGTCTACTTGGGGTGTACTTGGGGTGTACTGGGGGTCTACTTGGGGTGTACTGGGAATCTACTGCGTCAACTGGGGTGTACTGGAAGTCTACTGGGGATGTACTGTAAAGTACGAGTATTCACACTTGCAGGAAGTTTAGAAACGAATATATAAGTTTATTCACGTTTTATTGAAAGATTTTAAAATAGCCGCAAGGCCACACACCACTAGTTTTAATGAGCCGTACAGGCCGAACACGTTAACTTTAAAGAGCCGTACAGGCCGAACACGTTAACTTTAAAAAGCCGTACAGGCCGAACATCGAGTATTTTCAAAGAAGGATTTATTTAATATTTTTCATTATTTTATTAGTTTAAGTTAAAGCTTAGCGCTTGTTTAAAAAAGCTTTCGCTTTACCTCAAAAAAATGGCATAAGTGACACGGGTGCTCGTTAAGCTAAAATACACCACACCAGCAACAACAGCTGCCGCTAAAGGTGTGACGAAATTGGTAGGTGTAGCCGATTACAATAGAGCAGTATTAACTAGCTGCTGCATCCGAACTAACGAGTCAGCGGTTGACGCCTCTAAGCGAGCAGCAGGACTGTTGCAACCGCACTTTTAGGTTATGTAGTAAACGAGATTTAAGGAAGAGCAGCAGGAACCGGTCGGTCTGGGCAGCTTCCTGGAAGGACAATTGAATTCTTTAAGTAAACAGAAAAAAAGAAACTAGAAAATTAGGTCATTAGGTAATTCAAGTTATGCACGACAATAAATTACAAGATATTTCAGCTCCTAGAACGCACCCCACAGTAGCTCCAGCTAGCCCCAGAATCGCACTCGAGTCCTGACAAACCCCTCGAGCCAGCGTTACGGTGAAGCAACTGACGGCAGCCTCCCAGGGTAGCGGTAACTATACCAGCAGCAGCAGGACATACTAGGAGCGAAAACAAACACAAATTA